>CM075066.1:82348352-84848352 GCA_037428765.1 Rubia yunnanensis
ATCAGGCATCTCCAATTTACTCAAAATTCATGCAGATTTCAATTGCGAAGGCAAGCCCACATTCCCAAACAAAATAAGCTATGCAATTTTTCTGTCAAAGGTGGAGCATTCGGTACATGTTTTTTTTGCACCAATATAATTCAACAAAATTCATTTGTTTCAAGACGGTTGGACATATATTGATTATATCATGCGAAAAATTAAATAACAAAAATTGAATGAGCAATTAAAATATGCAAGAATAATAAAATTTTATTAATTATTCAAGCATACAATCGAAAATCTTAAATTACAAATAATCAAAGCATAAATCATGTTTCAAGTAATCACAAAGTGATGGAGTCACGAGTAACACTCGCTGCCCTTGAAACGAATGAGTCCCGTAGTAGACATCGTTCCCTAGGATAAAACCATCGAAGGTAACAATTAACACATAAGAGTTATCTCGGATTCACGCAAGGCCCGAAGGACTATCACCTCGACAAAGCAACAAATGGAAACTTCGAGAAAGACAGAAAGAAGACTCGAGTTTAGAATAAATGAGGAACTTGAGAATGGTGTAAACTTTTCTGACCGAATTAGAGGCTCTATTTATACTACTCTAAGAGACCCTAATCATGGAAACATGATATTCCGATTTTCTGTAATTAGAGAAGAATATTCTCCAATCACCAACTCATCAAATCCGAGACATTCCATGAATACTCGAATCAAATCTGCCGGAAAAGGAAGAAATATTTGCACAAATATTCTTCATCGTATTAAAAATGGTAAACCGCATATTTATTTTAGACAATATATCTCACAAAATATGGAAGTATTCTGATGTTATCTCTTAAGAATTACACACAAGCAATTCCATATATACTATGCGGTTAGGCCTTTCAGAGACTTCCATGCGGTCCATACGCGTATTGGACAGTCCAGAGAAAATTACCCGGGCCAATTTTCGTCCATTTTTTTCTCTTTCAAGAGTGATATTTCAAACATACATATCTCATTCACCCTTGATCCGTTTTGAGAGTTTAAATAGTCGATTTTATAGTACTCGCGGAGGAAAACCCAAAAATGACATCCACCGACCCAAAATCCATTCGGGTCCCACTCAAACGAAGCCCAAAAAGTTGACGAATTTCAACCTTTTAACCATCATTTTCCAACACTCATTGCTCCAATTTTTTTTGTTATTCTTGCGTAAATGTAGAAATATAAATTAAATTATTTTTTGGTGAAATGTTGGAAAGTGCTAGTACATATTCTACAATAACTTAGAGTTGAATACTTAGAAGTAAGAAAGAAAAATCGAAGAGGATTACAGATACATTCTTATGGCCGATTGTTGATAAATATTCCGTTACAGATATGGAAAATACAATGATGGTGTATTCGGTAGTATCACGTTTGAGCGGATTTCAATTCAGAGTTACGAGTAAAGTTTTTACTTTTTGCACTTAGGTCCCTACAAGAAAGTTGGAGTTGTCGAATCATAAAATTGGCGACACCAAAATGAAATAAAAAAAATATAAGACTATGAATTTGCAATCTGGGCATGTATGGGTGAATGGAATGGCCTCGAAGGTCAATATTGATTACTTCTATACAGTTTTAGAAAATTACACTATGGCCCAAATTTATGTTACCCTATTATCCATTGCTCCAAAATACATGATTTTTGTTATTCTTGCCTAAATATATAAATATGAAGCAAATTATTTTTCGGTAAAATGTTAGAAAGTGATAGTACAATTCTAGAGTAACTTAGAGTTGAATACTTAGAAGTAAGAAAAGAAAATCGGAAATGATTACGGATATGTTCTTATGCCCAATTGTTGATAAATATTTTGTTACAGACTTGGAAAATACAATGTGGGTGTATATGATAGCATCACGTTTGAGCGGATTTCAATTTGGAGTTACGAGTAAAGTTTTTTACCTTTTGCACTTAGGTCCCTCCAAGAAAGTTGGAGCAGTCGAATCACGAAATTGGCGACACCAAAATGAAATTAAATAATATAAGATTGTGAATTTGTAATTTGGGTATGTATGGGTGAACAGAAGGGCCTTGAAAGTCAACATTGAATACTTATACATAATCTTGGAAAATTACACTATGACCCAAAGTTATGTTACCCTATTATCCATTACTCCAAAATTCATGATTTTTGTTATTCTTGCCTAAATATGGATATATCAAATAAATTATTTTTTATGAAATGTTGGAAAGTGCTAGTACATGTTATTAAGTAACTCAAGATATCGGTGCGTGTGTGCCTGTTTTCCAGTAGTGACATATCCATCTAATCACTAAATTTGTACGGATCACCTTCCTCACAAATATTTATATGTCATACCTGCAATGTATCAGAAATAATGAGATATTTCGTAACTAAATTTAACCTAGCAACCAAATTTTGTGCTACTTATTTTATATAATTATAAATAAATAGTATATAAAAAAATTATTCAGTGAAAAAAATAAATTTTATTTTTTGATATTCGACTTCTATCATATATACTTGAACTCTACGTTTAATTTATTTCATTTGAAAAATATGAACATAAAGTCATAGTTAAAAGTATAATTATAAAATATTTTAAAAGTTTAAAAGAAATGGAGTAGCATAGAAATTTTAAATTTAAATTTTAAATTTTTTTAACATTAAATTTTATTATTAAAATTGATCTTGATTATATGTTACTTGAACCCTACATTTAATTTATTTAATTTGAATACATGAACATAAAGTCATAGTTAAAATATAATTATAAAATCTTTTAAAATTAAAAAGAAATGGAGCTGCATAAAAAATTGAATATTATTTTTATTTAACAAAAAATTACATTATATATATATTCAATTATTTTAAATCGTGCATTGCAAGGGCGTCTGAGGTATGTGCGACGTCGGTAAGCCAGGCATGAGTGTGACGTCGATCATTTCATGTTTGGTACGTACGACATCGGTCACAATAATAATTGATGTCGGTAAGCCATACGTGCGACGTCGGTTATTTCATGTCTGTAAGAGGTAATTGCGACGTCGATCACATTTTTAATCGGCGCAGTAAGCCAGACATGTGTGCGACGTCGGTCATTTCATGTCTGTGATTGGTACGTGCGACATCGGTCTCATAAACCACCGACGTTGGTAAGCCAGATATTCGTGCAACGTCGGTCATTCATATTCGCGAGTGGTACATGCGACATCGGTCTCAAAAACAACCAACGTCAGTAAGCCAGACATATGTGCAACATCGATAGTGGCATGCTTTTACCTTGATTTAAAAAAAATACTTTTTGCCTCAGTTTTTTAACCGATGTAAAAAATATTTTTTACTTCAAAAAAAAGAACCGAGGTAAAAGAACTTTTTACCTCGGTTTTTTGCCCTTAACCAAAAAGCTGAGAGGTAAAAGGGGTGAAGTAATAAGTTCATTTTCTAGTAGTGCTATATTATCTTGATAGAAGTCCAAAAAAGGGATTGGTAAGAGCCGAATACAAAGCATCACAAGCTTCCATGAGTATGGTTGAATCAACTTTCTCTCTTGGTAGGATTAGAAACTCTCCATGTTTCTCAAACCCACTGAGTTAGAGAAACTCGACGCCATCTTTATATCTAACAACCTTGTTCTGATGTCAAAATGAGATGGAGCAAGTTTTTAGTTTTGTCTATTATTCTTTCGAAATGGCGAAGATAAAAAATTGCAGTTGTACCCGGAATGCTGGACTTGTGAGGCAGATCTTCCTAAATTTCTCCTGTTCAGGATGGTTGGCTACGTTTCTCACATAAATTTAGAGAGTCTGGAAAGCCCTCTTCACTTGAGTATCGTCATTCTAAAAAATGAGGAAATTTATTTTTCTTCTATTTATAATAGTCTAGAAGTTTTTACAATTCTGTTGCTTCTTTAAGCGAGGTATGTGCAGTTACATAGTATCTTTCGGTTTATTTGCAATCATGCTTGTTTTTCTCATGCTTTTACATGTATGAGAACATGTAATCTTATCTTAACATTTCTTATGTGGTGGTACCTAGCACTTTATACTATCTTTTGATTCTACTTCAATTGTCAATGTAGCATTTCAATGTTAGTCTTTATGATAGAAGTTTAGAACTTTAATGTGCTGAAAACTGGCTTTTTAGTAGTACTATATAGACGTGTCTATTCATGGCAAATGTGAGGGTCAAAATGGCTCTTTGTGGTTGTAGATGGTAGGTGGATAGTGAAAATCTATTGTGGTGCTGATGCTGGTTCTTTTCATGAGAGCGATGTAATAAGATGAGTGAGCGAGTAAGTGAACTGTTGTATGCAATGCAATGGTATGCCATGTTCAACTGTTTCTGGAATAAAATGTTTTCACTAATGTTGATGTATGTGCTTGTATTTGTAGATACAATGATAAAGTTTGCATCCCTTGAGACAGTAGTGAAAATGATGTACAAGTATGCTATACCTACACCTAAAAATGAATGTAGCATATTTACACGGCCATGGTGGTGGTGCTGAATTCGCTGCAGCGCAGGGGCAGTTTGTTTATGGATCTTCTGGGGCCTTGCTCCTAGATGATCCGTCTATTCTTTGAGATTCACAAGATGTATGGTTGCTTCTTTTCTTGCATGTGGTACTTACTTGAACTGATTTGAATGCTGGTCTTTGTTGCAATGGTGCAGTGGTGGGGATTGAACGGGTATGCAACCCTGATTGGTGAACTTCTGTATGCATTTGCTTTGTATCTGGTAAGCATCCAACATGTTTATTCCTCGCCTATTATTAGGGATTTGTATGAATAGCAAAAATTTGCCAATGAGCCAGTGCATAATTTACCTTATGAATCATTTATGTTTTGTTAAAACATGCATATGTTAATCACAATTAGTACTCTCTTATAGCATACATAAAAGAGGTCACATAATTTTATAGTTTTTTAAATTTTCATATTACTGCATTTAATACCTTACAATATATACTAATTACATTAAAACATGTGTTTGTTTTCAAAAACATGAGCATACTTTGTATAAAAAACATGCAAATTTTGTCAAATTCAAACACGAGAGGGGCTCTTAGCATCTAAACAAAATAGAAGATAAAATGCTCATTACAGAAATCCTTCATTAGGGAACTTACAATTACAACAGTTTTCCTCTCTAGATTAACTAACAGTCTCTAATACAAAGAATCAATTATTAATCTTCAAAAGGGGAATCATCATAGAATCTTCAAATCAGTGTCATCCTCATATGAATCATCCTCGTATCAGAACGTCTTATGGAGTTCAATGTTCAATATTGTCTGATTCCTTAAAAGTTATAACATCTTCAATTTTAGATCCAACTCCTGCAAAAAGTCATACACATTAGATATTAACAGTTGCAACATATAAGCAAACAAGTACAATTGTAATTCAAAATGAACAATAATCAACAATGGAAGTAAAAGTCTAACACAATAAAACTAACAAGTACATACTGGATTCTAACAGATGCCATATATAAGTAAACAGATGCACCATCAACAAATTTATATTAAAAAAATCATACACAACACAACTAACAATTACATACTGGATACTAACAAATGTAACAGATAAGTAAACAAGTATTGTTCCTAATTCAAAATGGACAGACAACAACAAATGAATATAAAAAGGCATACACAATACAACTAACAAGTACACACTAAATATTAAAAGATGCAATATATAAGTAAATAGATGCACCTCGTAATTCAAAACGAACAATCAACAAAGAATGGAAACAAAATGTCATTCGCGGTATAAAGGGAATCATCTTTGAATCTTCAAGTCCAGTGTCATCTTCGTCAAAATCCTCCTCGTATCGGAACGTCTTGTGGATTCCAATGTTCAATGCTCAATGTTGTTCGATTCCTTAAAAGTTAAAACCAAACGAAGTTTAGATCCAACTCATGCAAAAAGCCATACACATTGGATATTTACATGTGCATCATATAAGCAAACAAGTACAATTTATAATTCAAAATGAACAATAATCAACAATGAAAATAAAAGTAAAATACAATAAAACAAACAAGTACATATTGGATTGTAACACATGCAATATATAAGTAAACATATGCAGTTACAGATGCAATAAAAAAATCATACACAATACAACTAACAAGTACATACTGAATACTAATAGATGCAACACATAAGTATACATGTGTTGTTCCTGATTCAAAACAGACAATCAATAAAAAATGAAAATATAAAGGTATACACAGTACAACTAACAAGTGTACACTGAATACTAACGGATACAACATATAAGTAAACAGATGCACTGATATGTCCATTTTGTGTGGTTATTTTGGGAGTTTTAGGATGTGGATATGCCATTTCCTCCGTATGCTTAAATCTTTTCTTACTCGAGGGCGAGTAAGGTTTAAGTGTGGGGAGGTTTGATGTGTCCATTTTAGGCGCATTATTTAGTAGTATTTAGGATCACTTTTGTGCTCTTTTATTATCGAGAGCTTGTGTTTTACCTTGAAATTCACTTAGGAGAGGCAAAAGCAACTTTGCACTCTTTTACCTCTTTTAAGTGGATTTTGTGTGACAAGGGAAGAACATGGAAGCAACGGAGACCGGAAGACATTGAAGACTATACTTTCGAAGACTTTTGGATACTCACTTCGAAGACATGAAGACCGGAGGCCGTTGAAGACTATTTTTGGAGCCGTTGAAGACTTGAAGATCGAGAGGGATGGCTATGAAGAAGACAAAGAAACAATGCAGAACTCTGGCTCCCGTCGCGACACCGTCGCGACACCATCGCGAGTTGGGACATCGTCGCGAGTCGCGATGAACACCGTCGCGAGTCGCGACGAACACCGTCGCGAGTCGCGACGAACACCGTCGCGATGAACACCGTCGCGAGTCGCGACGAACGGGCGGCCAGAAATCAACTTTATCTTCTTCCGACTATAAATACTACTCTCTTTCTTCTTCTTCTCCGGTTTTGCTCAGCCCGCGTTTTCTCTGGTTTTTGGGCACAAACCGTAGGTTTTTCTTCTTCTTTCTTTTCTTAGCTTTCTCTTAGTTTGATTATGTCTTTTGTTGTTGTTCTAGAGTAGTTTTTGTTCTTGGGAGCAAAGGATTGAAGCTTCCATTATCTATGTAGCAAGAACTCATTTCTATCTATCTATTTGATGTTTTTGCTATTGTGCGCTTATTGTGCTTTGAATGTTAATTGTTGATTGCATTGATGTTGTTGAGAGCTTGATGATATGAATGCTTGTATGAATTGCTAGTTAGGGTTTGGGGGATTTGGGTTAATTTCCCCCCTGTTCTTGTTAGGAATGTATGAGTGTGAATTAGAGCTTTTGATTGTGTTAGTGGATTGACAATGTGCTAGGCGAATGTGATTGATGTCGAACTCTTCGTCATGTTCGTCTGTGTAGCAAACGAGAGAGTCATATGCTCGTGGATGAATGTGCGTTGCACGTTCATCCAATCTCGTGTAATTGCATGAATTGGTTTAATGCTTAGTCACGGTATAGTGGTCATAGGCATTGCTAAGCTTGTTGGTCCTTCGTGCTAAATGCCACCAATGACACTTTGAGTCGTGGTCGCGACTCGGGAGTCATTGGTGAGGTTTGATGAGAGATGTCGAACTCACTCTCGCAAACTACGAACTAAGAAGGATAGGAGTCCAGTCTCCACGACAAGTAGTTGAAGTATTGAATAGGTGATTTAAACTCATTCCTGAAGCATTTGTTATTCGGCGTTTATGTACTCTTGACGGTGTGTTTCACTGCATGTGTGCCATGAGTGGTTTGAGCATAGGGAGTGCTTGTGTGGTTGAATTGCTTAGGTGTAGGAACGTGACGACTTCCGTAGCACCTTTGCATGAAGATCTACGAGCATGAACTTAGAACTCCTTGTGGTGTGTGTGTTGTGGTACTTGCTAGATGGGGTGTATGAGCGCTGGGTCATGAATGCTATATGATGGAATGTGTGAATGATTCGATGAACTACATTAGATGTGGATGTGGATATCCGTTGCCCCCAAGGCATTTTATCTTTGTAGTTTAAAACCCTTTTTCTTAGTTTCGTTTGATGATTAGCATAGTCACTTGACGTTGCTAGTTATCTCGTCTTTTTATCTTTATTAACTTAGGAACCAACCAACCAACCAACCCCCCCTTTTACTCGCTTTTAAGTGTGTGTATATATTTACTCCTAGCCTAGTATATCAACCATTTGTGTGCTTAGACGCTTAGGAAGATCCCTCTTCTCATTGGACGACCCCGATTTGCCACTATCTACCTAGTTGTAGAAAGTAAGCACTGAGGGCTTATAAATTATCTTTTGGCGCGCGGGCGCGACGACCGCCCGCGCCTGTCAAAATGGCGCCGTTGCCGGGGAAGAGGCGTTTATTCTTAAGTATTTAGGTGTATTTGGTTGTGTATTAGCTAGTTGTTTTTATTTTCCACTACTTGGTGGTTGTTTTTGTTCGGAGTAAGTATTGCTTGAGTTCTTGGTGATTTATTTTATCGAGAATCCTTGCACTATGATTCCGAACTTTTGAAAAAAAAAAAAATTTCTTAATGGAGCGTCTCACCTTGAGGGAACTCATGATGAGAAGAGAGGCTCAACAAGCAAGGTTTTGTAGGATGTGTCGTTCAGATCATCCTACCGAATCTTGCCCTTTGTTGTGGGAGGAGCACTATGACCGAGAAAGAACCCTTGGTTTCCAAAACCATGGGTATTATGAAGAGTGCTATCAAGAGGTAGGAGATATTGGTTTTCAAGGGCAAGAAGCTCATGAATGCTATCCATACCACAACTCTTACAATCCGGAATGGAGTGGTAGTCCGGATTTGTGGTATGAGAATGAGCCGGAAAACCAATATTACGAGCACCCTAGTTGGCCATCACCACCCTATACCATACCCCAAAACCAAGCCCAACAAGGAAGTTCAAGTTTGACACGTGAGGATGTCTTAAATACCATAGCAAACTTGAACTCCTTCACTAGTGAGGAGCCGGATACCCAGCTTTCCTCTAGTGTTGAGGCCATTGAGGGGCATGTGAAGAACATATTAGAGGTATTGGCCCGAATGGAAGCTCGTGAATACGAAAATACACCATCCCACCTTGAACTCGATGATTTGGTGAGTGAAGTCACCAATAAAAATGATTTTGAGTTTGAAAGGGATGAGGAGTTGGTTGTAGAGGATAGAAAAATGGAGGAAGAGGTGATAGTGCTACATTATCCATTAGCATTGTCACCCCTTCTCCCACCTAGTGAACCAACTCTTACATTTTCGGAAGTTTTGAGGGAAACGAGAGAGGAGCCAAAAGATTATCCTAAGCTCCCTAACCACTTAATTCCCTTTGAACCATCTCCACCTCCACAAGACTTTCCTCTTGGAAGTTTTGTGCCCCCACCTCTCTTGTTTTGGATGCTCATGGTGAAGAGCTTCAAGCCTTCACCATACGGATAACATTAGGGTCGTGCCGACGACCTTAAAAATACGGAGCTTCGTCGTGCCGACGACGTTAAATAAATTCGGCATTTCTTTTAGTTTTTGTTTCCTAGTTTGTGTTTCTTAGTTTGTTTTTGTTGTTGTTTTGTTTTGTTCTTTTTATGGCAAGTTTTTCTATGATGTTGTAGCAACATGAAGTGCATTGCAATGAAGGAGATGAAGGAACGAGATCAATGAACGAGGGAAGCAAGCTTGGACAGTTGGTAAGAAAACAGAAAAAATTTTAAGCCTGGGATACCCTGCCGTCGCGAGTCGCGATGTGCTTCGTCGCGAGTCGCGACGAACAGGGGAGCAAAATCCACTCCCAGCGCCAACTTTCCGCGAGTCGCCCTGACGTCGCGAGGCTCGTCGCGAGTCGCGACACCCTTCGTCGCGAGTCGCGACGAGCTCAGAAAATATTGAGCTCCCGGACTCCACTTTCCGCGAGTCGCGATGACTTCGCGAGGCTCGTCGCGAGTCGCGACCTACTCCGTCGCGAGTCGCGACGAGCTCAGAAAAATTTGAGCTTCCGGACTCCACTTTCCGCGAGTCGCGATGACTTCGCGAGGCTCGTCGCGAGTCGCGACGAGCTCAGAACATTTTGAGCTCCCGGGCTGTACTTTCCGCGCGTCGCGATGACGTCGCGAGGCTCATCGCAAGTCGCGACGAACCTCGTCGCGAGTCGCGATGTGCTCAGTAACTTTCGAAAATTTTTTGAGCCCGGATTTCAAGTTTCCAAGCTTCCAAGTTTCCAAATGATTTTAAACATTGCATGATCTTTCCTTCTTTTCCACCCAACACTCCCAAGAACATCACATACCTCTCATTTCTTCCACCATCCTACATATATTGACATATGAACATTCTTGCATCTTTATAGTACATTTGTTGATTGTAGTATGCCGACTACATCATTGTGACCGTAAGTTCTTATCCTATAATGATGCTTGTATACATGTCAATATATGTTGGATATTTTTCATGCATAATCTTATAGTGGTAATTGAGGGTTGATTGGTTGTTCTTTGACAATACTATGGTTATTAACTCTTGATGCTAAACCTAGTATTACATATCCTTATGTACTTGTGCGTTTAATGTGTTCTTCGTGGTGTAGTCTTGATCAAACGGCGCCATGGAGACAATGCTTTTCTCGAGGGGTGAGTTCTTCTACGGCATTTTTGCTCACCCTTCCGGTTCCGAAATCCATCTCGGGACCATCCAAGTACTTGGATATCGCCATATCACCGGCGAATTGCGGAGACACGGGTGTCACTCTAACTCCCTTCCCTTGATTTTTATTCTTCTTGCCTTACGTGTTTACATTGAGGGCAATGTAATGTTTTAAGTGTGGGGAGGGGTTAGAGGATTCAATGCATGCTAGATTGTTTTGGAATGCTTTTTGCTACTTTTCATTGGAAAAACATGAGAAAAAGAAAAAAAACAATAAAAAAAAAAAGAGAAAACGAAAACCCGCTAAGTTGAAAACCCGAGAGGGCAACTTAGGAAACATTGGGGGCCCGGATAGGTCGAAAACCCTTAAAGGGCGGCCTAGGCAAAAATGAGAGGCTAAAATGTGCGGAAGAAGGTGAGATGTGAGCTAAAGAAACATGATGTGTGGCTAGGATGAAAACTCGAAAGAGCTCCTAGGCAAAATGAGAGAAATTGAGGGAAATTGAAAAATGCTATGATTTTACTCATTTGCCGGCGTTGGAGTCATAAGGTTGCGGTTGTCACACGGATGAATCGGGTAGCTCAATATCTTTAGACCTCTTGGGATTGGGTAGCTTAGTGGGTTAGGAAACGGAGTATGGTTATGAAATTCTTGATCTCTTTCTACTTCGTTTTTGGTTGATATATTGGCATTAGGTGAAGCATGTGTTTAAAACTTCCTCTATGGTTTTAGCTTCATTTTGTGTCATTGGATTCTGGGAATATCAATTCTGGGCTGTGAAATATTTTTATGGGTAGTGAATTGATAAGTAGTAGGTTTGGTTAGATTTAGGATTGGGGATGTGTGTGTGCAAAATTCTCATGTGAGCTTTTATTTTGGGATTTTTGAGATTGAGAGTTTTTGTGAGGCTTTGATTGGGGGATTAGTTTAGGTTTTGGGATATATCATTTACTCCGCATGCTTGAATCTTTTCTTACTCGAGGGCGAGTAAGGTTTAAGTGTGGGGAGGTTTGATATGTCCATTTTGTGTGGTTATTTTGGGGGTTTTAGGATGTGGATATGCCATTTCCTCCGTATGCTTAAATCTTTTCTTACTCGAGGACGAGTAAGGTTTAAGTGTGGGGAGGTTTGATGTGTCCATTTTAGGCGCATTATTTAGTAGTATTTAGGATCACTTTTGTGCTCTTTTATTATCGAGAGCTTGTGTTTTACCTTGAAATTCACTTAGGAAAGGTAAAAGCAACTTTGTACTCTTTTACCTCTTTTAAGTGGATTTTGTGTGACAAGGGAAGAACACGGAAGCAACGAAGACCGGAAGACATTGAAGACTATACTTTCGAAGACTTTTGGGATAATCACTTCGAAGACATGAAGACCGGAGGCCGTTGAAGACCATTTTGGAGCTGTTGAAGACTTGAAGATTGAGAGGGATGGCTATGAAGAAGACAAAGAAACAATGCAAAACTGTGGCTGCCGTCGCGACACCGTCGCGAGTCGCGACCTCGCGACCAACACCGTCGCGAGTCGCGATGAACTCCGTCGCGAGTCGCGACCATCGGGCGGCCAGAAATCTTTCTTATTTTCTTTGCACTATAAATACCATCTCTTTTCCCTCTTCTTCTCCAAGCCTTCCAGCGCGCCTTTCTCTGGTTTTTGGGCGCCAAACCTAGGTTTTTCTTCTTCTTTCTTTTCTTAGCTTTCTCTTAGTTTGATTATGTCTTTTCTTGTTGTTCTAGAGTAGTTCTTGTTCTTGGGAGCAAAGGATTGAAGCTTCCACTATCTATGTAGCAAGAATTCATTTATATCTATCTATTTGGTATTTTTGCTATTGTGCAATTATTGTGCTTTGAATGTTAATTGTTGATTGCATTGATGTTGTTGAGAGCTTGATGATATGAAATGCCTGGATTAATTGCTAGCTAGGGTTTGGGGGATTTGGGTTAATTTCCCCCCTGTTCTTGTTAGCAATGTGAGAGTATGAATTAGAGCTTTCGATTGTGTTAGTGTGTTGACAATGTGCTAGGCGAATGTGATTGATGTCGAACTCTTCGTCATGTTCGTTTGTGTAGCAAACGAGAGAGTCATATGCTCGCGGATGAATGTGCGTTGCACGTTCATCCAACCTCGTGTAATTGCATGAATTGGTTCAATGCCTAGTCACGGTGTAGTGGTCATAGGCATTGCCAAGCTTGTTGGTCCTTCGTGCTAAATGCCACCAATGACACCTTGAGTCGTGGTCGCGACTCGGGAGCCATTGGTGAGGTTTGACGAGAGATGTCGAACTCACTCTCGCAAACTACGAACTAAGAAGGATAGGAGTCCAGTCTCCACGACAAGTAGTTGAAGTATTGAATAGGTGATTTAAACTCATTCCTGAAGCATTTGTTATTCGGCGTTTATGTACTCTTGACGGTGTGTTTCACTGCATGTGTGCCATGAGTGGTTTGAGCATAGGGAGTGCTTGTGTGGTTGAATTGCTTAGGTGTAGGAACGTGACGACTTCCGTAGCACCTTTGCATGAAGATCTACGAGCATGAACTTAGAACTCCTTGTGGTGTGTGTGTTGTGGTACTTGCTAGATGGGGTGTATGAGCGATGGGTCATGAATGCTATATGATGGAATGTGTGAATGATTCGATGAACTACATTAGATGTGGAAGTGGATATTCGTTGCCCCCAAGGCATTTTATCTTTGTAGTTTAAAACCCTTTTTCTTAGTTTCGTTTGATGATTAGCATAGTCACTTGACGTTGCTAGTTATCTCGTCTTTTTATCTTTATTAACTTAGGAACCAACCAACCAACCAACCCCCCCTTTTACTCGCTTTTAAGTGTGTGTATATATTTACTCCTAGCCTAGTATATCAACCATTTGTGTGCTTAGACGCTTAGGAAGATCCCTCTTCTCATTGGACGACCCCGATTTGCCACTATCTACCTAGTTGTAGAAAGTAAGCACTGAGGGCTTATAAATTATCTTTTGGCGCGCGGGCGCGACGACCGCCCGCGCCTGTCACTCTTTGTGTGTGTACACGTCAGAAAAAATTTATTCATTTGATGTTTGGATTGGAGAAGGGTTCTAAAAGAATCCTGCAGTCAAAAGTTTAAATATTACATCATACCGAAGGTGTGTGCAAATTCCAATTAAAATTTACCATGTGTTCCCGATAAATAGGGAAGATTTTCTGTGCATTGGAGATGCTCTAACATCATCACATAATATGATCACATCCTAATCAAGTCCTAATCACATCACTGTAACATTGTCATCACAAAATAAATAAATAAATAAAATTACTCACATATTCAGTCTAGAGGAGCAGAGGTTTTTCGGCGGCGTCTCCACGCGCGTGTTTGCACGCGCTGGCAGAATTCAGAAGAGATGCACATGGAGTTCACTCACTCGAGTCTTCTTCTCCAATAGAGCATGTGAATCTCACGCGTGGTGTCGCAACCACTGGAGAAGTGTTGACACGAGCAACGCCACCGCACACGAGCTTCGCGGTGTGGATGAGTTCTCCGGATCCAATTCTCCGCATCGGAGGCAGACTCGATTCGGAGACGACGCTCTGTGCGACGCCATCTGTAAATCCGACTGTAAATCCAACTCAAATCGGAGATGCCGCCGGGGACATGCTTTGCTGTGTGGAACTCCAATTCTACGTGCGATGTCCACCAAGGAAAGAAATGTGTTAAGGAATTAGTATTCTAGCTGTTATGGAATTAGTGTTAATTAGTATTGGTATTGGAATTGGATTTTTATTCCTATCATAGTTGTACTTGTATTCTGTTACCTTCTCCTAGCTGGGATAGGTATCATGTACCACTATATAATGTATCATGAACTCATGAATAAACCCACAGATTATTACCCTTATTTCCTACATGGTATCAGAGCATAAAATTCTGAAACCTGAAACAGAAAATTTTCCACTGCCCTGATCTTTCCCGAGCCGCCGCCATCCGACGCCACGCACCACCGCTGCTGCACCAGTGCTGCCGGTTTCCGACGACGCCCGTCAACGACGTTCGTTGCTCGAGTGTTTTGATCCACTGCCGTTAGCTTCCGACTGACGCCACGCACCGCCGCCTTCACACGCCGTCCGCCACGCGCCACCAGTCTCTGCCCACCGGTGTTCTTATCTATCCCTGATTTTACAATATGTCGGGTTCTGATGAACAACCTCATTTTGAGATTCCTGAGGGTACGAAACTTCAGGATCTGAGTGCTAGTGACGTGATTACAGCTTTGCTCAAACAGCTGCAATCACAATTACTCTACCGATTGGTCGTGTGTTGACTGATCCTTACTACATTGGTTCCGGCGATGGTCCAGGATTACAACTTGTACCAATCATGCTGAAAGGACTAGAAAACTACAATGAATGGTCTGATGCGATTTGTTGTGCATTCTTGGCCAAACATAAGATTGGGTTCCTTAATGGATCCATCACAAAACCCCAGGATGATCATCCAGATGCTGTTGTCTGGCCTGGGGTTAATGCTACTCTTGTCTGCTGGATCTCATAGACCCTGGATCCAGTGATACGATCTTCAACAAGTTCTTTCTCTACCGTCAAGGATTTGTGGGATGATCTTAAGGCACGCTTTATTTTCGCTGATGGAATGAAGCTTATGCAAACACAAGAAGCCATTCAAGGTTGCAGGCAGAACGATCAGCCCATCGCCATCTATTTTGCCACACTAAAGAAGTTGTTTGCAGATTATCACTGCATGCGACCTCCTGTGGTCTGTATCTGTGAAAATTGCAAGGCCTTATGCCAGTGCAATTTTCAGGCCAAAATCCTCCAAGAGAGGGAGAAGGATTTGATCTACCAATTCATCTCTGGTCTCGACGAAGGTTTTCACACCTTAAGATCCCATATCCTGAGCATTGAGCCACTGCCATCTGTCATGAGGGTGTATGCCCTTGTTACTCAGGAGGAGAATCATAGAGCCATCATTCGAGCCCGTGATTCTTCTTCTACATCTATGGCATATGCTGCACGACGTTCGCCAGTAGTTCTTTCTGCCGACGACCGTAAGAATCTTATTTGCACACATTGTCGTCGCAAGGGTCATGACAAAGACACCTGTTTTAAGATACACGGCTTCCCGGAGTGGTTCAAGAAGGGCAAGAAATCGGCACCACCTGACCGTCCATTAGTCAACGCCGGTCAAACTCGTGGCGCCACCGATCTCTCGCTCTCGCCGCCATTCGCCGGAGCCGCCTTGTCGCCACCAAGCCTGGCGGCGGCGGCCTCCTCTACGGTCCCTGCTCGCTCCAATTTTGGCCCTACTCTGTCTGATGACCAATGGAACACAGCCATGAACCTGTTTAATCAGCTTCACTCTCCTGGTGATGAGTCTGGTAAGCATACTTTACCATGGATCCTTGATACGGGAGCCTCCTATCATATGACTGGTGACAAAGGTTCTCTTTCTGATCTTACTACTACTATTGATGCTGTGAATATTTTTCTGCCCGATGGCTCAATGTTCTCTGCTACACAATTTGGAACCCATTTGTTTTGATGGTTTTCAACTGCCGCACGTGTTATATATCCCTACACTGCGCTGCAACTTACTGTCTTGCTCTAGATTGCTATCTACCCTAAACTGTCTAGCTTTGTTTACTGAAAATTATTGCATTTTACAAACAATAAGTACGAGGAGAGTGATTGGCGTGGGTGAACAGAAAGGGGGGGTGTTTTGGCTTCGTCTGCTGGATGCTCGTGATCGAAGTCCTGTCCGGCAGCCTCTTCCTACAGTTGCTTCACTGTCCTCTTCTGATTTATGGCATCAGCGTTTTGGTCATCCATCTTCCATGGTGTTGTCTTCTATTTCTCCTAGCAATAATAAACATTATGTGCCTTGTTCTATATGTTATAGAGCAAAACAGCCTAGACATAGTTTTCCTTTAAGTACTACTAATGCTACTGCATTGTTTCAATTAATTCATTGTGATGTTTGGGGACCCTATAATACGCCTTCTTCTAGTGGTGCCTTTTATTTCTTGACATTAGTAGATGATTTTTCCCGAGCTGTTTGGGTTTATTTGTTAGTAGCTAAATCTGAAGTAGTTTCTAGATTTTTAGAATTTAGTGCTTTAGTCAAGAACCAGTGGGGAAAAACAATCCAACGAGTTTGAGCTGATAACGGCACTGAATTCTTGCCTCTCCGATCTCACTTTACTGCATCGGGGATCATTTTTGAGATATCTATGGTTGATACTCCGCAACAGAATGGTCGAGTTGAAAGAAAGCATCGTCATTTACTCAATGTAGCGCGAGCTTTACAGTTTCAAGCCAATCTTCCTATTGACTTCTTGGGAGAATGTGTTCTTACTGCTGCCTACCTGATCAACCGAACACCGACACAGCTTCTCAACGGTCGTACTCCCTTTGAGTTACTTTATGGACAGGCGCCAAATTACTCTTTTTTACGAGTATTTGGATGCTTGTGTTTTGCTGCTCGTGTTCCAAGATACCGTGACAAGTTTGCACCAAGAAGCCGTCGGTGTTTGTTTCTTGGTTATCCTTCCGGAAAGAGAGGTTATCGTCTTCTCGACTTGGACTCTCAAGTTATCTTTAACACTCGGGATGCTGATTTCTTTGAAGACCAGTTCCCGTATTCTACATCTCCGCAATCCACTTCTACAGATGAACCTGGCGGCGTCACCACTGCACCGCCAGTTTCCTCCTCCTACTCACCGGAACCATACGACTTTTTCGATCAACCGCCGCCCGCCCTTCCACTGGTCAATGCCGGTCAACGCCAGCCGGACAACGCCAGTCAACGTCGACCGGTCAACGCCGGTCAACTCCGGCCGGTCAATGCCGGTCAACGCCGGTGAGTCAACGCCGGTGAGTCAACGTCGGTGAGTCAACACCGGCGGATCAGCTCCGGTCAACGCCGGTGGGCCAACACCGGTCACCGCCGGTAGTTCTACACTGGCCACCACCGGTGAGTCAACACCAGTCAACGGCGTCCAACTACCTCTGGCCGCCGCCGGCGTCCCACCACATCCCGATGCCGGTCCTCCTCCGTCTGCTACCAATAATCCACCATCCACCTGACAGAGTGTTCGTGCTCGACGTCCACCGCCGTATTTAGCTGATTATGATTGTGATGATTCTACTTGTGCTCTTGTTACTGAAGACCCCCCCCCTCTTCGACTACGTTCCCCCATACGTCATCACTATCCTCAGGTGTTCTCTACCCTCTTACTGATTATGTAAATTGTGATAATTTTTCTAGTCTGCATACTAGATTTTTGGGTGCTGTAACTTCTAGTGCAGATCCCACTACTTACTCTGAGGCTTCCCGCCATTCTTATTGGCGAGACGCTATGGTTGCAGAGCTCACTGCCCTAGAGCGCAATCAGACTTGGACTTTGTCTCCTTTGCCTGCGCATAAAAAGGCCATTGGTTGTAAATGGGTTTACCGAACGAAGTTTCGTTCTGACGGTACCATTGAACGTTACAAAGCTCGTCTCGTGGTTCTTAGAAACCGCCAGATTGAAGGAATTGATTACACAGAGACTTTTGCTCCAGTTGCAAAGATGAGTTCCGTTCGCTTGTTCCTGTCAGTTGCTGTTATACGTGGTTTGGAATTGCATCAAATGGATGTCCATAATGCATTCCTACATGGTGATTTACATGAAGAAGTGTTCATGCGACCCCCACCTGGCTATGTGGTTCCGCCTGGTCAGGTTTGTCGCCTTCAGAAATCTCTTTATGGTCTTCGTCAAGCTCCTAGGAATTGGTTTGCTAAACTCGAGCAGGCTTTACGGAAATTTGGTTTTGTTCAAAGTAAGGCAGATTACTCTTTATTTGTCTTTTCTAGTGGATCGCAGTCTTTACATGTTCTGGTTTATGTGGATGATTTGGTTATTGCTGGTAGTTCTTCTTCGCTCATCTCTGCGTTCAAGAAATACTTGGGTTCTTGTTTTCACATGAAGGACCTTGGTTTGCTTAAGTATTTTTTGGGCATAGAGATTGCTAGAAGACCGGAGGGAATGTTTCTCTCGCAAAGGAAATATGCTTTGGACATTCTATCTGATACAGGTTTATCTGCTTCTAAACCAATTGATTTTCCGATGGAGCAACAACATGATTTGGCACCTGTTGAAGGTCCAGCTTACCATGACCCGGAGCAGTATCGCCGCCTGGTTGGGCGTCTTATATATCTAACTATTACTCGTCCTGAACTTAGTTATTCAGTTCATACTCTTGCGCAATTCATGAAGTCTCCTTGTGTTCCTCACTGGCAAGCTACGGTTCGTGTTTTGCACTATTTGAAGAGTCATCCTGGTCAAGGTTTATTTCTTTCCTCTCGTAGTACTCTCCAATTGACTGCTTATTGTGATTCGGATTGGGCCGCCTGTCCTATTACTAGGCATTCCTTATCCGGTTATTTTGTTATGATTGGTGATTCCCCGGTTTCCTGGAAGACTAAGAAGCAACCTACTGTTTCTCGGTCTTCTGCTGAAGCAGAGTATCGTGTTATGGCAGTTACCTGCTGTGAGTTATTATAGCTTCGGTCCTTGCTAAAAGACTTAGGGGTTTCGCACACCTTTCCTATGAAATTGTTTTGTGACAGTCAATCAGCCATTCACATAGCAGCCAACCCGGTTTTCCATGAACGTACTAAGCACATTGAAGTTGATTGTCATTTTGTTCGAGATCTTGTTCAATCTAGCGCTATTGTTACTCAACATATTCGTACGGTCGACCAACCCGCGGATTTTTTCACTAAAGCTCTCGGTCGTAACCAGTTTCATTCCTTACTTGGCAAGTTGGGCATTTCTGATCCGCATGCTCCAACTTGAGGATGAGTGTTAAGGAATTAGTATTCTAGCTGTTATGGAATTAGTGTTAATTAGTATTGGTATTGGAATTGGATTTGTATTCCTATCATAGTTGTACTTGTATTCTGTTACTTTCTCCTAGCTGGGATAGGTATCATGTACCACTATATAATGTATCCTGAACTCATGAATAAACCCACAGATTATTACCCTTATTTCCTACAAAATGAGATTCTCTGTGCTATGTCGTACGACGTCAGGCTTCGACGTCCGCCGGAGACAGGCGATGCCACTATAATTTAGATCGACGCTAAAGAGACAAGGAAATTTTCAATCCGGCGGTTTCCGGCTATCGCTGCTCAAATCGGCGGCGCGAGGAAACTCCAACGATACTCTATCAAGATTCCAGCGAGAGCTGGTGGTTTCCCGCTAGATTCCGGTAACAGAAAGCAATTACCGGCGAAAGGAAGCAATTATCGACGACATAAAGAAATGAGAAAATAAAATAAAATTATGAAAATATGTATATATGCCAATTTTACTCTGTTTACACACAATCCCTCCACTTTTTGTGTTTTTTTAAATCCCATCAATTAGAATATATGATAATTGTACAATGATCCTTGCCTAAAATTTAGTCAGTGTAAAACGACAATTTGTGTAATGCTTTAAATTAAAAGGTTAAAATTTGTGCAGAAAAGCATATTTTTCCCTTTTCATTTTGAAGAAAAAATTAGAGCAAATGTTTAGATGACCCCCACTTCTTTGAAAAGTGCAAAAATATAACCACTAAATTTTTGAAAGAACAAATATAACCCTGATTAATATTTTTTTGAAATCTCATAACCTTGAGACCAAAATCCGGCACAAACTACTTATGAAATGACTAAAATGACCCTATATTCATTTTAAAATTTTCAATGACCATTTTGCCCTTGACTATTTTAATCTACTTTCTTCTATAACTTCCCAAACTCCAACCACTACCTCCTACTCCACCACCCCAAATCCGTCGCCGCCTTCACCTCTGTCTCAGGCCACCTGCCGAATTCCACCTCTGCCGAGCCCAACCATTCTTACATATTTCGGCATCTAAACTTCTTCTTCATCCCACTTTTCCTCTTCTTTTCTCCCTTTAATAGTGGAATCAGACACCCAATAATCGAATAAAATGATGGCCAACTCCAACCCCAACGTCTCCGCCGTTGCCACGGAGGTGGACAATGACTTTAATTTTTTTATTTTCCTTGTTAGGTTTGTGAAGGTCCAACCTACCCGACCCCGACCTCACCACTAATCCTACCCAGTTCTTCTACCTAACCCAACACACCACCGATGTTATTTCCAGCCAATAAACTAAAATTTTGACAAAATTTAAAAGCGAGAAATCACAAAACTTGAAACCACAATACATAGATTTTGAATCTAATTGTCTCTTGACTATTGGAACCTACGACACTTTGTGAGGGTTTGACATCCTATGATTTCTTTCAATGCATGTTAGAGAAGGAGCTTTGGTCAGAGTTGGGGCGGCAGAGCGGCAATATAAACAAAAGCAAGTAGCATTGAAACTGGATCTTAGGGTATTCATATCTGAAAAGCAAAATACGTCATCTACAAATCCATGTTTCCAGGTATGATGACCACTTTGGTGGAGATGACCACACCAACGACGTTGCAGTGACCTCACCAGAACCATTGCTTTGCTAGCCAGACCTACAAAAGGGATCTAATTTAGGAAGGAGCTCCGGCGGCAGCTATAATTTAGGAAGGAGCAAAGTAGGAGAAACTATTCAATTTAAGTTTAAATAAATTCAATTCACTTTAAATTAGACAAAATGAACATGATTTATTATGTTTTAGCTATCCAGGTATAAGAACACCTCAAAATATACTATAGTAGCTATTTTTTAAAAGATGTTTTAACTAGTCAAATATTTAAATCCTATGTTACTTGGTCACTTTTGAACTTGATATTCTAATCGTACTCCCTATTTCGTATAGTGAATAATTATTTTAAGATGACTTTAATTTTTTTTAATATGCCTTTGACATATTATTTCATTATAGATTATTTTATCACGAGTTTCAGTTCTTCATTAATTATTTAAAATAAAATAAAAGATAAAATTTTCTTAGCTAACTAAATTTCATCACTAATTTTTAAATTAATTACTTTAATTAGTGGTTAGAGACTTTATATCAAGTGCAACGGGGCTTCTTAAATTTAAGAGAAAAGTGCATATATAATCCTATGTAATTGATGAAAGTGCAGATATAACCCTGCAATAATGAAAGTGCAGATATAACCCTGCGGTAATTGAAAGTGCAAATATAACCCTGGTCAGTCAATGCTGAAAATAATGGCTTTAGGGTTATATTTGCACATATGTATAATAGTTAGGGTTATATTTGCACATATGTATAATAGTTAGGGTTATATTTGCACTAAAAAATAACTCAGGATTATATTTGCACTTTCTCGAACATATAGGGTTATATTTGCATATTACCCTAAATTTAAAAAATCGCTCTAGAAATCGAAATAAGAAATCGGCCCTTGGTTGCCAAAGTGGGAACCGGTAAAAAAAATGGATGTGTCAGCCATGTCAGCCTTCACAAATTTTTTTTAGCATGTGGGGCACGTGTCACCCATGCATTGGGCCACGTGTCCCGCATGCAGGTTTTATTTTTTTTGTTTTATAGCCGCTGACATGTGGCGCCATCTGGTTGAGCCACGTGTCCAATGGCTAAAAAATTCCTGGGATTGGGCCAACAAAAATGAGTGGGACACGTGTCACACTTATATGGCAACACGTGTCCCATATCAACGGCAATTTCGGTTGTGCCATTTAAATGGGACATGTGTCCCAATCGTATGGTGACACGTGTCCCAACGACTATATTTTTAAAAAAATTGCAATTTTTTATAAAAAATTATTGTATTTATCGTAATATTTGTCTATATTATTGTATTATTTCTATTGTCCATTTGTAATCATTGTTGGACATTATTTAAATATTTATTGTAATTTATCTTGCAGTTATAATTGGCCATTCTAATGTCATATTTTTTTATTTATTTTTATAAAATCAATATATCTTATTTTTTATTCTAGGTAACAAAATATTTAACAATTTCATGACAAGAAAAAAGAAATTCCATTTCATTTTTTAATAATAAAACACAAAAATTATTTTTTTAAAAGTGAATTATTTTAAACTTTTTTAAATAAAACGAAATTATATTAATAAAAATTATAATGTATTATTAAATTTCACATTCAACTTATTTTGGGTGAACAAATTAAATTAAATTAAATGTTAATGGTAAAATTAATGATTAGGATAGAGAAACTCAAGTTGGGTCAATGAATAGTTAAAAGTGATTTCTTACCATTGTGAGGATAAAAAATAATAGTTTCTTAAGTGGTTTCTTAAGATTCGATGGAAGAGAAAGAATAAGAGAAATAATATATTTAATTAGTAAGAAACCGATCGCGATTTCTACCACTGCACTTGGTTTTAGAGTTTCCACTAACATTTTAGTTGAGAAACATGATTTAAATTAATCTTTGGAGGTGGTTTGATCAAATCTAATGGGCCTCTGAGGGATTCATCCAGGCATGATAAATCTCATGGGCCTCTGAGGGACTCTCTCACAACAATTAATATCAATATTCTTCTATGTGAAGCTAAATATGCTACCCTTCTAGAAAGGTTTTGTTTTAAAAATATTATTTTCTAGCTAATTTATATTTTTTTCACTTCTCAAATCTTTATTCATATCGACAAAAATACTTCACAGCTATACTATAACTACGTATACAATAGAGCAACAATATACAGAGCATGTGGAATCCATGTCCTGGTTTTAAAATATGTGGATCGCCATATCACGTTATGTATTTTACTTGATTATGCATTGTATTTATACTATTTTATATACAGTATATATTTTTAATTTAATTTAAATATGTTTAAATTAATATTAATTAAAAATTATTATTTTCCACCACCATCGCTGCCGGTCACCGAGCATCGAACCCGTGCACCACCGCCGCCGAGCATCGAACCCGTGCACCACCGCCGCCTCCCGCTGTGCACCACCACTGCCGCCCGCTGTGCACCACCTCTGCCGTGCACCACCGTCGCCACCCGATGTGCACCACCCCTGCCGTGCACCACCGCTGTGCACCGAACCCGTGCACCGAACTTGTGCACCACCGCCGCTGTGCAACACCTTTGCTGAGCACCACCGCCGCCGTGCACCACCTCTGCTGAGCACCACCGCCGCCGGCCGCTCGTTTCCCTTCTCCACCGCTCTCCTCCGCTCCCGCCGCTCTCCTCCGCTCTTGTTCTCCTCTCTCCGCTTCTCCATCGCTCATTTCGTCTTCTCCAGCGAAAGTTCATCTTCTCCGGCGACGAGCGGCGACTGGCCCGTTCTTTTTTCCTCACCCCGACCCGGTTCTCCTCTCCCCGTTCTCCTTTCCCCGCTCTCCTTCTCCGGTCTGACTTCTCCTTCACCCGGTTCTCTTTGCCTCTCTGGTTCTTGTTCTCGTTTCCCTGACCCCATTCTCGCCGGAGAAGACGATGGACAAGGCTGGGGACGGATGGTGGGGGACGGCGGAGAAGACGGAGAAGATGGAGAAGAGGGAGAAGACGAAGATTGGGGACTAATGGTTGGGGACGGCAGCAGAGAAGACGAACGACGGAGAAGACGGAGAAGAACAGCGACAGAGAAGGCGGTGGCAGGGTACGGTGGCGGTGGTGCCGACGAAACCATTGTTTTGATTTTCTTTTTTGTTTTTTGTTTTTTTGAAAAATTAAAATTTGTACTATTCACGTATATACGTATTAGGGCGTAACCTAGTAAAATACAGGGCGTGATATAACAACACCCTAAAAATTGACACCCAATCAATTAGAACACTTTTTTTTAAAAAAAAGTAAAATGAGTGAAGGAGATTGTTTGATAAGAGTAAAAAGAAAATTGAGTGGATTAAATTAATCTTAATTTTGCAAAAAAATGGAAGATGCCACTGTTAAAAGACCAAACAAAAAAAGAAAAGGGTGCCGACATTAAAAAACCGCAGGGAGTATAAGAGATTTGTCTTATGTGTTGTGTCCTATCATATCTGTTAGAAAATGATTTGAAGTTGAATCCTTTTCTATTTTGGATTTATTATTGGGTAATTCCATTTCCAATTCTGATTAGGACTAGGATTAGGATAATCCTATTACATTCTTGTTTAGGATTCTGTAGTTTGGAAGATCTATATAAACTCTCATCTGGGTCTATTTGTAATGCGCTTTAGATTTGAAGACATCTGTTCTGGTCTGAGAAATCTCTTCTGAGTCTGTTAATAAAATTTGTTTCTGTTTTGCGGATGTAACTAACACATTGTTAGTAAACCACATAAAAATCTTCGTGTTCTTCTTTAATTATTTATTCATTAGGTGCGACTGTCATAACAGTGTCTAATAAGTCAAACGTTTGAGAAATGTAATCTGTAAAGTCAAGTGGTTTTCATTGAGTAATTTAATTGGCAATTTGTGAAGTTTGGAAACAAAAAACTTTCCATGTTGGAACATGCGAACAAGCCACAATTACGCCAACAAGAGTTTACGGAAGAAGAACATAATATTATGGTATTTGTGATTTATGGAAATCTAAATATTCTGCAATATGTTAGGCAATGGTAGAAGCATATTATGTTTATGGAAAATCCCTACATGTATAGTATTGAGTTGATCGAATATATGAGATATGTAGTGATAAGGAAAATCCTTTTATTCATGGGATTTGGATATGCTTAAGAAGCAGATAAGGCATATGAATATAATGGAGATAATCATGGAGAATTTTGATCTGTTCATGGCTTTAAAAGGGGACATCACGACTGCATTAAACTCACGAATTTAAATGAGAAAATCTGCACACATATTTTATTCTTTCAGAGAGTCTTGCAAAGAGCCAGATCTATATGTTGCAACATACGTGACATGACGTTCAAAGTTCAGAATCGTATGCCTTAATTCCCCGGGAGGAGGAGATCCAGCGTAAACGAGTTTCCAGGTCAGGGGGAGTCTGATCAAGGCGGAGCTGTAGCTAGGGGAGCTAGCAGAATTCACACGTTTAATTAGTAAAGATAAGTATTTTGTATGGTGTACTTTGTATTGTATCTTTCTGATTAGTGGATTCATGCTGAACTGGGCCAAAGCCCGCAGATGTAGGTGGATTTCACCGAATTGCATAACCAAGTCTTGTTTTTTATGCTTTACTTTATTACCTACTTGGTTAGATAGGTTATGTTGAAATATACTAGCAATAATTAAGAAAATTCGATAAAACCAAATTTGATAATCCTTCCAATGAAATCCTTCGAATGATATTAGCCTTCAGGAAAAGAGTTAAGTAGTGGTTAGAGTTGAAATGGCAAATTTATTGGTGCGTCCTACCCTGGTTAGGAATTTTCTTTTAATAAAAATATATTCACTCATTAAAATTTTAGCGCACACAATAAAATGTCAGTGTTTGGCACCCCAAGACTTATTTTGCTTGTTTTGTTTTTCATCAAAATGAGGTGCAAAGCATCCATGAAATCCCAAAGACAAAAAAAATTTTACCCTACATATTACGTGTAAAGTCAAGTAATTTTTATTAATGGTTTAATTGGCAATTTGTGAACTAATATTGGAAATGAAAAACGGTCCATGTTAGAACATACGGACATCAGCAACAACCGTCTACAAGGTTTTATGTAAAGACAGAATATTGTGATTATATCAATTTATAAAAATTTGAATATTCTGCAATATATTATGCGGTGGTAGAAGCATATTAGTTTTATGGAAAATCCCTACAAATATGGGATTGTATTTATGGATTTTATGAGATATATGGTGATAAGGAAAATCCCTTTATTTATGGGATTTGGATATGCTTCAGAACCAGATAAGGAATATGAATATTATGGAGATAATAATGGAGAGTTCCGATATGCTTATGACTTTAAAATGGGACATCACTGATGTATTATGCTCACGAAATAAACTGCAAAAATCTGCATACATATTTTCTATCTTTTCTGAGAGTCTTGAGAGACCCAGATCTATATGTTCCAACATACGTGACCTGCCGTTCAAAGTTCAGAATCATATACCTTAATTCCTCGGGAGGAGGAGATCTAGCGTCAACAAGTTTCGAGGTCACAGGGAATCTGATCAAGGCGCATCGGTAGCTAGGAGAGCTAGCAGAATTCACATGTTTAATTAGTAAAGATAAGTATTTTGTATGGTGTACTCTGTACTGTATCTTTCTGATTAGTGGATTCATTCTGAACTGGGCAAGGCCCCGCAGATGTGGGTGAATTTCACCGAACTGCGTAACCAAGTCTCATGTTTTTATGCTTTACTTTATTTCATAATTGGTTAGATATGTTATGTTGGAACATAGCAGCAATAATTTAATTCGGTAAAACCAAATTTCACTTGGTATCAGAGCTTGGTCACTTACTTTGTCCCTTGGTTGTGTCAAGGAAAGTGTGATTTGGTTTTACCATAGCGACCAAAGAATGAGCTTCGGTGTCTCAGCCACCTCTGCTGGATGACAACAATTATAACTATTGGAAGGAACACATGAGAGTCTTCATCAATTCACTGGATGAACTTGATTTGCACTTTGTTGAGAATGAGTGGAATCAACCTACTGAAGATGCTGAAACAAACTCTAAGGCAAAAGAAGGAGAGCCAACTCAGAGGGAGCAGAAACTCAAAAACAAATCTACTTGGGCTCCGGATGAACTCAAGGCCTTACTGGAAAATTTAAAAACATTGAATGCTATCTTCACGGCAATTGATGAAAACTAGTTCAAACTCAACTCAACATGCCATCATACCAAGAAAGCTTGGGATATTTTGCAAACTGTCCATGAAGGAACTAGTCGAGTTTGAGAATGCAGATGTTGGCTACAAAGTTTGAGGAAATAAAGATGGAGGAAGATGATACTATTGTTGTATTCAACGGTAAACTCAGAGACATCTCCAATATGGCGTATCAACTTGGAAAAGTTTACAAAGAGGCAAAATTGGTGAAGATGACCTTAAGATCACTTCCTAAAAGGTTTGCAATGAAGGTTGCAACAATAGAAGAAGCAAGAGATGTAGTCACCATGAGCTTAGATGAATTAATGGGATCGTTGCAAACTTATAAGAAGACATTCCAACAGACTACAAAAGGGGTTCAAAAGGAGTTGGCGTTCAAAAACATTGTCATCAAAGGACAATCATGAATCTGACAATGATCATGAATTTGAAAAACTTGCACTTATCACGAAAAATTTCTCAAGAATGCTAAATAGTAAACAAGAAAGCTCAAGAAAGTTTGGTGGAAATAGACCAAGGACATAAGAATTTGGAAATAACCGTGGGACACGGTTTGAACAAGGAAGTCAGCACTTCCCCAGAAATCAAAGTGGTGAATCAAAACAGCCTGGACGAATTCAATGCAGATAATGTGAAGAATATGGTCATATTCAAACTGAATGTGCAAATACCCGAAAGAAACAGGAAAAATCATATGTTAACTCATGGAGTGAAGATAAAGAAGATGAGAAAGACAAAGAAGAACTTACGAGCAACTATGTGGTATTTGGAGCTAAAATTCATGGTGGATCAGATGATGACTGTTCCTACATGTCAGATAAAATTGAAGCTGTATGTTTCAACATAGATTCAGATGATGTGTCTAGTGATGATGATGGACTTGTTGTGAGTGATGAAGAAATCTACAGTACATACGAGAAGAGGTATGCCATGTGGCTTCAAGTTGTTGATACAAACAAAGTACTGAAGGAAGAGAAAAACCATCTTGTTGAGATCGAAAAAGCATTGTGAGTGTTAGTTGCTGAACTTAGAAAAGAGAATGATGAGTTAAATGTGAAGCTATTTTCAGCAACCAAGAGATCTGAGACGTTTAAAGCAGGGATTACCAAGCTAAACACTGGAAAAGAAAAACTTGATGATATTCTGATCATGGGAAAGAGCTTTGGAGATCGACACGGAATTGGGTATGACAACCCACCTGGGAACACAGTTACGCTCAAGTCAAAGATTGAAGAGGTAACGAGAAAGTTTTGTAAACCTTATCAAAGAAAACCCCTAATCTGTAGCTACTGCTCGTATCAAGGACACACATAGGAACAATGCCAGAAATTGCTCAGAGATATCATTACATGATGACAACTCTTGGTATGTTCCAACATAGACGAGATCCAGAGATCAAAGATGATCAGAAAGGTATGGGTTGTCAAACGCTCTAGTACTTTCCTTGTTGCACATACTTCTCTCACATTCCAGAGATTCATGGTACTTTGATAGCGGCTGTTCTCACCACATGACTGGCACTCAGGAATTTCTCACAAACATCACGCCATATGATGGTGGTTTTGTTACTTTTGGTGATGGAAAGAAGAACAAAGTAGTTGGAAAAGGAGAACTAAAAATTGAAGGATTTCCAGTATTTACCAGTGTTTTGTTCGTTGAAGACTTAAAGACAAATCTGCTAAGCATCAGCCAACTGTGTGACGATAATATGGCCGTGGAATTTCATAAAGATAAATTCATAGTGAAACACAGTGAAGCTAAAGTCCTTTCAGGGGTTCGATCATCAGATAATTGCTATTTGCTGGAGCAGGAAGTGAAGTGTATGAACTCTAAACAAGATGAAGGATCTATGTGGCACAAAAATCTCGGTCACATCACTGCAAAACCTTGGTGAAAATTGCAAATGCAAATGCAGTACGAGGTATGCCTAAATTTACGAGCACAAGTGGAATTGTCTGTGGACCATGTCAATAAGGTAAAAAAATTCGGTCTCCCCACTCTTCAGTTCACTATATAACTACCTCGAGAAATATGGAATTACTGCACATGGATTTGATGGGTCCAGTCAATACATCTAGTATAGGTGGCAAGAAATATATCTTTGTATGTGTTGATGATTTCTTCAGATTTACCTGGGTAGCTTTTCTAAAAGAAAAATTGGATACTGTGGAAGTGTTTAGAAGCTCTATGATAAAATTACATGCAGAAAAGGGAAGTCCAATAGGGAAGATTGTTAGAATTCACAGTGATCATGGCAGGAAATTTGAAAGTTCTCAATTCAGCGACTTTTGTGATGAACTTGGAATTCAACATAAGTTCTCTGCACCAATCACTCCTCAGCAGAATGGTGTTGTGGAGAGAAAGAACAAGACTCTTGAGGAGATGACTTGAGTCATGTTAGCCGAGAAAGAAATTCACAAAAAATGGTGGACAGAAGCTGTTAATACAGCTTGCTATACAATCAATCGAGTGTATCTGCATCCATTTACAAGAAAAATATCCTAAGATATTTGGAAGGGAAGGAAGCCAAATGTTTCATACTTTCATGTATTTGGAAGCAAGTGCTACATTCTCAGAGATAGAGAGCAATTGACGAAATTTGACAATCGTAGTGATATTGGGATTTTTCTTGGTTATTCTGTGAACGGCCAGACTTATCGTGTTTACAATATTCGGAAAAATACTCTCATGGAATCTATAAATGTTATTTTGTATGATTCTGACGAAGGACAAGTTTCAGGTGATGGAGAAGATGAACCTGATAAAGACCATTATCCAACACAACACAATTATCCTGACGAACCAGCCAATGTTGGAACATCTGAGCAGACTGATTATCCTGCTGAACCTGAAGATATTGAGTATGTTGGAACATTATCCCTCACTGACTCATCACATGTTCCAACACAGGAGCAACCAGAATCAATGACAAGGAGTACTCGCTCAATCCCTCGGGTTGATTACAGGAAATTAGCAGGATTACAGTGTTTCATCTCTCTCATTGAACCCAAGAACTACAAGGAGGCCTTACTTGATGAATAATGGATTGAGGAAATTCAAGAAAAACTCGGTCAGTTCGTATGAAATGATGTATGGTATCTCACTCCTCGTCATACAGGTGTGAATGCCATTGGCACAAAGTGGATCTTCAAGAATAAATCAGATGCTGATGGAAAAATCACTCAAAACAAGGCTAGATTAGTTGCTCAAGGATATACTCATGTTGAAGGAGTCGACTTTGATAAGACATTTTCACCAGTTGCCAGGTTAAAGTTGATTCAAATTTTATTTGCTTTTTCCCGCTCTATGAACTTTGCTCTATATCAAATGGATGCAAAAGTGCTTTTCTAAATGGTGTGGTAAATGAAGAGGTGTATGTGGAACAACCTAAAGGATTTGAGGATCCTCATTACCCTCACCATGTGGTTTGACTCAAGAAGGCGTTGCATGGTTTGAAACAAGCACTGAGGGCATGGTATAAATGACTTATTAACTTTCTAATTCAGAAATGTTATCATTGAGGGGTGTAGATCGCACATTATTTGTGCTAAAAAGGCCTCAAAAATATTGATTGCTCAAATCTATGTTGATGATATTGTGTTGGTTCTACTTCATATCTACGGTGTAGGATTTTGTTACTGTGATGCAAGCCGAATTTGAGATGAGTATGGTTGGTGAACTCACGTACTTTCTAGGGCTGCAAGTCAAGCAAGAAAAGAATTGCCTGTTTATAAATCAGAGTATGTATGCCCTGAATTTAGTTAAGAGATTTGGACTTAGCAATTCTCGTGCAGTTCGAACACCTATGGGGGTTTCTGATAAACTAGTGAAGGATGAGAGAGGAGTTAGAGTTGATCATAAAATATACAGGGGCATGATTGGGAGTCTAGTGGACATAGAGGAACATTATTTCTGAAAGGCCAGTGGACTTAGAGGCTTATAGACCTAATGGCTTTACTGATTTTTTGGAGTTGATTAGGATGAAGAGAGCTGCCATTGTGCAACTTCAGTATAACAAGCAGGTTGTTACTGAAGTTTACTCAAAATTGATGGCTGGAAACCTAGAAATTAACTCCCCGTGGTGTGATCAAGTTTATGTAAGGAGAAAGGTAATAGATTTCTCTGCTGGCAGGATGAACAAGATATTAGGGCTGAAAACTTCAGATTTTGAAGGTGTCTTTTCTAATGATTTGAATGTGACTGATAGCAAAATTCTGGAAGTGATTTCTGGTGGATACAAGACTGAGTGGCCAGACACAGGATATTCACAAGCATCTTGCCTATCTTCAAGATTTTTTGGATTGTATCAGGTGGCTGTGAATTGCTGTATGTCGTCTTCCAACACTACAACTCTGACAAGAGAGATGGCAAAGCTGATGTACTGTGTTGGAACACAGAAACCAGTCAACCTGGGGTTGTTCATTCAGCAGAATCTGGTTAGGCAAGCTACTGCTCCAAAGACTAAGCATGCCCTGGTTTATCCTTGTTTGATTTCTGCATTAGCTAGGAGTGAAAAGGTGAAAGGCAAGGCAAAGGATGTCATTATTGATACTGAGTTCCTTCGGTCAAATAAGAAGACCTTTAGGATGAGGCAAGTGCATGATCTTCCTTGGAATCCAGAGGTTTCCACTTCTGCAGATGCTGAGATAAAGGCCAAGTTGGTGGTTATGAATGCAAGGTTGGGGGCAATAGCCATCCAAATAGCGGCCCTTGAAGCAGAAAAGGCAAAGATTGAGAGGGAGAAGGCTCTGTTGGAAGCACATGATGTTGCTCTTGCAGTGTCTATGTTTCAACATAGATCATATGATGAGTTCAGGGGGAGCTAACTTCATTATCTTTTTTAAATTTTATTTATGTGCTTTATTACCTTTGGCATATTCATGGCCCCAAGGGGAGAATATTTTAGACATTATTTTTTATTGGATGACTGTAATATGAATTATTTCTTTGTTTTGGAATTTTGCCATTCTGATGGTATTCTTATATAATCAGATTTAGTATTTAGCATATGTTCCAACATTAAGTGGATTTATGGAAAACTTATGTGCATAATTAGAAGTTTTTTTGTTGAGTTCTTAGTTCCAAAATGGCTGGGTCCACAAATGCCAAAGGGGGATATTGTAAAGTCAAGTGGTTTTTATTGATTGTTTAATTGGCAATTTGTGAACTAATATTGGAAATGAAAAATATTCCATGTTAGAACATACGGACATCAACCACAACCGTCTACAAGGTTTTAGGGAAAGAAAAAAATATTATGATTATGTTGATTTATGGAAATCTGAATATTCTGCAATATCTTAGGTGGTGGTAGAATCATATTAGGTTTATGGAATTTTCTTACAAATATGGAATTTAATTTATGGAATATATGAGATGTATGATGATAAGGAAAATCTCTTTATTTATGGGATTTGGATATGCTTCAAAAGCAGATAAGGAATAGGAACATTATGAAGATAATCATAGAGAGTTCTGATCTGCTTATAGCTTTAAAAAGGGACATCACGGCTACATTATACTCACAAAATTAATTGCAAAAATCTACATACATATTTTCTATTTTTTTCGAGAGTCTTAAGAGAGCCAGATCTATATGTTCCAACATACGTGACCTGCCATTCAAAGTTCATAATCACGTACCTTAATTCCTAGGGAGGAGGAGATCCAGCGTCAACGAGTTTTGAGGTCAGAGGGAGTCTGATCAAGGTGAATCGGTAGCTAGGGGAGCTAGCAGAATTCACATGTTTAACTAGTAAAGATAAGTATTTTGTATGGTGTACTCGGTACTGTATCTTTCTGATTAGTGGATTAATTCTGAATTGGGATGTAGGAGGATTTCACCGAACTGCGTAACCAAGTCTTGTGTTTCTATGCTTTACTTTATTGCATACTTGGTTAGATAGGTTATGTTGGAACATAGCAGTAATAATTCAATTTGATAAAACCAAATTTCATTATACAATACTTTCTTTTGGTCCCCAATGCCAATGCGAGAGCCGGACCATCGCCGAATCGAAAACCTAAATCGGCCTCGTCAGAATCGAACAACTGCGAGAGCCAAACCACATCCGAATGAAACAACTCAGATCTGCCTCGTCAAAATTGAGTTTTGAAAGCAATTAGGGTTTTAGTTGTAAACACTGAATCGAACAACTTCGATTAGCCTCGTTAGAGTTCTAAACTTCGTTGATGTCTTAAGATCCGGTACCATCGCCGGTGCCACTTCACATTCTCCAGTAGCCATAACCATTCTCTGATGCTAGAGAACCATCCCCTTCACTTCCTCGTACCCAAAACCCAATCCCATCAGGAAATCCACCTTCCGTGGGCGATGATTTTATTCAGGCCGGAAAACCCAATATTTTGTAAGCGGGTTTTCGTTGGTTTTATACGGATGAAATGAGTAGCCTAGGGCATCTGGTGATAGAGGTTCGAATGTCGGGAAATGGGATTCCGATGTAATTTAGTAAGAAATCAAAGACGGGTAGATGTTGGCGTGTGGGTAGGCAGTGAGAGCTCCGGGAACATGTCCAGAATCTGGCTGAGATAAAAGAAATTCACTAGTAAAAGAAAATAAAAATGGAAAATAATAGATGTTAGAATAAATTAGAATCCTGATTATGTTATGTTTTATTATGATTCGAGTTCTTTCCTTATTTCACCTCTATTGTACTCTCTATATATTCAGTCATGAATAATACAATTCCTCACGGAAAATTATTCTATCATGGTATCAGAGCTGGTTTTGATCCTAAATTATAAATCATAAATTAATTTTTATTTTTCTTCCGGCCGACCAAGGTACCTGGTCAATTTTTGGCAACTTTTGACGAAATTGATTCCGACGAATTACCGGTCAATTTCTGGCAACTTTTGGCCATCTTCCAGCAGATTTCGGCACCCAAGGTCATCCTCTCCGATTTCAAAGCACCATCCTCTCAGGTTAAGTTCTTCCGGCGTCCCTCCCGCGGTATTTTCTCCAGTAGCGGCGGTCTTCCTGCAGTGGTTCTTTTCGTCTCCAATTCTCCGGTGTCTTCCAGCAGCTTTGGCACCCAAGGTCATCTTCTCCAATTTCACGGCATCGTCCTCTCAAGTTGAGTTCTTCCGGCGTCTCTCCCGCGGCATTTTCTCCAGTAGCACCGGCAATAGTTGCTGCCTCGCCGTGCCCGATTGGCGTTCTCTGGCGTCGCCAAAGCAAAGCTTGCAATGGAATGGCTTGCAACGGTCATTCCATCGTCGGCCCAGATTCACACAGCCACATAGTGCGTGATGACACATGCCTTAAATTAGGCACACGCCGCCTTCCAATGCATGTTATACACTCGCTCACATCAGAGTTTGCGCCTTGTGCGCAGTTCTCTGTCCAACGATTTTGTTTTTTTATTTTATTTTTGGGCCTTACACGCTCACTTCCAACTCTTACTATGGTTTATTTGGCGTCTTTATCTCGAGCATATTGTCCACTAATTGGATTGGGGACATTTTTGTTTCAGGCCAGTTCGGATGGTTCTAACCGTCATCATTCGTCGAATCAGTGGATCATTGATTTTGGTGCTACATCTCATATCACTGCCCGTACTAGTCATCTTGATAAGGTACAACACTATCGTGGCTCTGATAATATTCTTGTTGGAAATGGTGAATCATTATCTATTTCTCAAATCGGTCAGTGTCATTTTTCTAGTTTCTCTGTTAATGTGTCCTTGTGGTCCCTAAGATTACTAGAAGTTTATTGTCCATTAGTGAGCTTACTCGTGATTTACCTGTCCGTGTTATATTTTCTGCCAACGCATTTTCCATTGAGCACAAGCATACATGGAAGATAATTGGTAAATGCCGTCATATTTCAGGTCTTTATTTTCTTGAGACTGGTGATTCCAGCTTTTTAGGCAAATTACGCTCTTGAAAGCTTCAGGATTCTTTTGAGCAGTGGCACTCTAGCCTCAGTCATGTGCCTCATGATACCGTTCAATTGTTAAGTCGACGGGGCCATATTACTGTCACTTCCGCTATGTCAGCATTTGTTAGTTGCTCTCCTTGTCAGATGGCCAAGAGTAGTCGTTTACCTTTTTCCACTAGTGACAAGCGCGCTACCGGTTTGTTGGATAAGGTGCTTTGTGATTTGTGGGGACCAGTCTCTGTTTTATCGGCGGGTGATTTTTCTTATTATGCCATTTTCATCGATAATTTTTTTCGATTCACATGGTTTCTCCCAATGAGGTATAAGTCGGACTTCTATGACACATATATCCAGTTTCATAAATTCGTTGAGACCTAGTTCTCTGCTAGGGTTAAAAAAATTCATAGCGATGGTGGCACGAAGTTTGCTAATCATGAACTTCAGGCTCACTTCATATCATGTGGCATTCATCATCATATGTCATCGCCCTATACACCTGCTCATGGTGGCCGAGCTGAGCGGAAGCATCGTCACATCACAGAGACTGGTCTTGCCATGTTCTTTCACTCTTCTGTGCCAGAGTGTTATTGGGTGGAAGCTTTCTCCTCCGTGGTTTACATTATTAACCGTCTGCCTAGTTCAATTCTTGGTGGCAAATCACCTTTTGAGGTTGTTTTTGGGCATGTGCCTAACTATACTCTCTTTCGCCTATTTGGTTTTCGTGCATTTCCATGTCTGCGTGCCACTGCTACTGATAAGTTTGCACTATGATCCATTCCGTGTGTTTTTATTGGCAATAGCCCTCGTCACAAGGGCTTCTAGTGTCTCGACCCGACTTTTGGGTGCATCTATGTCTCTCGCCATGTTCATTTTGATGAAACTTTATTCCCTTATATCTCATTTTCCACGGACAGTCATTCTATTTAAGATCTGGAGATTTCTTTGTTTTTTGATAGAGCTGTTACTTCATCGATTGGGGGGTCTCTAAGTCTGTCCTAGTTCCAATCGCCCCTCATTCACCACCATGCTCCATCTGGACGGCCGACCCGGACTTAGCTCCTCAGCCGCAGGTCATCACACCTCAGTCACCAAGCATCACGCCTTAGCCATCGGCCCCCACGCCTAAGCCAGTCTCGGTTATCCTTTCTCTGGCGTCTTCCGAAGGCCACCCTCTGGTCAGCTCTACTCAGTGTTTATCGGCATCGTCAGCTGGTTCGATTCCTCCAGCTTTGCCGCCACAACCTCGTACCAATCAGATGGCTACTTAGTCTTCTACTTGTGCCATTCAGTGCTAGGATTATTCGGATATTATTGCTCACGGTCTCACTGCTGCACTCCTTTCTCAGATAGAGCCCACTGATTATTGCTCTGCCATTTGAATCCAGCCTGGGTTTTAGCCATGGATGATAAGATGGCCGCTCTTCGTGGTCAGCACACTTTGAACTTGGTGCCTCGACCTTCCGATGTCAACATTGTTGGCTCCAAATGGGTATATAGGCTCAAGTATCGATCAAATGGCACTATTGAGCATCACAAAGCTAGACTTGTGGCGCAGGGTTTCTCGCAGATTCAGGGTTTTAATTTTGACCACACTTTCAGTCCTGTGGTCAAAGCCTCAACTGTTAGGATGGTCCTCGCCATAGCCACCATACGTTCCTGGCTACTTCATCAGTTGAATGTCAAGAACGCTTTCCTTAATGGTGTTCTTGGTGTTCCGGTCTACATGAAGCAGCCTGTTGGTTATCAGGATTCTGCTCATCCAGACTATGGTCTTAAGCAGGCTCCCCGAGCTTGGTTCCAGCATTTCAGCAGTTATCTGACACAGCTTGATTTTTAATGCAGCTCAGCCGATACTTCTTTATTTGTCCTCTCGAGAGGCTCGTCTTTACTATACCTACAGGCAATGACTCGACTCTTCTTCACTAGCTCATCGATCGGACACACAGAGAGTTTTCGATCAAGGATCTTGGTGCTCTTCATTACTTTCTTGGTCTTGAAGTTTTGTCTACCTCCTCCGGGTTACTGCTTGGCCGGTATGTATGACGCGGTACTTGTTTCTATCCCATTTGTCGCTGCTTCTCAGCTTCACATCTCTACCAGTCATCCGTTCCGAGATCCTACACTTTATCATTTTCTTGTTTGTGCTCTCCAGTATCTCACCAAATCTCGCCCAGATTTGGCATTCTCGGTCAACACAGTGAGTCAGTATCTTCAGGGTCCCAAAGATGACCATTTTGCTGTAGTGACACGGATTTTGCGGTATGTTCGTGGCACTCTTCATTTTAGTCTTAGTTTTCGTTCTGCTAGTACTTTTGAGGTGTCAGGGTACTCTAATGCTGGCTGGGCCCGATACCTAGAGACTCGTCGGTCCACTTATGGTTATGCAGTTTATCTTGGTGGGAATCTGGTTTCTTGGAGTGCCAAGAAACAGCCCACTGTTTCTCGCTCTAGCATTGAGTCTGAATACCGTGCTCTCGCCAACACTACTTCAGAAGTGGTATAGCTCACTCATTTGCTTCGTGATCTTCGGGTTCCACTTTCTAGTTCTCCACTGCTGTTATGCGACAATAGCAGTGCTATCTTTTTGGCTTAGAATCCGGTGGCGCATAAGCGGGCGAAGCACATCGACATTGACTACCATTTTGTTCGTGAGTTAGTGATATCTGGAAAGCTGTGTGTTGCTCATGTTCCAACTTCTCTTCAGACTACGGACATCTTCACCAAGGGGCTCTCTCTTCCGTGGTTCGAATTCTTAGGCCCAAGTTATGCGTCGACGAGCATCTGACGCGTCGCTTGAGGGGGGGGGGTGTTAGAATAAATCAGATTCCTGATTAGATTATGTTTGATTATGATTAGAGTTCTTTCCTTATTTCACCTCTATTGTACTCTCTATATATTCACTCATAAATAATACAATTCCTTACAGTAAATATTCTATCAATAGAAAAAGATAAGGTAAAAGAAATAGTAATTGGGCATTTTTAATTTAAAATATTTTTTAATTAGTAAAATTACAAAAATACCCCTATTCATACTGGAAAATGATTTCATTTCACCTGAAAACTACTTCTTGGGACCAAACAAATCAATTTTAGAAAATTTATTACTAAACAAATGTGGCATTAAACGTAGGGACAAAACGAAGGTAAAATATGTAAGGGACAACAAAATAATTTAATCAATCCCAACCTACAATGAAAACCAAGCGTCTGATTGTTGAAAATCCCTTTCAAAACATAACCTACCAGAAAGGCTCTAAATAATGATGCGCTTAAATCGAACATGAACATAATAAATCAAACAAATGCTATTTTATGGTTCTATAAAGTCTTAGATAATTTATAAATGGAGTGAAATCGAACATGAACATAATAAATTAACAAATGCTATTTTATGGTTCTATAAAGTCTTGGATAATTTATAAATAGAGTGAAGTGTGTTTTTAATCCCATATTTTGGACGAAAGTGAATAAATGATCTTATAAAATTTGAAAGTGCAAAATAACCCTGGAAATCATTGAGCAAATTGTCAAAACTCAATTTGGTCAGAAATTAGTGAAACGACCATAATACTCTCGAATTAAAAAGGTCAAAAAATAAAAGTAACATAAAAGGACAAGAATAGCCCTCCCTCTTTTCTTCTTCACTCAGTCTCACCTCTCTCACCCTCCCTCCTTTCTTTTCACCTTCTTTTCACCTTCTCCGACAGCACGGCCGACTGCCACCATTAGCCGAGCGACACAGCGACGGCAGAGATGAATATGAAGAAGATGATCGATATTGGTTTTAGCCTTTTATGCAAATCTTCTATGGTTTAAGGCACTGCCAAAGCTGCACTGCACTTCCTCTTCTATGAAGAAGATGATCGATATTGGTTTTAGCCTTTTATGCAAATCTTCTATGGTTTAAGGCACTGCCAAAGCTGCACTGCACTTCCTCTTCCTCCAAAACCTGAGATTTTTCGCAAAGTGAAACTCATCAAGCTCCAAACAATGGGGAAACACAAGTTCATAGACAAGAAGAATTCCGCAACGTATCGTATCCTCGCCCGCGACAGTTCTGACCCAAATTACTCTGTACCCGGACCCGCCAATGACCGGGTCTTCGTCCGAGTCGACAACAATTGCAAGTACAATGTCCACAGCTTCTCTGACGAGGAGCCGGAGGAGGAGCACTAGAACAACGACGTTTTGGCCGAGGACCCTAATTCCATCTTCGCACACATAGGGTACAATTACTTAACTCATCTGAGAGAGATTAAGAACTCCGACGGCGGCTATTTTTACTATGAAAACCCTAAAGCTAAGTTAGAATAGCGCAAGAAGGAGTTGGTTTTGGAGTCTATAAATGTCATTTCATTTTCAGTCTTGAATCAAAGGGTATTTTTGTCTTTTTATTGTTGGTCAACGCCTGAGTTACTCCAATCAATGTCGAAAATCTGCTAAATGGGTAGTACTGCACATCTTGACAGAAAAATAAAGTTACTTATACACTTTCAGATTTTACAAGATTATTCCTACATTTTCTCAGTTTAATAGGATTACTTTTACACTTTCCCCTATAAATATAATGAGTGGTAAGAATAATGAAATGCTCATTAGCAATAAACTAGATTTTTGATAATTAATTATATCACTATTTATTTAGCAAGGGGGAATACTATGCCATCACCCCCAAATTCTACTATGAATACCCCCTTAGAGGATGAAGAAAAATTGCACCTCTTATTCTCTCATTTCTCACTTTTTCTCATCTTATCCTCTTCTCCATCTTGTCTTCTTCCTCATTCTCTCCTTCTTACTTACTTCCCACATCAAGCCCTTCACTAATTTCTCAATAAATTAGTGCAAAGTCAGTAAAAATTACAACACGTTATCAGCACGATCACTCTCCATCTCCATTGATTATCATCATAACAAACCTTGTGAAGCTTGAATTTAGTCCACAGTGGAAACAACTATATGCCATGGATGATAGACGTTGAGATGCACTTGGAATCGATGAACCTCCTTGAGACAATCCAAAAGGGGAATAACTCATCAAGGATGGACAAGGCAAGATCTTTAATCTTCTTTCGTCGACACCTTGATGGGAGTCTCAAAAATGACTATCTCACTATGAAAGATCCACTTGAGTTGTGAGAAAAATTGAAAGAAAGGTACGATCACACAAGAGATGTAATGCTCCCCATATACCGCTATAACTGGAACAATCTACGGTTCCAAGACTATAAGAAAGTCTGCGACTATAATTCTGCAATGTACATAGCAATAACCCACTTGACATACTGTGGGGTTACAATAACTGACAATGAAATGCTGGAAAAGACTCGTTCTACTTTCCACGCATCAAATGTGACCTTGCAACAACAATATCGTGTGCGAGGTTTTAAAAGATATTATGAGCTAATTGCTTGTCTCCTAATTGCAGAAAAGAATAATGAGTTACTGATAAAGAACCATTAATCTCCCCCGACTGGCTCAAGAGCGTTTTCGGAAGCAAACGCTGTTAACTCCGACAAACCTGAACGCAAAAAATATTTTTAGGGTCAAGAGAAAGGTCGAGGTCAAGGACGAGGTCGAGGTCGTGGTTGTGGTTACGGACGCGGTCGAGGTGGCTACAATTTGTCCTATAAGTCCGGTATACTACCACAAGAAGCATCAATATGAGAGGAACCGTGAAAGTACCATAAAAGGGGGGAAAATGCCAGTTCATCAAAGGGATCTGGAACCTCTTGTTTTAGATGTGGTGGAAAAAGACATTGGTTAAGAGTCTGCAGAGTCCCGAAGCACTTATGTGATCTCTACCAAGAGTTCATAAAAGGAAGGGGGAAGGAGGCAAACTTCAACAAATCCACTCATCTCGAAGCTTCTGATTTCAATGATAATTTCATGGACATAGTTGGTGATTTCACTGAGCAACCAAGTGGTGGAAACTAAAAGAAGAACAGTTGTATTTGGGAATGAAGCTAGATGGTCTGATGTCTGTTATATATATATGGTTTTATTTAAAGCCTGCTACTTTCAAATTTATTACCTGTCTTATCAAATTTGTTTTGTTTAAAGAGGTGAAATGGATAAAGCTAATCATGAAGCCAACCAAAGGATTAAAAATGAAGAATTTTGCATACTCGATTGTGGAACAACGCACACTAGATTAAAGGATAAAAGGTTTTTCTCAAAGGTAAAACCAATGCAGACCATTGTGAATACAATATCGGGTCCTATAGATCTTATTGAAGGAGTTGGCGAGGCAAACTTTACATTGCCAAATGGAAGAATGTTTACAATAAATAATGTCTTATACTCGATTGTGGAACAACGCACACTAGATTAAAGGATAAAAGGTTTTTCTCAAAGGTAAAACCAATGCAGACCATTGTGAATACAATATCGGGTCCTATAGATCTGATTGAAGGAGTTGGCGAGGCAAACTTTACATTGCCAAATGGCACAATGTTTACAATAAATAATGCCTTATTTTTGCCAAAATCCAAAAGGAACTTATTGATTTTCAATGATATATATTCTCATGGATTTGATACCCAGTCTGTAACTAAAGGTACCATGAAATATATGATTCTCATTGTGTATAAATCTGGAAGGAAATTCATACTTGAGAAACTACCAATGCTCCATACTGGATTGCATTACACGCATATAAATGCAGTAGACTCAAATACGGTAGTGATCAAACCTTCAATATTTACCATATGGCATGATCGGCTGGGCCATCCTGGTTCAACTATGATGCGAAGAATTATTGAAAGCTCACATGGGCATCCACTGAAGGACCAGAAGATCCCTCATGGAAAATCCTTTCAATGTAAGGCTTATTCCCTTGGAAAGCTAATCATAAGGCCTTCACCGGGAAAGGTTGAAACAGAATCACCACCGTTTCTTGAACGTATTCAAGGTGATATATGTGGACCTATCCATCCACCATGTGGACCATTTCGTTACTTCATGGTATTGATAGATGCTTCTAGCAAATGGTCACAAGCATGCCTGTTATCAACTAAAAATATGGCATTTGCTAAATTACTCGCTGAGATAATCAAATTGCGAGCTCAATTTCCTGATCATACGATCAAGAAAATCAGACTTGATAATGCCAGTGAATTCACATCCCAAACTTTCGATGATTATTGTATGTCAGTTGAGATTGTTGTTGAACATCCTGTTGCTCATGAGCACATGCAAAATGGTCTGGCTGAATCACTGATCAAACGTCTCCAACTCATTGCTAGACCATTAATAATGAGAACAATGCTCCCTACTTCAGTATGGGGTTATGCAATATTACATGTTGTAACATTGATCAAGTGCATATCATAAATACTCCCTACTACAACTCACATCAGGCCAAGAACCAAATATATCCCATCTAAGGATTTTTTGTTGCGCTGTTTATGTGCCTATTGCACCATCGCAAAGAACAAAGATGGGACCACAAAGAAGTCTTGGCATTTATGTAGGCTTTGAAAGCACATATATTGTTAGATGCCTTGAACCCCTAACTGGGAATAGTTGTACAACTCGTTTTGCTGATTGCCATTTTGATGAAGAAAAATTTCCAGCATTAGGGGGAGAAAGAAAACAGCTGGAAAGGAATATTTACTTGGTCTATACCAACATTATTGCATCTTGATCCTTGTACAAAAGAGTGTGATGGAAAAGTCCAAAGGATTTTGCATATGTAAGATATAGCAAATCAACTTCCTGATGCATTTACAGACACAAAGAGAGTGACTAAATCTCACATCCCAGCTGAAAATGCTCCTGCTCAAATTGAAATCCTGAAAGGGCAACTTGAAAACAAAGTCACTCATGAAATTACGACACGCCTGAAGCATGGAAGACCACTCGGTTCCAGAGATAAAAATTCTCGTAAAAGAAAAGGGTCAGAGAAACAAGATGACCCCAAAATGGAGGAACATATTCCTGTAGAACTACGAAAATAGGAAAATCATGAAATTTTGATTAATTATGTCAATACAGGTATAAGGTGGAACTGAAATGAGGAAATCGATGATGAATTCTCTTATAATTTGGCATGCGATGTTATGGACTAAAATAATGGGGATCCTGAACCATGATCTGTTACCGAGTGTAAAAATAGACACGATTGGATTGAATGGAAAAAGACCATTGAAGCTGAGTTACACTCGCTTAACCGGAGCAAAGTTTTTGGGCCTATATTACTCACCCTTGAAGATTGGAAACCCGATGGATACAAATGGGTATTTATGCGAAAAAGAAGTGAGAAAAACGAGATAGTAAGATACAAGGCTAGACTCGTTGAACAAGGTTTTTCTCAAAGGCCCGGAATTGATTTTGAGGAAACATATCATGGATGGAATTACATTCAGATTCCTTATCAGTCCAGCAGTTCATGAGAAACTTTATATGCACCTTATAGATGTTGTTACCGCATACTTATACAGATCGATTGATGCTGAAATTTACATGAGGATCCCTGAAGGATTCAAAATTCATGAAACATTAAGTTCAAAACTCAGAGAAAGATATTCAATCAAATTACAAAGATCTTTACATGGGTTAAAGCAATCTGGACGCATGTGGTACAACCGACTAAGCGAATATCTGTTATAAAAGGGGTATGTCAATGACCCTCTTTGTCCTTGTGTTTTTTATCAAGAAAACAACATTTGGGTGTGTGATTATCGCTTTCTATGTTGATGATTTGAATGTCATTGGGACCAATGAAGAGATTCTGGACGTAATCTCTTACTTAAAGAAGGTGTTCGAAATGAAAGACCTTGGGAAAACGAAATATTGTCTTGGTTTTCATATTGAGCACTTGCAAAATGGGATACTTGTGCATCAATCAAATTACTCGAAAAAAGGTATTAAAGAGATTCAATATGGATAAATCAAATCCATTGAGTAACCCAATGGTCGTAAGATCCCTTGATTTGGAAAAGGATCCATTTCGTCCATGTGAGGAATCTGAATAGGTTCTTGATCCAGAAGTACCATATTTCAGTGCAATTAGTGTGCAATTGGTGCACTTATGTATCTCGCTAATTACACTCGACTTGATATAGCTTTTGCTGTTAATTTATTAGCGAGGTTCAGTTAATCTCCTACCAAAAGACACAGGAACGGAATCAAACATGTGTTTCGTTACCTTCAAGGGACAATTAGTTTGGGATTATTTTATTCCAACACCACGGAACCAGTTTTGGTTGGCTATGCAGCTGCTGGTTACCAGTCAGATCCACACAAAGGGAGATCTCAAACTGGGTATGTGTTTACTTGCGGAGGGACTGCGATTTCTTGGCGTTCACAGAAATAAAAACTCACCAAAACATTATCAAATCATGTTGAGGTTATCGCATTACACGAAGCAATTCGAGAATGTGTGTGGTTGAGGTCCATGACGCGACATATCAGATCTACGAGTGGTCTCCTATGAAATGAAAATCCCATCACACTTTATGAAGATAAATGCTGCGTGTGTTAATTAAATGAAGGAAGGGTACATCAAAAGCGACAGAACAAAGCACATTCCTCCGAAGTTCTTTTCATTTACTCAAGAGCTAGAAGAGAGTAATATTATCAACATCCAATATATCCGTTCCCGTGAAAACACAGCAGATCTCCTCACAAAGGCTTTCCCCACTTCAGTGTTCATAAAACATGTTCATGACATCGAAATGCGAAGACTACGAAATTTATGAAGAAATCACCAATGCCAACACGGGGGAGCTATACGTGGCTGTACTCTTTTTCCCTTACTGTAATTTTTATCCCACTGGATTTTTCGAAGGTTTTTAATGAGGCAGCATGAACACGTAATTATTGAAATGAGCATTCCAGGGGGAGTGGTAAGAATAATGAAATGCTCATTAGCAATAAGCTAGATTTGTGATAATTAATTATATCACTATTTATTTACTAAGGGGGAATACTATGCTATCACCCCCAAAATCTACTATAAATACCCCCTTAGAGGATGAAGAAAAATTGTACTCCTCATTCTCTCATTTCTCACTTCTTCTCATTTTATCCTCTTCTCATCTTATTCTCTTCTCCATCTTATCTTCTTCCTCATTCTCTCCTTCTTACTTACTTCCCACATCAAGGCCTTCACTAATTTCTCAATAAATTAGTGCAAAGTCAGTAAAAATTACAACAATGAGAACACTTTTACCGAAGCACTAGCAATGTCTGATCATTTGGTAAATGTGCAGCATAAACATTTGGTAGGTGTGCAGCAATGTATGATAATTTTGAAGCATAACTTCAAAATGGGTCCATGGCTCTTAGACTATGTTTGGGTGACAAATTATTAAAAAAGTGGAAAACAAATGATCCAGCCCAATCGTGGGTAACCATGGGCCCATAATCAACTTTAATTTTGCAAGGTAAGTGTCATAAAGCCCAATTAGATGAAAGGGTAATTTGGCCTGATCAAAGCCGTTGGGTCGTAACGGCTGGATTTCCAACTGAATGGGAAGCCCGGGAAGTTAACCAAGCCCGTGAAATCTTTGCAAACTCATAAGAACAGTTCCTTCCTCAACCCACAAATTCCTTCATTCTCTCTTATCGTTTTTGTCCCGCTTCTTCTGTAATTCAGCTTGAAAATCAATAAAATTCCCATCTAGACCTCTGTAGTTACTTGTATGTGAAAAATTTGGTGATTCTTGACTATGGCAGAGAGTACCCGGTTTAAAAAGATTGAGAATCACTTGATGGATAAGGATTTGAAGATTTCAGAGCTGAGCACGAGTATGAAATATCATCTCGAGCTACAGAACACTCAAATGTATGCAGCAATCGAGGAGAAATGTGGAGCTATGGAAGGTTATACGGATCAAACGTTGAACCGCGGTTTCAATGGTTCGAAGAGAAGGTGCCTAATTTGCTTCAGTGGAATGCACGAAAGAACGTGATAGGAGATGATATGGAGTCCATCCATTCTCCTGTTTACAGTACGCCACATTCACACAACAGCTCTCCGGAGGCACAGAATCGTGGAAACATGCAAGGAAATAGGTTTCACAACCAACGCAGATAGGATGCAATCAGAACAGATGAAGGTAATTTCAACTGGAGAGAAAAAATTAGCATCTCTAGTAATCAACAACATAAGCTAGAGCTATCAGTGTTCACTGGTCAAAAGCCAGGAGAATGGATCCGCAAATGCGAGTACTTTTAACTTCTTTCAGATTCCAGAGGTGCAAAAGGTGTACTCAATCGAGATTTACTTTGAAGGCAAGGGTGAGGCTTGGTTTCATGGGGAGAAATTCATTGAATCAAATTGGAGTTGGAAAGAATTCGAGGAAGCAGTTAATTTATCATCCTAAAATAAGAATCTAACCAGGGTTCTTTTCCTTTGTTTGGATTCATTTTTTATCTTCAACGAGGGGTATTTTGGTCATTTTTTTCATAATCCAAAAAAATACTACAATAAGGATTCTTTGCTTTGCTGGGTTTAATTTTATCAGCAATCATGGGTATTTTTATCATTGTCTCCTTAATTACTTAAATTACGTCATTTTAAAATATTTTTGAGAATTTTTATATCATTAGATTTCATATATTTCACTTCATATTAAGAAAGCACACTATAAAGTAAACTCTTTGCTTTTGTTTGGTTTTGTTTTTATTATCAACAAGGGGCATGTCTATTATTTCCTCATTTATCCCAAAGCTCACTACAATAAGGATTCTTCGTTTTTGGTCGATTTCTTCTTTTATTATCAAATAAGGGTATTTTTGTCATTCTGTCCAACATTATTCAAACAATGTGGTTTTGAATTACTTTTGAGAATTTTCTATATTTTTATCATCCCAAAGAACAATCTAACTAGGAATTTTTGCTTTTATTTGGATTCATTTTCTATTATCACTGAGGCATATATCGATCATTTTTTCTGCAATCCTAAAAAACACTACAATACGGATTATTTGCTTTGTCAGGTTTATTTTTATTATCAATAATGGGTAATATTATCACCATTTCCTTATTTACTTGAATTTTGTCGTTTTGATTTTTTTTGAGAATTTTTATATCCATATAATCTAAATACTCCCTCTGTCCCAGACCAAACGGCATAAAATTTTTTTTCATGGGGTTCGAAAAACATGTTTGGCCTGTAATATGTTTAACTACTTATAATAACAATAAATACAAAGTTAATATTTAGAAACTACTTATTACGACGAATCCAACAATATCACATGTGATAATATTATTGTCTATATATCTATTCAAATACGTGGTCAAAGTTTGACAGTGTTGACTTATCAAATAGTAAAATTGCAGCTTGGTCTGGGACAGAGGGAGCATTTCACTTCATATTCACGAAACATGCTATAATAAGAATTCTTTGCTTTTGTTTGGTTTCGTTTTTATTATCAACTAGGGGCATTTCAAACCCTTCATCCCAATACACACTAAAATAATGATTCATCTATTAATGTTTGTTTGATTTATTTTTTTTATCATCAACCCGGGGTATTTTTTTCATTTTCTCAAAAATTATTTAAATGACGGCTTTTTGAATTATTTTTGAGAATTTCCCTATTTTTATTATCCTCAAACACACTCTAACTAGGATTCTTTGCTTTTGTTTGAATTCACTTTTTATTATCACCGAGGGGGTATTTCAATCATTTTTCCATTATCCAAAAAAATACTACAATAAAGATTCTTTGTTTTGTCGGGTTTAATTTTATCATAAATTATGGGCATTTTTATCATTGTCTCCTAAATTGCTTAAATTAATTTAAAATATTTTTGAGAATTTTTCTATTTTTAGAATTCACATATTTCATTTCATTTTCTCCTTTATCCCAAAGCCCACTGGAATGCGTTGTCGTACCTCTCAAAGATAGTATTTATAGGTCCAAGTTACGGCTAACTACTAAATTGTAGCTAGTGGTAAGACGGGGTCATCCATGAGGAAAAATGAATTTTATTGAGTGTTAAACGTAGTTAAAATGCACACAAAGACGTCACTCTATGTGTGCGGTAACAAAGTTTGGGGGGTGGTTTTGAAAAACACTATGACTACTTTAATAACTATATTAACAAACTATTTTGAAAAAAACGTTGCAAATATGATCACAAGTAGCACAAATGATGTAACTAAGATTATAGCGAGTCTTGGGCGCAATTGGTTTACATTTATAGTCATCCTTTGATCATCGATTAATTATCCTATTTTTATGCATTAACCACATATTGTGTTGAACTAATCAGCACCTTTCAAGTGAAGACATTTCTCGCCTCTCCTCGGTTATAGTTAGAGTGGGCGATCAGGGCCACACAATAATCCTTACCCCCGGGTCACGCTAGATGATTGGCGTCATAGACTTTCCCGAGAATAGAAATAAATATGGAGATCCAACATAACTAACACAATATCCTACAAGCAAGAAATAGTGAGATAGCACAGATATATTTATTAATTACGACTACGAGGATCGGTCTTCATGCTAATCATTATTAGTGAGCCACATTGATAATTAGTCAAACACATTCAAATTCATCCTAAGTCAAAGTAATTTCATCAATTAACAATCATAATTAGTTGTCACTCCTAATTATAACCTAGCATTGACCAACAATCACATTGACTAAAAGTCAAAGTATTTGGGTTTGACAAAAAACCTAGCAAATAACTAACCCACAATCTTCAACTAGTTGATCATCCTAGTCTAAATCATGCATTAATTACACAAGAAAGCACAAAATATACTTGATAATCAAAGCACAAAATAAGATAAATTGAATCTCACAAATTCATATTATAAATGCATACCAATTGTTCCCAAGAGAATATTTAGCCTAGATTAGCTAAACACATAACAAAAGAACAAGAATCCATGGTAAACATAGAGTTAAAGATGAAAAATAAAGGCAAACTAGAGCTCTGGTGAGTATTTTCAGATAAGAACTGAAAAATGAATGAAGAGAGAGTTTTTGGGCCGAAAATCAGCTTTTAAAGCAGGCTACAACTCGCCGTTACAAGCCGCAACGTGGGCTGTGGCCCGCAATGGGGACGCTGGCCTGCTGATCTACCAAAGACACTTTAGCCTTCTTCTTCCAATCTTCTACCAAAACAATTGGCCTTCTTCTTCCAATCTTCTAATTACTTCATTTTTTCCTTCAATACTTGAACTTTTCCAAACCCGAACACTTTAACAAGATCTAGAACACTTCATAAATTAAAGAATTAGGATATTAAACACATGAATTCATCCTAGCCCCTTAATTGATAAAATGTTAATTTCTTTTCAATTAAGTCCCTAATCTATTACAAAATTAGATTTTGAATGTGCTAAAAATGGGATATAAATTAAGCACATCAAAACACCCCTCACTTAAACCTTAACTCGTCCTCGAGTGAAGAAAATAAAGGCCTTAGGTGGTTCTTAATTTTTTTATCCCATATCACATTCGAAACCTTTCCTTGAAAATTATTTTAACCCTAAAAATGAGAGACTACCCATCCCTATATTTATGCCTAAAAGGTTATACCCAAAAAATTTTCCATGACAAAATTGCATCCAAATGAGGTCTTCATCATCCAAAAATAAGGTAAAAGAAGGTAACTCTACCCACAGGTTTCCAAAATGGCAAAAATGAGGCTAAAAGCCTTTTCATTTCTCTCAATTTGCTTAGGAGCCCTTTTGGGTTTTCATCCTAACTTCTCATTCTTTTTACCACATGCCTCACCTTTTTCTATACAATTTAGCCTCTCATTTTTCATAGATTTCCCTCTCGGGTTTTCAATCTATCCGGGCCCACAAACAATTGAAATCCAAATTGCTAAAAATCACAAAACCCCAAAATTCTAGGGTTTTGTGTTCTTTAACGAACTAGGCCGATTTGTGGGTAGAGATCATGTATGATGGATTGGGGAATGGTGTAGAATGGATTTAGGGTGGAGCGCCAGTGATTGGTGGCCAGAGAGTGGTGGAAATTGGTGGAGAGGATGGAGGAGATGAAGGGATGAAAATAAAAATAATGATTTAGGGGTTTTGCCTGCTTTTTAAAACAGACCTCTGGTCAAAGCTAGCGTCGCGACTCGCGACCAATCCGTTGTGGCTCAAGATGAGACTGTCGCGAGTTGCAAAAAGTGAACTTGTGAGGTTTAATTTTTTGCAAAATCTTTCTGATTTGGTCTTAATTGTGACCAGATCGTCACGACTCGCGATGGTCCATAGCAACTCGCGATGTAGCCATTGCAGCTCGCAAAAATTTGAGACCGAGGGCTTAAAAATTGGCTAAATTTTCCGATCCCGCCGTGACTCACGACTCACGACAGGCAGCCTACCTAGTACTCAGAAAATTTTTCAATCTCATCCCTAGCCCAAGCTTTTCCTTCTTGACTCCAAGTATTTATCCCTTCATCCATCCAATGCCTTGGGTTCAAATTGCTACAAAATCATGAAAAAAACAAACCATGAAAATTACAAAGCAAAATAATGAAACTAACGACCCAGATGATCAAAACTAAGTTTATTTAACATCGTCGGCACGACTCACTCCCCTTTCTTGGAGCTTACTCACAAACCGGATCAAGGAGGTTAACATTCTCTTCCTTTTCTGGCACAAAACTCTCGTGGTAAGATTTCAAAAATTGTAAGGATCATTAACGGCTAGAAGAATATATGTAAAGCCAAAAGAATTAGGGAAATGTCCCATAAAGTCAATACCTCAAACATCAAAGATTACACAATATAGCATGGCTTTTTAGGGCATCTCATTTCTAGACGAGATATTTTCTACTCTCTGGCCCTTGTCACAAGCCTTACAGAATATGTATGCTTTTGAATCATTGGTCCTCGTGGCCTTTGCCTCAACCCACTTGGTCCCATGAAGTCAATCCCCCATACATAAAAAATCTCAGGGTACAAATTGGTTATTCGTGGCATTTCATTCCTATGGGAAATGTTTCCCATTCTTTGACACTTGTCACAAGATTGGCAAAATTGATAGGAATTTTTCATCATGTGAGACCAATAGAGACCGCTTTCTAACACCTTCAAAGTGGTTCTCTTGGAACCAAAGTGTCCACCACATGCAAGAGAGACACATATTTAGAATTGAACTCACTTCACTCTCCGGGACACATCTCCGGATAATTTGATCCAGGCAATGCTTCCATAAATATGGATCATCATATACATAGTGTTTAGCCTCACTCCTCAACCTATCTCTTTGAGCTTTGGATAAATGTGGGGGAAATTGTTGGGAGACAAGGAAATTAACTATATCGGCATACCAAGGGTGAGCCTCTCTAATTGCAAACAAGTATTCATCAGGAAATTCTTCCTGAATGGTCTCTCTTTTAGGCTTCTCAATGGCACTTTCCAACTCATCAATTGTTGCCAACCGGTTTAGATGGTCGGCCACCACATTTTCACTCCCCTTTTTATCCCTCACCTCTAAATCAATTTCACTCAAGAGAAGTATTCACCCAATCAACCTAGGTTTGGCTTCCTTTTTTGTCATAAGATGGAAAAAAAGTTGCATGGTCTGTGAAGACAATGACCTTTGTACCAAGTAGGTACGACCTAAACTTCTCAAGGACGAATGCTACCGCCAATAACTCTTTCTCCATGGTGGAGTAATTGTGCTGTGCATCATTAAAAGTTATCGAGGCGTAGTATATAGCATGTAGGGATTCTCCCTAACCTTTGACCTAGAACCACACCAATGGCATAGTCACCAGTATCACACATAATCTCAAAAGGGAGGTCCCAATTAGGTGGTTGAATGATGGGTGTGAAAACAAGCATTGTCTTCAAAGTGTCAAAAGCTCTTTGGCATTCTAGGTTAACTACAAAATTTGCCTCCTTTTTGCAACAATTTTCATAAAGGGGAGGCAATCTTAGAAAAGTCCTTAATGAAACGTCGGTAAAAACCCGCGTGACCTAGAAATGACCTAAATTCTCTAACACTCGAAGGGTAGGGTAGGGATTGGATCATGTCAACCTTGGCTTTATCTATCTCTAGACCTTGAGAAGCTACCACATAACCCAATAAAATTCCCTTTTCCACCATGAAGTGGCATTTTTTGGAGTTTAATACGAGATTGCTTTCAATGGATCTCTTGAACACTAATGATAGATAGTTTAAACAACTATCAAAAGAATCTCCATGAACGATGAAATCATCTATGAAGACCTCTACGAAGTGCTCAAAAAACTCCAAAAATATACTAACCATGCCCCTTTGGACTATGAATGGAACATTGCATAGACTGAAAGGATGCGCCTATGGGCAAAAGTGTCAAAGCGGCATGTAAAAGTTATCTTCTCTTGGTCTTCTGGTGCTATGGAAATTTGGACATACTTGGAATACCCATCTAGGAAACAATAGAAGTCTCGCCCGACAAGCCTCTCAAGCATTTGGTCAGTGAAGGGTAGAGGGAAATGGTCCTTCCTAGTTACTGCATTCAACCTACAGTAGCCAATACACACTCTCCACCCATTTTGTACACGAGTGGGAATCAATTCTCTCACTTGGTTCTATATCACGGTCACACCGCTTTTCTTAGGCACAACTTGGGTGGGACTTACCCACTTGCTATGGAAGATAGGAAAAATCATTCCGTCTTGGAGCAATTTGAGAATCTCACTCTTTACTACCCCATCATAGGCAGTTTAAGCCAATGTTAGGGTTGCCTCACCGGTATAGCCCCATCATTTTACAAGATACAACACACGCAAGTGGAAGGGCTAATCCCATTGATATCGACAATGGTCCACCCAATTGCGTCCTTATAGGTTCTAAGAACCTCCATCAACCTCCCCTATTATTCCTTGGTGAGGTTACTCAAAAATATCACGGGAAAAGTATCTCCCTCACCAAGGAACACATATTTCAAATTCTCAGTTGCTGGTTTCATTACAGGGCAAAGTATCTCCCTCACCAAGGAACACATTCCACTACCGGTGCCTTCTCAAGAGACGTGGGCATTCCCACATCTCAAGGTGCATTGAGAACTTCACTAGGGGGGTTGAGAGGTAACCTATCAACCAAATTAAGCCTCTCTATAGTCTCAAACAAATTTACCCTCTCTATAGTCTCAAGCAAATTTACCCTCAAAGACTAATCATGCAATTCATTTATGTCAAGACTATTTTCCAAAAAGACCTTCAAACAATCTTTGCCATTAATCACAAACACATCTTGCACATAATCATCAACAATATCAAAAATATCAATAGCATGACAAGAATGACCTTCACTAGCAAACTTCATGGCATCATAAATGTTGAACTTCACAATATCCCTCATTAAATTCCATTGTTAAACACCAACTATGCACATTGATTTTAGTTCTGGATGTTTTAAAAAATGGTCTCCCTAACAAGATAGGGGCGAAACGTTTATCATTTTCCATATCTAGAACATAGAAATTGGTGGGGGAAGAGCTTCTAATCGGGCCATGGAGGATGCTATTTGACTAACTTGGACTTCCAAACTCATGAATCTCGCGGAAGAACTGTCCTCCACGTTCGTAATTTAAGTTGCAGTTTGGTCTTCCAAGTTAGTGACCATATTTTTTATAGCATGCAAGAGCTCCTCATGCTCCAACCTCGGCCTTCTTTCTCGATTAGATGACCCCTCGTCCCTTGGGTAGGATTATTGTGGCGCTCGATTGTGCCCTTAGTTCCCTTGGTATTGAGGTTGTCCGCCTTGATGATTTGGTTGATGCACACCTTGGCCACCTTGATACCACCTTGGGGATTTGATTGTTCGGCTTGATCATCTCTCCACCTAAATTTTGAATGGGCTCTCCGCCCGGGATTATAAGTCTTAGAGTACGGATCATACTTTTTCTCATTTCCTTACCCCCTTTGGAAACCTTAACCACCTTGGTAATCTCCATTTCATTGGGAACCTTGGCCTTGTCCTTCTTGAAAACCCATTGCCTTAGCCTCCTCAAACTCTTCATCTTGTATTTGAGGGCATACATCAGTGGGATGTTCTAACGAACACTCCCCACAAGCCTTGACTTGATGCACCCTCCCTTTCATTAGCTCTTTCATCATGGAAGCTAAGGTTTGAACTTGCTCCTAAAGTTTTGGGGTTTCCGGATGTGGAACCTCTTGCACCCTTGCCCTTTCTCTCACACCGAATTGTCTCATTCCATTGACCATGTCTTCAAACAATGCCATGGCATCTTCCAGGCTCTTGTTGGCAATCGACCCATTACAAGCAACATTGATCATTCTCATATCTTCAATGGAAAAACCATCGGATAAATAATATACAAGATCTCCTTCCTTGTATGGGCAGTAGAGGCAACTAGCTAGCAACCCCTTGAACCTCTCCCAATATTTGTATAGAGATTCACCCTAATATTGGGAGATGTTTTTTAACTCCTTTAACCTCGCTAACTTGGACGTCGGAAAGAATTTATCGAAAAACTTGATCTTCATCTCCTTCCATGATGTTATACTTCCCGGGGGAAGTAGTATAACCAATCTTTGGCCGCATCCTTCAAAGAGAAAGGGAACAACCTTAGATTGAAATTGTCCTCTGAAACTCCAGATGACTTCGTATTCATGCTCACAAGGTTGAACTTGAACAAATGCTTGTTCGCATCATCCTCTCTCATCTCATAGAAATATGGTAAACAATGAATTATCCTGAACTTAAGCTCACAAGTGACATTTTCCGAAAGAGGGGGGAAAGTGATGCAAAGTGGTTGACTCTCTAGGTTAGGAGCCATGAGCTCCCTCAAGGTTCTACTATCATCCGCCAGAGTTGGTGTAACTACTTTGGGTGATGCTTGGGTAGCTTGGTTAGCAAAATGAGCTAATCTCCTTGCTCTCCGGAGTGTTCCTAAGAGATCAAGGTCATAGTGCAAGAGGTCTAGTCAATTGGTATGAGTATCGACCACAAACCAAGAGCTAGAGCAATACAACCTTATATAAACTAACAATCACAAAAGCAAGCAAACGTCAACAAAAAAAAGGTTAAAACACAAAACACACAAAAACTACACTAACACTTTAATAAAATACGCTTTTTCCCCGGAAACGATGCTAAAATTTTGGAGGTCATCGTCATGACTCTCAAAGATAGTATTTGTAGGCCTAAATTACGACTAACTACTAAATAGTATCTAGTGGTAAGATGGGGTCGTCCACGAGAAAAAAAGGGTATTATCGAGTGTTAAAAGTAGTTAAAAGACACACAAAGACGTCACTATACGTGTACGGTAACAAAGTTGGGGGGGGGGTTGGTTTTGGAAAACACTATGACTACTTTAAGCAACTAAATTAACAAATGATTAAAAATATTGCAAACACGATCACAAGTAGCACAAATGATGTAACTTAGATCATAGCGAGTCTTGGATGCAATTGGTTTATATTTCTAGAGATCCTTTGATCATCTATTAATTATCCTATTTTTATGCATTAACCTAATATTGTGGAGAACTTATCAACACCTTTCGAGTGAAGACATTTTTCGCCTCTCTTCTGTTATAGTTAGAGTGGGCGATCGGCGCCACACAATAACCCTTACCCTCGGGTCACTATAGACGATCGACGTCATACACTTTCCCGAGAATAACAATAAACATGGAGACCCAACATAACTAGCACAATATCCTACAAGCAAGAAATATTGGGATAGCACAAATATATTTACTAATAATGACTACGAGAGTCGGCCTTCATGCTAATTGTTATTAGTGAGCCACGTTGATAATTAGTCAAACACATTCAAATTTATCCTAAGTCTAAGAATTTCATCAATCAGCAATCATAATTTGTTGTCACTCCTAATTGTAACCTAGCATTGACCAATAATAATTACATTGACTAAAAGTAAAAGTCTTCCGAATTTGACCAAAAACCTAGCAAATAACTAACCCAAAAGCTTCAACTAGTTGATCATCCTAGTCTAAACCATGCATTAATCACACAAGAAAGCACAAAATACTCCTCCGGTCTCATAGAAATTGACACAATTACTTTTGGATCGGTATTTTATGCAAGATGAGGTGGAAGTGTTGATGAGAAATAAAGGTAGGGTATTTTGGTAAAGGAAGAGTTGACTAGTAGATTTAATCAACCTCTTCGGGGATAATATAGAAAATGTATAAGCTCATTTTTTGCCACTTTAGGTAAGAATTGAATTGTGCCAATTTATGTGGGATAGACGAAAATAGAAATTGTGTTAATTTCTATGGGACAGAGGGAGTACTTGATAATCAAAGTACAAAACATGATAAATTGAAGATCACAAATTCATACTAGAAATGCTTATCAATTGCTTCCAAAGAGTATATTTAGCCTAGATGAGCTAAACCCGTAATAAAAGAACAAAAATCCATGGTAAACATAGAGTTAAATATGAAAAATAAATGCAAACTAGGGTTTTGGAGAGTATTTTCGGAAAATATCTGAAAAATGAATGAAGAGAGAGTATTTTTGGGCTGAAAATAAGTTTTTAAAGCAGGCTACAACTCGCCGATGTGGGCCGCAATGTGGGCTGTGGCCCACAAGACATACACTGAACCGCTCTCGACTCTGTTGACTTGGCTGCGGGCTGCAATGTGACGCTGGCCTGCTGCTTCTACCAAAGACACTTTGGCCCTTTTCTTCCAATCATCTAATTACTTCATTTTTCCTTCAACACTTGAACTCCTCCAAACCGGAACACTTCAACAAGATCTAAAACACTTCATAAATTAAAAAATCTGGACATAAAACACAAGAATTCGTCCTAGCCCCTTAATTGAGAAAATGTTAATTTCTTTTCAATTAAGTCCCTAATCTATCACAAAATTAGATTTTGAATGTGCTAAAAATGGGATATAAATTGAGCACATCACCTACTACGAAAAGGATTCTTTGTTTTTGGTTTGTTTCTTCTTTTATTATCAATCAGGGGCATTTTTGTCATTTTCTCCAAGACTATTTAAACGACATCGTTTTGAATTATTTTTGAGAATTTTACATATATTTATCATCCCAAAGTACAGTTTAACTATGATTCTTTGCTTTTGTTTGGTTTCCTTTTTTTTCTGTCACCGAAGGGGTATTCATTCATTTTTTCCGTAATCCGAAAAAGTACTACAATAAGGATTCTTTGCTTTGTAAGGTTTAATTTTACCATCAATCATGGGTATTTTTATCATTGTATCCTTAATTACTTAAATTACATCATTTTGAAATATTTTTGAGAATTTTTATATTATAGAATTCATATGTTTCACTTCATATTCACAAAGCACACTATAATAAGAATTCTTTCCTTTTGTTTGGTTTAATTTTTATTATCAACTAGGGTCATTTCTATCATTTTCTCCTTTATCTCAAAGCCCACTACAATAAGGATTCTTCGCTTTTGGTTGATTTCTTCTATTATTATTAACCATGGGGTATTTCTTCTATTATTATTTTGTTTTTTCTTCTTTGCTTTGTTGGGTTTCATTTTATCATCAATCATGGGTATTTTTATCACTGTCTCCTTAATTACTTAAATTACATCGTTTTGAAATATTTTTGTAATTTTTTATATTGTTAGAATTTTTATATTTCACTTCATATTCACAAAGCACAATATAAAAAATCTTTGCTTTTTTTTGGTTTCGATTTTACTATCAGCTAGGGGCGCATCTATCATTTTCTCATTTATCCCAAAGCCCACTACAATAAGGATTATTCACTTTTGGTTGATTTCTTCTATTACTTTCAAATAGGGTTATTTTTGTCATTTTCCCCAAAATTATTCAACCGACGTGGTTTTGAATTAATTTTGAGAATTTTCCATAATTTTATCATCTCAAAGAAAAAGCTAACTGGGATTTTTTGCTTTTGTTTAGATTCATTTTCTATTATCACCGAGGGATATTTCGTTCATTTTTTTCGTAATTCGAAAAAAACACTACAATAAAGATTATTTTCTTTTCAGGTTTAATTTTACTATCAATCATGGGTAATTATATCAGTGTCTCCTTAATTACTTGAAGAACGCCGTTTTCAAATATTTTTGAGAATTCTTTTATTGTTAAAATCTATATATTTCACTTCATATTCACAAAGCACACTATAATAAGAATTCTTTGCTTATGTTTGGTATTATTTTTATTATCAAATAGGGGCATTTCTATCATTTTTCATTCATCCCAAAGCAAACTAAAATAAAGATTCTTTGATTTTGTTTGATTTATTATTTTTTTATCAACCAAGGGTATATTTGTCATTTTCTCCAAAGTTATTCAAACGGCATCGTTTTAAATTATTTTTGAGAATTTTCCTTGAATTTATCATCCCAAAGCACAATCTAACTAGGATTTTTTTGCTTTCATTGGGATTCAATTTTTTCTTCACCTAGGGGTATTTCAGACATTTTCTTTGTCGGGTTTAATTTAATCATAAACCATGGGTATTTTTTATCATTGTCTCATAAATTACTTAAGTTACGTTGTTTTGAAATATTTTTGATATTTTTGATATTTTTAGAATTCACATATTTCACTTCATATTCACGAGGTACACTATAATAAGAATTCTTTGCTTTTGTTTGGTTTTGTTTTTATTGTCTACTTGGGGAATTTCTATCATTTTTGCCTTTATCTCAAATCCCATTACAATGAGGATTATTAGCTTTTGGTCGATTTCTTCTTTTATTACCAACCAAGGGGTTTTTTTGTCATTTTCTCCAAAACTATCTAAACGATGTTGTTTTGAATTATTTTTAAAATTTTCCATATATTTATCATCCCAAAGCACAACCTAACAAGAATTCTTTGCTTTTGATTTATTTTTTTCTTCACCGAGAGGTAGTTTAGTTATTTTTTTGTTAATTCGAAAAAACACTACATTAAGGATTCTTTGCTTTTTTTTGGGTTTAATTTTATCATCAATCATGAGTATTTTTATCATTTTCACCTTACTTACTTAAAATACTTCGTTTTGAAATATTTTTGAGGATTTTATATTTTTAGAATTCACATATTTCACTTCATATTCACAAAGCACACTATAATAAGAATTCTTCGCTTTTGTTAGTGAACCAATCTCAAAAATATAATTTATTATAGTTTAGTATTTTTAGGAGGATAACACTATGAGTTAGTCTCTTGAAAGACGGTAATTCCATAAGTTATGAAAACACTAAGGTTTAAACTGCAAATTAGAAGAAATCAAGATAAAATTTTTGGGTTGCACCAATTTGGTCATAAACTTATACTACTGCACATTGTATAATAAAATTTTAATATTGAAACTAAAACCTTTTACCTTTCTATAATTTTAATTCAACCCCATCTTTCTATATGCCTATGGAAAGACGGTATTTCCCAAAATTTTATCTAACACTATACTCTTTTTTCTACTTAATTTTTTAATTAGGGCGTGTGACCATTTTAGTATAATTTCATTATTATGAATAAATCCCATAAACTAGGCCATGTTAGCTTAGAATAGTTTTCGGCTATATTTTAATTAGGGTTTAGAATATTTATTTTTGGTTTGATTTTGATTAGATATGGTAAGTTTAGATAAGGCAGATTCTTTCAAGAATTCATCCAATATATGGATTGATTTACTTGGATTAATATGGTCATCATTCAGATTTAAATTAGGTATTTTATTTTGATATGGTTTTAGCTTCTTAAATATGTCATAAGTCTTTTGAGTTTCTGACGGGAATTACCAATCCTGCTATGTTTCTAATTAGGGTTTGGCCTAGTTTCTCCTATAAATAGGGGAAGCTTTGGCCGAGATTTTCACCATTCTTATCAATCAAATATTCATATCTTCGAGTTCATACTCATTGCTTGCGAACGTTTTCTATTGTTGCCTAATCCCACAGGTTAATTAAGGATCAATACCCTTTATTTTTGAACTAATCATGTGAGCTAGTTAGTGAGCAAAATTTCAAAAAATTAGAGCAATCATGAGGGCTAGTTGTTATCAATTTGTGTAGCCAAGTTAGGGTTTGCGAATCCCTTAAATCGGTCAAAGATTTAAATTCCGCAATCTAGAGTTTTCACAGCAGATTCATATCATTTGGTATCCGAGCAAAACAAAAGTTTATGCGACCATGATACTAGTCGATATCAGTTGGTATAGTAGGGGATATCGGTTGGTAACTTCATATATGTATTTTTATTTTCAAAAAAAAAATCTGAAATCCGCCGCCGCTAGACAAATCGCGGCTGCCGCTCAGCTCCGTCTCTGACCGATTTCCAGCTCCGCCGTTATGCTCGCCACTCAGTTTCGAATCTGCTGGCCGCTCAGCTTCAGCCACCGATCCTCGCCGTCCTCAGTCCCAGCTTCTTTCCCCCCGTTGTTCTCTCTCGGACGATCGTTGTTGATTCCCGACGCCGAGCTCATCTTCTCCAGGCTTGGTTCTCCGCAGCAGAGACTCCATCGCCGATTCAATAATCTTTAAACGCCGTTACAGATTGAGCAAAACTCCAGCGAAGAGAAGAGAAGCGCAGCGCAGAGGACGTTGCAGCGAAGAAGACGTTCGGCGCGTGGCTTCACACCAAGTAGAATCTCTTGAAGGAGCGTGTATCGTACGCGCTCAACTCGTGTTCATCTTTTCATATCGCGAGTCAGCCAAATTATCACGATTTGATTGATTTATCACGAGTTAAGTTCATTTTATCGCCAGCCCTTCCCTTCTCGCGAGTTGAGGCAGTTTCAGCCTAGTCAATGTCCAATTACTGCCTAGTCAGCGTCTAGTCCCTATTTAGTAACAGGACTTTGTAGAGATGGCGTGGGACGTTTATCTACAATTATTTTCAAAGATCATTCACATTTTGAGGACGAAACTTTTCGACCACTGAGTGACTGATACGATTTGAAAAATATGATTTAGTTTTTTTTAGTTTAGTATTTTTAGGAGGATAACACTATACTCTTTTTTCTACTGATTTTTTTTAATGAGGCAGTGTGATCATTTTAGTTTATTTTTATAATTATGAATAAATCCCATAAACTCGGCCATGTTGGCTTAGAAGAGTTCCAGCTATATTTTAATTAGGGTTTAGAATATTTAGTTTTGGTTTGATTAGGATTAGTTTTGTTAATTTAGATAAGACAGATTATTTCGAATTCATCCAATATTTGGATTGATTTACTTGGATGAATATGGTCATTATTTAGATTTAAATTAGGTATTTTAGATTGATATGATTTTAGTTTCATAAAGTTGTCATAAGTCTTTTCAGTTTCTGATGGGAATTATATAATCGTGATATGTTTTTTATTAGGGTTTGGCCGAGTTTCACCCTGTAAATAAGGGAGGCTTTGGGCCAAGATTTCACCATTCTTATCAATCAAATATTCATATTTTCAAGTTCATACCTAATGCTTGTGAGCGTTTTCATTGTTGCTTAATCCTACGGGTTAATCAAGTACCAATACCCTTTATTTGTGAACTAATCACGTGGGTTATTTAGTGAGTAAAATTTTTAAATTGAGAGCAATCCCGAGGGCCAGTTGTTATCAATTTTGTGCGGTCAAGTTAGGGTTTGCGAATCTCTTAATTTGGTCAAAGATTTAAATTCCGCAATCAAGAGTGTTCGCAAGTAGATTCATATCAATTTTATTTTTTTTTATTATCTACTAGGGGCTTTTCTATCATTTTCTCCTTTATCCCAAAGCCCATTATAGTAAGTATACTTGCTTTTGGTTGATTTTTTTATTATTACCAATCAAGGGTATTTTTGTCATAAATCATGAGTATTTTTATCATTCCCTCCTTAATTACCTAAATTACGCCATTTATAAATATTTTTGAAAATTTAATTTTTTTAAGAATTCACATATATTTCTTCATATTCACAAAACATACTATAGCAAAAATTCTTTACTTTTGTTTGGTTCCATATTTATTAGCCCACTACAATAAGGATTGTTTGCTTTTGGTTGATTTCTTCTTTCTTTATCAAAGAGGGGGCTTTTTTTGTCTTTTTCTCCAAAATTATTCAAGCGGCATGGTTTTGAATTACTTTTGAGTGTTTTCTATATTTTTATCATCTCAAAGCATAATCTTACTAGGATCATTTTCTTTTGTTTAGATACATTTTTTACTGTCACCGAGGGGGTATTTTGATCATATTTTCCGCAATCTGAAAACATGCTACAATAAGGATTATTTGCTTTATCGGGTTTAATTTTATTATCTATCATGGTTAATTTTTTCACTCTCTCCTTAATTACTTAAATTACGTCATTTTGAAATATTTTTCAGAATTTCTTTATCTTTATAATCTATATATTTCACTTCATATTCACAAAGCACACTATAATGAGAATTCTTTGCTTTTGTTTTGTTTCATTTTTATATTCAACTATGAGAATTCTATCATTTTCTATTATCCCAAAGCAAGCTAAAATAAGGATTCTTCTATTTTGTTTGATTTAATTTTTTTATTATTAACCAGTGATATTTTTCTCATTTTCTCCAAAATTATTTAAATGATGCTATTTTAAAAGTATTTTATATGGTTTTCCATATTTTTATCATCCTCAAGCACACTCTAACTTGGATTATTTGTTTTTGTTTGAATTAATTTTTTATTATCACAGAGGGTATTTTGGTCATTTTTCCACTATACAAAAAAAACTACAATAAGAATTCCTTGTTTTGTCGGGTTTAATTTTATCATCAATCATGAGTATTTTTATCATTGTCTCCTTAATTACTTAAATTACGTCATTTTGAAATATTTCTGAGAATTTTTATATTGTTAGATTTCATATATTTGCATTCATATTCACAAAGTACATTATAATAAGAATTCTTTGATTTTGTTTGGTTTTGTTTTTACTATCAACTAGGGGCATTTCTATCACTATCTCCTTTATCCCAAAGCCCATTACGATAAGGAATCTCTGCTTTTGGTTGATTTCTTCTTTTATTACCAATTAGGGCTATTTTTGTGATTTTCTCCAAAATTATTTAATGTCACTTTGAATTTTTTTTGAGAATTTTCCATATATTTATCATCCCAAGGCACAATCTAACTAGGATTCTTTGCTTTTGTTTGGATTCATATTTTCTTTACCGAGGGGCATTTTGGTCATTTTATATGTATTCCGAAAAACACTACAATAAGGATTCTTTGCTTTTCCGGGTTTAATTTTATCATCAATCATGGGTATTTTTATCATTGTGTTCATATATTTTTAATTCATATTCACAAAGCATACTATAATAAGAATTCTTTGATTTTGTTTGGTTTCATTTTTATTATCAAGTAGGGGCATTTCTATCATTTTATCCTTTATCCCAAAGCCCATTACAATAAGGATTCAACACTTTTGGTTGATTTATTATTTTATTACCAATCGGGGGGTATTTTTGTTATTTTCTCCAAAATTATTTAAACGATGTTGCTATTTTCTACTACTAGCCATCCTCAAAATGATGGACAAACAGGGGTTACAAATAGAAAACTAGGCACTCTTCTACATGCTCTAGTACAGAAGAACTTGAAGAATTGGGAAGTGTGCATTCCGATAGCAGAGTTTTCTCATAATCACACTGTTCATTCTACTACTTCTTTACCTCCATTTGAAATTGTTTATGGTTTTTGACGTACTATTCTTCTTGATTTACTTCCTTTGAATTTTAAATAGGTTAGAAACCTTGATAGAGAAAAGAAGGCTGATTTTGTGAAGCAATTACATGAAAAGATGCACTTGAGGATTGAATGGACAAATGCACAGAATGTTGACAAAGCCAATCATGGACGTATGATTATGCGATTCCAGGAAGGAGATTGGGCCTGGGTGCATCTTCATAAAAAGAGGTTTCCAAATGCCTAGAGTTCAAAGTTGAGTGTGCGTGGTGATGGTTCTTATAAAGTGTTGTAGCGTGGTAATGATAATGCTTACAAGATTGCTTTGCCAAGAGACTATGATGTTAGTACATCTTTCAATGTTGTTGATTTATCTCCATTCAACCTTTGAGGATGATTCAGTTTCGAGGGCAAAAAATTTTGACCACTTAGGGAAGGATGGAGATGCAAGACTACTACCACCATAGATGAAGGAATTCCACGACTTGATCAAACATTTAAAGGTTATGTTCAGAATTCTCTCAGTGACATGCTAGGTCCTATAACTAAGGCAAGGATGAAATTTAGAGATGCTTCTTTAAATGATTTGATGGATCAACTTCATGATGAAGAGTTGAAGAAGAAGTCATCATCGACATCTTGGATTTATTGTTCAAGAGTGTCGAAGAACTGAAGCAATCATGAAGAACACTATACTCTTTTTTCTCACTGGTTTTTTAATGAGGTAGTGTGATCATTGTAAACTATTGTAAAATTATTTCATTTTGAATTTTAGAGATTAAATTCGGCCATGTGGGCTTTGAACGGTTTAATTTCGAACCAATCCATTAGGGTTTTCGAAATATTCATTTTTATTCTGACTATAATTAGATTTGGTAAGATTAGATAAGGCAATATTCATCCAAGGTATGTCTTGGAAGAATTCGACCATAGCTTTTCTTATTTTAGGTATTTTAGTTAGATTTGGTTTTAGCTTCTTAAAGCTGCCATAAGTCTATTCAGTTTCTGACAAATATTACCAAATCCTGTTATGATTAGAACTAGGGTTTGGATGATTGTAACCCTATAAATAGGGAAGGAGTTCTCGGGTTTTGGACACACTTTATCAAAACATATATTCAAACTTTTGAGTTCATACTCTTTGCTTGCGAGCGTTATTCATTGTTGCTTAATCATGCGGGTTAAGTATCAATACCTTTGTTTTGTTAACTAATCCTGCGAGCTAGTTAGCTTCATAACTCTCGAATTGTTCAAGATCCCGAGGGTTAATTTTGATCAATTCGTGCGACTATACTAGGGTTTGCAAAATCTCTCGTTTAGTTGATGATTCAAAATTCCACAATCTAAAGTCTTCGCAAGGAGATTCATATCACACCGGGATGCCTGAGACCGGCTGCCATTAATTTGGGTATCATCGTGAACTAGTCATTGTAGATTTGGGCATTGTGGTGGACCATTCATCACTGTCACCTTAGGTCACCGTCAGTGGCGAGAGTCAGCTCGACGCACCAGCTCTACACCGTGGAGTAGCCTCCATTGTAGCCTCAAAATGTTAATGAGAACCACTTCGCTGCAACCTGACGGAGAACCAGCAGACCTAGCTCATGGCGAATTTGTAGACCGAACCAGCTCGATACAATGAATGTAAATCTTCGAGGAGGAAATGGTCGTTGGGAAGAGAGGTTTGTGAGGGGTGGGATTGGGGGGGATGTGGTGGTTTGCAGTTGTGCCTCCCCAGATTTAAGGTTTTAGGTTGAGTGAAAAAAGCGGCAGGATTTTCCTGTATAGAGAGAATTTTGAGAAGGGAAACAACTTTGCGCTTTATCCTTAAAAACAACATTGTTTTGAATTATCTTTGAGCATTTTCCATTAATATATCATCCCAAAGTACAATCTAACTAGGATTATTTGTTTTGGTTTAGATTCATTTTTTTCTTTATCGAGGGGTATTTCAGTCATTTTTCGTAATCCGAAAAGGTACTACAATAAGGATTTTTTGTTTTGTCGGGTTTAATTTTATCATCAATCATGGGTATTTTTATCATTGTCTCCTTAATTAATTAAATTACGTCGCTGTGAAATATTTTTGAGAAATTTTATATTGTTATAATTCACATATTTCAATTCATATCCACAAATCACACTATAATAAGAATTCTTTGCTTTTGTTTGGTTTTATTTTTATTATCAAATAGGGGCATTTCTATCATTTTCTCATTTATCCCAAAGCCCATTACAATAAAGGTTCTTTGTTTTTGGTTGATTTCTTCTAATATTACCAATGAAGGGTATTTTTGTCATTTTCTCCAAAAAATTTTGAATGACGTTGTTTTGAATTTTTTTAGCATTTTCCATGTATTTATCATCCCAAAGCACAATCTAAATAGGATTAGTTGTTTTTGTTTTTTTACCGAGGGTATTTTAGTCAATTTTTGTAATCCGAAAAGATACTTCAATAAGGATTCTTTGCTTTGTCGGGCTTAATTTTATCATCAGTCATGGATATTTATATTATTTTCTTCTTAGTTTCTTAAATTATGTCGTTTTGAAATATTTTTGAGAATTTTTATATTTTTAGAATTCATATATTAAGGATTCTTTGCTTTGTCGGGTTTAATTTTATCACCAGTCATGGATATTTATATTATTATCTCCTTAGTTACTTAAATTACGTTATTTTGAAATATTGTTGAGAATTTTTGTATTGTTAGAATTCATATATTTCAATTCATATTCACAAATCACACTATAATAAGAATTCTTTGCTTTTGTTTGGCTTAGTTTTTATTATCAACTAGGGGTATTTCTATAATTTTCTCCTTCATCCCAAAGCCCATTACAATAAGTATTCTTCGCTTTTGGTTGGTTTCTTCTTTTATTACCAATTAGGGGGCATTTTTGCCATTTTCTCCAAAAGTATTTAAACGACATTGTTTTGAATTATTTTGGTAATTTTCCATATATTTATAATTTCAAGGCACAATCTAATTAGTATTCTTCATTTTTGTTTGGATTCATTATTTATCTTCTCCTAGTGGTATTTTGGTAATTTTTCCCATGATCCTAAAAATGACTTCAATAAGGATTCTTTCCTTTATTTGGTTTAATTTCTTCATCAATCATGGGTATTTTTATCATTGTCTCCTTAATTACTTAAATTACGTCGTTTTGAGATATTTTTATATTTTTAGAATTCACATATTTCACTTCATATTCATAAAGTACACTATAATAGGAATTCTTTGCTTTAGTTTGGTTTTGTTTTTATTATCAACTAGGGGCATTTCTATAATTTTCTCCTCTATCCCAAAACCCATTACTATAAGTATTCTTCGCTTTTGGTTGATTTCTTCTTCTATTACCAATCAGGGGTAGTTTTATCATTTTCACCAAAAAAATTTAAACAACGTTGTTTTGAATTATTTTTGGTAATTTTCCATTTATTTTTCATTCCAAAGCACAATCTAACTAGGATTCTTTGTTTTTGTTTGGATTCATTTCGTTTTATCTTCATCGAGGGGTATTTCGATCATTTTTTCCGTAATCCTAAAAACCACTACAATAAGGATTCTTTGCTTTATTTTTTGGTTTAATTTTATCATCAATCATGGTATTTTTATCATTATCTCCTTAATTAATTAAATTACGTCGTTTTGATATATTTTTGAGAATTTTATATTTTTTAGAATTCACATATTTCACTTCTATTCACAAAGCACACTATAATAAGAATTCTTTGCTTTGTTTGGTTTCGTTTTTATTATCAACTGGGAACATTTCTACCATTTTCTACTTTATCCGAAATTCCATTACAATATGTATTCTTTGCTTTTGGTTGAATTCTTCTTTTATTACCAATCAAGGGTATTTTTATCATTTTCTCCAAAATTAATTAAACGACGTTGTTTAGAATTATTTTTGAGAATTTTCAATATATTATCATTCCAAAGCAAAATCTAACTAGGATTCTTTGATTTTGTTTGGAATCATTTTTATCTTCTCCGAGGGGTATTTTGGTCATTTTCCCCATAATCCTAAAAAACACTACAATAAGGATTCTTTGCTTTGTTTGGTTTAATTTTATCATCAATCATGTGTATTTTTATCATTGTCTCCTTAATTACTTAAATTACATCGTTTTGAGATATTTTTGAGAATTTTTATATTTTTAGAATTTACATTTTTCACTTCAAATTCACTGAGCACACTATAATAAGAATTTTTTGCTTTTGTTTGGTTTTGTTTTTATGATCTACTGGGGGAATTTCTATCAATTTCTCCTTTAAACCTAAGCCCACTACAATAAGTATTCTTTGCTTTTGGTTGATTTACCTTTTATTACAAATAAAGGGTATTTTTTCTCATTTTCTCCAAAATTATTTAAACAACATTGTTTTGAATCATTTTTGAGAATTTTCTATATTTTTATCATCCCCATTCACACTCTAACTAGGATTCTTTGTTTTTGTTTGGATTCATTTTTTGACCGAGGGTATTCTGGTCCTTTTTTCCATAATCCAAAAGGATTCCATAATAAGGATTCTTTGCTTTTTTGTGTTTAATTTTATCATCAATCACGTGTTATTTTTATCATTGTCCCTTTGATAACGCAAATTGCATCGTTTTGAAATACATTTGAGAATTTTATATTGTTAGAATTTATATAGTTCAATTCATATTCACAAAGCACACTTTAATAAGAATTCTTTGCTTTTGTTTGACTTCATTTTTATTATCAGCTAGGGGCATTTCTATCATTTTTTTCTTTATCCCAAAGCCCATTACAATAAGGAATCTTCGCTTTTTTGTATATTTTATTCTTTTATTACCAACCAAGGGTATTTTTATCATTTTCTCCAAAATGATTTAAACGACACCGTTTTGAATATTTTTGTCATTTTGTCATATATTTATAACCCCAAAACACAATCTAACTACGATAATTTCTTTTGTTTGGATTCATTTTTTATCTTCACCGATGTGTATTTCGGTCATTTTTCCCATAATCCGAAAAAACACTACAATAAGAAATATTTGCTTTGTTTGGTTTAATTTTATCATCAATCATGAGTATTTTTATCAATGTCTCCTTAATTACTTAAATTACGTCATTTTGAAATATTTTTGAGAATTTCAATATTTTTAGAATTCATATATTTCACTTCATTTTCACAAAACACACTATGATAAGAATTCTTTACTTTTGTTTGATTTTATTTTTATAATCAACTAGGGGCATATCTATCATTTTCTCCTTTATCCGAAAGTCCACTACATAAGGATTCTTCGCTTCTGGTTGATTTCTTCTTTTATTATCAAACAAGGGTATTTTTGTCATTTTCTCCAAAATTATTCAAGCGGCGTGGTTTTGAATTACTTTTGAGAATTTTCTATATTTTTATCATCCCAAAGCACAATCTTTCTAGGATTTTTTCTTTAGTTTGGATTCATTTTCTATTATCACCGAGGGGTATTTTGGTCATTTTTCTGTAATAAAAAAACACTATATAAAAGATTGTTTGCTTTTTTGGGTTTAATTTTATTATTAATCATGGGTAATTTTATTATTGTCTCCTTAATTACTTGAATTACGTCGTTTTGAAATATTTTTGAGATTTTTTTATAATTTATTCTATATATTTCACTTTATATTCACAAAACATGCTATAATAAGAATTCTTTGCTGTTTTTTTGTTTCATTTTTATTATCAATTAGGGGAATTTCTATCATTTTTTCTCTTATCACAAAAAAACTAAAATAAGGATTCTTCAATTTCGTTTGATATATTTATATTTATTATCAACTAGGGATATTTTTGTCATTTTCTCCACAATGATTTAAATGGTGTTGTTTTGAATTATTTTTGAGATTTTCCCATAATTTATTCATCCCCAACCACACTTTAACTAGGATTCTTTGTTTATGTTTGGGTTCATTTTAAATTATCACTAAGGGTATTTCGGTAATTTTTTTACACTATCCGAAAGACTACAATAAGGATTCTTTGCTTTGTCGGGTTTAATTTTATCATCAATCATGGGTATTTTTATCCTTGTCTCCTTAAGTACTTAAATAGCATCGTTTTGAAATAACTTTGAGAATTTTTATAGTGGTTGAATTCATATATTTCACTTCATATTCACAAAGTACACTATGATAAGAATCTTTGCTTTTGTTTGTTTTCGTTATGAGCAAATAAGAGCTCAGATCACTCTTAAAAAGATAAAACAAAAGTAGTCATGAACTGATGTTCATCTACCCTACATTCATATCTTTCTTTTTTTAATTAAAATTCTAAGTTAAGATTACCTTTCACACCTAAAGTAAAAGTATCATTTCTCTTTATATACCTTAAGAACTAATTATAGAAGGAGATAATGCTATCCTTCTTCTTCAATTCATTTGCAGAGAGATCATTCACTTCTTATTCCTTCTTAAAATGAAATTAGATGAGATTTTTATAAACCTTTCCCACTATATGTTCTTTCTTTCTCTTTCCGAAAGCTTAACAAAAGGATTGAATCTTTGGAATCATAGAAAGTCACTAGGGAGAAAGGCTCCGTTAAAATATAAATATTGGTCTAGCTCAACTTTCTATCATGACACATCAATCCCACCATTTGAGACTGGGTTAGACCCTTGTATGATCCTTCACTTCTTAGTTAGAAAATATTACCTTATCTTCTTTCACTGCTTACTTAAGCTATTGCTCGCTTTACGAGTGTAGAGCCAAGTTCAAGAAATTGTTAATTAAAATACTACGTTGATCTCTTATCTAAGAGTAAATATCTGTTAAAAGTTTTGATTTTATATATGAATAATGAGACAATGAGTGCTTTGGAGCGTCCTCAAGATATGTTTTTCAAATACCTCAATTCAATTAATAACCCACTTTTGCTCAATGGATACAAAATACCCCCACTTTAGCACCTGGTGCAGCAACAAACACCAGTTTAATGTCAGGAGGCGGTGATTTGTAGGGTGGCTTTGTTACCTATTCCATCAGAAACCACACACTTTTTGGTCCATCACATTCATGCATTTACTATTCATGTGATGGGATTGATACTCCTAAAATGGTGTTCTATTTTTTGGTAGATCTCAGCTTATACCGAATAAAAAAAACTTGGTATTTGTTTTTCTTGTAATGGACCTTGAAAAGGGGGTACATGTCAAGTATCGGCTTAGGTATAATATTCCATTTCAGTTGGAAAATGCAATCAGATGTTTGGGGCAGTATAATTGATCAAGGGGTAGTGACTCATGTCACTGGTGGAAACTTTGTGCAAAGTTATATTTTACTATTAATGGATAGCTCCGCAGTTTCTTATGAGCTCCGACTTCTAAAGTAATGTTTTTTATGGTTCGTCATTATCTGAATATGGAATTTTCTAGCACATACTAATACCACTCTATACTACATTTGTAAGACAAGGCTATACTGCTTTGTTTAAATCCTTAAACTTGCCTCAATCTTAGACTTAACCGACTCTTCATAATGGTCCCAGTGGTAGGGACAGATAGAATGACTACTATAACTTGAGAAATAATTTCATTGTTTTTGTTGAGGTCATCAACAGAACTAGGGGGTCGAGCCGGTGTAGCCATCCCGGTTGAGTTTTGGTGGTGAATGAATTATCATTTTCACTCCTTTAGCACTAAGAGATTAAAATAAGTGAGGGGAGTACTGAGCTCCATCTGAGCGACGGTTTCAGGGATTGGTAGATCAAAATAGTAGAAGGAATTGGCAAGAGAAAAGGTATTGGTTTTACTTCGCTGCATCAAACTTGAGACGAACTGATATTGAAGAATTCTTTTATGAACCTGTAAAACATATAACTTCACAAAATAATGTAATAAAAGACAACCTTCAAGTCGTGTACGAGACACTTTCCTTAAGGCTTTATTTGTTCCTTTTTGCATGCATATAATTCAAAACAAATATCCTCTATGACAAAATGAAGCTTGGTTGACAGAAATGTGCACTCACTGGTTGACAGAAACTCTGATTATATTCTTGTTGTATCCTAGTTGTGTCCTTCAAGGGAAGACAAATCGTCTATTTATAGACTAATGACTTGAGATGAAATGATACATCTCTTCATGACATATACCCTTTGGGAACTTGAAGACATATCTATTGGTGATGAACAATGTTCACACCGCTTCATTATTCATAGTCACATCTTTCAATCATTGGAAATATCCAACAATCCCCCGTCATTTCCAATTATTGAAACCATACTCTTTAAATCACAGAAAACTCTTAATAAACCCATGTATTGGCAAGTGGTGTCTTTCGATTGAACCAAAGCCTTAGTGAATGTCGCTATAACTTGTTGAACCACTTGGTAGGCTATGCTTTGAACCCATGGTTTATGTAACAAGCCACATTGACCAGCACACACATATTTGCTTCTTTCCCATTGTTATAAACCACACAATTCAAAATTCATGTGTGCCTATCCTTTCATGAATGTGTCCAAGAAGTAAAGTCCAAAAATCTTGCAACTGACATTTAAGTCTTACACTCATATAGGCAAGTCCATGTGTCTCTTTCACAGTACGAACAATACCAATGCCAATCAAACTGCCCCCACCATTGATGGCTCTTTCATGAACTTTTTAAGAACTTTAAAGTTCACCCTCAGTATTAATCAGGCGGGTTAAACCTGCACTCCCTCTTTTGGGATGTTTTAATTGAGTGCTCAAACCACTAGTATTGATATAAATCTCCTTGCGAAGACTCACGATTTGCGGAATTATATCTTTGATCTAGTGAAGGGATCTGCAAACCCGCACTATCTCGCACGAAATTCAGGAGTCTAGCCCTCGGGGTACGCCTAACTTCGACTTGCTCTCTAACTAGCCCTCAGGATCAGATTACAAGGTTTATTGATACTTAACTAGCCCTCGGGGTTAAGCAACAATGGATTAGCTCGCAAGCAAAGAGTATGAACTCAAAAGGTTGTATATTTGATTGATGAAAGGTTGTAAGGTAAAAATAATGTTGAATACCACCCCTATTTATAGTACATATGTATGGTCTTCAAAAATTACAAATAAGAAACTGAAAAGGATTATGGCAGCTTTAAGAAGCTAAAACCATATTTAACTAGACTACCTAAAATAAATGACTATATTCTTCAAGATAAATCTTGAATGAATATTGGCTTATCTAATCTTACCAAATCTAATTCTAATCAAATCATAACTAAATATTCTAAACACTAAAATAAATGCATGACCGAAACATTAATTCTTCAAAGGCCAACATGGCAGAATTAATGGGCCTTATTCTAAAATAAAATAAATGATCACACCACCTCATTAAAAAACCCAGTGGGAAAAAAGAGTATAGTGTTATCTTCTAAAATTCCTAATAAATAAATATAAATAAATAAACCGAATTCGTATCATTCCCTCCGAGGTCGAAAAGTTTCGTCCTCGAAACGTGAACGATATAAAAAATAAATGTAGATCAACGTCCCAAGCCATCCCTGTGAAGAACTGCTAATAAAATGGTGACAAAACACTGACTAGGCAGTGACTGGATGCTGATGTGGTTTTAACTCGCGATAAAAAGGCTGATGTCGAGAAAACCAATAAACCACGAGAAATTGAAAATCTCACGAGATAATGGTCAGATCACGAGAAGAAGAGATGGCTGGTTGTTTCGCACGTGCGGAAGACGCGCCTTCAATGCGGCGCGCGCGTGGTATTCACGCGCCTGAGGTGTGAGTCGCGCGTTTAGTCACGCGCCGACCTTCTTCTTCACAAACTTCAAGTAGCCGGACTTTCTTCTTCCCTGGAGTCCTGCTCTGAATTTTCTTCTGCACGGATCTGGGACTTCAGATGCAACCGGAGAATATCGGAGATGCCGTGGAACAGTCGGAGGAGAACGATGTGGCGGTGGATTCGTCGGCGGTGGAGAACGCTGTGGAGCAGTCGGAGACGAGCGGAGATTACTGGAACGGCGAAGAGCCTCGGCTGCGGAGAACTCGAAACTGATGAAAATGGTGGCGGCGGAGCTACGTTGAGAAGAACGACAGTTCTTCGACGGTAAAGATTTGGTCGGGAAACAACGTTAATTGGAGCGGCAATGGAGCTTCTGTAGACGGAGAGCAGAACGGTGGCTTCGGATGGTCGGTCGGAGACGGAGCTGAGCGGTGGCAGCAGTGAGATGACAGAGTTGCCGGCGATGAAGCTCACCGACGGCGGCGTTGAAGACTGGCGGCGGAACTCTAAGATTTTTTTTGAAAATAAATTCAAACAAAACTTGAAATCCCAAAGATTTTTTGTTTTGCTCTGATACCAACTGATATGAATCCCCTTGCGAAGAATCTGGATTGCGGAATTAAGATCTTTGACAAAACAAGGGAACTCGCAAACCCTTCAATGCCGCACGAAATTCAGGAGTCTAGCCCTCGGGGTACGCCTAACTTCGACTTGCTCTCTAACTAGCCCTCAGGATCAGATTACAAGGTTTATTGATACTTAACTAGCCCTCGGGGTTAAGCAACAATGGATTAGCTTGCAAGCAAAGAGTATGAACTCAAAAGGTTGTATATTTGATTGATGAAAGGTTGTAAGGTAAAAATAATGTTGAATACCACCCCTATTTATAGTACATAGGTATGGTCTTCAAAAATTACAAATAAGAAACTGAAAAGGATTATGGCAGCTTTAAGAAGCTAAAACCATATTTAACTAGACTACCTAAAATAAATGACTATATTCTTCAAGATAAATCTTGAATGAATATTGGCTTATCTAATCTTACCAAATCTAATTCTAATCAAATCATAACTAAATATTCTAAACACTAAAATAAATGCATGACCGAAACATTAATTCTTCAAAGGCCAACATGGCAGAATTAATGGGCCTTATTCTAAAATAAAATAAATGATCACACCACCTCATTAAAAAACCCAGTGGAAAAAAAGAGTATAGTGTTATCTTCTAAAAATCCTAATAAATAAATATAAATAAATAAACCTAATTCGTATCAATTATAGTGTACTTTGACTCATTGAATCCAAGACTTGGTATCTAACCAAGTGTGGATTGAGGTTCCACCCTTTAGTGATTTATATGTACTTTCCATCCCACTTTTGAGGTTCCACCCTTTAGTGATTTATATGTACTTTTCATCCCACTTTTGATGTTTCACTCATCAACTTACTCAATGATATCATCTCTTTAAGTGACTATCACTTTTGTCAATGTGCAAATACATGCCAAATATACTCATATAACGTTCAACTCATCATAACATAATTCATAATGCAAATTCTAATTTTCTTGTTCCATGCATTTACAAGGAACCTTTAACATCCAAACATCAACTATGCATGAACAATATATCTCTTCATAGATATCATAAAGCATACATCATGCACCATGTCTTTTATGATTCAAAAATTAAAATTAAAAACGTATAACTAAAAGTACTTATCTATTTCATGCCCCTTGATCATTTTTCTCCACAAATATCGTCATTTGTGTTATACCAATAAAAATGTAATATTCTTTGAATTTATGGGATTTTAAATCCTCCCGATTCAAGTATGGTTCATAAACCAAACTCTTCTAGAATTTCCCAGGATCACAGATTCAACGAAACTTTTACGTCTCAACAGAATCAAAAGAATTGGATTCTCTCAAAATCATCTTTTTATTCAGAAGAACTGACAGTTTCTTCTTGCAGAGTTACAACAACTCGTGCTTTAGGTTTTATCGATCATCATGATTCATATAATCAACCATATGTCTTCAAGTTATTTAACACTAATCATAAATATGATTAACCTTCAGCCCGCATGCTTCATAACTATGATAAAATGCATCCTGTCACCAAAATATGCCTTCGAATTAGACAAATATTTTTTGTTAGGTAAAACCCAATTAAAACTGTGAATTCCTTTTAGGCACCATAATATTGCCAAGGGAAAAATATTTACTCTATGAGCGCACATTTACTAATCCATAGTTGTGACTTTCTTCATGCATCAACACCCGTCTAGTACCGTATACAATCAACAAGCAATTTACTCTCACAGTCAACATAATTTAATGCATACCATGCAATTTGGACCCATTTTCCAAGTAATCTAGGTACCATGCATATGGGCTTCAATAATATTTTTACTGAAGAATCAACATATTTAATTCACATAATTCATAAAAATAAAATCAAGAATTCAAAATCAATAATTTTATTTACCCTTCATGCTTTGATTATTTAATCAAAATTGATTCCGTTTACATAATTCTTTTCCTAGAAATAACCATTCCAGATTTCTCCACGTAGCAACATGTCAAATTTTAAGTGTTCATCTAGTGATCATCATATTCCAAATATATTGCCATTTATTTGGGTTCAACATATACCATTAATGAACGGACTTAAAAACTCAATTCAACTCCAAAAGAATGGCTAATACACATCACTGTAATTATATATCACAAGGACAATTAACTGTATCACATTTTTGAAGGCTTGTACCAGATGATCACAAGAAGTATCATATCATCAATGGAGAAATATCAACAACTGTAAAATATTATAAAAACATACCAATCGTGGCTAAAAATTATCCCATACAAACTTATTCTTTTCTTCTCAAATTTGATTTAAGCAGCATCCTCAAGTTTTACATGATAGAAATAAAGCCTTAAGAATGTTGGTTTTACTTCGCTGCATCAAACTTGAGAGGAACAGATGTTGAAGAATTTTTCTATGAACCTGCAAAACATATAACTCCACAAAATAATGTAATAAAAGACAACTTTCAAGTCGTGTACGAGACACTTTCCTTAAGGCTTTATTTTTCTCTTTTGTATGCATATGATTCATAACAAATATCCTCTAGGATAAAATGAAGCCTAGTTGACAGAAATGTGCACTCACTTCTCCAACCCTGAATGAACAAATGATCGAAGAACAAGAATTCTCTAAGAATAATGCATTATCATTCATTTTCTCTTTGTGAGGTTTCCTCTTATATTTGAGTACTTCTCTCTCTTTTCTTGTATTCTGATTGTATTCTTGTTGTATCCTAGTTGTGTCTTTCAAGGGAAGACAACTTGTCTATTTATAGACTAATGACTTGAGATGAAAAGATGCATCTCTTCATAAAATATACCCTTTGGAAACTTGAAAACATATCTATTGGTGATGAAAAATGTTCACACTGATTCATTATTCATAGTCACATCTTTTCAATTATTGGAAACATCCAACAAAAGGTTCGTCGCCGGAAATGGATTTGCAAAGGCGAGCGTTTAAGACGAAGGCAAAAGAAAAAGAAGTTTTAACGAGTTGATGAAAACTCAAATGTTTGGTCTCATTTTTTTGGTCTCTTTAGACCCATTTTTTTGTTCTGATTCCTTATTTTCTTTTTAACAAATCATACCTTTTCTTATTTAATTTTTTCAAACAAATAAATCATTCTCCATTCTTCATATTCTTTATATCCCATTTATAACTAAATATAAATTTTATCATTATTTCAAGACATTTTTACCATAAATAAATTTATTTACGTGTAATAATGTCCTAAAAAAAGATATTTAGAAAATATATGTTACGAGGAATCTAACGATATATCTCACCCGTAATTTAGTTACATTAGTAATGATGTATTAAAAATTAATATTTTATAAACACACATTACAACGAATCTAACCATATTTTGCAGTTTGCATGATCATATTAATATTTATATACTAATTGAAATTTATGATCAAATCTATCGTGAAAAAGTTGACCAAATATTTTGCAATTACGAATGGGGGAAGTAAACAACTCTGTTGAGTACTCATTTGTCCATCAACCGAATCTCGAAGACCATCACACAATGTGATCGTGGGTAGATGGAATATTTTGAGGCAGTGGAGTCTTGATACGGCATATGAAAGACCAACAAAGAACTTCGTCTTTGATACGGTGAATGCGAAAAAAAATTATGTACTAACTCGCCCCCTAATATATTGGTATTGTGTCACCATTGATTGAGGCTATGGACTATTTCAATTATATCATATATTAACAGGGTAAGCCAGTTCTTTACATCTTAAAATGATTGAACCGCTTTTCATCCCTACGAAGAGTGTCTAGTTCTAAATTCTAAAAACCTATCTAACTATGTATAAGGCGATTCTTGTATAAAAACCTCCACTTACGTAGCGTAATAGTTAATAATAATTAATAATTATCGAGTGTCGTCAATAAATCTAAAAAATTGCCAGAATGGAAATATACACCTCTGGATTGCCGAAGAACCGCTGCCTTGCCTTTCGATTTATACACAGTTTGACTGATACTGTCACACGAATTGCTCAAGAAGCTGTGATCGGGGGCAACGGTGAGAAATTTTGGACAATGGACGAAAGCCCGATCCAACAATATTGCGTGAGTGAAGAAGATAGTTAATAATAGTTAATAATTATCGAGTGTCGTCAATAAATGTAAAAATTTAAGGCAAATCTAATTTGTTTCAAATAGTTAAATTTATCTGGGAAGGATTGGCTAGCTAGATCAACTAAGTTACTAACTAATAACCATTTTTATTCTTGTTGCAGTGGTTCTATGAAGTACCCGAATGGTATACGTATCTTTGGATACATTTAGACGTTATGTTTATAAAAATGAAAGACATACATGGGTAGGAATTAAAGGCTATTTCGACTAGATTTGAGCTGCCCACATCAGTCGACACCACAACTATCATGTGAGAGGCAAGTTACGGTAGCCTAACGTCAGGATCCAAGCTGGAGCACATACTCACCGCGGAATTAAAGGGTGAGCATATGGGGTAGAGGTTCATTTGCGAAGGACAAAATAACAATTAATAGGGGTAATAATTTAATGCTGTCCAGAAAATACAGAAGGGATTATTTTGGAACATACTAGGAAGGATTGAAAATGAAAGATCAGCACACAATTTGTCCCCCACAAGTACCCCATAAGCCTGCCCCCCTTCTGCCTTCCTCATTTGTACTTTTGAAAATCATTTCTATTAGTTACCGTTGCTCTTGCCTTGGTCAGCTCCCCACCACCGTCGGCTGATGGTGGTCAGGTTAGAAAAGTATTTTAATTAATAAGATAGGATTAAATTAATACTTTAATAAAAAAATATATGGTTAAATTAACACTTGCATAAAAATAATAGGGTTAGATCATCATTATTATAAAAATTATATTTTTGATGAGAGTCCACTTCTTATAAATATGCCTTTATTACAGCTTAATCTAATGTATCATAAATATATTTATAATTAGTATGCTAATTTCTAATTATATTCAATACTCCCTCCATCCCGGAAAAATTGGCACATTTTAACTTTTGGAAGTCAACTGAATTTCAACTATTCACTCTACTTTTCTAAATATGGTCTCTTATAAAATGGCACACCGATTTTTAAAAATGGAATGAGTGGAGAAAGTTGTATCGGGAGAGTAGAAAGTAAATTGAGTGGTTGAAAATGATATAGAATCTACCAAGAGAGGAAGGAGTCAAAATAAAAAGATCATCCTAAAATAAAAGGTGAGCCATTATAAAAGGACCGAGGGGTGTATTAATATCTTTATTCATGTGTGTAAAAAAAGAATCTGAATTTTTTTAAAAAATATATGTGATGATGAATCCAACATTATTTAACATGATAATAGTCTTGCATATATAATAATAGAATTTAATGGTCGAATTTCACTCAGTTTGATTTCCAAAAGTCAATATATGCTAATTTATCTAGGATGGAGGGAGTGTACAAATTCGGTCTCCATAATGAAAAATTGATTTTGTCCATAGCAGTATCTGAGTAGCAATATGTGTCGATTTTTAATTATAAAGTTACCAAATTTCGTAAGAAAATTATTTACCAAAATTTATGAATTTCCTATGGAAAGTATTAACCAAAATTTCTTAAATACTTTCGTAACGAAGGTATACACAATATAAATATATTTATGATACATTAGATTATGATTTTGTGATGAAGGTATATTTATAAAGAGCGGCTCTCCTAAAAAAGATGTTTTCTTATGACAGTTCTGATCTGACAATATCATTTTTATACAGGTGTTGATTTAATCATGTATTTTTTTTTACTAAAGTGTTGATCTAACTATGTCATATTAGTGAAAGTACTGATCTAATCCGACCACCATCAGATCAGCCAACGGCGGAACGGCGTTGGCCACCGTTGACCGGCATTAATAGGTGGCGGTGACCGACAAATGGGTTTGAGCACTTTGTGGGAAGGGTAATATCACCTTTTTCCATTTTTCTTTTTTTCAAAGGGGTATAATGGTCATTTTAAAGAGTTCCCGGCCACAATTTGGTTGTCAGGGTTAGACTGGCCCTTTTGACCAAAACATAGGGTTAGATTTACACTTTCGAATTTTATAAGTTATATTGACACTTTCAACCAAAACATAAAGTTAAAAACGCATGTTTCTCTCGAAATTATAGTTCAAGCATTACATATTCATTCAATTTATTTTGAGCAATTTATTTTATGAAAATATAAATGGGAGATATTATATGAAAAAAAATAAACAAATTAGTTTATAATAAAAAAATAGTATTAAAATGAAACTACAATCAAACATATATACCATAAAATGGTCCCATGTATCATATACACTATTAATTCTATATTATTTTGGCATGCAATCTTGTTGGATGGTCGATATACATGTAAAATATAAAAAGAAAATGACATGAGAAAATTCTTGATCCAGCCAGATTAGAGTTTCTGTGAAAGACATGGGGATCGCCCATGAATTGGCCGAATGTGATGGAGGGAGATGATGATAGAAAAATGGGACCTGGGTTTGACATAGATCACAGTGTATAGTGTCAGGTAGCAGAAACAGAAAAGGGCGAATGGCCCCTTAGAATTTGAAGCACCAAACTAAAATATTGCTGAAAACAACCCGTGGGTTTGGAACTACTGACAGGGAGAACATGATCATAGTTATTCATTTTACACACTCCCAAGTCCCCATCTCCCCCTCCACCTCTAATGTTTGCAGCTGTGACTCCAAATTGTATACGTAGCCCTTCTCCCCATCGTATAAAATCACTATATCTATAAATGTCCATCATTTACAATTTAGATCATCACCCACTTGAAGGGGATTTACATGATTAAATCTCACTTGAAACCTGTGTAGAGATGATATTTAAATTGTAAATTCTGTGTAAAGATATGGGGTGGATAGTGGGGGGATCACAGACAGAGTTGTGATTAGGGATTAAAGGGGGATGGTAAGTGAATTGGTCTTGGTTTTTATACCTGAGAGGTTCAGCGTTCAAATAAATCAAACCCCTATTAATAATTGTTGATATTAGAGTAATTTTTTTATAGACATTACATAGCGTGATGAGACCGTTTCAGTGGTCCCGGTGTGGTTTCCCAACTTGCATGTGGTCAATGAAGGTGTGATCATGGTGGTTCCGGCTTCGGTGGCGGCGGTTCATTGGTGGTGCGGCGTTTGGGTGTTCCTAGGAGGGTGTCCATATCTATTCAAATGGATGGAGTTTCAGGCTCCATTGAGCTTCAATAGATTCAATGTTGGTGTCTCTTGGTTAGGCCCTAAAAAGATTCAATGGTGATGTCTTCTAGTTAAGTTCTAGAATATGATGTTTATATATAATTTTGTTGCTTGTATGCAATCTTCTTCTTTTCTTTTCTTTTTAAAGAAAAAAGGTGGATGGTAATGTCTGATTTAATGAGATTTACATTCATTATCCCTCAAAAATACATTCTATTACTACATGAAACATGATTTTTTACCTCGATTCTAGAGAGTTTTTTGTCTCGATTATTTTCCTTAAAATAGTCTAGGTAAAAAGAGACAAAAGAAACTATACATTTTTTTAAACTTATACCCTAGTTTAAATTTTACCTCGGTTTTTTCTGAAAATAACTGAGGTAAAAAGACTATGACCGAAATTGATAACCCACAGCTTACCGACATTGGTCAGTATGGTATGTGACTGATTAGACCATAGTTACCAACGCCGGTCCATACCAATCGCTGAGGTGCCAGTCCAAAACCAATGTCGGTCTCAACTCATGACTGATGTCAATCATCAGTTGATTTAACTGACATCAAAATCGTCATCGGTCAGCGTTTAATTGTGCCTGTGGTTGGGCGACGTTGGTTGTGTAGGTTTATGAAATCAGTCGAATTGTCTTTTTTCTCATGTTTTCATAGGATGACACAGTCGATGTCGCTCACTGGGTTTTTGTTCGATTGGCGGTGAACTGATATATGACAAAAATTGATCAATATATGAAATGATGGTTAACTAGAGTGAAATGGAAGCCCATCACACAACCATCAATACACTAACATATTACAAACGTATAATAACTACAAAGAACTACTAATATACTCTCGATTGTAGTTCATAATTGGAAGGCAGTCTCAATTACATAATATGTATACGAGATTCACAATAATACATGCAAAAGGTTCACATGGGTATGGTGAGAATAACGTTTCTAATCGATATCCATTACAATATATTGGTCGCTTAGTATTTGATTCGAAGAGTTGGCGCAACAGCTTTACCGAAACAGTCAAACTATGATGAACTTAATTCATCCATGGATACATTTAAGGTAAACTGATAATTTTCTCCGCCCCCTTACTGTAACTTTACATAAAGAATAGATTGATTTTTTTAAAAAACAATACGCAAATGAAATATACGACAATCGTACCTATATAATACTAGTACTTATAACATATCATTGTTGAAAGTGAAAGTAATCCATTCATGTTGTTTGAAAGGTAGTGGTTGACCAATCTCAATTATATTGTATCCTTCCAACAGTTCCTACACGTCCCAGTCTGTGCCATAAAAAATTCAACTTTTGTGAGTCATTGCCTGAATTCTCACAAATATCCTAACACAAATAACATGAGTGACCAACATTAGTCACATAACGGCTATTCTGTCAGTTGGAACGAAAGCTAGTGACCTACGTCGGTCATTCAAGCAATTTTGTAGCAAAACACCATTCATGTTAAGGATCAACCTCAATATATGACTAGAACTCTTCTGATCTTAGTTCAACCGCTGCTTGACTTCTAATACAAACCAATAAAGATGAATGACATTTGACCTTCATTGATCTTAGGTAAAAAATTTCTCGAATTTAAATATAAACCAACAAAGATGATCGAGGTTTGACCTTCACTGATCTTAGGTAGACCATTGATCAACTTCTAATACAAAATAACAAAATTGACCGAGGTTTGGCCCTTACTGATCTTAGGTCAAGCGTTGCTTGATTTCTAATATAAACTAAAAAAGATGACCGAGGTTTGAACTCTACTTATCTTAGGTAAACCATTGTTCAACTTCTAATATAAAATAACAAAGATGACCGCGGTTTAACCCTTAGTGATCTTAGGCCAACCATTGCTCGACTTCAATGTAAACCAACACATATGATCGAGTTTTAACCTTCACTGACCATTTTTTGACTTCTACTAGAAACCAACAAAGATGGTCGAGGTTTGACCTCCACTAATACTAGGTCAATTGTTTCTTGAATACTAATATAAACCAACATAGATGATCTAGGTTTGACCTTTATTGATCTAGGTCAACTATTGCTCAACTTCTAATACAAACCAAAAAAGATGAATGAGGTTTAACCATTATTGGTCTTAGGTCAATCGTTACTCGACTTTGAATACAAACTAATACAGATGACCGATGTTTGACTTCTACTACTTAGGTAAACCATTGCTCGACATCTAATACAAACCAACACAGATGACCAAGTTTTGACCTCTACTGATCTTTAGACATCCTTTGCTCGACTTCTAAGATAACCCAGATGATCAGGGTTTGACTAGGTCAAGCGTTAACCAACAAAGATCACCAAGGTTTGACCTTTAATTTGTACATGTTATATTTAATATCTACTTAATTATTTAAATTCAATGGTGGGAAAAAATTATTTAAGCAAGAAAGGATGCCAAATCCGATGGCCCAAAATTACAACAATATATGGGTGAGCTGGAAAATATTTTGGCCACTCTTATCAGTGCCTAGCATCAGCCAATAATTTACATACCATTGCACTACTGGAAAACAAGTACATACACACCAGTATAAATTCATGAGTATAGGTATACCGGTACGTATGTAACTAATTGCGCCGATATTTATCATGTTAACATCAGTACCAGTGCAAATAAGTACATACACACTGGTATCCTTTCAACCGGTGTATAGTTCACCGATTTTCGCACTAGTGTTAGTTCTACCAGTGTACCAACGTCAAATATTTTACACCGGTATTATCTGAGTAGGTATTTTTACCGGTGCTATTGCTAACATGTGCACTGGTACATGATTACCGGTGTGTACTTATTTCCCCTTTTATTTTATATATATTTGGTGCCAAGAGGACAACTTTTTAAATCGACAACGAGAAACTACCAGTGCAGGAATTTAAAAAGGCTTGTCCGATGGAATTGGAGTATGAAAAGATACATGTTTGTCCAAACGATTGTGTCCTATATAGGGGTGACCTTAAGGATAAGATTGTTTGTCCAGTATGTAATGTGTCGTTTTATAAGAAGAAGAGAAATGTGACTGTCGGTGGAGGGCATGTTTTGCCGGTAAGGAGGCGGGTGCCCGCCAAATGTATGTGGTATCTTCCCATTATTTCGAGGCTGAGAAGGTTGTTTAATAATGAAAAGGATGCAAAGAACTTGACATGGTGCGTGGATAAGGGAGGTTGTAAAGATGATGATATAATTCAATACCCGGCTGGCGCAGACCAGTGGAAGAAATTTGACAGGATGTATCCACACTTTACATCCGAACCTAGGAATTTGAGATTTGCTTTGTGTACTAATGGTATGAACCCATTTGGGAATATTTCCTCGACACACAGTTTGTAGTCGGTTATGCTTTCCATTTACAATCTTCCCCCGTACTTGTTCATGAAGAGAAGATATATGTTGATGCCCATCATGATTTCAGGTCCGAAACAACCTAGAAATGACATAGACACTTATCTTGCCCCTTTGATAGAAGATTTGATAGTGCTTTGGTCAGAAGGAGCCTTAATGTTTGATGGTTGTAGTGGTTAAGAGTTTACATTGAGGGCGATGCTTTTTTGTACCATAAATGATTTCCCGGCATATGGAAACCTTTCCAGGTATGTGGTCAAGGTTCACAAAGATTCACCAGTTTGTGAGGATGAGACAGATTACCATCAGTTGAGGATTGGGCAGAAGACTTTTTATTTGGGTCACTGTAAATTCCTACCTTTAGGTCACAAGTTGTGGGAGAACATGGTTGCATTTGTTGGTGGGAAGGAGAGGAGAAAGGCACCCAAGCCTTTGACCGGTGTAGCTATTCACAACAAGGTGAAGAAATTGAATGTTGTTCTCGATAAGAAGTTATCAAAGGGTGGTGGGGATGTAGACAGACCGTGGAAGAAACGATCAATTTTCTTCGATTTTCCGCACTGGGAAAATTTAAAGGTTTGCCATTGTTTGGATGGCATGCATATTGAAAACAATGTTTGTGAGAGTCTGATTGGGACACTTCTGAAAATTTCTGGGAAGACTAAGGATAGCTTGAATGCGAGAAAAGATTTAGTGAACCTTGGTATATGGTTGGATCTGGCACCGTAGGTAAGAGAACGTACTTACCCCCCACTCCTTACAATTTGTCAGTTGCTGAGAGGAGGTCTGTGTGTGAGAGCATCCAAGGAATGGAGGTACCTTTCGGTTACTCCTCTAATGTTAGTCGGTTTGGGAATGATGAGTTGCGTCTTAATGCTTTGAAATCACACGACTGTCATATCCTTATGCAACAACTTTTTTCCCATAGCAATACATGGGCATTTGGAAAATGAAGTTATATTTTCAGTTATGCACTTGTGTTTCTTCTTCAACTCGATATGCAGGAAAAATATTAGCAGGCAACAACTAAATGAACTGGATCTAGAGGCTGTTGTTGTTCAATGCCATTTGGAGAAATATTTTCCCCCGTCATTCTTTGACATCATGGTAGTGGTACACTTGGTTAGGGAGATACGTATGTGTGGGCCTGTTGGAATGCATTGGATGTACCCCTTTGAGCGTCACATGACTGTTTTCAAGGGTTATGTTCATAATCGTAGTCGGTTCGATGCCTCCATTGTTCAGAGGTACGTCACTGTGGAGATCATCGAGTATTGTACAGCGAACTTGGTTGGAAGAAGAGTGGTTGGTGTTTAAGGTGGACCCCACCGCAGAAGGTGGAATGGGATTCAACGTTCCAAGGGTGCGCTTCATACACCCTATCATGCTAAGTTGATAACTATTCACCAATATGTATTGCGTAATAGTAGCAAGACTGTAATATACGTTGAAGAACATGTTTCCATTTTGGAAGAGATTCATCCAGACTGGCCCCCGAATAAAATTTAGGTCGATCATTCTTCAAGGTTTGTTAACTGGTTTTACAATCGTTGTAATGTCGAAGGGATACCCAGTAGCCTACGGGCGTTTGCACGGAAGCTGAACTGCACCGTTAGACGATACCTTGGTTATGACATTAATGACTTTAGTTTCTCAACATTGGCGAAGGACGAGAAGAGCACCACTCAATATAGTGGTGTATATATTGAATCTGAATCCATGTGGTAGGAAAGCAAGAGAGATAAACATCCAGTTGTTGGGGGACCCGTTGTTGGAAGGCATTCTCATGGTGATGAGCAGTGAGTTGATGAGAGAGGTGAAATAGTAAGTGAGGACAATGTATTGAAGTTGAAGTGATAGATTGGTCATTCCTGGACCTTGTTTTTGTGACCATGTTTTGTGAAAAATCGTATGATCATTAAGCAATTTAGCATGTAATGTATTTAATTGACACTCTTTTTTGAATTGGTTGGTATGATCCGTGATTCAATGGAGTGTTTATGCATTGAATCGGTGAAAATATGTTTTAATTTTAATTAAATTTTCTACTAGGTACTATTTTTTTACACCGGTACAGATGAAATTACCGGTACAGAAAAATAGGGGAGGTACTCTGTTTTGTACTTACGCATAGGTATTCCTACCGGTGCACAATACTTAGATTTTGTTTTTTTCTTTTTGCTCTCGGGTCCGACAATGTTCATTTTGTTTGCATTTAAAGCAGCCTAACACAACTTCTTTTTGTTAAATTTGCAATGGTAATTGTATTGGTGCTGGGATTAGATACATTTTTTTTATTTAAAGCAGCGTAAATCAGCTGCTTTAGGCCTCATTTTACACTGGTATATGTAGAATATTAGTGTATAAAAAGTGTTTTATTATTTAAAACCCTCTCAGCACCCCATTTCCACAGTACCAAATTTATATCTCTCACTCAATACCATCTCCATCACTACCCATCTTTGTTGAAATCCTACGTAGGTTGGCATATAATCAGGTAAACCACTTCAATACCATTATGGTATGATTAATTAGCAATTGCATATGAAATAGAATCATTGAAAATGTGACATCATGAACATCTTGACTTGCATGTAAGGTGTTTGATGAAATGCTTCAATGTGTTTTTTAGGAAATACCTCACAAATCCAATTGAAAAAGGATACGCCATTCACCGTCCCCATCATTGCCAAAAGTATAAACGCACACTTACCTGGATGGTACCTTCGTGTCCGAGGAGGATAGGTTGGTCCATTAATCGTACAAAGGACGCAGTCATTACATAGAGAGAGGAATTGAAGCATCTCCCCCATTCAAATAAACTATCTGGAAGTGTGGGTGGGAACAATTCTGGGAGACTCTGCAACCATTCAACCTGACCATTGTAAGTTAGTTCTATGCAAACTTGAAGTGCGGACCGAGCTACAATCACGTGTATTGTAGAGGTAAAATTGTCCGTGTCACATCAGAATTTATCAACGGCTTGTTTGGGTTGCCCAATGTTCCAAACAATGAGGACGAGTTTCTCGCACTCCATTTTCTAGGTGATAACATATATATTCAACAATAACCAATTGAGAAGGAGATCGCTGGGACAGTAATTAGGGCAGTTATGGACATAGATGAGTTGGTCAAACCCGGTTGGAGCAAAATACCTAAGAAAACTCTAACTCTGGAAATGAATGGGTGGTACCACTTTGTGGTGCCTATAATCCATCCAGTAACTGTGAATACAGAAGTTCACAAACTTCGCCTCACCTTCTTGTATGCAATAAAGCGGGAGCTTTGATGGAATGTTAGTCATAGAATTTGTCTTATGTTACAGAGGGAACGTGATCAGATGTGATCTTATGCCTATTGCAGTATCATTTCTATCCTTTTTTCAAGAGCGGGAGTTAGTGCCCGGGCACATGACTTTTATGGCCAACCAATGGGTAAGATTTGCGTGGACTCTTTCTATAGATAGACATCTGACATGCCTGTCCCTACTATTCAACCAGAGTTGGTGCATTGGAGGTCGATGTAGCAAACTTACTTGAAGAATCCAAATATCAAAGATCCTGGCACGAACATATGGCCAAGGTTATGGCATATCAATTTCCTAACGTCGTGAAAGCAGTTGGAAATTTCCCAACCTTCCACAAAGGCGATGTCGAGGATATGGACGTTGGCACAAGTACCCGTAATGGTGATGCAACATGACCGGCTGATGGGGTAGAACCATTTTCTCGTTATTATTCGTAGAAAACTTGTAGTAGCAGTTAGGAAGAGCAGATTCTGTACTCAACTTTGATTGTGTTGCACTTAGACATTTTAACATTTTTACTTTTGACAAACATGCACGATGATGAATGAAATAAAAAAATTGTCGTGTTTATTGAAATTCTGTTAGACAAATACACTCATGAAGACAAAAACGATAGGCCGAACGTAGTTGGCCTAAGTGGTTACTTTAGAACAGCCGAATTTGGTGCATTATATTCAATAAAAACAAATTTTTGCATTGGGAGCTATGGAGGTTCCCTAAGTAAATTTGTGGGCAAATTTATAATTTTGGAAAATATAGTGCAAACATTCACTGTTGGTTTTACATGGCCTTCCGTCCACCAGTAGGGTCTACAAATAAATTAACACGATCGTTGTGTATTTCATATATGTGGAACCAATTTTATATTCAAACCCTTCCAAGATTCTAGGAGGGACTAAATTACAAAAAGTAAAAAGTTTACTCGTGAATTAAAATTGCAATCCGATCGAACCGGATGGTCCATAAAACATCCCTTTTGTGTTTCCAAGTAAAACATGCAGGGAAACGAACGGGTCCGGACTCCGTATTTAGTTTCAAAGATTTTCAGATTACACATAGAAACATTGAAGTAAACCCTTTTCGTTTACTTTACAACACATACTAGCGCTTTAGGACGAATCACCACCCAGGCACAAATATGTTGCAAATATGATTTAAGCTTGGAATATTAAATTTGGTAATTTATGTAGTTTCCTAACACGTCGTAGTTCCATGTCACAATTTGGGAAACCTAATTACAATAAACGCATACAATCAATTTTGTGGGTTCCTCGGTACCGTTGAGGTACGGAAACATTACATATTCAATCTGGAGCATCCTAAAATTCCAGTTGGGCCATTGGAAACGAGCTTCAAGGGGTGGAACGAAATGTTTGGGATCAATATGCAAATTTTATGAAATTAAACAATGCTTAGAAACGTCAACGTACGAGGCCCGTGTGTAGTTGATATTTGCATGAAACAACTAGTACAATGTATATTCACAATAATTAAACGTCAATTTGATTAATTGGGGTTGTTTTAAGGATGCACAGGAGGTAAATGCAATAAGTAAAAATTTAAATAAATAAAAATCTTTTTTTACACTGGTAATATTGAACAAGTACCGGCGTATGTGTTCAATTTTTTGGCCCGCATTTCAAAATTTCAATTTCGTTGATTTTTAATAAGGCGCGAAATATTTTACACCGGTAATTTTTTTAATTTTCACCGGTACATATACCGGTGCTGAACAGTTAGTCTAAAATTTTTGAAGTTCCTCTCGGGTTGAACATTTTTTCCCAAAAACTATTTAAAGCAGCCGCACACAGCTTCTTTTGTGAAGTATTACACCGGTATTTGCATTTTATATACCGGTACTTGTTACCAGTGTACAACAATTACCCTAAATTTTCATGTGTTCCTCTCGGGTCAATGAAAAATTCATTTAAAGCAGCTGCACACAGCTATTTATTTTTCTTTTTTACACCGGTATACGTACCGGTGCTGAACAGTTTGCCAAACTTCGTACTAGTTTTCACTAATTTCACACCGGTACTGTACATATTACCGGTGTAAAAAACGTTTCATATGAATCCAAAACCGTTTCAAACAGCCATAACTCCCACAACTCCTCGTTTTCTCATCAAACACCTTCAAATTCTCTTTCAAAACTGCCATCCACCACTCCAACCATGCAATCCACACTTAATTGAACCACCACAACTCCTCATCAACCATTGTAACTCCTCATCAACCATTGTATCCCTATAAAGTGTGGAGCAATACAAGAGGAGAAAGACAAGAGAAGTAACAAAAATGAGAGAGGGACTTGGTGGGAGAAGAAAGCACTTGGCGAGTTCATCATCCATCCCATTTTTGGCGAGTTCGACAAAAGGGAGTAGAAACAAAAAAGCTCCATTGGTGAAGGTCTGTGTTGGGGTTTATGTTACCATGGGTTACAATATCAATTTCTCTTCAAAAAACCATTCCATCCCTCATGCACAATACATGTTCGATCAATTGCCTCTATGAACAAAAACATGGAAATTGACAAAAAGTTGAAAGGGTAACTTGAATGGTATGTTTATACAATTGTGTGGAGTAAATTTTTTACATTTTTGTGGATGGTGATGTAGTACTATAGTTTTTTGGTCGGTGATAATGTTGATAGTCACGTTAGGGGGGAGTGATAATTGCTCGGTTGTATGCCTATTTTATGAATCCAAAGACATTGGTATGGTATTCTATAAACTTCTATAAGGTTCCATTTCATTCTATATCAAGTTCCATGCCTTAATTGTTCAAGTTCTATGCCATGTTATATAAACTTTTATGCCTTACATAATGTAGTTTCATGTATGAATTATAAAATTTCTATGCCATGTTTTGCTCAAAATTTTTATGAACTTGTTGATCAAGTTCCACGCCACGTTCATTCAATGTTGATCTTTAAGTACCGTTATTGTATATACCGTTATGGATTGAGAATTTTCAATTCTACTGTTGTAGATGCCTCCGAAGAATGGGAAATTCAACACAAAGAGGAAGTGACCGGTTACGAAGAAGGAGGAGGTGAAAGATGTGGTCGATGAGGAGGTTGATGTGGCAGACCAAGAACCACCGCCAAAAAGGATCTCGTTGAAGATAAAATTTGAGGAAGATGCAACACAAACAAATGACACTACTCGTGAAGAGAAGAAAGAAACCGCGGAACATGGTGATATTATTGTAGGGGATGTTGAAGGAGTGGACACCGGTAAACAGTTGGTTCTAATACCAATTCGCAAGGGAAAGGGAAAGAGCACCATCAAAGGAAGGCCAACTGTTAATGAAGCAGACGGCGACTTGACAAAAGCTGGAGGGGAAAATGGAGAAGGATGGGACAAGTTTGAGGTAAAAATTTATTTGAGGTGGCGAGGAACTATCACGTGCCAGACTGTGATGTTGGCAAAACATAACACTCAAACTCCTATTGCGTTTTAGTTCTGAGGGAATCAAGCGGTATGCATTAAGAATTGGTCAGCGTGGCACACTTATGGCAATTACGCTTTTTGGCACCGCATCAGATTTGGCGCATGCGAACACTGGACCGATGTCCCTGAAGATGCTAAGGAAGAGGCATAGAAAGATGTTCTTGTAAGACTCTCGACAATTATAATTTAAAATTTTTATTTATGGTAAAGTCTTAGTGAAGATGTGATTAATGACATGCCTTTTCATATGATTCGTTCCAGAAGAGCTTCACAATTTAAACACCCGTGACAGACAAGCAACTACAAATACTGAAAAAGAAGGTTACAGAGAGGGCAAAAAGCTGACATAGGAATTGGAAGACAAAGGTTGCAAATAGGTTTATTCACGACGTGGACAAAGGTATCAATAAAACAGGAATACCAGCATGTGAGAAGTACAAGTGGATGGACGAAGACGAATGACACTTGTTTGAAAAGAGGAGCCGGCATCAGGATTTTTCAGGTAAGATGGAAAAATTAATACTTGTTAAGAGTTATGTTTCCCACAAATTCTATTCAACTAAATTTTTATTTATAACAATAACAGAGGCTCAGAGTGACAAATATTGAACGCGACAAGGGCATGGATTATACGCACCACACAGGTAGAAGGGGTAATCGATACATCCGTGACAAATTGACTATGTAGCTGAAGGAGAAGGAGAGAATGAGGTTGGCCATCGAGGGATTCACTAACGAGGATATTGAGCAACGACTCAGTCAAAAGGATTTCACACCTGATAGATCTCTCGTCTACCTTGAGGCAAATAAAGATAAGAAAGGACTATACACATCGAAAAAGGTTGAGAAGATCGCACATGACATTGTAAGTTACGCCAAAATCAACCATTTAAATTAATTTTTAAGTGTATTTCAAATTATTCATATAAACAATTGCGTTCCTATGTGATTCTCAGTTGAACTTGAATGAGCTTAAGGAAAAAGGAGCATTGGAACTGCAGCCGGGTGAAGACATCCTCATAAAAGTGACAAAGAAGAAGGATCACCCGGGAAGGTACCGGGGAACTCAGATGGGTCTACCCACAGCAGTGGCTGTTCCTCATCTTTCCCACAGCAAGTGCAATAGCAGTTCCTCAGCCAAAGAGAAAGCCAGTTGAGACCATCTAACAATCAACCGGCCGTGAAAGCCATGGTATTGTACTTAGAGTAATTGGTGAAGGGCGTAGCATCTGTAAGCGGTGTTGAAATTCTGCCAGGCCTTGACAATCCCAAGAAGTTTATAGAGAAGACGATGGATGACATTGCTGCAGCTGCTACAAAGTCCGGTGAAGAATCCAACGCTAGAGAAGGAGATGAAGAGGTACACCTTCAATAATCTATGCATGTCCTATACATTGATTTACACATATGAAATATCTCCATAACCATTTTATCTATTCACTTAAATATTATACGAACATGATGGAGAACACGTGACTCTTTTCATTAAAGACATTGTCGGGAAGAAGAAAATGGTTGCCTATAGGCTGCGACAGGTATCTCGTTGTTAGGATGCCCAACAAAGAAGTGTTGCTCATGTGAGAGTATACGAGCCAGTCCTCCGTCCTAGGGGGGATTTCCCTCGGCGGACCACCACTTCGATAATGTTGGAGGCATTCAATAGCGTCGTGGATTGGCTGATGTCCTTAATAGGCAAGGCAAGTGAGCAATCCAGTGACATCGATGATGTTAGTGCCGGAGGTGATACGGACGATGATGATGAGGAGGTTATGATTCTCACCAGCGACGATGAGGTACATTCTTGTAACACATTATTTTTCTATTCCTCAAAGTACTTTTGTGTATCCATATTCATTAATCCTTGTAAAGGATACTGGAGATCAAAAATCTCAGTCGACGGCTAATTTCTAGCCATCTACATGATCAAGATTATACAAGCTGCCAAAACAGGTAATGCACAAAAACGAGTACCATTATTATTCATTAGCATCGACAGTTCAATACTACATACTCAAATGATCATCTTGTATCATTTCACGTTCCCAGATTGTCAACAAACGAGACCTGACAGATTGGCCGATCATGGAGAAATTCATAAAGAAAGCAAATGCCACTATCCTGGAATGATATAGAATAAGGAATGCATGTTCTTCCCAGTGTTTCGACCATCGACATTCACATGCCATTACACCTGCGGTGTTGGAATAGAAGTTGTGGTCGAGTTTGGGCAGAAACTGGGGAACATGCATTCGATGACCTGGATCGATAATGTGCAGGTCAATGTGTGGATGGGGTGAGTTTCAAAACTTACAGCCTTAATGTTTTTTAATTATCAAGAATTCTTTTTCATGTATGATTAACGTTACAGGCACCTGTGGGAGAAAATATGGGAAACTAATTCAGGCCGCGTCCAATTCTACCCATCCAACTGTGGCAACCTGAACAATTTTGAGCAGGAGGTCATACTCAGTTTCAAACAAATTGGGGAAACAACGAAGGCAACGGATGCTGAGTTCTACATCGTACCCTACATAAGAATGTAAGTATTTCTTCCTGATAATTACATTCACATTTCAAACCACTTCCATTTCATTAATTTGTTAACATAATTTTCCGATAGTGAGCATTGGTATCTCATCATTATCCATCCCCGAACGGAGGAGGTTTTCCCTCTGGACACATTATCAGGGGGTTCAAACCAACAAACTTAGTCAAACTTAGGGTCATTTCTAGGTATTTCAATCAATCAAATAAAAAATCCTAGTTTGGTAATATACAGAAAGAAGTAACCATTTAAATTTGCTTTCTTGACAGGCTTGCTTGTGCATACCAAAGGGAGAAGAGAAAGACGGAGCCAGAACTTGACTACACTTGAAAAATCAACAACATCATGGTAAGTCATTCTGACATTTCATCCCTCAAATTATATGTAGGGTTAGTAATTACATTTACCTTTCCGGTGCAGTACCGAACCCAGAATGGTTTGTGGCAATGAGAGTACTACATCATGCTCTTCATGGAAGAATTTGTTAATCACCCAGAGGCAAAAAATATCTTGGAGGTAAACCTTGCATCTCAATTTTTTTTATTATTGATCTCTAGTAAACGCAACATTATTGACTAAAATTGTAAGTTTGAAATTAACAGATTTTCCCGGAGGGCAAATAGCCGTACCATGTGTACGGAATTCAAGGTGTAGCAGAGAGATGGTGTGGGGCTTGGCTCAGAGACTACCAGCAGCAGGCAAACGCTACGTTGCAACTCCTGGATGATAAGAACGACATAATAGGTTGATGGTTTATTTTGAATGACTTTAGAATTCTATGGATGGTGTTTGGTTATACTAAACTTGTGTGATGTTTTACTTTGTTTGATTCCATGCTTAAGATACTTCTTCTGTTTCATAGTTAGAATAATTTTCGCCTGTTTTGTGAGCGATATTTTTGTAATAGAATGTTTCAAATTTCTTACATATTCAAAAGTTTCCAATTTATAATAGTTCACAAGTATCTCTAGCTGTCGTTGACCCGGAAATGATCCGGGAGGGACCATCGGAAAACAAATTAGGCATTGCAAATTTTAGACAAATAATACACCGGTATGAAATGCATGTACGGTGTAAAAAAGTTCAACATTTTAAATAATTTATTTTCAATTATTTAAATCATACCGGTGCATAAAGTGTAGTAATACCGGTATAAAAAAATACCGGTGCAATTCTGGTGCAAAAAAACTATATTCCAACTACAAAAGAAAGACCGGTGTTATATTTAATACCGGTGTACAAATCACAGTTTTACACCGGTTCATAGGTTAAATACTGAGGCATAATGTCTAAACCGATGTTCCAAATAATACTGGTGCAGATATATTGTGATTCCAAAATTTATACACTGACCTAAGATGTCCGTGCAAATAATGTTCTACACCGATTCATTTTATTGATACAAATTTATAATTTTTTTACACCTTATACATATGTACTAAAATACTGCTGCTATTATCTTAAATTACCGATGCAATTATCTTGTCATGCAGTAGTGTTGGTTGAATCGACGTGGTGACCGACATCGAACGATTGATGGCAGACTTAATGAGATGGGTAGGCATTCAAAGCGACTTCATTTTGGAAGGATTATATATTTGTCAAGCCCTATAAATCTTTCAAAATTGTTCTCGTCCCCTCATTATGGAAACCTACACCTCCAAAGGGCAATTTAAAAAGGAATGTCTTCCATATACATTTCTTGTTTGTTTACGAACCCATTTAATTTACTTATCCATTTCTTGTATGTATGTTTGTTCAATGTTAGTAATTTTCATGGAAAAATTTCTGGACATAACATTGTGAATTTTGTATGTTTGATCTTTTGGTGTCATGAATATCCTGGTACATGCATGTCCATGTATGTTTACCATAGTTTCAGATAATGGTGATTCAACATCAATCCAATGTCTTTCGATAAAGCCTACAAACAAAGATTTAAGGGGCTTTTTGACGGGAAAAGTGGTCAAAACCAAAATTCCTTATTTGCTTGAAACTATGAGGAAACAAAGTAGCAAATATTGCAGCGGAAATAATAAAGCACCAAGAAGACAAGACACGATGATTTACGTGGAAAACCCCTCCAATGCAAAGGGTAAAAACCACGGGGTCAATAGACCCACCTCTAATTCTTCATTAACAACCAAAGAGTGTTACAAAAATCCCCTACAACCAGCCACAACAAGCTCAAGTTGCTCCCAACAAGAATAGGATCTCATAACCACTACAAGAATGAAGAATTAAACAAGAAGAGAATAGAAGTCACCAAATCTGCCCTGAAACTTCAGAACAACGAACGGCCTACTTCCAGAACTCCAAAACAGATCTTCACCGTTCAGAACTTAACCCAACGACCCAGGAATCTCCTGCCAAAATCTCAGCCAAAGTTAACGGTCGGATTTAGAGAACGAGCGGATCTACCGACGCTGCGACATGGAGCTCGAAAATCTCTTTTTCTTCTCTCTTTAGTTTCTTGGTTCACTTCTCTTCACACACAACTGAAAATGAGCAGCCATACCCCTTAGGAAATACCCTAGCATGGTACGCTAAATTACCGGAATGCCCCTCTTTAAGGTTGGGCCAACTTCCACAATTTCTTGGGCTACAATTTCCACACATGGAGGAAATAACCCAACAAATCTCCCCCTTTCCGACTATGTGGAGGAAATTGCCAAACCGGCAACATCTTTGCAAAATTCAAACTTGCCTCTTGATAAGACCTTAGTCAACATGTCTGAAGCATTGTCATCCGTGTGAACCTTTTCAAGTGCAAACGCCTTAGACTCCAAAGCATCTCGTATCCAATGATACCGAATGTCAATATGTTTTGCCCTATCATGAGATGAAGGGTTCTTGCTAAGATCAATCGCACACTGACTGTCACATAACAAGGCAAACCTCTCTTGCTTAAAATGGAGTTCACGAAGAAATCTCTTCATCCACACAAGCTCTTTGCCAGCTTCACAGGCTGCAATATACTCAGATTCCATGGTAGACAAAGAAATACACTTCTGCAATCTTGATTGCCAACTCACAGCTCCCCCCGCAAAAGTAGTCAAATAACCTGAAGTAGACTTACGAGAACCATCACCCGCCAAATCAGAATCACAGTAGCACAGAAGAATAGGCTCCCTGCTTCCAAAGCAGAGCGACAAATCTGTAGTTCCACGGAGGTATCTCAAAATCCATTTCACAGCATGCCAATGCACCATCCTGGGATTAGAGAGATAACGACTGACCACACTTACTGCATGAGCTAAATCTGGCCTTGTACACACCATAGCGTACATCAAGCTACCAACAATAGAGGCATAGGGAATATTCTTCATATCATCATTCCCTTTAACATCATCAGAAGACTTAGTATCAAATTTAAAGTGAGAAGCCAATGGTGTACTTACCGGTTTAGCACCATCCATTCGAAATCTTCGAAGCACCTTCTCAACATACTTCTTCTGAGATAACCACAGCTTCCTACCTGCTCGATCACGAGTAATCTCCATGCCAAGTATTTGCCTCGCTGGACCCAAATCCTTCATCGCGAAATACTTGCTCAACTCTTGCTTCAAACTGTTGATCTTGGAAGCATTCTGACCAACAATAAGCATATCATCCACATAGAGCAATAAAATGATGAAATCATCCTCCGAGAATTTTTGCACAAAAACACAATGGTCAGAATTAGTCTTCTTGTAGCCAAAATTCTTCACCACAGACTCAAACTTCTTATACCACTGTCGAGGCGCTTGCTTCAAGCCATACAAACTCTTCCTCAACCTGCACACAAAATTCTCCTTGCCTTGCTCCTTAAAGCCTTTAGGCTGCTCCATGTAAATTTCCTCATTCAAGTCACCATGAAGAAATGCAGTCTTCACATCCATCTGCTCAATCTCTAAGTCAAGACTTGCAGCTAACCCCAACACAACTCTGATGGAAGTCATCTTCACAACTGGAGAGAAAATCTCATTAAAATCCACCCCTTTCTTCTGAGCGAAGCCCTTAACAACCAACCGAGCCTTATATCGTGGAAACATAGACTTCTCATCATGCTTCAATCTATAAACCCACCGATTCTTCAAAGCTCGTTTGCCCTTAGGCAACTCAACAACATCATATGTATGGTTCTCCATGAGAGACTTCATCTCATCATTCATGGCTTCAATCCACTTGGATTTATCATCACTCTCCACAGCTTCTTCATAGCACTCAGGTTCTCCCCCATCGGTCAAGAGAACATACTCATTTGGAGATAAACGACATGAAGGTCTTCTTTCTCGCGTAGACTTCCTAAGCTCAACTGTAGGCTCTACAGAGACCTCTTCCTCAACATTTTCACCATCATTCAAGTGAGAATCATCTCCACCATCCTGTTCATCTCCAGGATTATCATCAGGGACATCATGAACCACCTGTTCTACTGCACGATCCACTGGCACTGGATCAATATCAGTCAACTGCTTAGAGCTCTCAGAACTTGCCTTATCAGCCTTTCCAACATCTTCAATAGTCTGGTCTTCAAAGAATACCACATCCCGACTCCTGACTAGCTTCTTCTCAACTGGATCATAAAGCCTGTAGCCAAAGTCATCAAGTCCATAACCAATAAAGATACACTGTCTCGCCTTCACATCCAACTTGGACCTTTCATCTTTTGGAATGTGAACAGAAGCCTTACAGCCAAAAACACGAAGATGGTTATAGGAAACATCCCTACCAAACCATACTCTGTCAGGAACATCAGCATCCAAAGCAACAGCAGGAGACAGATTAATCACATAAGTAGTTGTACTCAAGGCCTCAGCCCAAAAGGAATTAGGCAACTTCGCCTCTGAAAGAAAACATCTAACTCTCTCAACCAAGGTTCTATTCATCCTCTCTGCCAAACCATTCAACTGAGGAGTCTTGGGAGGAGTTTTCTGATGACAAATACCATGACTCTTACAATAAGAATCAAATGGACCACAATACTCACCACCGTTGTCAGAACGAATGGCTTTCAACTTCTTGCCAGTCTGCCTCTCCACTAATGCATGAAACTCCTTGAATTTCTCAAGCACCTGGTCCTTAGACTTCAACGTGTAGACCCAAAGCTTCCTGGAACAATCATCAATAAAGGTCACAAAATAAAGTGCACCACCATGAGATCGTACCTTGAAAGGGCCACAAACATCAGAATGTACAAGCTCCAACAACTCTGACTTCCTTGAAGGCGGATGACTCTTGAATGATACCCTGTTTTGTTTCCCAGCCAAACAATGATCACAACTTTTCAGCTTCACACCTTTGATGCCTGAAAGTAGATTCTTCTTGACCAAACAGTCAATTCCCTTCTCGCTCATATGGCTAAGCCTGCGATGCCATAACTCTTGCAAGTCATCATTTCCAACCACATTGATCGGAATACTACAAACTGAAGCCTCCATGATATACAAGTTGTTGTACTTCTTTGCTCGAGCCAAAATCAAAGAACCCTTAGTGAGCTTCCAATTGCCATTACCCATGGAATTGAAGCAACCATCATCATCAAGACAACCAACTGACATGAGATTGTAGGAAATCTCTGGTGCATGCCTCACATCATGAAGTACCAACTCCGATCCAACCTTGCTTTGCAAACAGACAGTACCAATGCCAACCACACTGATGAAATTGTCATTTCCCATCTTCAATACCCCGAAATCACCGGCAGTATAAGACGAAAACAATTGTCTCCTCGAGGTGACATGAACAACAGCTCCACTATCAACAACCCAACTGGACTCTTGCTGAACAAGGTTGATAACATGCTCATCACAAGCAACAAGAAGATCACCAATCGCAGGAACGGTACACACAACATTGACCCCATCATTTGATTCACCACCACCACCTTTCTTCTCATTCTTCCACTTGAAGCAATTCTTCCTGATATGCCCAAGCTTACCACAATGGTTACAAGTGACATTCTTGTAGCGTGATCTCGACTTACTTCTGATCTTCTCTCGCTCTTTCCCCTGAACCTTGCTCTTGCTTCTACCCCTCTCTTCAACATACATAATCTCAGAGCGCGACGATGAAGCTTGAGATCTCCTCCTCATCTCTTCATTCAAAATGCCACTCTTAATGTAGTCAAAGGTAACATTACCTCCAGGAGCAGAATTAGCCAAGGATACCTTCAAAGTATCCCAGGAATCAGGTAGAGTATTAAGCAGAAACAAAGCTCGCACCTCATCTTCGAATTTGATCCCTAGACCATCCAACTGATCAAAGATTCCCTGAAAATCATTCACATGATCAGAAACAGAAGTGCCCTCCTTATACTTCAAGTTGCACATTTGGTTCAACATGTACAACTTATTATTGCCAGTCTTGGAAGCATACAAGGTCTCCAACTTCTCCCACAAAGTTTTAGCATGTGACTCATTAGCAATATGGTTAAGAACATTATCTTCAACCCATTGCCTAATATAACCACAAACCTGAAGATGCTCAAACTCCCACTCTTCATCACTATACGCCTCGGGCTTAGTTTTACCAAAGACGGATAAATGCATCTTCTTAACAAACAAAAGATCTTTCATCTTTCCTTTCCATTTGTGGTAGTTGGTGCCATTCAAACAAATCATCTTGCCCACATTTGTATCCATCTTTCAAACAAAAAAAAACCACACCAAATCCAAGAAAAACAAGGAACACGAAATCAAGGCTCTGATACCAATTTGATGGGAAAAGTGGTCAAAACCAAAATTCCTTATTTGCTTGAAACTATGAGGAAACAAAGTAGCAAATATTGCAGCGGAAATAATAAAGCACCAAGAAGACAAGACACGATGATTTACGTGGAAAACCCCTCCAATGCAAAGGGTAAAAACCACGGGGTCAATAGACCCACCTCTAATTCTTCATTAACAACCAAAGAGTGTTACAAAAATCCCCTACAACCAGCCACAACAAGCTCAAGTTGCTCCCAACAAGAATAGGATCTCATAACCACTACAAGAATGAAGAATTAAACAAGAAGAGAATAGAAGTCACCAAATCTGCCCTGAAACTTCAGAACAACGAACGGCCTACTTCCAGAACTCCAAAACAGATCTTCACCGTTCAGAACTTAACCCAACGACCCAGGAATCTCCTGCCAAAATCTCAGCCAAAGTTAACGGTCGGATTTAGAGAACGAGCGGATCTACCGACGCTGCGACATGGAGCTCGAAAATCTCTTTTTCTTCTCTCTTTAGTTTCTTGGTTCACTTCTCTTCACACACAACTGAAAATGAGCAGCCATACCCCTTAGGAAATACCCTAGCATGGTACGCTAAATTACCGGAATGCCCCTCTTTAAGGTTGGGCCAACTTCCACAATTTCTTGGGCTACAATTTCCACACATGGAGGAAATAACCCAACACTTTTTGGTTCAAGCACGGAAAGGAAAATGTATCAGGAATGGGAAAGGAAGAGAAATAAAAAGAATAATCATATTTTTTTAAAATCGGTTCAGTACAAGTATGGAAAGGGAATCAAATTTTTTCTTATTCCCTTTGTTACTGTTTGGTTCACACTATGGAAACAAATATTAATTTCTATCATTATTTATAAAATAACATATATAAGTGTTAATTATTTCACATTGTCAAATTTGCTAAAAAAATATATAAAAGTATTTCATGAATTATTTTCATATTGAATTCATATAAAAATAATTAATATAAAATATGTAGTTCACCATCTTTAATTTATTAATATGTTGTATGTGATTAAAAAAATATGTAAATCTATTTATAATTTGTGGTAAATATTTTATTTACACATTGTCATCTTTACATATTTTTTTAATTTCATATCACATGTCACATATTGATTTAAAATATATAGTTCATTTAATATAAAAATTTGCTAATAATGATGTTAAAGAAATTACATATGTAAATCTCTTAAGAATGGACATCAATAGGATATTATATATAAAACATAAAATCGATGAAAATCTAAAATATTACATTAGGTACTATATTCATCAACACATAAATATTTTTCTAATAAAATAATTAAATTTTATAAAAAAACATTGATTATTTAACATCGAGAACCATATTACACCTAAATATCACCATCTCCATCAACACCATCATAACCAAGTTAAAACTTCACAAATCGCTTTTTTATTTGGGTAGGACAGCGGTAATATATTTAATTTGTTTGGCTGAACTCTATAATATAATATTATTTTTATGAAAATTATATAAATATTAGTTTTATTAATATTCCACCCATATACAACTCGAAAATTAAAATTATAATATTATTTGTTATGCATAAAATTAATTTTTTGTCTTATATTTAATTAAGTTAGAGGACAACATTACAACTTAATATAATACTATTTATATTATATAATTATAATATAATAGTATTTATATAAAAATAATATATTTATTATAAAATAATATAACTATTATTCATAGTATAAAGTTAAAAAATCATTTATTTATTTTACTTAAAAAAGAGTTCATATGAAAATTTTAGTTTCATTTAAATTCGACTTATATACAGTACATAAATAAAATCATAATATTTTAATTGAAATCATAATCATAATTTTGTAATTTTTATTTTGATAATAAATATAAGTATAATCTTATTTTATTTTGGAGTTGATAAAACAAAGAGGTAAGTGGACGACGAAGGAAAGAGAATCTCAGTCCCAAGGTAAGATCAGAGAATCATGTTACACCAAATTGGAAGAATGGTAAAACTAGAAATGGGGAAATGATATGATAAAACGGCCAAACAAAACACTAACTAAGGGAATCAACATCTCAAATTCCCTCTCCCTTTCCTGATTCAGCCCAGCCAAATGCCCCCCTAATAAGTTTAAACAAAAAGGAGTCAACAAAAAGTACATAAGTTTAAACAAAAAGGAGTCAACAAAAAGTACATATCTTCATGTTGTATATCATATTAATAAAATAATAAAGCAAACATTATTACTAATCAACAATCCAGAACTACACATTACAAAAAAAATGTATTAACAAAAACGACGACTTAAACTACCTTTGTCTTGTCAAGTCCAAACATTTCCATGGCGCCATGCAGATCGACAAAGTCAATCCTGACCTAGATCTTCCGACCACCTTTAGCTAACCTTTCCATGGCTCGATGACTAGACTCCTGCCTCTCCGAACAATGAGTGAGTCACAAAGGGAGATGCTGTCCAATGGGGATTTCAATGTGACGGTGGAGATGAGGCTACAATGTGCGGTGGAGATGAGGTTGGGATGGTGGTGCAAGGTTCTGAAAGTGGTTGAAAAATATAGTGGTAGAGTTGTGGAGAATTATATGATGGGAAAGGTGATGAATGTCACCATCTTGTGTTGCTATTGAATCCCCCACAACTAATCTGTGATGGAGGACGAGTGACTATGAGCGATTTTTGGAACATGCAAGAGAACAAGGGTCTTGGAGAAGAGATATGAGTGTGCCTTTTAGGCTTTTACGAGATAGAGAAGACAATTGTTGTAATAAATGAAGTCACTTTATTATAAGGTAGTTGAATAGCCTTATAATCTTTCACTGATGCGCGTCTTCATGGCTGTTCCAATTTTGAAACGAATGTCGATTACATTACGAACTTTGTTACGCACAGTTACAAAATCAATTTCTGATTTGGAATAGAACTTGGATTTTGAAAAACCCTTTTGACCAACCTTGTGAGTTTGGAAATGACAGTGGCTGATAAACCCTTGCCAGATTTGAGGCACACAAATTCCCTTCAACTCTTTCAAAATCCCCAGTGACCTTAATTGAGGACACCCCTTACATCAATTTGGATACTAACAGCATGACATCCACCTCTGTTGGTCGTGGTGGAATTACTTGACGAAAGAAGCAAATTGCACAAACATAGAATTCGGTGACAACTTTCGATGCTACAAAGTTTGTCTCTTGAGCCTCCCAAATAGGGATGATCATAGGTCTAGAACCCGACCCAGACCCATAGGTTCTTGACCGGCTGGGTTGGGTCTGGGTCAAGATTTTAAAATATGGGTCCGAGTCAGGGTCTAAAATATTAAGACCCGGACCTGACCCAGACCCAAATCGTAGATTCATATAACCCTAACTATATATATGAATATATAATGTTGCCTCAATTTCTAAATTACTTTAATATTCTTTCTGTATTTATAATTTTAATTTAACAAATACTAATTTCTATTGTATATTTTTATTGAAAAACATAACTCAAATGCATATTGAACTTATTTTATTTGTATTTAAGATAATATATATATATATATATATATATATATTATTTAGTGAAGAAAAAAAAAAGAATACCCATTTAGGACCCATTTATACCCATTGGGTTTGGGTACCATTATAATATTTTCAAAGTCAACGGGTCCGGGTCGGGTCTGGGTATAACTAACCTGACCCAGACCCGACCCATGATCATCCCTACTCCCAAAGGTACATTACTCTGCTATAAAATGTCAAGTTACTAGATTTGTATGCCCTTGAACGGAATGACACAAAAACTCTAGGGCTGAGTAAGATTGCATCAAAATTTGAATTCCAAAGTTATTTCTCCTTCCTTGCCATCAAGGATGCAGAGCACTTTCGCAAAGTTTGTCAATTTTATGCCAACATAGTGATGGTAGATATATGATCATTGTCTACTATGGTTAATGGTTGACGGTTGGACATTGATCCATGGTAGATAAATGATTTTCAAGGTTGCCCATACATACACGAACGGATCCTTTATTTTATTTTAAGCAATTATTTGCTCCAAGATGCACGACAGGTTGCCCATACAAAATCCTTCAAGACTGGTCCATACATGTTATCCAGTGGGTTCTTATGGTCCTTTGAACATATATCATCGTTCAAACTGGTCCATACATGTTGATCCTCTCCTATTGAATCCTACCCATCTAATTACTTTAATAGTTCTATATCCGATTGCAAATCCACCCAGAGCTATAAGCTAAAGTATATGACAATAGAGCGGAGGATTATATACGAGATGGTAGCACAGAGTTTGGTGCCGGTAGGGGGGTCACGTTAGTGAGTCCACAGTCACCAATATTATGTTGTTATGTTATTAGACTAGGAAGATGGAGATTAATCCTGGCTATACCATTATGCAACACATGTTGGCATCTGTTGTGCATTTGAAGAAGAAGGCTATAAAGCTACCTTACGGGTCCCTAATTTGCAAATACATGAAGTCTGATAACACATTAACATTTAGGAGCTAGAGAATGGCTCCTAAATTGTGCAACGAGAAGTTCTTTGAGAACAAGAAATGGAAACCCATCGAAGGTATATGGTCGCACATGGTCCGCGGAAGAAATAGCAAGAGAAGGTGCACAGAAAGGTGGTTCTTTATCCATTAAATCCATTATTGACGTTTTCCATACATAATGCTATTCTTATTTGATGCTAATAACTGTAGGTGAAGAGGATGAAACCTCTTTCATGGTGGACATGTACAAACAAATCAAATTGAATGTCAACAAGATTATACATTTGAGGAAGATGACTCATGATACCAAGAAGATTATCAGGAAAACCAGGCATGCAGAATGACATGGGCAAGGATTACAAGATGGGAAATCAAATTAGCTTTAATTTTTTTACTTCTCAACTATTAATAATGTCGCCTTGTACCAAATTATGTCTTCTAAAGAATTCTTTTGTGTGTGGATAATAAGTTCCAAACAATGGTATATATATATTTGTTGCTCTCAACATCTTGTATTGTACACAAATCAACTTATGACTGAGTATTGTATCTATCTCTTTTATTTGGTTGAAAAAAGGTTCATATACCTTATTTTCCTATCCCACTCCCAAAATCGGGATGTCTGACGCAAGTGACCAAATAATTGAACAATTTAGCTTTCGTTTTTTATGACAATTTGTGCATCGACAATAAATTGAAAATATATCACTTGTTCCAATATCGGAGGTGTGTTTGGTATGTAGGAGATGTTAATTACTCAATATAAAGATAACCTGTTGTAATTCCGGTATTTGAACTAATCCCGATCTAAGTTATGAAATCGGAAATATGTTGGTGTCTAGAACTTCAGAACTCCACAAGTCTTTTGGATTGGAATCTGTGCTGAATGGAATAATTTATTTTATAAAAAATAAAGAATTTGTTAGTGCTTCGAAATTGGAAACTTCGTCGGACATGAACAAGCTTCATGGAACTGTTTTTTCTGGACCATAGCCACTGGTCTCGAAGATTTCATATCGGTGCTGACTTTTATTTTTAGGGTTTAAAGTAATCCACTTGTTGTTATCTTCCTCATTATGTATTAAAAACCTAATAGTTTGAACCCCAAATCTTGCAAACAACCACATTCAAACCTTCCAGGAAACGATTTACAAACAAGAAGGTAAGTCCATTTTTGTGGTTCATCATTTCCACATATAGCTCAATTTAACCAGCATGTAGATGAATATCACTTTCCACTACATATAAATGAGGTTATATTTTATGTGCAAATGAAGATGTGCAAGATCTGTGTAGATCATTTAAATTCAATTAACCACACATTGTGTTTAATCGCCAATGTTATGTGGGTTGTCATGGAATGTTTGTTCATATTATGTAGACATTAGTTATCTACTTTTTGGTTGCATGAAAGGTGTTTGATAAAATGCTTGAATTGGGTTTCTAGGAGATGGCACCAAAAACTCCATCAGAGAGAACACACAGAGCATCCCCTTCTTTACCGGGCATTGGATCCTATAGTAGGCACCGAGATGAGAGGTTCGTGTTTGAGAAGGCAAGGATTCTGGAACAAACTTACTGAACATGCCATCCTTATCCAGAGAGGGGAATAGAGGCATCTCTTCCATTCGAAGAAAGTATTTGGTATCTCAGCATAGAAAAACTTTGTGACACTCCAGGTACATTCAACCTGACTATTGTAAGTGATTTCTACACAAAATTGAGGTGCATGAAGAGGTGGGATGAGATTATTTGTAGAAACAAAATTGTCCAACTAACAAGCGAAGCTATAAATTATTTGTACGGGTTGTTAAATATTCCAAGCGACGAGGATGAATTCATTGCATTTCATAAACTAGGTGGCGATATCTACAATTTTGATGATCTAATTTGAAGGGAGAATTTAAGGACCCTCACTAGGGATGGAGCCGAAGTTGATGCACTACATAAACTGGGTTGGAGAAAAATTCCTAAGAAGGCACTTACACCCAAAATGAATGGCTAGTATCACTTTGTAGCTTCTCGTATGACCCTGTCATAGTGAACACAAAAGTGAACAAAATTAGGTTCATGTACTTGTATGCTATAAGGAAGAAACTTCGATGGAATGTTAGACAGCGAATCCTCAATAGTTTGAGAATGGAATCGGACAAGTCAGGGTGCTACGGTTTTTGCAACCTTATATCGTCACTATGTTCGAAAGCGGGTGTCACTCACTCTCCCCACGACATATATGGCCATCCATTGGGAAATATTTCAGTAGTATCTTTCTACAAACAAGGTTATGAACCGATGGTCCCTTCACTTTGATTCTAGAGTTGCAATGTTGGAGGTAGTGTACAAAACCTCCTAACAAAATTCCAGTATTAGAGTTCATGGTGCGACCACATTGAAAAGGTGTTTGGCTACCCATTCCCAGATGTAGTTAATGTTGTCAGAGCTTTCCCATTTTACCATGATACTGACGAGAAACATGTGGATGTGGGAACTAGTTCATGAGATGCGGAGAATATTGCACAATTGTGGGAAGCAGAACCATTCTCGTGTTACTATTCGTGAATTCATGCAGCATTATGTGACCTGTGGTGATTAGATAATGTTGTTCTTGTAATATTACGTTAGAACTTCATGAATGCATATGAATTATTTCATAATTTTTATTGTTGAACAATTCTTGTGTCATTTTTGGGTGAGACGTAACCACTAAGGAAAATGATTGCGCTGAATAAAGTAATAATATCAAAATAAAGGGTGGGTTTGGAAGGGCATATGGTGTGCATTGAAAATATTCGGGCCGTGGGATAAATGTGTTCCACTAATCATTGTTGGCTTTCCGTTCACCCATATATGCCCAAATCATAAATTTGTGATCGTATATTATCGAATTGCATTTTTGTGCCGCTACTTTCATGATTCGACAATTACAGTTTTCTTGTAGGGACCTAAGTGTAAAAAGTAAAAAACTTTACTCGTAACTCCATATTGAAATCCGGAACGTGATGCTACCCTAAAAACCCCCAATGTATTTTCCATGTTCGTAACCGAATATTTATCAACAATCGGGCACAAGAATATATCCATAATCCTTTCTGATATCAATTTGTAACTTCTAACTAATCTACCATAAGTTACTCTAGAACATGTACTAACATTTTTCAATGTTTCACCAAAAAATAATTTATTTATATTTCTATATCCAGGCTAAAATAACAAAAGTCATGTATTTTAGAGGAATGGATAGTGTGGTAACACAATTTTGAGCCACAATGTAATTTTTCAAAATTTGTAGAAGTAATCAATGTTCGCTTTCGAGGCCCTTCCATTCACCCATACATGCCCAAATATCAAAGTTGCAATCGTATATCATTGAAATGCATTTTGATGTCACCAATTTCATGATTCGATGACTCTAACTTTCTTGGAGGGACCTAAGTGCAAAAGGTAAAAAACTTTACTCATAACTCCAAATTGAAATCCACTCAAATGTGACGCTACCCTGTAATCCCCCCACTGTATTTTCCATGTAATATTTAACAATAATTGGGCACAAAAACATATGCATAATCCCTTTCGATTTTACTTTGTACTTCTAAGTAAACAACTATAAGTTACTTTAGAACATGTACTAGTGCTTTTTCAACATTTCACCAAAAATCCTTTATTTTATAATTCTATTATTATTTGAGAATAAAAAAGTTGTGTATTTTGGAGCGATGGATAATGTGTTAACACAATTTTGGTCCACGGTGTAATTTTCCATATTATGTTACAAGCTCTTCTGTTCACCCATTGTAGCACAAATTTTGAAAGCATAATCGTCTCTTATTTAATTGCATTATGGTTTCTCTAATTTTGTCATTAGCCGCCTCTAAATTTCTTCTATGGACCTAATTGTAAAAAAATTAAAAAGTTAACTTAGAGGCCAAAATATACTAGCACCGACATTGTTTTTCAGTCATGCCGGTGCTACATTTTTTTGGGACGAATAGACTTTTCATTACTTCAACTCAACAAAAACATATACATCACTGCTTTTACACCTATTACAATCTTCAATCACATTCTACCATAAGCTTTGCACATGAAATTTTCAACTTGGTTTCAACCAAGCCCTGTACACTTCACATTCTATAATTTTGCTTGCTATATTACTTTCTCTTTTCTCACCTTGGAAACACAGCTCATTCCTTTTCTTCCATTTCCAATTGATAGTTTTTGCTAAGGCCATCTTTAAAACTCGCACTCCACTCCATTTTTTTTTTGCATTTTCCCATCAGCCAAGCCAATTTCTCATCCCATTGCTGCGGATCCCTTTCAATCTTCAGCCATGTAAGGATATTAAACCAAATCCCCTTCGTATGTGTACTGGTAAACAACAAATGATGTATAATTTCGGCCTCATCATAGAACACACACTTTTCATCAGCATTAGCGTCAAATCTTCTCAATCTATCCTTAGTCGCCAACTTTTCAAAGCAACACATACACATTAAGAATTTAGCTCTTGGTTTAGCGAAATTCTCATAAAACAACTTCCTCCAAGGCATCCTCACCAGCTCTTCTTTGAGTTCATTGTACACCTTCCAGATGATGTACTTCACCGCCGTTTCCTGCTCTTTCCAACTCCCTAGCTGTCGTACTTTACCCCTACATTTGTTTAGACTTTTGATTAACCATGATGAATTGTTCAGCAATTGCACATCCATGATCTCCCTCCCTGCCTTTTATATAGTAGGAATGTATCTATTGGATCCAAAACATGTCAGCTTTCTGACATAAGTTCCAGAGTGTATTTCTTTCACTCACCAAACTCCATTCGACCAATGAAATCACACCCAGATTTCCCCCTTTCTTCTGTCCGCATATTTTCTCCCAAGCTACTGGGACCTTTCTAGATCTAATCTCATTTCCACACTATAGATAGGATCTGCATAGTGCTTCAATGTCACCGCCTTCGGAAGGGGAGAGGCCCGAAGCCAATAATTCACAACAGAGAAAATGACACTCCTAATCAACTATATTATGCCCGTATAACTTAGGAGTTTTACACTCTAGTGTTTCACTTTCTTAACAATTCTATTAATTAATGGCTGGCACATATACACAATTAGTTTCCTACTATCCAAGGGAGTGCCAAGGTACCTGAATGGGAGTTCTCCTTACTCAAACACCGTTAATTGCATAATCTTCAATGATCATCTTCTACTCCTCCAAAGTAAGCTCTACACTTTCTCTTGCTGACTCTGAACCTTGTAAGCTCTTCGAATTTGTGGTAGGCTTTCATCAAAGTCTTCACTGAATCACTATCCCCCCTGGAGAACAATAACACATCATCCGCAAAACTCAAGTTTGTTATCTATAAAATCTCACACTTCGGGTGAAACCTTAACTATGATTTTGCAACAATTCTCTGTAAATAACGCAACATGTACTCCATAACAAGCACAAATAGCAGGGGTGAAATGGGGTCATTCTACCTAATCCTCGATTTGCTTGTATACATCACGTGTCTTTTCCATTAACATTGTATAAAAAAAGGCACTGAATTTACACAACCCATAACCCAATCAGTGAACTTACCCGGCAGACCGAGTGCTTCCATAATCTCTTGCAATGCATTCCAATCCACTGTATCGTACACCTTCTGTATATCCATTTGGATAGTAGATCTTGGTCTCCCATTTTTCAAGTTATAGCCCATCGCCAGTTCCCCCATTTTTCATGTTATAGCCCACCACCAGTTCATAGGCTAACAAGGTATGATCATGTATGCATTGCCCTGGAACAAAGGTTTCCTGATTCAAGTGTACTATTTCACCAATGACTCTGCTCAACCTATTAGTTAGCACCTTTGAAAAGATTTTATACACAGTCAAATAACATGATATAGGTAGGAAATCTCCAACCTTACATGTTGCAGGGTGCTTTGGAATAATTGTAACTAAGGTGCTGTTTACCGCCTCATAAATTCTTCTGTTTTCAGAGTAATTCTGTAAGGCTTTGACAACATCCTCCTTAACCATCCAATTCTTCTTAAAGAATATAGCTCCACATGCATCACATTTGAGCGCTTAATTATCCTCAATCCTTTATAATGCAGCCTAGATTTCCCTCTCAGTAACCACTGCTGCCAACATTCTTTTTCCATCATTACTTAATACCTTGCCACTCCTGGTAGTTTCAATGTTCACACTTTCTGTCCTACTTCCCTGCTGACCAACAAGTCTTCATAAAACCCGATAATCTCCTTCTCAAATCCCTCTTGATAATTTATAATACTACCATCCACCTTTTCCAATTTTTGGAAACCAGACGTTTTATTCTTCGATTTCACCGTAACGTGGAAATAAGAGTTGTTATCATCCTCTAATCTCAACGAGTCACCCTTAGCTTTCTATTTGGAAACTTTTTCATCGATTGTGTTCCATTTATGAACTTCTTCAATACATTAAAAAAACTCTCAAAATATGGTTTTTTTTTCCGTACGTTCCTGAATCAAATCAGTCTGGGCCTCGCTGAGCTCCAATCTTACTTCCTCCAGCTTTTTTTTACTCCTCCTATTTGCTTCATAAAAGGCATCAAATCCTTTTGAAGTCTCTTCAGTTTTGTCCATACAACAAGCATTGGTTTTCTATACAAAGGTTTTAGCCAGCTTTGCTCAATCACTTCTAGAACCTCTTTCTTTTCCAATAAGAAGTTAACAAATTTAAACTGCTTTCTTCTTTTTTTTCCTCAAACAACCTCACTTTTAACATTGCATGATCATAAATACCTAGTTAAAGAATCTCCACTACCACCCATGGAACTTCATAAACCACTGAGTGTTGCCCAATCCACGGTCAATCCTAGAATGTATGACTCCATCAGGTTTCCTATTAGACCACATGCAGAAATCTCCCATTGTTTCACATTCACTTACCCCGTTCTTACCATCATATGTTCAAAACCATAATACTCACTGGGTTGGACTTCATTCCCTCCAATTCTATCATCCCTCATCAAAACGTTGTTGAAATCTCCAATCAGAAACTAAGGTTTGGTTGTACATGTTCAATATCCTTCCACAACACCTTCCTCATTTTTAGTTGGTTCCCTGCATAGATAGCAATCAGCCAGAATAATATATTTCCATTCTTGTCCCAAACTTCACACATTATCATCTGGTCTTTTTCCACCGTCTTCATCACCTCCACTCTATTATAATCCCATAGCACCCAATTCCTCCCATCAGGATATGTTGTATAATTATCTTCAAACCTCCACCTATCACCATTTTTTTTGTATTTTTTCTGAATTTTCTTTCTTCACCCTTGTTTAAACAAAGATATCAATCATCATATTCATACCTCGGAGACGAGGGCGTATCTCTCTCTGCTTTACTGTGTTATTTAATCCCCTCACATTCTATGAGATAATCATAGAACAAGGTCATACTTTATAGTAGGATCCTCTAAAATCCCCAGCGTTGTATCCATTTCCACCACCACATTTCGGTTACTGGACTCAGATATCCCTTTTGTCACAGTACCTCTACTGCTTTCACCCCTAACAACCTTCTGTACCTCTTTCTGTTTGGTCATTGACACCACAACAATCCCTTCATCCTTCCCATGTATCACTTTTCCTCTTGTTTTCTCAATCTGACCCATGCCATCAACATCCATTTTAGACGTCTCATTCTTCTTTGGTTTCCAGACATGTATCCTTCTCTGCTTATCGTCATTTTCTCTGCATTTGTGTCCTCACTGCTAACATTTATCACAGTAAAACGGTCTCCCTTCAATTTCTATCACCTTTTTAATTTTCCTGCCCTCTTAATCCTTGATTGTAACTTCCCCAAGAATCCACTTTGAGATATCCACACCCACTAGAATCCTCGCATAAGAAACCCTGAGTTTGTTTGCAGTGTATTCGTCAGTAAACAAAGGTTTACCTATCACGCTTCCTATCTTTCCCAAACTAGTTACCCTCCACACAGGTCCAGTGGTAAGTTGGGTAGTTTAACCTAGACTCGTAATATCCTTACCATATGCTCTTTAAATGAAAATTTTGGTTTCCACATCTGCAAAAACATTGGCATACTATAGATAGTGTAAGGTCCCCCTTTTCAGTACCTGTCATCCACCAATTTAAACCTAAGAATAGAATATCCTTCATCGTTGTACAATATCTTAGGAGCACATACGAACCATAACTTGACAACAAATCTACGCACAACATTCATAGTTGAATATCCACCACAGACATACATGATCAAAGAGTTACCCCATTATTTTAACTCATTCTTCACATCTTCATGCTCAATTTCTATCTCCACTTCACCATTTACAATTTAGGGGTAATATACTCAATTTTCATACCATTCGAATGGATCATATTACCACTGATTACATAAACCCATAGATTTCCCCCTTTCCCAGTATCAGTTTGGACTCCAGATTCTTTACCAATTTCATCAATCAAATTATCAGAATTAACCTTCTTCACATTGTTTTCTGATTCAGACCTGTCACTTCTCTCTTCTTCACCAGTTTTCTCCATCTAATCGGTCTCGTCGATACAATTCTCCTGCATAGTCTTTCCCACTCGCCAGAGAGCTACACCACCTTTTTCCGCTGCCGGCCTCGCCCTTGCTTCATGGTTGCTGCAAATCGCACACTCACACTCAGTAAGTGTTTTTTTCCCGCACCAGATCTGCCTATCGGGCCAAAATGTTATTTAACTTTTCATTATACCAGTGCTACATTATAGCGGGAAAATGACACTTTTGAATTTTCATCAAATATTTTGGAAGGATTATTTATATTTTTGAAAAATTGGACTCAGCACCGGTAGTAGAGTATAAGCATCAGTATTCATACCAGTATTGTACACTTGGAGTCATTTTGGCCCTTTACTCTCTGGTCCAAAATAAATAATGGCCCCTATGAAAAGCAGTGCTAAGCACCTGCTTTCAATCAGTATAAGCACCGGTATTAGTTGCTTAGGCTCCGGTATTAGTTGCTTAGGCACCGGTAAGCATACTAGTGCTCCGTACTTAGAATATTTTTTGAAAGTTTGGTATCAAAGAAAGCACCCCATTTAAAGCAACTGTGAGCAGCTGCTTTACACTCACATAGGCACAGGTATTACCTATATAGACACTGGTATGTGTACCGGTGCTCCATGGTTGGAATATTTTTTGAAGGTTTTCTCTTGGGTCCAACCAAAAAAAGGGTGTACTCCATTTAAAGCAACCGTGAGCAACTGCTTTAAACTCACATGGGCATCGGAAAGACCCATATAGGCATTTGTATGTGTACCGGTGCTCCATAATTAGGCATCAGTATTTTACCGGTGCTCCATACTTTGCCATTTTTCACACCAGACCTACAACCATTTAAATGACATAGGCACATGTATCCTCCCCTTCATAGAAGTGCCGACTTTGGGTACAGTTAAAGAAATGTTCATCTTCTCCATTAACCTCCAAGACACTTCTTCTTCTCCAACTCCTCCCATGTTCTTCTTCTCCATTAATCCTCCTCGAACCCACGTTCTCTACACTCCATTACTCCTCTATTACACACCATTACACATTCACCCTATATAATATTCAAGAAGCTATCCTATTTGGAACTTCAAAGCAGCCCATACAAGAGCTTGAAACTTCAAAGCGAAGGTCCAGTCTTATCATCTTTCAAAGGTATGTGATCCTAGTGATCTTGGAGTTTTTATTTCTATTGTCTTTTCTTTTGACAATTCTCTCTAAGCACACAATGTGTTCGATGAAATGCCTCATAGAATGAAATTTAATGTTTTGTGCCTAAATATTTTCCTCAATACAATACATCATGACATGTTGTTGTTTGTGTTCTTTCATGGGTTGAAATGGTTTGCGTTATAGAATAGGATTGTCTCATGTGTTTGACCGATATGTGCGTAGTTATTGAATTTGGTTACAATGACGTTGGGTCCATTCTTGTATGGGGCTGAAAGATTGTGTTTGCAGGGCCATGTACAATTATTGGGTTTGATAACATGTTATAATGGTTTGTATGAAAATTGTGTAAATTGATAATTCATGGTTGATTATAGACTTACTATAGTTCTTGTACCATTTGATGGCATTATTTTGTTACTATCTTAGATGGCACCAAAATCCAAGAAGACCCCATGAACAGGAAGAGGAGTGGACTTCAACCGAAGAAAGTAGCGGTTGAGGATCATGAACAACATTCGGTATCAGAATCCACAATGCCAATGGTTCTCATGTACATACAATTTGAGGAACAGTAGCTGCTAGCCCAGCGGAGTTGGATCCCGAGAGCGAGGGAAAAAAAGAAAAAGCAAAAAATGATGACATTTCTAAGGGTAGTGGGTGCAGGGGGGGGCATTTGACAAGTTTGAGATTGCTGCTTGGTGCAGGACATGTGGCACGACCACATGTCAGTCGATCATGCTTGCTAAAGAAAGAATTCAGTCTCGATGGCATTCGAGAGTAATGACGAACAAATGGTTTGCACGAAGAATTGGATGGCTTGGGCAGCATTTGTAATTATGCATTCTGGCGGCGCATTAAATTTGGGTTGTGGAAAAAGTGGCACAAAGTCCCAAACAACGTCAATGAAGAAGCTTGGAAAGACATTATGGTAACTTTATAAAATTTCTCATTGTTTTATAGCTTATAATTTTGTTTTCTGGAGATTTTTAATATATGGGTCATAGTCTAATTTTTGAACAGTTTGAATTTTGCGCTGCAGGAAAGCTTCAAATTTTAAAGCAAGCTTATCCCGGATCAATGGAACACAGTGAGGAGGGATTTGTTCAACAAGGCCTACGATGCCCACCGAAATGAGAAAATAAAGATGGCAAACTAGTGCATACATAATGTGGAGAGCAGGAAAAAAAAATCAGTGGGAGCACTACAAGTGAATGGATGAAGAGGAATGGAAGTTGTTCGAGTGAATGCGTCAGGCAGAAGATTTTATGGCAAGTATAACTTCAAGTACGTTACAAATGCTTCTTAAAACAGTAGATAATTAATGGTTTGATTTTGTTGCTTACTTAACCTATTTTTGTATCAGAAAATAGGGAGAAAACAAGATCCCAGTTAAAGACAAAAATATACACCCACCACACTAGGTGGAAAGACAACCGGGCAATGAAGGATAAGTTTATCGAGAAGCAGAAGGAGCAAAGAGAAAGTAGCTTTTCGATGAAGGCTATACCGAGGAGGAGATCGAGTAGCAACTGAGTGCAAAAAATTCAAGCTCGACAGATCTCTAGTTTGCCTAGAGTCCAACAAAGGGGAGCATGGAGAGTACAATACCCCGAAAGTGGGAGCCATTGTTGCGGACATTGTAAATACAAATTTCACCAAAATAGCATTTTTTTACATTAAGTTTTTCATATGCTTGGGTTTAATTAGTATATTCATATGCAAACATTAACGATAAACGGGGAGGCCAAGAAGGGAATCCTTGTTTTGGAGTCGGGTGAGTACATTTTGATCAAGGCAACAAAGAAGAAGGATCACACTGGCTGGTACAGGGCTGTGCAAATTGGACTGCGAGCATCTATTGCTACACCACATCTAGCGATGATCAAATGTTGCAGCAGCTCATTATCTAGGTAAAGGGAGCCAAAGAAATCCCCCACTGAGCAGCCGATGGTTAAAGCGATGGTGGTGTACCTTGACCAGTTGGCCAAAGGAGATCGTTGCGGCTGACAGAGTTTATAACCCCGCCGACCTAGACGATCCTAATAGTTTCATTATGAAGACCTTGGTTGATGTATCTACCAGTCTCAATGGGTTAGGACATGATCCTAGCGATGGAGGGGAAGATGCAGAGGTAATAGAAAGTTGATATGATTTTGTCCATTACAGAATACAATTATATCTTCAATTTATATGACCAATTAAATATATATGTTTTTCTAAAAAAATATAGAATGGTGAGGTGGTAAGCTTGTTCATTAATAACATTGAAGGAGAAAAGGTGACAGTCACAAAAGCATTGCAACGAAAATCATGGAGTCGCAAAAAGGCCCCAGGTGGATTAGCTCGTATCTGAGTGTGTGAGCCAACCTATCATGATAAGGCTGGATTATCGTCAGCCAACCACGGTTTTAATGATTTCGGAGAGGCATTGGGAAGTGTCATCGATTGGACCGTCTCTTTAGCCGGAGATAGAGACGAGCGACCGAGTCTCGAGGCTAAGGACGTGAAAAAAAAGGAAACCAGGGACGTTGATTTGTATTTCCTCAATGTCATCAATGATTAGGTAATTTCGTGAATAAATTACAAAACCTCTTACAAACTTATTTTCAGAGCTGGACCAAGGGGGTGAGGGTCATGTGCTCACATAGGGCCCAAAACTTTTACGGTCCTATATTTTAAAAAATAACTCTTTATGTGCATTAATTTTATATTTAAATTGTCCTTTTGATTTATGCTTGGGCCTATTTAACACTAATATCTTTGGATGATCTTTTAATTTTTTTAATTCCAAATTAGGGCTCGATTATTTTTTTTAAAACCTTTGTACAAGGGCCCAAAATAAAATTTTTGCCCGGGACCTCAAACTACATTGAACCAGCTCTGCTTATTTTCTTATCAGTATACACAAACATCAACGTTGAAGCCATCCGGATCCAACAGCCATCTCCGACTATCCAAGCAATTCTTTTTGCACCCAAGGCCTATCAAATAGGTATGCCTCTAGACCATTAATCACAATCCCCATTTTGCTATTTTTTATACATCCAAATAAGTTACAATGTTTTTACTTTTAATACGCAGGTTGTCAGTATGCGCGATATGAAATATTATCCTATGATGGCGAAGTACATCAAGTATTGCAACGAGCTTGGGCAAGGTTATGTTACCCTAATTTTGACCTTCAACATTTGGAACAACACATGGCAGTGGATTAGAAATAAATTAACAGGTCAAGTTTGGGAACAAGCTTGGGAACTTTCATTCCATTGCCTGCCTCTCAAATGAACAAATAGATATGTGGATGGGGTAAGTTTCACAATTTACATTCTACTCAATTACTGTCTCATTTTGTTTGTCATCATTAATCGTTGATATTCTTGTAGGAACCTTTGGGACAAAGTATACGACACTAACAATGGGCACATCCAATTCTGCCTGTCGAGCATGAGAAGCTTGGTTTAAAAACACGGTGTACAGGAAATCGAAAACCATGTTGAGCAAATTTTTACAACCATGCTAGCAACTGAAGCTGAGGTCTATTTTGTACCCTACATTACAATGTAAATCACAAACACTAATTCTAATACCTCCTTTGAACTCTTTCTTGCATTCTAAGTCATTAATTTGTTTCTTTTAAATGCAGTGATCATTGGTACCTAATGTTCATCCGTCCTAGTACGGATGAAGTTTTTACCCTTGACACGATGACCGGAGGCATCAAACCCACCCATACAATTGACAACTAAGTTATTTCCAGGTAATTAAATTCTTTTCCTTGTACATATTTCATCTAGTCTAATACAGGTACGTAAGCTTTCAATTTTTTGTATTTTTGGGCTAGCATGTAGATATGAAAGGGAGAAGAGGAGGATCGAACCATCTCTCGATTACATAAAGAAAATCACCAATATTGATGTAAGTCATTCACTCCATAAGTGACATTTTGGCTTCAATTATTCAAAACATTGAAAATTGATCTATTTTTTCCAGCACCAGCGTTAGACCCGTTCGTGGGAATATGGGTACTACGTCATGCTATTCATGGAAGAACTTGTGCTGAAAACAAACTCCACGTATATTCTTGAGATTATTGACTAATTTACAAAACGAACCTTCATTTTTCTTACATGTCGAGTAATTGGACCTAATGTTGTGTGTGTTAAAACTGAAAGTATTTTCGGAGGGACCGGGAGCATACCATGCCTATGAAATTAAAGGTGTCAACAAGAGATGGTGCGAGGCTTGGGTAGAGGTATATTCAAAAAAGAGATCAATGGACCTCCTGGATTAAATAGGGACGAATTTTCTATAGTATGATTCTGCGTGGTGTTTGATTGAAGATTCATGGTTGTGACTTGACAATGTTGTTATGTTTTCGTCTTCGAATTGTTTTTATTTGGGATTTCTACTTTCTTGCATTCAATAGATTTTATTTCAAATCTGCAGATAAATTAGATGTTCTGCATTTCTTCCGTAAAATTTACCCAAAAATTGATCCAGAATGGGCCATGCAAATTGAACTAACACTTTACAAATGAAATTTAACAATAGCACTAGTACAATCAATAGACTACCGGTGCTAGAAATAACAAAACCGATTGTACCTTATGTATTGGTGCTAGAAACAAAAGAACCGGTGGTAGTAGTACATTCCATATTGGTGCTAACGAATAATAAGCACCGGTTCGTAAAATGCAATCGGTGCGTTAAAATATATTTTTGCCTAAGCATAGCATCGGTACCGATCACTATACTGTTGCTACAAATGGATTAGAACATGACTACACTGGTAATTTTATTTACTGGTGCTCAGTTTAAATAGCACCGATACAGGATTATATGCACTGGTATCTTAGCATCGGTACAGGATTATATGCACTGGTATCTTAGCATCGGTGCAGGACTATATGCACTGGTATCTTAGCACCAGTATGAGTTACCAGTGCTGGAAAACTACATTCTACCACCACCATACTTAGACACTTGTATTTTATGTGGTCAAAATACGGGTGCATATGTGGCGAAATGCATGTGCCTATGTACCATATGCATTAGTGATAATTTTCTTCAGTGTTCTAATTGTAGTAGTGTTGTACCGTGGTCGTGATATATGGAGATTTCATGGAGGCATGGAGGTGACTGATTAAGAGTTTAGATATACATAGGTTGATTCACTTTTGATTTTTCCTTTTTGCCCTTTCAAAACATTATATATCAAATGAAAAATAGAAAATACTTTCTTTTAAAACTTAGAGCTAAAAGTATCCTAGTAATTTCAATTGGGATGGAAAAAATAGTATAAAAAAAACCCTGTAATTTTGTTTAGCAGTGGATATTAAGTGTCATTTTCTCTCCCAGTAAAGGTATTTATGAACATAATTTTTACGAAACGTTATAGGTGTACAGTAGTTACATAAACATTAAACACATATGGTTCTCGGATTCTTCATAGTATTAAATAAGTGAAGTTGATAAGTGATAAACTAGAGGCAGTGACGGAACAAGGAGTATATATTAGGGGGTGAAAATGAGGTTAAATTTTTTTTTCAACGTTAAATAAAATAATTTTTAACTAATATATTTTTTTCAACGCTAAATATATTTTTTTAAATATGTCAAATTAAATATGTCAAATTAAATATGTCAAAAATATGTCAAATTATTCAAATCTATATTTAGCACAATTTCACAATTTCAACACAATCACTAAATTATTCATATCTATATTCAATATTCACAATTTCATACAAATTCAAGTTATTCAACATAAATTACATAACAAAAATATATTGGCCCCTTGATACCTTGCCCTTGGTTGCTGATAGTGGTTGTAGAAGGGACGGCGGTAGGCAGCGGCGGCGGAAGGCGGTGGCTGGCAGCGGCGGATCTGCTGTGCTTGGAGTTGGAGAGGCAAACGTATATTGCTTTGCCTTTGCTGCCTCTCAACTTCACAAGAGCATTATTATTAGGTTAGGTAAATTTTGTTTGGGCCAATTGGGCTGCCTTATATTTTTTTTGCCCATCAGCTAAACAAAACAACGTCGTTTCACTTAAGCCAAAACGACGTCGTTTTGTTTAGTTATACCAAAAAAAATTAAAAAAACTTCATCTTCTCCAAGTCCACTTCCGCTGCGCCTCACCGTGCTCACGCCACTTTCGCTCGCTCTGGCGCCGTTGACTCAAGGGGGGCGGAATCCGGTGGCTTCCAGTGGCTCTAGGCCTAAATTTCGGGCCGCCGAATCTTAGGGGAGGCGCTAGTACCCCCTCGCCCCCCTCCCTAGTTCCACCGCTGACTAGAGGGATATAGAACCATGCATGCATGATAAACAAAGCAAAAAGTCATTAAATGAATAGAGTGTAGGCAAAAGACAAGACCAGCTCCCCTTCTCTCCCCATTGGCGGAACCACGTTTAGGCGGGGGCAGGCGCACGCCTGCCCTGAGATCCGTCGGCCAGGCGAGAATTACTGTTCCCGACCGACGGAAGGGGGGTTTCCGCCTACGGCGGCGTAGGCGCGGTGGTGAGAAAGCTTCGCCGGAATCATATCCCCTCTGTATGATCCAATAGTAATGAACGAGGTAATGACGGCAACCGACGCAGCTTCCAGATTGTGGTCTTACGCGGCGGCGCCATCGCTTATGCCGCCGAATTTCCCTCTCGTTGCCGGCATCCCTTTCTTGTGTTTTGCTGTAAAACGGAGTCTTTTTTTTGTGTTTGGTTATCTTGGGATGCTTTAGCTTATTGTTTTGTTTTGTTCATATGATGATTACGCAGTTTGTGGCTGTTACTGCTTTCCTGGCATTGGGTTTTGCTTTCTTTGTGTTCTTTGCTCCCTTTGTGGGGAGGAAAGAAGTTCAGTATGTTGACATGGGGATTTATACCCCTCTTGTGAGTGCTTTCCAACCTTTTTTCTTTGAAGTTCACTGCGTGTGTGTGTGTGTTTGTTTTCCCTCAACTTATTAGGTTTCTTTGTAGAACCGAGATCTGTCTTTTCAGGGGCTTTTAGTGGTTTCAGATTGTGCTTTGATCTAGTTCTTGTTATCCCCATTTGCTCTCTATTCTCATTTTAGTTCCACATGTTTCTAAGTTTGGGTAAGGTTTTGTTGATTTCTTGAAGAAGAAAGTTGTGAACAGCTATGGCATTGGTTGCATTTTCTTGAGACTTGGTACTAAATTGAACATTTCATGAATGAGAATATTGCTAATTGGAGATAAACTCACTGGCTTGCTCTGTCTGTACTGCATTGTTCTGCTTTTGTTAAATGGTTATGAGTTTTACTTCTGTGGTACAATGGTAATTCTGGGTTTTGATCAAAATAACTTCTTGACATGAAAATGGGAAGATGATTTTGTTGAATTGAGGAGTTTTTAGTTGTATATGTCTATTGCGTCCTGATAGCATTTTTCCTTGCAGATTTTATCTGTCTTTGGCCTGTATATCTGGTGTGCCGCTTCTGATCCTTCTGATCCAGGTGTTTTCAAGTCCAAAAAGTATCTCAACATTCCAGATAATCAAAAGCCTCTCCCTGATAAGCAATCGAAGCTCGGAGGAGGATCAACTTCGTCAATGCAAGATGCAAAGGCTGCAATGCCTGGGATGCTAACTGATGATGGAAGTAACAAGGATGCTGATGCAAAACCGGAAGAGGCTAAGAATGCTTCACCTACTAAAACCCGACGTTCAATGGAAATTTTTGCCCTTTTACCTTGTGCCCTCTTCCGCAAGTGTTCATGTTCGCACGAAGAATCTTCTGATCAACAACTGAGTGAAGATGGCATGTTCTACTGCAGTTTGTGTGATGTAGAGGTGCGCCGTTGTTTCTTTCTCCTCATCAGTCTCTTCTAAAAAAACAATCAATTCATACTGAAGTAAATGCTATCTTGCAGGTTTTCAAGTACAGCAAGCACTGCAGAGTTTGTGACAAATGTGTCGACCGCTTTGATCATCACTGCAGGGTAAATCACGGTGTAGAATTATGCAAATGGTTTCCATTTCTGCTAGATAGACTTCTGATCCATTTGGTTTTGTTGTTTCTTTAGTGGCTGAACAACTGCATAGGCAAAGGGAAGTACAAGAAGTTCTTCGCACTAATGGTTTCTGCTCTTTTACTGGTACAGGCTAATTTCAGCCTAATTTCAGCCTAAAATTTTTTAAGTACAGTCTAATTTCAGCCTACCTCAAAATTTTTCCTAGTTCCGCCACTGCCTCTCCCCACACCCATCATCCCTCGTATATATATATTTCTACAAATTCACACTCATTTTCTGCTGTATTGTAAATTAATACTCCAACGAGGTATGTCATGATTCAAGATTACAATAATAACATGCTAGGAAGCCCTTAACTACTCACATACTGTACTACCTATCACTCCATCTCACCTAGAGCTGTCAATCTCTGACCCGAACCGAGAACCTGACCTGGACCGATACGAATGAATAAACCCGAAATTCGATATGATCCAAAAAATATTAACCCGAACCCGACCTGACACGACCACACTAAACCCGAAACCAAATTTTGACCCGAGAAATATTAACCTGTACCCGAACCCGACAAGACCGAATTCAACCCAAAACCCGAATATGACCCGATAATGTGGACGCAAACCCGACCTGAATACAAACTCGAATATGACCCGATAATCTGGATCTGAACCCGACCTGAATACGAACCTGAGATCAACCCGAACCCGATTTAACACGAACCTAATTCAACCCGATAGGTCAACTATATAGCCCTGCATGTAATCAACCCAAAACAGATGCAGTTATAAAAAGTCAATTAACATTTAATATGGAACCAAGTCAAATTGGTTGTGCGTCAAACTAATAACAAATGGGGTTTTACGTAAAGTTAATTCATGTGAATACACAATGTTAAGTTAAAAATGCACACGACTAAATTTATAAATCTAATGAATAATAGTCAAATAAAGAGAGATGTCTCATTAAAATTATGGTTTTAAATTAGTAATTATAGAGAGTCGACTAAATATTAATTTCAAAAACCAGTTTGAAAAGTATTGTAAAAATCATATTTAATAAATTATCACAAAATCTTGTTATAGACCGAGTCACTGTTCGATGAGGATATTTTATAATTAGTGGGACTAATAAGAATAGGAAAAGTCTTGGGAAGAACGGTCTTTCCATAACTTTATGGGAAAGACAGGATTTATTTAAAATAATAAAAGGTAAAAGGTCTTGCAATATAAAAAATTTATCGTACAATGTTGTAGTTATAAAGTTTATAACCCGATTCATACAGGCCGAAAACTTTATCTCCATTTCTTCTAATTTGCCCTTTAAACGTTGGTCTTTCCATGGATTATGGAAAGACTGTCTTTTAAGAGAAGGACTCATAAGAATATTTGATATTTAATTTTATTCAGTGAGATATATATAATTATGATAACCTTGAAAATAAGCTCAGCATATAAATAATTATTTTTAAAATAATTTGAATGAAATATTATAAAAATAATCATTTTTATAGTATTTAATATGTAACGATTTCTAACTAAACTAATTATTTCACTTCATTACTCATATATTTTTCCTTATATAACTAAACTTCGGAATTGTAAAAAAGTTCTTTATTTTTAATTTAAATGTAAGACACAAAAATACATAAAAGTAATCCTAATTGTTTAATTAATAATGCCGCGCAATGTGCGGTGGGACTTTACTAGTTTTTTTATTTTAAAAAATAGAATCAGAATATTTATTACAACACAAAATGGCACTAAAGTATTTTAAAAAGTGAATTGAATTCAATGAATACTCAACACTGCTATTCAACTAAGATAGTAGGCACAAAAGCATCTCTAACATATTTATGAAAAGTTACGCTATGGCCCAAAAAAATGTTACGACATTATCCTTCTCTCCAAATTACACATTTTTTTGTCATTCTTCCATAATTATAGAAATAGAAAAAAAATATTTTTTTTGGTGAAATGTTGAAAAGCGCTAGTACATGTTATAGAGTAACTTAAAGTTGATTACTTAGAAGTAAAAAAGAGACATTGAAAAGGATTACAAATATGTTCTTGTGCCCAGTTGTAGATAAATGTTCAGTTACGAACTTGAAAAATACAATGGGGGTGTATAGGGTATCATCACGTTCGAGCGGATTTCAATTTGGAGTCACGAGTAAAGTTTTTAATTTTTGCACTTAGGTCCCTCCAAGAAAGTTGGAATTGTCGAATCACGAAATTGGCGACACTAAAAAGCAATTCAATAATGTAATATTGCGACTTTGCGATTTGGGCATGTATGGGTGAACATAAGGGCCTTGAAAGTCAACATTGAATACTTGTACACAGTCTTGAAAAATTACACTGTGGCCCAAAATTGTGTTACCCTATAATTCATTGCTCCAAAATACACTATTTTTTGTTATTCTTGCTTAAATATAGAAATATTAAATAAATTAATTTTTTGGTGAATTATTGGAAAACGCTAATACGCGTTCTAGTGTAAATTAAAGTTGATTACTTAGAAGTAAGAAAGGGAAATTGAAAATGACTACAGATATATTTTTATTCTCGATTGTTGATAAATATTTTGTTACGTACTTGGAAAATACAATGGGGGTGTATATGGTAGCATCACTTTCGAGCGGATTTTAATTTGGAGTTACGAGTCAAGTTTTTACATTTTGCAAGTTACAAGTTACAACGAAACAATACCTAATAATAATACAGTTGTAACAATAGTATTATTGAAATATAACCTAAATCAACCCAAATTTAATTGGGTGACATAATAACCCGATCTAAAATGAACCAACCCAAAATATATCTGAATTCAATGTGAAACATTAAAAAAATAATTGACATAATTAGACCCGAACAAAACTTCAGTACAAAAAATGACACGACAATAACCCAATCAAATCTAACCCGACAATATTTTGACCCGACCCGATCTAATCTGAGTATAAAAATCACACGACAGTAACCCGACCTGTTATTAACTCAACCCAACACGACCCAATCCAAGAAAAAAATTGACATTTTTTCAACACGGCGCGATAAGTACCCAATTCAACCCGACCCGACACGATAAATGAAATCAACACGATTCAACCCGACGTGTTTCAACACGACACGTTTCCAACCTGATACGAATGTGACACGATAACCCGAATTGACACCTCTTCTCACCCAAAGGTTAGCTATTACAATTTGCACGAATATTTATTCAACCTGATGTGGCAGAAGAAGTAGAGAATTAAACTGACATGGCTAAATTTCAACTACAAATTTAAATTTAAATAGGAAATAGTTAGAATAATTTTTTTGATTAGTGTAGACAAAAATGTGAGAACTTTTGATCAGGAAGAAGGGATTAGATTACCTTTTCTTCACAATTTCCTAAAACAAAAATGAGTAGTACTAGTGTGTAAATACTCTAACGAGGTAATTTGTTTCTAATTGAAATTGAAATCGTATTTAATGGAATGTTAAAAAATTTGACCCTTTATATTATGTTAATTTATTTGATTGTTCAAACGCATATACATTAAGTAATTTTTATAAAAAGATATAGGATTAATAGTGTAGTTTTATAAATATTGGAATTGGTATTGACAGGCATGTAAAAGAATTCAATCGGTATTGAAATCGGTTATTAGATGTGTTTTGAGTGATAAATATAGTACAATATGGGATTCCCAAGTGGAGAAAGACCTATGAAAGACGGTTATATAGGATCAGAGAATGCACTTTTCAAGTACCTTCTCTGGCCCTGCATTTAATCGAAATCAATTAAAGGCGGTTAAAAATAGTTTCCAAATTCAAGATATGTTTTTGATGTTCTAAAAAAAAAAATCCAAAAACCTGTCTGGCAGCCTCGAACCAAAGCTAGATCTAGAGAATCCATTACAACAATTATAGTAAAAACGATTGACAACATACTATTGACATTAATTACAAGCACATCAAAAATATTGTTTCACAAGCAACAAGCATCCAACAGCGGTGGAAAATCGACGTAGTGACGGAGAATCAATGCGGCAGAGGGTATTCAACAATAGGCGGGGAGCATACAGTGACACAGTGGTTGTGGGCTTCAGTGGCGCGATGGTGGTGGGCTTTAGTAGCGGATCTGGCAGGTGTGGAAGCATGGACGTAGAGCTTCCAGCAGCGGCGACGGGCTGCGGGTGCCTGGAGGGTGGGCAGAGGGAGGCTGAGGCTGAGGTAGCAACGACACAGAGCAATCTACGATAGTGGTGGCCGGAGGTGGAGGCTGGGGTGGGCGGACTAGCGGAGGCGAGAGAAAATGAGGAAGGAGATAAAACATAAGAATTGGGTTTCATTTTATATAGTGGGTCAAAAATCCCATTAAAGGCAGACCATTTAAGGCGGTTTTACAATATAACCGCATTTAATCGATTTTCATTAAAGGTGAAACCGTCTTTAATCGATTTAAAATTGCCTTTAAAATAAAAAGGGCGACTTGGGAAGGAGTTCAGAATTTGGAACCCATTTCGGGTCCTAATTAAAGGTGATTCCTCAGGAACCACCTTTGATTGCAATCCTTTAATCACCTTTTCTTCCCTAGTGATTAACAAGGTAATTTTCTAAAACTAAAATCGTTATTAACGGGGATGTCATAGAATCCAACTCATTATGTTAATCAGATTAGCCAAAGGCTTATAATTTGAGTGATTTACAACATGGTATGGGATGTTCTCATTTACACAAAGGCTCTATGTGATGACCCATGTCTCCTGCCATTGGAACATTGAGAAAACTCGACCCGAACTCAGCGGGCTGAATCAACATCAATCAATTCAAGCCTGTATATCGAGTCAAACCGATCATAATAAAAAATACTTTCTTCCACCCCACAATAAACTTCCTAATTGCTTTTGGTTCAATCTTTTATGCAAGCTGATGTGGCAATATTTTTAGATGTCAAAAATCAACTTTTGTAAGATTTGGCGTGACTGATGTCATGAATAGTGTCAAAATGTAGCAAATTATAGTAAATTGGAGGTTTGATGAGGGTAAATATGGTAAATGAATAAGTATATATGAAAAATAAATTACAAATAAAAAATGATTTGTAGAATGAAATAAAAAGAAAAATTGAAAATTTATTGTGGAACGGAGGGAGAGTATTGATATTTCTCCTTCAGAAGTTCATGTTTCAGATGCATTAATCACTGCTCTTTAGATATGACAAAATTACTAAAATCTTGTGATATAAATTGAGCATATCGAAAAGGCAAAAGTAGAAAAATATCCTCACACGATGATAATTAGCATAATAATTGCATGTATTAGACAGTAAATATATGTAAATATTTTGTTACATAAAATAGCACAGTTGTAAATATGGTATAACTCTCTAGTACAATCTATTTATACTAAACGATAATGAATCACCCATTATGAGATTACAAAATCTTACATGGTATCAGAGCTCTGACAACACTAAGTTGCTAAACCCTAAATTTCTTTCCTTATTTTGTTGCTACGGCGCCGATGCTGATTGTGCACGTCCCCCGCTGCCACCAACACAGGTGCCGCCCACACCCTTACTGCCCACACATGCGTTCCCTCCACTCGTGTTGCCACCCCCGCCCCGGCCAACCCACTCCATGACCACCCGAGCAATGAGCGGTATCTTTAAGCCTCGTGCTCTATTATCCTCTGCCCCTACCACTAATTCCCCACTTCCTAAATCACCTCACCTAGCCCTCCAAGATACGAACTAGAATACTACCATGCAGAATGAATTTCACGCGTTAAAAGATAATCATATGTGGGACTTGGTACCTCGCCATGCTGATGCTCATGTCATACGTTGCATGTGGTTATATCGTCACAAGTTTCATTTCGATGGCTCTGAACGGTATAAAGTCAGGCTTGTGGTTCACGGGAAAACTTGACAGGTTGGAATTGATTATGATGAAACATTTAGCCCGTGGTTAAGCCCACAATCATTTGCATTGTATTAAGCTTAGTGGTCTCTCATTCTTGGTCGATACATCAGCTGGATGTAAAGAACGTTTTTCTCCATAGTGAAACCATTTATATGCATCAACCGCCTGGTTTTTTTAATCCCACAGCGCCCCAGCATATCTGTCATCTTTGGAAGTCTGTATATGGCCTCAAGCAGGCACCTCGGGCTTGGTTACATAGATTTGCTATAGTTGTTCTATCTCGTGGTTTCACAAGCAGTGCTTGCGATAAATCACTATTCATCCTGAGTCGTGGTGGCCACACAACTTATTTTATCTTATATGTTGATGATATTATCCTCACCGCTTCCAGTACTATACTTCTCTGTGACATCATCTCGAAACTGTCTCGAGAATTTGTTGTGACCGATCTTGGTGCTCTTCATCATTCTTTGGGTAATTTCTGTTGCTCGTTCCTCCATTGTTCACAATAGCAGTATGCCAGGGATATTCTTGGTCAGGCCTCCATGTTATCCCGCGACCTGCCAGCGATGCCAAATGATACTGGTGCCAAGCTTAGCGCCACTTCCGGTCCATTGCTTGATGATCCCAACATGTACAGAATTCTGGTTGGAGCTCTTCAGTACCTCACCATCACTTCTCCAGACATTGCCTATGTTGTACAGTAGGTTTTCTTTATGCATGCATCTCGGGAATCTCATATGCAACTCATTAAGCATATTGTGAGGTATATTCGGGGTACTATTGATTATGGACTTCATTTGGTCAAGTCTCAGTCCCTCACGATTACTGCTTATTCTGATGCAGATCGGGCTGGCTGTTTAGATTCTAGACGTTCAACTTCTGGCTATTGTGTATTCTTAGCGACAACCTGGTGTCTTGGTCTTCCAAACGTCAGGCGACTATCTCTCGTTCCATTGCATAAGTCAAATATAGAGGTGTTGCAAATGCAGAAATGAGTTGGCTACGCAACCTTCTTCTTGAGTTGCATGTTTCGATCAAGCATGCGACACTTGTCTATTGCAACAACATTTTAGTTGTGTACCTGTCTAGCAGTCCAGTCCAACATCAACGAACCAAGCATGTTGAGGTTGATATTCATTTTATCCGTGAGAAGGTTTAGGTTGGTTCTATTCGTGTGCTTCATGTTCCTGCTGAGTACCAGTATGCTGATATCTTTACTAAGGGACTACCACGACATCATTTTTCTCCGTTTTGATCCAGCCTGAGAGTTTGTTCTCCTCATGTTTCGACTGAGGGGTGTATTTGACAGTAAATATATTTATATGTTTAGTTACCTAGAATTGCACAATTGTAGATATGGTATAACTCTCTGGTACAATTTATTTATACTGTATGATAATGAATCACCCATTACGGGATTACACAATATTACATCATGTTTGGACCAACTCCGTATAATTTTATTTTTGAGTTACATGCTCGAGAACTATCGTATAGTTTTAAGTTAATGATGAGACGTCAAATATATGTATTTTCTGTAGCATTTAACATCTCTTTTGTCATCTTTTTGTTGTAAGATTGCTAGATTTAGGTAGTTTTACTCATAAGGGGTTTAGATAACCATTTTTTATTTTCATATCTAAATCTTTCATTTTGTAACCTATGTTTAGTCTAATGGATTTTTGGTCCTTACGAGCATCTAGATTTAGTTTTGTAAGCTTAATTTGTGATTGCTCGTGAGCACTTAGGAGTGGTTTAGTGAAGGCCATTTTAAAGGATGGTAGAAGATGGAAGGCCACTCACAACGTGGTAGAAGATAAAGTGAAGAAAGGAGAGCAAAGCAAACAGTGAGAATGATCTATGTTTTGAAGCAGAGTTCTGAGAATTATCCAAGAAGAATCAGCCTCAAAGGGTGGTACCATTGGATTCTTCTTCTCGAGTACTATAAAATCGACTACAAGAACTCCCAAAACGGATCAACGGTTCACCCGGAGGAAGCAAAACAAAACTGAACTTTTTTGTGTCGCGACTCGCGAATTAGATGGTCTGGGAGCTCCCAATTTTCCTGATTAGTTCACCCATCGTGAACAAATGTTCACCCGTCATGAACATCGCCCATAAATTTTCTTTTTAATCCCCATTTTCTTATACAATAAATAGCATATATCTCATTATTCCCCAACTCTTTAAGCCCGACTTGGGGGCTCCAAAGCCCTATTTTTCCTTTCTTTCTTTTTTTAGTTTTTGTAGGTTAATCATATCTTTTCATTATCTAGGTTAATTTGATATTGGGACCAATTGATTGAAACTTCCTTGCTAATGTCTTGAGAAACATTCCTATCTGTCTATTATTTTCCCTATTGTGAACTTATTGAGCTTTGAATGTGGATTATTAATGACATTAATGTTGTTGGAAGTTTGAGTATATGAATTGCTTGTATGATTGCTTGTTAGGGTTGGGAGAAAGTAGCTAATTTTCCCTTCTTTTAATGTGGAATCCAAGAGCATGAGTTAGAGCTTCTAAATGATGTTATTTTCTTCCATTTCTTCTTCTTTCTTTGTAGATCTTTGTTCTATGTTATGAGTTTTGATTATCTAACTTAGTTTTATACTTGGGAGCAATTGATTGAAGATGCCATATCTATGTAGTAAGAACCTCTATTTCACTCTTTCTTGAAGCATTTGTTATTTAGCATTTATATGTTTTAATGTGATGTTTTACTTCACTTATGCTATGGGTTGTTTGAGTATATGAAGTGTTTGTATGATTGAAGTGTTAGGGTATTAGGAAAGTTGCAAATTTCTTAGCTCACATGAGAATCTAAGAACATGGAATTCGAACTTATTGTGCATAATGTGTTGTGATTTTTGCTAGATAAATATGTTAATGTGGACTATTCTCGTATTTATCCTACAGATGCAATGCAAGGTTGAATCTTGAATGTGGTTTGTTCTAGGTTTAGCCTAATGAATGCTATGTTTGGTTGAATGGCTATGTCTTTGGTAGAAGGCTTGTTGTTATCAAATATATGGTTCTTCGTGTATAATGTCATTGATGAAATACATTTATGGTGTGGTTTTCCTGAAGTGATTATCAATGTGGTTTGCAAATGGTCGTTGTTTGTCTTTGTGAATAACTATTAAGAAGAAATGAATATTGATCTTCAATTGGGAAGTTTTGACATTCCTAACAAATGTGATAGAATGAGTGAATGGTTCAATGATCTACATGAGGTTTGGAAGTGGACATTAATTGCTCCCAAGGTTTTGTCGTTTGTAGTTTTAAACCCATTTTCTTAGTTTGTTTAATGATTATCATAGTTACATAACTTTGCTAGTTATCTTGTATTTTAATTTCATAACTTAAGTTAGAACGATCCCTCTGCTTCGCGGATGACCCCGACTTGCCATTATCTACTTAGTTGTAGATAGGAAGTATTAGGGCTTATAAATTTAACTTTGAAAGTTACGGCGACGACCTCCAAGTTAATGATATTAGTTTTCATCAAATTTCAAAGAGACCATACAGGCTATTATTTTCCTAATATACAGAGTAATGAAACTGAGAAAATATAATCGGGTTAATGAATGTGATAAAATATAAAAGACGTGCGTGAGTCTCTTGACATGCGGTCTGTCCATAAGCTTATGGACAGATCACTTATTTTTTTTACCTTATACACTGTATTTGTTAAATTACATACAAAATTTAGAATTTTTTATATCGTATATTTATATATTTTCACCTTCAAATACATGTTATTACTTGTTTTAACTTATAAAATACAACATTTAAATTTTATAAAAAAAATTACAACATTTAAGGTAAAAACCCCCGTGGGTTGTCCATAAACTTATGAAAATGCCGTCTTTCCTGAGACTTTCCCAAAAGACTTTATTATGGTGCATTGATATCACATCAATGACTCATTTCATCAATGATGAGTATTACAATATATAGTGTTACAATATAAATTCTAGTAAAAATATGATTCTATAGTTTAAGGAAATTACCATTTATTTTAAGAAAATTACCATTTATTTTAAGGAAATTACCATTTATAACCTAACCTACAAGGAAACTAATTTTATAAGGTAACTATCATTTATAATATTTCCTATAATAAAAGGGTTACTATTCCTTATCCGAAACAAAAATATGTGAAAATATCATTTGTTTCACCCGAAAAGGAAATACTGTAAAACTTGATTCAATAATGCGCAGAGGATGATCAGCTGCAGAAAATGGCAAATGACGAAGAAAGTTTTGTACGGCTGTATGTCGAAAATTACCGATGGAAAGCTACTTCCTGGGTGAGTGTAAGTAGCCCACATGAGGAAGCAACCAATATTTCTGCCTGTCTCCTCACCTAGCTCTGCAAACGTTAAACGGTTCATAATATCTTAGCTCTGCGGCCTGCGGGTCATTTTGTCTTTCTACCAGTTGAAAACTCTATTTTAACCAAGTAGTAGTCATCTAAGCTACTTTTAATATTCTTTCCGTCTCATCTGAATTTGCACTCTTTTTAACACTATTTTTAAAGTTTAATTTTACTTAATTAATTCAATAATTACTATCGTGTTCCAACATAACTCATCTAACTGATGCATCTCGAACAACCGACCAGTCAACGGGCTCGAGCTCATCGAATCAACCTGCAATAAAACTATTCTCGGGGGTCCCAAGGGTCAGTCCTCCGATGGTTAAGTCAGTCCTCTGATGGTTAAGTCAGTCAAAGAGTTCGTATGAGATTAAGATAGAATAAATGAGAAAATGAATGCGTACCTGGTATCTATTCCGTATGTCTTAACTAACAATCTCCTTAATTATAGTCATTAATTACCCTATAAATACGGTAATTATTATAATGCAATATCTCAGATGGGCCGTGATTTTTATTACCCAACATATCTCTTGATCCTGACCTACATCAAGAGCCCCCAGAAAACTAGATCCTTCTTATCCGACTGGAATGACACACCGTGACTGATGCAAAATCTTGTTGTTTCTCGTTGATTCGAGATCCTTGAATCATCCTTACTCGAGACCATACGTTCCCAAGGGTATCTCAAGGATATAGTGGTCCAGGATAAACTTTGTTCCATACATTTCCAGGTCTCGAAGGAGGGAATCTGGTTTCTCCTTAAATTCTTTTATTAGAATTTCAAGAGACGCGCGAGTTCTGATAACAAAAATCGCGCGTGTTTGGCAACCGCCTGTGTTCCTATTCTCAGTGTGGCGTGCAGAGAAAATACAAAAACACAATTGTGTCTTTTAATAACGTTTTAGCTTCCCAACACGGTTATTAACCATGCCGCCATTTTAAATCTATTAATCGCTCCTCTTTTCTTCACTTTTCCATTCTTACTCATTTGCAGAAAATTTCACAGGGGAAATTTATCTCAGAGCTATTTCTTTCCTCCCTTTCCATCAGCAATCTCATACTTGTCGCCTTTCTTCCAAAAACCAGTAAGTTTTTCCCTCATCTCCTTCTGTTGCTCTGTTTCTTTCTTCCTTTGAAATCATGACCGATTTCAACAAGAGTTCCACTGAGAGGGCGTTTTCTGGTGAAGTTACGATGGATGAGGGGTGAGTCTGCTCACCTGAGGGAGTAAGCACTAGTTCCGAACATAATTATTCTGATGAGCCGTGACGTGATTCCGACGCGGGAGGGGATGCGCTGGACTATACTACCACTGATCCTAGGGTTTTTCCCATCACAGATTTACTTTCTGGGGGGTACACTAAAATTTGGGCCCCAGGCATGTGTAAACCCTTTGTGAGAAGGTCCCCTACCAGTGGTAAAATTGGTTTTTTATCCCCCCTCGAGTCCTATTCTCGAGGTCCAAAGGGGAGAAGATGTGTTTCCTCAAAGAGAAGATGTACCCCCCGAAGGGAGGGAAGCGCCCCATGAGGCATTAGGAATATCTCCAAGAGAAGAGGTACCTCGAAAGAAGAAAAATGAGGTATCGAGAGAGGGAATGGTTAAGACTTCTATAAAAGAGCCCCATCCTCGAAGGCGGGAAAGGTTATCTCAAAGATCATAGGTTCGACCCCCCTTGGTCAGCGAATATCTCTGGATGTAAATTTCCAGCCATTTCGAGAGGAAGATACCCCTCATAACCTTCCCGATGGGAGATCAGGCATTTACGATGTGGGCTCACTTTTTCTTTTCCTCTTTTATTCTCCAAACTTCTTAAGCAGTTCCAAGTGAGCCCCGCCCAAGTCCATCCCAATGTCTTGGTGATTATCATGATGTTCTTATCCAGATGCCACGAGTTTGGGATCAAGCCAAGTTATAATTTACTCCGTTCGCTGTATTATTTGTATTATAGTTGAAAATCTTCCGATAGGATTATTACTTTCACTAGCCGAGAGATACACCACAAGGTTTTCACTGTTCCTGGCAACTCGGGTGAGTGGTAAAGCTGGAGGAATGGGATCTCGTGTGACAGTAGGAGGCATCGAGTTCCCCCGTGAAATTGGAATGTACAGGTCAAATATCCCAAACTAGGGGAATACATTTTCCCTGAGGATATTGAGAGGGATAGGCAGAATTTATTACCCAGTTCCCTCGATGATACTCCTTTTACCAACCCTAACTAGAGTATCGGCGGTTTTTCCTGGTCGGTTGTAATTTATTAGAAGTACGTGTACAAAAAGCTTCTGAAGAATGGAAACAAGAGGAAAAGAGGACTTGAGGGCCCCTCGAAGACCCCCCTCTTGGCACTCCTGACAGTTGTTTTGAACCCTCGGAAGCTTCCGACGGTGTTTTAATGAAACTCTATCATTACTTTTGTTCCTTCTTTTTGTCTTTCTTTACTAATGCCATCTTTGTGTTTTTTCAGTGGGTCTCGGAGGGTCTTTAAAAAACAAGAAGAATAACCCAAAGAACGGCCCAAAGCAGGGTCAGAGCAATCCTAGGGAGGCCCGCCCCCTCCTATTAGACTTCCATCCCTCCAGTTGGTGGTGGAAGGACTATCTCGCCCTAGAGGTATGCTCAACCTCTCAACACTAGGAATGTGTTTCAAAGGAATGAAACATAAAGTGGGCAGAGTGTTAGCATCTCCCACCAAATTCTCCCCCAGACATCCTTCTCGAATGCTGCAACAACTACCTCCAGCATCGTAACTGTGGATGATTGCATATCCTCAAGTTATTTCATGAACTCCCTAAGCTTTTATTACAATATAAAATCTAAGTTCTTAATGATTGATTCGGTTATACAGGCTTCCCAGTTTCTCATCAAAGCTGCTAAAAACTTATCCACTTTTATTCAAGCTATGATAATGGGTCATGGTAAGTCAAAAGAGAAACTAGGCAAAAAAGGTGTCGAGATCTCCGGGCTGAAAAGGTGCTCAAGGAGGAGAGGAAGGTGCGCGAGGAGGAAAAGAAAGTGCTCAAAGAGGAGAAGAAAAAGACGAAGAGAGTTGATGCTAAGAAGCGACAGCTCACTCTGGAGAAAGATACCCTCAAGAGGAGGGTTAAGGCTGCCGAGAACCCTATTGAGCAGGTTCAACTTCTAGAGGCCTTCAAAGATAAGTTGCTAAATAAACCTGAGCTATTCAATTTCTTCGTAAGCCTTCTTGAAGTTGTAAAGAAACTTGGTTGCAGTGACCTGGCTGAGGAAACCTTGAAGCCTCGACTCTCTTCCTCCTTATCTGGGGTGGATGCTAAGCTGGTAGACGAGCTTGTCAAACCTGAGCATAAGGAACTCCTGGACAAAAAGTGGGATGAAGTAATCAAGTTTAGTGGCCTGCAATTCTCCCTGATGGACTACATCAAGTCCAAGGGGCAATTTCTTACTGCTAGAGGAATTCGAGCAATTCCCCTTCCAAAGACCACGAACGAGGCCTCCAAGGAAAGAGCTCAGCCTGAGCCAAATGTGGAAGAACAGATCGCGTCCACCTCGAATGAGGATAACTCTAGGGTTCGTCTTAAATTGTAAACTCTAGTAGTTCTGGCCTCCTCGTGTAACCTTTTTGTTTTAAATGATGATGATCTTCTTGGGTTTCTTAGTTTCTATCTCTTTATTTTTATTATATTTATTTTCATCGTCGTTTAATTCATTGAAATGGCTCTGGAAGATGCTTATCATGAGCTTTCAAGCACTAACAAAGAGTTGAATGAAACACATAACAAAGAGTTGAATGAAACACACAAGCAAATGATGTAAGCAATGCAAGCATTTTCCACATGTAAGGAGGATACACAAAACTTAAAGAATGAAATTAATCAGCTCGAAGAGGAACTTAAGTTGTGGAAAACTAAAGATCATCCAGTCCTTAAGAAATTTATTAAGGATTTCTTAGCCAAGGAGTTCAGCGGGACATATCCTTAGGAGGTGGTAAAAGATCGTGATTCCGCTGATCAAAGCTATGAAGAATTATTGCACCAAATAAATTTGAAGTTTCAGTCTCTGAAGGTGAGTGTTGCTAACTCGACTAGGCTACCAGTCATGGAAGGGCGCCTAACTGCTTGTATGGGCTAAAATGATAAATTAAAGGCACAAAGAGAGGATATCGTTAAACGATATATGGTGGCCATGGGGAAAATTAGCTAGCCAAGACCACTCCCTGGTAAGGGAATTTTCCCCGAGGAACTCACCCGCAGGAGACGTTTCTCTAGTAGCGTCCCTTTTATCTGAGAATACTCGACTCATAGGAGAGATCAAAGCTTGGAAACTTCAGGCCAAGGACCTCGAGAAGCATATCATGGAGTTTGAGAAGAAGATTGCCGTTCATGAGGTGAGCCTTTGAGCCCACATTCTTTCTCATGGCATTCCCACCCCATATTTGATTGACAATGATTGTTTACCAGAGTTTCTTCTCAAGGCTTCTTCTTATTGAATTAAAGAGGTCAACGTGTATGAGAATGTGACCCCTTGATAGAATAAAGCTTCTGACCTTATTCTCGAATGGTTAAAGGAATTGCGATTAAAGGGCCCTCCCCTTTGGGCCATCGTAGCTCTTCTCAATCAAATCCATCTCCCAAGAGAGTTTATAAGAATCATGTCCTCGAATCGGGCTACCAAAAGGTCTTCTAAAAAATGTGGCTGAAGCGAGGGGTCTTTGAAGAAACAAGGTAGAACTATTGCTCCGCTCGACCCCTCCGAGTATCCCGAGGAAGAGCAAATGAAGGATATTCAAAAAGCACCTGGAATTAAGATGGAAGAACTTGAGCTTTTGGAAACAAATTCGAAAGGGTTAGAACCTTCCCTAATAGATCTTTTTGAGGAGGGGCTTCCCCCAACTAAGTAAATCAATGTTGTGTCCTGTCTTGTACGAAAATGTAATTTTATTTATTAATAAGGATATTGAGATTTTTTTGTGAGTCTTCTTGTTTGGAAGACCAAGGTATTTTGATTGCAAGTAAAGTCCCTCAAACTACTCTTGATCTTCAGGTAGTGCTCGAGGGCTTGAAACGTTATAACGGGATTTAAGTTTCAAATGTGCATATCTCCTTGTGAATTTTATGTTCCAAATGCCAATACCACTTGGAACTTACCTGTTTAAAAAGGCCATAATCGACTTCAATGGGTAGAAATTGAAAAATTCAAAGACACGAGCAATTTTACCCAGGTTCGGTGTTTCCACCTACATCCTGCAAGTTTTCTCCACTAGTTCATCATTTCAAGATTACAAAAGTTCCTCATGAGTGCCGCATAAAAGCATGCCACTCGATCATCAGTCGTAGCTAATGACATCACCTAGAGTGCCACTTAGGAGCAAACCACTAGAACATCAGCCGTAGCTGGAAACATTATCTAGACCATTGCTTAAAAGCAAACCCCTCGAACATCATCTAGAGTGCCGCTTAAGAGAAAACCACTCAAACATCATCTGGAGTGCCGCTTAAGAGCACGCCGGTGGAACATTATCTGGAGTGCCGCTTTAGAGCAAACCACTTGAACATCATCTTGAGTGCCACTTTAGAGAAAACCAGTAGAATTCCATCTTGAGTGCTGCTTAAGAGCAAACCACTTGAATTCCATCTTGAGTGCCGCTTAAGAGAAAACCACTCGAATACCATCTTGATTGTCGCTTAAAGCAAACCACTTGAATTCCATGTTGAGTGACCACTCGAATTCCATCTTGAGTTCCACTTAAGAGCAAACCACTCAAATACCATCTTGAGTGCCGCTTAAAAGCAAACCACTCGAATTGAGTGCTACTTAAAAGAAAACTAATCGAATTCCATCTTGAGTGCCGCTTAAGAGAAAACCACTCAAATTTCATCTTGAGTGCCGCTTAAGAGCAAACCCCTCATTATAGCTGATAATACTTTCTCGGGCTGGTAATGTTCCACCTTCTTGGCACTCAAACCCCATCCATCGCCTTTAGGACACAGCTACCACCCGGATGCGATTCAATCACCCTGTAGGGTCTTTCCCAGTTTGCAGCCAGCTTTCCTTCAGGCTCCCTTCTATTTTTCTCATTTTTCCTCATTACCAAATCTCCCAGGTTGAAAAACACCTTCTTTACCCTCCTATCATGGTATCTTTTGACCCATTCTTTAACCTTAGCTTCATGCAAATAAGCTAGTTATCTCTTTTCTTCCACGATGTTTAGATCCAAACACTGATTCTGCGAATTACTTGTCTCATCTGCCACGACCATCATCCTTGGGCTAGGAACACCTATCTCTACAGGGATTGCTGCCTTCGAGCCATATACTATATTGTAAGGTGTTTATCCAGTGGCAGAAGACTCAGCTATTCGATATGCCCACAAAACATTTGGTAGTTCCCATATCCAATTACCTTCTGCCCCCTCAAGCCTAGCTTGAATGCCATTCATTATCGTCATGTTGGTTACTTCTACCTGTCCATTAGCTTGGGGGTGATAAACCGACGTTACCTTCTATTTAATTTTATACTCCTCAGACCACCTCTGAATGGATCTTGAGCGAATTGGGTTCCATTATCCGTGATTATTGTCCTTGGAATTCTGAAACGACATATAATATTCTTCTAACTAAAATTAATAACCGTCTTTCCCCTTATGTTCGTCAAGGGTTCGGCTTCCACCCAATTCGTAAAGTAGTCAATAGCCACTATGAGATACATGAACTTCCTTGGAGCTTCTGGAAAGGGTCCCACCAGATCAATCCCCCCACTTATCGAAGGGCCACAAACTATAAATACTTCTCATCTTTTCCGGGGGAATATGGGTTATGGGAGCATATTTTTGGTAGTGGTGGCACGCTTGTATGTATCTATTCACATCATCAAACATTGTTGGCCAGTAGAATCCTGCTTGAATGAGCCTCCTCGCCACTGATTTGCCTTCTTGGTGGCTGTCGCATATCCCTTCGTGGACCCATCTTATGAGATAATCAGCATCTTGAGGGTTAACACACTGAAGCAATGGCTGAAATTGACCCTTTCTGTACAAGACTCCTTCCTACAACACATATCTTGGCACCTTCAACCTTATCTTTCTAGCCTCAATTTCATTCTCTACCAGGACACCCACTCGAAGGTATGCCACGATAATGGTCATCCAATCGTCCTCCACCTCAACTGTCATAACTATGAATTATTCAAAACTTTGTTTATTTAAGGTTTCCATAAGCAACTACTTCTGATATTGGATACCCAGGTCCGAGAAAGCAAGCTTGATAAGGGCATCTGCTTTATGATTATTCTCCCTTGGGAACTATGTCAAAGTATAATATTTAAAAGCTTTCATGAGATTTTTGCACTACCTAGAGATACCTTTGTAAATTACGTTCCCCGGCTTCATATTCTCCATTCACCTGTTCAACAAAAATCAGAGAATCATTGTAAACCTCCCAAGTCTTCTACTTTTAATTCCCTGGCTAACCGCAGTCCCGTTATCAAGGCTTCATACTCTGCCTCGTTCTTCATCGCTTTAAATGCAAAGTTTAACACATAAGGATAATCTCTACCATCAGGACTGGTTAATAGAACCCCGACTTCACTCCCTCCTGAATGTGATAAAACATCCACATATGACTTCCATATTTAATTTTTACGCACCTCCACCTCTCACCTCCATCATATTTGTCAGTCCACTCAAATTTATTTTCCCTTCGAAGGAAGTCGAAAAAAGGTAGGTGTTTCTTTGCCCCTTCAAGAGGAACCTGCCCACAGAGACCCCATAAGTTTTTGCACGTCTTTTATCGATTGTGGAGTTCTTATTCTCATTAATGCTTTGACCTTCTCTGGGTTCACATCAATACCCCTCTCAGAGACCATGAATCTAAGGAATTTTTCTACTTCTACACCAATAACGCATTTGGACAGCTTTAACTTCAAGTTAGTCCCTAAAAGCTTGTCAAAAGTCTTCTCCAAATTTGTTATGAATTACTCGTGACTCCTTCTTTTAACTAACATATCATCCACATAAATCTCCATATTTCTCCCGATTTTCATCCTGAATAACTTTTCCACTAACCTTTGATAAGTGGCTCCAACATTCTTTAGTCCGAACGACATCTTCTTATAACAATAAGTTCCTACATCTGTAATGAATGAGGTTATCTCTTCATCACCTTCTGCTATAAGTATTTGATGATATCCCTTGTGTGCATCAAAGAAGGCCAAAATATGATATCTCGTAATGGCTTCCACTAGCTTTTCCATTGGCGACAACAAATAACTGTCTTTGGGGCAACACTTGTTCAAATTGGTGAAATATGTACACATTCGTCAGGCCCCATCATGTTTGGGGACCATAACTGGATTAGTTAACCATTTGGGGTAGAACACCTCTTCAATAACATTCGTCTTCAGCAACTTTTCAACCTCTCCTTTGATTTCCATAGCTCTCTCAGGCACAAACACTCTCCTCTTCTTCTTGATCGGCTTAATCAAAGGATCTATATTCAACCTGTGTAGTGCCAGACTCGAGGTACTCCCGTGAGGTCAGAAGTATCCCACGAGAACACATTCCCATATTTTCCCAATAGATCCTTTAGTATTTCCTTGATGTCTTCAGGCATTAGTTTTCCCATGTCTACTGATCTCATATCTTGAATAGGAATATGAACGGTATCAGCGAGCCCCACGTCCATGTGTATGTTGCTACATCCCTCTGTGTTCTTGCCTCTTTCACCGCAGTAAGATTACAACTTTGGGCTACAGTCTGATCTCCTCAAATGGATGCTATCTCATTCTCGGTTGAGAACTTCATCATAAGGTGGTAAGGTGTCCAGACTGCTCAAGGCTGGCACATTAACAATGTTTCTAGAATCACTTTATACAGAGATGGGGCATCAACAACTGCAAAATTGCAACTTATGGTTACCCCCTTATTACCATCTTCCACACAAACTGACAGAGTTATCTCCATAGGGGAAATATTTGGTTCCCCGTGAAGCCAGATAGGGGCGAGGTCAAATTTTTCAAATTGCCGCGCCCTATGTCTCGTCTGGCCAAAACCTTTTATGGTGAGGTTCTCCTACAGGGACCCTTCGAGCCTCTGCTATTATTACGACATTTGAGAATCTTTCTCCAATAATGTCATTGATGGCATTAATCACTCTTCGAACAGGCGGATTTTCCCCATTCATGTTATCCTGATTACCCCTTTGGTTTTCCTATGGTCTTTTTTGCCTTCCCTCATGTGCCCTATCTCAAACCAGCTGTTCTCGATACCTTCTGTCACCTCTACCCCATTTATTTTGATTATTTCTTCTATACAACTGCCATTGATTCACCCGAGACTTCGAAGGAGCCACCTGATTCCTGGGCCCTTGCCCTTGAAACTGGCCTTCTCGCTCACATCTCTTAATCTCCATTCTCAACTGCATGCAATCATTTGTATTATGGCTGCAATCTCTGTGATAATTGCAATATCAGTTCGTCGCCTTCCTGGACATTATCGCGCTGTGCGAACTTTGCAAAGGTGTGGGTGGTCAAAAAAATCCTCGATGTATACTCAAGATCTGTGTCGGGGTTCTTCCTTCTAAAGTTGGTGGCATGTGAGTGTATCTCTCGAATGGTGTTCTTATGGGCTCGATCGGTCTTTTCCCTCAAAAATATATTATTCTTCTAGCCTTCTCTGTGAGACTGTCTCTTTTCTTTCTGGTTGCCTCTTCTACCTTCAAATATTGTTCCATAACATCCTGAAGCTTTTGCAAATTCTAAGGAGTATTCGTGCTCAACTTATTTTATAACTCCAAGTCCTGCATCCCCAGCAGATACTCTTGAATCACTTCATTTTCCGTAGTCTCTATTACACCTAAACTCTCATCCACATATCGATGGTAAAATGCTTCTGTGCTTTCTCCTGAATTCTGCTTTGTTTGATAAAACTCTAACAAGGTTTTTGTGAACTTCTTCTTCTATGCGTACTGGCTTAATCATGCTCTACTGGAGTCTCGATAAGAGCAGAGACAGCCTCTCAGTAAACTTGTTGAACTATTTCTGAGCTTTCCCTCAGAGATAGCTTCCTACAAGGTTGCACGTCATCTTTTCATCAACGTCTCTCAAACTCATCAAAAACCCAAGAATGTTTTAATGAACCCTCAAGGGTCTGTCACCACTGTAAGTAGGGAGTCCTTCTAGGGGTTTAACATCCACTGGCCAACAAACCCCTGTTATCAACGCACTTAAAGGGGAACCCGGGGCCTGGTCCCTTCTGAGGGTTTCACTTGCCTCATTCCTTGGTTCTTGCTGCTTCCCTATCAAATTTAGGCCCCTATCGAGGCCTCCAAATTGTGAGGGATGATTAGGATGGCTCCCATATATCCAAGATTTTCCCAAGTTTGCCCAAAATTCAAATACGCTAGCGGCTGCCCATAAGGGTTGTGAGGCCCTTGATGGGCCATCACTTCCTATATCCCTGTGTTTCAATATCCCTGAATACCAAAGCAGGTTACCATTCCATATGTTGCTTCCATTCCAGGAAACATAACGGCTAAAGTGAATGGGGCTAGTGGGGCATTGGGTACATTTTACCTTGTGGGTATTCTGGGAAAGAAAGCCAAGGCCACACATGCAATGCTTCTCCATCATACGCAGTATAAGGATATGCTACAATGGGATAAGGGGCTAGCCCTACAGTTATTCCTATGGGTGAGGGTGGCATTCCCTTGTACGTGACCCTTGCGCCCCTCGATGGGGGTGACTCAGTACCCGCCTCGGCCAGAGCCTGCGCTACCTGCTCTAAATCCTGAGTTGGCCATGTCACCCCCACATTTTGATTTTCCTTTCATGTGGTACCAATGAGCTTCCATGTAGGAATCTTTGGAGACATTCATGAATCTTCCATCTCTGTCATCCCTCGAGCTGGTTGGTCCACCCTGCACGGGTTCAGGGTCTCTTACTTCTTATCATGCAGTTCCTCCAGGCATCTCGAGGATCCAGCAACATCTCCCCTTGTGGGTGCAAGCGTACTTGTGATAAATCTGGTTGAGGTTTGTACTCCTTCGGGTTTCACAACCAGGGCCGAATCTGCCCTCGATTCTATCACCAACGCTCGAACATCCCCTATTGTGGGACCTTGCATTTCCTAGGAGCCAGCCATGTCTATTCTCTTGGTCTGCGCTGTTTTATTGGTTCCCATGACATTCAACCTTAACCTTTCTCTCCTTTCGAGAGGCTACTCTGCGTTACTGACTCCCGTTCCTTTTGACCTTAATCTTTCACTCCTCTGTGCAACCATAGACATAAACTCCAAAAAAACCCAAATCTGGCTTAGTTGTTCCCCACAGTTGGTTCCACTTGATACATCTCGAATGACCAACCAGCCAATGGGTTTGAGCTCCTCGAACTGACCTGCAGTAAAATTGTCCTTAGGGGTTCCAGGGGTCAGTCATTCAATGGCTAAGTTAGTCAAAGATTTTGTGTGAGACTAAGAAAGAATGAATGAGAAAATGAATGCGTACCTGGTATTTATACCGTATGTTTCAACTAACAATCTCCTTAAATATAGCCATCAATTACCCTATAAATGCGGTAATAATTATAATGCAATATCTCATATGGGACATGATTATTATGGCCCAACGTACCTCTTGGACCTGGCCTACACACTAACCAAGTATGCAATAAAATAAAGCATAAAGCCATGGGACTTGATTACGCAGTTTGGTGAAATCCACCAACATTTGCGGGGTCTAGCTCAGTTTAGAATGAATTCACTAATCAGAAAGATACATTACAAAGTATACCATACAATTATACTTATCTATCTAACTATGACGTGTGAGTTCTTCTAGCTCCCCTAGCTACCGATCCGTCTTGATCAGAATCCCTCTGACCTCAAACCACATCAACGTTGAATCTTCTCCTCCTGAGGAATTAAGGTATACGATTCTGAACAAGATCAATATATTACGTATGCTGGAACATATATATGGTGGCTCTCACAGTACTCTCGAAAATATAAAAAATCCGTGCTCAGATTTTTACAATTAAGTTTGTGAGTTATGCAGCCATGATATCCTCTATAAATAGTGCATTGAGAAAATCCGAATTGTCCATGATTATCTCTATAATATTCCTATTTCTTATCTTCTTCTGAAGCATATCCAAATCCCATAAACAAAGGGATTTTCCTTATCTCAAATATCTCATAATATTTCATAAATCCAATTCCATATTTATAGAAACTTTCCATAAACCCAGTATGCTTCTACCACATGCCTACACCAATATATTGCAGAAAGTACAACCTTCCAAAAACCAATATCACCGTAATATTCTGTCATCGGTTAAACCCTTTTAGCCTTCAGTTTTCCGTATGTTCCAACATGGAAATTTTTATTTTCCAAATTAGTTCACAAATGCCAACTAAATAATCCATGAAATCCACGTGACTTTAAAATCTCCCCCTTTCGCATTTTGTGGACCCAACCATTTAGAATTCAGAGCACAAAGAAAATTTTCAATCTCACAACATAAGTCTTCCGGAAATCCCCTTATGTTAGAACATATGCTAAGTACTGAATATGAATTCATAAGAATGCCCAGAAATCCAGAAATAAATTCTTCCTGAATAAAATATCCATAAATAATATCCAAAATATTCCCCCCCTATGGCCATGAAGAGGCCAAAGACAACAAAAAACACAAATATCCATAAAATAGCAATAAAATCTGCTCCCCCTGAAACAAACAACTAATCTGTGTCGGAACATAGATAGTACAAAAATGCCAGCCTTATTCAAGAGCTGCAATTTATGCTTCCAACTGACCCTTCTCCCCCTCAATCTTAGCTTTCTCAGCTTCCAAGGCAGCAATCTTATGGTCAAGGCTCCTAATTTAGCTTCCATTGCTGCAATCCTAGCTTTTTTATCATTCATAGTCAAGGCTGAGGCCTCAGGATTCCAAGGGAGATCTTTTACCTGCCGTATCACAAATGTCTTCTTGTTAGGCTTGAGAGATTCAACCTTCTCGATCTCATCTTCAAGATAATTCTTCACCTTTCACTTCTATACAAAGCAGTGATAAGATATAGATATACCAGATCATGCTTGACCTTGGGAGCTATGGATTGTCTCACAATACTTTGTTGTATAAATAACCCCAGGTTAACTGGTTTCTGTATTCCAACACAGTATAAAAGTTTATCCATTTCCTTAGTGAGGGAAATGGTATTTGTTGAAGGCATCCAGTAGTGAACTACTATCTAATAAAGAAAAAAACCCGGAGGACAAACAAAATGCTTGAGAATATCCAGTTACTGGCTACTCGGTCTTAAAACCACCAGAAATTTTGACCAGAATCTAGTCATTTGTGACCTCCATCACCTCAGAAAATACTCCTTCAAACTCTGGATTTTTCAGCTCTAACAACCTCTTAATCTTCCTGGCAGAAAAAGTTATTATTTTTCCCCTCACATATAGCCTATTGTATTAGGGGGATTCATCATCCTGATTTCCAGCCATCAAATTACTGTACACTTCTCAAAATAGCTTCTTGTTATACTCCTCATATAAAGTGACAACTTTATTCAATCCAATCAGCTCCACAAAATCAGAAAATTCACTCTTTCGTATGCCTTTAAATATTCTAATCTCTCAGGAATAATCTTCCTCTTAGAGAATACCTCCCAATTCTCTTCACAATCAACATCATAAAACATGGTTGAGATAGCATTACTTACTAGAGGTGCATGAAGAGTTGTATTCTTCTTGGGTTCAGGAGTACTTTTCTTGCTTTTCTTTGCTGGACGTGATGACTCATGTGTTGTCTCCTTTCTCTTTCCTCTTTTCACTCTGGTCTGAATGAATTCATCCAAGACTTCTTCACTAGAGTAGGTAAGGTTAGATTCCTATGTTGGAACATGATCTGTCTGCTCAGTTTCTTCATCACCAAGTTCAGTTCTACTGTTGCTTCATACTGTGTTCCAATATACCATGACTGATCATGCATAAGTTCATCTCCCCATATTTGTCCTCCCTCCGAGTACTCCATATCATCATATGAACACCTTCCATAATCATCAATAAACTGATGGTCTTGACCATCTATCTCAGCATCTGTGAACCCCAATACCGGTTCATCAGTCTCCATATCCTTTGCAGTTTCTGACTCTGCTCTATGTGTTGGAACATATCCAACACACTCATTATCTTCACTATCTGTAAGCACAATAACAGGAGGTCTTCTAAGTGCCTCAGTCCTCTTGGCAGCATCAACATCATATCATAGGGAACTAACTTTAATTGATTAGTGGATCTTACTACTTCCAGACCCTCTACATCAGAATCATCTATCTCTTCAATATATACATTGCTCGGGCCAGGAGCTTATGAGTAGACATGGAACATATCTTTACTATTGTGCATGGCATAAGCACCTTTCAACAATCTAGGGTTAAAATTTTTCACATCATCAAGATCCCCTATATCCCCAGTCAACAGTTCTTCAATATCAATATCTAAGAACTTCCCTTCCAGGTTTTTTAACTTAGTTAGGTCTATAGAAATCCTATCTGCCTTCACCTGTCAAAGAGTTCATCCACAGACTCAAAATCTCTACCATGAAGACTTGTGTGAGAACCATCGAAACCAATTACATTATAGCAGGGAGATTTTTTTCTAGTTCGGAAGTGCATCCTTCTTTGCTTTGCTGCCAAAACTGGTCCTTGGAAGGTGATGGTTCTCTTGGTTATTGTGTTCGGTCATTATTGTTATTCGAGCTTGAGATTTCAGCAAGAAGGATTTAGGGTGAGATAGTTTATGTGTTTCAACAGAACTCAATCTCTCTACGAGGAAGTGAGAATAGAATCCCAAGATTATCGGTAGGAAATTCTCAACAAAAGCTTCCAAAATTAAAAAGATAGCAAGAGGCAAGAGTATAGAGGCTAAAAAGAGAGGAAAGGTGGAGAGATGGAATAATGACTTGAATTAAGAGTAACCCTCCCTTTTTCACCTTATTAACCGTGCATCCCTTTTTCCTTTTCCAAGAGAAACCATGATTGTCATTTTTCCACTTGTCAACTCATGTTATAACACCTTGCACTTCCAACACAACTCCACAACTTCTATTTTTGTATTTTGTATTTTCTGCTTTTTTTTCTGATTTTTCTGTACACAAAAATAAAATCAAAGAAAATAATATACAGCTAAGCCAAAGCTTCGAAAATTACCTTAGATATGACACACACCCAAGTGTTGTCTGAGGAGCTCAAACATAGTAATGTCCAACAGCTTAGTGAATATAACTACAAAATGCTCAGATGTTGGAACATAGGAAACAACTACTTCCTTTCTTTCAACAAGATCTCAAATAAAATGGTGTCTTATATCAATGTTCTTTGTTTGAGAGTGCTGGACTAGACTTTTTGATATGGCAATCACACTTTTGTTGTCGCACAACACCTTAAGAGGTCCTCCTTGAATTCCATAATCGTTCAACATTTGTTTCATCCATAACAATTGTGTACAACTATTTTCAGCGGCAAGATATTTAGCTTCAGCAGTTTATAATGAGATTGAATTTTGTTTCTTACTATACCAGGATACTAGTTCGTGCTAATAAAAAAATCCACATGTGGTGCTTTTGCATTCATCTGAATTACCAACCTAATCAGAATCGATGTACCCAATCCAATCAGAATTTTGATTCTTAGAATACCAGATACCATACTCAGAAGTCTTACTAACATATCGAATAATCCTTTTTACTAAGTGAGATTCCTTATGATCAACCTGAAATCTTGCACATACTCCAATGCTGAAACATATATCTGGTCTACTTGCTGTCAAATACAATAAACTCTGAACCATGCCTCTTGACAATTTCTGATCAACTCCAACACCTTTCTTATCTTTCGCCAATTTTTTAGTAGTTCTCATAGGTGTTCAAACAGCTCGAGAGTTGCTTAATCCAAATCTCTTCAGTATATTTAAGGCATACTTACTCTGATTTATAAATATGCCATTCTTTTCTTGCTTTACTTGAAGCCCTAGAAAATATGTGAGCTCACCAACCATGCTCATCTTAAACTCAACCTGCATCAAGGTCACAAAATATTGTACCATAGATAGTGAAGTAGAGCCAAATACAATATCATCAACATAAATTTGGGCAATCAAAATCTTTGATGATTTTTCAAGCACAAATAAAGTGTGATCTACTCCCCCTCGATGATAACCTTTCTGGATAAGAAATTTAGTAATTCGTTCATACCATGCCCTTGGTACTTGCTTCAGACCATACAAGGCCTTCTTGAGTCGATACACATGATAAGGGTAATGAGGATATACATCCTTTAGGTTGATATACATCCTTTAGGTTGATATACGTCCTAATGAGGATATACACATGATAAGGCCTTCTTGAGTCGATATACATCCTTTAGGTTGTTCAACATGTACCTCTTCATTAACCACACCATTCAAAAAAGTACTTTTGACATCCATCTGGTATAGAATAAAATTCATAGTGCAAGGAATTGCAAGTAAGATTCGAATTGACTCTAACCTGGCAACCGTTGTGAATGTTTCATCAAAATCAACTCCTTCAACCTGAGTATAACCTTGAGCAACTAGCCTTGCTTTATTTCGAGTGATTTGGCCATCAGCATCAAATTTGTTCTTGAAAATCCACTTGGTGCCAATAACGTTTACATCTTTAGGACAAGGAGTAAGACATCATACATCATTAAGTTCAAACTGGCCAAGTTCTTCTTGCATTGCCGCAATCCATTATTAATCAAGTAAGGCTTTCTTGTAGTTCTTGGGTTCAATAAGAGAGATGAAAAATTGCAATCCTGCTAGTTCTCTGTAGTTTACCTGAGGGATTGATCGAGTTCTCCTAATGCTTGGTTCTGATTGCACCTGTGTTGGAACATGCAGTGGTACAGTGAGGGAAGATGTTCCAACATACTCAAATTTCTCAGATTTATCAGGATTGTTTGTATGTTCCAATGTTCCAACATATCCACTTGATACTTTCTTGTCGTCAGAATTATCTATGATAACCACGGTTGTTCACAGAATAACCAATAAAAATCCCAATATCACTACGGCTATCAAATTTTGCCAGTTGCTCTCTATCTTTGAGAATATGACACTTGCTTCCAAACACGTGAAAGTATGAGACATTTGGCATCCTTCCCTTCCAGATCTCATATGATGTTTTTCTTGTAATGGACGAAGATACACACAGTTTATAGTATAGCAGGCTGTATTAATGGCTTCCGCCCACCATTTTTTATGGATCCCTTTCTCAACTAACATGAGTAGAGTCATCTCTTGAAGAGTCACGTTATTCCTTTCCACAATTCCATTATGTTATGGAGTGGTTGGAGCAGAGAATTCATGTTGAATGCCAAGTTCATCACAGAAATCACTAATTGAGAATTTTCAAATTCCCTGCCATAATCACTACGAATTCTGACAATCTTTCCTACTGGACTTCCCTTGCTTGTCTGCAATTTTATCACCAAGCTTCTAAAAACATCCACAGTATCTGATTTTTCTTTTAGAAAAGCTACCCAAGTGTATCTAGAGAAATCATCAACGCATACAAAGATATACTTCTTGCCACTCATCTTAGGCGTATGGAATGGACCCATCAAATCCATACGTATTAATTCTAGATTCCTTGAGGTATTGATACACGGAACAGAAGAGTAGAGGGATCGAATTTGTTTACCTTATTGGCATGGTCCGCACACAATTCCATTTTTGCTTGTAAGTGTAGGCATATTTTGTACTACCTTCACATTGGCAATTTTCACCAGGTTTTTATAGTTGATATGACCGAGCTCTCGATGCCATAAGGTTCCTTCATCTTGTTTTGTACTCAGACACTTCACTTCTTATTCTAGCAAATAACAGTTGTCTGATGACCAAATGCCTAAAAGAACTTTATCTTCACCATGTTTCACTATGCATGTGTCTTTCTAAAATTCAAATGTCATATTATCATCACACAATTGAATGATACTTAGAAGATTGGCCTTCAGGTCTTTAGAAAACAAAACACTAGTAAATATCGATAATTTTTTAATATGCAGTTCACCTTTTCCAACCACTCGACTCTTCTTTCCATTGCCAAAAGTAACAAAAACATCATCATATGGTTTGATGTTTGTCAGAAATTCCTGAGTTCCAGTCATGTGGCGAGATAAAGCACTATCAAAGTACCACGAGTGTCTAGAATGTGCAATAAGGAAAGTATGAGCAACAAGGAAAGTACTAGTGTGTTTAATAACCCATACCTTTCTGACCATCCTTGATCGCTAGACATCGTCTACATTGGAACATACAGACAGTTTTCATCCAGTCATGATATCCCTGAGCAATTTTAGGTATTGTTCCTCAGTATGGCTATGATACATGCAGTAGCTACAGATGAGAGGTTTGCGTTGACGAGTCTTGATAACCTTTCTCTTTTATCTGTTGAATATCATGTTTGAAATTAATTGCTACCTGGTGTGTTGTTATACCCATTTCCTTGCCGATCTCCAAAGTTTCTTCCCATTGTTAGAATATCATCCAGTTTTGTCTTACTAGTGTTCAACTTGGAAATTGTTGTTTCGGCCATCTCAGCTCTCTTAGTTATTGCGTTTTGATTCAAATTTAATTCTTCAATCTCTCTTCTGAGTTCAACAACTAGAACAAGCAACTCCTTCTCCTTCTCAACCATTTGATTTTTTTCTTCCTTCAACGATTTGTTTTTATCAACAACTTTTAGCCACATGCCATACATTTTTTATATGCAGTGTAGATCTCTTCATCACTCACAACTTTTCCTTCACCATCACTAGATGTGTCATCGAAAACTGTATTGGAACATACACCCTCATTTTTCTTTGACATGTTGGAACATACATCATCATCTGATCCACCATGAACTTTTTCTCCAAATGCCACATAATTCCTTGTAAATTCCTCTTCGTCTTTTTCATCTTCTTCATCTTCACTCAATGAGGTGACATGTGATTTCCCTTTCTTCTTTCGGGTATTAGCACATTCAACCTGGATGTGACCATATCCCTCACATTCTCTATATTGAATTCTTCTAGGCTCACTTTGATTTCTAGAGAACTACTGATTTCCTTGTTCCATTTGAGTTCCACGATTATTACCAAGGTCTTGTGCCTGAGGTCTATTTCCACCAAATATCTCTTGTGATTTCTTATTTACCACCTTCTTTAACATTCTTAAGAAATTCTTAGTGATAAAAGCAAGTTCTTCAATTCCATCATCACTATCAAATCATGGATGACCCTTGATGACGAGGTTTTGAAGGCCAACTCATTCTGGACTTTCTTTGATGGTTGTTGCATTATCATCTCATAGGTCTGTAGTGATCCCATAAATTCATCTAAGGTCATGGTGGCTACATCCCTTGCTTCTTCTATTGCTCCAACTTTCATAGCAAACCTCTCAGGAAGAGATCTCAAAGTCTTTTTCACCAATTTTGCTTCATTGTAAACTTTCCCAAGTTGATATACCATATTGGAGATGTCTCCGAGTTTCCCATTGAATACAACAATAGTATCATCCTCCATCTTCAGTTTCTCGAACTTTGTAGCCAACATCTGTAGTTTGGATTCACGTATATAACTTGTTCTTTCATGAACGGTCTGAAAGATATCCCAAGCTTTCTTTTCCTGGTAACACATTGAGATAAGTTTAAATTTATTTTCATCCACCGCCGGGAAGATAGCATTCAGCGCCTTTGAATTTTCCAATGAAGCTTTTAGTTTATCTGGAGTCCAAATACACTTATCTTTGAGTTTTTGCTTCTACGTGCTTGATTCTCCTTCTTTCCCTTTTGAGTTAGTTTCAACATCTTCAGTGGGATGACTCCATTCGGTTTCAACAAAGCACCATGCCAGTTCATCCAGTGAGTTGATGAAGACTCTCATGCGTGCCTTCCAGTAATTGTAGTTGGTTCCTTCCAGTAGTGGTAGTCAAGACATCGAAGCTCCTTCTTTGGTCACCATGGTAAAATTGGACCACACTTTTCTTAACACAACCAAGGCAAGAATAAGTGACTTAGCTCTGGTACCAATTGAAATTTAGTTTTACCTAATTAATTCAATAATTACTATCATGTTCCAACTAATTCAAGTATGCAATAAAATGAAGCATAAAGACACGAGACTTGGTTACGCAATTTGGTGAAATCTAACTACATCTCCGGGACCTAGCCCAATTTAGAATGAATCCACTAATCAGAAAGATATAGCTATCTAATTATAACGTGTGAATTTTGCTAGCTCCCCTAGCTACCGATCTGCCTTGATCAGACTCCCTCTGACCTTGAAACACGTCAATGTTAGATCTCCTCCTCCTGAGGAAAATAAGGTATACGATTCTAAACTTGATCAACAGGTTACATATGTTGGAACATATGTATGCTTGCTCTCGCAGTACTCTTGGAAAGATAGAAATCTGTGTGCAGATTTTCGCAATTAAGTTCTTGAGTTATGCAGCCATGATGTCCTCTATAAATAGTCCATTGAGAAAATTGGAATTGTCAATGATTATCTCCATAATATTCCTACTCATCATCTGCTTCTTAAGCATATCCAAATCACATAAATAAATGGATTTTCCTTATCTCAAATATCTCATAATATTCCATAAATCCAATTCCATATTTATAGGGATTTTCCATAAACCCAGTATGCTTCTACTGCGTGCCTACACCAATATATTGCAGAATACACAACCTTCCATGAACCAATATCACAGTAATATTTGGTCATCGGTTAAACCCTTTCTGTATGTTCCAACATGTAAAGTTTTGCTTTTCCAAATTAGTTCACAGATGCCAACTAAATAATCCATGAAATCCATGTGACTTTACAATTTTCTATCAAAGTTTGATCACAAATTTGAATAGACGTGTAAACAATAAAATTATTGTATATGACATTGTTTAACCGTAACAAGTAATGTCTAAATATTAACTTTCTTTTGTCATTATTATACGTAGGTAAATATATTAAGCAGTATAATAATGATTGGTGTGCAAGTTGAGATGGGACAGAGGGAGTAATAAGTTAGGTATGGATCACGTACAACAATAGGCACCTTGATCGGCTAGTAAGTACTTCAACATCATCATCTTAATTACTCTGTAATTAGGAAAATTGTACTAAAGTTAGGTTGATGTTGACTCCTTCCCTTGTAATAATGTGTTAAATTTCAAATTATATTGGACTTCCATTTTAATATTAATTAATATAGTAATCCAAGATCTTATAGGTAGTATTTAAGAAATCGATATGCAAATATTTCAAAATAAAGCTTATCATTAAAATTTGGTGGACGTTGTTTATGCTAGCTGAATAGCACATTAAATGTCAATTCACTAGTGCAATAAAGGGTTGTTAGAGACAGTGAAAGGAATATTAGGATGGCGATTACAAACCGTCGTCCTTGGCACCGTCGCGGATCCTACCCACTCGTTGTATGTCGGTTCTACTACCACCGTTGTAATTTATATGCACTGTATTTTTTAATTAAATCATGTTTCTGATTCCAGAAACAATGGAAATTGTCATGTGTGAAACATACTTCCCGAGACGGAAATTTGTTACCAGAATGTAAAGAGGATGTCTTGTAATTGGATTCTAGATCAGTCGGTTCCAGCTTCGATATCGGAACATAATGTCGGCTCTAGTATCCATATTGTGTAATGATATGTTATGATTTTGGAACTTGGGTGGGAAATTAGAAAGGTTGCGAGATTGGGAAGGGATTTTGATTTTTGTTTTCTGAGTTCGCTGAACAGGGGACGTTTTAGAATAGTTGTTGTTTAGAAAATGGAGTAATATTTATATTTGAATTTGGAATAACGATCGGCTCTACTAATGCTTCCATTACTAGTTAACGTCCGCAATCGAAAGCATAGTCAGAAACTGAGGTTATCAGTAGTTGAATTGTTTTCATAAATGTAATTCATATTTGCATTCAGTAGACAAACATATGTAAGTAGTTTCAGATAGCAACATACAAATTGTAAGACAAGGTTAATTGTAAGACAAAATTAGAAATACATAGTAATGTTTTAGTGTATTAAAGTAGATCAAGCATATGTAACTGAACTTGAATACATAGCAAGGCTTAATGTATTAAAGTAGACAAAGCAAATGTAGCTAAATGTGAAATGACTTTTTTGGATACACTAATGTTACTAAAGGTTGTCATGACATACCTTAACTTCAACTAGTTTCAAAGGTTTGATTTAGTTGAATTTCATGAACCCAAACTAGTAGATAGTACTCGTCGAATGTTTTGATGAGTGGGAGGTATATCTACCTGAAGCCACAAATGGTTATTGATTAGGAAAAAAATAACTCCTTCAGTACTCCACTTCATTGGGCAGAGAACATTGTAAAACCTAGAAGAACCATGGGATAAATACATCTCAAACAACTCTATGCCTGCAAAGAAACCAAAAAGTTATTCACAACAACTCACAACATGGTGAATGATAGAAAACATATTAATAAAATGAAAATATTACCTATTTGAGATAGCATCCCTAATCACCACATCACGTGGATGAATTCTTGTGAATTCTATGGGGTTTTCTACCATGAACGCTGTTTTTAGACAACGCTAATTCAAAATCAACCGAATGTCTGCAGCTGAATCCTGAAAACCAATATGTGATTGGTGAGCGTTGTTTTACTCGCCAATATAATATGCAAACTCAAAAGATCAAATTAATACAATGGTCAGCGGAGTCGATCCCATAAGGAGCAAAGCAATAATTGTAAAATTTACCAACTAATTTTGAAACCTTTTTGGTGTAGCCATCACGCCTTAATTTCAAGATTTTCTCTAACAACTAAGAATGCAATCCTAATTAATCAAAAATGAGAATAAAATGTATAAAAATAATGTTAGCTAAGAATAACTTATATTAGCTAACATCGATCATAGGCACAATGATGAATTAATCCTTACGTATCTATCATCTATAGGAAAGTAGGTACGGTTAACCTCCCCAATTCTTTCTCACTTTATCGACAGTTAATCAATTATAAATAACCAACTGTTTCCCTTACCAAAATGTCCCTGGAAAGTATTCGTTTAACCAGATACACATTTTGATAACATTAAGAATAAAAAGAGCCTGATATAGCATTTATCAAAGTAAAGCAAATAGCAATGCACACTTATTTGTTCTCTATCTAGCTGTTATAGTCTTAAGTAGTTATCTGTATAGCCTCCACAATAACTCGATACTCACTAACCCTTTCCAACAATTACGTATTGGTGGAATTAGCTAGTAATATCCTAACAATATTCAAGTTAATCAGGCTTAAACATGCTAAGAATAAATTCAACCAAGAACAATTAAGAACACACAAGAATCAATTATAAAGAAATTAGGTCTCACGATCATAAACTAATACTCGTTATTGTCTGTCGATAAAAAAAATAGCTACTCATGATATAAACATAAAAATCTCAAAAGAAAATATCTGAAAACATGATGTTAAACTAAACTAGGAAAAGAAATTATTCCCAAAAGACGGGTTCTGTTTGGGCAAACTTGACCCTCTGCGGCGAACCAGAATCTGGAAATAATTAAGAAAATATGTTTGCAAAAATATAAACTAATTCTAGACTAAAAAAGTGCATCCCTAAATGTCTAAATTGATGTCTCTTATATACAGAAGAGGCTCAGCCCAAAATATCATTCAAATTTAAATTCTAATCTTATCCTTATTTAAATGAAAGATAAGAATCAAAATCCAAACCAATCTCTATAAAATCTCCAATCAAATATGATCATATCTTCATTCAAATATGATTTTATCTTCATTCAAATATGATATAATTAGCTCCAAATCAGAGTTAATTATGATTTCCACGCGGTTACACACGACAGCACCATTTTTGCGCATACCTAGTCTTCTTTTCTGCCATATTTCTCCTCAATTTCCTAAAAATTCATCTTAAGCCCACAAACCTGTAATCTCAGACAAATAATACACCTAGAGTGCAAATTAATCTCATAAAATCGCTATAAACTCCAAAAATAAACAACAAATTTATATGCATCAGTGATTATAACTTATCTTTGTGTTGTATATCATATTTAATGAAATGAATAACACACATTATTAGTAATCAACAATCCATAACTACATAACAAAAATCAAAACAAACAACAAACATGCATGAACAAAAAACAATAACTGAAACTACCTTTGTCTTATCAAGTCCAAGCATCTCCACGACATCCTGCAGATTGACAAAGTCCATCCCGACCCTGCTCTTTCAACAATCTTGAGCTACCCTTTCCATGGCTCGAGCACCTAGCCCCTGCTGCTCTGAACAATGAGTCTATCACAAAGAAATATGTTGGAAAATGGGATGTCGGTGGATTCAATGGCAACGTCGAAGATGTGACTAACACCTGCAGTGGAGATCATGTGGATGTTGTGGTGTGAGGGTTTCAAACTGGTTAAAGTTTTTGGTCGTGGATTTATGTAGAAGAAAATGTAGGGGCGGTGATGGATGTCACCATCCTCTGTTGCTGAAAAATGCTAGTAAAAAATCTATGAGGGTGGATATGGAAATATGAAGATTGTTTGGAGATTAATAGCACGCAAGAAAATAAGGGTTTAGAGAAGGGGCAGACTTTATGCTTTTTGCAGGAGTTGGGAGGCACTTGTTATAAATAAAGCCACTCTATGAAAGAAGGCAGTTGAACTACCTTCTAACCTCTATCAACACGTCACTTAATAAATGTTCCAAAATTGAAAAATCATCTGATTCTATTTTAAAATCTGTTAGACACAGTTACGATACCGATTGGAGAGCCAGAACTGAAACTAGTTAAGGAAAATAACCTCATTTTTATTTTGACCATGGTTCCAAAATTGGAATATGTCACGGTGGATTCCACGCCATCTCCTGACATCACCCTCGATTTTTGAACTGTCCCGTACAAAAAGTTTGATCCTCCCAAGTTCCATAACCAAACATTGAAATATTGTAGCTCCAAATATCCTTTTGTTCATTCAAATTACATTTTATACGTTTTCATATTCATTAAGGATGGGTAAAGCGAGGGGAAAAAGTAAGCCAACTAATCCTTCACCATCTACATTTAGGGGTCTAGATACAACGGTCAATCTGCCATGGGAGAAACCGGTGGAAATCATCTAAAAGAGGAGACATGTTATTACGCAGTACATCAGAAGACAAAGGGACCACGAGTGTTCTTCAGAGCCCACATCCAGTCAAATTTTTATTAAGGCAGCAGAGAAACGTTATGGCCGAGGGGTACGCCAGAAAATCCCCCAAATATGTACTTGATTTATATTTAGGATACATATTGGATTATTTTCGACCTCATTATTTGCATAACCTAATTACGATGGATATTAACTATTATTTGAACCTCCAACCCATACAAAACTTCTTGTAATCTCATCTAACTTCGGAGATATTAACTTAGGAAGCTTGTAAACTTACATGACATAGTACGTTTTTTACTCAAGGGATGGTTTAGCTAGTGTTATTTTCCGATGTAAAGAAATTCATCCATGCCTCCACTTCTGAATTTTCCTCTTAAAGCTCGATAATACATTCTCAAATAATTGTCTTCTTCTTGTACTGAGTATGTTGACCCCCAAATACTTGTCTGAAAGACCGAACCTTTGAATATTTAATGCATAAGAAGCCCAATATCTCCATCATTTAGGCGTGTTAAGACTAAAAAATAAAGATAATTTCTCAAAACGTATCCTTTATCCTGAAAACATTGCATAAGAATCCAGTCTTTGTGCCAGAAATATTATGTTTTGCTATGTATTTTTTGTAGAGATAATGCAATCGTCTGCATAAGATATATGGGAGATTCTTACCCATTTCTATTGAAATTAAAACCAACTTCCCTGTGCACTGGTGATCACTAGCTAGAGCTGATGATAAAGCTTTTTGGCAAATTATAAACATGTAAGAAGAAAAAGGGAAGCCTTATCTAAGTTTTTTTATTGGAGTTGTCTAAAATTTTACCATTTCTGTGGTCTGTGAAATTGTTGTAATGCACTGCATTATCATATGAATCCAGTCTTGTAGAAATTCCATCTTTTGTAAAAGATCTTGTAGAAACTACCAAGAAACTCTCACATAAGCCTTATTCATAACCAAATTTAATAGCTTCATAGGATTGTCTCCCTTTTTCTTCTTCTGAATATGATGAGTCATTTCATGTACCATTTGAATACTCTCTACCAATCTATCTTCTTGGAACAAATCCATTTTTGGTTGTCAGATATTAGGCTCTTAATCACATTTTTCAAATTAACCTAGAATACCTTTGCAAAGATTTTATAGTGTATTTTACAAACACTAATTGGCATGTAATCCTTTGCAAATATGGGATTTCTTGACTTTAGGGTGAACACAGTTAATGTTTCATGCCAGCCTCTATTGATTAGGTTTCATTGTTGTAAGGAAAGAATACACACTAGAAGTGGCATTTTTATGTTATCCTAATGTTTTTGATACAACTAGGAGGGAAGCCATCTTTCCCTGGTGAAGACCAGAACTCCATAGCCTTAATTGCCTCTCATACCTCCTCTTCCTTAAAAGTTTGGCTTAGCAGCAATTTATTATTAGTCCTTCATTTGAAAGGTATAGAGCTTAGAAATTTTTCTATGGAGCTTTGATAGCGTGACATATTGGGATATATATACTACTAAGTATAGACCACTTTAATCTGTCTTAGCATTCACTATAGTACAAAAGGCCTATTAGGACACATATATAGGGACGGATTTATAAGAAGCGTCCTAAGGATGAGGGCAACGAGAGTTTTTTAGTGGTTTCTTAAAGTTAAGAAACCACTAATGAACCACAAGCCCCCCACAATGGGGTTTATTTGTGGTTCCTTATTTAGCAAACCACCCAGTGGTTGCATTGTTTGGAAACCGCTCAAGCAACTAGTACTAAGCCAACCAGTAAGTGTGGGACCATTTTACTATCCCCTGGCAGGACACGTGTTACGCTATGATTGGGACACGTGTCCCTACAAGCGCCCCTAGTGGATAGTTGGGACACGTGTCACCATCCAATTAAACATGTGTCGTAATGGATAGTTGCCTTTTTAAATATAATCGTGTGGGACATGTGTCCCAATGGCTCTTTTTCTCTTCCATCAGCTCATATTTGGACACGTGGTCCAATCCAATGGTGTCAGTGTCCCAAAGACTTTTTTTAAAAAAAATTGCAAATTTTTTATTTAATTCTTTTTATTTTTCCAATCCCGCACAAATGTTTAGCCTATAAAAAAAAGCCAAATGAACACAATTTTATCACAATACTTCCAATTCCATAGCTTCTTCCTTGATTTCTTCTTCTCCAAAATTTAATTTTAATTCAATAAAGATTTAACAATTATTTTTAAAAAATGAAAGTACATTTTACAAATAAAACTAGGATTATTATCACGTTAATTTAAAATGAAAGCATGGTTACATATTCGATTATATTTTTTGAATTTCTGCTGGGTACTTTTCAAATTTGTAATAATTTTATTGAATAAAACCATGGTTATCATCAAGTTAATTAACAGTAAAACCATGGTTAATTCAAAAAATAAAAAAATGGAGTGGTTTCTTAGCGGTTGCTTGTGTTGAGGTGAAAGATAGAGATTGAGAGTTATATTATATTTAATTGGAAGAAATCACAAGAGTGGTTTCTTCCATTGTCCATGCTCTAACAAATGTATATTAGGACGCTTATAAAACTAAACGTCCTAATGTTGTGGGACACATATTAAAAGTATCCCAATATATAATTAGAACACTACAGAGCGACTCAATGTCAAAACTATTAGGACAGTTATAAGTGTCCTAATAGATATATATTAGGACGCTTAATAAGTTAAGTGTCCCAATACATATCTAATTAGAACATTAAAATGAGACCTAATATAATAGGACGCATAAAAACAACACTATATTTTGTCTAAAGAGTCGCTTAATATAAAGACCCCGAATCTATAGGGACTCGCGACAACGGGACGTTTATGAGACATTTTTAGAAGCACTCTATGAATGGAAGTGTCCCAATGGAGATCTATTTGGCCACTTTTTAGCGTCCTAATAAATTTTTTTGTTGTAGTGAATTCTGCACAAATTTGTGGAGTAGAAGTAAGCCATTGGCCATCCCTAGACTTAATTTCCACAATCTTTCTACTAAGAGATGTAGATAGAACTGTCAATTTGGTTATTTGAGTCAGGTTCAGGTCAAATAGGTTTGGGTTGAAACAGGTTCAGGTTGAAATGTGTTGAAATTTATTTGTCGAGTCGTGTAACTATTAGGTCAAGTTACTGACAAGTCTGTATTGTTTCTTGGGTCTAGTTGTGTTAGGTTACTGTCAGGTTGGGTTATTGACGGGCATGTACTATTTCTCGGGTTGGCTCGTGTTGGGCTACTGTTAGGTCCGGTTACTGAAGGGTCTGTAATGTTACGGATAGATTCTATAAAATTTCTTGGATCGGGTCGAGCCAGGTTGTTTTTGGGTTAGGTTATTGTCGTGTAATATTTGTACTTGGTTAAGTTTAGGCTGGGTCAGGTTACTGTCATGTCGCGTTGAAGTGGGGTCCTTTACGTTTCTCGAGTTGGGTCAGTTCAGATAACTTTGTTTAGTTTTACTTGGGTTTAGTTTAAGTCGGTTTATGTTAGTAAATATTTTATTTAAGTTCATGCTAGATTCAGATACACTTCGGACTGGTTCATTTTGAATTAATTTATTTTGATTAAGTTTATCTTGTACTTGTGCATTATTTGAATATCTTGTATAATCAATTATGTAATGACTTGATATGATGTAAATCATGTAATCATATTTGTAATCTTTCAATCAATAAAATTCATCCTTTATTCTCATAAGTGTATCTAAATAACTTACTGCATTTAGTTATAACTAATATTGAATTTGTTTGACTAAATGTTAGTTGACCTTTTAATACTATGTTTTCAAAATTAATTATACACATTATTCTTCATTATTTAACTTCAAGTTGACTTTCATAATTAGATTAGTTTATTTTACTAATTAGTGTATTCTGATGTAACAATATTCATCTTATCTAATTAATCATTGGTTGACTTTCTACAAAAACTCGATTATCTTTATTTTAATTTTTAAATCATGTCTTAAAACCTAACTATAAATCTATATCCTTATTCTCTACAAAAGTATATTGATTTTATCTAATAAACTGTTAGTTAACTTTTTATAGACACTAATATACATTTAATTTTCAAATTTACTTAGTACATTGAATTATAGTTTTCCGTTATTATCTAGACTTAAGTTAAGCAACTCCTACTTAACGTTCAATAAACATCAATTACTTTTTAATTCCGTACGTAAATCTAATACATAATTGATTACATTAATATATAATAACCAAGACGACTTTTTATGAGCACACTTGTCTTAATTAGAGCAAAATATGTATAAGGATACATTAATAGATAGTCTTAGATCATATAACTCGTAATTATGCTAATATTCTGTCAGCTACTGAGTTGAAATTAGGTCTCAGTAGAGTTTCGTTGTGTCGGGTTTGAGTCCAGATCATTGAATAAGAATTGGGTTTCGAGTTGAGTTCAGTCATGTCGGATTTGGGTTTAGGTCCAAATTATTAGGTGGAAATAGAGTTTCGGGTTGAGTCTGGTTGTGTCGAGTTCGGGGGTCAATATCGGTTGGGTCAGAATTAGTTTTGAGTTGAGTTCGATCGTGTCAGTTTGGATCGAGTTAGAAATTCAGGTCAGAAATTGACAGTTTTAGATGTAGAAGGTTGTGATATACATGCTTAACATTTTGTAGTAAAACTTTCAAAACTACACATCCATAAATGGCCACCAATTATCCGGTACATAGGCACCATTTATTTGGCCTCCTGAAAACCAGTGCCTAAGTATGGGGGTGCTAGAACGTAGTTACATAGGCACTGGTATACTGTACCAGTGTTGGAACCTCATACCCAGCACCGGTATAGTGCTACCGGTGCAAAATTGACCTCTGACTGTACTGGTGCTTATAAAACAATACCGATGCTGATATTTCTTAGCACCGATAAGTGATAGGTGTCGGTGCTGCATGTAAAAATCAGATCTAGGTGCTCATATATATTGAGCACCGGTGTAACTCAAGCACCGGTATGAAAATAATCTGTGCTCATATTTGAAGGGGACTAAAATTTTGAGCACTAGTATAGAATTAATACCAGTGCTCCTTATTCTAGCAACAATTAGTAATATCATAAACCGATGCTAGTTTTTTTTTGGCATTTGCAATGCACTATTTTAATTTTGCCTAGCCCATCCCGGATCCAAATCTAGGGAAATTTCACAGAACAAAATCAGAATATTTAATTTACTCTAAATTTAAATACAAAGTATTAAATATAGTCTGAATTGAACTAAGATTAATACTAAGCAACAAGAAATGAAAAATGTAAAAACTGTAGAATTCTGGAAAAATCTGGAAAAAAAATCCTTCAACAACTAGCAAATTCATTAAAAATCACAATAAAATCAATTTTTTATGCTCCATTTTATGGCAGGAGGTCCATCAATGTCTTGCATTCCTTCGAATATACGTCCACCCAAGCCTGACATTATCTGTCGGCTATACTACTCTCTCTTTGCCATTGTATGCTCCTTGTTCCCAAGAAATACTTGTTGATTACACAATCTCCCCCACATTAGGTGAAAGTATTGATTAGGTAAAAAGAATAAGTGTTTAATTCGTAATTTATCGGCTGACCTCTAGAATATTGGTGGAGGTAGTTTTGAGCACAAGTTCTTCCATGAACAGGAGGACGTAGTACCCACATTCCCAGTCACTCACCTGATGCTGTACTGCAAAGGAAATTGATCAAATGTAATTGTCTGAAATAATGTTAGGAATAAAAAGAACTTTTGAATTGAATTCTTACATCAATATTTGTGATTTTTCAGGTGTAATCCAGAGATGGTTCTATCTTTCTCTTCTCCCTTTAATATCGACATGCTAGCCCATCAGTGTATAACTTTTAATGGTTACACATTTCACTTATAGAAGATAAAATAAGTAAAGCGAAAGAAGTGAAAGTACCTGAAATGACTTGGTTTTCAATATTGTGGTGGGGTTTCATTCCTCCAATCATTGAGTCAAGGGTAAAAACTCCATCTGTACAAGGACGGATGATTATTAAGTACCAATGATCATTGTATTGAAAAGTAGAGCATGAATGATTTTGTAATTGATGAACAATTTGACGGGCATATTATAATTTTAAAATGTCACTTACATTCTAATGTATGACACCACATAAATCTCAGTGTAAGTCTGAAGCATAGTATCTAGAATGGCTTTGACACAATTATCTACTTCTGTAGCTCCGAATTCCAAGACCAAGCGTCTCATGCTCACAAAAAAAACTATATGCGCCCATTGTTGGTATCGGGGACTTGGTCCCAAAGGTTCCTAGAAGAATAGAAATTGTTAATGTCTTAAAAAATTGAGAAAATATTAATAGACTTTATGTGAAAATGTAAATCGTACCCATCCGCACATCTATCTATGAGTTCGATAGCCAGGCCACCGTGTTGAAGTTTTCAAGCTTGTTTTCAAACTCCACCATCAGATCGATTTACAATCCTCATTGATGATACGTGCCAAAAGTGGAAGGACAAAATTGTGGGAACAACACAACCTTTCCCAACTCCTTCATGTTCTTCATAAGCTTGTTGCAGTACTTGATGATGCAGTTTGCCATATTGGGATATGCCGTCAAATTGTGCCGGTTGTGAAATTGTGATTTAGGAAATGAACGAGTGTTAGGCTAAGTCAAAATTAATTAATTATGTGAAAAAATGGATGGTCATAGGATGTGCTTGTTTGAGTGGCCTTGGATGCATAAATTTTTGCTTTGATGGATGGTAGGTGTTGCTTGATGCAGATTGTTTTGGCATAGATACTGGTTATCCTGGTGAGAAAATGAAGTTAACTTAAACAAATCTTAACTTAGAAATAAATCGCAATAGTTGTTGTAATTTGTTGTACTTATTACCTCATCATCGTTGATATTAAGGCAACAAAGATCATTGTCCCAGGCCACATTTCTTCCAAGTCCTCAAACTAGGGATCATCTCCACGTCCGACCAAAGACATAGGCCAGTGTACAACACTCCCTACTGCCTCTCCCAAATAATTAAAAGCATGGTTGGCAGATGGAAATTTAGCTTTTGAATGGTAGATTGGCTTGCACACACAAATGCGAGCTACTCCACCCGGTGCCTTATTGCGACGCCTTGATTTTTGGAGCAATGCTTTACCAACCTTTACCTTCTCTCCCTCAATGTTCTTGATGAACAAGGTGACCAACTCACCATCCTGTCACATGGACTGATTATTAAGCTATTCCAAGCATTCGTAGGATTTAAATGAAAAATATAAGTAAAATAAAAAAATCAAGGAATTAAAATGCATATAAACCTCCACATGCTCTTCTTCGTCACTGGGATCTTGGTCCGAGCCGGTAAGACCGGTGAATAAACCTACCAAGGCCTTCTCAATGAAGCTATTCGGGTTATCTAGGCCTCCCAAAATATTAACTCTGCTTGCTGCAGCCATTCCCTTCACTAACTCGTCCAGGTAAGCAACCGTCGCGTTCATAACCGGCTGATCAGTGGGGGCTTTCATTGTCTCCCTCTATCGGGATGAGGAGCTCCTATTGCATTTGCTTCTTGCTGGATGTGGGATGGCCACATCTGCTGGCAGTCGAGTTTGGATATCCCTATAATGACATGGGTGATCCCTTTTCTTTGTGGCTACTTATCAAAATGTCCTCACCAAGTTGCAACTCTAGGGCTACCTTCTCTTTTTCCTCATTCATCCTTAATTTCTTTGAATATTATTGGGTTAGTACTAAAAATATGTTTACAGTCACAAATGTATTTATATGAGTTGAATACTTACGATTTCCGCAATTACGGCTTTCATTTCTAGGGTTTGGTAATCTTTATGTTCCCCCTTGATTGACTCAAGGTAGACCAATGATCTGCGAGGCTTGAAATTCTTGGAACTGAGCTCCTCCTCGATCTCATCTTCATTGAAGCCCTGATCCCTAAGCTTCTTTCGTTCCTTCTCTTTCAGCTACTCAATTAGCTTTTCTCTCGTTGACATATTGCCCTTTGGACCCATGTGGTGGGCGTATTTATTTCTTTAACTAGGCACTTGCCTTCTCCCTTTATTTTGATACAATATAATGTTCAATCAGCCATTAGCACAATCAACTAGTTTAAAATTATTTAAATAATATGATGTTTTTTATTTAGAAATATACTTACCATGAACTTTTTAGTTTTTTTGGTTTCCTTTCCTCATCCATCCACATATACATTTCCCATGATTTAGCCTCTGGTTTTTTCCCGCTCAGTAGGCCATGTATGTATTTGTTCTCCACCTTTGTTTTCAAATTTTTATGTGCATTGCCAGCCTTGTTGACCACATCCTTCCTCAATGTCTCCCATTGTTCTTTAATCAATTTAGTTTCAAATTTGAAACTTTCCTGCAAGGAGATGTAAAATAATATTTAGGTTAATAAAAACAATGGGTTATAATGTATAGGTTTTAAAATATAGGCTTTTACCTTTATGTCTTTCCAAGCCTCCTCCTTCATATCTTTTGGCACGTCTTGTCAGTTTCTCCATGTTCAAAATTTAATCCACCTCTGGAATGCGTAGTTGCAATACGCGGTCTAAGCGGTCCAATTTTTTGTGCATACCATCTCACCCCAATGCTCTCAAATGTGAATGGGACATGATCCTTTTCCTTGGCTATCATGACCGACTGGCACGTAGTCGTGCCTCATAGCTTACACCATGTGGTAATCTCAAACTTGTCGAATGACTCCCCCTTATAGCCACCTGCTTTGGTAACGTCATCAGTCGGTGCTTTGTGACCCTTTTTGCCCTCACTATTGCCCTCAGACTTAATTTGGCCACCCTCTTTAGGAACCTCTTCTAGAGAAAAAAATGATGTACCCTCTTCTTTAAATTGAATTTTCAGAGATACCCCCGGTGGTTCTGTATCGTCTTCGTGTTCAGGGCCAACTTCTTGGTCCTCGACCCTTAGTTTTTTGGGTGGAGGCCACTCCTCTTTCTTTTCCCACCGTCCTTCTTGGATTTTGGCGGCATCTATGTATGTAGACAACTACAAATCATTAATAATATGACAACCATTATAACATTTGTGCACATAAACCATGACAAACTCATTTCAAAGCAACCAACCATTAGGTAATTTGAACAACTTTAATGAACATCCAACCAACCAAAGTATTTCCATTAAACACCACACCAACATTTTAAGACGGCAAGAGGAACGAGTAATCGACACATCGTTAATCCTTTCTAAGAATAACCACATTGAAACCATTCAATCAATGTCGGCTAAGAAACAACAAAAAATATCAAACATTCGGAAAAAGGATAACATTATACACAATGTAACATCTCATAGATCACAACCAACAAGTTGGCCACAGTAATTATAATGGGTACAACCCTAAAAAAATAAACATTGAAATTGCTTCATTGAGACATTTCATCGAACACCTACTATTTCATACCCATTTCATAGAATCCAAAAGAACAAAAACTTTGGGGAGGACATAAACACTTCAAATATATGACGTGCCTTTGAATGATGAGAATTTACAACCGGTGGAGGGCAGTTCTGAAAACTTTTGAGTTCATGGCTTCCGAGATACAAAATGGGGTGTGTTTTGGTTTGTTGTATAAGGTGGATTTGAGAGAGTGGAGTAGTGGAGTGTGAATGAAGGAGTAAAGGGGTGGAGATTGTGGGTAAGATCATATTTATGGAGGAGAAAATGGTGGGAATAAGTTTTGGAGTTGAATCGTGGCCATTATACCAAGGAAGATGATTGGTTTTTTTAATACCCCCGAAGCCAACACTGTTGTTTCTACTATCTTCTAGTGCCCAGTCTAAGTATTGAGCACCGGTATGAAACCGCTGCTGTTAAACAACATACCAGTGCCTATGTCACTATAAAGCAACTGCTTGAGGCTGCTTAAAATGGGGTTTGTTTTTTTATTTCAAAGTCCAAAAAGGATTGGGATTAAAATAATTCTGAGTATTAGGCACCGGTATTTCAAATGGTGCCATTATTCAACAACCACTCTATAATGAATAAAGCAACTCCATCCCACTGCTTTAAATGAATTTCATTTTAAAAAATTTTAGGCAAAAAGCTACTGTGAGAAAAATTTCTCAAGTATGGAGCACCGTTATAACATACTGGTGCTAGTAATGGGATTACCGGTGCCCATTTAAATTGATACGGCTGCTTGTGGCTGCTTTCTTTGGGCCCGGGCTGGAAATTATTTTAGCCCAAAATCCCTTGGGCGGGAAAGCACCTTTCTGCTCTAGAACTTGTATATACCAGTGCCCATCTTATTTTTACAAAAATTTTAATTTCCAGCTTAATTATTTACAAAATTTTAATTTTTTTGCATTCCCTCAATTTCTTAACACTGGTATAGTTCAATGAAATACCTGTGATAGTTTAACTTTCAATATTTTGCATAATTCGATTCATTCCTAATAGAAAGATTAAAGTTTTTTCTATCAGTGTTTTTCAATTGGATAGAGAAATATGCAATTTAACAAGCAGTGTATGCAGTGTAGAGAGATTGGGTAAAAAGGATGAACAGAAAGGCATGTATCTAACTTTGGTAAAATTACACTATTACCAAAAACTGTGTTATGCCTTCTTCGTTGCATCCAAATAACTTGATTTTATGTATTCTTGGGTTAATATAGAAATAAAAAATAAATTCAATTTTTGATGAAATTATGTAAAGTGCTAGTACATGTCTTAGAGTATTTTTCGCTTGATTACTTAGACGTTAGGAAGTGTAATCGGAAAGGATTATCGGTAAGTCCAGGGAATACCGGTGCCTATGATCCCATACCGGTAAGCACCCACACTGTTTTCCAGCACTGGTTTTTCGGTTTCCATACTGGTGCTAGGTTGTACTATAACTTTTCTAAAATGTTGAAGACAAAATGGAAAACAAATCCGCTCGACACTACAACCAAACTAAACACAAATTCATATTTTCATATCAATATGCTGAATAGATCGGATATGGGGGAGTACACAAAAGTATAATACTAATTACATTTAAGGTGATAAGATCCACCTATCTTTCCTTTTCAAGATAACATCACCCCCAACAATTTGATCACTCATCTACCCACAATACATCGCCATGCGACCATTTACCTACTAATGCTCCACCCACGTCCTTGAAACTTGGAAATACAGATGGAAACTCAGGACATTTAGCTAGGACATGCCAATCAATCTCCTCTTTGAAGTAGAACTATTTCCCATGCAGGAAGACATGCCACGTCTCATTGCTCGAATCCGTGACATAAAAAATCTTGCATGTCTGGGCAGCTAAGATGAACTTGTCATCCTCATACCCGAGTCAAGTTAGGTCCACCAATGTGAAACCAACAGGTTTCTCCGTACGAACCCCGCATCCATTATCAACCCACCAGCACTTGAATACAAAAAATTTGAACTCAACATATTTTTACTCCCAAATCTCCCTAATCACCCCGTAGAAGACCAACACTATAACAAAAGGATTTCATCTTTCTTGCTAGACTACCACATCAATTATGATTCAATGAAAACACCACTATTTTGCGTCGTGCTCTTGTTGTCCTTCTCAACCATTGAAAAACTATATCCATTAATAGCATACCCTTGGTATCTTCTGACAGTGCAGTTGGGCATTATTATAAAGGCACGAAGTTTACTAGGCATGACATCCACATTGCAACAATTATAAAACCAATTCGCAAATGTGGAAGAATGCTCCAACTATATTTTGCTCACGCCAAGTTTGGAAAGAGTGCTTCTAAATGTGACATGTGCTCCTGAACATAGATTGTAGTCTCGTTACTAACCTGTAAAACATACAGGTGAACTTTCATCAACTCAACATTGAATGGTGTATGTTGTGTACCTTTTGAAAGTGCCGCCCTAATTATCCTACAAGTGCGGTTGTTCAGGTAATCCAATCGATTTATTTCCAACCAAGTTCGAAGTACAGTACTAAATGATCTCCTCGGTCACGTACCTTTGCACAATGCTCGCATCCGGCCAGCTGCGATTGTGAGCGTAACCTTTGAAAACCTCCATATGCCCCTCAAATGGGTACATCCAATGTATTCCCACTGGACCACATAGTCAAATTTTCCTAACCAAATGGATAATGAGGTGGACCACGATGTCAAAAAATGGGGGAGGAAAGTACTTCTCTTACTATAATAACACTAAAAACCCCTTATATATTCTTCCAGCAAAATGGAGTTAAAGAAGAACACAGGAGCATAACGCTAAATCGCACGTCCTCCTCCATAACACCACAGATGGCAACGGGTAACAGTTGTTACATAAGTACATGAAAATCATGAGATTTCAAGGCATTCATACGAAAATTGTAATTCATAAAACAACTAACATTAGAAGAGTAGCCGAATGGTACCTTCATTCCTAGAATACACTCACAAACCAATCTCCTCTGATCCACTGACAAATTGTACGGGGTAGGAGGCAAGTACGTTTGGTTCCCTCTCGCCTCCGGGGCTAGATTCGACCAAATACCGAGCTCCAACAAATCCTTTCGGCCATTCAAGTTGTCATTCGTCATCCTAGGAATATTAGGTAAGGTCCCAATCAAACTCATGCACACATTTTTTTTCAATGTGCATTACATCCAAACAATGTCGAACCTCCAAATGATCCCAGTACGGTAAATCGAAGAAAACCAATCTCTACTTCCAAGGTCCATCATGCGCTACACCCACCTTCTTCATCTTTTTCCCAAGAAAAACATTCAATTTCTTTGCCTTGTTGTGGATGACAACCCCTTCAATGGTCTTGGCGCCTTCCTAACATCCTTCCCACCAAAAAACTGAAATGTGTCCTCTCACAACTTGTGCTTCATCGAGAGGAATTTCTGATGACCCAAATATGTTGTCTTGCGACCATTCTTCAACTACTTGAAATATACGCCCTCTTCGCATACGGGACACACCTTGTGGCCCTTCACCACATAACCCAAAAGGTTACCGTATGTTGGAAAATCATTCATCGTATGAAAAACAATGCTTTAAAGTTGAACACTAATCCCCTAAAACCATCAAACACGTCGACATCGTTGGACCATAGTACCTTCGAATCTTCTCAGGGGGCAGATACGTATTGATATCATTTCTGGGATGTTTGGGTCCTGAAATCAATTAATGCGTCAACACATATTTTCTCTTCATACACAAATACGGAGGAAGGTTGTGTACGGCGAGCATAATCGGCCATGAACTATGTTCCGACGACAGGTGGCCGAACAGGTTCATTCCATCAGTACACAAAGTCATCCTCAAATTCTTAGGCTCACTTACGAATTCTAGATACCTCTTATCAAATTTCTTCCACTGGCCGGCGTCAGCTGGATGACAAATCATATCATCTTCAAGAGAACTCCTTCCCATGTACCACGTCATGTTCTTTGCATCATTGCCGTTCTTGAATAACCTTTTTAGCCTCAGAATAATTGGAAAATACCACATGCATTTCATAGGACCTGTTTCCTTACCTTTATAACAATAACTCCATCGACAGCCACATTTCTCCTTTTCTTGTAACGTGACACATGGCATACGGGGCAAGCCACGTCCTCCCAATCACCCCTGTACAAAACACAATCATTGGGACAAACATGTATTTTTTTATACTCCATTTCTATCAAACATTGAATTCTCTTCTATTCGTAGAGGTTGTTTGGTAACTCGTTACCGGATGGAAGCTTCTCATTCACAAAATTTAGCAACTTATTCATACTAGTGTTGCTCCAAGAACCAACACCTTTCATATTAAGAAATTCCATCAAACATTACATGGCCGTGTCTTTCTTCTTGCAACCGGGATACAACGGTCTATCCTTCTCACCTAAGAAATTTTACAAAACCTCTGGTCTCCCCCTAAATTCATCGACAACCTCCTCACACATGTCATCTAAATTTACATCTCCAAAACACTCGTCTTCACTATCTACAACCACCTCCGGCGGTGCCTTTTCACCATGAAACGTCCAAACCAAACAATCTTTTTGAAACCCTCTCTTAACCAAGTGGAGTTTCACCATGTCTCTATCACCACTACGGTTACAATTCTTGTAATCACGACAAGGACATAAGACTCGCTTCTCACGACCAAAAGCGTGCTCTAAAAAATCCTCCACAAAAACAACATATTCTTTGCTCAACCAACTAATGCTTCCATACACGTGCTTATGTCTCTCAATTGCACGTTCCATCTCTACAAATTAATGAATGTGCAACAATTATAGTTTCACACAATACCCATATCTACGCAACATTCTAATCATTCAAAATCAATTCGGAAAACCTTAACGTACAACTCACATTACTACATTCAAAACTTATCCAACAATTTCACATTCCTAAACAAGGTATTGATGACATCAACAATTCTACCAAAAAAATCACATTTCTTAGATCTAACATATCAAACACACTATACACACACACACACACACATATATATATGCATACAAACCATTTCTAACATATTTCATCATCAATAACATGCCAAATTATTTAAAATCTAACCTTTGAGGGTCATTTGAGCATTCAATGCTAAAACCCTAAAAAAAATACCATTAATGAACCTTTTCTCCCAAACACCTACTTTTTACCCTCCAAAAAATAGTGATAGATGAGCATTAAATGTTGCTCTTGCACCGGTATTCTTCCAATGTACCGGTGTTAGGATTTTTCCACCAAAATTTACTTGCCAAAAATACTATTCCTGTCATAGGCACCGATTACAGCACCGGTACAGTTTATTTTACCACTACCGGTTCTGGAAAATATATAATTCCACCTTCATTTTTTACATGGGCACCAGTATTTGACACCGGTACTTGGGATACCGGTGGTGTATTTCTACATAAGCACTGGTATTGGGCACTGGTGTCTGTGAACCAATGACGAACAAGTACATAGGCACCGGTTGTTCACTTCTTTTTTCCAGAACCAGTGCCTATGATCAGCCCAACTCCAATTTCTTCCCCACAACACTTATATACTGGTACCTATGTACATATTTTCCATTACTGTTTACTAAACAACACTTTTTTTGTTTCATATAATGTTCTTACCACCACTACAACCACCACTAATTGTATAGGTACATGACATTCAAGTGACCTTGTTATTATTAACACTAGAATTGATGACCTTATTATTAACGCCATCTTTGATAGGACTCGTACAAATGTATTTAAAACGTGGATGTCCTTAAAATATGTTTTCAAAATTAATGGTTCAAATAGAAGATGAGCCTATACTCAGGGTCATTTCTAAAACTGTCAATCTCTGACCCAAATTTCTGATCCGATCTGAACTGACTCGATCGAACTCAACCTGAATTCGATTCTAACTCGCAAAATATCGATCCAAATTCGAATCCGACCCAAATTGAACTCAACCCGAACACGATCCTGGCCCGCAAAATATTGACCAGAACCCGAACCCGACCCAAACCAAATTCAACCCAAACCCGATCCTGGCCTACAAAATATTGACCCAAACTTGAACCAAACCGAACCACACTAAACCCAATTCTGACCTGATAATCTGGGCCCGAACTCGACTCGACCCGAGATCAACCTGAAACCCAATTCTAACCTGATAATTGGGACCCGAAAGAACCCAAACTCAACTCAAAACCCGATTCCAACCTGGTAAAGCATTTCTTTAAAAAAAATTAAAATGCAATCCTAGCACCGGTATATTATAACTTATATTGTGGCTAGCTATTTTCCAACCATAATTTTATCCACCATAATTACTATTCTGGACATAGGCACTAGTATTAGCACCGATATATGTCATTCAGCGAAACCGGTGCTGAAAATTATTAAATTCAAACATTTTTTTTCTTGAGTGAACCGTTGCTGGATTTATTCATAGGCACCGTTTTTTTGGTTCATTTGCCAGATTGTCGGTGCCTATGAAATTTTGAACGCCGGTATTGTTCTTCCAGCACTGACATATCGGTGTCTATATACATTTTTCTAGTAGTGTAACCCAACCCAACATGACTCGAGAAGCATTACAGACCCATCAGAACCTGACTTGACATTTACCTGATGCAACCTGACAAACAGACTTCAACATTTTTCAACCCAAACATGTTTTGACCCGACCTAACCCAACCCGACTAACAAACTTCAACCCGTTTCAACTCAAACCTGTTTTGACCCGACCCAACCCGAACAACAGATTTAGACCTGTTTCAACACAAACTCATTTTGACCCGACCCGACCCGACCCGATCCCAACCCAAAAAACATATTTTGACCCATTTCAATCCAACAGACTCGTTTCAACCCAAACCTGTTTGATCCGAACCCAAAACCAACCCGAATAACCGAATTGACAGCTCTAGTCATTTCACAAAATCCAATCTCTATAAAATACCGGGAGGTGGTGGAGATGGGGGATTAAAATTACTTTAATATGACAAAGATAGTAAAACTGTATAAAGAATGATCTGGCATGAATTATGAGTGTGGATTAAAGAAATGTTCTTAACACGATAAATTTCATAATTCACCAATATATTAAATTCAAAAGGCTAATTGTAAATCTGCACCGTAAATTTTGCTATAAGAGCCGAATCGTAGGCATGGCAATAATGTGCTCTCTTTTCCCACACATGACACACTTTATTTTTTTAGGTTGTTTTTTTATATTGACACGCTTTTTTTATCTTTAATATCATTTTTTCAATTTTATACTCATTTAACTTTATACTTTTCAAATTTAATTTGGACCACTAATTCATTTACACAACTAAAAATTTGGTGTGATACACACAAAAACAGAGGGAGCAATTTAGAGTTGTCATGCCCGAATTTCTGACCCCACTCGGACCAACTCCATCAAACTCAACCTAAATGTGATCCTGACCTGTAAAATATTGACCCGAACTCAACTCGACTCAAATTCAACCTAAACCCCAATTTTGACCTGATAATCTAGGCCCAAACTTGAACCCGACTCAACCTCGAACTCAACCCGAAACTCAATCCTGACCTGATAATCTAGACCCAAACCCGACGCGACCCAAATTCAACCCAAAATCCTATTCTGACATGATAATCTGAACCCTTACCCGACACAACAGAATCAACCCAAAATCTTAGTCGGACCCAAACATGATTCAATCGAAATAAGTTTCAATTTGAACCCAATTCAACCTGACCCATAATCAACTTATAACTGATTCAACCCGAGAAATAACATACTTGATCCATAATCAACTAGAAAAATAACCAACATAATTAATCTAATTTTAACCCTATGCGTAATAATCCATTTAGTTCAAAATATTTGATATAACTCAGTAAATATATTATTCTATAATCTTAAATAATAATTAGGCATACATTAGAGTTATCTTACACTAGTATGTCTAAATTATATACTAAAATCAATTTCTAAACTATTTTTTCTACATGAAAAAATATTAAATATAGTTATTATGTTGATAATCACTAATTGGAAACTAATACCTGAGATTTTTAATACTGTTAAGTGATTTATGGAACTATCAATCAATTAAAATAAAAAAAGAAGGTTCCATGTCATTAATAAAGATTATTTTAATTAAGGTGCTTACATGGCATATGGAAATGCTAGCAAGTTAGTAACTAGTTAAAATGTGATATATTATGCTTGTTTTTTTTTTATTATTGATCAATTTATCATAGCATAATATTAATATATCACATCTCATTAAAAAAAATATGATCACTAGAGTGTACGGTTTTTGTCATTTCTGAGACCGGAAAAGCATGGCATTAACGAAATTTTGTTGCTTGTTCTGAGTCAAAACTTTTTTTTTTATAAATATTCCGTTACACACTTGAAAAATACAATGAGGATGTATGTATATGGTAGTATCACGTTTAAGTACATTTTAATTTGGAGTTAGGGTAAAAATTTTAATTTTTGCACTTAGATCCCTCCTAGAAAGTTGGAGTTGTCAAATCACGAAATTGGCGACACCAAAATGCAATTCAACAACATACTTGGAACTTTGCTATTTGGGCATGTACGGATAATGGGAGAGCCTCGAAAGTCAACATTGATTACTCATACACAATTTTGGAAAATTAGACCGTAGCCTAAAATTGTGTTACCCCATTGTCCAGTGCTCTAAAATGCATATTTTTTGTTATTTTTGCCTAAATATAGAAATATTAAATAAATAAAGTTTTTGGTAAAATGTTGAAAAACGCTAGTACATGTTCTTAAGTAACTTGGAGTTGATTGCTTAGGAGTAAGAAAAAGGAATCGGAAAGGATTACGGATACGTTCTTGTATCCAATTATTGATAAATATTTGGTTACGTACTTGAAAAATACAATGGGAGTGTATAAGGTAGATTTACATTTGAGCGGATTTCAATTGGAGTTACAAGTGAAACTTTTACTTTTTGCAGTTGTCATATCACGAAATTGGTGGCACTAAAATGCAATTCAATTATATACGATTAGAACTTTGCGGTTTGGACATATATGGGTGAACGAAAAGGCCTCAAAAGTCAACATTGATTACTTCTACACAATCTTGAAAAATTACATTGTGGCTCAAAACTGTGTCACCCCATTATCCATTGCTGTAAAATACTTGATTTTTGTCATTTTTGCCTAAATATAGAAATATTAAATAAATAATTTTTTTGGTAAAATGTTAGAAAATGGTAGTATATGTTCTAAAGTAGCTCATACCATAAACCCATTTTTCAAAACCTTTTTCTTTCCTATTCTAACTTGTTAATGTTGAAAATTTTTCTATGTATCGAGCATCGGTAACCATTCGTCAACATAGCAGTGCATATACAATTATAAGGCAATTGTGTGGGGTTGTTTTAAAGCTTTTTTTTTAAAAAAAAAGATAATATCACATACACTCTTAGCACCGGTATAGGCTATAATATACCGGTGCTAACTATTTTCCCACCACAATTTTACCCGCCAAAATTACTATTCTGGTCATAGGCACCACCAGTATTAGTACCAGTATATGTCATTCAGCCAAAATTGGTGCTGAAAAATATTAAATTCAGACATTTTTTTCTTCAAAGGAACCGGTATCTAGCACAAGTATTCAGTGAACCGGTGCTTGATTTATTCATAGGCACCAATATTTTGGTTCATTTGCCAGATTATCAGTGCCTATGAAATTCGTAGCACTGGCATTGCTCTCTCATCACTTCGACATGTTTCAACCCGAACCCATTTTGACCTGAAATGGCCTGTTAGAGTAAATTAGGTTTCTGATTAGATCTTGATTGATTCTGGATAAGTCATGTTGACTAAGCCAAAGTTTTACTCACATTATGTTTCCTTATTTTACTCTATATATTCTTGTCAGCAATACAATAATTGATTACGGGAAATATAATTCTATCATGGTATCAGAGCATGGTCTAATCCAAGAACCTAAAACCTAAAAATCAAGTGGGCATTTTTTTCTTCACCCTGTGCCGCCACCAACTTAACCAGCTCCCCATCACTCTCCGAAAATTTTTTACCTCCCTCCCTTCCCTTTTTCGATCAATTGACACAATTCTCAGTGTCTCTCAACTATCCAAATGGCTGAAGAAAAGCTTTCATACAACACACTGCTTCATATGATGCAGATCAAGCTTACCCCTACCAATTATCTTCTCTGGAAGCGTCAGGCTAGTTACGTTCTCAGGCCCCAAAAACTCTACGACTTTCTCGATGGCTTGACTCCCTGTCTGACTTATCCATCTCCGCTGCCGGCTGGCTCCTTTTTGTCGGTCACGGCCACCCCTCTTGCAAAATCTGATTCTCAGGCAGCCTACTTGAAGGCTATGGTTGAGTATAAGTAATTGGTTGATCAAGATCAACGGGTATGTAGTGTTCTGTTCTCTTCTCTCACTCTAGAGGTCTTTGCTGAGATTCCTGAATGTTCAACCTCCAAGGAGATTTGAGATCATCTTCCTGCAACCTATCAGAATAGCAACACTTCCACCATCCTCTGCCTCCATGCAGATGCTCATGGTATTCCAAAAACTGGTACATTACATGAATTCCATCTCAAATTTAAAGATATTTTGACCGTCTGTTATGGGTTTTCTGGTTAATAATGATAATCAAATAGTCTGGTTTCTTACTTCATTGGTAATTATGTCAAAGATTTTTCTGCTCCGTTGATAAATTCATCCCCTACGCTCATTTATGCAAACGTTTTGTCACGTGCTAAGAAACATGAGCCGTTTTTGAAAAATCTCCAAGGGAGTTCAGTACCCACGTCTGGTCCAGTTGCATTTTCTATAGGAGAGCAGTCCCTAGTCGGCCGCTCATGGGATCACGCACTGGCTAAGGACGGCGGCGCGTGGGGTTCACTCGCCATCAGAGGTGGCTGATCTGGTTGTCGCCGAGGCAGTCGATTCGATTCTGGTCCCGGTCAGTTCAGGGTTGGGGATGGTTCCGGGCGCGACCGTCCTCACTGTACTTGGTGTGGTCGTCCGGACCATTATGCTACTACTTGTTACAAGATGTTAGCGCAGACTCGTCGTTCAGACTCCACACACTTGGCCAAATATTTTCAGAATTCCCTGCAGTTAGAGCCATCATCTCGCGCATCAGACTGGTATGTTGATTCTGGTATTACCAGTCATATGGCGTCTTTAGCCTCTAGCCTTGACAGTGTCTCCCCTTATTATGGTAATTCTTATGTTTTTGTTGATAATAGTGTTTCTATTCCAATTTCTCATATTAGTGATTCTCGGATTTCAGATACTTTAACACTGTCTGATGTTTTGGTCGTTCCTGCCATCACTAAGAATTTACTATCTATTAGTAAACTGACCAGGGATTTAAATGTTTTAGTCACTTTTGATGACCGAAACTTTGTGATTCAGAACAAAGTTTCCAAGGCAGCCGTGGATAGGGGCCACAGTGATGGAGGAATGTACGTGTTGGACAAGAGTGACGTAGCACTAGTTTCCTTCTTGCAGTAGAATAAAGGACGGGCATCGTATGAGCTTTGGCATGCTCGACTGGGGCATGTGCCAGTGACTGTCATCTCTAGTTTACAAAAGTCCGGTCTTCTTTCAGTTTCCTTCTTACTACCTAAACCACATACTTGGCTCCTTGTGCTATAACAAAGGGGAAGCGGTTATCTTTTGTTGAGAATCATAAGCGTGTTGCGCACGTCCTTGACTTGGTACATTGTGATTTGTGGGGTTCCTTCCCAGTTTTATCTAAAAATGGTTTTTTCTTATTATGCCATGTTTGTGGATAATTACTCTCGCTTTACTTGGTTTTTTCCACTGCATCAAAAATCTGAGTTCTTTGATACTTACTTGCAGTTTGAGGCCTTAGTCTAGAATAAATTTACGTCCAAAATAAAGGTTTTTCAAAGTGACGGTGGCACTGAGTTCTGAAATATGCACCTACGATCCCATTTTTCCTCCAAAGGAATTCATCATCAAGTTTCGTGCCCATACACCCCAGAACAAAATGGACGAGTCGAGCGCAAACACAAACATATTGCAGAAATGGGCCTCACTATGCTTTTTCATTTGCATTTACCATTGTCCAGATGGGATGATGCTTTTGCCACTGCAGTTTACACTATTAATCGGTTTCCCACTCCGGTTTTACAAGGGACTTCTCCTTATGGACTTCTTTATCAGTGTGATCCAATTTATTCAAACTTCCATCATTTTGGTTGTCGAGTATTTCCATATGTTCGTCTCATGGCCCTTCACAAGTTATCTCCTCAGAGCATTCCTTGTGTTTTCATTGGTTACACCTGCCATTATAAGGGTTTCCGCTGCCTTGATCCTTCCACTAGCAAGATCAATGTCATCCGCCATGCTCATTTCGACGAAGGCTATTTTCCTTTTGCCTCATCTCCAGCCTCATCTTCAGCCTCAGCGTCTGGTGCCGCTTTATCAACCTTAGATGTTTCTGCCTTTCTGGATATTGACGGCAGTTCTGCCCCACTACTCTCGACTCTTGATCAGCCGTCATCTACGCCCTGCACTACTCTTGCTCGTCGGACTCTGTTCCACCATTTCTTAACCGGTCAGCCCCAGCATGGTCACCGGTAGCCTATCCTACTCCCATGGTGGCATCATCTCCAGCCACCTCGGTCATTCAGTCCCCAACGCCCTCTCCGGCTCCTTCTCCTCCGGCCTCTTCACCGCAGCCTCGTACTCATTGCATGGCCACTAGATCATCTACTGGAGCTATTCAACATTGAGACTATTCTAATCTTATGGCTCATAGTTTTCTTGCCACCCTTCTCACTCAGTCGAAGCCCACTGATTATCGTTCGGCTTTGAAGGGGTGCAATGAATGAGAAGATTGCTGCTTTACGAGGCCAACACACTTGGGATCTTTGTCCACGCTCATCTGGTGTCAACATTGTTGGATCCAGATGGGTTTATCGGCTGAAGTATCATACTGATGATACATTTAATCGTCACAAAGCTCAGCTTGTTGTGCAAGGGTTCTTTTAGATTTTGGGCTTCGATTTTGATCATACTTTTAGTCTGGTGGTCAAAGCCTGTCCGGATCATTCTTGTCATTGCTATTATGTGCTCCTGGCCTCTTTATCAGATGGATGTCAAGAATGCTTTTCTGAACGGTATTCTTGATACTCCGGTATATATGGCGCAACCAGTTGGTTACAAGGACCCTTTTCATCCAGATTATGTTTGTCGCTAGCAAAAGGCCATTTATGGTCTTAAGCAAGCCCCTCGAGCTTGGTTTCAGCGGTTCAGCACTTATCTATCTCAGCTCGATTTCCATTGCAGTTCTCCCAACACTTCCCTTTTTGTTCTCTCTCGAGGCTCGTCATTGCTATATCTCTTGGTCTATGTCGATGATAACATCCTCATAGGCAATGACTCTGGGCTCCTTCGACATTTTATTGATCGGACACATCGGGAGTTTGCTATTAAGGATTTGGGTGCCTCCACTACTTTCTTGGCTTAGAAGTATCACCCACTTCCTCAGGTTTACTTCTCGGTCAAGCTAAGTATACCTTGGACAATCTCACTCGTGCCAGAATGTCCGATGCTACCCCAATATCTACCCCCTTTGTTCCTGGTTCGCAGTTATACAGCTCCACCAGTCCGCCATTTCAGAATTCAACACTATCTCGATCCCTTGTTGGCGTCCTACAGTATCTAACGATTACCCATCTTGATTTGGTGTATGTGGTTAACACCGTCAGTCAGTTTCTTCAGGATCCTCGTTATGACCATTACGCTGCAGTCACTCGGATTCTTCGCAATGTCTAAGGCACTCTCCATTCAGCCTCCCCTTTCGCTCAGCCAGCTCTCTCGAGGTCTTGGGGTATTCAGATACTGATTGGGCATGTTGTCTCGAGACTCGACGATCTACATATAGCTATGCAGTCTTTCTTGGTTGAAACCTTATTTCCCGGAGTGCCAAGAAGTAGCATACTGTCTCTCGTTCCAGCACTGAGTTGGAGTATCGAGCTCTCGCCAAAACAGCCTCGGAGGTGGTCTGGATGATTCATTTGCTTCGCAACCTGCGTGTTCCGCTTTCGAGCTCCCCACTGCTGTTATGTGACAACAGTAGTGTCATCTTCTTAGCTCAGAATCTGGTTGCTCACAAGCGGGCCAAAATATTGACATCGACTATCACTTTGTCCATGAGTTGGTTACTTCTGGAAAGTTACGTGTTATCCATGTTTCCACTGGTCTTCATATTGCTGACATTTTCACCAAAGGACTCTCTCGTCCACTGTTTGAGTTCTTTCGGTCCAAGCTCCGCATCGCTAAAGACACTTCGCTTGAGGGGGGCTGTTAGAGTAAATCGGGTTTCTGATTAGATCTTGATTAATTCTGGATAAGTCATGTTGACTAAGCCAGAGTTCTACTCACATTATGTTTCCTTATTGTACTCTATATATTCTTGTCAACAATGCAATAATTGATTACGGGAAATATAATTCTATCATGACGTGACCCGAAACAACCCATTTCAACTTGACCCGTTTCAACCTTGAACCTGTTTGACCTGAAACCAAACCCGATTTGGATACCCGAATTGACAATTATAGGGAACATGCCTGATCATTGGTAGATGGCTGACGAAGAGAACACGGGGAATAGCACAACGGCTAACAGCATGTACTGTGTATGGATCCTTGAACAGTACCAAGAGTTCCATGGACATCTTTCCCTCCCTCCAAAGGTCCTGTCCAATGATCGCTTTGGCTGTGATCACAAGGGCCCTAACTCAATTATATAGTCAAACCTTTGTATTTGAAATCCATTATTTAATACAAACTAATAATTAGTTGTTCAAAATTTCAGATGGATAAATTAGTATTAAAGTGTGAATTGTGTGAATTGTGTGAATTGTGTCAATTAATGCCTATTTTTTACAAATGTCGATCCTTGGGGTCATTTCCTCCTTTGTCCTTACTCCATCTTACAGATGGATAAAAAATATAATTATATAATTAGAAAAGAATACACGGTGGCATGCAACTCCACTTCATAAACCCTAATATAGCAAACTACTCCATAAATTTTCCAATCTGATATATATCCAGAACATCATTGTATATGGATCATATCGACACAGAGAGGAAGAAGAAAACAACGCTAATTAATGACAATTTAAAACAAAACAAATAAACTAGGAAAATACCCCCTAAAACTGCCACATTTTTCATTTTAATATATTTTTCTGAAATTATTACACTCTCTTTTATGTCTAAAAATGGATCATTTCCATTTTCTCGTTGATCCTTTTACTTATTTCACTCGATTATTTTCTCACATTTTAATTAGAAATAAACAACGGAGTCAGACAGTAGGATGTCGGTTGTAAGAGAAGGACGGGAGTAATTTACTTGATGGTGTGAGGTACACGCGTGATGGGAAATGCAGTGTGTGGCTCGGATATTTTATTGATTGAAAATCATAGGGTAATATAGAAATAAAAAAGATTATTCATGGATCCGATGGGCACAAGTTTTGAAGATAGGGTTTGTGTGTGAGTGTGTGTGATCGTACGTGTGGTAGCATTTTATGCTCTTCTTGAGACAAATTTGTCATTTAAATTTTGTAATTTTGTTTGGATACCATGAAGTCACGTGAATACCTAGGCCACCCTCTGCCTTCCTCCATGATCGATCTTTATAAGCCTTTTGCAACTCTACTCATTACGGCCTTTTCTTTCTGCTAACTCTTCAAGTTTCTTCATCTTCTTTTGGCATGTACAATAACGAAACCACCACTTTTTGTTCGTCTTATAATTATTAATTAATCCTCTTCGAACCTTGTTAATCATGGTCCCAGACTACTTCAACTCATCCCCTTCTGATGATCCTATCGCAAACCGCGATCCTCGTCATCAGTTCTTCTTCCCAACTTATGATCAATCTTCTGCATCCTCGTATTCGGTATTCTTCCCTGATCAAACTGAGCATTGCAGCTTTCAAATGCATCAGGATCACCAACCTCAACAAGTTGGGGTAAATACTCTTTTGATGATCACATGAGATAAAAGTAGTTAATTATTTGTGTCTGAGCTCTAGATTAATTAATTAATGAACCCTTTTTTTTGGGTTTCAGGGTGCAAATTACGAAGCTCAATACACAGGATCACAGGGTTTAGCTCATGCGATCAAGCCTAACAAAGGGCTGAAGATTTCTCTGTGGAAGAAAAGTGCTGAAAATGATGATGAGCAAAATCCAGTAAAGTGGATGTCTTCGAAGATGAGGATGGTGCAGAAGATGAAGAACAAGTGTGCAGAAAATGCGCACACAACTTCCAATTCACCACATGAGACTGATCATTTCAGCAGCAGCAACAGCTCCTCGAACAACACCCCTCCATTTAGGGTTTGTTCAGACTGCAACACTACCAAGACCCCACTCTGGAGAAGTGGACCAAAAGGTCCCAAGGTACTAAACTCATCCAAAGCCAATTTTCTTCTAACTGATATCGAACGCGATCACCTGACTAGCGCGTGACAAGATGAACCCAATGGAGGACTAATTAACTAACCATATCGGTAAATCGTGTTTGTATGTTTCTTTTCTTGTTATGGTAAAAAAAGTTTTTGAAGTTATTAGCTTCCTTCCTAACATGACAAATACTGAAGTGGGTGATCCTTCAATTTTCGCAGTCGCTTTGCAACGCTTGTGGGATCAGGCAAAGGAAGGCGAGGCGCGCAATGGCTGCAGCAGCGGCAGTTGCTTCCGCGGAAGCAGCTGACGCTAGCCCACAAAGGGAAGCGAAGAGTACTGCCGCGCCACCGAAGACCAAAGTGCACAGCAAAGAGAAGGTGAAGAACATTGGGGTGCAGACTAGCACCACACCCTTCAAGAAAAGGTGCACGAAAGCGATCTGCGGCGCTTCATCGGCCGGGCCATCATCATCTCATGCACCGCAGAAGAACAATGTGTTTGAGGACTTCTTATTCAATTTGAGTAAGAATTTGGCCTTTCATCGCGTTTTCCCACAGGATGAGAAAGAAGCAGCGATCCTTCTGATGGCCCTATCCAGCGGTTTGGTTCATGGTTAAGGTTAATTTGTTATGACCCTATTTTTCATAGCCGCTAATAATGATTACAAGATATAGTACTAGGAGATGAGTGATTGAGCGAGTGACCTAGCTAATAATTATAGGATAATCAATAATCAGGTAGTATTAATATGCATTGTTTTTCCAAGGTTTGAGATTATAGTTTGTGTGATGAGTTTTGATTTGGTACTGCGTGATATGTGTCAGATGGATCGAACATGTTGATAACCAAACTGTGGATCTCTTGTTCTTTCTTGATCTATGTGTGTGTGCTGAGTTCTGTCAATTTTAATGAAATACCGTTTATTAATTCTTGAGTTTTAGTTTCTCCGAGCATTGTATGCGTGTGTTTAATTTAACATGAATTATAAGCTTCTTTATTTATATAAGCTAAGTGACTTTTGGTATTCGGTAAATTCTTAAAACACATTTTATTTCAAAGGTAGAATATATTTTTGGAGGGAAAACAGAAGTTGATCTCTCACTATTTTTAAAATAATTAGTTAGTTTTAATTACAAGTACCGGAATTCCACTAAATACACATCTAATATGTTGATCATTTTTGGATGGCTGAATTTGGATCCGGACATGGAGAATTTTACTTAGTACAATGATTCGTTCTTTTTTATCTGTATCTTATCATGTAGTACGGAGTGCGTAGTAACTCTAAGTGACTTTGCACCTAACTACTACTAGGTTTACTACGGGCAAACGTACATAACCGTGCGCTGTTAAAAAAAAAGTGAAAAGAGCCAATATATGTAAAAAAAAATTAGGGCGAACGATTTCAGTGCTCTCAAACTCTTGTTATTTGATTCTTTTGGCACCATATTTATTTTTTGAATACTTTTACCCCCCCTGAGGTAACGAAAGTGCTGAATCGTAGTTCTTCTGTCCGGTCAAAGCGTAAAAATCATTAAATTTAAGAGTAAAATAATCATTTTCATTTTCCCTTTTCTTCTTTTCTTTTTTCTTTTTTCTTTTTTCTTTTTTTCCTTTTCCATTTTTAAACCCTAGCTGCTAAGTGTATATTGAGTGTATCATTTAATTATTTTTATGAGTAATAAATAATGGAATGAATGATTATAAATAATTCAATTAGACATAACTTTTAATCAATATGAATAACTTTTAATCAATTAGACATAATTCATCAAAATATATTTCATTTATCATTTAAACTGATAAACCCTAGCTGCTGAAGCCTTCACCGCCGCCGATCCTCTCCAACTACTCCATTTTTCCCGGTGAGCGTCTTCACTCTTCCAGATTTGCTCCGTTCTCCTCCGACCAAGTCCGCTGCCTCTCAGCTCCGTCATCGGCAAACCACCCAAAGCTGCCGAATCTGCTCGTCGACTTCTGCAACTCCGACTCCGACCACTGCCAGTTTGAATTTTACTTCTCCGGCCACTCCGCTATCCACCGCCGACACCTTTTCTCTCCCTCCCACTGCCATTTTTGACACCCTGGTTTAAAAGCCTGCGCCACCGCTCCAAGAACGACGGGTAGAAGCGGAGTGGTGGTGCCCCTGCCTCACTCTTACTCTTTGGATTCTTTCAAAAGTTCGCACTTTTGGAGTAGTAATTCACCCTTTTCTGCATTGTGGTCCCTGTCTGCATCCCTTAGCAGAAAAGGGTCTTCTTCAATTGAAGCTGTCAGCAAACCCAAGGTAATTGTTTCCCCCCTTTTCTTGTTTTTTTACTTGAATCATCTCACTGTCTCTCAATGTGTGTGTGTGTATGTTGTTACCTACTGAATTTAATTGATGGATTTTTAATTTAAGGTGGATTCTATGTTGGGTGCAATGGAACTTAAAATTTTGAGCTTTGTAGCTTTTGGTAAAGCTTTGGTAATAGAACTCAAGAACCACACAGGCTCCGATGTCATCCCAATTGGCGGTGGGAAAGGAGCTTCGCAGCCTGCTTGTGGTGGATTGAAGGAGAGGGCGAGATGGTGGGTGTGGTGGGCAGCAGATTCAGGACCGGGAAGGACAAGGGTAAGGGAAAAAGGAAATGAAAAAAAAAAGGAAAAAAGAGAAAGGAAATAGAAAAAATGGAAAAAGGAAAATGACTATTTGGCCCTTAAAATTAACGTTTTTTTATCGAAATTAATGTTTTGACCAGACGGAAGGGTTACGATTCAACAATTTTATTAGTTCAGGGACGAAAGTGATCGAAAAAAATGGGGGCCAAAAGGGACAAATGACAAGAGTTTGAGGGCTTTGCAAGTCGTTCGCCCAAAAATTTATACCCCACAAAGCCACAAACTATACATGTTGATGGCACGGTAGAACCAAGACCTAGTTGGGCTAATACTCTCATCTTAAACAGAAGCTCAAAACTCAAGTCACTTTTAAGTGGGGTTTGTTATTGGGCCATTCACTGGAAGACGAAAAAATCTAGGTCATAAATCAAAGATATTAGGATTTAGTAATAGTATAAATAGGAAGGTATGTCTTCCATTTTTTGTAACACTCCATTGCCTACTTTTACTGTTTACAAAATCGCTAACTAGACCATCGGAGAATCTGCCCTCGGATTCCCTGGGGGTCGGTTTCTTTTTTATAGATCATGTGTTGCGCTGGATCAGATTTGGGTCGGGTTGTGAACGAAGGTCACCAGATGCATCAAGTGGCACGCCCAGTGGGACCCAAAGTTTGATCATGTCTAGATCTTGTAGCGTATGTCTGTCTTGACGAGTTCAACTTGTCAGAGTGAAAGGTTGAAGAGCAAAGGGACAGGTACGGGCATTGAGATCTTTGTATAGGTCAAAGGAAGGGGAAAATGGCACATCCCATTGCAGGCCAAGACGTGCCTATAACACCAGTCGAAGCTTCGGCGGGTGCTGGCCCAACAACCCTTGTGATCGAAGGGTCACAGGCCGGGACCCAACCCGGAGCTTCAGGAGAAGCAGAGATTACTATCGAACCAGCTGTGGGAATTTTCACTACGATACCATTGCTTGGATCGAGAGGTAGGGATGGCCATCTCACGGGGTGCTCTGCTGATTCGCAGTTAGAGGCTTATGAACAAAGATTCTAGGAAAATCGTGTGGCGGATGAAGCTAGGGGATCCCCATAGAGCTTCGATCACATCATACAGATGTTGGTAGCAACAGGTTATCATGTTGTACCCCCTTCAATTGCCCTTCACCCTTTGACGACTATGATACCTTTGATGACTCATGTTCCTTCGATAGCCCTGGAAGCACAAATCAAAGCACTACCCCTGGCAATAGGAGTGTTCATGATCGGGTCCGGGCCGGTAAAATGGATCGAACCGGACCAGAAATGTATGGACCGGAATTGTATAAATGAAAGTCCGGTCCGGTCATCGGTCTATATTTTTTTAGATTTCGGGTTTCGGTCTGGTCCGACCTAAAACTGAATTTTTTTTCCGGTCCAGGCCGGATGGACTGGTATTTTACTTCTATGTATATTTTTAAAACGATAATAAATTAGTTTAACATACTAGTTTAGATTTATTCGTGACAACTAGTATTCTTCTATTATTTTGAGGTGAATTTTTATAATAACTTCTATTTTACTATGTTTTAAAGGGAAAAAATATTGATTTGGCATTTTTATAGGAAAATGTAAAGTAAAAAAAATAAAGTATACTAGAATCCGGTCTAATCGGTCTGAACCGGTCTAAGATCGGAATTATTCCGGTCCGATCCTAGATCAAAATACCCACTAACCGATCCGGTCTTCGGTCCAAGGTTTTTGGTGATTCCGGTTCCGGTCGTAACTGGTTTCGGTCCGGTCTGGTCTAGTCTTGGATCGATGAACACCCCTACCTGGCAAGCCAGGTGTGCGGAGTCCCATATATGGGGTATGCAAGGGAGGCTGCACAGCCAAGACCCCAACCTTCTTTTCTTGATCTATGCAGGTGAGCTACCCCATGTTTATCTCGATTCCGGTTTATCCTCTCCAAGGCATCGACCAGAGTCGAGGAGCCATGCCTTGGGTAAGGGTCCCAGGCCTTGCTAGTGGTCAGGGAGTCATACCCTTCGTTCACCCAGGGGATCTTCAAGGACCTAATCATAACAAAGGACACCAGTATGGCAGAGCTGAGATAGCCTAGGCAAGGAGTTGGACAGATTGATAGGTCCGATAAGGCAAACTGCAGGATCCCCATTTGGTTCGATGGTGACGACACCTCGCTGGCCCCGGTTAATGAAGCCACTGGAAGGGCTTCCTACCTATTTAGGAGACTCAGACCTGCGAGAGTTTATCCAACCTTTTCTTGGGTTGATGACTTCTCGAGACTTCAAATAAGGTTGACGTGCAAGTTGGTGGGTAGCTACCTTCGAGGAAAAGCCCAGGAGTGGTTCAACAAGCTACCAAGGTATTTGCTGCAATCATATCGAGACTTCAGTGGCTGAGTCAGTATTTCCAGAAAAAGAAATTCACTAAGACATTTACGGAACTGTACCAAACAAAACAAAAGTAGGGAGAGTCCACTGCCACCTTCTGCCACAGGTATGTCAATGACAGCTTGGGGGTGGTCGAAGGTACAGAGAAAGAAATTATCCAGAGGTATCGGTTGGGAATGGAAGACATGGAGTTGTATATGAAATTCATAGCTAATACCCCGAAAATGCTTCAACAACTCCAAGAAGTCGTAGAACAGCATTCGAAGGTGGAGAAAGCCATTTGAAAGAAGAAATGAGGGCTAGTGGCTTAGCAGTCCAAATCTAACAACCCTCCGGGCAAGATGGCGATCGAAAGACCAACCTTCAAAAAGTACACGCTCATATGTTGCTCCCCAACATACATATGGAATATTCACAGAGGAATTTTCAAACCACCACCACCCATGAATGATGGCAATCGGGCCTTCGAGAATAGAAGAGCCACCAACAAGTTTTGCAATCACCACAAGGATTATGGGCATAGCATGAAAGAATGCACCCACCTTCAAATGGAGATTGACCGATGTGAGAGAGAAGGCCTCTAAAAAGGACCTTGTTGCCAACCATATCGAGATGATAACCCGAGACACAGGAATGATCGAGGAAATAGGTCCCCCCTAGAAGAACTTCAATGCTAGAAACAGGGAAGATCGTGGCCCCCAGTGGCAGCAACACGAGCGTCGTGATGAGCCACAACGAAACCCCCCGACAGAAAACAGGAATGAAGGGAATCATATTGTTCACAGGATGGTCAATCTTATTAGTGGTGGTGTTAGTGAAAGGTCTTTGAATGCAGTTATGAAAGCAGAGTCACGGCGGGTTCCAGCAGGAGAGCCGGTGGGGAAGAGAGTTCGACTAGATGAAATGATCACATTCTCTAAGGCAGATACAATTCCAAACCATGCTGGCCCCATGGTTATTTTGGGTGATTGTGACCGCGCTAGTGAAAAGGGTGTTCGTTGATGATGGAAGTGGAATAGAGATCATGTTTTTGAATTTCATCGATTAGCTTGGGATTGGGCGTGCGTACGAACCTAAAAAAGTCAACCTCACCTTTGTCAGGATTCACTAGAAAGATAGTCTATTCAATAGGGGAGATAACCCTGCCTGTGAGGGTAGCAGATGGGAATAAGGGGGTCACGATACACTACAGTTGAGGCTTTCTCTCCCTACAATGTGATCTTAGGGAGACACTGGATGGGTCAGGTTCGAGTGGTGTGGTCGTCGTACCATCTGAAGATAAAGTTCCTAATGGAGAACAGAGTGGCATCCGTTCGAGGGGATCAGACGATTGCTCGAAGCTGCAACTATGAAGCAGTAAAAGGCGCAGGGAAGACGAGAAGTGTATCTTCGGTGCATGGGAAAGTTGGGCCAGTCGATACCCAGCCGCTCTCTATTTATGACGTATGGACCATGGCAGTGGGAAGTAGGAAGTATGAAATAGTAAGACAAGAACTGAAGGCTCTGTTGGATCATTACTACGATGTGTTTACCTAGGACACTTCAGATTTGACAAGGGTGCCTGCATAATTGACAATCCACAAGTTGAACATCGACCCTTCGATAAAACCTGTTAAGCAAAAATGAAGAATGGTTGCCCCTGAGAGAGTCGAGGCAATCAAATCAGGGGTAGATAAGCTTCTCACTGCGGGGTTTATCGAAGAGGTGTTATACCCCCAGTGATTGGCCAACCCAATCCTAGTTCCAAAACCAAATGGGACATGGCGCATGTGCATTGACTTCATGCATTGACTTCATAGATCTGAACAAGTGTTGCCCAAAATATAGCTACCCATTGCCTTAAATGGATCAGCTGGTGGAGGCGATAACAGGTTACCAAATCCTGGCCTTTTTTATGCCCATAAGGGTTACCACCAAATACTGATGGCAGAAGAGGACAAAGAGAAGACTTCGTTCATTACATATATGGGCACCTTCTATTATAATAAAATGTCATTTGGGTTAAAGAATGTAGGGGCCACTTACCAATGGTTGGTGGACAAACTCTTTAAGAAGCAGAGTGGGAAAAACCTAGAAATCCATGTTGATGATATGGTGGTAAAGTGCATAACCTACTATCAGTTTTTGCAAGACCTGAGTGAATTGTTTGAGGGTTTACAAGGATCAAATCTAAAGCTGAATCTGTCGAAGTGCGTGATTGGGATTTGTGCTAGAAATTTTTTGGGATTCACGGTCTCGGATAGAGGCATTGATGTCAACCCATAGAAAATAGAAGCCTCGATCAATATGAGGAGTCCTCGTAATGTGAAAGAAGTCTAAAGGTTGACATGATGCTTAGCAGCGTTAAGCATATTCTTATCAAAGTGTTGGGAGAAGCATCTCCCTTTTTTTTAATGTGCTTTACAAAGCCAAATAGTTCGAATGGATGGAAAGTTGTGAGAAGGCCTTTGCAGCTTTAAAAGAACACCTCAAAACTCTGCCTACGTTGATGAAGTCAGAGAAAGGGGAGGTCTTGTACCTCTATATCTCAGCATCTTCCCTAGCCTTTAGTGTCGTACTAGTGAAGGAGGAATAAAGGTAGCAACACCCTTTATACTTCGTTAGCCGAGCCCTGCAGGACTCAAAAATGAGGTATACTGCCATAGAGAGGCTGATCTTAGCATTGGTTCATGGTGCTTGAAGATTCAGACCTTATTTATAGGGTCATCCCATATTTGTGCTTATATTATCTGATAAGACAGATACTTCTGAAACTCGAAGCCTCGGGGAGAATGATCAAAATGGGTTGTAGAACTAGAGGAACATGATATACACTACCGTCTTGGAGTTGGGATCAAAGGGCAAGCCTAAGCGGATTTCATTGTGGAAACCACGGATCCTATCAAAGACATTTGTAAGACTAAAGAGAAAGGAGTATGGAAGCTCTTCGTAGATGGGTTATCTCATTCGGGGAAAAGTAGGCCCCGATGGTACTGATTATCCTTACGTCCTGCATTTCAAGTTCAGAGCCACAAACAATGAAGCAGAGTATGAGGCTTTGATCACTGGCCTTCGATAGGCTAAAGAGATGAGGGTATAGGGCGTGGAAATATTTAGTGACTCACGGATCGTAGTCAACCAGGTGAACGAGGAATACGAAGCCCGAGAAACTAGCATGCATCGCTATTTGGAGGTAGTGAAACCCTTATTAATGTGCTTTCGATCATACACTCTTTTACAGGTACCAAGGGAGAAAAATCACAAGGCAGATGCCTTGAGCAAATTAGCTTCTTCTGATTTGGGTGAATTGGCGCAGAAGTAAGTAAAGTTCGAAACCTTGTATCAACAAAGCTTTGAAAAAATCATTGTGATAGCATTTTTTTGAAGGGAAACATGGATGGCCCTCATCGTTTGATACCCCCAAGATGGATTGCTCCCGGAATTCCCCATCGAAGCACGGAAGGTTCAACTCAAGGAACCAAAGTATGTTATACAAGATGAGACCTTGTATCGAAAGGGGTATCTACAACCCTTAATTTTATGTGTCACCCCTACCGATGCACAGTACTTAATGCAGGAAGTTCACAAAGGAATCTGCGACAGTGAACAGGGAGCCCGATTAGTAGCAAGGAGAATGATTCGCGCTGGATACTATTAGTCAACCATGTTCGAAGATGCCAAAAGGTATATCTAGGCTTGCAACCAATGCCAAAAACATGCGCCTATAACCCATGTCCCTCAGGAAGAAATGATCAACATATAAAGAAGTTCTTGGCCATTCGATAAGTGGGGAATAGATCTGGAAAAACCTTTTCCAGAAGCACCTGGGAGGTTCAAGTATCTGATATTGGCAGTTAATTACTTTAGTAAGTGGATCAACGCTGAGCCATTGGCAAACATCAAGGGGAAATCTGTCATTTCATTCTGTTGGAAGAACATCGTATGACGCTTTGGTATACCAAAAGCGTTCATTACAGATAATGGAACCCAGTTTGCAAATGATCCCTTCAAGAGTTGGTGTGAAGAGTTCAAGATCCAACTAAAAGTCACATCAGTATATCACCCCCAGGCAAATAGGTAGGTCGAAGTACCCACCCGAACCTTTATCAATGGAATCCAAAAGAGACTGGAGGGAGCAAAGGGAAACTAGGTCAACTATCCAATGTGATGTGGTCTTATCGAACAGTGGAGTTTTCTACCATAGGAGATACACCGTATATGCTAGTATATGGGTTGGAGGCTGTGATACCCTAGAAATTGGCATGCCCAGTCCCAGAATGACGATAGCCAGTGATTCCATCAATGAAGACAATTGTTGCCTCGATTAGGATCTACTAGAAGATAGAAAAACCTCGGCATCCATCCGAGAAGTCAAAGTAAAGGAAAAGGTGAGGCGATATTATGATCAAAGGTGAAAGGAGCACAGTTCGTCATGGGAGACCTTTTCATGAGAAATAAATGAGAAGAGCAGGCAGGAACCAGAGGGGAAGCTGGCCCCTAATTGGGAAGGACCTTATCGAGTGCTCGAAGCTCATCCAGGGGGAGTTACACCTTAGGTTCAATGAATGGTGACTGCATTCCTAAGCAATGGAACATAGTTAACCTTCGATAGTATTACCAGCTATAAGAAGAGTTAGCCTTAGATCTTATGAGGATGAAGAATGTCTGGTTTTTCCATGTAACTATTCCCAGATTTGTATGCTCTACGCAACAACTAGTTAACTTAATGAAAGTTTTGATATGTCCCCCTAATTACAGTGCAAAATTCTCGCTCTAAGCAATCGAAGGCTAGCTTTTAAGTGTCAAAATATTCTCGCTCTTAAGTGATCGATAAGTCACTTTTAAGCGCAAAAGGTCTCGCTCTTAAGTGATCGAAGGCTGTCTTTTAAGCGTCAAAATATTCTCACTCTTAAGCGATTGACAAGTCACTTTTAAGCGCAAAAATTATCGCTCTTAAGAGATCAAAGGCTCACTTTTAAGCGTCAAAATATTCTCGTTCTTAAGTGATCGCCAAGTCTCTTTTAATTGCAAAAATTCTCGCTCTTAAGCAATCGAATTCTTGCTTTTAAGTGCAAAAATTCTTGCTTTTAAGAAATCGAAAGTTTGCTCTTAAGCAATAAACATTTTTCTGCTCTTAAGCGATTGCCGGTTCGCTTTTTGGCATAAAAAAATATTCTCGCTTTTAAGCTATCAACAATTAACTTTTAAGCGGCAAAAACTCTCGCTTTTAAGCGATCGAAAGCTTGATTTTAAGCAACATACATCTCCTCGCTCTTAAGCAATCGAAAATTTGCTTTTAAGCGTCAATGAAATTTTCGCTCTCGAGCGTCAAAATTTTGCTTTAAATGTAAAAATTGAGGTTCTTAAGTGATCGGAAGTTTACTGCTAAGCCCAAGAAATACTCTTTTTTAAGTGACCTAAAGTTCATCTTAAGCTTCAAAGGATACTCTTTTTCAGTGATCGAATACTCGCTTTTAAGCAATCTAAAACCACCTCCAATTGAAGAGAAATCTTTTTTTGAGAAATCTAAGGATTTGAATTTCAAACTGATAAGATCGAAGCCAATCACTTAATACATTCTTAGACAACAAAGTTAGTAAAGCAATCGAATAGTTCATTCTCAGGAAATCAAGTTGGTTCACCTGCCTTATTAGGATTTGCTCGTAAGGCAAATAACTACCTAAGAGGTTGTATAAATAGAAACTTTATTAAGGTATAACATACAAGATATGCTCATTTAGACCACTGAGTGTTCTCTGGCTTCAGCCCAATAGCAATTGTAAATAAGCGATTGACCTCGCTCTCTGAAGCCTCAGGGATAGGGTTGACACGTCACCTTCGAGAGGTATCAAACCTTTGCAAGGTGATGATTCCCTTTCAGCATCACCCTAAAAAACTGGGGATGCTTGTCCATCAACATTATGAACCCTTGCAGGGGTTCCTTCCACTGGCTCGATCGATAAAATTTGATTAAAAGAGCCAGTACAAGGAGTTGTAATTTGAGGTTAGGAGCTACTCTAAGGATGAGTTTTCTGCCTTGTCTGAGCGCTTCCCTTCAATTGGCCTTTTTTCTTAGAAATTCTTCTAGAGCGTTTACCCTTCAAATGAAGGACACTCCTATTCAAAGGACCTGCTCCTCGGGAGTGGGCATTATTTTATAGACCGAAGACGCTCTTTCCAATCACAAATGGCATCAAGTGTTGCATAGTATTTCGGGTCTCTATCTAAAACCTTTCGAAGTATAGCCATCTCGGTATCAAATAAAAACTTGAAAATGTCACCAATAGGGCCTATGTCAAGGACCCCATATGATAATCCATGTGCTCGAAGGCTATCTGAATAGAGTTGGATAGTGGCAGTATGGGCTGACACCTGGCTTGAAAGCTGGGAGTTAAGGCTTACAATCTCACTGCAAAACCGTTGGTTATCACCGATGACCCCTTGCAGCCTAGAAACTTCCTCGGTTAGGAATTGTTTTTCGTTTGATCATCTTACCAATCTAGGATTCGAGCTTCTTAACTCTTTCCTGATAACGCTTGCTATCATCCCACTGACTCAAATTACGATATAACCTGGCATCAGTAAGACACTTATACAAACTAGGATATTTGTTCATCACCTCTCGTAAAGTATCTTGATGGCTGAGTTAGTTATCATCACATGCTTTATCTACTATGGCAAGGGCAACAGCCAATTGGCCTGTTGTAGACCCACCATTCGTTTTACTAAGAATGTTTCTTATCGAAGGGTGGATGCCATATTGCCACAATGACAGCTCCTTGTTAGCTTTGGATAAATCCTCGCTTTGATGGGCCAACCTAGTCATAGCCTTTGGGGATTCTACTTTAACTGTAGGAAGCTCTCAAACTGACTTTTCCAGCTCACCTTGCATTAGAGCATTCTATAAAGTATTAAGGTTAAAGTAATAAATTTCACTAAACATGTTCAGTTGTCCCAAAATTATCAAAACACTCAATTAAACTTCATTAAAGATTGCAAAACATAGCTTAATTAAATATAGAATTAGAGCTCATACATCTCTAGCCTCATGTCATATGCTATGTACAGCCTCGGAAGTCCCAGCCTTACCACATTCAGCCTCATCATCTTCCTTGTTGACCTTCAATGACTGATTATTGGACTTGGATTTAGCCTTTGTAACGGTGAGGTCGCGAAGGTCCACAACCGTCAGAAACTTCTTCCCTTTCTTGATAACATCAAGAAGTTAAAGCTTGAGGTTACCTGGGCTTGACAACTTACCCCGTCCTAAAATCATCTTCTCCTTAGCGTTCGGTCTGTGCAGGATTCAAGGGTCTTAGCCTGCTCGGTGGTAAGACAATTGCGTACCCAGCCATAGACATCAGTTTGACCCCACGCTTTCCCAATCCCCATGAGGTACATAAAGGCATCATTTAAATCCCGTGACCCCATCAGGTTGTCGGTGAAGGTCGTTAACAAGGCACGGTGGCTTCAGGCGAACACTTCCTTGCCAAACATTCATCTTTCTCCTTCGACTTCTTCAAATCATCAATCTCATTTTACCGCTTGGCTCGCTCATCCTCTCAAACAGCCTCATCGACTGCTTCCAGCGATCCTTGCAAGAGGGGAAGGTCTAGTCCGACAAAGATGCCAGTTGATTGCAAGGTCGATCGAACAACCACCACCACCTGAACCAGGATGAGAAAACGAAGGTATAAGGAAAAGTCTAATAAAGAGTGATAGAAAGGAAACAGAAGAGGTAACTCATCGAAGGATCATTGCTCACGGCCCCGAGATAGTCCAAGGACAGCTCGTTGTTCTCAACCTCATAGTAGAGGTTGTTATCATCAGCCTTATGAGAAGGTCCACCATCCTCAAACCTGGGTTTCTTCTTAGGCTTCTCTTAGATAGGAGGCCTCTCCTGGGATCTTGTGTGGGAATGAATAGGGGTAGGCTGCCTCGCCTGGAGGTTCTCCTCCTGCTCAAGAGCATCGAAGAAATCTTGGGTGTTGTTCACTGCACAAAGAAAACAAGTTATAAACCACGATGAAGGAAGATAAACAATTTTCTAAAAATAATATATCCTATAAACCTTCAGAGGCGTCCTCTTATTTATGTCGACAGGGACTCTTGAAGCAATCTTCTCGAACGCTTGACGATCGGTCGAGGCATAAATACCCTCGCAAACCCATTTTGGCCAATGAAGGGTTTTGCACCTTTGGCGGTAGCGGGGCTATATATGTTGGTGTTTAAGGGTTCCGGCCCTAAAAGACACTCTACGTCCTTGTGAAGTCTCTCGGGAACCACATATTTTTGCCTCCTTTCTTTAGCAAGGACATCGGGATTCCATCGAGGGGTTTGACCCCCATACAGTCGAAAGACAGAGCTTTATTTTGCCACCTTGAGTTATTGGAAAGGGGAATGATAAATCTTCGACCATATAACCTATTACTTAAGGTAAAGGTCCCATTTACATCTCGATTACTGATTAAGAGATATATAGCTTGAAATAACTTGTAACAAGGATCTATGTTCACTTCCTTACATTGAACTTAGAAGGCCATTATTATTACTATCACGTTGGGGTGAAGCTGAGCCAGACTCACATTGAACTCCTCCATTAGGCTCGACAACAAATAGAGGAAAGGAAAATAAGGGCCAGACCTAATATGTCTACTATAGGTTACAACCCTACTTGTGGGAAGAGAAGCAGGGCAATCTGCTTTGAGAGCTTTCAACCTGGCATTAATAGGGATGCGCTCGTACAAGGGGATCTCCTCTATTAGTTTTCTCACTTCTTCGGGGTAAGCCCATTTCTCCAAAATATCTCCCTTTGACGAGGATTCAACGCCCGACCATTTATCAACTACGAAGTTTCTCTTTGAAGGTTCGTATATAATTTTATTCGAGGCCCTCTCAACCCTGGAAGTACCTGCATGGTCAGAACTAACCCTTGAAGGTCTAGGTAAACTCTCACCTGAGTGATCTCCTGATCTATGGGATGTGGTCCTAGTGGAATTAGCCTTCTCGTTGAGACCAAGTGCCTTGCCAGAATTGTGATTAGGGTTTATCAACTCCGTACTCTCAGAATCAACTGGTACTTTGACTTATCGAAGAGGAGTTTTTCCAGAAATAGAGGAATTAGCATTACCCAAGGATCTATCCCATGATGAGCTCATCCCCTCACTCTCTTTTTTGGGATCTAGGGGGGAAGGAAATGAATAAAAATAGGGATAGATGGAGAAGCCATGGAAACTTACTTGTCAGAGACGAGATAAAGAAGGATTAAAGCTTGGGGTTGAAGGAGAAGGTGAATGTAAAGCTCTTGGAGAAACATGCAAAGTGAAAAGTGAGAGTGCAAGGAAAAAGGGAATTTCTTTGGAGTATTTATAGGCGGGGGGGGGGGGAGAAAGACAAGGAGCAATCATAACCTAAAAAGGTGAGCAGTCTGAGAAGGCGTGAAAAGAGAAAAGATGCCTATTAAATAGCCACCCCACACACGTCATTTTCCCGCTCATGTCGCATTCACGCACCCTTCTTGAGAATCCCAAAGGTCAGAATATTTGAGAAAAGCCTAAGTGCTCCCTTGTAACTTAATAAAAATAAATTACTTTCGAAGGCACCTCACCTCATGGCCAACCATATCACACGATGCTAATGAACATAGCTGTCAATGAAATAGTAACCCCCAATATCAAGGGTCAACCTTCGACGACAAGCGCCAACCTTCGATGACAAGCGCCAACCTTCGACGACAAGGGTCAATCTTTGATAACAAGGAATAACCCCCGATATCAAGGATCAACCTCCGATGACCTATACCTTCAAAGATTGGAGGATCACTTTGTTTTTCTGGGGGCTTTTGATGGCATGGTAGAAACAAGACCTAGTTGGGCAAATACTCCCATCTCTTAAACAGTAGCCCAAAACTCAAGTCACTCATAAGTGGGATTGTTATTGGGTCATTCACTAGAAGACGAAAGAAGCTAGGTCATAGACCAATGATATTAGGGTTTATGAATAGTATGAATAGAAAGGTATGTCTTCTATTTTTGGTAACACTCTATTACCTACTTTTACTCCCTACAAAATTGCTATCTAGACTATCGGAGAATCTGCCCCCAGATTCCCCAGGGTCTGTTTCTTTTTTGTAGATCACAGGTTGTGCTAGATCAAATTTGGGTCGAGTTGTGAACGAAGTTCACCAGACGCATCACATGCATACCTTGTCACATGGACTCTTCATTTTATTTTCAGTAACGGTGTTGAAATTTTTTGGCATAAATATAATCCTTGGACATTTTTTTTGTTTTACACCGGTGGTAAAGGTGATTAAAATGTACCATAGAATGCACATTTCAGGTGTCTTTTTTACTCTGCCTTTAATCGTCAATGATCAAAGACGGTTCGAAAACTGCTTTCGATTGAGGTCTGAATTTAATTCTGAATTCAGAACTTATTTCTTAGGTTCTAATAAAATGTTGGAAAACCGAGGTTTTTTTATAGCCTAGAAGCCAAGCTCACACTCAAATCATAGAAAGAAATCATCATTTACACAGAAATTAAACTCGAATCAGGTATAGTTTACAGAGAAAAAGAAAACCTCAAACTCTAGCATCGATTATAGATGGTGGATTCAAGAGGCCTCGTACCTGAAACCCTAGGCTCGTACGGTGGCAGTGGAGCTCAACGGCGGAGGAGGGTGAAGGCATCGATCGAAGCTAAGGAAGAGGGGAGCCAATCCGTGAGAGTGGAAGGTTTTCTAAAATTTGACTAAGGGAGAAAACCCAAAATGGGTTGTTTATACTTTGGGCCATTAAAGGCAGCTCATTAGAGGCTGTTCTACAATAGAACCGCCTTAATCGATTTACATTAAAGGTGAAACTATCTTTAATCAATTTAGAACCGCCTTTTTAAATGAAAGGGTGACTTGGGAGGGTAGTTCCAATTTCATAACTTAATTCGGGTCACAATTACAGGCGGATCCTCAAAAAATGAAAATAACCTCCTTTGATTGTTGCATTTAATAGAGGATTTTCCACTAGTGTTAGAATCAAATATTATCAGTTCGGTTTTACCTAATTTGGTCAGTTTATTATTTTGGATTTTGAAAATGACAAATTGAAACATATTGAATAAATAAAAATATATGAATATTGGACCGATGCCAATTCCTACACTGTATAACTTGTTATCAAATGAGTTAAAAAGATTTTTAAATTTTATATCAAATAAAATATGCAGATGATAATAGTTTAAGATTTACTATATATAGTTAAAAGATGATAGAAGAAAAATAGAAGATAGATGGGAATGTGAAAGCAGAATAAAGATCTATCAGAGTGACGATAGTGAAACATAATGTCATATTTGTTGAACCGAACATATTTATACTAATTAGAAGATATTTTTTGTTGAATTGAGCTTATTTTTATTAAACTAAACTTGATAAATTAGAATTTTTTTATAAAAATAAATAAATAGGGGAAACAAGTAGGGATAGGCACAAAACTTAAGGTGAATTGGACTGAACTAGATACACTGAGCTTAAATGAAATGAACGGGATTGAAGTGAAACGAATTGGACTGCACGGAACTGAGTAGAAATGCGTTGCATTTAATAGAGGATTTTCCACTAGTGTTAGAATCAAATATTATCAGTTCGATTTTACCTAATCTGGTCCGTTTATTATTTTGGATTTCGAAAATGGAAAATTAACCATATTGAATAAATAAAAATATATGAATATTGGACTGATGCCAATTCCTACACTGTATGACTTGTTATCAAATGAGTTAAAAGATTTTAAATTTAAAATTTAATATCAAATAAAATATGCAGATGAAAATAGTTTAAAATTTACTATATATAGTTAAAAGTTGATAAAAGAAAAATAGAAGGTAGATGGGAATGTGAAAGCAGAATAGAAATCTATCTGAGTGACGATAGTGAAACATAATGTCATATTTGTTGAACCGAACATATTTCTACTAAATGGAACATATTTTTTGTTGGATTGAGCTTATTTTTACTAAACTAAACTTGAAAAATTGGATTTTTTTTAAAATAAATAATAAATAGGGGAAACAAGTTAGGATAGGCACAAAACTTAAGGTGAATTGGACTGAACTAGATACACTGAGCTTAAATGAAATGAACGGGATTGAAGTGAAACGAATTGGACTGCACGAGACTGAGTAGAAATGTACTACAGAGCATTGAATTGTACTAAAATGAACTAAGGTGGAATGAACTTAACCAGACTAGAATAAACTAAACTAGATTGAACAATATTGAACTAAACTAGATTTGAAAGTACTTGATTGGACTAAATTAAACTAAACCTAACTGCACAGACAACATAGTAGCAAAATTTGGAGTAGACGGGACAAAAGCAAACTGCACATAACCAAACAATTCGACATTACACATTGTTGGACTAGACTGAATTGCATTGATCTGCAATGAACCAGAATGAAACTGAACTGAACTAGAATGGGCTTGATCAGACTTAAATGAATTTTAAAAAAATGATAATAATCATTAAATCTAATCATGTATATGTTATTTATATAATAGTGCCTATAATGATAATTATGTTACAATAGTAATGACATTGATTTTAAGTTGAACTTTATAAAAAGTTAAAACAAGGTTAAACTTATTTTACGCAAAATCTTGTTTTAGAATGATCAATCATAGGACGGGGTTATTTTTCAATTGATATAACTAATAGCGTGATTTGATATTTATTTTTATTTATTGCAATGAAAATTTGTTCCTTATTTTATTGTAGCGATATTAATTATATGTTGAATTTGGAGTGCGAAACTCTTAAGCTATGTTGGCAGAATTCAATTGATTTGGAGTGTCATTTTCTCGGTTGTAAACTACTGCCTTCAGGTCTTTCCCTTGCCAAAGGCGGTTTTGAAACACATCGAAGCAATATGTAGATCCTACTTACGGTGTGGAAATGAGCTGATATCTAAAAAGGCCTCGGTTTGGTTTGATTTCCCTAGTTGAGTGGAGTTTGGCGAGTGAAAGTAGAACGCTCTAGAACCTATACCGGAAAGCGGACAGACTCTGGATATAGTGGATACACGCGTACTATTTGAAGGGCAGGGAGATTATGAATGTACAATTTCGGAATGATTCATGATCATCAAGAGCCTAAACAAGTGTAGGAGTAAAGTGCAGCAGTTGCAGAGCTGGAAGGAGCAGAAATTGGCAAGAAAATACAACGTTCGGAAAGTGTACAATGAACTTAAGGAGGATCAGGTAAGTGTGCCTTGGAGAAAACTGTTCCATGAGAATTATACTAGGCCAAGAGCTAAATTCTTGTCGTGGATGTGTTGTTACAAAAGGCTGGCGACTGAGGACATATACGAAGGTTTGGTGCTGATGTTGATGAAAAATGTGCTGCTTGCGATGAGGCTGAGATATTGCAGCATTTGTTATTTGCTTGCACAGAGACGAAGAGAACATGGGTTGACATCCTCACCTAGTTGCAGATTAATAGAGAACTGAAGCAGTGGGATGGGGAGTTGGCGTGGCTGCTGGAAAAATGCAAAGGGAAAGGATGTGGAGTGCAGCTTCTTAAGATGGTTGTAACGGAAACAGTATATTGGATATGGAAGAAAAGAAATGAACTATGCTTTCAAGGTGAGAATAGTGAAGGTATTATAGTTAACAAATTATAAAATGTGTAGTGAAATTGCTACTATGTGCAAAGCTTATGATCGAAAGTAATTGAGGACTGTAATAGGTGTATAAACAGTGATTTATATGTTTTTTATGGGTTAAGGTAATGAAAAGTCTACTCGTTCCAAAAAATATATATGTTGAATTTAATATTTAAAAATGCAAAACATATATAAATTTATTTAATAGTAAATTAAACTTATTTTTATTATATTGAACTTGTTTTTGTTGAAGTTAACATATTCGTATATTCTCTATTTTCTTAATTTTGACACGCTTATCATTTTCGTATATTTTTCTAAAATTGTCAAATTTATTTTTATGGCAAAAAATGAATCAAAATGCAACCGGTCATTAAATTTTTAACCATTTTCACTCAATTCTCTCAACTAAATTCAACTTGAAAAAAAGACACATAAAGTTAATATGCAAACATGTTAACTAAAGTAAGTACTCCCTATGTCCCAGTCCAAATTACTTCACCTAGTTTATGACATTATTCTCTATCAAAATTTAATCGTTCATTTGAATAGATATATAAGAAATAATATTATCACATGCGATATTGTTGAATTCGTTGTAATAAGAAGTTTCTTATTATCAATTTTTATTTGTCGTTATTATATGTAATTAAAAATATCAACAATCAAACATATTTTTTGAATAATGCACAATGATTGAGGGGTGATTTGGACTGAAATGGAGAGAGTTCTACCATAATTAAGTTCAACCTAACATAAATTTTTTTTAAAGTAAAATTTCATTTCATATAACCGTTAAACACCCGGGCATAAGAGACCAATCCGCTCGCCCTCAGCGGCCCATACCAGCCCACACCCAGGCCATCGTATGAGAGGTAAATCACGGTAGCCCAGCACCAGGACCCATGGGCTTGGCATTGCCTCGGTGCGCACAAGGGAGCCTTGCAAAGCAAGAACTCCCCACACTGCCGCTGCCGAGGATCGAACCTGGGATTATTGGCTTACCCACCCATGTCCCAACCACTGGGGTACACCCGTGGGTGTTGGATTGATCGCCTTTTGCCAAACGGCACAAGTTATTTACTAAATAACGGTACAAATAAAATCGGAGCAATGCAGAAGAAGTCTAGGAGCTCATGGGAAGGAGGAAAAATATCACGTCGACGGCCTATATATCAATCATGATCGTGATGATTCAATTACAGCCTCTCAAAAAGTCAGTTTGCTGAATTGGGCTACAGAAAAAGCAAGGTAGTCTTCCCCTGATTTTGATGGCTCATATTTCTGCTGCAGCTTTAGTTTGGAGCCGTGACAAGTCAACATGAGGAACATTGTAGAATTGTGCGGTCCTTTTTTTCCTTTCGCACTTTCTCCTGTTCTTTAACAATTTGGCACCCAATAAATATTTAACAAACAATTTAGTTTTCCAATCTTCGTAAAATTCTTATTTTTCATTTTTATTTTTCATAATTAAAAGTTCATATTTTTTAATTTGAGTTAAAATTTATGATTGAAATTTACCTAACTCATTTCAATCCACTTCTTTTACTATATCAACATCCATGAATATCAGTGGAAAAAGGAAATATAACCCTTCGACGAATGGAATACATAGTTTGCAAAGTTATTTTCGCCTTTTTATGGATAAATAAAAGTTCTTGGTACTCTAACATCAGTAAATAATTGTGTAAGTGGTTTTTGAGATTATGGTAGTGTATATGTATATAATAATTTATAGAGAAGGTTTCAAGAAAGACGATCTTTCTTTCCATAAGTTTATGGACATCCCATATAAACGTTGATTTTAAATGTTGTAATTTTTTTATAAAATTTAATTATTGTATTTTATAAGTTAAAACAAGTAATAATCTGTATTTGAAGGTGAAAATATAAAAATATATTATATAAAAAATATTTTAAAAAATCCTAAATTTTGTATGTAATTTAACAAATCCAGTGTATAAGTAAAAAAAATAAGTGGCATGTCCATAAGCTTATGAACATACCGTCTGTCAAGAGACTCAATCTAATTTATATGTGTATCTTTCACATCGTATCCTGGTATTACAAAAATTACCGTGACAGTTAATCACTAAAAATTTAGTAAATGGTATCCCGTGGATACAATAGGAACTGTATCCCCACTAATCAAATCAGTACTTATCTATTAATTTATGAGAATGTCTCAAGAAAGACGGTCTTTCCTTAAGACGGTGGATAATCCACAGTGATTTTTACCTTAAATATTATATTTTAAAGTTAAAACAAGTAAACATATGCATTTGTGAATACATAAAAATATACAATATAAAAAAATATTTTCTAAATTTAGTATGTAATTTAACAAATTCAGTTTATAAAGTAAAACAATAATAATTTGTTCATAAGCTCATGGACAAGTTGCCTGTCATGAGACACACTCTTAATTTATTATCACTTTTTTCGAATTTAATTATTTCATAATTCTAGGATACATTTCAGTAGCTATATTACGACGTTGGGGATACAAAGCGGATATATTATGGATTGTGATGTTTGTTTTTTTGGAAATAAGTTACTTTTCATTTCTATCAAAATTTCAGCATTTACATCATCTCTTACTCTCTTTACGTTTCTAACTTTCTAAAACCATAAATATAGCACATTGTTCTTTCAACTTTGGTTTCATCTACGCTATACTCCCCTCGTTCCACTCTAAATTGTTTATTTACTTTTTTAGAGTTAATTTTTGTAAACTTGGACCCTAAATATAAATTAATATATACATAATAAAAATATCATGTGAGATATTATTAGATTTATCTTAACATCTTCTAATTTTTTTTATGCAGTGTTATTATAGCTAACTAGAAATATTTATGGTCAAACATTGTCATTGAAGACCATGAAAAAGTAAATAAACAAGTTAGAGTGGAACGAAAGGGAGTACATTCTACTATAGGAGCCGCCGATCGGCTCAGCTCAGGGTAAAAAAACAAAATCAGGCGGCAGAGATGACGACACAATCGGAGAAACTGGTGGTGCTGACTCAGACTCGGAATCAATAAATTCTGAAACATCCAGCCCTGTAGATGGAGAACCAGTCCCTGATTCCGAAGATGGAGTAAATGGAAAATAAGTCTCGTCAAAACGGACATGGTGAGTGACATGAACCTTGCTAGTGGACGGGTCGAGGCACCTGAAACCCTTATACAGAGAGCTATATCCAATGAAAATGCATGGAATGTTGTAGGGAGACAACTTGTGATCAGTATATGGACAAACAAATGGAAAAACCTGATAGTCAAACGGATAAAAGTTGACATTAACGGGATCCCGATGATAAAGAAAACCATAAGATGTCGATCCCTGCAAGACTTTAGTAGGTAGACGATTGATAATATATACAGCCGCCGTGAACGCATCATCCCATCGTGAAATCGGTAGATGTGAGTGAAACAACATCGTAAGGCCCATTTCCGTCACGTGGTGATGTTTGCGTTCTGCGCATATGTTTTGCTCTGGAGTAGACAGGCACGAAACCTGATAATGTATGCCTTTTGCCACAAAATGAGATCGGAGTTGAGTGTTGAGAAATTCAGTGCCACCATCACTTTGAAAAACCTGAATTTTTGAAAAAGAATTGGTTTACAACAAGTGCCTCAAACTGCTAGTAAGTATAAAAAAACCCCAATTTGTGACAAAGAGGATATAGCCAGGTAAATATAGAAAAAGTCATCCACAAATAAAGAATAATATGCAAAACCATTTCCAGATAAAATCGGGGAGGGACCCCACACATCACAATGTACCAAATCAAGAACATTCTCAGCACGTTTAGTGTTCTAAAAAAAGTCAACCGTTGACCATTCGCCATAACACATGAGACACTAGTATGCGGTTTAGGAAACAAAGAAGAAACTAAAAGCAATCTAGACTTATTCAAACCAAAAATAACTGCACTAGACACGTGACCTAGGCATGCATGCCACAACTTGTACAAAACTCGACTCTTATTCTACTGTAAAATTGAAACAAATGCTGCATCTCCCTGCTCCAAAACATAAAATCCATCCTCACTGTGCCCCCGGCCCACAATGACCCTGGTTACTTTGTTTTGAATCACAAAGTTCCGATCATCAAATGTAATCAGCACATCCATATCTTTGGTTAATTTAAGAATGGACAATAAGTTCTTAGTATTCAAGCAGAACCAGAACATCAGATAATCGTAAATTCTCGAAAACTCTCGAATCACCAATATGAGAGATCATAATATGAGCACCATTACCAACAAAAACTTGAGATTTACCCATATAAGGAATGACATTGTCTAGGCCTGAAGCAGGCGACGCCATATAAATAGTTGCTCCAAAATTAATATACCAGTCTGATACTCGAGAGGATGGCTCTGACTGCTAAGAAGTATGATAATTTTTTGCCAAATGTGTAGTTGTTGAACGACATGTCTGCGCCTGCATCTGATGACACATCGCATCGTAATGACCGAGCCGCCCACACCAGGTGCAGTGCAGACGACCTCAGTGTGGGATTGGACCAGCTGCCTGGGAGTCTAACCAGGGTTGTTGGCTGCCGCATCGACCACTGGAACAACCGCCCCGGCCGGCACGTGAAGGCCACGCGCGACCGACTGGAGGTTGGTCACTGGTCTGAAACGCCACTGATCCGGCTGCTGGTCCTGATTGTCTCTGCAAATTTTGTTAAAAGGCCTCATGATTTTTGACATGGGAAAGAATATCCACATACAACGGAGTAGGTACAACATTAATTAAAGGGGCAGAAAAATCCATATACTCAAGGCCAAGAGCAGTTAAGAACCATACAATTTGATCAACTTTTGAAACAGGATTGCCCATAAAAGATAATTGTTCAAAAATCTCTTTAAATTGAGTTGAAGTTCATGAACTTTACCAGTTTGCAAATACCATGCGCATCTCCGCGAAGATGGAGAGTGGTGGAGACACTGTTGTTCTGATAAATGAGGGCAAGATTATCCCAGATCTCCTTGAAGATGACATAATCTGGGAGTTCCATAAGAATTTTAGCGGCGAGAGAAGAAAACAGCAGACTGCTGACATGTTGATCTTCAGCAACCCATTTATCATACGCATATTTTGCTTTATGATAAGCAACCTTGAGATCAACCTTGCCACCACCAGGAGAAGTAAGACTATCTAGGCAAAGGAGAGAGCAGAACCAGTCGGCGGTAGAGGTGGTAGAGTCGGACATGGATTGGTTCCATCGATGAAACCATACCCTTGAGGACAAAAAAACATAACCAGGTTGATGCTTCCAGCACAGATAATTAGATTATGTGAGTTTAATCTGCATCATATGAAGCAGAGTGTTGTAGGATAGTTTTTCATCGGCCATTGTGAGTGAGGATGGCATCGGGAATGCGTCGTATTTGATCACAAAAAGGGGGAAGGGTGACATGCGGGCGCCGGAAAATTAAAGAGGGAAGGACGCGGCCGAAAAGGAGGAAGGGGCTAGGGTTTAAGGGTTTGGATCTGATACCATGATAAAGAGATTTCCCGTAAATAATTCTGTATTGATAGAGTGAATATATAGAGAGATTTCAATAGATGTAAAATAAGGCAATGACTCTAATCTAGTCATCATACTAATTATAATGTAATCAGTAATCTGATTTATTCTATCACTCTTATAACTACATATTATCTATTATTTATTTTTTCCAAAACATGTGTCATTCCTCCATTTCCGAACTTTGTATATCGTCTCTATTGCAACAAGCTTTAACATCCTTCTTCTCCACCCTTTCCCTTTTTCTTCTGCAGCAGGCAAACAACTTCATTCTTCTAGTTTGCAGGTTCTCGTCTGATCTTCATTCATCTCAACACTGCAGCCCAAATCTGCTTTGTTCTCTCACAATCATAAAAGAGGTGCCACATGGATTTATCATTTTCACAGAATACACATTTCGTTTCCATTTTCATACCAAACATTCTCCACCTCTCTCTCGTTGCAAGCCTTTAATGAAGTGCCATCCACAGGTTGAACTTGGATCTCGGCCTTACACAATTGTCATAAAACATTCTCCTTCAACATATTGTATTTTTCTCAGGTTTCAGGGCCTTGCACATTCGTTTGACACTAAACTTTTGACTATCCATTTTCCTCCGCCATTCTCCCATACATCTCACATTTTCCCTTCCCCTGACTATACTTTTTATCACCCACTAACAATCTGATAGGGAAACAGTGTCCATCACATTATCATTCTGTATATAGTATTCATGCATCCACCGAATCCACAGTCTATTAGCTTTCTTGCAAAAATCCCACAAGTTCTTTAAAACATTAGCCTCATTCCACTCCTGCAAAGAAACTGCGCTCAGCCCATCAGTCTTCTTGTTTTCACATACCTTTTTCCCATGCAAATTAACAGTTATCTTTTATTTTCAAACACGTAAATTACTGGTTAGATAACAAACTTATTACTAAGATATAGTAAACAATGTATCTCAGTGTACAACCTTCTCCTAATTTTGGGGCCCAAAATACCGTAATTATGTAAAATATAATTCTGATAAACTTTACATTCAAGTTATATCATATCTGGAGAATACATACAAATTCACTACTAGAAAACAGATACATAAGCACCGGTAAAAAATTGTGAGGATGGAAGATTGGTGTATGTTACAACAATTGCACCGGTAAGCTATGAGATTGTCAAAAACCGGTGCCTGAGATAACAAAGGCAGCGGTGTATTTTATACCGATGCATTAATTGGTGTAAGTGATCTTAAAAAATGGGGAAATTATGAACCAGCACCGGTACCCGAGATACCGATTTATTTAGTAGTTGCTTCTGATATCAAGAGTACCGGTATATTTTTTTACCGGTGCTTATAATAACCAAGAATTATTAATTGATGGTGAAGTAGCACCGGTATATAAAATATCGGTGTAGAAGTCTGGATATATTTTAAGAAAAAGGCGCCAAAAATATTATTCAGGCACCGGGTTTTTTTACCGGTGCCTATGTTATTTAAAAAAGGGAAAGGATAATATTATTAGCACCAGTACTGTTTGAAGGACAAAAAACTGGTGCAAGTGTAGAACTGTTTGATTGAAATTATGTAATTGCACTGGTATATGAGATAGTTTACCGGTGTAGGAAGATTTACCGATGTAAAGATTTTTATCATTTAATTGAAAATTTACAATTGCACTGGTATATGGCCTAAAATATTGGTGTAAGATTTGCATTTAAAGCTCACCTACCACCTTTTTGGCAGGGAAAAAATGTGGGATTGGTGAAGATGAGTTCATTAATGACTTTTTTTGGGTGGACGAAAGCATTGGATGTTGTACTATGAAGACCCAAAAAGGTACTATTTTTTAATGTGTTGATTGCTATTAATGATGTATAGTGTTGATTTTGGTTTGTAGATATATATCTTGTGTGTTTCATCATGTTAGTGATTTGGGTAGAATCGTTGATATTAGTTTGTAATGTGTTTTCAAGGTTGAGGTAGTTAATGTCATGGCTATTGATTGTCATATTGTAGGACATATTTTGAATGTGCTAATTGTATTGCTGAATGTTATATATGGTGCAATATTGATCTTGCATGATTTGAATGTAAATTGTGTGAAACTTTGATTGTTGCACATTTATTCATGTGTAGAGTTGGATCGTGCCATCGAAAGATGTAAGCATGTTTATGCCAATGTTAGTAGGGTGGGCAAAGAATATATTGGTTTTGTGGATGAGTTTTTGGAGCATGCTTTTAGTCGTGAGGAGCGAATATTATGTCCTTGTCGTGATTGTAGAAATCAAAATCATACTAACAATAAGGACATGTTGAGCCTCCATTTGTATAGCAGGGTCTTTGCGAAAGATTATGTGGTGTGGATGTTTCATGGGGAAAAAGCACCCTTGGAGGTGGTAGTTAGTAGTGAGGGAGAGTGTTTTAGAGATGTAAAACTAGATGACATGTGTGAGGAGGTAGTTGATGAATTTAGAGGGAGGCCTGAAGTTTTGGCTAACTTTTTAGGTGAGAAGGATAGACCATTGTATCTCAGTTGCAAGAAGAAAGACACGGTCATGTCATGTTTGAAGGGTTGTTTTAATTTGAAAGGTGTTAGTTCGTGGAGCAATTCTAGCATGAATAAATTTCTTAAGTTTAAGCTTCCAACCGGTAATGGTTTACTGGACAACATTCATAGGCTAAGAGAATTTTTTGTTCGATGGTAATGGAGTATGAAAAGATACATGCTTGTCCGAACGATTGTGTCTTGTATATGGGTGACTTGTAGGATAAGATTGCTTGCCGTGCATGTAATGTGTCCTATTATAAGAAAAAAAGAAATGTGGTTGTCGGTGGAGAGCATGTTGTGTCGGTGAGGAAGCCGGTGCCCCTGCCAAATGTATGTGGTACCTTTCGATTATTCTGAGGATAATATGGTTGTTTAAGAATGCTAAAGAAGCAAAGAACTTGACATGGTTCATGAATATGGGGGGTTCTAAAGATGATGATATGATTCGGCATCCAAGGGATGCAGATCAGTGAATAATTTTGGTAAGATGTATCCAAAGTTTGCTTTCGAACCTAGAAATTTGAGGATGGCTTTATGTACTGGTGGTATGAACCCATTTGGTAATATGTCCTCGAAACACAGTTTATGGCCGGTTATGCTTGCCAATACAATCTCCACCTATACTTGTGCATGAAAAGGAAATATGTGTTGATGCCCATCATGATTTCAGGGCCCAAATAGCCTGGAAATGACATTGGCAGTTATCTTGCCCCTTTGATAGAAGATTTGAAAGTGATGAAAGCCGCTTTAGTGTTTGATGGTTTTCGTAGAAAGGAGTTTACCTTGAAGCCTATGCTTGTTGTACCATAAATGATTTTTTGGCATATGGTAACCTTTCGGGTTATGTAGTGAAGGGCCACAAGGCTTGTCCTATTTGCGAGGATTAGACTGATTACCATCAATTGAACAATGGTCGGAAGACTGTTTATTTAGGTCACCAAAAATTTCTCCCGTTGAAGCACGAGTTGTGAGAAAATACGGTGGCATTTGTTGGTGGGAAGGAGAGGAGAAAGGTACCTAAACCATTGACTGGTGTTGTCATTCACAACAAGGTGGAGAAATTGAATTATGTATTGGTAAGAAGTTATCTAAGGTCGGTGGGGCGGTAGAGCGATTGTGGAAGAAATGTTCGATTTTCTTTGATTTACCTTACTGGGAGAATTTGGAGGTTCGACATTGTTTGGATGCCATGCATATTGAAAAGAATGTTTGTGAGAATATAATTGTCAAGCTACTTAACATTTTCGGGAAGAGTAAGGATAGCTTAAATGCGAGGAGGGATTTGGTAAAGCTTGCTATTCGGTTGGATCTAGCATCGAAGGCTAGAGGGAAGCGAACATACCTGCCTCCCGCTGCTTACAGTTTGTCAGTTGCTGAGAGGAGATCAGTGTGTGAGAGCATTCAAGGAATGAAGGATCAGTGTGTGAATAATGAATTGTGTCTTAATGCTTTGAAATTGCACGATTGTCATGTCCTTATGCAATAACTTTAGCCCATTGCGATCTGTGGTTGTTTGGAAGAAGAAGTTAGATTTTTTATTATGAGCATGTGTTTCTTCTTCAACTCGATCTGCAGGAAGAATATCAGCAGGCAACATCTGGATGAATTGGAGTGAGAGGCTATTGTATTTTTATGTCATTTTGAGAAGTACTTTCCCCCATCATTCACTGACATCATGATCCACCTTGTGATATACTTAGTCAGGGAAATACGTATATGTAGTTCTATTGGGATGCATTGGATGTACGCCTTTGAGCATCACATGGGTATTTTCAAGGGTTATTTTCACAATCGTAGTCGACCATATGCCTTGATTGTTCAGAGGAGATAATAGATTATTGTACTTCCAACTTGGTTGGAAAAAGAGCGGTTGGTGTTCTTGGTGGACCACACTGCGGAAGAAATAATGGGACTCCATAGTCTAAGGGTACGCTTCATACACCCTTGAATGCTGAGTTGATGATAGTTCACATGTATGTTTTATGGAATAGTAGCGAGACCGCAATATACGTTCAAGAGCATGTGTCCATTTTGGAAGAGATTCGTCTAGACTGACCATCGAATAAAATAGAGGTGGAGCATTCTTCTAGTTTTGTTAATTGGTTTTACAAGCATTGCAATGTGAATGTCATGCCTAGCAAGCTACGTGCATTTACAAGGACACCGAACTATACTGTTAGATGATACCAAGGTCATTACATCAATGGCTTTAGTTTCTCAACATTGGAGAAGGATGAGAAGAGCACAACACAAAACAGTGGCATTTGTATTGAATCTGAATCCATGTGGTAGGCTAACAAGAGAGACAAGCATCTCGTTGTTGCTGTGAGGCCATTTTATGGGGCTGATTGAGGAAATTTGGGAGTTGGATTATGTAGAGTTCAAAGTTTTTGTGTTCAAGTGCCGTTGGGTGAAACATGGTTCTGGTGTTGTGCGGGAAAAGCCTATGGGTTTTACATTGATGAACTTGAATCGAGTAGGATACGAAGGTGACAAGTTCATCTTAGCAGCCCTGGCACGACTGTTTTTTTATATATCAAAGACCCTTCTAATGAGAAGTTCCATGTGGTGCTTCAAGGGAAGAAGTTTTACTTTGAAGAGGAAATTGATCAACCAACGACAATTGAACGTCCAGAGTTTCCATCAGTATTTCCTGGTTTGGAGGATGTCGAGGAAGCTGTAGTAAGGCGGCGTTCTCATGGTGATGGTTTGCAGATCGATGAGAGCGGTAAAGTCGTGGGTGGTGACAATGTGTTGAAGAGGAAAAGATAGACAATTATCTCCATTTAATTTGATTTCCTCCTACTGTTTTATATAATACCCAACAATGTATGTTGCATAATTTTGTTTAATGCCCCCTCCATGCATGTTATATAGTTTTGTTATTAAAGTATTATTAGGATCCGTACATTTTTTGGATCGCTAATCATAAGTGGAAGGCAAATTGGTGACAAAAAAGGAAAGTAGTGACCCTGTTTTCTACATAGGCACCAGTATTTTAGTCAAATACCAGTGTAGAAAAGCAGGGATATGCTCTGTTTCATGCATAGGCACCGGTATATTTTACATTTGCACCGGTACTCATACTGGTGCTAGGTACTTAGCATAAAAAAATGTGATTTTCCTCTCGGGTCCAAAAGTTTAGTGAAAGAGGCATTTAAAGCAGTCTAACTCACCGGTATGTGTCACATTTATACCGGTATTCATACCGATGCTAGGATCTTAGTAAAAAAAACCATTTCCTCCCGGGTACATAAATTTTATGAATGGGGCATTTAAAGCAGTCTAACACAACTGCTTTACTAGAAATTGTAGACCGGTATGTGTCACATTTACACTGGTATTTATACCGGTGCTAGGTACATAGCAAAAAAAAATTAAAATTTTCTCTTGGGTCTAATGACCTAGAGAGATGAATTGAGGCTTCTCCAACATTCAAAGAAACAAACCACATTCTTGGGTGGGAAAACTTATGCGAGACTCCGCCTACATTCAACCTTAGTATAGTAAGTGAGTTCTATGCAAACTTGAGGTGTATTGTAGAGGTAAAATTGTGCCACTCACACCGGCAGCTGTAAATGATTTGTTCGGGTTGCCTAGTGTTCAAAACGATGAGGACGAGTTTCTCGCACTCCATATTGATGGTGGGGATTGCTACTACTTAGAATATACATAAATTTTATGAATGGGCCATTTAAAGCAGTCTAACACAACTGCTTTACTAGAAATTGTAGACCGGTATGTGTCACATTTACACTGGTATTTATACCGTTGCTAGGTACATAGCAAAAAAAATTAAAATTTTCTCTTGGGTCTAATGACCTAGAGAGAGGAATTGAGGCTTCTCCAACATTCAAAGAAACAAACCACATTCTGGGGTGGGAAAAATTATGCGAGACTCCGCCTACATTCAACCTTAGTATAGTAAGTGAGTTCTATGCAAACTTGAGGTGCGGCCCAACCCCGAATGAGGTGTATTGTAGAGGTAAAATTGTGCCACTCACACCGGAAGCTGTAAATGATTTGTTCGGGTTGCCTAGTGTTCAAAACGATGAGGACGAGTTTCTCGCACTCCATATTGATGGTGGGGATTGCTACTACTTAGAATATCCAATTGGGAAGGAGATCGCCAGGACAGTAACTATGTAAGGTACCGGCGTGGATGATTTGGTTATACTTGGGTGGATCAAAATTCCTAATAAGAAACTGACTACAGAAATGAATGGGTGGTATCACTTTGTGGCATCTATGATAGACCCAACAACAATTAACACGGAAGTAAACAAACATAGGCTTACCTACTTTACACAATAAAGAAGAAACTTCGATGGAATCTTGGTCGGCGAATTGTGAACATTTTGAGGGTTGAATGGGATAAGACGGGATCATGCAGTTTTCGCAGCATCATCTCGTCCCCACGATGTTTATGGGAAACCTATGGGTAAGATTTGTGTGGATTCTTTCTACAAACAAGTGGCTAATACAATAGCCCCTTCCCTTGAATCCAGAGTTTCTTCCTTGGAGGTCAGTGTACAAAACTTTCTTGAAGAATCCAAGTATCAGAGATCATGGTGCGACCACATAGCTAAGGTTTTTAGCTATCAATTCCCAGATGCAGTGACAGCCATTGGAGATTTCCCAACCTACCGCAAATGTGATGAGGAGGACGTGGGTTTTGGCACAAATACCCATGCCAAGTACCTATTGTGGGGATGAAACAATAGAAAAATGATGAAGTGGAACCATTTTCTCGTTACTATTTGTGACATAGATATATTAGTCGGTGAACCTATGAATTTTGTAAGAATGTTTTTATTCTTACTTTAGATTATTCCTGGTGAATTAATTTGACGTTTCATGCGAGAGACTACTTAAATATTTATAATTGGGAAAATTTTGGTTTTTTGGGTAAAATTACACTACAAACACACAAATTAACTCTAGTACGCATAGTAGCACTTCTACGCATGTCATCACCATGAATGAAATATTCATTATATGACACATTTGGTTAGAATAACAAAAGTAGTATAATTAGGAGGTATGAATGTTGCCCTATTAAATTTTGGAGCAATGGTGCTATTCTTGGGCATATTGTTCAACCAATCAATATTAATTTTTGAGGTCATCTAGCACACCCCTTCAGGGTGTAAAAGCACGGTCATGATCGTCTTGAATTGAATTGCATTTTAGTGCTGCTAATTATATATTTTGACGGTTCCAAGATTCTTGGTGGGACGAAAGTGCAAAAAGTAAAAAGTTTGCTCGAACATCGAAATTGAAATCTGCTTGAACTGGATGGTACTCCAAACATCCCCAATGTATTTCCAAGTTGCACGAGTGAAGAAATGGTTGGGTTCGGGAACTAAAGTAACATCGTAAGATATTTGGATTACACGTTGTAACTTGAAAGAAAAACATTACAAGTTATTGTAGAACATGTACTAGCGCTTTTGAAATATTTACCACCGGGACACAAATATTTTACAATTTATATACAAGGCTAGAATATTTATTTTATATTTTTTTAGAGTTATGGAAACTATCGTAATTGCATCACACATTTGGAGGACCTGGCTGCTAGAAACAAAGATCAACAATTTGTAGAGTCGCATTAACCTTCAAAGTTTGATCATTCGACATATATAGTATGGTGCATAATAAAGTCCCATTCGGGTGCGTGGATTAGTGGTCGACTGGGTGAATGTAAATGTTTTGGGTCATAATGTAATTTTTACATAACATGGAAATACAAATTATTTTTATGTTATGAGGGTCGGGCTTTGTCCAAATAAGGTTAAAACAGCTAATTGCATGTTTAATTATATCATGAAATCATCAATTTATCCTTTTAGAGGTCCTAAAAAAATACATGGGAGTTAACAGTAAAAATCTAAAATGTAAGATAGGCAACATGTATTGGCATACACCCATAAAATAATTTTAAAATAATAGTGTGAAATTTGAATTTTTTGGCAAAATACCTCAAAAATTTTAAATACCATATTTTGAAAGTGCGGGAAATTATTTACACTGGTATTTTGTCCAAAGGAACCAGTTAAAGTACCGGTGCTATGTACTTAGTTAAAAATTTTAACACTTGCTCTCGGGTTAGACATCGTTTTCAAAATATAGGATTTAAAGCAGCCTTGAGCAATTGCTTCGTATTAATATTTACACGGGTATGATTTCATTTGAATTGGTATATGTACTGGTGCTAGCTACTTAGTAAAAAAAACTTTGCTCTCGGGTTCCATAAAATGGATTTAAAGCAACGGAGAGCAGTTGCTTTATATCCATTCATACACTGGTATTTTTGTCTTTTGCACCGGTATATGCTACCGGTGCTAGGCCCTTAGACAAAATCGGATTACCAAAACCTTCATGAATCATACATATACACCAGTAATTTTCAAATTACTAGTGTAAACCAATCGGGTATTTAATAAAAGCTTCACTTCAAACTTCATAACCCACAATCTCCTTCCTTAACTCCCCTTCCCATCCAATTATCCCTTCAACTTCCATGGAAATTAACCATCATAACCCTTCATAAATCCACATAACTCTCCGTAACTCCTCAACCCTCACTCTCATTTGCTATAAGAGATCCAAGAAGCCTTCATTTTCTACAACCCTTCGTTGCTTACAACCCCCATTCAAGGAGAGTGAAAATTTGTGGCTCAAGGTATTCAAGCACGGAAAATTCATTGCATCTCTCAAAGGTTAGTCATCTAGGTTTAATTTTCAATGATTTTATAAGTAAAATTTTGGTTAAAAATTACTAATATTGTTATGCTCGTATCATGTTCGACAAAATGCCTCAACAAAAAAAAGCTTTGATTTAGGCCGGGTATAAATGAATTCAAACCCTTATTCAAAATTTGTTTCACTATGTTTTGATTGACCTTCATTTGTAATATACAAATTTTTATTTGAAATTTATTTGGGTATGATTCATGTGGTTTGTTTTGGTGTTTGACTCGCATAACTATGTCAATGTTGTCGTCGTACGGGTCATTTCAATGGCGCACTTTGTGTTGTATCAATGCCTTACTACGTAAGTGTACTTTAAAGGGTTGTGTGAGTGTACTTCTTATTGCATCATTTTTGTTGTTCATGTTAATTAATGCCCAACCTTTTGTTGTATCAATAGCGTACGTTGTGATGGAAATACGCCTTTTTTCTATGATTAATTTGGTTTCTCTACTCTATTGTTGTAGATGCCACCTAAACAGGAGAAGTTAACCACCAAGAGAAAGCAGCCATGACCACACAAAAAAGAGGATGTCATCGCCGATGACGTAGATGTGGCTGAACAAGAACCGCCACAGAAAAATATTCCATTGCAAATATAGTTCGAGGAAAAAGAAGCGCCTGGAGATCAATCAAGAAGGCAATAAAATGAAGAACCAGCCAAAGATGAAACCGAGAATGAGGGGGATGTTAGAGGAGATGATGCGATGGGGTCCACGCCCAACACCCGAGTTGCCAAGGGAGAGGCAAAAAGCACCCTTAAAGGGAGGAAAATGAATAAAGAGGACAATGACTTGTCCAAGGCTGAGAGCCACTCTGGTGAGGGATTCAACAAGTTCGAGATCAATACATGGTGCAGGCATCGTGGACCAGCTATGTGTCAGTCCATCATGCTAGCAAAGGAGAGAAATCTTATCCCTGTGACATTTGAGTTTTACGAGAAATACGTGGTTTTCACGAAAAAACTGGAATGTGTGGATTGTGTACTTAAATTATGCATTCTGGTGCCGCGTCAAATTTGGATCCTGGGAACACGAATACGATGTTCCGAAAGATGCCAGGGAAAAGGCGTGGAAGGATGTATTAGTGAGCTCTTAAAAACTTTGAGTACTACTGATGTTTACTTATTTAATAATCAACACGCATTTAATGTCTTTCTATCTACATGTTTCATTGCAAGCAAGCTTCAAAATTGAAAACAATTTGACCGAAGGTCAAACTCAAATATTGAAGAATGATGTTTTGAAGAAGGCAAGAGACCAACATTGGAATTGGAAGACAAATGTGGCAAACAAGTACATACATGATGTGGATAGTGGTAAGAATAAATCAAGTATAAAACCACGGGAGAGGTATAAGTGGATGGATGAGGTAGAGTGGCATTTGTTCAAGCATATGCGTTGATTTCAAGTATGATTTACTACAGTTAACATTATGCAAAATTCTTGCATATCACTTGCTTTACTGTCATTCAAAAACCATTTGATAATTATCCAAATCCTTAGGCGATTCAAGAAACTGCAATAGAGAAAGCATCGGCAACCGATCTAAGAAGAAACTAAGTGAGCAGCTAAGGGAGAAACTGAGTGAGCAGCTAAGGGAAAATGAGAGGAAGAAGTTTTCCGATCAGGGCTTCAATGAAGAGGAGATTGAGCAACAACTCAATGAAAAATATTTCAAGTCGGACAGATCGCTTGTTTGCCTGGAGTCGAACAAGAGCATGGAAGGGGAATACTCCTCAAAAGGGGTTCGGAAATTTGCTAATGGTATCGTAAGTTTATTAATTTGCTTGCATGTAAATTCATTTTTTAGATTTTTTCCCTCCATTTTCCATGATAAATTTGCATTTCCATATCAATACAGTTGAGGATGAATGAGGAGAGAGAATAATGGATCTTGTTATTGCATCCGGAATAGGACATTCTGATAAATGCTACAAATAAGAAGGATCACCCCGACAGGTATAGAGGGACTCAAATTGGTCTACCCTCATCTGTGGTTGTTCCTTATCTAAGTCGCAGCAAGTGTGGAAGCAATTCCTTAACCAAGAAAACCCCACCGGAGAGAGCATCCAATGAGCAACCGCTCGTCAAAGCCATGGTGTCATACCTTGAGCAGCTGGTCAAGGATATGGCAGTCGCAGGTGCTGTTAACATCCCGACAAGGCTTGACAATCCAAAGAAGTTCATCGAGAAGGCCATGGGTAACTTTAACGCAAGTGCTACAAAGTCGGGTGGAGAGCTCAACGATGGAGAAGGTGATGAGGAGGTATGGCTACATAAATATATATAGTTTCCTTAAAATATATTTCAAATCTTATAATATAAAAGTTAAAATTTTCCTCAACTATCTAACTACCAGGATAGAGAAGATGTTACGTTGTACATCAAGGACATTGTTGGTAAGAAGATCATGGTCGCACATGGGATGCAAAAAATCCCTCATCGTAAACATAGTCTTCAAGGTGGTGTGGCTCACGTAAGAGTTTGCGAGCCAATCTACCATCATTTGGTAGGATTTCCCTCTGCCAACCACCAGTTTGATAACGTTGGAGAGGCTTTGTATAGCGTGGTCGATTGGTCAAACTCTTTGATAGGTCATGGATACGAGAAAACAAGTGACAATGATAAGGACAATGCCAACATGGAAATGGACGACGATGATGAGGACATTATGATTCTCACCGATGAGGAGGTATATTCTCGTAACACATTCGCTATCTTTTCACACAAAATACAATTATAAGTATTTCATTCAAAATTTCTTGTAATAGGGGAAAACTAGTACATCTTCATGCATGCAATCCCACTCAAGCACAAATTACTGGCCTTCAACGAGAGTACAAATAATCAAAAATCCACCTAAAAGGTCATTTAAGGTACCAAAACCATTCACATTCCTTACATATGACCAACAATTTCAAGTTAGATTAAATTGCATTTTGTATAATTTTTCCTCTGTAGATTCGCAACGGGTGAAACATGTAAGACTATCCACGTATGGAGAGATACATCATGGCTTGCAATGTGGTCGTCCTGGAAATGATCAAGAAAAATGATTGTATGTTCTTCCTGATTTTCCAACCATGAACCTTTGCAGTCAAGTGGAGCAATGGTGTGGGCATAGATGTACTAGTCGAGTTTGGCAAAAAGCTCAGAAACTACAACTCAATAATCTAGATCAATAATGCACAAATGAATGTGTTGATAGGGTGAGTTTCGAACCTTAGGTCCTTAGTTGTATTTTTAATTGTTTAAGATTCAATTCTTTAATTGTCCTTACTCTATCAAGAACCTTTGGGAGAAAGTCCATGACACTAATGCGGGCTGCATCCAATTTTATCCTTCAAACACGGGAAACTTGACTGACATTGATATTGAGGTCGAAAAGAGTTTTGGAAATATCTGGAACACAATGAAGCAAACAGAAGCTGAGTTCTACCTTGTGTCCTACATTAGAATGTAAGACACAATTCCCAGTTTAACAATTACATTTCTAACCTCTTCCATTTCACTAATAACTAGTGTCATTTTTCTGCAGCGATCATTGGTACCTCATCATTATCCATCCTAGCACGGATGGGGTTTTTACGTTGAATACATTGTCGGGGGGTATGAAACCAACTAACTTGATTTAAAATAGGGTACTTTCTAGGCATCACGATCAATCAAATGAAAATAAATTAATGTAATATACTCGAAGAACACAACAATTTAATTTACTTTATCCAAAGGCTTGCTTGCACGTACCAAAGGGAGAAGAGAAAGACGGAACCAGAACCCGACTACACATGGAAAATCAAGAACATAAAAGTAAGTCATTCAATCCACAAGATCCATTTCAGCAACATTATTTATTAACTTAGAAAATGGGTGCGAATAATGATATCTTGTGTAGTACCGAAATCAGAATGGTTCATGGCAATGTGGATACCCTGTCATGCTCTTCATGGAAGAATTCGTGCTTCATGCAACGTCAAACAATATCCTAGAGGTAAAAATCACATTTCACAAATAGGTTTCATAATTTCTGTTACATATTCTTCACTAATGTGGTAAGTGTCAAAATTGCAGATCTTCCCAGAGGGCCAAGGGGCATACCGTGCTTATGAAATTCAGGGTGTCATCGAGAGATGGTGCATGGCTTGGATAGATGAGTACCAACAACAAGGTAATACTTCCTTGGACCTGGTGATGATAAGAACGACATAATAGGTTGATTATTGGGCTCGTGATAGGTGTGTGGTGATATTGAGTTTGTGTGATTTTTTTTATTTGCATTCGTGGTGATACATTTTCTTTTTCGATTCAATAAATCCGTGGCAATTAATATTTTCATACCTTCATAATTTTTTACATTTTCTTGCATTAAAGTTCTAATAGTTTCTATTTAAATATTTCTGCATGTAATTGTCTTAGAAATTATCAGAGATGGCCCACCAGAAATCAAATTGGGCATTGCAAAAATTAACTTCAACTTGCACCAGTAAAATATAATACATACCAGTGTAAGTAACACATACACCGGTGAGTTCGGTATATCGGTGTAAAAACTACAAACATCGGTATTTACATTACCGGTGTATAATATGGCAAGGGTTCACATACAACAACTATCGATGTAATTGATATACACTGGTGTACATTACCGGTGTGAAGATCATCGGTTTCAATCAACAAATTAAATACAAGTCCATCGGTCTGCATAAATATACCGGTGCAATTATAGTTGTGCCCCTCTACAATATGGTGCATAAGTACACCAGTATTTAGAGTTAACACCGGTAACAAATTATTGTGGTGCCTCATATATACATCGGTTTATTATTATTCGCACTGGTATCATGTACCGGTGTATAAGATATTCTACACCGATATACTGTACCGGTGCAATTGTAACTACCACGTACACAGCTTACTGATGCACCAGTATATTGGGGGGTGGTGTGTGTGTGTGTGTGGGGGGGGGGGGGGGTTAAATTATTGATGCAATGGCGACCGGTACAAATGACCATGTCCTACAGTAGTGATTATTCGTAGTTAGTGTCTAGTTATAAATCCCACAAAATGTGGGATATGAATTACCTTTCAAATTTAAATATGAATCAAATTAATTTAATTACTGAATGTACCTCTCTTAGAGAAAATCCAACAGATTCTACAAAAATTACTTCAAAATGGAGATTAAAAATACATATTCTCTATATTTTTTTGCTAGCTCCAACTCTAACAGGCTCTCTATTTTGCATATTTTAACATTTATTACAGAAAAATAATTTATTTTGGAATTTAAATCAAATCCTTTGTTTAAGTTACTCCACAATAGTACTTGAAGAAAAATTAGAAAATGGCTAATTTGATTGCTTCATTTTAAAAGATAATTAAATATCTTATAATTATTTATTTATATTATGAAATATAAAATAACGACTATTAACTTCATAAAACTCATTAGATTAGGTTAATACAAAGTATTAAGCACGTTATAGAAAAACAAATCAACCTCTTGAATCAAATAAAAAAAATTAAAGAAGTTGAATTTCAAAACATATCTCTTTTGCTATTTCACTGTTTCTGATCGTATAATTTCTTAATATCATATTCATGTTGTGAGCCATGTTTGATATGAATCTCCTTGCGAACACTCACGATTGCAGGATTAATATCTTTGATCTAGTGAAGGGATCTTCAAACCTGCACTATCTAGCACAAAATTCAGGAGTCTAGCCATCGGTGTACGCCTAACTTCGACTTGCTCTCTAACTAGCCTTCAAGGATCAGATTACAAGGTTATTTATACTTAACTAGCTCTCGGGGTTAAGCAACAATGGAATAGCTCGCATACAAGGAGTATGAACTCAAAATGTTGTTTTTGATTAATAAAAGTGGTGTCAAATTCGTCCATAAGGCCTCTCTATTTATAGGGTAGATTTCGGCCATAAACCCTAATCACAACTAGGAATTGAATTGACTTATGGCAGCTGTAAGAAGCTAAAACCATATCTAACTAAAATACGTAAAATAAATAGTAATCTAAGGTAATCTGGTCGAATTCTTCAAGAAGCAACCTTGAAGATTATTACCTTATCTAATCTTACCAAATCTAAGTCTAATCAGAATAAAACTGAATATACTAAACCCTAATGGACTGCATTTTTAAAATTTAGCTCTTCAAATGCCACATGGCCGAACTGTCAGTCCATAAACCCAAAATGAAATAATTTTACAATATTTTACACTGATCACACTATCTCATTAAAACCCCAATGGTAAAAAAGAGTATAGTGTTCTTCATGATATTTTCAGTTCGTCGACAGTCTTGAACAATAAATCCAAGATGTCGATGATGACTCCTTCTTTAATTCTTCATCATAAAGTTGATCCATCGAACCATTTAAAGCACTATCAAAGCATTTGATATTCGTATCAATGTTAATTATTATTGGATAGTCAAGAGTCTAAATATCAAAACTTTTATGGTATTTTAAACTTTTGACTCAATCAATAATTAAAAAATGAGAAAAAAAAAACTAGATGTTTCAATGGGTCAAGTATATGTGTTTATCAACAAAAATTAAATATGTTAAAAAATAAATTAAGTAGTCAAAAAAATAATTCCTCATTATAATATTCATGCTATCATCAATCAAATTTTGTTTATAAGTAATTCTGTTTGTTATAGTTTAATTGTGTGTCTAATGAGATTTGAATAGTACTCCGGCCATCCGAACTTTTTTGAATCGTGTAATTTTTTAGAGGCAAATTTCTTAATTTTGACTAAAATCTCATTGATATATCAATGAATTATATTATGCATAATTTTGTTATAATTTATTATAAAGTATATTATTATTATTATTATTATTTATAATATTTATTTTTATGTAATTTAAAATAATAATGATTAAATATGTGCCCGGAACATAGTAAAAAATGTGCCATTTTTGTAGTAGGATGTGAGAAGTACAAGAGTTTAAATTTAGAAGGGTATTAATTTAAGCTTTAAATTAATGATTCCATTGATGGCGTCATTCTCCAAATTTCATTTTCTCTCTCTACCAATATACCTCCGTCTCACTCTAAATTGCTTATTTACTTTTTTACGGTCTTCAATGAGCATGTTTGACCATAAATATTTTTAGTTACATATAATAATACCGCATAAAAAATTGATATTTAGAAAATAGATGTTAAGACAAATCTAACAATATCTCACATGATATATTTATTATTTATATATTAATTTATATTTATGGTCAACGTTTATAAACTGACTCTTAAAAAGTAAATAAGCAAGTTAGAGTGGGACGGAGGGAGTAGATGACTAAATTTTTATTCCACCATTTCTCCATTTTGGAGAACCATGTAGAAAATCTGTTGGATCAAAAAACTTGTCTAAATTCTCTAAAAACAATGAAAATCTCTCTTTTAGAGATTCTGTTGGACTTGCTCTTACTATATCAGGATATTGTTTACAAATTAAACTTTACTTCACGACTCCCGCGCAAAAAAATTTGGCCATAAAAATTACTTTTGTACTATTACTAAGTAAAAAATATGGATACTCTACAACTTCTTCGATTATTTTGCCCTGGTCATATCCCTTGTGATTTTTGGAACTGGAATTGTTTCCACTGTCCCTGTTGCTTTGTTTGTGTTGTTATTGATAACAACATGTTCTTGCACAAATGGAAAAATGCCAAATTTTCCATAAAAAATAACCTCACCATCTTCCCCAAATATTGGTCTGCTTACACCACAAATGAACATTAATTTTAAAATGTGTGACTTGTGTTTGCATGTAAGATAAGACTCTCTGGTTCATTCGGTGTAAGTAGACATCTTACAGTTGGTTGACTAAAATAAAACCAATTTTCATCTATGCACAAGGCGTGGTCCATTTATTTGAACTTGAGACTTGCATCTAACCTTGATAAATAGAATATTACCTGAGATGTATTGTTTTGTTGTGTGAGGGTTGGTTTGATACTGTTTGTGTGGATTTTGATTACCTTTGTTGCAACTGCTATTTGCACATCATTCTTCCCTATTTTTAGCCTGGTTGTTATTCTCTTGATTGCCCATCTTGAATTTGCAGGCAATGCTCTCAAAGCATCAAGGTTGATGCTCTTCTTGTTTGGTGGAGAAAGTCTAAACATCCGATGATGTAGGTCAAGTGGCTGACCTTGAGTCAGCTGGGTACGAGCCCTTGTTGTGCTTACTGTGCGTATGGTGCAGTTGAATATAACGGTTGCCTCAGCCCTGTTCATGTGATAGATCATCACGTGTGCTCCAATAAAAACTCCTTCAAGTGATGTCTTTGCTCATTGGATAAGTTTTTGACCCGCATTAACCTGAAAAAAAACCCAATAAAAAGTGGGAAGATGCTGAATATCCGAGAGCAACAAACTCCTTCTGGAGTTAGGTATGGCTCAATGATTTGCAAACTCGAATCTTAGGGTTTCCAAAAAAACCCAAAATGCAACTCACTTTCATTCATAGTTGGATAACTATATACTTCCCACGTTTCACTATGTTTGACACCATAAGTTTATGTGTTATTTTTTTTTGTAAGTTGAAATGTGTGGAGGAAATTGAGTGAAGAGAATAAAAAATTTAATGAGTGGTTGAGAATGATGTACTTTTTACCATAAAATAAATGTGACAAATTTAGAAAAATATACAAATATAATATATGTGCTAAATTTTAAAAAACAGAGGGAGTATATTGAATGCAACTCAAAATTTTTGAAGTTTTTTACTGTTCATCTTTATACGTGTACAACACTCACAAAGGGATATTTGGTGCCTTCCTGAAGCTATCATTTTCACAAGAAATGTTTTTATATTAGCAAATGTTGTATGTTAACATGTTTGATAAATTAAATTCTTTCATATATTTTATAAATTTTATATTTAATAAAGTGAAGTGCTTTTTAGAAAGTAGAATTATTTGTTGTATATGTGATAAAATTTAATTTGTCCACCACCTTAACATACAATATTTGCTAACACGTAAATTTTTTTATCATTTTTACTTTGCCTTAATTTTTACATTTATACCGATTTAGGTGACCCATATGAAATTTTCTCTTCGGCCTGAGATGAAATGGAGTACTCCCAGCTTAAATTAACGGATTAATTTATTATACTATTCTCTATTAAACTTTAACTTCATATTTGAATAGATATATGAGACATAATACTATTATATGTGATATTGTTGAATTGGTCGTAACAAATAATTTCTAAAATGTACCTTCTTCTTTGCCATTATCATACATATCTAAATATATGAACGGTCAAACATGTTTTTCGATTAGGCTGTAATTTAAGTTGGGACCGAGGAGTAGCATATCCTAAAAGGGCCTAATATACAATCTTCAAATCTGAGGTGGCTAGTTGTAGTTCGTTAAAAGCCTAGGTGGGATTATGAAAGTAATTGGAGACGAAGACACGCAACTTTTACGAGGGAAAAAGGCACAGAGCAAAACGCTCACACGCACACACTAACACGCAGTGATCGCCATCGACGATGGCGGGAAAAACAACGGGCGGCGACATTGATCCAACTGCTACAGTTAGGGCCTCTTCGCGATTGAGATTCATGTTCCGCGCTTTTGTGATCTCCAACATGGCTATCGCATTCACAAGTACGTCAAAACGACCCGCGTATTCTTTCTCACTGCTGTTCCTTCGATTATCCTTGAATATATTGCCTGCTTATTTTCATGTTGCGCTGAAAATATGTTTTGTTGTGTGGGGTTTTGGTAGCTTGTGGGTTGGATAGGTTTTGTTGACGGAGATTTGTTGCCCGTGTCCTGCTTGCTTTAATTCCCAGCCGAATGTTGAGCATTTTCCTCATTTTTTACTGATGAAATCATTCAATTTGTGGATCTGTGGTCGTATTCTTAACCCATGGTGTTTTTGAATTACTAATTTTCAACTACATATCCCTTGTATTTAGTCGCCAACACTGCTCCCTCTATTCTGTAATGCTCACTTCGTCCCAATTTAAGGCTCACACATAATATGGGTTGGAGACTGGAGTTTTGTGTAGTGATGAATATTTGGTTCGGTTCACATGTATTTTAAATATCAACTTGTCGTAAGTTATTAATGGTAAAAAATGTTCTTAAAAAGACACTGGGATTATTCAGGTAGTGCAGGTTGATAAAGGCAATGCTCCCTCAGTTCCACATGATTCACATGAAGAGCCCTGTTAATAAGCCTATTTTAGTTATAGAAGCAGAACTCTAGGCACAAGGTAGTATCTAGGGACTAGGATATCCTTATTTGATGTATGGGGATTGAAATCACTAATGATTCATGAGAGGTATAAAGATTCTTCGAGAATAGGAAAACATCAAGTATTTTGCAATAGAATTTGACTTTGATGGATATTTTGAAATAGAGGGAGTACTCTCTTTATGGTGCCAGATTGACTTTTTAAGTTTAAACTAAGACATAAAATCAATGCATGATGGTGGGAAAGTGATCTTTTTTGGTTAATGCATATAATTAAGATGAGGAATTTTAGTGGCAATTAGAAGCTTTTTCCTACAGGACTATTGTTTAAATTTTGTAGACCATTCCAAAGTCAAGTTGTTAATCTTCTTCGGCAAAATGCTGTCTTGATTGCTGAATTATTAGAGATGTGACCAGTCTTCATTTGGGTTTTTTGGCAGCATTTCTGTTCGCTAAACCAAGATCGAAAACAAAGTCTGTTGTGGAAGAAAGCGGCAAGGATGCGAAAGTACAAGTAGAGTCCAAGGAATCTGCTGTTTTTCCTCCAACACCAGAGCCTATCCCTCAAGACTCAACACCCGAGCTCATCCCTCAAGACCAGCAACAGGAACTATTTCAGTGGATGCTTGAAGAGAAGAAAAAATGTGATTCCTCGTGATAGTAAAGAGGATCAGCTTATCAATGAAGAGAAAGCTATCCTGGAGCAGTTCATCCGAGAGGAGTCCCTCCCAAATATCTGAAGTATCTTTGTGTTAACCACTTACCTAGCCCAACAATGAATTTTGCTTAGCTAATCACTGACTTGAACTACCACGCGCATACACTCATCAATTACCCTTAAATACCTAGTTTTTACGGGTATCCTCACACTGATACAATTTTTAGACCAGACCAATTCTTGAAAAAAATTTGTTCACAAGGAAGGGTCCTAATTGATATGGCGATTCAATATTCCTTGTTCATTATCTCTTGCATATGATGATTGTATCTTTGAACTTCTGTAATGTGGTCATTTTGTACGGATCGGCACCACTACTAGGATGTTTTCAATTCGCACTCGATCTTTTGCAACACTATGCTAGTTATTACAGTATGATGCGAGGCCTATATTCAGCTTTGCTGGCTGAACGTTATTTTCCTGCTGCACTCACTCTGTCAGGGGCCATATAAATGATACAGGCAGATGGTTTTCAGTTTGAGGTTTATCTCAGTATTCACTGATTCTGATTGGATGTAGTAAATGCACGGTGCATTTTTACAGAAATTGGAAAACCCAGCTTATATCAATAGAAATTCCATGAACTCATGAAGGGGTTTCTTCCTTCTGTTGCATAAAGTTGCATCTTGCATTATAGTTTATCGTAATTCTAAGATTTTGCAAAATATTTTAAAGAAGAGCTGTCAAAAACAGACAAAAACATAGATTTGTCATTCTGTAATTTGAGGTGGTTAATGAAAACTGATGGGTCCCCGTCCAACCACATCCTTTAGTTTCTATGATTTCATCATCCAATTGGAATTCTACTTCTCCTGGGAATAACTACTTTGAATGAGTTTATTCAACAACTGTACATATTAAAACTTGAAATTTTCTGTCAAATTTGGTCCCTAATCCATCTTTCTTTTACGGATTCAGAGATTTCCCCCCTAAAGAGTGTTATTTCTGATGCCAGGAACTATCCAAGTTTCAGGTACTATTACAGAGTTCTTTCCCATTATGTTTCTTGAATTAGCCTACTGAAATTTCTTCTGATGCATTGCAGTGATGGATTTCCAGGGCCCTCCATCAACTTCAACTCCTTCAGCATTCTTGAAAGGTAGGTATTTGGGCATGTTTTTGTTCGAAGATGGATTCATCAAAATTTTGCACAAACAGTATGTTTTTGGTGACTTTCATGCTGTAATGTAGTTTCTATGGGGAAAAGAGAGTATCAAACCTCAGACAAAGGGGACTTCTCCTTGTAAGGAACCACATTTTGAGTTTCATACTCGTTTGCTTGCACATTATTTTGAGTTCTTCCATCCGTGAAAAATGAGGCATTAAATTTGTTAACATCTTGAATCTGGCAGTCCGCTGACCAATTTTCGAGACAATTTGGTTTTTGAACTTCTGGATGCAGAGGGAATTGAACTAGCTAATACAGGTGAATCAGCTGTAATTCTTGTGTTTGCAGTTGAATCTATGAAGGACCTTTTTTCTCATTTTCGTTTTATTTTTATAGACTGATGATGGTTGTTTGAAGAATGGCAGGCATTCAGACAATGTCCATTGTCCAAAAGGTTTCTTGGGACGAAACTTTTTTCTTTGATGGAGGTGGATTTGTACACTTGAAGTTACAGTTCATTCTCAATGAAGAAGAGCGGACCCGCATTCGCTTGAAGGTAATTCAAATTTCTTCTCTATTGTTGTAATGTGGACAAAATGTCCATGGTTGGCCGATGATTTGAAACTCGTAGGATCATTCAGTTGATGATGGCAGTTAAGTTCCCTGAATCTATCATTTGTATGACTAAGGTTCTCCCATTCTCCTCTGTAGCCACTGATCATCTATCTTAAGATGTTCCTTCGCAGAGAGAAGAAGCGGTAAAGAGGAAACTGGAAAACATCCCTAAAGTTGGTGAGAATCCAGTCACTGCGCGTCCAGCTGGTGCTTCTATCACTTCGTCCGTGCAGGTTGAGATAAAGGAATCAGGTTAGTTTTTTATTTGGACTTAAGGGAAAATGACAATAATCAGAAATTGTATCAGTAGCATAAAACATTGGAAGAAATGACTGGTATTATGATATGTGATGCATGATCCTACCTCTTATGAATGATAATCTCCGTGTTACAACTTCTGTCTGTGGTAAAAGATTTGGGAACCAGAACTGTTCTCAATGTAGGGAGTCGTGATATTGTCGACACGCAAACCAGATTATTACCAAATGTTGACACTTCACCTACTGATTCACGCTCTAACTACGGAGGAGAAGGAAGTATATTGAAACAAAAAATCCCAGTTAAGGATTAAAATTGCTTCTTGATAGTCGTTTAGCTAACTGCAAAAAGTATTTAGAGTCAGTCAGTGTTTCCTAACAGTCAGGCGCCTCTTTTAGAAGTCTGTGGATGAAAGAGAGCGGGTATTCCTTGCTCCCACGATAGAAAGAATAGAAGGAGATCGTCCTAAAGCGAACCAGAACGTCAAGAAGCTTGAAACTGAGTCATTAGTGCCTAATGTTCAGCCTGATCAGATCAAGGAAGATTCATCTAGGTTGAAGTCTGAAGTTATTATAGGGAAGGACGATGATCGTGTTGATAAATCACTGCCTAAAGTTCCCATGAAGAGAAGTCCTAGTAGTGTGTGGAATTTAGTTACAGCTTTTGAAACTGGTCTAGCTAAGGTACTCCCAAACATGATTAGCAGTAAAACGCCTTTTTTTTTGAGGTTTTGTTCTTTCGATAGATTCCAACATATGGTCATCTGGGACTCTAGCAGGACTCAAAGTTATCAGTAAAAGCACCAGCTGTTAGACCTGAAAACAAGAAAGTCGGGAAGCAAGATCGTCCGAAGGACAATGTCCCTGTCGATTTCTCTGAATCAGCAAAACAAGGTTCAGGAAAGCATAAAGATCCATTTGTACAAGAAAACTTGAGACCTACCCTGGAAACTTCCACCAAAACAGAAGAAAGTTCCGATTCTGCTAAAAGTAGTGTTGGCGACAAAGGAAATGAGATCGAGAAGGCTGCAGAGAAGTTGATAATAGAAACTATTAGACCCGTAGAAAACGAATCAGACTCGAAAGCATGGGAAGAGCCTGAACAGCTGGAGAGATCATCCTCAACTGAAAAGCCGACAATATCTGGTAGAATGCATACTGAACTCACAGAAGAAAGTTCGGAATCTGCTAAAAGTGGTGCTGGCGACATTCGAAATGAGATGGAGAAGGCAGGAGAGAAGTTGATAAAAGAACCCATTAGACCAGCAGAAAATGAATCAGACTCGCCTGCACAGCTGGAGAGATCATCCTTAACTGAAAAGCCGACAACTTCTGGTAGAATGCATACTGAACTATCAGAAGACAGCTATTCCTCTGGCGACACTGTATTCACTGAAGAAATGCACAGAATTAATTCAACTAAAACTGATGTTCAAGTGGCATCCGTTGAGAACCTGAAATCACTAGAATGTTACGAAGAAGAGCTTATACTTTCTGAAAATAACAGGAAACACTTATGTGTCACGGCTGCAGGTAATCGAGTAATAAGTCTGATAGGAAATGGTCCTCCTGAAATTACATCCCGTCGAAACAAGACTTCCTTGTCATCCGGAGAAGGTAAACAGGTATGTAATTTGATTTACTTGGTTTGAACGTTCAACATTGTACTTGTTCAGCTTCATAAAGCCATCAATTGTGTGGTTCTGAGTTCATACTAATTGATTCCAGGAAATTGCAAAGCATGCAAGCGAGAATGAAGCGCAAAAGGATCAAGAACGATCTCGAAGCATTGAAAATCCAAGCTCAAAGGGCTCACCAGACAATGGTTCCGGTGGACTTTTTGGACAGGTTACTCGGAACCTCTTCTTACATTTAAAGTCTGAGTGTTTCTAAGTTCCAGTTGCTAGTCTTAGAAAATCTACCTAATTTAATCGATCAAACTTCTAAAAATTGGACGCTATTTTGATTAAGCGATGGGGATTTTATAGCTGGCCACTAGCTGCAACTAATGCTGTGATTTTTGAACTTAGATGGTAAAGATTGCAGTCATCGTGGGATTTGGAGTACTTGTTCTCATTACTAGACAACGGGAGCCAAGGTTGGTTATCGACTTTACTTTATACTACCTCCGTTACATAAGAAGAGTCGTGTAATGCAAACAAGACGCTTCAAGTGGAACGGAAGGAATGCATGCTTTGATTGTAGTAATGATACCTCCAAAATATAAGTTCATTAACTGGAATGAAGATGGATTTCCAAATAGCAATACTCTATAGCTTGTACTGTGTCTTTCAGAAAAAGCAAAAGAGGAGATCAGCTTTTGCTGGCAGCTTCAGAGTTCATGGATGTACGAAGTAATGTTGAAGAATAAGCTGACAGGGTATAACCATAGTTTTGGCAGAGGCTTTTGATGATGGCATATCTTAATCACAACTTTTTCCGGGTTCCCGAGTTGCGGGAAGTAATAGATAAAACAAAGAACAGGGAGGCATTTTTGTATCCCTGTAGCAAAGACTGCGAACCCGATGACACAAAATCCTAGTTTCAGTTTTGATGAATCCAGGGTGTAGATGAACTAAGAGGACACTCTAGAGGAGTATGATTCTAGTTTTTGTATTCCATCTTATAGCAGCAGATGGGTGTGATTATAGTTTGTGTATGCCACATGAGCTCATCAACATATAGCAGCAGAGAAAGAAGCAAATGTTAGTGTGGAAAGGAAAATTCTGCTAACTACTCTTGAGTTGAAACCGAGCACTTTTCATTTTTATCCGTCCCCAACAAAATCCCACATTCAAGATACAAAATACATGGCCTCTTGTTACTCTTACATGCTCAGGACAAGAGGAAGATGTGCAACACCTTTTGCACAATTAAGACGAGAATAGAGTTTTATATTTCATTTTGATCCTGTCACTAATGATAAAAGAATGAATTTGAAATTCAAACCATGATGTTCAAACACTCAAAAATCACTTCCATAATATTGGATGAAGATCGAGAAGCAGCTGTACACAATCAAAGTACCATCAGCAGCCTTATTTACAAATTTTGACAGAGCACTGTAACACAAACGTCACATATTAACCATCACGTTTTCTTAGTCAGCAACGGAACCGTCATGGCTGCTGCTGCTTGGTAGACACATATGGTGTTTGTTGCACTTAATTTGATCATTTCATGAATTCTTAAGTAATCTAATTTAACGTGTTTATGTAATTATAATTTTTATTGTGATTGATTTTGAATAATGATTGTTGATGAATACTGAAGTTAAATAATAAAAATTTGATTAAGATTAAAATTAATAAACCTAATTAAAGGTAGGCAAAGTCTTGGGAAAAACCGTCTTTCCATACACTTATGGAAAGACAAAGTTAAATTAAAATAATAAAAGGTAAAAGATCTTAGTTGTAATATTAAAAATTTATTATATAACGTGATAGCTATAAAGTTTATAATACTATTCATGCAACAACAAAAATTTATCTCCATTTTTTCTAATTTACACTTTAAACATTGGTCTTTCCATACCTTATGGAAATACCGTGTCTTAAAGGCAATATAGTAATTTTTCATTAAGATTTGAGTGCGTCTCTTGAAAGACGGTCTTTCCATAAGTCATGGAAAGACCAAGGTTTAAAGTGTAAATTAGAAGAAATTAAGATAAAATTTTCGGGTTGCATGAACCGGGTTATAAATTTTGTAACTACTACATGTTGCATACTAAATTTTTAATGTTGCAACTAAGACCTTTTACCTTTTATTATTCGAATTAAACCTCGTCTTTCCATAAGCCAATGGAAAGACCGTCTTTCCCAAGACTTTGCCTTAAGATTTTGCGAAAATATTTTTATACTTTTTCGTTAATCTATAAAGTCCTGAATAATTTGTAGTTGCACCAAACCCGGCCCATTTCTGAAGCCCTAAACCACTCATGGTTGTGGCGCCCTTTCACCAAATAAACCTCCAAACCGCCACAATTTTTCCTTCTTTCCTCCGCCACTTCTCTCACATTTCTTGCTTCTCCGTTGAAGATGGTTCGAAGCCTCAAAAGTGCCAAGAAGTCCAAGCGCAAGAACAAGGTTTTCCTCCCTAGCTATTGCAACTAAGAACCATGAATTCTTGTGTGCATGATAATTACATATGTGGTTGAATCGATGAGAGCTTTTGATTTTGACACTAAGCTCATGCTCAGGGACCCAAAAATGGAGAAGGGTCGGTGGTTCCGACACAGCCTACAAAGGTGTGGCAACCGGGTGTGGATACGCTGGAGGAAGGGGAAGAGCTGCAGTGTGATCCCTCAGCTTATAATTCTCTCCACGCCTTCAATATTGGCTGGCCCTGTTTGAGGTACATCCATTGACTATACTAATTTCATCTGTTATGTTGTTTGTTTATGATGTAGCAGTGATCATGTGGTTCTTCTGTCCCTGCAACAGTTTCGATATATTGCACGACTCCTTGGGGTTGGTTCGCACTGATTTTCCTCATACTGTGTATTGTGTTGCAGGAACTCAGGTGAGATCACTGCATTTTGCATTTTAAATCAAGCATCTTTTTTTTTAGGTTGGATTATGCGGTTGTTATTAGTAGACCATTGAAGTTATGTTAATTTTGTTTAAGAACATAAATGCACTGGTTGCATTATTTTTTGTTTTTGTTTCCTTGCAGGCAGAGAAAGCTCAGTGGAACTATATTGGAATCTCGAAATTGTCTAATATATCTGGCAAGAAGCAGCAAATAGTTCCAAACAAAATAAGTGCGGATGGGTTGGAGATGGATGAGGATAATAGTGATGACAGTGACGACAGTGATGAGGATGAAGGAGAGGAGGGAGGTGGATCTGGGACTCCTGTTCTGCAGGTGGTTTAGTTCATTTTTTTTAATTTTGAGTTCAGGTTCCGGTAGCAGCTTGAGGTTCATTGGTTGTTTGGAGCTTTCATGCATATAATATCTTGAGTTTGTGATCTACTCTACAGCTTTGCATGGTCTCCCACGAGGGATGCGTGAACAGAATACGAGCAATGATGCAAAACCCGCATATATGTGCTTCGTGGGGTGATTCCGGTCATGTTCAGGTCAATTTCTTGCTGATGACTTTTTTGGTGTTTAGATGATTCAGATGAATACTATTTGCTTCAACACTAGATCTGTAGTAATGTATGTGTTAAAAAGAGATTTAAACCACATTGGCAATAACGTTCTCAAGCAGGATTGTGTTCATACTTAGTTTACATTTAGACCCAACATACTAGAGAAGTCTATGATATATATGGTCGTTGGCATGGTGCTTCCCGAATTTGTTTTCTTACCTCTTACTGCAACCCTCAAGATAAGTTGAAATAAATTCCAACTTCCGTGGTATGCATTCCATGACATAAAGTTCATCACACGGCTTCTCAAAAGTTAATATGGTGACCTGGAAATGGTAAAGCTTCTCAGAAGATATTCCAATCCTTTAGCCACTTATTCATGAAATCTGTGATGATATCTTTGCAGATTTGGGACTTCAGCTCTCAATTAAAATCTTTGGCTCAATCGGAGACTGATAGTAACCGTGGAGCTCCTGAAGTCATTAAGCAGTCGCCTGTGATGAAATTTGGACACAAGGATGAAGGCTATGCTCTAGATTGGAGTCCCCTTGTTCCTGGAAGGCTCGTTTCAGGTCAGCTTAGCTCAGAATGACAATTATCACATTCATTCAGCTTTTGTGTTTGTAATTGTAGGCTCAAGTGTGATCCTTTATATTTTCCATTTTTGTAGGTGACTGCAAAAATAGTATTCATTTATGGGAACCGGCTAATGCAACTTGGAAAGTTGATACTACTCCTTTTGTTGGACATACCGCCAGTGTTGAAGATTTGCAGGTAAAAACAAAGCACTTGGGAAGAACTTCCATGATTTTTGCATCATTTATTTTGTAACAACTGACAAATTCAACTTCAATTCGATTACTTGTAGTCACTATTATCTTGGCTTAACATTTTATTATAAGCATCAGTAGTAATGTGATTTATAGATTTTGCCAATTTCGTTTGTTTTCAAAAGTTGCTTGTTTCTGATTCAACTTTTGTGCCATGTATTTTTGTACAGTGGAGTCCTACAGAACCATTTGTGTTTGCCTCTTGCTCTGTGGATGGCAGTATTGGAATATGGGATATTCGTATGGGGAAATCTCCGGCAGCTTCATTTAAAGCTCATGATGCTGATGTTAATGTAATTTCATGGAACGGGTACTAAATTTTCTTACTTTATTTTGTTCAACTTCCACCACCTATGCTTTCATACTAATTGCTTACGTGTTTATCTGACTTTGATTAGGCTGGCTAGTTGTATGCTGGCTTCTGGGAGTGATGACGGATCATTTTCTATTCGCGATCTTAGATTGCTGAAGGTAGGTGTTTGTGTTCTGAACATCTTATTCTAAATTGTAATGTGCATCATGGTTTATGGAATTAGGCATGTGGGATGTCTCATCGTTACTTGGTTTTGTCTTTGTGCAGGAAGGGGATGCTGTCACAGCGCATTTTACATATCACAAGCACCCCATCACATCCATTGAATGGAGCCCCCATGAAGCTTCTACTTTGGCAGTCACATCCGCAGATAATCAACTGACGTAATATATCTCCCTCCCTCTCTATATGTATATCTCCACATGTGTCATGCTCAGATCGTTATGTATATATGACTTTTGTATTTGATCCTTTTGTTAGGATATGGGACTTTGCTTTAGAAAGAGACGAGGAAGAGGAAGCTGAATTCAAAGCAAAGATGGAGGAACAAGTGGTTGTACCAACTGATTTACCTTCGCAACTGCTTTTTGTTCATCAGGTTCAGTTTTTCCCACTGCTTTGGTGCCAATACTCAGATTACAACACAAGATATTAAATCTTTGCTTGTTATTGTTACAGGGCCAGAAAGACTTGAAAGAACTTCACTGGCATACACAGATTCCCGGAATGCTCATATCCACTGCTTCAGATGGCGTCAATGTGTTCATGCCATCCAATATTGAATGTTCACTTCCCGGAATTAATGGTTAAAGTAACAGGTTTTCTGGACATGTTAGGAGTGTTGATTATAGTTTAATAGCATGCAAACTTTTGTATTGTCTTGTCTTGAAGGGAAGCTCTTTTATTGTGATGTAAGGTTCTTGTTATATAGGCTAACAGTTGAGTCAAATTTGCCCAAAACCTCGTTTACTCGTGTGATGATATGCCAAGTTCTTTCCGGAGCTTACATTTTGCAAATGCTTTTGTTCATGCCTTGAAAAGAAGAAGAAAAGCAAGCGGATTTTCACTACTCCTGGATCAGTTCACTTTTTTGAAGTACCCTTCTGTATCAATTAATTCAAGGTCCATTTTCACAGTTTACTTGATCAGAATTTACTAACTTAAGCAAATGACTTCAATAATCCCTTAACTATTACGATCGCCCTCCCTTTGGCCCTCCAATTTTTCTTTCAACATTTTTGGCCCCTCAAAAATCAATTTATTTCAAAAGTGTTCAGAAAATAATTGAGGGCCGAAGGTGGACAATTGTGATGGTAAAGAAACCACCGAAATCATTTGCTCTATATATTAATACCACCACATAACATCTTGGAAGTTGACTTTCTAATGTGTTTGTTGATGGTATCAACCTTTTATAACTTTTTGGTTATAAACAATGCAAGATAATACAGTCAAAAGTACGTCTTAAAAAATCACGAAAAACATAAAAGTGAGCAATAAATCGGTGGCGGGGATATTATCCTATTATAGTAGAGCATTACATTACAAAGCTCTTCTCTATAAGACCAGAATCAGGTCCAACCATAAGCTCTCTGACACTTCCCTCGCAGGGATTGCATAAATCAAGCACCAGCCAACATTCAGATCACAGCAATTGCAATTTGTACGTGTTGAAGAAAGGTACGTGTCGAAGAGATCCTAAATGTAGCGTGCATTAATCCCTTAGCCACTCGCCAGTATAAACCCAGGATCCCTTGATGATCTTAGCGGTTCTAGGTAATCTGGTTAACTATCCAGCTGAAGTCCAAGATCAGCAGTCGGTAATAGGATCATCATACTGCCTAAGAACTAACTGGCTTGCCATTTAATTTGGGGAAAGGATCTTGTTTGCTCAATACCACCACTTTGCTTTTGTGAGCAAAGTACCCCTTTACAAGATTTTTGTAGATCAGAATGGACATTATGCATTCCACCTGCCCAAAAAGACAGTAACCTCAGGTAAATAAATAAGTATAACAAGGATTGGAATGTAAAGAAGACAAATACTGGAAACCAAATGCTGCAGTCAATCATCGTGAATAAATTATGCCAAATATATAGTGACAATTACCTCATCGATATCCATATCAATATCGAGCCATTTCATAGCCATTACAATGACATCTAACTTTATTTGATGGGCTTTACTTGGATCCTTTTGCTTTTGGATTATGTGACTGCATTGATCAGGACAAAAGACTATTGTTAATCACAAACCTCACAAAAACCAAGAATAATAAGGCGTAACTACCAGGAACTTACATCTTCTTCAACAATCTTTGATAAACTTGAAGCTCTAGCTTCTCCAACACGAGGTACACTCCAGATCTTAGTAAGCTGCAAATACACAGTTTTCAGGTTATACACTGTTGACAGAAAACCATTGGTTGAATGAATAACAGTAAATGGAACATACCGGTCTTCATGTTCCTGGAGGGCATGTCTAAGCAGTCGAAGATCACCTCGTTTCAAGGATAACACAATGTCACTGTACTGTAATAAAATGACAAGCCATATCAGCATAATAAATACAGAAAACATAATAAGTTCTTTAAGAAGCTTTCATACAACAAGGGCTCTAAGAACACAGTTTGACATCATTGCCATGAATGACAATCCACATCAAACTATAAACTGGCTAGAGGCCATCAGGAGTGCCTTGCGAACATAGTTATAGTGCATTATTCACAAGTCAAACAAGGAACGTACCTCATTCAAGTTATAGTGATGAAGAAGCTGTGCCATAGGCAAAATACCAATTGACAGCTTTACAGGTATCAGATATTTGAGAATCATCCTGTTTATATAACCAAAAAGACTGCTGTTAAAGCTTCTACACACAGATTATGTGCTTATTTAACAGAGTTTGTCCACCTTCAGAACTTAACTAGAACTTTACCATACCAGCATATGGGCAATAAAACATCAAACAATCCCCCAAAACAAGTCAAATTAGACTTAGAAACATGTGAAAACACCATGTTTTAAATGAATGCAACATGTCTCGACCAAACAGGATGGCCAGATGTGATCCTTATTGCTGCCCCCACATAGTGAAATAAATGCTTAGCTAAATTAAAAAACTTTTATCACATGTCAAGCATGCTACAATTAACTTCCTATCCACACAAGTAGCTATCCAAAACTGTTACAATGGTAACCTAATTGACGAAGTAAAGCCGAAGCTATACATTCATACTCAGTGGAACTTAGAGCCTAACCAGGATGAGTAATGTTGAAACAGGATGGCTAGATATGCTAATGTTCACTGGTCGGTTAATGTGAAAGGAATAAAATGAATTATTTTGGAATTTTAGCATAAAAAAAAGCTATAACCAAACCTTATGTTAGAGGCCTTCAGCGGATCACAGTGAGTCAAAGCATATGATAACTTCTGATCAGCTGCAGGAAAGTTTTCATTGTAAACCTCTAGCCGACCAGTGTAATACATGTATGTGACCCTATCCCGAACAGGAAATTCTTCAAAGTCAAAAATCCTAGCAGTTTCAATGCTTCTTATGACACTCCGGCACAGATGAACAGTACCAAGCTTAAAATAAATTTTGAAAAGCTGGCATGTCACGTATAGAGCTCCTATGCGTTTAGGACCTTTTCCAGCAAGAGCACTAAAAACTTTCATAAGCAGCGAACCAGCCCCTTTCAGTTTCTCTGGGGTTCTCCCACTGGCAGCCAATTCACGATCAGCCTGAAATTCCAAAAGGCAAAAATCGGCACACTATATAAGGCAGATACACAGCAGAAAAAGGAACATAAGAATTTAATTCGTGTGTACACGCTTCTTACTCTTTCAGCGAGAACCCTAATCTCATATGAAAGTACATACAGCGCTTCCAAAGCCCACCCTGATTCCCAATTACGAAATTCCTGGATAAAAGAACTGCAACCTCAAGATTACTACAGATAGATAACATTAAACATAGAACAAACATATCGAGCTCAACGTACTTGGCAGCCTTTTCAAAAGCCTGGTAAGCATCCACTAGGTTTCTCAAACGATAACACTGCAAAGTGCGAAAGACTGGAAGGATAATGTCGGCATACTGTGCATATTCGTCTGTTTGCCTGATCAATCTACTAGCATCCTGTGCCATATGAGGACCAGAGTCGGTAATTTTTTCTTCAAAAAAATCATACATGACCTTAGAGATCCAATGCAATTTAGCAGAGATAACTTCTAAAAAAAATCAATGTATCAAAAAGAACAACATTTGGAAAAGATGAAATATTTTACACTATCCACACGTTCCCTCTTTTCCGGATCAAACTGCTCAAAATTTTGTTCCGATCAAAGTAAACTTTGACCATATGATTTAATTGAAATATAAGTAACAATAATATCGTGTGCTTGTGTTAGATTCATCAAAACACATAGTTGGTTACTGTATGTAGTTAAAAATGTTAACAGTTACACATGATTCCGTGAAATCGATAAAAATCCAAGCTGTGCTACAAAAGAGTACAAAGCAAACCCTAATCAAAGATGCAAGCTAAGCACATGTGGAGCAAAGATTGAAACTTTTGCACAGTGACAACTAATAATTAATGAAAAATTTATTATTCACACATAGATGACCTGGAAAGTGTTGAGGCCATCGGCGAGGGAGATGAGAAGAGGGTCATCGGCGGAGATGGAAAGCAGGCGGCTTAGGGACTTGCCGTCTTGGGTGGAGACGGAATCCGAGAAGCGGTTCAGGTATTCCAGTATTCGCCGGTGAGCTTCCCCCATGCTCATCATGTACGCCATTGTCTACAACGCGCCGCCGGAGCTGGTCAAATATATTTTGAAGGCGGGAGAGAAGGGTGGGTTAATATAGCGGACTTTCACTCTCCGAATTATTTCGCGACAATATTATTACTGCTGTTAAACCAGGGAGGAAGATGGGAATTGGATTTACTACCACAAAACTTTTCAAAAACAATTTTCCATAAGTGAGTAAAAATATTAAAATAAAGGTTAAACTGTCAATAAAATGTTCAAGCTGCCATTCCTCTGTAAATTCTTCATCATGTACTAATGCACATTCTTTTTCTTTAAGTTTTTTTTATTTTTAAACTAAAATTTTGTTCGGCAATTAACTATTACCCGTTGGCGGTTTTCTTTTGTCTGATTTAACTTGTAGTATGTGTAAGTTATTTAAATTTATAAATTCGGTTTGGTGAATGACCGTTACCTGTTGGCGGTTTCCTTTAGTATGATTTAACTATTTTTATGTGTAAATTATTTAATTTTGTAAATTCGGTTTGGTGAATGACCGTTATTTGTTAACTATTTTTTACTCCTTTCATCCCATAGAAACATGCATAATTACTTTTTGTACGCCCATTTATGAGTGCTAAGTTGGATAATGAGAAAGAGAGAATTGTGGTTATTTTCTTGTTTCAATGGTCCATAGTGGAATTGAAGTCACCAATTTGTGTTCAAAAAAGGAAATAGTCAAAATATGAAGTTTTCAATGAGACGGACCAAAAAGAAAAGTAGGAAGTTTTCTACGGGACGGAGCGAGAACAAAATATAATAATAAATAATTAAAATCTACTCTCATTGAGTTTTCGTTTTGAAAGAAAAGCTAGCTTTTTAGCTAAGCAAAAAGTCAATGGTTAAACAAAATTTTTTTACTTGTTTGATCGAAATGAGAAGGCAAAAGCCAACTAAAAAACTAGTTACCAATGACAAAATGACTTTGGTGACCCCTTAACTATTACGATCGTTCACCTTTGGCCCACCATTCTTTTGAACACTTTTGACCACTCAATTTACAAAACTAATGAATCATAGCCATTTCGTCGGGTAAAACCATCAAGTCTGGTCAAAGCATCAGTATTTAGGGGTGAAATAGTCATTTCCCATATTTCTTCTTTCTTTTTCTATTTTCTTTTTTATTCTTTATTTTTTCTTTTTCCCTTTTCCCCTTTTCATTCCCCTTCCCTCCTTCCCCGACGCCACCCATGTTCCCCTTCCCCAACGTCACCACCTTCCCTTTCCCCGACGCCACCCCTTGTTCTTCTTCCCCGTCTCAGAATCGAAACCCTCTCCTAATCCTTAAGCTCACCGCCGACGAAAATGGTGGAAATGATGGCAGTGGTGAGCGTTCACCCGACCTTGGTGGATCTGCTGGCTCGCAGGAGAAGATGGTCGCTAGAGGCGGTGGATCGTTCACACGACTATGACATATGGCTCGATCCATCGGATGGCTCGTTGGAGAAGACGGTGTCCATCGATGTTGACATCACTTTGACGCTGCCAGTGGATCTCTGGTGGGGGCTCAACATCGCTCCGACGCCGATGGGGGACATCGGCAAGCGAATTAACCATGCGGTGGGTTTGGGTTTCAGGTGAATTCGTAGTGGATCTCCGACAAATTAGTCATGCCAACTCATTGAGTTAGGTTGACCCACTGAGCTTTTAGGTGGCGGTGGGTTTTCAGGTGGTGGCAAGTTTCAGGTGGTGGAGGGCAGTGGGGATGACAATGAGGCGGGGCGGGTGCGGATTATGGCACATCCATATCCATGCCCATCTGCAATTTTGATACCCATGCTCGCTCATCATCTGTAACGTGTACAACTTTAAAAATCTACCCCGCACCATCGAGTACTATACAAAATCCATACCCAGCATATCACTCACTTGAGTCTCCCTACCCACTTTATACCCATTATACTCATCCCACTTATATATTAAAAAATAGCTAAAATCCACTTTTTTTATAGTGATTGGTATATTAAAATGTAATAAATATATCAACATGAAAATACATATAGGTAAGTTATGCGCAATATCAATAAATAATAATTTATTTTATATTAAATTAGTGTGTATATAACAGGTTTAGTGGGGAGGGGCGAGGATGGGATGGGTGTGAACTAATATCCACGCCCGACCCACTACCCATGTGGATATGATTTTCATACCCATACCCCCTCACCCCCACTAAAACTACCTCCATACCCATTCCATTAGAGCGGGTGCGGGGGGGCTCTAGCCCCACTGCCTTCCCTAGAGGGCAACGGGTTTCACGTTGTGGGGGCGGTGGAAAGAGGAAGGGGTAAGGGAAGGGGAAGGAGAAAAGAAAACGAAAAAGGGAAAAGAAAAATGAAAATTGTCATTTTTTGTTATTAAAATTGACGTTGAAAACCTAGTTTGGCGGTTAGACTTGACGGAATGGCCACGATTCATCATTTTGTAAGTTGATGAGCCATAAATGTTTAAAAAAAAGAAGAAGATAATGGGTCAAATGTCGACGATCTTGATAGTTAAGGGGTCATTGAAGTCATTTGCTCTTACGAAATACCCTTTTAGATTGTAGGGAAGTCAACCCTTTTATCTATCTAATCAATGTGAGAGTAAGTGGTGAGATTAACTCATTTACACATAGATACTTAAAATAAAACTTAACAATCTAGAATCGCTATAGCTGTTAAGATATCTATACTAGAATATATCAGTTGGTATAACAACAGTGCAAAAATATGAAATTGGACCATCAATAATAATAGAAAAACTGAGTTGTTTCTCAAATCCAATGAGTAACCAATTTAGTTAACTTAGGCTAATTTTATCGGTGACCCCAAAGCAGGGGTTACCACCTTTTGCGTCAAAATAAAAATGGGAATTGAAAATGCCCAGCCCAACCGTGGGTATTCTATGGGCCAAAACTGACTTTGGTTTTGAAAGGTGAGGGATGGGGTTGTGACCACATATCACAGTCCAATTGGTTGAAAATATACCAAATCATATCCAATCAAATCCTTTTATCTTCATATCTAATTTTATATTTATTTTTTATGTTTTTAAATAAAATTAATTGCAATTAATTGTATTTTTCATTTCCTATAAATAGAGACCAATATTGACACAATTCAACGCATAACTCAATATTTCTCTTCTCTGTACTTTAAAAAAAATCTTTGCAACTTTGTAATTAGTGCTAACCCATTTTTATATTTCTAATTATTAAATATTTATTTACAAAATTCAAAAATATTATTATTTATATATTATAACATTTAATTAATAATTAATAATTCTAAAAATACGATTTATATTTGATATTAAAATATATATGAAGAGTTGAAGTTTTTAGTTGGGTTGGGTCATTGATAAATATTTTAAAAGAAGAAAATTAGTTGGATGAGAGGTTCTGAAGGTAGATGAGAGAGAGATAATATTTAGTTGAAATTTTTGGTTGGGTTGAGTCACTGATAAACATAGTGTTATGTTATGGTCCAAAGGGATCAGAGCAAAGAGCAAAACTAAGAACATAAATAACAATGATATTGCTGGGAAATATGCCAAAAGTTACAAGAATTATAGATATTTAGATGGGAAAGAAAAGAATATTTGGGATGACAAAAGAGTCTTCAAAACAATGATAAACCAAGATGGATTCTAACTGCTTCTCCTTGAACTCATATAAATGATTCTTCAACTGATGGAAAACGGATTAAGTTGGCTTAGATGTCTTCTGTTACTACTTTTGATGCCAACGGTCAATTGGTTTTCTGATTAAATCCCATTTTAGCCAAATTGCCAATCGGTCCTTATATCATAACAATCCCCTCCTAAGCTGAAGCTTGTCATCAAGCTTTGAAAGCCAGAAATTTATTAATAACAAATTCCGAGTCTTCCCAAGATGCATCCTCAGTAGGTAATCATTCCCACTCTATCAGCGTTGCACCCTCTATACTCCATCTATGTCAATTACCATTCTCTGCAAAACTGCTTTAGGACTGAGAGACATCACCTCACCTTCATTAGCCTTGGGTATGTCAGTTCTCTCGGTTGGTACAACTCCCAAGTGCTTCTTCAGAAGAGATACGTGAAAGACTGAGTATATTTTGTTAGAGCTTGGAAATCTGAGCTTGTATGCCACATTTCTCACCTTACTTTCAATCTGATAGGGGCCAAAATACTTGGCTGAAAGTTTCAAGTTCTCTCTGAATTGCACAATATGTTGCCTATAATTCTGAAGTTTCAAGTAGACCCAATCTCCAGGTTCAAAAGCTCTATCTGAACGCTTCAAGTCTGCCACTTTCTTTATACGAGTTTGAGCACGCATTAAATGGTCTTTTAACAGCCAATCCACTTGAGTTCTCCTCTGCAACATATCATTAGCAACATGCACTATAGAACCAGTTAAAGTTCCCAAGGGTAAAGTAGGTGGTTTGATATCATAAAGTGCCTCAAATGGAGTCATGTTTATGCTTGATTGATGAGTGGCATTGTACCACCGTACAGTTGCACCAATCCACTGCTGCCAAGTAGCTGGTTTGCTACTGCAAAAGAACCTTAGGTAGGACTCCAAAATCTTGTTAACATGCTCGATCTTCCCATCAGTCTCTGGGTGATAAGTTGTGCTTAATTGCAGCTTAACTCCCAAAGCTCTAAAAAGCGCATTCCAGAAATGGCTTGTGAATATACGATCCCTATCAGAAGTGATGGTGTCCGGTATTTCATGCAACTTTGTAACATTATCAAACAATTTTTGTGCAACTTGGTGTGCTACAAATGGATGGGATAAAACAATGAAGTGACTATACTTAGTCATTCTATCCACCACCATGAAAACAATGCCAAAAAATCCATTTGAAAAAAGTAGTCTGTCTATAAAATCCAAGGATATTTGTCTCCAAGGTTGGCTAGGAATAGGCAAAGTCTGTAGCAAGCCTGGGGACTTACAATATTCATGCTTATGTCTTTGGCATACTTCACACTTTTGAACAAAACTTATAATGTCTTGCTTCATCCTTGGCCAATGGAAAATGTTAGGATTCTCCTCATAGTAGCTGTTTGGCCTGAATGCACCCCCGAATAAATGCATAGCTTCCAGTATCTCTTGCTTAATTCTAACCTTGTTTCCTACGTATATATTTCTGCTTTTCTTCATAACTCCTTGAACAAAATTGAATTCAGAATTGGGATCAGCTTTAAGTAATGCTGCTGTGATTAATCCTTGTGCCACTTCATCCCCATCATAACTTGCTTCAATTTGTGCCATCCAAACAGGTAATACTGAAGTGGAAGTCACAGCTTGAAGATCACAATTATCAGTTTTGGTATTATCCTCCATTGGAAACTGTTTTGAGACCAAAAGATCAGTATTCTACAAACCTGCTTCTGATATAATTTTAGTTGACTCAGTTTCCACACTATCCCACTTGGCATTTTCTGAATTCTCTTCAACTGTGCTACTTTTTGAAGTTTCCCAGCCTTTTCTTGATAAAGCATCAACAACCTTGTTCGATTTCAAAACCTAATCCAAGTAATTTAGTCAACCATTTGTGCTACAGTGTGTTTGTAATCTCCTACTCCAATGAATACTTAAGGCTTTGGTGGTCAGTTTTGATTATGAAATGGCTACCAATCAAATAATAACTCCACTTGTCTACGACCATCACTGATGCCATCAATTCTTTCTCATATGTTGACAAAATATTATTTTTCAAGCAAAAAGACTTGCTGATAAAAGCCATTGGTTTTCCATCCTACATCAAAATGGCTCACATGCCTTGCCCACAAGCATCAGTTTCGATGAAAAAACTGTTATTAAACTCAGGCATCTTCAAACTGGAGCTAAGGTTACTGCCTTCTTCAAAGTTTCAAATGCTTGCGTGGCTTGATCATTCCATTGGAAACTATCTTTTTAAGCAAATCATGCAATAATCTGCAAAACACTCCATAACTAGCTATAAATATTCGATAGTAGCCAGTTAAATCAAGGAATCCCCTAAGCTCCTTCACTAAAGTTGGTACATGCCAATATAAAATGCTTGACACTTTACTTTTATCCATCTGAACCCCTTCATATGAGATTATATGACCTAAATACTCTATTTTTTTTTCTGCAAAAACACACTTACTTAGCTTTGCAAATAGGGAATGCTCTTCCATTTTCATCAGGACTGCTCTCAGGTGTGACAAATGCTCTTCGAATGTGGAACTATAAACCAGTATGTCATCGAAAAATACTAATACTGATATTCTGAGAAATTGTTGAAACACATGGTTCATAAGAGACTGAAAAGTGGTTGGAGCATTGATTAATCCAAAAGGCATCACTAAAAATTCAAAGTGACCATGATGTGTTTGGAATGTAGTTTTGTGAACATCATCATGCCTAACTCTAATTTGATAATAACCTGGCATGAGGTCAAGTTTAGTAAAAAAATATTGCTCCATAAACCTCATATAGTAGTTTATCAATAACAGGGATGGGAAACTTATCCTTTATAGTAAGTTCATTCAGCTTTCTATAATCTATACATAGTTTCCAAGATGTATCTTTCTTCTTGACCAAAAGAACTGGACTTGAAAATGGACTTGAAAATGGACTTGAACTTCTCTGTATTATTCCTTGACTGAGCATTTCCTTCACCTAGCTTTCAATCCCATTCTTGTGGGAATGAGCATATCTGTATGGTTTTAGTTTAAAAGGATCAGCACTAGCTTTAAGGATTATGCTATGATCAACTTCTATTGAATGAGGTAAAGAAGATGAAATAGAAAATACTTCAACAAATTCAGTTAGTACTTGTTTCAGTTTCTTAGGCACTTGCAAATTCTCCAATTTATTCATTTCAGCCTCCTGATCTGTATATTTCTCCCTTTCCTTGATTTGCTCCTGATTAGAATCTTCATCATTCAGCTTAACCATCATCAGCTTTCTTCTTTATAACCCTCCACTCCGTGTCTTTCTTTTCTCAAAACCTGCATACTTTTTTCATCAAAATTTCCTTTTAGCAACCACTGCATGCTATCCGAACTGATATGTACATTCTAACTGTTGAAATCAAAAGCAATTGGACTAATATATCTCATCCAATCTATCCCCAGTACCATATCAGAACCACCTAAATCCAAAAATTTCAGATCAAACTCAAAATAATGTTGTTGCACTTTCCATAAAACCCGAGGACACATTGTGAAACCAACAACCATACTCCCATATGTAATTGTAACCATAAAAGGCCTGATAAACACTTGCTTCAACCTCAATTTTCTAGCCAAACTTGAATCAATGAAGCTATATTTTTAAAAGCATATAGACTTGCTGCCCTTCTATATATCCAACCAGTGTGATTGTATTGGCTCTATCTCTGTCACTGATAGCTTTTAGTGTTAACGGCTCAAGCTCCTCCAAATTCTTGTCATCATCAGTTTCTTTTTCCACTACAATCAAATCAACCATCATCCTCATTAATCTGTATTTAAATAGAATAGACCTGTCTAGACTTGCAGATATGCCCGGGACCATACTTCTCCCCACACTTATAACAAAGGTGGTTTTCCCTCCTATCCTGCTGTTCTTGAGGAGTGATCCGCTTGATTCCTTCAAACACTGGTATTCTGTTAAGTTCAGCACCTCCTCTAGGCATCTGTAACCCATTACAAGGTCTTCCCCCATTCAAACTGTCATTAATAACCTGATTGGACTATTTATTCTATTTGTCACCTCTAAATTCATTTCCTGTAAAAGAGAAATATCCATGGTTTGCTGTAGACTAGAAGGGTTAAGCATTTTAACCATTGTCTTGAGCTCATCTTTAAGGCCACTGATAAAACTAGAGACAAAATAGCTCTCATGTAGGCAAGGATTACTACACAGCACAAGAGATTTCAACTCTTCAAAAGCTTCTTGATACATCCTAACTGAACCACACCGGTAAAGTTATTGAATTCCTCTATCTCATCTCTCAAACCAACCTAAGAAAATATCCTAATAATAGAGTCACAGAAATAAGACCAAACAATGCTCCCCCTGACATACTTTCCCTCCTGAAACCAAATCCCGGCTTTCTTTTCCAAACAGATTTCTATTGTTTCAATTTTCAAATTATCAGGAAAATTTTAATAGCTAAAGAAACGCTGACATTTTCTCAACCATATCCTAGGATTTGATCCATTGAAAGGGACTAACGCTATCCTAGCTTGATTGTTTCCTAAATCTTTCCAACCACATGCATTCATATTTTCAGTAGGCAAAATCTTGGGTTTCACAAGAATCGGGGAAGTACTCTTGTAAACAGGAGGTTCTACAGATCTCACCTCACTTTGACTCCGGTTTATTGGAGGTGTGATTTTCACCAACGAATTTGTATCTCTCGGAGTTCTTCACCTATGCAAGCTCTCAATCGCATTTAATCCCTTGACATTCTACTGTAGAGTTGAAGACGACATCATGCTCCTCAACATATCCAATCTCCTGCACATCTCTTCTTAATACTTGCTAAGATTTGCTCGAAAATCTAATCAGAGTTCCTCCTGAGATAATTTCAAGGAAGCCTTCACAGTTTGAAGCTCACTCTGCATCTCCTTGAGGTTGGCTTCCATATCTTTGCTGATTCGAACATTCAATGCGTCGATTTGATCTTTGACCTCCTTGCTATGTTTTCTCTATTCCTAAACTTTGAGCATCAACCTTTCATCGAAGTCTTTGAGATGGTTTTCCACAATCTTAAAGTGAGTACTTTCTGCCATGGCCGAAGAACCAAGGCTTTGATACCAAATTGTTATGATCCAAAAGGATCATAATGCAAAGAGCAAAAATAAGAATGGAAAGAACACTGATATTGCTGGGAAATAGGCCAAAAGTTACAAGAATTACAGAGATTTAGATGAGAAAGAAAATAATATTTGGGATGAGAAAAGAGTCTTCAAACAATGATTAACCAAGATGGATTCTAGATGCTTCTCCCTCAACTCATATACATGATTCTTTAGCTGATGGAAAACGGATTTGGTTGGCCTAACCGACTTCTATTACCGCTTTTGATGCCAACAGTCAAATGGTTTTCTGGTTAAATCCCATTTTAGCCAAACTGCCCATCAGTCCCCATATTATAACATGTTAGAGTGCGATATATTGAGTCAGTTTTTATGTGGTGGCAAGGCCTATGAAGAATGTATCAAGTTGGGTCGACTATGATTAGCTTTCAACAACGTAAGCGAGTAGGGTTTGACAATGAAGACTATTTAAGGGATCTCTTCATTATATAGAAAATCTGAGAAAAGAAAAAGGAAAATTACCAAAAAATAGAAAGTTTGTTTAATCATATAGAGAACCAACGATATAAATAAGGCTTCTTCAAAAATTGAAAATAAAATAAAATTTACTAATAAAATAAAATTTACTAGAAAAATTTAACCCCGAGATTATAATTATAATTATTTTTAATTTTTGTAGTGTTTCAGAAGGCTTGGATCGCCAAAATCCATCATATGCCCGTGACCATTTCTTGAATGGATGATTGTGTCAGGAACTCAAATTGGTCCAAGGTTAGCAACGTCCATTCATCCATAAGTTAATCAAAAGATCGGGAAAAGGAAGTCAGTTACACAACGCTGGAAAAATAGATAAATGTTTGAAGAAGAGAGGTTGTGAGTTGTCTTCTGTAACTGACTCAACCCTGAGTTTGTTGAGGGAAATAGCTGTGCCAAATGGTAGTGTAAAGATATAGAATTAGCATGATAATTGAGATCAGTATAGATCTGATTACAATAATTTCTCTTCTTCCTCTATGAGTTTCACCTTCTTTCTCTCTCAAATCTAAAACTCCCAGCTCTCTTTTGAGCTACATTTACTATTTTGCTCCTTTAATTTTCTAAGTTCCTTACATTCGATATCAGAGCTCTCGTATCCTTGACTGCAATGGTAGAAAATAAATAAACGAAGACTATGAATGCACATATGAAGGAGTTGGACCATGTTCAGGCAGAGAAATTCAGTCCATGTTTTCTAAGTCTAGAGGTATTATTCAACATCAACATATTTGGCAGGTGCATGAGAACATTGTATCTAGTGTAGTGAACCATAATATATATAACTTTGTAAACGTTACACTACTAATAAAAGAGTTAAAGTATTTTTTGTGATGGGTTAGGCTGTTCGAGTGTGCTTACATGGAAGCTATTTGCAATAGAGGTTAAGTTAATTGGTCAAACTTCCAAAAGTCTTTCATATCTTGCCAACAAGCAACAATGTATTGTTGAACCCTGAAAACCCATTTGGGGGCAACAAACTCGTATGTACTCTCCTGGTCATGCCCGATGATCAATGCTTACAACAACCTCACATGGTTTGGCATAATGATATTATTTTGGGTGTTCAAAGGTATGTCAGATATCAAAATTTGCTTACCAATGTTGGCTATTGTAATTTTTGTTGGTTGGCAATTTGCAACTTCATTGGTTGGCAACGATGGTTTATTTTGGTGTTGGATGTTAGTCTTTTCTTTTTTCTTGATGAACCTATGGGCCATAGGATGGGCAAATCCTTTGCATTTCCAACTTTGGTACAACCACCTTGCCTCTTGCACAAATGCGCATTAGGCAGGATAAGAACTTCCACCATCACCCTACCAAATCCATTGGGAATGGGACTGAAATCATGAAACATGTTTAATTCCTCCCACAAACCATCGGCAACATGCATCAGAACACCAACCTTTAGTGGATGAATGAGATATAGTTTGCATAGTACCGAGACTTCAAAATATGAACAAGCTATGGGGATTAAATGCGATAAGACTTCCACAAACTCTTTGACTTATAACTAACCTAAAAGGGCACCCCTAAATTGTAAAACAAATGTGTATTGCATAACCAATCTATGTCTTTACAGTTTTTCGTGCAAGCTTCCGTGTTTCATCATCTTTATAGCCTCCTATCCTTTACCTCCCATCCCTTCAAGAATAGCTCATGTCATTCTATTCAGTGTATTATCGTTGATAAACTACTAGTTGAATGAAATTTACTGTTTATCTCGTGTCATTTAGCCGACACTTGGATGAGCCTATTAGTGAAGGTGTGCGATGGAATGAAGGCCAAAGTGAAAGAAATGATTTAGTTCCGAAGGGACATTCATCTTGCTAGGAAGGAATTCCAAGCAAATAATGAACAAGAGGGTAGCAATTCTTCAACCGCCACACGATCACTCTTTCTAGGTTTTGGCCTAGCATGTCTTGTACAATTACTGACAATGTTTTAATTTGGATTTTCAAGTACATTTGTTCGTATTAATATCCTTTTTCTCGTGTCAATATCCTTTTTCTCCAACACATGTACATGTTTTAATCACTGATCATACATAGGGATGATCAATGGGGGGCCACAATGGGGCGGGTATAGAGGTAAATTTGGTAGGGGTGGGATGGGTATGAGAATGAAAACCATACCCACCATGGTTAGTGGGTCGGGTGTGAATATTGGTTCATACCCGCCCCATCCCCGCCCTGCCCCGCCCACTAAACCCGCTATATACTCGCTAATTTAATATAAAATAAATGATTACTTATTCATATTGCACATATTTTACCTATAATATTTTCATGTAAATACATTTATTAATTTTAATATTAATTTACTATAAAATAGTAAAATTTAACTATTTTTGGAGATATAAGTGGGATGAGTACAATGGGTATGAAGTGGGTAGGGAGAGCCAATAGGTGATGGGGTGGGTATGAATTTTGTATAGTACTCGATAGGGCAGGGGTGGATTTCAAAGTTGTACCCGCCATGGGTGATGGGGCAGAATGGGTATGAATTTTTTTTGGTGAGCATGTGTATGAAGGTACCGTAATCCGCACCCGTCCCGCCCCATTGCCATCCTTGATGATACCTTTCAATGATTTGGTGTGGCTTCTAAGGAATTACTTGTTTACCAAATTTTCTGAGAAGGGTTCCAATATTGGAAGCTAAACAATTCCAAACATTTTAAGTCATTTATTGAAGAATTATAGGTTACAATGTGGGCGAATACATCACGACTACATGCCGTTATCTGAACCAAAACCCACAAAGACAACTTCATGAATTCTTACTATTTCTTAAATCAAAAAAAATTTCCAAGTGGGCACATGTTGTTGTTGTTACCTTCGCGCCTGTATCGGAGAAAAGACAGAACGATGGTGGTGAACATTTAGCGGTACCCAATGATAATATGAACGACGATTAATCATTAAATGTTGTTGCTCTATCGCCATTACGCGGCGGTTCATATAGAACCTCCGCATTTTATTTGCTAGTAGTCATCGTTATAAACAACAACTGCACGAGAACATATTCCGATATCTGAACTATAAACAACGGCGGTTCCACAGTAGAAATAAAAAATTGCCGCCATGCAATGACTCCGTTAATGGCCATTCCTGCACTAGTGTCAGGTGGTTAAAATGGCTCCTGGGGTACAAATTTTAGGTGATTTATCAAAGCTATTTGAGATACACCATGCACAACATGGAGCTCGATTTAAAGAACCAGTAGAAGCAGAACTCGACGCTACCAGAGAAGATATAAACAATTCATTTGCAATGATGATGGACTTGTTTCAGAGAATGACCGATGGCAATAATTTGGGGCCTAGTTGGAAATTTCACTAGAGGGACTCCACATTGCTCTCATCTCTCAAAAGGCCTCTGGAGATTGAAGTAGACGACTATGTTAAAGAAAATTGGAGATTTAATCATATTTAAAGCCCTAAAGTAGGACCAATGTCAATGGTGAAAAAAAAGCAGGAAGAAATACTATACTTAGTTGACGGGCTTTTGAGACCAATAGTTGGTGATGATTCTCGGATTCTAATTCTCGTTGAAAGTTCCCCAGTTAAAGTCGGTCTAAACTTTCTTGATGAAAATGAAATTTATGTCCAGAAATAGATGAAAATGAAGTCTGGTAGCATGTTTTCATATGCTTATAAATTGGAGTCTGATAAGGGTTCGAACCCGAAACTTCCCCTCAGGCCAAAGACCATATTGTTATTCTCCACCTGAGCCAAAGGCAAAACACTACAATATCCTATTTAGTCAAAGCCCAACAGTCAAAGGGAAGATCTCCAAATCCGATTCTACCTATGGAATACGCCACTTTTCCAGGTACAGTTATGGCATATTGAATATATGGTAAATCTATTATGGTAAGATACCTATTCCTATATGGAAAGTGTATGTTTATCTCAGCATGATTTCGAAAAGGTATTACAGTAGTCATTCTAGCAGGGCAAGCCAAATTTACGATCACAAACCTGCTGAACCCTAACAACGGTCGATTTCATCCTCAATTCTCGCCGCCAGATGTCCTACATCATTCGGCGCGTTGAAGCAAGGTTCAATACCAAATCGTAGTTTGACACGCATCAAAATCCATTAGTGTAAAGAAGAAATTGACTGTTGTTGATTCTGGGAGAAATAGTGATGATACTTTAAGGTTGGACAAAAACTATGTACTCAATTGTTTGGAATGGAGTAATTAGTGAATTTTTTGACAGAGATTTGCCTCACTTTGGAGAGTATTAAAAATGTTCTCAAAACATTAAAAAAATATTATAAAATGTTCTCAATTACTTCTTTTACAGACTAATATCTTGTTTAACTTTAATAAATTGAGTCAACATTTCTAGTGGTTACAATGCCACTACTGGTAAGCATATATAATTACAAACAAGGATGGAAAAATAAATTGCGAGCATAGTTGGATTGGTGGTGGTCGTAACATGGGAAATCACTATTGAGGCGGGGAAGAAGACGCTTGAAGAAGATGTTTTTAAAAACATCAATTTTAACCTCAAAAAGTGTTAAAATAATAATTTTCTTACCTCAGTACCCATTTACTTGTTTATCGACTTCAAAAAATCTTGTTATATCCAGTAAGGAAACCAAATGATATAGAACATTTCATACTAAATTTAAAAAAATTTGAATTTTTTTGTAAAAAGTGAATGAAATCAATAATTTTACTTGAAAATAAGTATCTAAACTATCATTTCTCTCCTAATCTTCATTCACGGGTATGAATCCATCATTGTTCATCAGTTTACAGATTACGACTCCCTCCGTTCTACATAAAATGACATGTTTGGTTTTGAACCAATGCTTTAGGAGAGATGATGTGACAGAATAATTGGAGAAAAGCAGAGATATTTTGGGAAAACAGTGAGTCCAGTCTAAAAGTTGTTAAAGTTAAAGACAATATTGTGAAAATTTATCCACATATTCTTTACCATTTAAGGTAATTTTCAATGTATGTCATTTTAGTTGGGACAGACGAAGATTAAAACATGTCATTTTTTGTGAGAACGAGGACTATACAATTTTGTTGATTTGAAAGGAAAATTAAATCACAACCTAAACAAATAAAACTACAAATAGAATAATGGAATTCTATACTAATTCTTCGTTTCATCATGAGAAGAAAGCGAAGTGGCTGAAGCCTCCATCAGATCAACCTTCGAATGGCCTCCTTCCACGTCCCCAACCAAGCCATCCGGCAGCCTACACGCAGCGTGAGCCACCACCGCGGCCATCCCAACCGAAATCCCCACCACCACATTCGCGGTGGCGCGTGTCACCAACAAAACCACGGACAAGATGGACAACAGGGTCACAACCACACGCCCATACACCTCATATCCAAAAACGTTAATGGAATCGTCGCGAAGGAAATGCATGAAGAGCCACGCAAACATGGCGATGGCAAAGGCGACGAGAGAGATGGGGTTCCATAACAGGCTGAGGAAAAGCACGAACAAGACGATGATGACATAGTTCATGAGGAAATATGAAACGTTTGCGTTTACATGAGAAAGGGCTTGGTTGAAGCTGCTTGGTATCGATAACGAAGACAGCATTTCCTCCCACGGCCGCCTTGGCCCGAGATCCCACCCAGCGGCATTCCATTGGTCTGCTTCATGAACGTTTGACGACAATGTAGGTATTGTTCCGTACATTGTCGTCATCTTTTTATTCTGGGAAAGCTTATTTGGGAGAGGAAATGATCAGGTGGAATGACCTGAGTTGGAAATAGAAGGAGCTTCAGGAGATTTCTTGATTGAACATTCCAAAAATAATATATTGAATACCCTGCAACAGAAACAAATTAGCCACAAGATAGTAATGTCAAAGCATTTCCCCCCTTTCTTCACTATTAATTTGTTGGAGGAGATAAGAGACCCTTTTCAAGTACGAAAAATCAGGCCCGTCTATGGGAAGACATAAATTGTGTCACTGAAAAATAAGATTAAGAGCATATGCGATGATATTTTTTACCAATTAAATATATTATTTTTTTCATTCCCTCTTCCACCACACTTTAAGAAATCACTCAGGAAACCACACATTTTCTTTTCCACAATAGTAAGAAACCACTTTTTACTATTTATGTACCCCACTTGATTTTCTCTATCCTACTCATTAATTTTATTATTAATATTTAATTTAAATAAATTTGTCTACCCAAAATAAGTTGAATGTAAAATTTAATAATACAATATAATTTTTAAAATTAAATTTCATTTTTTCAATAATTTTTCTTCAATAATTTTCTCAAATATTATTCCAAATTTTTATTCCAAATTTTAATAAAAAATCATTCAATGTTTTTAATTTAAAAACGTTTTAAAATTAAATTTTAAAAATAAAAAAAATCAGTTTTTTTTTTAAAAATTAAAAACAAAGATAGGGACACGTGGCCCAACTAGAGGGTGCCACGCGTCCCTCTATTTACCAAAAAATATATTCAGCATTTTAATGGGACACATGGCCCAATGTATGAGTGACACGTGTCCCACTCATCCAACAAAATTTTGGCCATGTGACATCTGTAAATATTTTCAATTTTTAGAGAGTAGTTTTTTAAATTTTAAAAAACCCACTGCCCATGCTCTAAGCCCAGGGTATATACTGGATGGCCCAATAAACATTAAAGAAGGTGCAACTCAAATCTGAAAGATATACTATACCCTAAGCTCACCGATGACATATTTTAATTTAAAGTTTTCCTCCAGCCCTCTAAAAATTTTCTGTCACTATTCATCATAAAATTAAGTATTTTAGATTTTATATAAATACAAAGATATAAATATTTTCGTATGAGAATTATACTATATTTGTCATAACACATATTACCTTTTGTATATTTTTATCATACATGATTATTTTTTTTAAATAGTATACTCCCTCTGTCCCAGCTCAAATTGCAAGGAATCTTTTTCACGCTTATCAAGAAGCTTGTCTAACTGTTAATATGTTTAACTACGTATAACAACGATAAACAAAAAGTTACTTTTGGGAAACTACGTGTTTCGACGAATCCAACCATATAACATATGATAATATTATTGTTTATATATCCATTCAAATATGTGGTCAAAGTTGGACAGTGAATAGTGACATAAAGTGAAGTGTGCAGTTTGAGCTGGGACGGAGGGAGTAAAAAATAAGAAGACATTCACATAGGAGGAAAAGGATGGAGGAGTATACCATTTGTGAATGTCTTTCTGTACTGACTCGGAAAATCTAGGAGAAGAGTGAGGCACCTAGTTGGAACACATGTGTTGAAAGGAGGAAGACTAATTTGGGAATGATTTTCTGATCATATATTCACAAGATGATGGATGATTTATACCCAAATATACAAGTCGTAACTAAGGTAACTACGTAACTTATTACAAAACAAACTCTATTACTACCCCTCGAGTTGGAGCATGAAGATCTAGAATATGCCCAACTTGGAACTGAGATGAAGAAAAGTTGTCCGCCCTAGTGCCTTAGTGAGCATGTCTGCCAGCTGGTCCGAAGTTAGAATATGATGAGTGGAAATGATACATGAAGAAAATAGATCACGAACAAGATGACAGTCAATCTCGATAGCCAGAGAACCTCACAACAAGCATTCACCATGTATCTATATTCGGCCTCTGCTGAAGAGCGAGGTACTGTGTGTTGCTTCAGCTGGCATGGCTTCCCACCAACAGGGCTGTTGTACGGCCTCAGAGAAACGAATTGGCTTGTGTTTGGAAGCAACCGCTACCAAGAAGTGGGCATGTGCTGGAGCTAACTTCTTAGAAGAAACAAAATCAGTGATGGGGTACGGAGTGGACGAGGCATCCGAATCTGACCTGTGATCATCACGAAGCATGGAGCTACAAACAAAATCCTTATGCAAGACACTCGATTAACGTTGGCGAGAGCTGTGCCAAACATTCGGTTGAGACTCCTCGGGAGTTGACTTGGTTGAACGCTCACTGGGCACTGCAGTGGAGGGTGAGCTGAGAGACATTGATGGTGTGGCAAGCTTGTGGATGGGCACATCTGTAAAAAACACGGGCGTTGAAGGCACAACCGTGAAGAAGGCGTCGTGCTCCAGTTAAGAGCTCACCCTTGCCATGGAGGAGGTGAGCTCTGGCATGTCAAATACGTTTGGATGACGCATAGGAGATGTAGGAGCTAGTAACTGCAAAGAAAACAAATCCCAAAATGAAAAGTGATCTTCGAAGAAAATCACATCATGAGAGAAGAAAAACTTGATATATTCGATATCATATAAACGCCAACCTTGTTTTCCACTCGAATAACCCATGAAAACACATTTACAACCACGGGAAACAAACATGTAAGTAGACCGAGGAAGAATCGAAGCGAAATAGAGATACCCAAAGACACAAAGATCAATGTACGTCAGATCCTTCTTGAACAGCAGGTGAAACAGAGTCTTGTTATGAAGAACTGGCATAGGAGTGCGATTTTTCAAGAAACACATAGTAAGAACACACTCACCCCAGAACTTGATGGGAATAGAAGCTTGGAACCGCACGCGCAACGTATAAGAGATGACGATGTTTGCATTCCACCCTGCCATTTTGTTGAGGTGTGTAGTCACAAGAAGTCTCATGAACAATTCCGTGAGTGGCAAAATCACTACACACCTATTATTTTGTCCCTTTTACCTCGGTTTTTTACCTTAGCCCATATAACCGAGGTAAAAGAACTTTTTACCTCGGTTATTTTATTTTTTAAAGTAAATAATATTATTTACCTCGGTTAACAAATAACCAAGGTAATTAATATATTTTTACCTGGGTTAACAATGTAAGCGAAGTAAAATGTTAAAGAAACGAAGTAAATAATACTACCAAATAACATGCGACGTCGCATATGTGAGTTGCACTTATGTGAGTTGACTTTGAAAAAAGAGAAAGTTCTATTTAAATATTAGAGTAGCTTAGTTTTGTTATTTTACAATTGGAAAAGGTGGAATTAGAGGGAAAACCATAACAACCAACAACAATCATCCACATTCCACTCCACTTCACTCATACCAAACTGTTTTCCTTGACACAGTGACACAGTAAGTTCCCATGCTTTTCCTGCTTGATTGATGTTTTCGTTTTGTTTTACCTCAGTTAACCTTTGTAGGTTATAGTTGTTTGAAAGTGATTTACTCTGTCCGCAAAAGTATTTTTCAATTCAACAATTGTTGTTGAATTTACATGGTACGGTTGAAAATAGTTATTAAACTCATGCACAATATCAAATTGCACTTACAACAAATAATATACTCTTCAAATAAGGTAGTTAAATTATTATAAAAATAGTAATGGTCATGAAAATATCCTTACAATTACTACATATATAAAATTTTATTAATAATTGTTTTAATTCCATTAATAGAACAAAAAGTTGTTCAATCATCTCGGATTATGATGACCTTGAAGACAATCGGCCCAACGACTTTTGTAATCTCGAAGAACAAGGTGTCCCCAATGCATAGGCGGTTTTCGAAGAGGAACTCGCCAAAACCCTTGGGAGATAGGGCCTTGATCTCCCCACCCCGAGTAGTTTATGCTCCACTTTGTCCTGTAGCACCACAGCACCACGGGGGTCTTGTCATTTGGTAGTAGTGGTACAATCTCCCTCGGGATGTATTAAGTCAACAAAAAATAAAATTTTAATTTTTTTCATAAATACATATACATATAATCAATTAATTAGCAAAAAATAATATTAATTTAAAAAGCCGTACCAAAGTTGGGTTTTTCCCCAAAATTCCGTTGCTTCAGAGTGCAGTGAAAACGTGGACTTTTAGGAGACATTGTATGATGTTCAATGTCGAAGGCAACATGCTCTGAGTTGCTCTGTTGTGCGGAATACTGTACAAAAACAAAAAAACTTGGTTGTTATATATAAAGTGTGAAGACGTGTTTGTAAATATATCTGTAAATTTATAGAAGACCTAAAAAATGGGGCAATTAGACGATCCTTCGCCAACCATAAGTCCTAAATAAAAAATGAAAATGTTAAGTGCAAACTTAAATGCCTGTGAAATACAAGATGTGAAGTCGGTAACGCTTCACAGCTACATGGCGGTCCAAAGCAGTGGTTTGGCTGGCATGTATCAGCAACCTCGCTAAGTAGTCGGTAGAACAGAAAAATTGACCGACACAAGAACAAAGTCGCATATGCAATTTCAGAGTGAACTTAAAAACCAACATGCGTTGTCGGTCACGATTCGGTCAAACCGAAAGATAGTACGACATAAGTGCGACGTCTTTTGGTGAACATGAAACTAGAATGTGCGACTTCGTACACTAGCCGCATAGGCCAAATTGCATCACATAGGTTACTGATGTTGCACGTATTAGAGTAAGCTACGGGAAGAAACACATAAACCCGAGAAAAAAAATGAAGGTTTAACAACATAAAATTAACCAAAAACCTTTTGGAGACATACCAAAATATTGTACCTACGTTCACAGTCAAGGAAAGTTCACACTCTCAAAAATGTGAGTAAAAACTAGAAATTAAAAAAAAACAGAATACATTGATAAACTATAGATCAGACAATGTAAAATAGGAACTACTAAGAGTAGGTGTTAGAAGATTAGAAAAACCATACCCTTTTCCAAGAGAGAAGAGAAGGGAGTGGGGAGACCATTGGAATTCACGGGAAACTTGTGAAGAGAAGCTTGAACTATTTGTTAGGGTTCCCATATGTACGCCAGTTTTGGAACGACATCGTTTTGGCCACATTGTCAAGTCCGTCTCACATGGCGCGACGTCACACCAATATCGGTTTAGTCGACAAGGTGTAGACCCCTAACCGAAGTTGCAAGTTTATACGGGCCAACCTTTTCAGCCCACCAGCCAGCCGGTCAACAGTTCAAATTTATTTAAAATTTTTGGTCCCGAAAAATATTTGCTAGTTGCATTGAAAAAAATTATTCATTACACACAAGTCTTTCATAGTTTTATGAATGATCATTATATTAAACGTTGTTCATATGTTAGGTTAAATATTAAAATTTGAGTAGCATTAAAATAACATTAAACAAATAGATTATAAATTAAAGATTACATATATAAAATATGTCTAAATAAATTTTATTCCAAATAAGCATTAACTTGTTCTAAATACACAATCACATCAAGTCTAAGCTAAACATATAATGTTTGTGGGAAAGAATGATAACATGAAAAACTTCTGGCCCAACACCATTTAGCAGCTCGAAGTAGAGGGTGTTCCCAATCTTGAGTTCCTCTACAGCAAGAAACTCGTTAAACCCCTTCAAGGTCAGAGTCTTGAGCCTCTTGTTCCCCGAGTAGTGCATGCGATGCTCTCTCCCATTGCACTTGATGAAATCATCCAACTTGTATGGCGATAGAAGCTCCACAATCTGGCAAGGGATGTACTAAATTAAAAAAAACATTTGTTAGTACATATGAAAGTAATATATAGAAAATGTTAATTGAAAATAAAATTCATGTGTAATAGGGAGGACTTACTACTATTAGAATTAACTCAAAGTTTGTCTGGTCAGAGTGTGTACAAAATGCTGAATTACACCGCCAAATGAATTCTGAGGACTTTCATCATCGAATCAGAACAGATCAGTATTGGTCAATGAAATTAATATAAATTCAATTAGAACATAAGTAATAAAATAGAAGGAATTTAAATATGAATAAAAAATTGCTCACCTCAATCGGGGAACGGCCCAAACCAGCATTACTAGCTATGATTCTTGAAATTCTTATCGTCACGTACATATGTTAAATATTATGATAGATGCAAAATGGTTCGATAGAAACCAATTTAATTATTTTTTTGCTAGGTTTGGCGTTGCACTTATGTGAGTTGATCCTAAAAATGACTTGGCCGACCGACTATTTTGGATCAACTTCACTGAATCGTCGATCCAAAGTAATAGCATGGTCGACCAGGTCAAAACGATGTCACTCCCCCTTTGATAGAACCGATTGTTTTACCGAGAAGGGTGCAAAGTCACATTGATTATCAATAGTAGAACATGTATTTTAGCGACGTCGCACTGGGATTGCTGCAATTGAAGAAGGACTGATGGAGCGGTGGTGTCGCATTCAAAGACAATAGATAAACCAACAACAATTGCGGATGAACTCAATAGCGAAAATGTGCAAAAAGAACTTTCACCACCCCAAAAAATTGGTCCACATTAACGAGGGAAGAAACAAAACCCAAATTCTAATTCCCTATAACCTAATCCTATAACCTTAATCCATAAAAAATTCAAAACATCCTAAAAATAACAGATCGATCCACACACCATTTACAAAACTATTTCAAGGATAAATACAAAAACAAAAGAAATATGAGCACATGTAGAAACTATACCTTCGAGAAGATGGGCATGGGGATTATTGAAATTCAAGGGAAAGTTGATTGTTTGAAGTGATGTATGAGGTGGGCTCCATATTTATATTCTTTACAAAACATAGTGAATTTCACCTCGGTAGATGCAATGTTGCATGGCCTTCTCCCTGACCGATAATGTATCAACGTTAAAGCGATGTCGACTCCTCTATGTGTGGGCCTTACTATTTCAGCCCAATAACATATCAATGAGCCGTGTTTGACCTACTGCGTGTGCAATGTTGCATGTCAATCTAGGTAAGCGATAATAAACCGATATTGGACCGACGTCAGCTTGCCTTAATTTGGGCCTCACCATTTCATCCCACTAGTATAGAACTGGGCCCACGTTTGACCAGATGGAACATAATTGACCTTAATAACGATTTATTGTATATTACATACTACTAATTGAAATTTATAACTATCCATGAACTTTATTAATATTAGGTTCGATCGGAATCGATGTTAACACAAGCGGTGAATTTTTTAGTTTTTACAATTAGATCCCTCCAAGATGGCGGGGGAGGACGAAATGTAAAATTGAAGATATCAAATAATCTAAATCACATTGTCACTTATCTTGTATTTATGATTTAGGAATCAAGGAACTGGGGCATTACTCCATCATTTTATTGGTATTCTATTAAGACCCTTACGATGAGCATTATTAATTAGAACGATAAATTCCACCACAAAGAACCAGACGAAATTACACATTCTTGCTTTTTTATGAATTAAAAAAACAATCAAATTCCCTCCATCAAAATTTTGAAAGTGCTAGTACATGTCCTAGAGTAAATTATATATGATTACTAATAAGTATGCAAGGGTTAATCGAAAGTTCGTGTGGAAGTCTCCGTGGGATCATGCCATTTTCTTTATCACTTTCGGGGGATCTTAAGTTTGACTAGGGATGACAAAGCTCCCTTCCGGGACATTTGGAATCGATTTTGGGACTGCCGGTGTACTTTTCAATTTTTGCACTTATGGGTACCTCCAATAAAGTAGGAGAAGTCGGAATGCAAAATGGAAGATACCTATATATAATTCACCAAGTCATGAGAACAATGTCCCTATTTGTTAAAGCACATGTCAATGGAATGAGACCAAAATCTTCTCAGACAGTGTATGACAAAACTTAGTGAAAATTACACTCTGTCCCAAATTAACTTCCTTGCATGTTCACTATGATTCAGAACTCTGCACTCGAACGTTAGGAGAATTTTTTCTATGGAGATTATGCGTTACTGCCTAAGGGAGGCACGAACCGGGGTCATCGTCCATCATTTATGTTAGTATTCCATTGATACTCTTACTATGAGTGTTATGGGAACGATAATTTCAACCAAGTAGAACCACATGAAATTTCATATTCTTGGTTTTTATGAAATAAAAAGGAAATAAAATATCATCCATCAAATTTTAAAAAGCGCTAGTACATGGTCTAGAGTAAATTATAGATGATTACTTATAAGTATACAAGGGTCATTCGAGAAGAACTTGTGAAAGTCTATGTGGGAATAAGACCTGTTTTACTACCCTCAGTTAGTATAAGTTCGACTGTGGGTGACAAAGTTTCTTTTCGGGACAATCGTAATCTAGTTTGGGACAACTAGTGAACTTTGTCAAATTTTGCACTTAGGCCTTCCAAGAAAGTGGGAGATGTCGAAATGAAAAATTGGAGATAACATTTTTTATTCACATTTGCAGGACAACATTGTTCCTATTTGGCATAAACGGATCGTCGGAAGGGGCCGCAATCTTGACATGGAGATTTTACAACACTTTTGAAAAATTAGACTTTGGTCCACAAGTACGACTTCACGAAAGCTAGTCGCATGAAATAAACCATTGACCAACAACCTAGCGATGTCGCTCTAACTGAAATTTCCAGTGGCAACCAAAAATTTTGAGCTGAAACTTTGAACCAAAAATCCCCCCCTAACCTATCTCATGACAATATTATCCAGCACCAACACCCATTTCCCATCTCCAACACAACTCCACACCATCCTTTCCATTCACACCATTACAACCACTAAAGAGCCCAATCTAATTTCTTCTTTCAAATATCAACAAATATCCCAGGATGAAGCATCCCTGGGTTCAAATTAATTGAGGTAGTTTATTTGATCATCTCCTTAATTGGATATGTTTTTTCCTCACTGGCCAATCATTGAATATATTCATGGGGTATGATGATTATGTTACATGTTATATAATGTACAATGTTTTTGTTTCCAAGATAATGCCTTGTTTGTAAGGAGTGAGGAAGAAAGTTTAGATTATGGGTGATTGTGGACAACAATTTTTTGTATGAACACAGGTTGAATGTGCGATGTCGTTCGCTGTTCATCGCCCCATACGATATGGTGCCGAATGTTGAATGACTTTGCATTGGCTAGGAAATGACAACAACATCTTGTAGGTCCGACGTCGCTCTTCCGTTGATGTCAGTGACATTGGTTTATCCACAAAGTGACATCGCTTTCAATCAGTACATGTACTTTTTCCATGTTTAGATTATTGTCATCTGCACTTTACTATATTATGTGTACATCATTCGGGGAATGACATAAATTGTGTTTCATGTGTATTTGTTTTAGTAAGACAAAGAGAGTTATCTATGGACTCTTAGCACAGAATTCTTATTTCCCTAGTCCCTCTAGTAGTTTTAATGACGTACAACGTAGGCAAAGGATATTCAATACAATTAATCTTTCATTTTTCACATCAACATTATATATTTGAATATATTCTGACATTTACTGGTAATATATGTTCAATGTTTTATTTTTTTGTGTCATCAAATATTAAATATTATATTATTGCACGAGAACAAATTTCTCCATGATTCACACCACAATGTCGCATGCACCGGTTAAGATACGTCACCTTACCGACGTTGCATAAACTGGCAATTTTTTTTTGCGAACTCACCCATTCAAAACGATGTCGTATTAGTTAGCCTTCCACGTCAGCAGACACATAACGAGGGTGCCCTGGATCATGCGATCTCACATACAATTATGAGCGACATCGCTATAATTATTCTGCAACTTTGTTCTTGTCAATGTCGCAGCATTTACAATGCCATCGACTGCCTTCTTGCTGTGATTGATGTCGCTACTTATGAACATCAAAGTCGATGTAAAAGATGTCGCAGCTACAATGTACTATAGTCAGTCTACTTCCTTGGACTGATATCAGTCACGAAGCCTGCTGGCGTCGATCCAAAATCGAGGTAAAAAGTACTTTTTCACCTCGACATAATCGAGGTAAAAAGTATACCTTTTACTACACCTACATGTACCTCGGTTTTTTAGGGCTAAAAACTAAATCAAAACCCCTATCTAACTAAGGTAATAGGTGTTGTTTGTTGTAGTGAATAATCCTTGAGGCCAAGAGTCTCTATACCATTTTCTGATTGAAAACGACGAACCAATGAATGAAATGGAGTGACAGTCAATGCACAGAAATCAATAATCAAATGTGGAACTTCTGACTTAGACTTAAGTAAATAGACATAGGTTGAACGAGAATAATCATCGACAATTGTGACTGAAGTACATCACTATGCGTACGTTAACTAATGCATCTATCATAATAATTGGCTTGTTTTATATCTTGGATTGCTAGTATTAGTTGAGTTTACGTGACAAGGGGTTTAGATAACCATATTTGGTTTTTTTTCTAAATCCTGCATTTTGTAGACTTAATTGGTACTAATGGACACCTCATATCCACGAGGTTCTTTCTCTTTTTCCTTTATATCTTCCTTTTACCCAAAGATGTGAAATTCAATGAAATACTTGAATTCCATGTCCAAGGAGTTGTTTTATAGCTTGGGATAATTTTTTATTCATGTGTTGATTAATGTTCTTTTGAGATTCATTAGATCTTCCTAATTCTACGTGCTTGTGATATTATGATGGCATGTTCTTGAATTTATATAATTGCATGAATGATACACCCCATTAGCACACACTCTAGTCCACATTCATGTTGCTACAAATATTGATACCCCCTGGGGAAAAGAAACCTAGATGAGATATGGGTAGCGGGGTCTAGGTCCACGTGGGTGTGTGCACCTAGGTCTTTTATGAGTTTTACTGTTACGATGGCAGCACACTAGTCTTAGCTGGCGAGTTGGTCTGAAGGGTTACGGGTAGAGATAGAAAATAGTAGCAAGCTAGGGTTGTAAGAGGCCCTAGTGTCACCGATAAGGTGCCTACCTCCCTTTGTCTCTTTATAGGCTTAGGGGTAGAGCATCCGTGGTGTAGTGCCCGAGACATAATCGTACGGGGGAGAAACATATCTGCACAATGGTTGGGCCATTGTTGCACTCCCCTAATTACAGAGGTAGTGCTTATGGAAGATTGCAAGAGCACCCTACGTGGCAGGTATGGAAAAGTGCTAACCATCGACCACACCACATGTTATAAGCACTAGATTAGGCTGTTGATGTCTTACATGTGATTGAATCGAGGATCAGAACATTTAATCAACCATGTTATGCAAATATTCCCCAAGTGTCTGTCTATATAGTTTACTTGTGTTTTACTTTTATGTTTGTAGTTGTTAGTTGAAAAACCCCAAAAACCCCAATTTTACGATACTATATATTCCTAGTACACAGACAGATTGACAATTCGTACGTGGTTGTGTTTAATTGACCTTTAGTCCCTAGAATTTTTGTGGACATATCCAGTCTTGCCACTAACTACCATATAGGTAGCTTAGTAGTGAGTAGGGTGCATAATATAAATTTTATCTTTGACCCTCTCATAAGTCCTCCGTTTGGGTTAATTTAGCTACAACTTTGACAACCCCGAATGGAGGCTGGTCAGTAACAAAGTAAGTAGCACCACAAGAAGCAGGAGTATGGTACGGACCCCAAATGTCATAATGCACAAGTTCAAATAAATGTGTGCCTTTATCATAACTTAACGGAAAAAAACTCTTGTTTGTTTGGATTTGAAACAAATTTCACACTGAGAAATACTATGAATGGAATCACAAAGAACGTATAAAGATGATAAAACTATAAATGAAGGATGCCATAGCCTCTTGTGCCACAGTTCGGCCGAGTTCACCCTCTCGGGCTTAGTGGCATGACAAGCTTGTGCGGGTGCCGAGAAGTGCCACAACTAGTAAACTCCACGTTATTCCTCACCTATACCAACCACCATCTTTGTAACGCTTTCTTGAAATAAACATAACCTATCGGTTAAGAAAGTGAAACATCGAGCATGTAGATGTAACGTAGCAAAGGAGAGAAGATTGCATTCTAATGTCAAAAAATATAGAACATGGTCAATCCTGGTATACAAAGAGAAGACTAGAGAACCTTCTTGAACTGCTATAACAGCACGATTTTCTGGAGGCTTAACAGAAAAAGAGAAATATTAACAATATCATGAAGTAGAGCCCGATTACCCATCATGTGAAAAGAAGAACCTGTATCGAGAATCCATAGGGAATGCTTACCAGTAGCATCAGCGGAATGAGTGTTCATGGACTTGTACAAGTTCAAGACAAGCTGTCATTGATTAGGACTCAGATTTGAGCCACGAGTTGTGAACTCCGAAAGTGAAATAACATTGGGTATCGAAGGATGGAGCTGCTGCTGGGCTGAGAGACCCATGCCACCACCTGGAGTGTCGCGGCTGCGACTAGTGCTGGAGTTGGAGTTTCCATGTCCGACTGGGCAATGGATGAACCCCTCAGGAACACTATGAATTTTCCAGTAGTAGGAGATGTCATGGCCAATTTTCCACAGTGAAAGTAGGATGGACAGCCAGATGGAACAGATTATTTCTCCAGTGCAAAAGAAGCTAGAGATTGCATTAGAAAAATGGGTTTGGCCTGAGCAGCGAAAGCCATGCCGTTGGACTTAGTGTTATGCTTGCACATGAGTGTCTAGTGAAGCTCCTCTTGGACAACCAAAGCATAAACCCGGTTGAGAAATGGCAAAGGTTCCTGCGCCATGATGCTTGAACGGAAGTACTAAATGATGTTGCAGGAGCAATGACCGCAGAGACAAGCTTGAAGAGGAACGTATGTAGGGACTTCATCCAAGATTTTCCTGAGTGGCCCATAGTTCAACGTGACAGACTTACTTCCTTGGCAAAAATTGGCCAAATCCACACAAAGTTGAAGTAGTCTAGGGTCATTACCAACTAAAAAATGATGGCTTAACTCCTCCCAGAGTTCAAAGACAGTCTTTGGATAGGTGATAGAAGATCACAACAATGAGTCAATAGCCTGAGCAACCCAACCGATCAACATGGAATTAACACTGTACAAGTCATCAAGATCCTTAGAAGCAATATCAGCTTGAGAAATACGGTCTTTAATGAAGATAAGTTTACATTTTTCCTTGAGAGCGCTCTTTTTAGAAGTAGTGTATTCTTGATAGTTATCACCCTTAAGAACAACCAGACATAGAGACAAACCCGGGTGGTCGGAAGGATGAATGTAGAACGAAGACGAGTGATCAAGAGGACGTGTGAGAGGCTGAGGTCAAGCTCATCTTCGACCGGAGATGGTGGAGGAAGCGGAGTCTTGGCGACGGTCAGATTTGGAGGGGGGTTGATCGTATTGTCCGTCTCTCTCATGACTGCGGCTACAGAAAGTTACGAAGGAAGGGTTTAATGATTTTTTTAAGGTTTTCAGAGAGTGGACTTTGATACCATGAAAACGAGGAAGATTTAGGTAATTTGGGAATAATTTTGTGATTGTATATTCATAAGATGATGGGTGATTTATACCCAAATATAAAAGACGTAACTAAGGTAACTACGTAACCTATTACAGCACAAACTCTATTACATGTCAAATGTTGGATGTAAAAGAGCAAATGTCTGAATTCAAAGTGTTAATGGGACAAGCGTTTATAAGGTAATCATTCTTGTTCTATTAAGTTCAATTTTCCAGTGCGATTAAAAACATACGTGATAGCTAGAAAGATCATTTACATAGAAGACACTATACTATGAAATTTTAAATCAAAAGACGTATGAAAACATGCCACTATATGAAGTATTGATCTTGGCATTTCTTGAGAGATAAGCTAACCACCCCAATTTTGGTCTAGATACACTTTCCTTATTGTTGAAAATGCTATATGCACCGGAATTACTGAAAATAGTGAAAATACCGGTGCTAGGAAGCCAACTTAGTACCGGTTGATAAAATAATTGCACATAAAAAGTGATATTTTCTGGTGAAAGAGCTTTGATTTGCAAAAAAAAGTTTTTGTGCACCAGTTTGTGAAGAAATGGTATGAATAGGTGCATGTAACTGGTGCTAGCAGTGTAAAAATCATCTCAGCACTGGTTGGCTAGTGAATGAACTAGTGCTACAGGTGCATTAAATGCTCACCTACCAAACGTTTTTGGCAGGTTAAAAAGTTTGTGAGTTTGGTGGTTTGGGTTCATTAATGGCTTTTTTGGAGGAAGAAGGCATTGAATGCACTTCAATGAAAACCATAAAAGGTAACATTTTTATTAAGTTTTGTGCGAATAGACTGTGTTTGAAATAGTTAGGTGAAATATATAATTTGCTGGTCGAATCATGTGAATGTGCCTTGAATTAAATGCACGGAATTAATGTTTTGGGTGGAATTGTTAATGTAGTTAATTCCATGTTTACGATTGTGATATTGTAGGATATGGTTTTAAAGTAGTATGTTGATATTGTACGATATGGTTTGTAAGAGCAAGCCCAACAGGCTCTCTAAACATTTCTTCAAACCAGTGATTCAAAACTCATATTCTCTACATTTTTGTTGCTATAATTCCAACACACTCCTTATTTTTCAGATTTTGGCATTTATTACACAATAATGATTTCTTTTGTAATTTAAATTAAACCATTAGTTTAACTTATTATACAAAAACATATACTTGAAGAAAAGTTAGAAAAATGGCTAATTTTATTGTTTCATTTTTACAAATAATTGAATATTTTATAACTATTTATTTATTTAATATATTTAATAAAATGACTATTAAATTCATAAAACTCATCAGATTTGGCTAACGCAAATATTTTAAGTTACAGCAAAACAAAGCAACCTTTTGAATAAAAAAAAGGAAGTCAAATTTCAAAACACACCCTGTTTGATATTTCACTATTTCTCATCGAGTGAATAGAGAAGACAATAATTAATTTCTTTACATTATATTTATGTCTTGATTCTTTTGCAGATGATACTGCAATTTTTCTTAAATACACAAAAGGGGGATTAAAACTTTAATGCCATTTTTACAACATATGAAAAAGCTACATGTCATTGATAAACTTTGAAAAATCCTCTTTCAACCTGTCCAAATATACTCCTCCAAGAATTAATGGTGTAATCCAAAATATAACAAGGATGTTTGAAGGGTAATTTACTTTGAAATATTTTGGATGTCCAATTTTTCTGGGAAGAACTAAAAACATATACTTTCAGGGCTTAATAGATTCAGTATATTCCAAGTTAAATTCTTGGCAAAATAAATATTAATATCAAGCAGGAAGGATGATCTTGATAAAACATCATCTGTCAGCCATTCCCCTTCATTTAATCATTGTTCTTAAACCAACAAAAAGCGTCATTGATAAATTGCATAAACATTTTGGAAGATTAGTGCCAATTAGAATAGTTGTAAGAAATATGGAAATCTTGTGCTAACCTGTGCTATCCTACATCTGAGAATGAATTGGGTTTAAAAAACCTTCATACCATGATTTTCAACTTTTCACTCAAACTATGATGGAAATTACAACGAGGTACCTCATTGTGGTCTCAGATAATGTGGTCTATACCAGACAATCTAAAAGCTTCCAAAACCTGGAAAAGAATTATACAAATCTCAGACATTGCAACGAACAATTCTTTTTTACAGGTAGGCAAAGGAAAAGTATATTTCTGGTACACCAACTGGACTGATTTAGGTCTTATAGCCTCATTTCGGAACTAAAACTGTTTTCCTTCCAGTGATACTTCTATTAGTGATTTATTCTCTGATCAAAATTCTTTTCAGGATTTGTTAAAATATAGCTTACCTACATCGGTGTTATCTAAACTTTCAAACCTAAATCCTCCAATGTTATGCTCACAATATCATGACTCTCTGATTTGGAAACCATCTGCAAATGGTCTCTTCACTATACATTCTGCTTATAATCTTATCAGAGATAAGAAAACTGAAACCCTCATTTAAATATTTATGGTCAAAGTATCTACCAGGGAAAATAAGTGTTTTCAATTGGAAATTACTTAATAGATTATTGGCCATGCCTGATGTTTTGGAGGACTTCAATTTTCATCTTCCCACTAAATGTATGTTTTATAATAATGAGTCTGATTCAATGCATCACAATTTTAACTCACGTGCTGCAATTAACAGTCTATGGAAAAAGGTGAATCAAATCTTTAACTTGAAGATGAACAACTTTCATACATTATGGGATAGGTTTCACCGTTACTGGTCTCAGGTGCACAAGAATACTGATATATTGCATATGGTACATATTATGCCTTACCTAGTTATTTGGTTTATATGGTTCTCGAGAAACAAATATTTATATGATTCTATTAAACTAAACATGGAACACATTTTAAGGAGAATCATCATTTAATATCAGGATATCTTCAATGTTCATAAGATGAACTTTAAAGTATCTCTTATTGCTGAACAAGTCTCTCTTTTATACTCACAAAACATGTTTACCAAAGGAAGAGCAGGGAAAGAATTGTTCATTGGGACTTGCCGAATCATTTGAAATTGAACTCAGATGGTTCAACTTTACAATATGGTGAAACTGGAGCAGGTGCCATCATCAGAATTGTAAATGGTGAAGTGATGATTGCAGTAGCTAAATATTTTGGACAAGGTGCCAGTTTGAAGGCTGAGATACAAGCACTACAGTATAGATGACCTACATTAACCCGGGGTCATTAACACAATCACAACAGCGTAATCAATTAACCAAAGCCGAGGCACCAGTCCCCTGGGATGGTCAAAGTTAGGATTTATATTCTGCACCCGTTCTCGCTGCTAATGCTACCAAAGGGTACTAAGCAGCAAGCCCTGAGTTTGTCCACAGAGATGTTAGGATTCAAGTAAACGTCAAAACACAGCCTCATGCAATTCGTCAATCCGCACGAGTGAAAGGAATAGCTACTAATGTAAGCATGCAGACTGGGGGGGTTGTATTTTCAACTAACAACTACAAGCATGAAATAAACAAACAAGTAAATTATTTATTCTAGGCACTCATGACTAATTTAGCAACATGGTAGTTCTAATACTTCAATCCTCGATTCATTCACATATAGACATACAAAAGACCTATCAGTGTGTTCACAACACGTGGTGTGACCGATGGCAAACACTTCCCCATCCTTGTCACGGTGGGTGCGCTCGCAACCCTTCATCAACATTGCCATCGTAATTAGGGGAGCACAACAAGGTCCGATCATTATTTTTGTTCTGTTTCTCCCCCGTGCTATTATGTCCCAGGCTTCCACCATGAATGTGCTAATCCCCAGTGGTCCTTTATACACAAGGCCTTAAGTTCGTAGGCCCTTTATATGTGGTACTAGAGTTTCAACACAACACCTAGCTTACCACTATCAACTATCTATACTTGTAGCCTATCATAAAATGGTTAAGTAATCAGCTAAGACTGGTGCTATGGTATACGAATTAGGGTTACCTTGAATCTCCCATGTACACACTCACGTAGACTCGTTCCCCTCCACCCATTCAAACATCCAGGTTTCTCTCCCCAAGGGGTCATCAATAAGTGCACCATACATGAAAATAGCTCAAAGTGTGTGCTCATATGTGGTGTAGTGTTCATGAATTTGTCACATTCAAGAACAATCACAATCATATCGTAAACACAAAGATAGGTGGAATTTAAGGAATCTCATAAATCATCAAAAGCTACACATGTGTCAAATATGTCCCAAGCTTAGCTAACTACTCTAAAAAGTATAGATCCAAGGAAAATATGGAATTAGATTCCATGGAGCTGAGAAAATAAGATTAAAACAAAAAGGTAAGAGAAAGAGAAGAAGAAGGAAGGAGAAGAAGAACTCTCCTTTTCCTTCTCTCCAAACTAGAAAGTGAAACTAATCTACATTATGACTAGATTTATTCTACCTTGGGTTTAGTAGAAGACTAAGGTTCCTATATATAGTAGTAGAGGACTGAGCCTAAAGATAGGCCCAAAATAGGCCAAACATACCAAAAACCTTAATCACCATTTCCCTTAAGCTACTGGACCTTTCTTGAATAAACTGCTCAAATTTGTGAACCTTCTGGAATTTAATTATAGTACGTTAGATAGAGCTCAGAAAGATGAAGATTTTGTTATATGGTAGAGGGAAATTGGATGAAAATTGAGAGATTTATGGCCAAAACGGTTAGCCGCCAAGGTTTCATGGACCAGCACTGATGCCACGGTCCGTGAACATTAAAGCATGGGGTACCAGATCTAGCATAGTTCATGAACATTCATCGTCACGGGATGCCACGGTCCGTGAAGCTGGGCTCGTGCCACAGTACGTGAAGGTTTTCATGGACCACGAGCAGCACCACGGTTTCCACTCAGTAGTTTTCATAGACCGGCCTCCTTTTCATGGACCCGAGAGTAGCATGGGTGTTTGCTCAGAACTCTCATCACGGTCCTTGAAGGTTTTCAAGGACCGACTTCCATACTTGGCCAAATTTTTATCCATGTTTCACGTCTTGGCTCCATTGTCACAGACCGGCACTTTTGCTTCATGTAGGGTGGACCATGGGCATCTTCATGGGCCACTGATGCTTCATGCAGGGCAGACTATCACGAGCCACTAGTTCTTCATTGGCTGAACTTCATTTGCTTGGCACAGGTGAACCGTTAGTCCAAATTGGGAGTTCTAGTAGTCTATTTTGTAGCACTCGTGAAGAAGAATCCAATGGAACTATCTTTAAAGGCTAATTCTTCCTGGATCATTCTTAAACTAAGGCAACACTCCTCGGACCACGATTCACCATTTCCACCTTTTGCCGTCTTGAACTTCGAAGCCGCCTATCCATGGCTTCAATCTCCTTGTACCACAAATTGATGCTTGTAGCCTTAATCTATTACCATTAAATGTGAATGTCCTTCAAATCTTCTACCGTTAAATGCAAATGGCCTTCGTAAGAATGTAATGTAACAAAAAGCATTCATGGGTGACCTACTAGAGGTACTTATAATGAAGACCAAGGAGCCCGTGAACATGTTATGGAAATAATCACTAATTAATGGTACATCTTCAAGGAGCTCGTGAACATGATATGGAAATAATCACTAATTAAGGGTACAAAACGTGGGATTTAGAATAGAAAACCGAACATGGTTTTTTAAACCCCTTGTCATGGAAACTCAACTAATGTTGCCAAAACGCCAACCAAAAGTAAATAAAAACTACGTCAAATGCATTGGTTAAAGCATGCATGATGGTGCAGATCAGATTCCCCACATTTAAACCTTTACTCGTCGTCGAGTAATTAAAATCAAAGAAAAAGGTTCAAGCAACATGAAGTATGCGAAAATAGCCAATGCATCCAACTTATTCCCAAGTTACCATAGTTTCCCCAAGAAGATGAAAATATCATAACTCTCACACTCCCCAAAGTTCCTGAGGCAACCAAACCACCAAAAGCAAGTAAATGTGTATGGAAAAAGATAAGTGACAAAAGATCGGAATAAATCCAAGTTTACTTTCCCCAAAGAAGTCCCAAAAGCAATCAAAGAGCAATACTCAAGTAAGAACAATCCAACAAGGAAATCCAAAAGCCGCCGACTTGCTTGCAACATAATGATAAATCTAGATTCTCGACCTAGCTGCAAACAAGGAGTCCAATGTATCGTCAACCTTTCTTGTTTCTTTTTTTTTCTCTAAATTTCTCTCATTTTACCTAGGCACCCTTTCGGGTTTTCACCTAGTGTTATCCCAAAAAATGTGCTCACCTCTCACCATTTTCCACACGGCCTCTCACTTTTGCCTAGACTCATAAGTATAGTTGAGCCAAGCCTCTCACTTTTACCTAGGCCTTTTGACTTATCCGAATTTTTCCCAATGTTACCCAAGTCACCCTTTCAAGTTTTCGACTTGTATAGGTTTTAATTTTATTTTAATTTTTCAAAGTTTTCAAAATTCTATGGGAAGAGCTATTGGCTACATAAAAAAAACTAAAAATCATAAGTGCTATCCAATCCCCTAGACTCCCCACACTTAATGCTTGCATTATCCTCAATAAATATACAAAATCAAAGAACACATGTCAAGGGAAAGAAATAGGAAAGCACTTATAATGAAAAATGAACACAAAAAAGTACCCTTGATGGCACAATTATGGAATGTAAAGAAAAAACTACCATCACCCAAATATACTCCCCATAACCTCTATACATGAAAGATCAATCTAACCACTATCATGCACCACAAATCGAATGAAGAATTGAATACCAATGGAGAGTTATCTCTTAGGTCTCGATGTGTGTGTCTCAAGGGTTTTAAGGGTAGGTGGGTTTTTGGTGGTATTTGGTGGTATTTGGTGGTATTTGGTGGTTGTTGGGTGGTGGTAGGGAAGAAATGGTGATTGGGTGGTGTAGGAAAGTATGTGAGCTTCATGGGTCGTACACGTCCCATGAACTTGGGGTTTGGTTCTCCTTTTTGTCCACCATTTTTAGCGTCACAAACCATGTACGTCTACATGGTCCACAAGTTGGACTCGCCGTTTTCTCACCTTACTCCAAGAACCATATGCTTACTACAAAAAAACATGCACACCAAGTGTAATAGTGTCCCAAAAACAAAAGGAAAGCCACAAATAGGAAAACACACCAAAAAATTCAAACTAATCTAATTTTTCAAAACTCGGGTTGCCTCCCAAGAAGCTCTGTATTTTTAAGGTCATTGGCATGGCCCTCATGTTATCCATATGGTGCTTGTACCCCATCACCATGGAAAACCAAACATGAAAATGTGGGGGTAAGAATCTTCCAAGAGGAAGATATAGTAGAGGAGGAGTCAACCTTAGAGGGAATAGGTTTTTTTGGAAGCTTAGCATATTAAATTAGCTCCTCATGGTTACCTCTAAGGCTTTCAAAAATGTGGGAGTAGTATCTATAGGTGGAGGTAGGGGTGCAAGTAAGTAATATGGAAAATTAAGTATAATCACCCATTCTTCAACTTCTTCATTCTCAACAAACCATTCCCCATCCCCTTTAAATTCATCTACCAAAATTTCACATTCAACTAGGGATGGTTCATTTTAGGAATATTGTGTTTCAAGTTGGCCCACCCTATTCATCAAATTAAGCACTTGCCTTTCAACTTTCTCAATGCTTGAGAATAGTTGAGTTCCAAAATTGCTAATCTCACTAAGAACTTGTGATTGGAGTAAATCACTACTCGTCACATTAGCTATAACTTGCAAAATTTCCACACAATTCGATCGGGAACCAATCCTAGGGATTGGTTTTGGGGCATTGGGTAAGTTGGTGAAATCCAACTATCTAACCCAAAAGTGTTGGTTTCCCGATGCATTTCCATACCACGAATTCGAGTCACCACTAAACCTTGAATTTAGAGAGTCGTGGTATGGGTGACAATCTTAATCCCATCGGCCCTTGGGAACCAACAATTCCTACCTCTCTCTCATTTTTGCTTATCCAAGAGCAAGACTCCGTAGGGTGGTCGCAGTGACATATCCTACAACATCTCACTCTTTGAGCCATTCTTCTCCCATAGTCACTCAACCTTGGGCAACACTCTATAGGATGATCACAATGACACACCCTAAAAAGTGCCCTCCGTTGAGTGCTTTCCCACATTTTTTTGTTTTTCTTTTCTATTAAGCATCAACAAAGAAAACACACAAAACTCATAATCGTAGTGCAAGAGTCCTCAGTTTGTACCAAGAACTCAAGAAATACCTACTCTGGAAAACAAAAACAAGAAAAAGATAAAAACAATACTAACTACTCACTAACACGCTACGATCAACTAATACTTGAATAGGAAAGCATTCCTGGAAGCAGCGCCAAAATTTGACCTGCCTCGACCCGGGGCCATTAACACAATTGCAGCAGCGCAATCAATTAACTCAAGCTAAGGCACTAGTCCCGTAGGATGGTCAAAGATAAGATTTATATTCTGCACCCATTCTCACTGTTAATGCTACCGAAGGATAGTAAGCGGTAAGCCCTGGGTTTATCCACAAAGATGCTAGGGTTCAAGTAAAATTCAAAACATAGCCTCGTACGGGTTGTCAATTCACACGAGTGAAAGGAATAGCTACTAATGTAAACATGCTAACTGGGGGGTGGGTTGGTATTTTCAACTAACAACTACAAACATGAAATAAAAAAAACAAGTAAACTATTTATACTAGGCACTTGGGACTAATTTAAAAACATGGTAGTTCTAATGCTTCAATCCTCAATTCATTCACATACAGACATACAAAAGACCTATCAGTGTGTTCACAACACGTGGTGTGGCCGATGGCATACACTTCCCCATCCTTGTCACAGTGGGTGCGCTCACAACCCTCCATCAACACCACTATCGTAGTTAGAGGAGCACAACAAGGTCTGAACCTTGTTGTGGTTCTATTTCTCCCCCATGCTATTACATCCCAGGCTTTCACCACGAATGCGTAAATCCCCAGTGGTCCTCTATACGCAAGGCCTTAGGTTCATAGGCACCTTATCTGTGATACTAGGGTTTCAACACAACACCTAGCTTGCTACTATCATCAACTAAGACTGGTGCGATGGTATGCAGATTAGGGTTACATTGAATCTCCCATTCACACACTCACGCTGACTCGTTCCCCTCCACCCATTTAAACATCCAGGTTTCTCTTCCCAAAGTGTGTGCTCATATGTGGTGTAGTGTTCATGTATTTGTCACATTTAATAATAATCACAATAATATGATAAACACAAAGATATGTGGAAGTTAAGGAATCTCATAAAGCATCAAAAGCTACATATGTGCCAAATATGTTCCAAGCTTAGCTAAATATTCTAAAAATTATAGATTCATGGAAAATATGGAGTTACATGCCATGGATCTAAGAAAATAAGAAGAAAAGAAAAAGAGAAGAGAAAGAGAAGAAGAAGGAAGGAGAAGAATTCTCCTCTTCCTTCTCTCTAAACTAGAAAGAGAAACTAATATACATTATGACTAGATCTATTCTACCTCGGGTTTAGTGGAAGAATAAGGCTCCTACATAGTAGTAGTAAAGATAGGCTGAAAATAGGCCAAACAAAGCAAAAGCCCTAGTCACCCTTTCCCTTAAGCCGCTGAACCTTTCTCAAATAAATAGCTCAAATATGTGAACCTTCTGGAGCTGAATTATAGTGTGTTAGATAGAGCTCAGAAAGAAAAAATATTTTGATATATTGTAAAGGGAAATCGGATGAGAATTGAGAGAGTTATGGACAAAATGGTCAGCTGCCAAGGTTTCACGGACCGACACGGATGTAACGGTCCGTGAACATTCAAGCACGGGGCGCCAGATCTGGCACGGTCCGTGAACATTCATCTTCATGGGACGCTACGGCCTGTGAAGGTCTTCATGGATCACGAGCAGCACCACGATTTACACTCAATAGCTTTCAGGGATCAGCCTCTTTTTCATGGACCGACCTCTTTTTCATGGACCGCGAGCAGCATGGGTGTTTGCTCAGAACTCTCATCATGGTCCGTGAAGGTTTTCATGGATCGGCTTCCATTCTTAGCAAAATTTCTCATCCATGCTTCAAGCCCCAGCTCCATTTTCATGGATCGTAGCTTTTGCTTCATGTAGGGCGGACCGGGGGCATCTTCATGGGCCGCTGATGCTTCGTGGGGCAGAATTTCATGGGCCACTGGTCCTTCGTTAGCTGAACTTTGTTTGCTTGCCACAGGTGAACCGTTAGCCCAAATTGGGAGTTCTAGTAGTCAATTTTGTAGTATTCAAGAAGACAAATCCAATGGAACTAGAGTTGAAGGCTAATTCTTCCCGGATCATTCTCGGACTAGGTGACACTCCTCGGACAACGATTCACTATTTCCACCTTTTGCCATCTTGAACTTCGAAGCTGCCTATCCTTGGCTTCAATATCCTTCTATCATGCATTGAGGATTGTGACCTTAATCCACTACCATTCAATGCAAATAGCCTTCAAATATTCTACCGCTAAAAGCAAACGGCCTTCGTAAAAATGTAATGTAACAAATAGCATTCACGGGCCACCTACTAAAAGTACTTATAATGAAGATCAAGGAGCCCGTGAATACGATATGTCAATAATTACTAATTAAGTGTAAACCACATGTGATTTAGAATAGAAAACCGAATGTTGTTATCTAAAACCCTTGTCATGTAAGCTCAACTAATGTTGCCAAAACGACAACCAAAAGTAAATAAAAATCTACATCAAATGCATTGGTTAAAGCATGCATAATGGTGTAGATCAGACTCCCCACACTTAAACCTTTACTCATTCTCGAGTAAATAAAATCAAAGAAAAAGGTTCAAGCGACATGAAACATGCAAAAATAGCCAATGCATCAAACTTATTCCCAAGCTACCCTAGTTCGCCTAAGAAGATGCAAAACTCACAACTCTCACACTCCCCAAAGTTCTTAAGGAAACCAAACCACCCAAAGCAAGTAAATATGTATGGAAAAAAATAAGTGACAAAAGATCGGAATAAAGTCAAACTTAATTTCCCCCAAAGAAGTCCCAAAAGCAATCAAAGAGCAATACTCAAGTAAGAACAATCCACCAAGGAAATCCAAAAGTCGTCAACTTGCTTGCAACATAGGGATAAATCTAGCTTCTCGATCTAGTTACAAACAAGGAGTCCAATGTATTGTCAACCAAGTTTCTTGTTTTTTTTCTCTCAATTTCCTCTTATTTTGCCTAGGCGCCCTTTTGGGTTTTGACCTTGCGTTATCCCACAAAACGTGCTAACCTCTCACCTTTTTCAGCACGGCCTCTCACATTTTCCTATACTCATAAGTCTAGCCGAGCCAAGCCTCTCACTGTTACCTAGGCTTTCGACCTATCCAGAATTTTCCTAATCTTACCCAAGTCACCCTTTCGGGTTTTTGACTTGTCCAAGTTTTAATTTTTTTTCAAAATTTTCAAAATGCTTTTAGAAGAGCTATTAGCTACATAAAAAAAAACTAAAAATTATAAGTGCTATCCAATCCCCTAGACTCCCCACACTTAATGCTTGCATCATCCTCAATGCATATACAAAATAAAAGAACACATGTCAAGGGAAAGAAATAAGAAAGCACTTATAATGAAAAATGAACACTAAAAAGTATCCTTGATGACACAATCATGGAATATAAAGAACCAACTACCATCACCCCAATATACTACCCATAACCTCTATACATGAAATATTAATCTACCCACTATCATGCGCCACAAATTGAATGAAGAATTAAATACCAATGGAGAGTTACCTCTTAGGTCTCGATGTGTGTGTCTCAAGGGTTTTGAGGGTAGGTGAGTTTTTGGTGGTATCTGGCGGTTGCTGGGCGTTCGTAGGGAAGAAATGGTGATTGGGTGGTGTAGGAAATTATGTGAGCTTTATGGGTTGTACACGTTTACCTACCCCATGATTTTGGGGTTTGGTTCTCCTTCATGTCCACCACTTTGAGCCTCACAAACCATGTACGTCTACATGGTCCATGAGTTTGACCCCCCATTTGCTCACCTTCCTCCAAGAGCCATATGTGAAAGTTGGTTTTACCTAATTACTTCAATTGTGATTATAGTGTTCCAACATCGCCCAATTAACCAAGGTTGTAAGTAAAGTAAAAACCTTAAGAACACACAAATTGGTTACGCAGTTAGGTGAATGTCACCTACATCTACAAGGCTTGGCCCAGTTCAGAATGAATCCACTAATTAGAAAGATATTACAAGATACACCATACAATATACTTATCTTTTCTAATTCAACTCGTGAATTCTACTTGCTCCTCTAGTTGTCAATCCACCTTGATCAGACTCCCTTTAACCTTGAGCTTTGTCGACACAGGATCTCCTCCCCCTGAGGAATTAAGGCTTTCGTTCTGAACTTTGAGAACAAACACAGTTGATCATGTTGGAATACCAATGTAAAGCTCTGCGCTACTATGATAAATCAAAACTTTGACTGCAGATTTTCTCAGTATAATTGCATTTGCAGCTTAGCTAGTGATGTCCACCATTTATAGTTCTTCTGCATGCCTCAGTTACCGGTGCGAATACAATCCTATCTTCATCAGTATTTTCATATCAATCAAATCTTATTGGAGATAGAATTTATCAAATCTAATCCCTTGAAGTAGGGGATTAGAATATCTCGTTCCAATTTGTTCCATAACCGAAATCCTTCTCACTTCCAACTCTACAACTCTTAATACAATCCAACAAATATAGGAGTTGAAATATTCAGTAAATCAATCATGATTGGACAAGATTAATTCTTCTTGGATTCATCCTTCACGTATCCTTCTTCCATTATAACTCCTTCTTTGATGCTACAACATCATATTTGCTAACTCACACAAATTTCTAACTAATGCATTTGAACTTTACAATCTCCCCCTTTGGCATTTTGTGGACCCACAAATCTTTTGGACTTTCAATGCACTAACTTTGTAAACATAGACCTCAAGTAATGCACATATGGATGTTGGAAAATGAGCTGAAAAGAATATTTAGCTCCCCCTGAATCTCACAATGTTAAAAGAATATAGAGACCTCAACATACATGTTGGAACATCAAAACATAAACAATACTTAGTTACTCAAGACAAAAATCATGTTTTAACACAGAACCAACAGAAACATACAAGTACTGGAATTCCGAGAAACACAACATTGTCAACCATCCAAAACATCAGATACTATCACACCCTTAGCTTCCAGCTGGGCTCAACAAAAGAACAAAATAATTCTAGAAAAAGAAATCCAGAAAAACATAACAACCCAAAATACTCACCCTTGGGGCCATAAAACATGCCCAATATCCAAAAACAACCAAACTAATATGGAATTATCAGGCCTCTGCTTCTGTAGCATTCTCATCCCAGACATCATCTTCTGAATCCAGCCTCTTTAGTTCCTCTTTCAGTGCAGCAATCTGAACTTACAAAGCTGCAATTTTAGCTTTCACAACAATCTTCTTGGCCTATTTCCCTTTCTGAACTAAACATCCATCTTGTGATGTCTTCCAAGGAAAATCTTCACATTTCTGAAATTGAAGGTCTTCTTATCGTGCTTTCACCTTTTCTCCTTTTAAATCACCAGTGATAATACAAGGATATGGCAGAGAGTTTTTAGCCCTTGAAGAACTGGCATTCTCCACTATATTAGCTTGGATAAGAAGACCAAGATTCATGGGAGCTTTAGTGCCAATGTAGTACCGTAACTTTTCCATATCTTGGGTGAGGGTAGTGGTGTAAGAAGATGACAATCAAGAATTAATAGCTACTTGGAATAGGAAAAAGTACCTAGTACTCAGCCTTGATGCTGCCGCATTACCCTGAGAAGGCCAATCAGTCTGATATCCGCTGGTAATCTCAATCAGGATCTGATCAAAAGACACTTTAAAGTTCTCAGAATACATTGATCCAAATGCAGGTGTAGGTAGTACCAATAGCTTATTGATCCTTTCTCCAGAGAATCGGACCACCTTCCCTCTAACATAAACTTTATTGTACCAGGGACATTCAGGGTCCAAATTTCCTTCCATCATATTTGAGTAAAACTCTTGTACTAGAGTCTTGTTGAATTGCTTGTATTCTGAGCCTACTATAGTAATCCCTAGATATTCCAAAAATTTACTGAATCTATAATCTTTGTAAACCACTAGATCAACAGGCCTTTTAGCTATCAATCTCTTTTTACAGATATACTTGCTGATTTTCAGGCATCCTTCATCAAAAAATTTGAAGCTCAGAGCTTCCTTAACAGAGATAACTGGTTTTAAGCTTTGACAAGTGATATTATTTTTCTTCTTCGTCGTCTTCTTCTTCTTCTGCTCATTCTCTTCTAATGGAGCCTTTCTCTTTGACCTTTTTGAGTGAGTTTGCACAAACTCATCTAGTACTTCATCACTGGAGAAGGTTAGGTCTTCAACACATCTTCCTGAGCACTCCTAGGCCGAGTTCTTCCTTCTTCTTCCCATGTTTCTCCTTTTGGAGTTCAAACGATATATTCTCCCCAAAACCATAGTCTTCAAAAATCTTTTGGTACTCCTCAATATCTATGTCTTCCTCAACTTCTACTGCATCTCCTGCATCCTGTGTTGGGACTTTTTCTACATCGGTACATTCTCTGGCATTCACTTCTTCTTCTTTCGCTTCCTCCTCACTATCTGAAGATAGACCCTTAAGTTTCTCAAGATTCTTGCTAACACTTGTATCATACACATGTACTGCTTTGTAACTTGCAGATTTTAGAGTCCAACGTCTTTTAGGCCAATTTTTCACTTCCCTCAACTTCACTTGTTGTGGTAGCAATGCAGTCGTATAGACACACATTACTTTCTTATCATCATAATCTGTGCACGCCAACTTAGGTTTCCAATTTTCAATTTTCCTAATACCCCAAATGTCCCCTTTCAATATCTGAAACAAATTTACCCCATTTATATATCCAAACATTGACTTGTATTATCTTAAATATACTTTCTTCTATTTCTCCAGTAGTGAGTCATGCAATCCTCTAGAGATTTAAAAAGTTAGACCATTGAAAGTAAATTTTTTCTCCCAAAATTCCTTGATTTTTACTTTCTTAGACTTGTCAGTAGTTGGCTTTACAGTTGGTAACCGGACCACTTTATTGCCAGGTTCTTCAACGCCATTCCACTCCTCAATCAAATAGCTCTCTGACACTTCAATATTTTTCTCTGGTTCTCCAAAAAAACCTTTGGAAATTCTTTCTTTTCTCCATCTTAGTGGTCTGACTATGCTCCATGTTGAGAGTCCGGAGATATTTGGCAAGTGTTTAGAGAGTCCTTGCTGATGTTGAGTTCTAATCCGTAGAGTTTTTGCTAGAGTCACACTCTCATAATAGCGACAAGGATTTTGGGAAGAAGTTTTCGTAAAAAGGGAATACGAAACATAGAAGGAAAGTTAAAATTTTAAAGAATTTACTTTGCTTCCTCAAGAACCTAACCCCCCTTTTCTTTTTTCAAGGCAATAATTACCTCTCTTTACTTGCAACCGTCAAAATGTCCCCTTTCACTTTCCTCAGATTCCACTAGCCGTATTCCAACATGCATCAACTATTTATAATTTTTCTTCTTTTCAGTTTTTGTGTTTTTCAATTTTTCTGTACACAAAAAAAACAAATAAAATTTACAGCAAAAGAACACCAAGCAAAAATACCTCAAATATGACAAACACCTAAGTGTTGTCTAAGAAGCTCAAATGTGGCTGAATCCAGTGGTTTTGTGAAACTATCCGCAAATTGTTCTGATGCTGGAACATAAACCACAGTGACTTCCTTTCTTTCCACAAGATCACGAATAAAGTGATGCCTTATATCAAGTGCTTTGTTCGAGAATACTGGAATGGAGGCTTGGATATATCTATAGCACTCTTGTTGTCACATAAAATCTTAAGAGTCCCTTGATGAATCCCATAATATTTCATCATTTGCTTCATCCATAACAACAGTGCACAACAGCTTCCTGCAGCTAGATATTTGGCTTCAGCAGATGATAAGGATATATAATTTTGTTTCTTGTTGTACCAAGAAACCGAATTCGTGCCAATAAAGAAGCATCCAACAGTTGTAGTTTTTCGAGCATCTGTATTACCAGCCAAATCAGAATCACTATAGACAAATAGATCAGTGTCTTGAGTTTTAGAATACCAGATACCATACTCAGAAGTTCCACTAATATATCGAATAATCCTTTAGGGAAAAACTTTAACAATAGGGATAGTCAAAGGTGAATGGAAAAATCATAACGGTTAATAAGTATACAATATGTGAAGCCCTAAGTTCAAGCTATACCTCACTCGAGAAATTGATAACCAAAATCGATCCCCATAGTCCCCTAGAAATCTATCACTGACAATGTTAATCATCCGTGTTAAGCCCCTTAGAAATGGCTAGGAAATATTTGGGTGAAGGGGAGCTACGCCGAGGCTGGTGGATATTTATGACATTCAAGTTCTCATGTTTGAACAACGCCTAATTTATGAGTGGGTTTGCTTGAATGTGTTACCCACGGCTGGGCACACATGTGAGCCTACGATCGGTAACTTGATGCTCTTCTACTACGTGATGGAAGGTGTGAGGATTAACCCCGGGTACACCATACTCACGAGCATGCTAAAGGCGGAAAATGCAAAGAAGAAGGATCTACCATACGTTGGATTGACTATAGCCACGATTAAGAAAGCCGGGGGCATAACCCGAGACCGTCCTCAAAGACTAGAGTACTATGATAAGGTGTGGTTCCAATATAAGAACTTGAATCTTTGATTTGACGGTAGATGGGGCACCGCGTGATTCCAAGCTAAGCCGCGAAGAATGAAAAAGGGCTAGGGATGAGGATGTTGATAGAGCCGAAGGTTCATCTTCTTGTAAGTTTTGAATATAATATTAAAGATTCAATTTATATTATGTTCAAAATTTATATGTTTTGCTTTTTTAACAATGTGTTTGTATTTTCCTTGTGTTGTTCACAAAGTGGTTGGAAGAGCCAAATTTCCTGGTACATGAATTGCATTCGTGGCGATATGGAGTAAAAATCCACGAGATGTTGGCTAGAGCGGAGGGGCAGCAACAACATTTCTTGGAATCACAGGTAACCACTCTTGTGCTTAGCGAGGATAAAGAGTCAACAAATTTGGAGCCGGTTGTTTCCAAGAGTGAGAAGGAGGCGGAGCCAAACCAAGAGGAAGATAATCTTGATGAAGACATGGAAAACATGTTCTAGTTGGTTAGGGAGAAGGATCCTACAAAAAACATGAATATTATAATCTTAATTTTCATCTGTGGGATTTATGTACGCTTTGAAGACATTTTTATATTATGTGTGGTATTATATTTAATATTGGATTTCATAACATTCTAGAATCCAATAATATGTTGAAATGTCTTAGTATATATTTTACTGAATCATGTTGGTATACGAAAGTTAGAAAAATAGGAAAATAAATTGAATGTTGAAATGGCCACTGAGTTACGAGTTCGGAATCTGATCTTGCCTTTATAAAAAAGGCAGGCAAGGGTTACGAGTCCAGAACGTGATCGGATCTGATTTGATATAAGAGAATATTTTGGTTCCAGACTTGGAAATGCAGTTCGAGTTTGTTTGCCATTTCCATCCCAAATCTGGAAGTAAAATGGCGTGTTTTTTGGCTTACTAATCAGGTTCCGAGTCCGGAACCTGATCGTATCATTTTAACAAAGGGCCGATTACCATTTCCAAACTCGTAAAGCTCAAATTGGCCCGTTGTTAAATGGGCACGACTAGGTTCCGGACTCGGAACCTCCCCTGTATTTAAGAAAACAATCCCCCATTCCACTCAAACCCCTCATTTTGTCGATTTGCAGAGAAAGAAAACCCATTTCCGACCTTGGAGAAGAAATTTCCTTCACACATTCATTACCTAAGGCAACTTTGACATCCTAATGGCAAGGGGAGGTTCATCACACGGTGCTTACACTAGATTGGCAGGCAACAATCCCGGGTATGACAATGTCAAATTCGTTTCATATGGGGGCACAAAAGAGGTATGAATTTCTGCGTTCTAAAGGGAAATTGATTGATTCTTATTCCATTGATTTCAATGAGGTTATTAGACTAGGTTTATCGGAGCCCTTAGACAAATTAAGCGACCAATATGTCGAGAAACTACTTGCTTGCACCGAACCCTCCTATTTTGATCATGTACGTCAATTCTAGAGCAATCTACATGAGCTCCCAAATGAGGCTTACTCCACTAGGTTTGGGGGATTTAATATTCCGCTTGATAAATGGATTTTGAATAAAACCCTAGAGTGACTGTATAGGGTCCCCGAGAGCGTTTACCTGAAAGACACTGAGGGCCCGTTGGATAATTGTTATCATAGGGGGAAATGGCCTGAATGAGTTGATCCCCATTACATAGACCTTGTACAACTTAGTGTTAGGTATTTCCAATGGGATGTGGCGGATTTGCGGAAGCCCGAGACCTTTTATTTTCTTCTGTTGTCGATTATATCGTTTTTGAGATAGTTGGAAGATGTTTGGTTCCATCCTCCGGACACGTGCCCAAGCCTAACTATGCTTTCTTGATGATGTTCTATTTGATAATGGAGGGTAGGAAGATCAACCCCAGGGCAGCGATCTTTAAACACATGCTCCATATCACCACTAGTGCAAGGGTGGTGAAAAGCATTCCATACGGGTGTTTGATCACCACAATATTGAAGAAGGTTGAAGGGTTGGAAGTTTTCGGTGAAGAGAAACCACCAAAGTTTTTGACAAAAATTACTTTGAAAATCAGGGGTGGATCTTGGTTGATGGTAAATGGTGCAATAAGCCCAAGCAAGGAGGGGATTCAAGCAAGAGATCGAGAGCTGAACAAGGTGCACCAAATTCTATTTTAATCTTTGAATTATGTACATTGTCTTAATTCATATTAATGTTTGTATGTTTAAGTATTGTAGAATCCGAGAAGGCCTATCTCAAAGGTATAAGAGATTGCTATAAATGGTCCGCAAGGAGTTCACCGCGATGAAGGGGAGAATTTTGAAGATGGAGAAAAGACAACGAGCCTACAAGCGCCTTACCGCAGCAATGCACAAACCTCATCTTGACCAATCCACATCCATGGCCGATCTAGAGGATGAATCAGAGTAGATTTTGCTAGTCTAATTGCTCTTATTTCCCATTCTTCTACATGGTTGGAATTGAGACTTGTTAATTTCTTAATCTTAGTTCGGATGTTGATTTCGGGTTATATACTCTACTCTTAAGAATAGTTTTAACTATGGATTTATAATTTGATTACCATGCTATATGGCTTGAAAGTTTTTTTAAGGGCTCCAAATGTTTAGGAATTCATTAAATTTCAACAAACAAAACTACAATCGAGAATGTTTAGGATGCTACTTCATCTGTTTTGTTTTCTTTGGAAACTTCTTGGACATCCTCTTTTTACGAGTGACCTTTCCACAGACATCAACCCAAATTCCCTCATCATGATCACTATGTCCCACGAAACTATTCAAACTCATATCGTCCTCCTCAAGGAATATAGCATCATCGATAACAACACTAGTGGAATTTTGATCGAAACCAATAATAACTTCGTAATCTTGCATAAATGCTCATTTCCCTTCCACCGCTTTCTTCCACCTAGGATCTGAAGGGTCTCTCATATATAAAACATGGTGCGCTTGGGATGCTAGGATCTTCCCGCCAACCGATCCGACTCCGGTCATCAAGGGTGAAACCAAAATCCACCATATGTTGTCCATTGTTGAAATCCACCCACTGAAATTTAAAAACAACTTGCATAGTGCCATAGTCCAGTTCCCAGATATCCAAAATTGTGCTAAAATAATACTGACGAGCGTACATTGGATTATTATAACTTCCACTACCGAGATGCAAAGCTTCTGAAACTAAGAAGACTCCACTGTTCTGAGACACACCCTTATCATCCAGAGATTTTGTTGCGAATGTAAATCCATTGACACCATATCCTCCATAAGATATAACAGTACCAAGTGGTCTATGAGCCAACCATTTCACTATCAGAGGATGGTCTTCCACGGCTACGTGTTCACGCAAATATGACAAAAAATTATGACTATGTAATTCCAAGACCATGTGAATCTCTATGTATGGGACAACATCTTCATGATTGCAGAGAACATAAAGATAGGAGGTGCTTAAATCTTCCGTACCAGGGCTTAACAGTTTCCCCTGCCTAACCCCAAGACTTTCCAACCGTCCCTCATGTCTATGACTTGAGACCCCAACCGAATCGACCTCCTTCAAATAATTGGTACAAAACTCAATGACCTCCTCTGTTACATATCTCTGTACAATATTTGCATCGGGCCTGTACCAATTCTTCACAAAATGTTTGAATATTTTCATGAACCTTTCAAACGGATACATCTACCTAAGAAATACCAGACCAAAAAGCTTTATCAAGCTGTCTAGATTAACACACAAGTGGACCATGATGTCAAAGAATGATGGTGGGAAATACATTTCCACCCGGCATAAAACTTCCACTAACATTGACTGCAAACGGTCCAACTTCAACACGCTAATGTTTTTGCTACAAATGGACTTGAAAAAAATTAAAACAAAGCTTCGTAACGCATATTCTTACATGGGATGGAAATGACGATCGAATTTCAATGACGTTCAATTCCTGCATCAGGTTGTGATAATCACGAGACTTCAATCCCACAAGCTTCAACTCCTCAACTGACACACAAGTAGTGATATTCGAAGAAGAGGTGGTCGGGACCTTAACACCTTTAAGGGTTTCACAGAAAGCTTTTTTCTCCGCTTGAGACATAGAATAGCAAGCCGAAGGTAAGAAACAATTTTCACCAGAACTCACAGGAACTAGGTTCTTCATAATTCCCATCTCGACCAAATCTAACCTAGCCTTAAGTCCATCCTTTACTTTCCCGGGGTATTCAACAAGGTCCCGACCAAAGAGTCACAGACTTCTTCTCAATATGCATAACATTTAGACAATGTCTAACATCCAAATGCTCCCAATAAGTCAATATAAAGAAAATGGAGCATTTTTTCCAACTCCCATCCACGGGCACTTTATGTTTCCTCTTCCCAGAGTCATTGGGAAATTTCTTCATTGTTTCAAATATCTTCGTGCATGTTCGTGTAATTGGAGCTTCTCTAGCCTCTACTTCTCCATTGAACCATTTTTTTTGCCAAACGCCATGGATGATCTGCCGAAAGAAACCTACGATGACCTTGATAAAAAATTTTACAACCATGCTTCAACTAGTTATGATCAGTGTCCTTCTCACACACGAGGCATGCAAAGTGGCCTTTCACTGAGTAACCGGACAAATCACCGTAGGCAGGAAAATCATTGATAGTACAAAATAATCGCTTTCCATGTAAAATAATCTTCAACTCCAGTCATATGTTAACCCGCCCTCGACCTGGTCATTGTTAGAAACACGAGTCGAGGGACTTACTGGTAAAATATGAGATTTATATTATGCACCCGTTCTTACTGCTAAGCTACCAAGGGATAGCAAGCGATAAGCCCTGGGTTTGTCCACAGAGATGCTAGGGCTCAAGTACTTTTCAGAACACAACCTCCCGTAGGTCGTAATTCCGCACAAGTGAAAGGAATATCTAGTAAAGAAAACATGCAAGGGGGGGTTTAGTTTTTCAAACTATCAACTATTAAACATAAAAAGAAAATATGCAAGCAACTAATTAAGCTACGCACTTGGGAATCATTTAGCAACATGGTAGTTCTAATGCTTCAATCCTCGATTCATTCAAATAAAGACTTACAAAAGACCTATCAGTGTATTCACAACACGTGGTGTGACCGATGGCATACACTTCCCCAACACTGTCACAGTGGGTGTGCTTGCAACCCTCCATTGGCCCCGCCATCGTAATTAGGGGAGTACAACGAGGTCCGCCCATCATTGTAGGTTTGTTTCCCCCCTGTGTTATTACTTCCCAAGCTTCCTTCACAAATGCAACTACTCCCCCCGGGTCCTATATACGCTAGACCCAAGGTTTGTAGGCACCTTATCTATGATACTAGGGTTTCAATACAACACCTAGCTTGCTACTATTCACTATTTCTACCTGCAACCTCTTGAACAACAGTTACAAAGTCAACTAAGGCTGGTGCGATGGAAAATAGGTCAGAGCATTCTCGAATCCCCCGTGCACGCACCCATGCGGACGCGTTCTTCCCTACCCATTCTAACATTCATGTTTCTATTCCCAATGGGGCATCAATAATTGCACCATACATGAGTATATCCCAAAGTGTGTGGTTATATGTGGTGTACTACTCATGCTTTTATAACATTCAAGAATAATCACAATAATATCATAAACACAAAGATAGGATGAATCTAATGAATCTCATAAGTATTTAGAACGTACCAAGTGCCAAGATGAATCCCAAGCGAAAAATATACTCTACAAAGCTTAGATCCATGGAAAATATTAGGTTAGATTCCATGGATCTAGAAAATAAGATGAAAAGAAAAGGAAAGGAAAAGAACAGGAGAAGAATGGAGAAGAAGAACTCTCCTCTTCCATCTCTCTAAACTAGACTCTACATTATGCCTACTTCTGTTTACTTCCCTAATTGGTTTAGTAGAAGACTAACGCTCATATATATAGAAGTAGGATATTGAGCCTAAAAATAGGCCCAAAATAGGGAAAAATAGTAAAACCCTAGGTCAGCCGTCAAGACTTCACGGACCGGCAAGGATGTCACGCTCCGTGAAGCATTCAAGCATGGGCTGTGGGATTTGGTGTGGTCTGTGAATATTCAGAGCCATGGGCCATGGGATCTGGCGAGGTCTGTGCAGTAGGTCTTGTGCCACGGTCCGTGAAGATTTTTATGGACCACAGACAGTACACTGTTTTTGCTTAGAGTTTTCCCACGGGCCGTTAAGGTTTTCAAGGATTGTGAGCAGCCTGTAGTCTTCGCTCAAAAATTTTGTCATGGCACGTGAAGTTTTTTAGTGATCGGCTCCATACTTAGCCACATTTAATTCTTCATCTCCAAGCTCCACGGTTCGGTGCCTTGCCTCGTGAAGGTCTCCTGTTGGTCTCGTGCAAGTCTTCATGGAACCCCTTAGATTATGGTGTAGTGCATGCCGTGAAGATTGTCATAGGCCGCTGGTGCTTCACTATACGCGGTCTATGAAGTGTCGTTGGTGCTTCGTCGACTGAACTTTGTTTGCTTGCTACGGGTGAACCGTTAGCCCGAATCAGGAGTTCTAGTAGTCGATTTTATAGTAATCGAGAATATGAATCCAATGGAACTAGTATTGAAGGCTAATTCTTCGTGGATCATTCTTGGACTAGGGAAATGCTCCTCGGACCATGATTCACTATTTTTTCCTTTAGCCGCCTTGAACTCCGAAGCCGCCTATCTTTGGCTTCAATCTCCTTATACCACTCATTGATGTTTGTGGCCTTCATCTTCTACCATTATAATGTGAATGGCCTTTGCCTCTTCTACCGTTCTTGCGAACGGCCTTCAATCTTCTAGCACCCTTGCGAACGGCCTTCACATAGAATGTAACCAAAAAGTACCCACATATGAACTACAAAAGATGATCACAAGGAAGATCAAGGAGCGCATGGATACAAGATGTCCATTAGTATCAATTAAGTCTACAAAATGTGAGATTTATACAAGAAAACCAAACATGGCTGTCTAAACCCCTTGTCACGTAAACTCAACTAATACTAGCAATCCACCAACTAAAACTAACTAAAAAGTATGCCAAATGCAACGGTTAACGCACACAAAATGAAGTAGATCAGACTCCCCACACTTAAACCTTTACTCGTCCTCGAGTAAATCTAAGACAAGAAAAAGAATCAAGCAATATGTAGCATGCAAGCATAAGTTAACTGATGCATTCAACTCATCCCAAGCTTCCCCAGTTCCCCCAAAGAAGTGAAAATCCTCACAACTCTCACACCCCCGAAGATCCTAAAGTAACCTATACACTCTAAATAAAATGTGGAAAAAGGTAAGCCAAAAAGATAAGTGTCAAGCTAGCTTACTTTTCCCCAAAAATGATCCCAAAGCAATCAAAGAGTTGTTTCCAAAAATAATCCACCGCGAAAGCATGCATTCAACCTAGTTTTTTTGCTTTCTCTCAATTTCTCTCACTTTGCCTATGAGCATTTTCGGGTTTTCATCCTAACTTTAACATACTCACTTCTCACCTTTTTTCACATGGCATCTCACTTTTCCCTAGACTCGTAAGTCTAGCCGGGCCAAGTCTCTCACTTTTACCTAGGTCTTTCGACCTATCCTGGCATTTCCCAATGTTACCCAAGCCGCCATTTTGGGTTTTCGACTTGTTTGGGTTTTTAAAAAAAAATCAAAAATTTTAAAATGCTCTTAGAAGAGCTATTAGCTACATAAAAATAACTAAAAATCATAAGTGCTGTCCAATCCCCTAGACTCTCCACACTTAAAGCTTGCATTATCCTCAATGCACATACAAAATAAAAGAACATATATCAAGGGAAAGAAATATGAAAGCACGTATAATGAAAAAGGAACACTAAAATATACCCTTGATGGCACAATCATGGAATGTTAAGAACAAACTACCATCACCCTCAATATACTACCCATAAACTCTAATCATGAAAGATCAATCTAACCACTATCATGCACCACAAATCAAACAAGGAATTGAATCACAATGGAGAATTACCTCTTAGGTTTTGATGTGCATGTTATAAGGTTTTTGAGGGTAGGTGGGTTTTGGGTGGCATTTTGGTGGTGGTAGGGAAGAAATGGGGATTAGGTGGTGTAAGAAAGTATGTTAGCTTCATGAGTTGTGCACGTCCACATGGTCCATGAACTTGGGGTTTGGTTCTCCTCTTTGTCCATCATTTTAAGCATCACAAACCATGTACGTCTACATGGTTCATGAGTTAGACTCTTCATTTGCTCTTTCCTCCAAGAATCATAAACCTCATACAAAACAAACATGCACACAAAGTGTAATAGTTTCCCAAAAAAGATAAAAGAAAGCTACAAATAGGAAAACACACCAAAAATATTAAACTAATATAATTTTTCAAAACTCGGGTTGTATCCCGAGAAGCTACGTATATTTAAGGTCGTTGGCACGACCCTAATGTTATCCATAGGGTGCGGGTTTGTACCCCATCACCTTCAACAACCAAAAATGAAGCGCGGGGGGAAAGAATCTTCCAAGAGGAAGATATAGTAGAAGAGGAGTCAACCTTAGAGGGAATAAGTGGTTTGGAAGCTTAACATATTCAATTGGCTTCCCTATGGTTTCCTCTAAGGCTTCTGAAAATGTGGGAGTAGGTTCTATAGGTGGAGGTAGGGTTGCAAATAAGTAATATGGTAAATTATGTATAATCACCCCTTCCTCGACTTCTTCACTCTCAACAAACTTTTCCCCATCCCTTTTAGATTCATCTATCAAACGTTTACATTCAACTAAGGATGGTTCACTTCCGGAATATTGGGTTTCGAGTTGGCTCACACTTTCTATCAAATTAAGCACTTGCCCCTCAACTTTCTCAACACTTGAGAATAATTGAGTTCCCAAATCGCTAATCTAGCTAAGCATTTGTGATTGGAGTAAGTCACTATTCTTGGTCACATTAGCTATAGCTTGCAAAATTTTCACACAATCCGATATGGGAATCAATCCTAGGGATTGGTTTTGGGGAATTAGATAAGTTGGTGAAATCCCACTATCTAAAACAAAGTGTTGGTTTCTCGATGCATTTCCGTACCACAAATTTGAGTTACCTCTAAACCTTGAATTTGGAGAGTCATGGTATGGGTAACAATCTTGATCCCACCGGCATTGGGAACCAACGACTCCTACCTCTCTCTCATTTTTGCTCATCCAAGAGTAAGACTACGTCAGGTGGTAGAGATGACATGTCCTACAAAGTCTCGCTCTTTGAGCCATTCTCCTCACATACTCACTCAACCTTGGGCAACACTCTATAGGATGATCGCAATGACACACCCTACAAAGTGCCCTCCATTGAGTGATTTCCCACATTTGTTTTTCTTTTCAATTAAACGCTAATAAAGAAAACACACAAAATTCAAAATCATAGTGCAAGAGTCCTCGGTTTTCACCAAGAACTCAAGAAATACATACTCCGAGAAACAAAAACATGAAAAAGATAAAAGCAATACTAACTACTCACTAACACGTTATGCTTAACTAATATTCAAACTTAAGAGCATCCCCGACAATGGCACCAAAATTTAACCTGCCCTTGACCTGGCCGTCATTAGAAACATGAGTCAAGAAACTTATTGGTCAAAATATGAGATTTATATTCTGCAACCATTCTTACTGTTAAGCTACCAAGGGATAGTAAGCGGCAAGTCTCGGGTTTGTCCACACAGATACTAGGGCTCAAGTACTAGTTAGAACACAACCTCGTGTAGGTCGTCAATCCGCACGAGTGAAAGGAATAGCTAGTAAAGGAAACATGCAAAGAGGGGGAGGGGTTTGGTTTTTCAAACTATCAAATACTAAACATAAAAAGTAAATATGCAAGCAACTAAATAAACTACGCACTTGGGAATAATTTTGCAACATGGTAGTTTTAAAGATCCTCGATTTATTCACATAATGACTTACGAAAGACCTACCAGTATGTTCACAACGTGGTGTGGCCGATGGTATACACTTCCCCAACCCTGTCACGGTGGGTGCGCTCGAAACCCTCTATCGGCACCGCCATCGTAATTAGGGAAGTACAATGAGGTCCGACCATCATTGCAGGTCTGTTTCTCTCCCATGATATTACGTTTTGGGCTTCCACCATAAATGCAACTACTCCCCCTGGGTCATATATACGCTAGGCCCAAGGTTCATAGGCACCTTATCTTTGATACTAGGGTTTCAACAAAAAACCTAGCTTGCTACTATTCACTATCTCTACTCGCAACCTGTCAGACAAAAACTACGAAGTCAGGTAAGACTGGTGCGATAGAAAATAGGTCAGAGCATTCTTGAATCCCCCATGCACACACCCACATTGATGCGTTCTCCCCTACTCATTCTAACATCCATGTTTCTCTTCCCAATGGGGGTATCAGTAATTGCACCATACAAGATATATCTCAAAGTGTGTACTTATATGTTGTGTACTACTCATGCATTTATAACATAAAAAAATAATCACAATAATATCATAAATACAAAGATAGGATGAATATAATGAATCTCATAAAGCATTTAGAACATAACAAGTGCCAAAATGAATCCCAAAAAAAAATCTACTCTACAGAGCTTAGATCCATGGAAAATATTAGGTTAGATGCCATGGATCTAGAAAGTAAGATGAAAAGAAAAGGAAAGGAAAACAAAAGGAGAAGGAATGAGAAGAAGAACTCTCCTCTTCCTTCTCTCTAAACTAGAGAGAGAACCTACTCTACATTATGCCTACTTCTATTCTACTTCCCTAATTGTTTAAGTAAAAGACTAAGGCTCCTATATATAGAAGTAGGAGATTGAGCCTAAAAATAGGCCCAAAATAGGGCAAAAAATAGCAAAACCGCAGGTCAGCCGCCAAGGCTTCACAGACCGGCACTGATGTCACACTCCGTGAAGCATTCAAGCATGGGGTGTGGGATCCGGCGTGGTCCATGAACATTCAAAGCCATAGGCCATGGGATCGGGTACAGTTCGTGAGGCTGGTCTTGTGCCACTGTCCGTGAAGATTGTCACAGACCGTAAATAGTACACTGTTTTTGCTCAGAGTTTTCCCACGGTCCATGAAGGTTTTCATGAACCGCGAGCAGCCTGTAGTCTTCACTCGGAATTTTTGTCACAGTCCATGAAGGTTTTCACGGACCGGCTCCATACTTAGCCAAATCTCCAATTCTTCATCTCTAAGCTCCACGATCCGGTGCTTTTGTCACGGCTTGGCGCCACGCCTCGTGAAGGTCTCGTGCTGGTCTTCACAAAACCCCTTGGATTATGGTGTAGTATGGGCCATGAAGATTGTCACGAGCTACTGGTACTTCACCATGCGCGGTCCGTGAAGTGCTGCCGGTTCTTTGTTGGCTAAACTTTGTTGGCTAAACTTTGTTTGCTTTTAAGGGTGAACCGTTAGTCCGAATCGGGAGTTCTAGTAGTCAATTTTGTAGTACTCAAGAAGACTAATCCAATGGAACTAGTATTGAAGACTAATTATTCCCGAATCATTCTCGGACTAAGGAAACACTCCTCGGACCACGATTCACTATTTTCTCCTTTGGCCGCCTTGAACTCCGAAGTCACCTATCTTTGGCTTCAATCTCCTTCTACCATGCATTAATGTTTGTGGCTTTCATCTTCTATCATTCTAATGTGAATGGCCTTTGCCTCTTCTACCGTCCTTGCGAACAACCTTCAATCTTCTACCGCCCTTTCGAACGGCCTTCACATAGAATATAACCAAAAAGTATCCACTGGCGATGTACTAAAGATGATCACAGGGAATATCAAGGAGCCCGTGGATACAAGATATCCATTAGTACCAATTAAGTCTACAAAATGCGGGATTTAGATAAAAAAAACCCCCAAACATGGCCGTCTAAATACCTTGTCACGTAAACTCAACTAATGCTAGCAATCCACCAACTAAAATAACTAAAAAGTATTCCAAATGCAATGGTTAACACACGCAAAATAAAGCAGATCATATGTCTACACACCCTTCTCAAATAACAATAACAAATCCTCAATAAGCGGAGTACCCGGTTTCTTAGGCCCGGAAATCATCACAAATAACAACACGTACTTACGTTTCATTGTTAACCATGATGGAAGATTGTAGATGACCAACATAAAATGCCAAGAACAGTGTGTACTACTCATATTACCAAATAGATTCATTCCATCGGTGCACAGGCCGAACCCCAAATGTCGGGGTTCTTTTCCAAACTAGGGGTAAAGAGCATCAATTTTTTTCCATTGCTCACCATCTGATGTATATCTAATCACATCATCCACCGGTCGATCCCTCTCCACGTGCCATCACAACAATTTAGAATCTTCCTTACATGCAAACAATTTCTGCAATCTTTGAACGATTAGAGATACCATATCACTTTTGCCTGTGTTTTTTTCTTTATTTTAGTTACCACTTCCGCACCCACCGGAGTTGCCTCCCTCTTCAATTTGTACCGAGACTCACCGCATACGTGACATGTTTCTAGATTTTCATCTTCTTTCCCCTGGTACAACATACAATCATTAGGGCAAGCGTGCATTTTTTTTCAATTCCAATCCCGTTGGGCAGAGAACTTTTTTCGGGGCGTACAACCTATCTGGCATCATGTTACCTTCCAGGAGCAATTCCCTAAGCAATTCTAGATTTTCTGTCATCGACTTATCAATCCACCCCAATTTAGCCTTCAAATTCATTATCCTCAAAGTCGCACTAAGTACCGAATGTTTTGAACTAAGATACAATGGTGTATCTTTGTTATCAATTAAAGCTTGCAATGTCTCGGGTTTACCATGGAACTCTCTAGCAATATCTTCAATCATTTTGTCATATTCCGCATTCCTATCTAATTCGTGTCACTCAAATCAATCGTCCGTGCAGATTCCCCAACTTCCCCATGCCATACCCAACGAGTGTACGAAGTTTGATACCCCCTCATTATTAAATATACCCCCTCATTATTAAATGTCCCCGCAACTTCTTCCTCACTAAATACACATCATTTCTACAATCTTTACACGGGCATCGAGCTCGAATAGCACCATTTTTAGATGCATCATCAAACACTACCGTAAGAAATGTTTCAATCAATGAAAAGTAATCGAGTGATTTTTTAAGATCATTACCAATGAGTACATCCCATTTCATATCCTATAAGTTAAATAAAATACAACCCATTAGCGTGTTCACAACAATAATCATAGCCCCTAAAAAATAGTTAACTCAACTACAAACCCTAATTCATGATTCATTTTATATATACATACATGTCAAACCAATAATAATTACGTAAGATAAAATTTTAGACAACTAACCTTCTCCAATGAATGCAATCCTCTTCAATGGACTAGAATGGAGAGAAAACCCTTCAAATTTGATTGTTTGTGTTGAATAGAAGAAATTGGTGAATTTTTTTCTTATACAGAGTGGGTTCCGAGTTCGGAACCCACATTAAAAATTATATTAAATTGGAAAAAAATGTTACAAGTTTGGAAGGTAGATCAAAATCGATGTTACAAACTCGAAAGTGATATGCTATCTTCACCGTTGGTAATATATGATATTTCGGACTCGAAAGCCAATCGTCTCCTGATTCCGAACTCGAAACATACCCCAATCAAAGGCAGTTAGACACAACCGCCTTTATTCAGGGTTGATTAAAGGCAGTTTTTCAATTAACTGCCTTTAATTAACCCTAATTAAAGGTGGTTAATGCAAAACTGCCTTTCATTCTTATTGGCTAGGGCGGATCGGAGGTTCCGAGTTTGAAAGCATTAAAATAAGGAGGTTCTGCGTCTTTTTCTCAAAATCGCCTTCTATCACCGCCTTTAATGGGCTGCTCTCTACTAGTGCCACTAGAATAAAGAAAATGAAAAACTTTTACCATTAATTCTGAATATCTTCGATATATCAAAATATATTAATCTCATTGTTTGATAACCCAATTATAATGATAATGGCGATCCAAGCAATCTCAAATTTTAGACATTGCAGATTTAATTTCTTAAAATAAATTTATATGTTTTATCTCAAATTTTGTTATCAATGTATATTAATTATTGACATATGTCAAAATTATGATATGGAATGAGTGTAACGTATATTGATGAATATGTTCAATTCAGAATTCGTTCTTGAACACAAGTGTTTGAGTTGCGCACGTGTGGTGATTTGTACAAAATATTTATCTAATAATTTTTATATTTTTATTAAAAAAAACACATGCTATTAAAAGATACGTAATTGTATATACGAACTCTTTTAAAAGTTAAACCATAAATATAATATAAATATAATATAGTTTATTCTAAATTTTACTCAAATTCAAGTTGGTGGGAGTTTAAATTATATTTTTACATTTAATAAACAAAAATAAATTAAACTAATGGTTAATTACAAATAAATATTACAAAAATCCAAACTAAATTAATAATTTGAAGAAATTAAATATTACATGAATTAAAATATTTTCATGGAGTAGCTGAGTTTTTATGGAGTAACCGAGTATTAATTTGGATTAAGCATTAGTTACATGGAGGAATCAAGTATAATACATGGAAAATACGAATTATAAAAGTATAATAATTACATTACATGCATATAAAGGGTCCAAGTTGCTGGCTCAAACGCACCTGGTCCATGGGGGGGGGGGGGGGGCTATTATGCGTATCATCAAATGGACAAAATATTTCGACTACGATGAAGAATCTGCTCTAGCACCGGTATGGCTCACTGTGGAATTCCCCCTGGTATATTTCTTCCACCCTAAAGCTATAACAGATTTGGGAAATTCTCTAGGAGAGCTTCTTTTTGCTGATGCACCTACTAAGAACCTAACTAGGCCCTCCACAATTAGACTCTGTGTGGAGATGGATGTTTCGAAGCCAAGACCAACTAAGATAAGACTAGGTTCTATAGCACATAACAAATCATATGCCATTTCCTATGAAGACTTCCCTCAGTACTGTAAGAAATGCCTAAAATTAGGTCATAATGAACCCTATTGCAAAAGGGATCAAGTGATGAAAACTTCAATGGAACCCTTGGGCTCAGGAATTAACATTAAGGTTGCTGATCCTAAACATCCTGAGGCAGCCTTGCCTAAGGAAATCAGGAACCCATATAAGAGCAACAAGGGAAGGAATCAAGAAACAACTAGGGTATATCAACCTAAGCAGAACCAAAGCCTGCAGAAAGTGATAATCCCTAACACAGTTGCCCCTAATCAAAGTGAGCAAGACATAGCGTCCACGTCTGGTAATAGATTTGCTGTATTAGAGGAAATAAATACAGTTGACCAGCATAACCAAAGGCCAGCCCTAAGCCCCAACCACCCTAAGGTAGCAGAATCAACTCCTCTTCAGGTTAACATGCCTGAGAAAGGAAATCAGTTAACACAGGGCTCAATACAGAAAATGCCAAACTTTGAAACAACAGAAGTTGTTTTGGAAATCACCTCTATTGAAGATTTGGAGGAGGAAGGTTATGATTACAGAGGCTACAACACTGCCCCCTCCTCTCCCCAGCAGAAGAATATCCTTAGCCCATCATTAATAGATGACATTTTATGTACTAGAGCTAGAACTCCATTAAATTCTGATATCTTATTACATGATCGTTTTTCCTGGACCCCTAACATTGAACTCACTCCTGTTGTAAAGAGTCAGAATAAAATGATATCTCAGGAGACAGGAAGGCAGGGCATCATAGAATCCCCAAGGGAATAAAAAAAGGTAAGCCAGAAAAAAAGTGAATCATTGAAACCAACCACGGATTCTGTGGAGCAAACAGAATCCGTGGTTGGTTTCAATGATCTGTTTGCTCCACAGATCCGGAGGAGCAAAAGGTTCCAGAAGAGCAAAAGGATCCAGAGGAGAAAACATTGAATACAGAAGAGAAAAGTCAATCACAGGTTACCCTCCCCAAAAGGAGTTCCAGGTTAGCCCTAAAGTCCAAAGTTTCCAATGATAGTTAAATGTATGATTTGGAATGTAAGGGGAGTATCAACCTCAGTAGTGAGGTTAAAGCATTTGTCTAGGGTACATAAACTTGATCTGTTGGTCATAATTGAACCCAAAGGTAACTTAAACTAACTAGAAATGTATAAAAAAATGTTCCGTTTCAGGCATCACTTGGGAATGATACATAACAAGATATGGATTATGTTTTCAGATAGAATTGCCATAAATCTTTTAGAGGTACATAATCATTACATACAGGTTGAGATAGATGTAAAAAATGGGGATAGGAAATTTAAGTCATTCTTTGTTTATGCTCCACATAGTAGGGAAGACAGGCTTAAGGTGTATTCTGATCTATTTCCCAAAATAGATAGTTCCCCAACACTGATAGGAGGAGACTTTAATGTAATAAGATCTGTTGGGGAATACTCAGGCCCTAGTTCCCCGAAACTGGACTCAATTTTAGACTTTGTTTCTTTCATAAATGAGATACAGGTAGAGGACTTAAACACTGTTGGTAATTTACTAACATGGACTAATAATAGATCTGTTAATCCAACCTCCAAGAGATTGGATAGGATAATGGGAAACACCAGTTTTCTCCAATTATTTAACCATTCCACTGTTCAAATCTTAAGTAGAACGACTTCAGATCATTCACCAATGCTGCTAGAGATTTCAGAATTGGATAATACATCCCCTAGACCATTCAGATTTCAGGACATGTGGCTCAACAGAACTGAATTTAGGGACTTGGTTTCTGATAGCTGGACTCAGCCTATTCAGGAACAAGGTATTTTAGGTTTCTCACTCAAACTGAAAAGACTCAAGGCTGAAATAAAAACATGGAATAAGATGATATTTGGAAATGTATTTGAAAATTTAACAGAATCAGAAAAGGAAGTTGCTGAGTTGGAATTTAAATATGACACAACTGGTACTATTCAGGATAGAATTGCCTTGAACAAGGCAAAGGCCAGACTAACTAGACATCTGGTTGAACATAATCTATTTTTAACACAAAAGACTAGGATGAAATGGCTTAAAGATGGCGACCTAAACTCAAAATACTTTCATAAATCCATAACTGAAAATCAGGCTAGATTAACAATAATGAAGATTCAGGATCAGGATGGAAACTGGTTGAATTCTCCACCTCAAATTAGTGATGCAGCAGTTAGTTTTTTTAAAAATCTGTTATCTAATGGAAATGAGGATCCATCTGGTCAGTGCTTATCATTTCTAACACAACAAATACAACCTTCCATCTCAGAACATGATAATATTAATTTGTTAAGGCCTATAACTTTGGAAGAGGTAAAAGCAGGTGTTTTTTTATCTTTCTCCAGAAGCTGCCCCAGGGCCTGATGGATTCCCTGGTAGTTTCTACAGGAAATTTTGGGATATAATTAGTCAGGATGTCCTAACAGCCTTGCTAGAATATCAAGTTGGGATCCCAATTCCTAAATCAGTAGCAAACACTCTTATAGTCTTAATACCAAAAACAAAGACTCCTAAGTCATTTAGTGAATTCAGACCAATAAGCCTCTCCAACTTCATTAATAAATTGATGTCTAAGATTATGGTGGAAAGGATTAAACCACTAATGAGCTCACTAATTTCATAGGAACAATCAGCTTTCTTAAGTGATATGGATATAACAGATAACATCTTAATGATGAAGGAAGCTGTCAGAATGTTGGACAAAAAGAATGAATCACTAAATCTTATTCTTAAGTTAGATATGATGAAGGCTTTTGACAGGGTTTCTTGGTCAACCATTAACACTCTACTATTAAAATTGGGCTTCCGTGGACATATAGTTAAAATCATCATGAACAACATTAATTCAACTTGGTTCTCTGTTTTGATCAATGGATCACCCTGTGGGTTTTTTAAACCATCTAGGGGGCTGAAACAAGGAGATACTCTATCCCCTTTCCTCTTTAACATATTAACTGAATTACTAACAAGCAACCTTAGGATTCAGTTCCAAAATGGGAACATTAGACAGTTCAGAACACCAAGGGCAACAAACAATTTAAACCAACTTTCCTTTGCTGATGATACAGTGGTGCTCCTAAAAGGAACCACTAAATCCATTAGAAACATGATGAAATTTCTGGACATCTTTCAAAAGGCCACTGGCCAAAAAATCAATTTTCAAAAAAGTGCTTATTATGCTGGAGACTTAAGCAGAAGAAAGAAAAAAGAAATTAAGGACATGACTGGCATAAAAAGAGGGGAACTACCATTTTCCTATCTGGGAGTTACAGTGTACAGAGGTAGAAAACTTAATAAACATTTCAAATCTTTAATTGATATGGTAAACACAAAAATCAGTAACTGGAAAAATCAGTGGCTCTCAGGAGGGGGGAAGATTATATTGATAAATCATGTATTGACATCTATTCCTCAACACACTTGGGCTGTAACTGCTCCCACTAAATACACTGTCCAAAAACTAAGATCTATCTTCAGCAACTTCATGTGGAGGACTTCTGAACATGGACTAAACAAACATTGGGTTTCATGGGATAGATTATCATACCCACTGGCTGAAAAAGGCTTAGGAATAAGGCACATACAAGCAATAATTGACTCATTTTCTATTAAGATCTGGTGGAAGCTTCAACTTGGCCAATCCCCCTGGGCAAAATTTATGTGGTCTCTACCTGATAATGCTAAGAAATCAGAAACATGGACTAGGTATAGGAAAATCAATGGCACAGCAGAAGCTAACTCACAGGTGATCATTGAGAATGGGAATTCTAATTTCTGGATAGCCAACTGGCTTGGCTCAGGTCCCCTGATTAACTAGGTTGATGATAATCAGGTACAAGCAAACTTTCCATTCCTTACTGTTTTTGAGTTTATGATGAACAAAGGTCAGTATATTCAAAGACTTGCATGCCTTTTCAATTCTGATATAAATGCTGAACTTTCAAAGGACATAACCCTAACTGATAAAATGGATTACTTGATATGGAAACCTGATCTTCATGGTACCTTTACAATTAAATCAGCATACCAAGTGTTAAGACCAAAAAAGCCTGAAGTGCATATTTTCAAAAGAATTTGGATCAAAACCATACCCAAGAAAATTAGCTTCTTCATGTGGAAAATGATTTTAGGTGCACTTCCATTTGCTGATATCTTAATGGAAACTGGTTTACATTTACCATCCAAGTGCACAGAGTGTGATAGCATAGACTCTCTATCCCATTTCTTTAATTCTTGTGCTATAGAAAAGTTTTTATGGACTAAACTGCATGAAGCTCTACACATCACAGATAGATCTTTCAGTAATATTAGGGAGAGGTTGGCTTTTTACTGGTCTTTCAAACATTCATCATCATCGTACTGCTCCTTAATGACTGTATTGCCATGCATAATTTGCTGGGAATTGTGGAAAGTCAGAAATAAATGGATTCATGAGAACAAAAGGAGCAATGCTCCTGTAATTTGGAAATGCATTTCAAATTTATGCTCACTGCTATACTCGGTTCATCCCCAAGATATTTGCCATCTGAATTGTCAACTCATTAGTAATGGATTATTGCCTTGTATTACAAGGAGAAGAATTACTAGACTTTACCTAATTAAGTGGGAACCTCCGGATATAGGATTAAAAGTGAACTGTGATGCAGCAATACATGGTGACAATGTTGGGATAGGATGTGTTATAAGAGATGCAAATAAAGGGATTACACATGCTGTATCATCTTTCATGACCACAGATAATGCCTGTTTTTCCTCTTATATTGTAGTGATCCGAGCTGAGATGATGGCTATCCGTATGGGACTTCAAGTAGCGGAGGGAAGGACGGAGCGTCTTCACATCCAATCGGACTCTCTGGCAGCAATAAGAATCATTCAGGGGCAGCCTTGCCCATGGCCACTTAGTCCAATCCTGCAAAAGATTATGATGGCCACTACACGGTTCAGGCAGGTTCTTTTCAGTCACATTCATAGAGATGGAAATCAAACACCAGACTATCTGGCTAAATTAGCAATCAGGAAAGGAAACTCCTCGCAGCTTGAAGATTTGCTCACATCACAGCATTTTCTCTTTCTCAACCGTAGGGAAACCCTATTCCCTCAATTTCGATGGAAACATAAGTTCAGTAACTAGTTGCTCATATGTATAGGCTTGATATGTATAGATTTTGCTGGTTAGCTTTCTCTTGATGGTCTGGCCTTCGCGAGCTTCACACAGGGGGTGGAGGGCTTGCCGAAAGAATCACTGTCAAGAGCACAGTATTAAATTCAGTTTTAGTCTAGCTTAGGAGCTGGCTCTATCAGTCTTGTAATGCAATTTCTTTTTTTGGGTGTGGGAGCCCTAATCAATATCCTCGCTCACTATTGAGTGTTTTGCGGAAAAAAAAAGGGTCCAAGTAAATATGAATTGAAAATATGTAAAATACTAATAAATGGAGTAGTTGAGTTTATTGAGGAGTAATGTTGTTTTGTAAAATGGTATTAGTCATTACTGTTTCATGGAATTCTCCACCACTACACAAGTTTTCATGGAATCTATTAATACTAACAAGTGTTCATGGCCACTCGTTAGAAAAATCCAATAAAAAAAGGCTGGACAAACAACTAGAGACTTTTAAGCCAACTAGGGCCCATGCACATGAGTAACTTTTTGTTCAGCAGCGATGTCCCGATCAGAGTTTACAAAACCAAAATTACAAAAGAAATCAGATTAAGGAGAGAAAGAAATAACTTCAAACGAGCTCAAACTACACAAATCTTGATCATAATTCTAACTGTTAAAATCCCTATCATAAAATCTGAATGATTTTATATCAATTCCCCAACTAACTCCGCCACGCCGTCGATAACCGAATTCTGTTTCTTACCGTTAAGAACTGCTCCCCCTCAGTTAATTTTCCTTTTCCAACACCGAGCTTCTCTGTTCTTTGGTTTATTTATGAAAAAAATGTGAAAAAGGCCATTGTACCCTGAGACCCATGACAAACCATACTCCTTAATATGAAGCTTGTCCTCAAGCTTAGTAAAATGCTTTAGCTTCAATCCAAATCTGCAGTATTTTTATTCTAGTCTTTGAAAGGATCAATAATTGCTTCAGAAATGTACAACGTGGTTTAATGATACCAATAGAATTATTAATTATTAACTTCCAAAGCATTTCTTTTCATTCCCAGAACCTTTGCATGAACCATCTGCTGCAAATATACAAATAGACAATAGCATACACTCACGGGTGTACCCCAGTGGTTGCGACATGGGTGGGTAAGCCAATGATCCCAGATTTGATCCTCGGCAGCGGCAGTGTGGGGAGTTCTTGCTTTGCAAGGCTCCCTTGTGCTGAGCCCATGGGTCCTGGTGCTGGGCTACCGTGATTTACCTCTCATATAATGGCATGGGTGTAGGCTGGTATGGGCCACTGAGGGCGAGCGGATGATCGCCTTTACAAATAGACAATAGCATGACCAATATGTATGCTATTTCACTATTGATTACAGCAATATTGGTCATAATGCATGGCTGGTACAAGGTAGACATTCCACTTCCAGTTCTTCCAACAATTCCAATCATTTTCTCATCTGAAAATGTGCAGGTGATCCCTCTTAAAAACCCTGGTATATTTCTTCGGTACTGCTCGTGGAGATCAAGAACTTCGATGCTCCCACGATTAAGCCCTTCTGGATTTGGCCTCGAATTCTTAATGATCAGTGGGAATTCAGAAGGAAGGTTACTGAGCTTAAAAATTATCTCCCGGGGTATCATCTTGTTCTCGATGGTGCGTGGGTTCCATGTCACCCATGCTTGAAGAACATTCAAATTCAGACCATAAGCAGCAGCCAATCCTGCTAAACCAGGATCAATAGCAGAATCCAGGATGATCACAAGTTTGACGATGAGGAGGAAGAAAACCAGGTTAAAGAGGAATCCGATCCTTACACAAACCCATTCATTGTGGCTGAGTACGCATCGATGAGATCAAAATTCTTCCTTAAGAAATGACCATGTTGATTGAAGCAACAAATCGTGGCGGCCCTGGAAACAGATTCAGACAAATGGTGGAGGATTGGAGCCCTCTGAGAACCTCTACTTTGAGGTTGATTTAGAGAAAACTCATCATGATCATCATAGATCAATGCATTCAGAATATAAAGGGCCGTGGCCTTTTCTGATTCACTGCCCTGAGTTGCAAATCTTATTACAGAATGAAGGATTCTTTGACCTTCCTCCTTTATGATAGAAAGGTTGCATCGTGCCAATTCAACTTGCTCCTTGTTCTCAGCAATATTGAAATGCTGGAACATGAACCTCCACGCCGCTTCAATATTGTAAGGCTCTTATGACTCATAAACTGCTACAAATAATTCCTTTCTTATGGCATCATAGTGGCGTAATTCCCCCAATCTCTCAGGGACTTTCTTCATAATGAGAAGCAAATCAAATTGGTTTAAGCACCTCAGGAAAAACTCAGCAACAACGCTTTGCAGAACTCGAGATATTGTTGGAAAATGAATGTCCAACAGATACATCAGAAATATTGTTGCATCAAAGCTTAAAAGCGGATGCTTCTTTGAAATAGTGCTTCTACTCGCCACCTTCTTACACATGTTAATCTTCGACCCTAACAAATGGTTGTGCTCCAGTGTAGCTTCACATATTCTCCACCCTTTAAAATATGTTATTCTCAATCTTGCCATCGAAAGACGAGCAGTTCTTGTCTCTTCTCTCAGCCGATGGACATCTTTACTCTTTTTAAAACCATAGTTGTCGCAGCAAAGCACTGAACCATACTTCTCCTTGCCATTCCTTTTATACCACGAGTTCTTTACTTGAGCTTGAAAACCTATCTCCTTATTGTAGTAGTTTTAAACCTCCTCTTATGACTCAAAGTCTTTTCTTCCACATACGAGTACATCGCTGAACCCATCCAATTCAAAGAATTCGGCAACACTGCCTGAACTTTCACAAAATGCCTCAATGCCCGGATCATAGCATATTATAGCTTTGAGTGAGTTACCTTTCTCATTAGTGCTTATCATATTAGCAATCAAACTCAACTCAGCAACTTCACGGAGTTTCACTATATCCATCACGCCCACATATCGTTTTCTCACAGAAACTTTGTTATACGATCCCATCACACTACAAGTTTTCATCTCCAATTCTAAAATTCCAGGGTCGTAACACTTAATGGCTCTCACTCATACGCAAACCCAAACAAACAATACATAAATTCATGTAGGATTTACAAAGAATACCAGAGTCAAAACACATGACAGATTTAGCAAATTCCTCATTGTTATCAATGACAAATTCAGGGTCAAAACACATAACATATTCCTCATTGTTATTGTAGAGTCCTCGGGAGTTGGATTTATTTATGGCATATTGCGAATTCTGGTGATCTGGTGTTTTAACACCGCTATCCAGATTTTCCTAACGCAGGATTTTGTCCACGATTTATGGAGCATATTATGGAGTATATTTATGCGATCAAATCAGAATATTGTGAAGATTATTATCTTATTTCGTGGCAATCTAATTTTGGTAAACGAATATTCCTGTAATAGTTAGGAATTGATTAAGTAGTTTATTTATGGTACAAGTCCTATTGATGAAGGATTGTCCATTTAAATACCAGATTAGAATTAGATCTTTCCTTAGTTTAGAAGTCTATTTATGGTAGAGTTAGACAAGGAAAGAAGTTGACAGAAGGCAGGATTGCGATGGATATAAATACAAGAAGATACAACGCAATCAATTAAGCGACCAAGAATTCATCTCTAGGTGAGAAGTTTGGAGCGATCTGCCAGTGGTGTTTGGAGGAGTGTTTATTCATCCGACCAAGTTCGTAAAGATCAGAAACAAGGAAGCCTTAATTCCTCGGGAGGAGGAGATCCAGGGAGACGTGTTGATCGTGAGGGTTCAACGACGTAGGATCGGCAGTGAGGGGATCTCACAACATTCACTCTGTAGGTTAGCAATGGATTAGTATTTAAGTTAAGCTTCTTGTACTAAAGACTGCTTTCTAGTGAATGGTTTCTGATCTGGGCAAGGCCCCGCAGACGTAGGTGTAATTGCACCGAACTGCGTAAACAAGTTGTGTGTGCACTGTGTTTTTATTTCGTGTTTCAACACCAAACGTTAAACAACTTGGCGTAAAAGTAGAGACTTTAGGTGAAACAGACTTTCAATTGGTATTAGAGCAAGGCACTTGCTGACCCCTATACAGGGAGAGTGAGATCAGGTTTCACCATGGCACCAAAGGAGGGGGCTTCGGTCACGCGACCACCGTTGCTGGAACAAGGTAATTATGCTTATTGGAAGGCACGTATGAAAGTGTTCATTGGAGCACTAGATGATCAAGCCTGGAACTATGTCATAAATCAGTACACTCCACCTTCAAGTGACGAAACTACAGGATCAAGCTCATCGACGGCCAAACCATTCTCTAAATTTTCTCCTGATGAGCATAAAGCACACGTGTCCAACTCAAAGGCTTTGAATGCCATCTTCACAGCAGTGGATGAAGATCAATTTAAGATGATTTCAAATTGTGAGACTGCGAAGGAAGCATGGGATGTGTTACAAACGTATCATGAGGGGACAAGCTCTGTCAGGGAATCAAAGTTGCAATATTATACGTCAAAATTCGAAGAATTGAAGATGCGTGAAGATGAGACTATTTCCGAGTTTAATGGACGAGTCCGAGATATTGCAAACAAAGCGTTTCAGTTTGGCAAAAAGTACAAAGATCACAAACTTGTCAGGAAAGTGTTGAGGGCGTCACCTCCACGGTTCAATATGAAGGTCACAGCAATTAATGAAAATGGAAGGATTGGGACAATGACTCTAGATGATGGGATCTCTGGAATCTTATGAGATGGAGATGCTGGAAACAAAAATGGGAAAGAAAGAGATGGTTTTTTCAAGCAAAAACTCTGGAAAGGCAGATGATCTTACGGATAATGAAGATTCCAATGAAATTGCGAACATTGCCAGAAACTTCTCCAGATTTATGAAGAAGATGGGCAGGAAATCTCAAGATAAGTCAAGTGGGAGAAAAAATCCTAACGCCAACTCCACTCCAAGATTCGGTCAAGCAACTGGTGTTGAAACACCAAAGATTAAATTGACAAATCTGAATCTGAACAGGAAAATCCAGTGCAGAGAATGTGAAGGTTTTGGACACATACAAGCTGAGTGTGCCAATACGCTTAAAAGGCAAGGAAAATCGTATGCTACAATCTGGAGTGATGATGACGGAGGAGATGATGTTAAGGATGGAGAAGAGTATACAAATCATGTTGCTTTCGGTGTGTCAATGGTGGAGTTAGAAGACTCTATTACGGACGGTCTCGGTGTGCTGAATGAAGAAGATAGTAGTAGCTCAGATGAAGAGACTAGAAGCATTAGTGATGATGACATTCGCAAGGAAAGTATAGAGATGTACAAGATGTGGTTAAAAGTGGCTGATGAAAACAAAGAGCTCAAGTTTGAGAACAAGAGACTGAGTGAGAAAGTTAAAGTGAATGAACTTGAAAAGGAAGAGGCAATTGGAGAACTGAATAAGTTTAAGAAGGAATTTACTGAAGTGGTGCAACGAGCAGAGGCAGCAGAACAAGCTATTAGACGTCTCAATACAGGGAAAGCTAAGCTCGAAGACTGTCTACGAATGGGACAGAAGACCAAATATGGAATTGGTTATGAAAGGACAGTGAATGTGTTAAAAAACGAGGCAGATCAAGGTGTACCAGCTCCAAGCATAATCGAGAAAAATTGTCCCATCAAGAGGATCAGACGATGTGGATACTGTGGAGCTCAAGGGCATGTCAGGAACAGGTGTTTTAAGCTGCTTAGGACACTGTCTGTCAACACAGCAGATCGGTGTTTCAACACCATGCCAGGATATAAGTCAAGGCATCGGCTTAACACTGGAGGATACAGAACCGGATTTCTGAACACACGTGTCAATCAAAATCCTAATCACATCCATCGATCAGTAAGCCAGGTATGGGTTTAAAAATCTCAAGATGTTTGTTTTTCAAGTTTCGTTTATTTTGGGGCACATACAGGAAACTCCTGGTATTTCGATAGTGCGTGCTCAAGGCATATGACTGGAATACCTGAATTCCTTCAAAAATTCAAACCTGGATTTGGTGGACATGTTAGATTTGGTGATGGGAAGCGCAGTAGAATAATCGGCAAAGGTGAGTTAGTTATTAAAGGGCTTCCTGTGTTCCAAGATGTATTACTGGTGGAAGGTCTGAAAGCTAACCTGTTGAGCATTAGCCATATATGTGACAATGAAATGACGGTGTTTTTCGACAAAGAGAAGTGTGTAGTCAACCATGGTACTGAAGTATTCACTGGTTCTAGATCAATGGATAATTGTTATTTGCTCGACCAAGATGTCACATGCTTCAACTCAAAAAATGAACTCAGTACAATGTGGCACAGAAAATTGGGACACATAAATTACAAATCCTTAGCTCGTATTTCCAGACTGAAGGCAGTCAGAGGTATTCCCGAGATCAGTGATAACAAGGAGATAGTCTGTGGGTCATGTAAAGAAGGAAAGCAAACCCGGATACCACACCATGCCGTACATGATGTTTCAACGTCAAGACTTCTGGAGCTACTACATATGGACTTGATGGGGCCAGTCAATACTCCGAGTGTGGCAGGAAAGAAGTATATTTTCGTCTGTGTAGACGACTTCTCGAGGTATACGTGGGTATCATTTTTAAAAGAGAAGTCAGAAGCTGCTGGTGTATTCAAGAACTTGGCGCACAAACTACATGTTGAAAAAGGAACCACTCAAGTAAGAATTGCACGTATCAGGAGTGACCATGGAAAAGAGTTTGAAAATTCTACGTTTCATAACGTCTGCGAGACACTTGGCATACACCACGAGTTCTCTGCCCCCATAAATCCTCAACAAAATGGTATTGTGGAGAGAAAGAATTGAACACAGCAGGGAATGGCACGAGCAATGTTAGCCGAGAGAAAAATTAATGCTAGATACTGGGCTGAGGCGGTACACACTGCATGCTACACCATCAACAGAGTATATCTGCGTCCGTTTACCGAAAAGACACCATATGAGATTTGGAAGGGGAAGAAACCAGATGTGTCGTATTTCCATGTCTTTGGTAGTAAGTGTTATATTCTGAAGGACCGGGAGCCCTTAGCTAAATTTGAATCTAGAAGTGATATCGGTATATTCTTGGGTTATTCTCCTACCAGTCGAGCTTACCGAGTGCTTAATCAACGTTCTGGTACGGTCATGGAGTCTATCAATATGGTGGTTGATGATTCAGAGGACGACACTGTCGGTGAAAATGATGCCCTTGAACCAGTGACTCCTACTGGTGTTGAAACACCAGCATCGTCAACTGGTGTTGAAACTCCGAAAGCTGGAACTCATGAATCAGAACAGCATCCGACTAGACACATGCAATTAAGGGATCAACCACGGGTAAATTACAGAGAATTGGCAGGACTATCTTGTTTCATCTCTCTCACTAAGCCAAAAAATTACAAAGACGCTCTTCTCGATGAATATTGGGTTTCGGCAATGCAAGAAGAACTGCAGCAATTCGAGAGAAACAATGTCTGGTATCTTACCCCCCGACCGGATAATGTGAATGTGATCGGAACCAAGTGGATCTTTAAGAACAAATCTGATGCGGAGGGTAACGTCACAAGGAATAAAGCGCGATTAGTTGCTCAAGGGTATACTCAAGTTGAAGGGGTTGACTTTGATGAAACTTTTGCACCTGTAGCCAGATTAGAGTCGATCAGACTGATGTTGGCAGTATCATGTATTCTGGATTTTAATCTTCATCAGATGGATGTCAAAAGTGCGTTCCTGAATGGCCTAGTAAAGGAGGAAGTTTATGTGGAACAGCCTAAGGGATTTGAAGATCCACACTTTCCTGACCATGTCTATCGATTTAATAAAGCACTGTACGGACTCAAGCAGGCACCTCGTGCATGGTATGAGCGACTGACAACCTTTCTGATTCAGAAAGGATATCGTCGAGGGGGAGTGGACCGTACACTATTCGTGCTGCGTAGGGGGACAAATATTCTCATCGCACAAATTTATGTGGATGATATTGTTTTTGGATCTACCTCTTCAGTATTGGTGAAGGAGTTTATTGACTTAATGACTCAGGAGTTCGAAATGAGCATGGTAGGAAAATTGTCATACTTTCTGGGATTACAGGTTACTCAGGAGAAGAATGGTATTTTCATCAATCAACAGAAATATGCTGAAAACTTAATCAAGAGATTCGGACTTACAAGTGCAAAGGTAGTACGCACTCCAATGGCTACCACCGACAAGCTTACAAAAGATGAACTGGGTCAAAGTGTTGATAAAAAATTGTACAGGAGTATGATTGGCAGTCTGTTGTACTTAACTGCAAGCAGACCAGACATCTGTCTGAGTGTTGGTATTTGTGCTCGCTATCAAGCTAATCCAAAGGAGTCACATCTGTCAGCCGTGAAGAGGATTATTCGGTATATAAGTGGAACAGTGGAGTATGGAGTATGGTTTTCTCGAAACAAGGAGTCGCAGTTGGTAGGTTTCAGTGATTCTGACTGGGCCGGGAATGCCGATGATCGTAAGAGTACCACTGGTGGATGCTTCTTTGCTGGATCAAATCTTGTTAGTTGGTACAGTAAAAATAAGAATTCTATATCATTGTCTACGGCTGAAGCAGAATACTTAGCTGCCGGGAGTTGTTGTGCGCAGTTATTATGGATGAAGCAGATGATGAGAGATTATGGGTTCAATGATGTGAGTCTGACAGTTCTATGTGATAATAAAAGCGCCATTGATATTTCCAGGAATCCTATGCAACACTCGAGGACAAAGCACATCGATATTCGACATCATTTTATTAGGGACTTGGTTGAAAAAGGAGAGGTCGTAGTCCAGTATGTACCAACAGCAGAACAACTGGCTGATATCTTTACAAAACCTCTGGATGGTGAGACTTTTGAAGGCCTCAGACAGCACTTGCGTGTCTGTCGAATGTAAGGTACTCTGATTTGTCTTTGTTGTAGTATTATTTACTGTTATGTTTTCTTTTAAATACAGTGAAAAAAAGGAAATATCGAAAATACCAAAAATATGTGAAGTGGTGTTTAAACACCGGGGAATATAGTGGAAGAAGACCAGAAGGATTAACTTTGGGCCAAAAGGTTATACTGGGCCTAAAATTGCGCATGTGGTATTGTGAAAGAAGAAAAAGTAGAGTGGCTTTACGGTTTTCGAAAAAGGTAAGTGAAAGTGACAAGTGGTTGATTCCCACACAAACTCAAATTCTTCAACTGTTCATCTTCCCAAACAGAGCTCCCGCAAGTATTGCTTTCGAGCAACCTGAAGTTTGAAGAAACCCTCATATTTTCGTAGCTCAACCAACAGCCCCTTGACAATGGCGAGTTCTACGTTCAAGAAATTGGTCCGAGATTCTGTCAATGTGCGAGTGCCTGAAAATCCGAGAATTGAAGATCTCGACTCCGATGCAGACCTGGATGAGCTCTGTGGAGGTCGAGAACAGAGACTGACACCATGGGGTGGAATAAAAGGTCGACGACCTAAGCCAAGGTTTGATCAGTCTTTCGTTTACGATGGAATTTACTTCTGCTCTGTTCTTGAATTTATTGAGTGGATGGTCTAGAATAGAGATTATGTAGATCTTTGAAAATATAAGAATTTGCGTGGAAAGGTAAATGGATTTAATCTAAAGGGTTTGTTAACCGGTGGAATTGGAGAAATCTGTGACATTAGTAAGTTTAATGCCACGTTGGTTGGAGTAGATTTTGGAGAACAGTATAAAGTAGGAGATGAAATAGATAAGTACTTCACTATCTACACGATAATAGGGTCCCTGCACAGGCCTGTTATTAAAAGCCTAGGTGATAATGCTGTTGTACAACCCTGGGTTAAAGTAGTTAAATCTACTGCCTTTGCCAAAGCAAGTGGCAAAGAGATGGAAATCTTTGATGATTCTGTATTTCAGTTTCAAGAACGGTTGAGACAGTTACCTGTTCCAGTGATAGAGATAAGTGATAATGAAGAAGAGGAAGTATGTGCTGAGGGAGTCAGTGAAGGTGAGACAGGTTCTGAAAATTCTCTTGTGAGCAGTGAGAATATGGCTGTGGAAGGTTTAGAGGGAGCTGATGTTCTTGATACTAGTGTTCAAACACCAGCTGTGAGCTCTGCTGAGAGGGAGCACACCTCTGAGGGTCTTGGTATTGGTGTTGAAACACCGCCAGAAGCCATAAAAACCCGTGGACTTAAGAGGAAGAGTACAGAGGTGGGTGTTGAAACACCACCTGAGTCTGGGGAAATACCTATCCCTCAGTTGTCCAAGAAGACCAGAGGAGGTGTGGCCTCTGCATCCAAAAAGGTTTGACGGTCAAAGCGGTGCAGAAACAAGAGTATGGCTGCAAGTGATGATAGTGATGAGCCAATTGGGCAGAAATTGAAAAAGTTGCGGGCAGATCGACAGAAGAGATCAGCTGAACAAATGGAGTCTCAGACACTACCTGCTCCTGAGGTTAGTAAAGCTATCTACTTTGAGTTTTATGATGAGGCTAGTCAAGAGAAAATGGAGTTCATCAGTGGCAGAAAAATACTGGCAGAAAGGCCAGCCGATGCCGAGAAGTACAGAGAGTGTGGGTTCACTGATTTCCTACAATACCTCAAAGTACTTAAAGCTGCCACGTGCTTTGCTGAGTACAATAAGCAGATGATGATGGAGTTTTACGCAAATCTGAAGGAGGATTGTGAAAGTGAAGATTCCTCTTGGCTTCATAGAGTGTACGTGCGTGGGGAATTTTTTGAATTCTCCCCTGAGGCTGTGAATAGATGTATGCAACGTGGCACTACCAGGAATGTCCAGGCGGTGTTCCAACACCGGATGCCAGAAAAATTTGATGAAGTGGCAGTGGAGTTAACAGGAGGGGTGGAAAGCACTTGGCCACTGACTGGCAGACAGCAGATACCTGAATCAAATCTAACCTCCAGATATTATTGCCTGTACATGGTAGCCGTTCACAACTGGATCCCTTCAGTTAACAATACAAGTGTTACCAAAGAAATGGCTACACTTCTCTATAGTCTGGGAGCGAGGCATAGGGTTAATTTGGGAAGGCTGGTATTCAACGATGTTATGGACTGTGCCCGGAAGACTAGGAAGGAAGCCCTAGTACATCCCTGGGTCATCTCAATGGTCCTGCAAAAAGGGGGTGCTGTCGCAAGGGAATCTGATGAAGTGATATCTACCCAAGCTTTACGGCCGACCCTCAGAACCTTGAGTGGTCGTATTGTGAAGGATCTACCCTGGATGCCTCCAGCAACAGAATGCTCGGTTGCAGGTGCAGCTCGGTTAAGAGCTATTGAGGCGAGAGCAGCAGCATGTCAAGAACTTCTTGGGCGTCATCAGGCTGCTATACTAAAAATTTAGGTGGAGTTGGCTGCTTTGGAAGCTGAGCGAGGAGATTTGTTGGCAGCAACTCAGGATGAAAATGGGTCGGATGCTGGTGCTTCGGACAGTGTTGGATCAGAGGAGTCAGATGATAGTTTGGAATAACTGTTTTTTTGGTTTTCTTGGTTTTCTTGACATATTACTGAATTCAGGGGGAGAAACTTAGAGATTTTGATTTTGAATGATTTTGAATTGATTTTGAATGCTTTATGTTCGGTCTGAATATTTGGGGAATTGTGCTATCTGGTTGTCTATGTTATTTGTGCTGATGAATTCACCAATATGCCAAGGGGGAGATTGTAGAGTCGTCGGGAGTTGGATTTATTTATGGCATATTGCGAATTCTGGTGATCTGGTGTTTTAACACCGCTATCCAGGTTTTCCGAACGCAGGATTTTGTCCACGATTTATGGAGCATATTATGGAGTATATTTATGCGATCAAATCAGAATATTGTGAAGATTATTATCTTATTTCGTGGCAATCTAATTCTGGTAAACGAATATTCCTGTAATAGTTAGGAATTGATTAAGTAGTTTATTTATGGTACAAGTCCTATTGATGAAGGATTGTCCATTTAAATACCAGATTAGAATTAGATCTTTCCTTAGTTTAGAAGTCTATTTATGGTAGAGTTAGACAAGGAAAGAAGTTGACAGAAGGCAGGATTGCGATGGATATAAATACAAGAAGATACAACGCAATCAATTAAGCGACCAAGAATTCATCTCTACGTGAGAAGTTTGGAGCGATCTGCCTGTGGTGTTTGGAGGAGTGTTTATTCATCCGACCAAGTTCGTAAAGATCAGAAACAAGGAAGCCTTAATTCCTCGGGAGGAGGAGATCTAGGGAGACGTGTTGATCGTGAGGGTTCAACGACGTAGGATCGGCAGTGAGGGGATCTCACAACATTCACTATGTAGGTTAGCAATGGATTAGTATTTAAGTTAAGCTTCTTGTACTAAAGACTGCTTTCTAGTGAATGGTTTCTGATCTGGGCAAGGCCCCGCAGACGTAGGTGTAATTGCACCGAACTGCGTAAACAAGTTGTGTGTGCACTGTGTTTTTATTTCGTGTTTCAACACCAAACGTTAAACAACTTGGCGTAAAAGTAGAGACTTTAGGTGAAACAGACTTTCAGTTATCAATCACTTCCCTACTCTCAATCTGAAATTCATCACTGCCAAAGACTTCACATGAACTGATTACTCCATTACCAACAACATAAATTTTGGCATCTAACCTTAATACTTCATCACCATTTTTCCCCGAATCAACAACGAACAATTTATTCTTAGTACTAACGGAATCCAACCCATTAACATATGAAGGCATACTACGAGACACCATTTTTGTCAATGGCTCAACATGAATTTCAGTTGTATCAAGAAAGTTTAGATTCACTTTACCCGGTTAAGATAGCACTATTGTTGCCTGAGAATAATCATTGTCTTCTTGAGAACTCTTGATGAAGTTCTACTCCTCGAGTTCTTCCATTCCAGTATCCAGAGTCTCAGCCTCTATTTGCATCCTGAGTTCGTCGATTTCATCGATTTGTTCAACACTTTCCTTTGGCTGAACTTCTACTAAATCTGTACATTCCGGTGCCGTCCAAATCTCTGAAAACACGTAGTCATTGGCAGTCTGCCAACGTATAGCTCATTTATTGGCTTGGGGGTTACAATCGTTCCCACCAATTTTCGAAGGCTACAAAGAGCCAATAGGTAAAATCACTCTAACATACCTTTCCACCATACTTTTCTGGTAACCATTGAAACCAATCTTGAGCATCTCCTTCCAAATAGAGTTGTAACAACATACTCTTCACATTATCTAGAAATGTTGAGAATACCTCATCACACTTCTCCAACCACGGCCTTGGATTGTGGCTGAAAAAGGACGGAAAACCCATCGCCTGAATATTTGAGAAACGCCGAGAAACCAATCGTCAATCTTCAGCCGAGGAACGATTTGCTCTGATACTAATTGTCACAATTAGAGTTTACAAAGCCAAAATTACAAAAGAAACCTGATTTAGGAGAGAGAAATGGCTTCAAACAAGCTCAAACTACACAAATTTTGATCAGAATTCTAACTGATGAAATTCCTATCATAAAATCTGAATGATTTTATATCAATTCCCTAACTATTTCGGCTAGCCCTGGGCTGCCCACACCAGCCGACACCACAGTCATCATGTGAGAGATAAGTCACAGTAGCCCAACGCCAGGACCCAAGCTGGAGCCCGTACTCACCGCGCACCAGGAGCCCACCTGCCACATGGCCCAGAAGGTCATGCTTTGAGCAAGGTCATCCCACACGGTCGCTTGCGAGCCTCGAACTCGGGGTTTCCCCCTGAATCAACTTGTCCCAACCGATTGGTACACCCGTGGGTGTATATCAATTCCCTAACTAACTCTGCCACGCCGTCGCTAACCGAACTCGGCTTCTTCCCGTTAAGAACTGCTCCCTCCCAGTTAATTTTCCTTTTCTAACACTGAGCTTCTCTATTCTTTGGTTTATTTCTGAAAAAATGTGAAAAAGACCATTGTACCCTTCAGACTCATGACAAGCGGTTGTTGTACAAAGCAGCTAGTGCTTAGTTTCTTTGTTAAGAAATCACAAAGAAATAATGATTGTGGGGTTTTGTGGTTTCTCTGTGATTTCTTTCCAATAAGAAACCACAATGAAACCTTCAATATGCACTTGGACTTGGCCTTTGTGATATAGTATTGTTATAGGTAAGTGAGTTATCTAATCTCTAACATATCATATCAGCTATAAACATAAACATCCTTCAACAATCTCTGACTTCTCAATCATGGATTCAGACTCGTCCCTGCCTCTCGTAGCCTGCGGCACCCAAATTTCCCACAAAGACAGCTGAATCTCAACCACAGCAAGGACTTTCATTTTCATCGTCCTCATCCTCACTGCTTCTCTATCTCTCTCCGCATACACATCCTTTGATTTTCTCTCCTTCCCCACCTCAAAATCATCGAAACCCTTCGCTGAGTTCGCTCGTCGTCTGAATAAACTAAAGCGACCTGTTGTTGTGATGATCTTCTCAGACGGGTTTTGATTCGGCTACCAATTCAAAACCCACACCCCAAACATCCACGAGTTGTTTCTTTCGTGGTGCGTGATCGACAAAAAATGGATGCAAATGCGCTGGTTTTTAAAAATGGTCATCTCTACTGAATGCGTCCTCTCTGTTTTACTTTTTTTTCCAACCAGTAAATCCATTTTTCAAAGTTCGCCGTCTTGTAGAGGACACATTAGCTGAATGCGTCCTCAATATATTCAATTTTTTATGGTTGTTTTAGAGGATGCATTCTCTGAATGTGTCCTCTCAATTGAAATTATTATTTTGTGAAAAAACTTATTTTGAATCCTGCATTATGTTATTTTTTTAATCAATCTTCTAGTTGATTTTCCAATTATTGTTTTTTATATTTTCGTTCAGGGTGAAAATAGTGCATCAGTAGACATGTGATTTTTTATATTTTGTAAATAATTTCGGTAATAATAAATGCATCGGAAGAAATTGGTAGTCCGCTTTGAAATTTATGATAATAAAACTTGAACATCCCACTTACATGATTTAAGATAATAGATAAACTTTATCGTGAATATTGCAATTTTTTTAAATAATCTTGAATATTGAGTAGTAATGAATTACTTAAAAATTCTGAAGTTACTACGTTATCTGAATCGTAATTTGCAAAATTCATTATTTTGTTCCAATTTTACACATATTCCACTGTTAACTAATATAAACAAACAAAAATGTACAATATTCGAAGGAGACGTGTCAAACAGATAGGTACAAACATAATGCAATGAATGATCAATGACATGTAATGTACTAATAACGCCCTCTGCAAAGCTTTCCACCCATTCCACAAGGGAGGACGTATGGAGCGGGATGTGCACAGGGGAACACCCATCTGAGTAGAAACATATACGTCGTCATGCCAAGCTCCCTCTGTAAAATTCTCCTCCCTATCATCTCCTCCGTCCTCATTCAAATCATACTGGACATGTGGAACACTACCTGTATCTAATGGAGCAGTAGGCGACATGTACGCATGACTAGTAGTGGGAGTAAGATATGCAGTGAAATCAGCTGTAGTAGTGTCATAGTGTGAGGGTCCACCATGTGATGGCCCGGGGTTCGTTGGACTCGCATATGTGGGCCCGGATTCAAATGAACCAATGTGGTATGTAGGGCCCCGAGCACACGGTCGCCAACCTCCCTGACGACCAGGTGGAGCTGGACAGTGGCTTATGATGTCATTATATCTCAAACCAGGGGGAGGTTCCTCACAGTGCACGTATGGGTGATAAAACTGCAGTCTGGAGGGCTCATGCGCATATTGTAGAGTGTGTGTGGCAACACTGTGTACCCCCCTGATAACGTCCGCGAAACGTGGGGGCCATTCGTCCAAATTAATATCTGACATTATGCGCAACTCGGGCATTTCCTACAACTACATAAATGAGGTAAATATGTTAGCTATTTAATATTGAGGAAATATAAAGTATTATTTGTTAACACTATTAGAAATTTAGGAAATACCATGTACTCCATAGTAGCACCGTCTCTATGAAAACCCTCCGTAATTGTTTGGGGCCATCCTGGCTGATCAATTAGGGTCAATATCCTACAAAAATACCACTCCATGTATTCTCGACTGGTGTGTATAGATCCGCTGACCCAAGTGCATTAACTTGTTGCTCTACTCGATGTTCCCAAGCATCGAGATATCTTCTCAGTTCAATACGCCAATCCATGGCTGATCTCCCTCGACGGTGTCTAGTATGAAGCAGTTTATGTTCATCCCTAGTGACCAACAGGGTGGGTATTGGCTGGATAAGGCCAAACTGCCTGAGAACATGATAATCATGATGGTACTCTACGACATGCCAGCTAATGAGGTCAACACACAGTAGCCAGTTGTTGCTACCAGATGTACAGTACTGTGGGAGTCATTGCACAATATCCTCAGTGTATAGCTGCTAAATAAACTGACATAACAGGCAGGTGTTGCGGTTAGGAGAGGAAAACCCTTTTTTCCATTAGTTCAACAAAAGGAAATCCGAATTACAATATACCTGACTATTATGGAGAGATGTCAACTGATCATAGTACACTTTCAGCACATGTATGGGTGATTGTGATAAATCGTATCGGGCTCTCCACCTGTGAAGAATAGAATGAATTTCAAGGGTTTAAAAACTGTTTCCTGACTAATTAAATGCGAACCTGGACCCAAGAGCACTCATCGTGATGGTTATTGGAAGTTGTCTGGCATGATGGATGGATAGTATTCGCTCCCATGCCCACAGTTGAAAGTAAATAAAATAAAATTTAATATAATATAAGGGGTCATTATGGACAGTATGTACAACTAACAAGACAGTCTAACAATGTTACCTGTGGTAAGACAAGTGGCCCAGATATGGATTTGACTTGTGGGATTGCATCACCACATATGCACCTATACAAGTGTGCCAAAATGGCACTCCTCCAACTGTACTGATGTGCTGCATCTAGGTCCATCTGTACCAACAAATAGAGCAAAGGGATCGAGTGCCCAGATGTGCCAGACATGAGCATTCCACCAACCAACAGTAGAATGAAAACCCTAGCCTGTTGTTGACAATCTACCTCAGTAGCATCAAGAGGCAATGGACTATGCAACAAGTTTCCCAACCAGCTGGCCCTTATGCGACTCCCTCTGATAGCACTCGTGTTGGGTGAGCCCCTAGGTAGTATATGCACAATGTCTTCCAGTCATATGGGCAACTGTTAATGTCTACACCAGTGATTGGCATGCCATCGATCAGTATACCCCATAGGATGCCCACATCCTGCAAAGTGACGGTAGCCTCCCTTATTGGTAGGTGAAAGGTCTCTAACACTCGACAAAGGCAGTGACGAGGGAATGACTGATGTGGATTGTTGTAAAATCCAACAGTCTATGGAATCCAGCTTCACGCAGATATCGCATCACTCGATCAGGGATCCGACCAATCTAGCAAGCCTCATCGCACTGCCTCACCTATAGTGCATCATCCTCCAAATTACTATTGTACAGAGCACATGCACAATGCTCCCGGTGAAGGTAAATCAAATCCTTATCAATGGGTCCCGTATGATACATAGTGTATCCCTGGTGACAATCAGAATCACATGGCAAAATGAATCAGTTCAAATTTCTACAAAAAGGAATACTATAAGATGTAATAAGTATTCAAACCAAATCGTACAATAGCTTCAATTTAAACAAATACACATAATAAGAATCCAGACAATCAATTGCACTAATAAACAAAAGAATTTAGCATACTGGCTACATAAAATAATGTTATACATATTGGTCTAAATACCGAAACTCCATATTACAAACACGACTCTAAGGATGCCCTCGCCTACGGAAGCCTCTGCAATCACCCAGCACCCTCTCACCCATTTAATTCCTTATCCTTCTCTCCGCAAACTGACCACGCTTCCTATTACAAAATTTTAAATATCGGGAATCAAGCTCCAACTAGCACATTGCCATAGTGATGGATCTCGTACATACATGAAACCCTGACTATATTGTTGAACATATGTGGTCGTGTGATATACCCTATCACATGGAGTAGATGGATCATCATGCCTATACCTACAGACAGCCAATGCATGGGAACAAGGGAAATGAAAAATCTGCCATTCGTGACAGCTACACTTTTTTCTCTGGTATTTCACTGTGTACTAGCTCTCACCAATGTTGCCATCAATGGTCCTTGTTAAAACCTTATAAGTCTATGATGCATGAAAAAACACGGTGACAATATGTCCATGTCCCCAAGTGTCTTGCTTCTGAAACTTTTTCCAAATCCTACTAGGGAACTCAGACCTACACAATTCAACATCAATTTAGAATACATAAACTAGTCCGCGAACACAAAATAAACTGTAATGAATTATGAAAGTACCTCCAATTTGTGGTGTCCATCACCCTTCATGCAAACATTTCAACTGTTCGTTCAAAAGTGGCTTTGATACACACAGTTATCGGAGATGTTGTGCGCACCTTAAACAGTTGTTGTAACTCTCAGACAAATTAGTTGTAAGAATTCCCCAATGACGATCACCCTCATCAAAGGCAAAACACCACTTACTACTATCATGTTTTCTCAACCAATCCCAAGCAGTTGGTTCGATACTCTCCAACTTCTCCTTGTACTCCCTCCACCTATTCTCTCTTCTAGCACCACCAAGCTGCCAAACCAGAGTCTTCAAACACGCATTCTTGAACTTCCCACCCTCAGCACTGAGGAAGTTGGACTAAAAATACCACAAGCAAAATCGGTGGTATCCTGCTGGCTCCATCCATTCATCCATATGTCTCATTTCATTCAAAATTCCATTATGACGATCTGATATAATACAGATTGGCCTACTATCACCACCCACCACGTGGATTCGCAGTCTTTGCATGAACCAGTTCCAACTCTCATTAGTCTCAGCATCAACTATTGCATAAGCAATGGGAAGTGTGTAATTGTTCGCGCCGTGCATCACGACAACTAGCATTATGGCCTTGTATACGCCTCTCAAATGAGTCCCATCCACACTAATCACTGGCCTACAGTGGTGAAATGCATCGATAGCATGACCAAATGCCCAGAACACGAACTTAAATTTCCTACACCCATGACCGTGTATTCTATCAGATACGTCTGCCCAATCAACAACGGTGCTCGGATTGGCCCTGATTAGCTCATCCATATATGTTGGAAACTGTTCAAAGGATTCCTTTGAAGTTCCAAATGCCAAGTCAATAGCCTTCTGGCGAGCATACCACGCCTTCTTGTAGGAAAGGGTCACATTTAACTCCATCTTCACATGTGCTTGGACATCTTTCACCGTGTAAGAAGGGTTTGCGCCAATCTGGTGGTGAATAGAATGGGCGATCATCAACGATGTCAGGTTAGTGTTACCACTCAATTGACCAGCACCAACACAACCATGACTACTTCCCCATTTGGTAATCTACCATATCCCATGCGAAGCCTTTTTGCTGGGTCTAGCAATCCAATGACAATTATCAATTCCTTCAACAATGTCCTTACATTTCACATACCATGTACGTGACCTACTCTCCATAACCCGGTGTTCCCTATTCATCATGGAACTCCACCTGGTAATAGCTTATACCAATTCTGGCTTACTCCGGAATCACATACCCAATGCCGATTCACCAGTGGGTGGCTTAAACATAACTAGAAAGTCTTTCACCACAATTAGTTGGGTCATACCCATCCTCATCAGGGCCCCCTTTAATCCATAAAGTATGCCTCTGTACCAGGATTCGCCAAAAGATGGAACGACGTGGCTACATTGTTCGTGCATACCACTTGTTCATCATCGTCCCCTGGATTCGAATAAGTTGATAAGGAACGATCATCTTCACTTTCTTCATCGAGTTCCCATTCCTCACCGTCATCATCGCAATCAACATGTTCACTGTGACCAACAACATGCTCGCCAATTTCACCCACCTAATCATCATCGAAGACATTCAGCTCCTGATGATGCACACCATATATACCACCACTTGTGGACGTCTACACGCAATCGACGTGAACATACGCACTGGGTTGGCTGGACTTACCAATGGTAAAACCTTGGCAATGAACCGGGGGTGGTAAGGTTGGAAAAGGTGTATAGTTCTGAATATTGCTCAACAATGACATGAACGTGCCCGAACTAACATCACCCACACGGTCAATGGTGCTTGACATATCCTCGATAATAATGTACAAATCAGCTGAGAACAAGGACATTCGATCAACAATGCTGAAAAAGGTTGTGGTGACTTGTCATCTTCCACATTAAACACCGATAGTATACAGACGAACCAATCAGCTCAGGACAACGATAATATATTTTCAACAGAAACACATCGCTTGCAATGCCAAGCCTACTGGAAATTATATCAACTAACTCGGAGTGGCTTAACCTCTGTTCGAGAGTCACGTTCTTCTCAGGTATAGGAGGATCATAATACATACCCACAGTCAAATCAAACTTTATCTGACCCCCTTGGTACAAGCACACCGTCAAAAACATTGTACAATTTCATTTCACAAATATGGACAATATAATTTGATATTAAAAAAGACGGCATTATTCAGCCACTCATATTCACCTACTCAAATCCTAAACCATACATTGTTCCATTATCATCGGGCAAACAAATCATACACTATTATTAATTTTCTAAGTAATTGACAAACAACATTTCAACTTAATTATTCAACGAAAATAATAAAATTTGGACAAACAATAACATATAATTAATTCCAACCTCATCCAACACATTCATAAAAACAAACCACACAAAACCAATCCAGCCACACATAATCATTCAAACCACACACAATTATTCAACACATTCATATGTCCAAGAAATTTTTAGGTACCTCTTTCACATACAATGGATCTTACAACGGAGCTTTTCCCGGAGATAGTGGCGATGCGTGACTCTAATGCTCTGGAAGGGTGGCTGCGCGTGAGTCCATGGGCTAAGTTGGTGGCAGCGTGTGCATCGCACTCTGGAGTCTAGCAGTGGCAAATCTTCTATGCCCGACCGGAAGATGTCTTCAGCTACAAGGTAAGCAACAATTTCAACAAAAAAAGCGAAGAATGACCGAATCTAACAAAGAGCAAAAACTAAAACCAAACAATATTTGGAAGAGATCCGTCGACAAGAATGATGGAAATGGGGAGCTGGGAGGGAGATGATGGAGGAATCTAGGAGCGGCGATGAGGGAGGAATCCGGCGGAGTCAACACTAGAGTCCACAGCGGAAGCCATGAAAATGAAGTGTGTCCAAATATGGGATTTTTGTTCTTTAAAAGAAGAATCGGAAGACGCATTCATTGAATGCATCCTCATTAACATGGCAATTTTTTTAATAAAATCAATTGGAGGAGGCATTCATTGAATGCGTCCTCGTTTTCATGGAAATTAAAAAAAATAAACGCAATTTGAGGACGCATTTGGGGAATGCGTACTCATGGGGTTCAGCTTAAAAAAGAAATTGGAAAATTTAGGATGCATTTACAAAATACGTCATCTTCAGTCCAGAAAATAAAAAAAGGGAAAATGCGTCCTCATATTTTCGGTCATTAAAAAAATGAAAAGCTGAGAGAACGCATTTGGCAAATGCATTCTCCACATTTGCATCTACTGTGCGCTACTATAGCCACAGTTCCAGAATTTTCTTGACATCAACAGGTTGATAGAACGTGGGGCTGAAGTTAAGATGGGTTTGACCCCAGTGTTCCCAACCCAAACATACGTCAATCACAACGTCATCACATGCGGCTTGTACCTGGTCCATCACGGCATCGTCAGTAACGGGTTTCCCGACCTAGATTACACCTCCGGTGGGTTTGATTAAGATAACATAGACCCCAAGTGGTGGGTCGGGGAGCCCATCTAGGAAACTGCTTCAAATCAGGGCCTGAAAGCATCCACTTATTTCTAGCCTGGTTCCGAGGTGAAGAAAGGGAAATGAACACGCCCTAATGGCTACTGTAAGAAGTACATCAATCTGTGCTTTTCGAAGAAAGAGTTGATACGGTGTTAGGGTACTTTAATTCTTGTTTCACTAATTGTAGTATGGATATTATATACTAGCTTACATGAATCTGTACTTTCACGAGCCTGGTCTCCAGGGTCACAGATCTGGCCCCAATTCCCCTCAAGTAACTAATGAAGCTTCCACCATTGAGGAAATGATTGGATGGTTGATCAAGGGTTTAGAACAAAGAGGGGGTATTCGAGGACGTGCATGTCATTCTGTTGGGAGATCATGGGATGGTCGTTACCTGCAATTTTGAAAGGTCAATATTATTGGATGAGATAGCTGAACTGGTGCCTAAACTGAAAAAGTGGGATGCCATTGAGCCATTCAAGCTAATTCTTGTGATTCATCCCCCAAAAGGGACATCTGCTGAGACAGCTGCTTCTGTTGTGAAGGAGATGAATGCGGTGTTGAGCTCTAACAAGGTTAAGAATGGCGATAAATTGAAGGTTTATCGCAAGGAGGATATGATAGACAGGCTGCATTACAAGGAGAGTGATCGTGTTCCCGCGGTTATTGGGCTGGTTTCTTAAGGGTATAGTGTAGAAGTGGACAAAAAAATAAGATGCGGAGGAATCCATGGATATGATAATGATTTGTTCTCAATGAGAAGTATATTCACTGGCCATGGACCTCGGTTCAGGAGGAACCACAAAGTTGCATCTTTGTTGAAAGTTGAGATATACAACATGGTCGCGGACATTCTCCAGATCAAAGGGACTGAAATGATGGGAATTCATCGTTTGCTGCTGAAGTTCTGCTACATCTGCACTGAAACAAAGTCTGTCTCACTGATTACTAATCTTATGATTCAGTTACTGGTTTGTGCTTAAGTCAGCCTATAATAGTTTGCATAGGATTCAGGAGAAGATGGGCAACAAAAGCTCACTAGTGAAAAACCGAGGCAAATTAACTATTTATATGAAGATTACGAGATTTTACCATATACGTATAAAGTATTTTAGAGTTACATGTCCTTTGGAAATTAACCAAATTATATATATAGATCATTTCGGACCGATTGTTATTAACATTAAATTGCATAGAGTTGTTCACTTCAATTCAACTTAATTCATCTCATATTTAGATCAACAAACATGTAATAATGTTTTGGGTGTTTGAGTTTCATTTACAAAGAAATATTCAACCAAAGAGAATTACTGATAACATAAAGTGAGGATAACATATTTTGGTTCAGTAATCAAAAGTAGACAAAAATCAAGATTAATCATTCATTACAATACGTACAAATGAAATCTATTCACGCTTCTGCAACAATGTATAACTCACTGCACTAAACCAAAGAACTACAAACCTGAATCCAAACCAAAAGGGCCAATACATACAAAGTTTGTTTAATTAAAATAACCATCGCCTCACACATTGAAAATGTTTGCAGTAGGTTTACGAATCAAAGCAATAAAATGCAGAGAGTTCACAACTTGTTTACCACTCTGAAACTACTTCAGCTCGAAGAGTATCTTGAATGAGTGATTTCTATCATCATGATCAACTTTGAAAAACTCCAAAAAAATTTCGTGACACGATGATTGAGGCAACTCCAACTCCTTTATCCCTGCAAATGAAATTGAAGTCACCATCCGCATCGAGAAGTTGGAATTATGGTGGTGATAATTAGATGTTGTTAACATCAATTTATCATACAGTAGCTTTAGGAGTTTGCAGTCTGGCCAATCCACAATAAATATTCATTCTAGGCGGCATAGAAACCATCTGGGATTTTACTGGCAAAAGATAAAGACAGTGTCCTTCGGAGTCAATCAAATATATTATGTATTGTAAGTACTTTAATGATTCCAGATAAGGAGACATAATTTGCATATTTTTGGGATTCAACTTCAATTTTAAAGATCTTGAATTCCTTCTCGAAAGAAACATGGATTGAAGTTTCAGCAAGCATGTTTAGTTTAGCCAATAAGTCCTTGAGTTTAAGGAACCACGAGATGTCTCTCTATGTTGTCATTGCTAATTTGAAATGTGATGAGAGATCTAACGCATCTGCTTGAGTTGCCTGTAAACGATAACTTGGGAACAACGTTGTTGTTGTAGAATTTAAAGAGAACAATATTAGGCACAACAAAACTTGCCTCCTGCAATCCTTGGATGTTTTCCACCTCTATTTTCTTCAGCGACAGACTTAATATATTTCTCTTTTGACGGGCTTCCTCAAAAATATAGAATCTATAGATAACTCTTAGAGCCCTGGAAATTGATATGCTAAATTGATGAGATAATCTAGATATGACAGTGATAAGCTCTTCAGCTTATGGTATTCATATTTACCCAAATCAACCTAGTCATAGTTATAACAATATTAAGAAATATCATAATTGTAATTAGATTATATTTCTTTTTCCTAGTTTGTACAGGTCTTTTGTACCACTATATAATGTACTATGAGATCATGAATACAAACACACATTATTACTCTTATTTTCTATATGGTATCAGAGCTCCAAACTACAAGCTTTTGAGGGTTTTTGGATGCTTGTGTTTTGATGCTTTCATTCCCAGATTCTGTGCGGCGGTGTTGGCTCAGACTGGGTGTCATCGGACTAATCGGTAAGCAGAGGTGGCCAGTGATCAGAGCTGGTTAGTGTGTCCGACTGCAAAGGCGGAGCGGCTACCGGCAACGTGTAAGGCTCTAGTGGCAGTGGTGATGCCGATGGTGAGGTGGTGGCACTACCGGGATTCATGGATGAGGTCGAAGTCTGAGAGGCTGCATACGGGAACTGGTTATCAGAAAAATCAGCATTCTAATTGTTGAAGAAAGTGTGGGAATCCAAGTCATAAAGACGATAGCCTTTCTTTTCGGTAGGGTATCTAAGAAATAAACATCGATAACTTGTTAGCTCAAACTTGTCACGAAATCTGGGAATGTAAGCAGCAAAACACAAGCATCCAAAAACCCTCAACGGCGTGTGGTTTGGTGCTCGGCCATATAGCATCTCAAATGGAGTACGACCATTGAGTTTTTACGTCGGTATCCAGTTAATCAAATAAGCAGGAGTAAGAACACATACTCCTCAAAAATCAACTGACATATTATCTTTAAAATGCGAACAACAGCTTACCAATGAGGAACGCAAGGAGACTTCATAAACTGTGTAAGTGTATGAACTGAATTGCTAAGCTCAGGGCATGTAATGGTTGTTGAAGATTAAAATTGATTTTGGATTTAGCCCAAATAACTTTTTTAGTGGCCCGTAATCTAGAAGGAGTCTAAAATAGTGTTAAAAGAAGGGAATGTTCTAGAGTAAGATCTAAAACCTCTTTCATATGCGTAGATTAGGGTGGAGTTGTAGAGTGTATCCTAGAGAGTTAATTGTTGCAATTAGATTAGAGTTAGGATGGCAAGATCCTAGCCATTGGTTGGGGTTGGCACTAGTATAAATATGGGTGATATAGTAGAGTTTCAAATTAGCCAAAAACTAATAGAAACCTTCTCCTTATACTAATAGCCTCTTTCCTCTAAGTTCTCCATTCTTTCCCAAAGATTTCCAAACCCTTCTTCAACCATTCAAAGCTCCCTTCCAACAAAGTGGTATTGTATTTATTCCCTCCCAACAATAAAGTGGTATCAGAGCCACAAGATCCTTTTACCATGGAAGAAAATGTTATTCTCTTCCAAGTCCCAATGCTCGCTAAGAGCAACTATGACAATTGGAGTCTAAGTATGATGGCTCTCCTTGGAGCACATGATGCATGAGAAATAGTTGAGAAAGGTCACACCAAACCAAAGAATGAAGGCGAGCTCTCTCAAGCTCAACTAAGTAGTTTGAGACATTCAAGAAAGAGAGACAAAAAAGGCTCTCTGTCTTATCTATCAAGGGATAGATGAAGATACTTTTAAGAAGATTTTCGGAGGAAAGACTGCCAAGGAAGCATGGGAGAAGCTTCAAGTATCGCATAAGGGAGCCGATCAAGTAAAGAAGGTAGGTCTTCAAACTCTAAGAGGAGATTTTAAGTTGTTGCATGTGAAGATGAAGGAATTGGTCTTAGATATTTTTCAAGAGTTTTTACGGTTGCTAATAACCTTAAAAGAAATGGTGAGAAGTTGAAAGATGTTAGAATCATGGAGAAAATTCTTCGATCTTTAGATCCAAAGTTCGAGCACATTATTGCTATCATTGAGGAGACAAAAGACTTGGAGGCCATGAAGATAGAGAAACTTCTAGGTTCATTGCGAGCATATGAAGAGAAGAAGAATAAGGAGAAAGTCGTGGAGAAGGCATTCAAGATGCAAGCTGATCCAACTAAGGGAGAAGATGGTTGGAGCCGGCAAAGGGAAAGATGCAGTCGAGGACAAGATTGTGGTCATGGATTTGGATACGAAAAAGGTTGAAGGCCAAATAACAACCACAGAGGAGAAGACTCATTCGGAGTTCGTGGTACCTGGAGATCAAAGCCCGGGTATGATTAGTCTCACATTAAATGTTGCAACTGTCAGAAGTTTGGGCACTATGCCTCGGAATACAGAGCACCAAGATATAAAAGAGTTCATGAGAATGGCAACTACGCTGAAGAAACCATCCAAGAAGACGGTGTTCTACTTTTTTCCTCCAAAGAAGCATTCAATGAAGAAGAAGATTGGGATTGGAGTCCACACAAAGGAGAGTACAACTTCTTCCCACAAATAGAAAAAGGAAATGTTAAAGAAGTAAGCACCATGCAACTAAGAGAGGAGCCAACTATCTCACAAGAAGAAGGAGGGGGAGGGGGAGGAGGAGGAGAAGAAGAAGAAGAAGAAGAAGAAGAAAAAATTAGAGAGAGGAACAAGTAATGAAGGATGGTATTTTCTGTGGATAGCCTTTCGATAACTTCCACTAGGGCTGACACGCTAGATGTTATTGATCTTCACAAACAAGAACGGAAAGAGCCGAATAGACTTCTGTATAAGGTTTAAGATGAGCGAGAGGAAAATATAGCTCCAGGAACCTTGCTTGGAACAACTCACACGAATGGTGTTCCAAGTGCACAAAATGAGGTTGATGCCTAGATGGTCGATCTGCTCCAAAGCCAGAATACAAACAAGCTTAATATCATATTACCACAATGGGAGTTGGAGAAAATGGATGATGTTTTGTCTGCCAAATATAAAGAAGCTAGTGGGGATGATAAGCTATGCAATCAACATGAAGATTATAGTGACATGGTTGCTGAGAACGCAAATAAAAGGAAAACAAAGATGCAGGAAAAAGACTCAAACTACAAGAAGAAAGACACGGGGAAGCTGACTTCAATTCAAAGAGGGCACAAGGAAATTGGTATAAAGCGGATATTCAAAAGAAAGAAAAATGCAAATAAGTTGATGTTTTTAGAAAGAAGCTAACAAAGATCTTCATGGATGACAAATCAGCAAAAGATGTGAGCAAGAACAGATTTTTCCATGAACAAGGTAAACACAATGACATGCGACATCACCACACTAAAGAGTGCATCACTAGAAGAGACAGTGAAATGCGCACAAACAGGTGATCAACTGGCAGATATTTTCATTAGAAGTGCGATGATTTCATTAGGATGAGGAGTCAGCTTGGAGTGAAAGGTCAAGTTTAAGGGGGCGTGTTGAAGATTAAACTTGATTTTGGATTTAGGCCAAATGACATTTTTAGTGGCCCATAATCTAGAAGGAGTCCAAAATAGTCTTCGAAGAAGGGATGGTTCTAGAGTAAGTTCTAGAACCTCTCTAGAATGTGTAGATTAGGGTGGATTTCTAGAGAGTATCCTAGAGATCTAATTGTAGCAATTAGATTAGAGTTGGGATGACAATATCCTAACCATTGGTTGGGGGTTGCCACTAGTATAAATATGGGTGATGCAGTAGAGTTTCAATCAAGCCAAAAATAATAGAAACCTTCTCCTTATACTTATAGCCTCTTTCCTCCAAGTACTCCATTCTCTCCCAAATTTTTCCAAACTCTTCTTCAACCATTTAAAATTCCCTTCCAACAAAGTGGTCCCATAGTCATTCCGTCCCAACAAAGTGGTATCAGAGTTATTCCCTCCCAACAATGATGAGGTAGATCATGTGTCCAACCAGGCGCGGTATTGTTTAGGATCATGGTAAAGTAGACCTTCAACACGTACCAGATCATGTTGCCACTCCATTGGAAAATCAGTCAGTTTAGAGGCTGATAAACCTATGTTAGATATACTGTCCAGGGCATATTTCCATTTTAAAAGAAACATCTCATCCATCGATATGATGATGATGATTAGTTCTCAATGAGAAGCATATTCATTGGCCATGGTCGGTTCAAGAGGAACCACAAGGTTGAATCTTTCTTGAAGGTTGATATTTACAACATGGCTGCGGACATTCTCCCGATCAAAGGGACTAAAAATGATGGGAATTCATCTTTTATTGCTGAAGGTTTGCTGCATCTACACTGAAACGAAGTTTGTTTCACTGATTACTAATACTATGATTCAGTAACTGGTTTGTGCTTGAGTCAACCTCTGATAGTTTGCATAGGATTCAGGAGAAGATGGGCAGTAAAAACTCACTAGTGAACAACCGAGGCAAATTGAACTATTTATATGAAGATTATGGGATTTTACCATATATAAAGTATTTTATAGTAACATGCCCTTTGGAAATTAACCAAATTATATATATATATATATATATATATATATATCAGCTCGGATCGATTGTTATAAACATTAAACTGTATAGAGTTGTTCACTTCAATTCAGCTTAAATCATCTCATATTCAGATCAACAGACATGAAATAATGTTTTGGGTGTTTGAGTTACATTTACAAAGAAATATTCATCCAAAGAGAATTGTTGATAACATCAAGTGAGGATAACATCTTTTGGTTCAGTAATCAAAAGTTGACAAAATTCAAGATTAATCATTCATAACAATAAGTACAAATGAAATCTATTCATGCTTCCGCCACAATGTAGAACTCATTGCACTAAACGAAAGAACTACAAACCTGAATCCAAACCAAAAGGGCCAGAACATGCACTATTTGTTTAATTAAAATAACCACCACCTCACATATTGAAAATGTTTGCAGTAGGTTTACAAATCAAGCAATAAAATTCAGAGAGTTCATAACTTGTTTACCACTCTGACACTACTTCAGCTCGAAAGTATCTTGAATGAATGATTTCTATCATCATGATCAACTTTGAACAGCTCCAGAAATTTTTGTGACACGATAATTGAGGCAGCTCCAACTCCTCTATCCCTAGAAGTGAAATTGAAGTCACCCCCCACAATGAGAAGTTGGTATTATAGTGGTGATCATTAGATGTTGTTAACATCAATTTATCAAAGAGTAGCTTTGGGAATTTGCAGTCTGACCAATCCACAATAAATATTCGTTCTGGTGGCATAGATACCATCTAGGATTTTACTGGTAAAAGGTAAAGACTATACCCTTCTGAGTCGATCAAATATATTATGTATTGTAAGTACTTCAATGATTCCAGAGAAGGAGACATAATCTATGATTTTAGTGGCCCGGAGTCTAGAAGGAGTCCAAAATAGTCTTAGAAGAAGGGAAGGTTTTAGAGTAAGATCTAGAACATCTCTAGATTGTGTAGATTAGGGTGGAGTAGTAGAGGGTATCTTAGAGAGGTAATTGTAGCAATTATTAGAGATGGGATGGCAAGATCCTAGCCATTGGTTGAGGGTTACCACTAGTATAAATATGGGTGATGTAGTAGAGTTTCAATCAAGCCAAAAATAATATAAACATTCTCCTTATACTAATGGCCTCTTTCCTCCAAGTTCTCCATTCTCTCCCAAAGTTTTCCAAACCCTTCTTCAACCATTTAAAGTTTCTTTCCAACAAAGTGGTATCATAGTTAATCCCACCCAACAAAGTGGTATCAGAGTTATTCCCTCCCAACAATGGTGAGGTAGATTAGGCGTCCAACCAGGCACGGTATTGTTCAGGATTATGGTAAAGTGGACCTTCAACACGTGCCAGATTGTGTTGCTGCTCCATTGGAAAAATCAATCGGATTAGAAGCTGATAAACCCGTGTCAGATAAAATGTCCAGGGCATATTTTTGTTGTGAAAGAGACATCCCATTCGGGCTTCTAGAAATCTCTATACCCAGGAAATACTTAAGCAGACCAAGATCCTTCATGTGAAAATAAGAGCTCAAGTGTTACTTGAATTCAGAGATAAGCGACGAAGAAGTACCAGTAATAACCAAATCATCCACATAAACAAGAACATGTAAAGAAGCTAATCCATGAGAAAAGACAAACAAAGAGCAATCGGCCCTACTCTGAACAAATCCAAATGCTCGTAAAGCCTGAGCCAGTTTAGCAAACCAATTTCTAGGAGCCTGTCGAAGACTATAAAGAGATTTCTGTAGGCGACAGACCTGACCAGGCGGTACAGCGTAGCCAGGTGGAGGACGCATGAACACTTCCTCATGAAAATCACCATGGAGGAAAGCATTATGAACATCCATCTGATGCAGTTCCTAACCACGAATAACTACAATGGACAGAAATAAGCGAACAGAACTCATCTTCGCAACCGGAGCAAAAGTCTCAGTGTAATCAATTCCTTCAACCTAACGATTATCAAGAACCACGAGGCGCGCCTTATGACGTTCAATAGTACCATCTGACCGAAACTTCATCCGATAAACCCATTTGCATCTAATAGCCTTCTTATGTGCAGGCAAAGGAGATAAAGTCCATGTCTGATTTCGCTCCAGTGCAGTAAGTTCCTCAACCATAGCATCTCGCCAATGAGAATGATGGGAAGCCTTAGAGTAAGTAGTGGGATCTGTACTAGAAGTTACAGCACCCAAAAATCTAGAATGCATACTAGAAAAATTATCACAATTTACATAATCAGTAAGAGGGTAGAGAACACCTGAGGAAAGTGATGAAGCATGAGGGAACGTAGTCGAATGAGGGGGGCCTTCAGTGGTAAGAGCACAAGCATAATCATCACAATTAGGTTAACCTATTCCCTAACTACATGCTCAGGAATTTGCCAATGTCAAGATCTGACCGTGGGCCGTTGGTATTGAACACACAACATTATGCTCTAGGTAGGAGGAAATGGGAAAGGCCCAAATTTGAGTCGCTCTGGACCCGCAGGGAAGAGGTAACCAGAATTATTACGGAGATTTGGAAGAATGAACGATATCAGAATCAGTTCCAAGCTGGAGTAAGAGTCTTGCCCACAACACCACAGTGCTATATGTTCATGGTGGAGATGAAGCTAAACTCCACAATGAACAAGCTGAGTAATTGGAGTAGGGAAAATGTGGGTGCATTGGACAACATGATTCGAATGAGGGAAAAAGAAAGTGAAAACCTTCAGTTCAATCAAAACTTTGAAGCAGCGAAAAATAGAGCAGAAGAATTAGATGATCTCCTCACACAACAAAATCATTATTGGAATCAAAGAGCCAAGATAAAGTGGGATGCAGAAGGTAAAAGGAATACAAGTTTTTTTTAACAATGGGCCAAGAAGAAACAAGGAGGGAATTGAATCACTCAGATGATGGATAATTAAGGAAGGTGGGTATCTGACCCAATCCAGTTGTGGAAGATGGCGGTGGAACATGTCAGCGTGGTCTTTGTGACTGAATCTGACATGCCACGTGATGCATATGGGGTTACAACGATCAAGGACATCCTACAACTTATAGATCCAACAGTGAGTTCTGCACAACAACGGAATCTAGCTAAACATGTGATGGCAGAGGAAGTAAAAATGGCAGTATTCCAAATGGGAAATTGGAAGGCACCGGGACCAGATGGAATACCAGCGGGGTTTTATAAAAAATATTGGAGCCAAGTCGGGGATGATCTAATCAAAGCGGTACAGGAATTTTTTATAACGGGGAGAATGCTCAATGAATGGAATGCTACTAATATCACACTCATTCCTAAGAATAAGATACCCACGAAACCAGCTCATGAAGACCTATTAGCTTGTGCAATGTTAAATACAAAATAATTGCTAAGGTTCTAGCAAACAGGTTAAAGTGCATAATGGGGTACTTGGTTTCTGGCAATCAAGCAGCCTTTGTAAAAGGTAGATCGATAGTTGAGAATTCTTTAGTAGCACATGAGCTGATTGAGAAAGTTCGGAAGCATAAGACAGTGAAAGTAGCCCTTGCGACTTTAAAGATTGATATGAGCAAAGCTTATGACCGAGTGTCTTGGGATTTTCTTAGGAATGTCATGGGGTGGATGGGTTTTCCAATTAAGTGGATTCAGTGGATTATGGAGTGTGTCACCACTGTCACCTACTCTATAAAATTCAACAAAGAGTTATCAGAAACGTTCAAGCCCATACAAGGATTAAGACAAGGTTGTCCACTCTCACCTTTCCTGTTCATCTTATGTCAGGAAGCATTGTCTTCCATAATTGCTTCGGTACCATTTCAACAGGGGTGTAGAGGAATTCAATGTAGTAGGGGTGTACCACGAGTCTCAATCCTGATGTTTACGGATGACTGTATTATGTTCTTTGAGGTCACAGAACAAGCTATGAAGCAACTAGCAGCCGCATTGAATTTATTCACGGCCTATTCGGGGACAGAGATTGAATTTTGAGAAATCTTCTTTTCTGATAAGTCCAAATGCAAATGGCTTCACCACGAACCTGATTCAATTGAGATTCAACATAAAGTCATATCTTCTGCAAGGAAAATATTTAGGCCATGGCATCAATTTCAAGGGTTCAAAAGTCGCATTATTAAAAGGGTTACATAGGATGATTATTTCAAATACGTCCGCATGGAGAATGACCGACCTATCATTAATGGACCAAATTACATTATGTAAACATGTACTTTGCTCTCTATCTCAGTATACCATGGGGACATTCAGGATTCCAAAAACAATCGCAAAGGAGATTGATAAACAGATGGCAAGGTTTATTTGGGCAGGAGACCCAGAAGGAAGGGGAATACATTGGAAGTCAAGGGATAAGCTGTGCGATTCAAAATGGAATGGTGGATTAGGGATGCGATCAACGTCAGAAATGAATCAAACCATGTTAGGAAAGCAAGCATGGACGTTGGCATGTTAATGTTGTGTGTTCAATATCAACAGCCCATGGTCAGATCTTGACATTGGCAAATTCCTAAGCATGTAGTTAGGGAATAGGTTAAATTAATTTTGATTAGCAAAACCTCTGTCTAGCATTTCATACTATTAGCTGGTCCCCCAAAAGTCCGTTTATAATTTGGTCCGTTTACAGGAAGAGATACCATCCATGCTTCCTCGGCAGTCCAAGCAGAGCTATTAGCCATTTACCATGCTATGAAGCAGGTTACTTACAGAAGGACTTGGCATATAGTCATCAAAACAGACTGTGACAATGCACTGCATTATATCATTAATTATCCAGATGTTCCACCAGATATAAGACACTTAGTTAAGCAAATTAAAATTCTAGGATTGGTGTTCCACCAATTATCAATAATTAAGATGGATAGATCAACAGTCACATAGGCCCATAATCTAGCTCATGACAATGTAACATGTAATATGTAATAACCTTCTTAGTACTTGACCCCTTGTTTGCAAAAAAGGGGAAAAAAACTAATAATAATAATGAGTAATTGAAATTGTTTAGGGAATTTAGTTGAGGAGTTAGTTGGCCTTTATCAGATTCGCTCTGGTTCACACAAATATAATATCACAAAATGATTTAAGCTTTTCTTAGTCACGAATCTTCTCTGAAGCCCCAGGAGTTCCAAACGCCATAACACACAAAAAGATCAAGCTAAAACCGAACTCCTCGAATGGCTTCAACTTCGCCAGCCATTCCGTCCATGTGATGTGATCCTAACAGCCATCACATCCATACGCAACATTTCAGCAAATTCCGAAGGAAGAAATTACACACACAGCATACTGTTATCCTGTTGTGTTCTGTTCTGTTCCATGGCTGATGTGATTGGATTGTGTGCGAATTCAGTTGGTTTCTCCTCGCTTTCTGCATCACTGAGCTCTTCGCACCCGCCTACTCAGAGATTGTGCAAAAGGGTCGTGTCCTTTTCAGTGTCTTCTCCTTTTGCTCATGATTTTGCTTCCCCAATTGCCTTCAATCCCCGCAAGAATTGGACATCTTTGAAGGTAAATACTCGGGCTTTATTGGGTTTCTTTTGGATATGTTAGTTTCATTGGTTTGCTTCTTGGTCTGCCATTTTGCTGAACATTACCTTGGAAACATGACGTCATTAAATAGCTTCAACATAATTTTTTGCAATTGAATGCAATGGTCATTGTTCTTTCGAAGATTTTCTGATACAATTTGTCCACAATGCCGAGATATGATACATGTAACCGAACCCCACACCGTGGGATACATGCTTGTGAGTAATAGTTGCTTTTACACATATTTCGTTCTATATGGTTATGATGACTCGGATATGCGTATTTCTACTTTGCATTGTGTCTCTTGGATTCCCACAATCTCAAAAGGCTGAAAATTGTAAAATTTGCTTTCATGAACCCATGGCATCTTGATATTATAGAAGTTGAATCTCCGTTAGTGCATGTTATCCTTGCATAACTACTTTCTTCTGTACAAAGGATGGCTTGCAGGAATAGATGAGAAGCAAGATGCAACCGAAACTACACTTTTAAGCTTTCTGTTAATGGTGAATGGTAATATCACGAGTGCATAACAAAATTGCTACTTTACCATGTATGAGAATTTGATTGTAGGCCCACAGGAGTCTATTTCTGTTGCGGGATATGAAGCGATATGTTAATATTGGTTTTTTCTTAGTCGTGAATTGCTTAGGTTAGATAATTGTTGACATCGGATTGCATTTTCTCTTTCTTGGAATATCTGCACCTTTTACTGTTCTGGTGTTTTGTTATTTTTATTACCTGGTTGTGATAAAGTTCATTGCTTTACTTCAGGTGCAGGCTGCCATTACTGAAACAGAGCAGCCAAAGTGGTGGGAAAGGAATGCAGGACCTAATATGGTTGACATTCACTCCACGCAAGAGTTCCTAAATGCTTTGAGTCAGGCTGGTGAGAGGCTAGTAATTGTTGAGTTTTATGGAACATGGTGCGCTTCTTGTCGAGCACTATTTCCAAAGGTGAATCCTGTGTGAATTATTGCGTGTTTGATTTTACAGCATCTCGTTACACAAGATTTTTGTTGGATTCTTTTGTCTATTACTTTGAATTTCTAGAGTTATCGTTAAATGCTGTAGGAAACAAAATACTAAAGCTCTACCTTGTTTTGAGATTGAATGAAAACTGATTGTATCAAAAGATAGCTCCTTCAGCCATTTAAAAAGAAGGTAAACGTATGGCTCTTTTATAACGAAGAAATTTCGAAAAAGGCGATACTGCACTCACTGTCTTCTGTAAGTTCTATATGGCCGGAGGGAGTATTTTATTAAGGAAATTGTGCACTCCCTCTGTTCCAGATGAAGAGTCCTGTTTCTATAGCTATTTTAGTTATAGAAACTTGACTTGTTCTGTGAAATGGAGGGAATATATTTATTCCAAGATCACTTTGTCCTTGTAAAATTATGAAGAAATTTGAACACTATTCTCTTTTCTAAGATCAGGGCTAAAAAGAAGGGTAAAAGTCTATCCTTTACAATGTGGTAGTATTAGAGTGTTCCCATACTTGCCTAGATTCTGAGTAAGCTGAAGATGTAAGGTTATAGGTATATCAGTAGGGGCACAAAATGTTGTGGTGATCTATGTTTGGTTGTCTCTATAGTGCAGAAAGTATGAGCTACTAAAGTTTGTTTACTATATGTTTCTTGTAATGTTGCCTATTTGTGGAAGTATTATGGGACAAGCACAGAGACCCTGGAATAAATTCTTCGGTATTTTAGTTTTGCGTAACTACATGTGTATGTGGGCATCCTTGTCAACATTATTAATGATCATTCTTGACAGGAATTGTCCTTCTTCATTTGTTGATTTTAGTTTCACATTTATGTTATATCTTCAGATAAACGTGTGTAACCTGACTTCCCATTTGTTTTTTCATTCAGCTATGTAAGACTGCTCAGGAACATCAGGATATTTTGTTCCTGAAAGTGAATTTTGATGAAAATAAGCCCATGTGCAAGAACTTGAATGTCAAGGTTCTCCCTTATTTCCACTTCTACCGTGGAGCAGACGGAAAATTGGAATCATTCTCTTGTTCTCTTGTTAAAGTAAGCAAATTCGTATCATTTGTATTTGCTTATCCAGCCATTTGATAATGTGCCTTGTTTGGTTTTTCAGAAATTTTAGGAAGGTTCAATATGATTAATGAATAACTAGGATGAGGGATCATGTTGTATGCTTTCAAATGTTGGTTATAAGTATATGCAAAATTCACACATGTCTTTAATCACCGATCATGATTGACATGATCACATGTCAATAAGTATAGTTTTCAAATGTTTGAGTCGCTAACTCCAATCATTTTCTTGACAAAACATATGCAGTTTCAGAAAATAAAGGATGCCATTGAGCTTCATAATACAGCTCGTTGCAGCATAGGTCCTCCTATAGGCGTCGGAAACCTTTCTCTTGACAGTGTTTTCACGCCAAAGGACACACTCGCAGGATCTTCAAAGTAGTAAAATTTTGGCAGATGCAGACTTGTACGCATGCACCATGTCAGTGTATATTTATTCTTTCTGTATATTTGCAATTATTTAACCAAGAGGACATGACTGAAAGTGTAGCACTCCAGCAGTTGCAGATGCAGAATTTTCCTGGTAGTTTTTTGCTGATAGTATTCTGGTGAATGTGTAATAGAACCCTCATTTGGATAGAACTGTACCTGTATTACAAAGCTAATTCTTATACCGTGCCACATGAATGTGCATTGTGTTGAATAGTATATGTGCAATTACAACATTCATATATAATCACAATTAAATTACAATAAAAGACATGACTTTTACAAATAAAATTACATATTCTTACTAATTAAAATGTACAAAATATCTTTGCAGATATCATACTCCCTTACAAAGCCATTAGAAATTTTCGCTCACCAACTAGTGGAGAAGACTTTATTAAAGGTTCATTGGAACCACTTTTAATTGAAGTCCGAAATAGGTTCTAAGTTTAAAACTCCCTTCCAGGTCACTTTCCCCCCCCCCCCCCCCCCCCCCCATTTTGAAGGCTGTTCCACCTTTAATAAAAATTGATTAAAGGTGGTTCTGATTGTATTTCGAATCCAAGCTCGAAAGTGCTATCACATTTCACCCTTTTATTTTAAAGATGGTTCTAATTGTTCTAATTGTAGAACCGTCTTTAATGGGATGTCTTGTTGGCCCAATATAAACACCCAAAGACTAAAATTTTCATTCTTTATTTTTACTTCATTCTTTGTATAGAATTGTCGCTTTCTCCTTCCTTTCTCCCTCCAACGACGCCTTCCCTTACTCCCTTCAGCGGCGCCGCCACCATCTTCATCCTTTTCAACCTTCTAGCGGCGCCTCCACCATCTCCCTCCACCCTCACGCCACCACATCTCCCTTGACGGGCGGGCGGGCGTCGCGCCCGCCGTGCAAAAGATAATTTATAAGCCCTAAATGCTTACTTTCTACAACTAGGTAGATAGTGGCAAATCGGGGTCGTCCAATGAGAAGAGGGATCTTCCTAAGCGTCTAAGCACACAAATGGTTGATACTAGGCTAGGAGTAACTATATGTACACACACTTAAAAGCAAGTAAAAAGGGGGGGGGGGGTTGGTTGGTTGGTTTCCTAAATTAACAAAGATAAAAAGACAAGATAACTAGCAAGGTCAAGTGACTATGCTAATCATCAAACAAAACTAAAGAAAAGGGGTTTTAAACTACAAAGATAAAATGCCTTGGGGGCAACGGATATCCACTTCCACATCTAATGTAGTTCATCGAATCATTCACACATTCCATCATATAGCATTCAGGACCCAACACTCACACACCCATCTAGCAAGTACCACAACACACACATCACAAGGAGTTCTAAGTTCATGCTCATAGATCTTCATGCAAAGGCGCTACGGAATTCGTCACGTTCCTACACCTAAACAATTCAACCACACAAGCACTACCTATGCTCAAACAACTCATGGCACACATGCAGTGAAACACACCGTCAAGAATGCATAAACGCCAAATAACAAATGCTTCAAGAATGAATTTAAATCATCTATTCAATACTTCAACTACTTGTCGTGGAAACTAAACTCCTATCCTTCTTAGTTCGTAGTTTGCGAGAGTGAGTTCCACATCTCTTGTCAAACCTCACCAATGACTCCCGAGTCGCGACCACGACTCAAGGTGTCATTGGTGGCATTTAGCACGAAGGACCAACAAGCTTGGCAATGCCTATGACCACTACACCGTGACTAAGCATTTAACCAATTCATGCAATTACACGAGATTAGTCAAGAGCGACCACTCATAGACCACGAGCATATAACTCTTCTCGTTTGCTACACAAACGAACATGACGAAGAGTTCGACATCAATCACATTCGTCTAGCACATTGTCAACACACTAACACAATCAAAAGCTCTAATTCACACTCATACATTCCTAACAAGAACAGGGGGGAAATTAACCCAAATCCCCCAAACCCTAGCTAGCAATTCATACAAGCATTTCATATCATCAAGCTCCCAACAACATCAATGCAATCAACAATTAACATTCAAAGCACAATAAATGCACAATAGCAAAAACACCAAATAGATAGATAGAAATGGTTCTCAATACATAGAAGTGGAAGCTTCAATCCATAGCTCCCAAGTACAAGAACTACTCTAGAACAACAAAAGACATAATTAAACTAAGAAAAACAAAGAAAAGAAAGAAGAGAAAAACCTAGAATTGGAGCCCTAAAATGCAGAGAGAAACGGGCTCAGCAAAACTGGAAAAGAGGAGGAAAGAGAGGGTATTTATAGTGCAAAGAAAATAAAGTTGATTCCTGGCCGCCCGTTGGTCGCGACTCGCGACGAGTTCGTCGCGACTCGCGACGGTGTTGGTCGCGACTCGCGATGGTGTCGCGACGGGGTCGCGACGGGAGCCAGAGTTTTGCATTGTTTCTTTGTCTTCTTCATAGCCATCCCTCTCAATCTTCAAGTCTTCAACGGCTCCAAAAATGGTCTTCAACGGCCTCCGGTCTTCATGTCTTCGAAGTGAGAATCCAAAAGTCTTCGAAAGTATAGTCTTCAATGTCTTCCGGTCTTCGTTGCTTCCGTGTTCTTCCCTTGTCACACAAAATCCACTTAGAAGAGGTAAAAGAGTACAAAGTTGCTTTTGCCTCTCCTAAGTGAATTTCAAGGTAAAACACAAGCTCTCGATAATAAAAGAGCACAAAAGTGATCCTAAATACTACTAAATAAAGCATATAAAATGGACACATCAAACCTCCCCACACTTAAACCTTACTCGCCCTCGAGTAAGAAAAGATTCAAGCATACGGAGGAAATGGCATATCCACATCCTAAAACCCCTAAAATAACCACACAAAATGGACATATCAAACCTCCCCACACTTAAACCTTACTCGCCCTCGAGTAAGAAAAGAACCAAGCACACGGAGTAAATGATATATCCAAAACCTAAACTAATCCCCCAATCAAAGCCTCACAAAAACTCTCAATATCAAAAATCCCAAAATAAAAGCTTACATGAGAATTTTTTCACACACACATCCCCAATCCTAAATCTAACCAAACCTACCACTTATCAATTCACTACCCATAAAATATTTCAAAGCCCCGAATTGATATTCCCAAAGTCCAATGACACAAGATGAAGTTAAAACCATTTAAGAGGTTTAAGCACATACTACACCTAATGCCAATATATCAACCAAAATCCAATGACAGAAAATGAAGCTAAAACCATATAAGAGTTTCAAACACATGCTTCACTAAATGCCAATATATCAACCAAAAACGAAGTATAAAGAGATCAAGAATTTCATAACTATACTTCGTTTCCTAACCCACTAAGCTACCCAATCCCAAGAGGTCTATAGATATTGAGCTACCCGATCCATCCATGTGACAACCGCAACCTTATGTCTCCAACGCCGGCAAATGAGCGAAATCATAGCAGTTTTCAATTTCTCTCACTTTCTCTCATTTTGCCTAGGAGCTCTTTCGAGTTTTCATCCTAGCCACACATCATGTTTCTTTAGCTCACATCTCACCTTTTTCCGCACATGTTAGCCTCTCATTTTTGCCTAGGCCGCCCTTTAAGGGTTTTCGACCTATCCGGGCCCCCAATGTTGCCTAAGTTGCCCTCTCGGGTTTTCAACCTAGCGGGTTTTCTTTTTCTTTTTTCTTTTTTTTTGTTTTTTTTATTTTCTTTTTCTTTTTGTTTTTCTATTTTTTTTTTCTCATGTTTTTCCAATGAAAAGTAGCAAAAAGCATTCCAAAACAATCTAGCATGCATATGAGTCCTCTAACCCCTCCCCACACTTAAAACATTACATTGCCCTCAATGTAAACACGTAAGGCAAGAACAATAAAAATCAAGGTAAGGGAGTTAGAGGGACACCCATTTCTCCGCAAATTCGTCGGTGATATGGCGATATCCATGTACTTGGATGGTCCCGAGATAGGTTTCGGAACCGGAAGGGTGAGCAAAGATGCCGTAGAAGAACTCACCCCTCGAGAAAAGCATTGTCTCCATGGCGCCGTTTGATCAAGACTACACCACGAAGAACACATTAAACTCACAAGTACATAAGGATATATAATACTAGGTTTAGCATCAAGAGTTAATAACCATAGTATTTTCAAAGAACAACCAAATCACACTCAACCAACACTATAAGAATAATCATGAAAAATATCCAACATATATTGACATGTATACAAGCATCATTATAGGATATGCACTTACGATCACAATGATGTAGTCGGCATACTACAATCAACAAATGTACTATAAAGATGCAAGAATGTTCATATGTCAACATATGTAGGATGGTGGAGGAGTGAGTGGGTATGCGTGGTTCTTGGGAGTGTTGGGTGGAGAAGAAGGTAGGATCATGCAATGTTTACAATCATTTGGAAACTTGGAAGCTTGGAAATTTGAAATCCGGGCTCAAAAAATTTTCAACAGTTACTGAGCACGTCGCCTCGCGACGAGGTTCGTCGCGACTCGCGACGAGCCTCGCGAAGTCATCACGACTCGCGGAAAGGTGAGTCCGGGAGCTCAAAATTTTCTGAGCTCGTCGCGACTCACGACGAAGTGTGTCGCGACTCGCGATGAGCCTCGCAAAGTCATCGCGACTCGCGGAAAGGTGAGTCCGAGAGCTCAAATTTTTCTGAGCTCGTCGCGACTCGCGACGAAGTGTGTCGCGACTCGCGATGAGCCTCGCGATGTCATCGCGACTCGTGGAAAGTTGGCGCTGGGAGCGATTTTTCTCCCCTGTTCGTCGCGACTCGCGACGAAGCCCATCGCGACTCGCGACGGCAGGGTATCCCAGGCTTAAAATTTTTCTTTTGCTTACCAACTGTCCAAGCTTTCTTCCCACGTTCATTGATCTTGTTCTTTCATCTCCTTCATTGCAATGCACTTCACTTTGCTACAAAATCACAGAAAAACAAGCCATAAAAAGAACAAAACAAAACAACAACAAAAACAAACTAAGAAACACAAACTAAGAAACAAAAACTAAAAGAAATGCCGAATTTATTTAACGTCGTCGGCACGACGAAGCTCCGTATGTTTAAGGTCGTCGGCATGACCCTAACGTTATCCGTATGGTGAAGGCTTGAAGCTCTTCACCATGAGCATCCAAAATAAGAGAGGTGGGGGCACAAAACTTTCAAGAGGAAAGTCTTGTGGAGGTGGAGATGGTTCAAAGAGAATTAAGTGGTTAGGGAGCTTAGGATAGTCTTTTGGCTCCTCTCTCGTTTCCCTCAAAACTTCCGAAAATATTAGAGTTGGTTCAATAGGTGGGAGAAGGGGTGACAATGCTAATGGATGTAGTACTATCACCTCTTCCTCAATTTTTCTATCCTCTACAACCAACTCCTCATCCCTTTCAAACTCAAAATCATTATTATTGGTGACCTCACTCACCGAATCATCGAGTTCAAGTTGGGATGGTGTGTTTTCGGAATCACGAGCTTCCATGCGGGCCAATACCTCTAATATGTTCCTCACATGCCCCTCAATGGCCTCAACACTAGAGGAGAGCTGGGTACCCGGCTCCTCACTAGTAAAGGAGTTCAAGTTTGCTATGGTATTTAAGACATCCTCACGTGTCAAACTTGAACTTCCTTGTTGGGCTTGGTTTTGGGGTATGGTATAGGGTGGTGATGGCCAACTAGGTTGCTCGTAATATTGGTTTTCCGGCTCATTCTCATACCACAAATCTGGACTACCACTCCATTCCGGATTGTAAGAGTTGTGGTATGGATAGCATTCCTGAGCTTCTTGCCCTTGAAAACCAATATCTCCTACCTCTTGATAGCACTCTTCATAGTACCCATGGTTTTGGAAACCAAGGGTTCTTTCTCGGTCATCGTGCTGTTCCCACAACAAATGGCAAGATTCGGTAGGATGGTCGGAATGACACATCCTACAAAACCTTGCTTGTTGAGCCTCTCTTCTCATCATGAGTTCCCTCAAGGTGAGATGCTCCATAAATTTTTTTTTTTTCAAAAGTTCGGAATCATAGTGCAAGGATTCTCGATAAAATAAATCACCAAGAACTCAAGCAATACCTACTCCGAACAAAAACAACCACCAAGTAGTGGAAAATAAAAACAACTAGCTAATACACAACTAAATACGCCTAAATACTTAAGAATAAACGCCCCTTCCCCGGCAACGGCACCATTTTGACGGGCGGGCGGTCGTCGCGCCCGCCGTGCAAAAGATAATTTATAAGCCCTAAATGCTTACTTTCTACAACTAGGTAGATAGTGGCAAATCGGGGTCGTCCAATGAGAAGAGGGATCTTCCTAAGCGTCTAAGCACACAAATGGTTGATACTAGGCTAGGAGTAACTATATGTACACACACTTAAAAGCAAGTAAAAAGGGGGGGGGGGGTTTGGTTGGTTGGTTTCCTAAATTAACAAAGATAAAAAGACAAGATAACTAGCAAGGTCAAGTGACTATGCTAATCATCAAACAAAACTAAAGAAAAGGGGTTTTAAACTACAAAGATAAAATGCCTTGGGGGCAACGGATATCCACTTCCACATCTAATGTAGTTCATCGAATCATTCACACATTCCATCATATAGCATTCAGGACCCAACACTCACACACCCATCTAGCAAGTACCATAACACACACATCACAAGGAGTTCTAAGTTCATGCTCATAGATCTTCATGCAAAGGCGCTACGGAATTCGTCACGTTCCTACACCTAAACAATTCAACCACACAAGCACTACCTATGCTCAAACAACTCATGGCACACATGCAGTGAAACACACCGTCAAGAATGCATAAACGCCAAATAACAAATGCTTCAAGAATGAATTTAAATCATCTATTCAATACTTCAACTACTTGTCGTGGAGACTAAACTCCTATCCTTCTTAGTTCGTAGTTTGCGAGAGTGAGTTCCACATCTCTCGTCAAACCTCACCAATGACTCCCGAGTCGCGACCACGACTCAAGGTGTCATTGGTGGCATTTAGCACGAAGGACCAACAAGCTTGGCAATGCCTATGACCACTACACTGTGACTAAGCATTTAACCAATTCATGCAATTACACGAGATTAGTCAAGAGCGACCACTCATAGACCACGAGCATATAACTCTTCTCGTTTGCTACACAAACGAACATGATGAAGAGTTCGACATCAATCACATTCATCTAGCACATTGTCAACACACTAACACAATCAAAAGCTCTAATTCACACTCATACATTCCTAACAAGAACAGGGGGGAAATTAACCCAAATCCCCCAAACCTTAGCTAGTAATTCATACAAGCATTTCATATCATCAAGCTCCCAACAACATCAATGCAATCAACAATTAACATTCAAAGCACAATAAATGCACAATAGCAAAAACACCAAATAGATAGATAGAAATGGTTCTCAATGCATAGAAGTGGAAGCTTCAATCCATAGCTCCCAAGTACAAGAACTACTCTAGAACAACAAAAGACATAATTAAACTAAGAAAAACAAAGAAAAGAAAGAAGAGAAAAACCTAGAATTGGAGCCCTAAAATGCAGAGAGAAACGGGCTCAGCAAAACTGGAGAAGAGGAGGAAAGAGAGAGTATTTATAGTGCAAAGAAAATAAAGTTGATTCCTGGCCGCCCGTTGGTCGCGACTCGCGACGAGTTCGTCGCGACTCGCGACGGTGTTGGTCGCGACTCGCGATGGTGTCGCGACGGGGTCGCGACGGGAGCCAGAGTTTTGCATTGTTTCTTTGTCTTCTTCATAGCCATCCCTCTCAATCTTCAAGTCTTCAACGGCTCCAAAAATGGTCTTCAACGGCCTCCAGTCTTCATGTCTTCGAAGTGAGTATCCAAAAGTCTTCGAAAGTATAGTCTTCAATGTCTTCCGGTCTTCGTTGCTTCCGTGTTCTTCCCTTGTCACACAAAATCCACTTAGAAGAGGTAAAAGAGTACAAAGTTGCTTTTGCCTCTCCTAAGTGAATTTCAAGGTAAAACACAAGCTCTCGATAATAAAAGAGCACAAAAGTGATCCTAAATACTACTAAATAAAGCATATAAAATGGACACATCATCCCTCCACCACTAAACGCCCCACATCTCCCTCCACCACTAAATGCCACCACATCTCCCTCCACCACTAAACGCCACCACATTTCCCTCCGCCCCTAAACGCCTTCGCCGCCGCGTTGATACTCCTTGCATCGAAGCTTCCCCGCCCCGTTGAAGCTTTGCCACTGCATTGATGCTCCCCTGCCCCGTTGAAGCTCCATCGTCAAGTTCATGCTCCGGTATTGTCGCGGTCATTTGTTGTTGATGTATTGTTGCTCTTCCTCACCATTTGTTGTTGTTGCAGTCTTTATTTGATCTACCTCTACCCTCGCCAGATCTAGCTTTGCTTCAAGGCTGCCGAAAATCGATTGATTTTCAGCAGCTATTTACTTTGGAACCTTAGAAATAGATTATGAGTTTGAACCTTTTTCGAACCCCAATCAAAGAAATTTTTTAACCACATTTAATTGAAATCGATCAATCAAAGGCAGAGTCAAAGAACACAATTTTAAAATATCTTACGTAGTTCGATAGAACCACCTTTAATTACCCCCTTTTCCACTCGTGTCTTCTAAAATACCTTGAAGGTATACATCACATTTCACCCATCTCCTCTATTCTTCTATTGGGGTGGAAAAGTAAAAGATTCCCATCATTTATAACTAAACAATATTAATTTATTTTTTTGAGGTAAAAGATTGAGATTTCATTCATTCCAAATGTGGCTTTCAATGGTTGGGATATGATCCCACTGTGAAACAAAATCCACAGAGACTTTTGCATATTGAGCCAAAGTGTGGGCTACAGTGTTTTCCTGTCTCCTAATCCAGAATAGTTCTGGATAGTTTTGTTTTGGAATAAGGCTAACTATATACTCAGTGATAAGGCCAAAGTCCGATAGATCTTCCTTTTTATTCTTGACCGCATTTATCACTATTTGTGCGTCTCCTTCAATTTTCCTTAATGGAATGCCTTTTTCCAAGGCTGCCAGCAGTCCGATTCACAGAGCGATGGCTTATGCCTGTTTTGGAGTGTAAATGAGCGGTATATATTGTGCTTCTCCGCATATCCAAGAACCTTCATCGGATCGTATGTACCATCCTAAACATGTTCTTCTTGAAGATATGGATGCATCGAAATAGAGGGTATTTCCATGCGACGGTGTATGGGTACTTTGATTATGGCTCTCCTTAGTAGATTCCACTTTACTATCGATCTTTACCAACTTAGACCACATTTTCATCGCATAGCTGACACAATGATGTGGTTGAAGTTCATGAGTTTCTCCGTGAAGGAGTTTGTTTCTGTGATGCCACAGTTGAGATAGGATGACAACAGCTATAGCCATATCTTGTGATCTCAATTCTAAGATTAAGTCTTGAACCCATAGACCTGCATTTTGTTTTTGGTATGCGGATATTTGTTCGTGTAGATTTGCTGCAAACCAGATTTTGTGAGCTAGAGGGCATTCGAAGAATAAGTGCTCAAGAGAAATGTCATCTATTAAACATCTCAAGCAGCACGATTCAGCTGGCATACGTCTTTGAATTAAGTTTACAGCTGATGGTAAGTGATTTTTGCATAGCCTCCATAAGAAGTGTTTGACCTTTGGTTGTATTGTTAGAGACCATATCCTTTTCCAATGTGGGGAGGGTCCTGAGCTACTCGTTGCCATATTTCCTGCAAAGGCGAAATTCGAGGAGTTAATACCCAAGTTATAGCTGGATTTGACCATGTACTTACAGTCCTCTGCTGGTTGCCATATCCATCTGTCTGGGCCTCTGGGGTTTGTACTTCTTGGAAACGATAGAATGATATATGACTTTTCACGATTGAACGTGTTTCGCACAAGGTCTTCATTCCATCTTGTGCCATTGTCAGTCATTAGATGAGATACCGTAAGGTTTCCAGGATAGCTGTTCGGCAAGGATGTAGGTTTTTGATTCTCTGTCCTCGGGAGCCATAAATTATTTTTTATGTTTGTATCCGCTCCCAACCTAATCCTTCTCCGAATCCCTTTCAGTAATAATTGTCTTCCTTCTAGAATAGATCTCTAGGCATATGACGGATTCCATCCTAACTTAGCATCCAAGAATGTCGTTGATGGAAGTATTTGGCTTTTAAAATCTGCAAAACCATGGAGTGTGGCTTCTCTAGTATACGTCATGCTTGTTTTCCTAGCAGAGCAGTATTGAAAATTTTGAGTTCCTTAAAGCCCAAACCTCTCATACTCTTTGGCGAACATAGCCTAGTCCATTTAGCCCAATGTGTTTTCCTCTTCTGGGGTGCACTACCCCATCAATATTGACTGTAGAGCTCATATATGTCCTCTATAAGATTATCCGGCAGCATAAAGCACGACATAGTATAGGTGGGGATTGTTTGAAGTACTGACTTTATGAGAATTTCCTTTCAGCCCTTGGATAATTGTTTATTCTCCCAACTTTCCACTTTTGTCCATATCCTATTTTAAACTCCTTCCGAAGCAGCAGATTTTGAACGACCCAGAATTATCGGAAGTCCCAAGTACTTTTCATGAGCGATTGTTCAACCATTTGTAGAGTTGCAAGGACTTGACTTCTTAAGAGTTCATGAGTATTGCGGCTAATCATTATTGAGGATTTTCTAGATTTATCTTCAGACCTGATGCTTCCTCATACAACGACAAAATATGTTTTAGCACCATGGCTTCTTGATTAGTTGCTTCTCCTAATATCAACGTATCATCTGCAAACAGGAGGTGAGAAAGTATAGGAGCCCCTCTTGCAATTTTCACTCCATGTAGTATTCTAGTCCTTAAACTTTGTTTGATCATTTGAGAAAAAAATTCACTGCAAATGATAAACAGGTATGGAACAGAGGTCACCTTGTCTTAATCCTCTAGAAGGCGTTACCTTTCCGAAACATTTTCCATTTAGAAGGAAGGAGAAACGTACTGTCGAGATACAATTCTCAATCAGATTTATAAAAGTTGGATGAAAGCCCATCTTCTATAATGTTTTTAGAAGAAAACTCCATTCTATTCTATCAAAAACTTTGCTCATATCCAACTTAATGGACATCTGCCATTTTTGCCCTGTTATTTTCCTTTTTATATGTTGATGAACTTCATGGGCTATTAAGACATTGTGTGTGATGAGTCTGTTCTTAACAAAAGCACTTTGGTTGCTCGAGATCATCGTATCCAAGACCACTTGTAGCCGGTTTGCTATGCACTTTGACATTATCCGATAAACCACATTACATAGACTAATGGGTCGGAATTGGGTGATGTTCTTCGGCTTCTTCACTTTCGGAATGAGCACCACATTTATGTCATTAAGTTTACTCATAGATCTTCCTTCATTCAAGCATCGTAGTGCTTCACGTGTAAATTTTGGACCCACAATACCCCAATATTGTTGGAAAAATGATGGTGGCATCCCACCGGGTCCTGGAGATTTATTTGGTGCCATACTCTTTACAACAACTTGTGTTTTGCTCGTCGTGTACGATCTTGTGAGTTTTTCATTCATCATTGATGAGACTTTTGGGAAATCTGGTCCGCCAAATGGTTCACCACTAGTGGAGATGGATTAGAGCTTTTGAAAAGTGTCTGAAAATGGTTGGAGATAATGAATTCCATATCTTTCTCTTATGTACACCATCGCCCTAACTGGTCTGTTAGTCCATGAATGGTGTTTCTCTTTTTTCTGTTTATTTGCGAAAGAGTAGAAAAAAATTGTATTCCTGTCCCCTCTCTCCAGCCAGTGTTGTTTAGCTCTTTGCTTCCACCTTGCCTCTTCCATATCAAGGTGTTTCTCTAGCTTAACTTTTAGATTCGCCATGTCACTTTGTACTTCAGCAGTTATAACACCTTGTTGGAGTCTCTTGAGATGATTTGAAATGTCCTCTTTTTTCTTATACTGATTTTAGAATTCTAATTTTGCCCAGGAAGCCAGTTCACTTGAACAATCTTTTATTGTTTCCGACAGATCCGGTGTTACCGAGTTCCAATATTCTGCCACTTTCTCTTGACATCTCGGGGATTGGATCCAATAATTTTAAAAATGAAAAGGCTTAAATCTTATTTGCTGTGTCAATTCTGTTCTTTTACCTCTTAAGTGCAGCAATATTGGAACATTGTCCAACTGGTGGCTATACAAATGTTTAAGCGTTACCGTAGGGAAAGCATTTAGCCAACTAGGATTTGCCACAGCTCTATATACGGTGCTCTAACAGTGTGGGGGCCTTTCCAATTTCTAAACCTTGTGAACTTGTAGCCCTCATATCCCATGTCAATTAAGTTACAATTATTCAGAGCTACCCGAAAATCATCAATCTGGGTTGGAGGCCTATGATTGGCACTTTGAAACTCATCTTGATGTAAAACTTCGTTAAAATCCCCTGTGCATAACCATGGCATATTAGGACCGTTCCCGAGTGCTGGAAATTTGCACCAAAATTGTGGTCTCTTATTTGTGTCAGGTTCACCATAAATACCTGTACAACGCTAGAATAAGTCAGTTTTTGGATCTCTTACAGTAAAGTCAATAAAGTAAAAAGAATAACTCAAAACTGAAACTTCCAAGTCTTTATTCCAAAGTAACGTAAGACCCCCTGAGTTGCCTACATAATCAACAAAGACTCCGTGCGAGTCCAAGGAATCACATAACCCTACTAACTTATTGGAAGTACACTTAGTTTCACACAAAAAAATTAAATTGGGGGAAAATTTGCGAAGGAGGTCTTTTAGATGTCTGACTGCACGAGGGTGCGACAGGCCCCGGTAGTTTCAACTGAGAAGATTCATGGGTGTCAGTGGGACTGGTTCTTGCCAGACGCTGCCGCTGGTCCAAATGCGGGTGAGCCCACATTAAATTTCAACTCTGGGTCGAGAACAAAAGGTTTCATCAGCTTCACTTTAAGCCTTTTTGGATCCTGGAAATCTTCATCATCCATTATTTCAGCATTATCTCATGATTTTCTTTTAAAGACGGTGAGTTGGGCCTGTGCAGGTGAGTAATGGGACACCATAGGTAATTCAACCTGCTTTCCTTCCTCCATTTTCCATTTATTTTGGTCCGGCATCTGAATCCTCTCTACCGTTCCATATGTTTTATGTGTTGTAGTGATAATCTTTGCATCCCCAAAGAGAAAGGGATTATGTGAATTGGGCGGCTAGATTAACCGATCAATCTTCGGTGGAGAAGCCTTTGTCTGCGCCGGCTTTGATCCTCGGATGGAGCTAATTTCCTCCACAATCAGTGGCTTCATCCTTGTGAGTGTCGTCGAATCTATACCACCACATATGTCACCTGGGCACTACCACAGAGACCCCCCTCTAGCACCGGTTTTTTAGCACCGGTGCTAAAAATCTAATAGCACTGGTTTTTAAATTTTTAACACCGGTTTTAAAAATTGGTGCTAAAAATTTGAAAATTTTATTTTTCTCGCCAAAGAAATAGCCAAATTTTATTAAATAGCACCGGTTTTTAAAAACCAGTTCTAAATATTTGTAAAATTCTATCTTCCCGCCAACAAATTCAAAATAGCACCGGTTTTAGTAAAAATAGCACCGGTTTTAAAAACCGGCGCTAAAAATTAAGGAATAGCACCGGTTTTTGCAAAGAATAGCACCGGTTTAAAAAACGGAGCTAAAACTTAAAATTTAACACCGGTTTTTTGTAAAATTTAGCACCGATTTTAAAAACCGGTGCTAAAATTTAAAAACAGCTCTAGTTTTTTAAAAAATAGCACCGGTTTTTAAAAAACCGATGCTAAAAATTTTCTACACTCATTTTCCCGCCAAAGAAATAGCCCAAAATTTTAAAATAGCACCGGTTTTGAAAACATTAGCACTGGTTTTGGTAGAAAATAGCACAGGTTTAAAATTTTCCCGCCAAAGAAATCGCAAAAAAAATTTCCGGCGAAAGAAATTGTAAAATAGTATCGATTTTGGAAGAAAATAGCACCGGTTTAAACCGGTGCTAAAAATATTTAAATTTTTCCCGTCCAAAGAAATCGCCAAAAACTTCTAAATATTTTTTGAAATTTTTTTAATTTCATTATTTCTGCTAAAGAATTCAAAAAAATCGCTAAAAATTTGAAATAATCTTCCCAGAAATTTCATGAGCTGGGAGCAGCAGCGCAGCCGCTCTAAACTTTTTTTTTAACTTTCAAAATCGTTCACTTCTTTTGTTGACTTTAACTAATGACTAAGTTAAGTTAAATTAATCATTGATTCACCTTCACTGACCTCATATATATATAAATAAGAATAAAATTTGTTTACATTAACTAATTAACTTTCAATCCTTAATTGATTTAGTGTACATAAATACAACTTTAACAAATTAACGGTGAAACTTTACTTTACTTTTAATATATAAACACTGATAACTAGGCCGGCTTTGACTAATCAACGGTGAACCTATACTTGACTTTCAATATATAAACATTAAAAATAAAGTTGACTTTAACTAATTAACGGTCAAACTTTATTAGAATTAGTATATGATAAATACTAATAAAAATGTTTGAATTTGTCTAATCAACAGTCAAACCTTAGTTGACTTTCTATATATAAATACTAATTAATCAAACTTTACTCGAATTTTAATATATAAACACTAATAACTAGGTTGACTTTGTCTAATCAACGGTCAAATTTTACTCGACTTTCCATATATAAACACTATAACTAGGTTGACTTTGTCTAATCAACGGTCAAAATTTACTTGACTTTCAATATATAAACACTAATAACAAAGTTGACTTTAACTAATCAACGGGCAAACTTTATTTGAATTAGTATATGATAAATACTAATAAAAATGTTTGACTTTGTCTAATCAACAGACAAACCTTAGTTAACTTTCTATATATAAATACTAATCAACGATCAAACTTTACTCGACTTTCCATATATAAACACTATAACTAGGTTGACTTTGTCTAATCAACAGTCAAACTTTACTTGACTTTCAATATATAAACACTAATAACAAAGTTGATTTTAACTAATCAACGGTCAAACTTTATTTGAATTAGTATATGATAAATACTAATAAAAAATGTTTGACTTTGTCTAATCAACAGACAAACCTTAGTTAACTTTCTATATATAAATACTAATCAACGGTCAAACTTTACTCGACTTTCCATATATGAACACTATAATTCGGTTGACTTTGTCTAATCAACGGTCAAACTTTACTTGACTTTCAATATATAAACACTAATAACAAAGTTGAATTTAACTAATTAACGGTCAAACTTTATTTGAATTAGTATATGATAAATACTAATAAAAAATGTTTGACTTTGTCTAATCATCAGTCAAACCTTAGTTGACTTTCTATATATAAATACTAATCAATGGTTAAACTTGACTTTCTATATATAAATACTAATCAACAGTCAAACCTTAGTTACCTTTCTATATAGAAATACTATGTTAACTTTAACTAATCAATGGTCAACCTTAATTAACTTTTGATATATAAATGCTAATAAGTAATTTAACTTTAACTAATAACTAAGTTGCCTTTATAGTAATATAATAAGAGTAGGTCTCCTGACAGGCGGTCTGTCCATAAGCTTAAGGACGGGCCACTTATTTCTTACCTTATATACTGCATTTGTTAAATTACACACAAAATTTAAAATTTTTGAAAATATTTTTTAAATCATATATTTTTATATTTTCACATTTAAATACATTTTATTACTTGTTTTAACTTATAAAATGCAATATTTAAATTTTATAAAAAAATTACAACATTTAAGTTAAATGCCCCTGTGGACTGACTATAAGCTTATGGAAAGGCCGCATTTCCTGAGACTTTCCCATATAATAATTATTCAAAATTCTGCAATAAAAAATGAAATTTAAATCAATTTATTTTTGATAAATCTAATCCATTAGTATACTTAGATACACTGAATCTCAGCATTTAAAATTGCATCATATATAAGGAAAAACTGTTAACTCCCTCGCTGAAACCCTCCTCACTTCCCTTCCTCGACGGCGGAACTACACATTCTTCCTTGATGGCTCACTCCCTCCACTCCACACCACCGCGAAGCCCCCACTGTCGAGAAGTCCCCCACCACGAAGCCCCTCCACCACCGCAAAGCGCTCCATCCATCGAGAAGCTCCTTGCACCGAGAAGTTCTCCGCCACCGAGAAGCCCTTCTGCTCCTCTACGAATCTGTCCCGCTGAAGTTGATGCCCTCCGCCTCTACGGATCTGTCCGGCACCGGATCCGTTATCCTATAGCCCCGCTTCTCCATCTCCAGGCCGCCACACTCCTTCTACCATTCATCGCTCCTCCACCGTTCTTCGTTCATCCCTCCTCTACCATTCACCGTGAGCCGTCCCTGAAGAGGGCTTGGGATGGATCTCAAGTGTTGGTTCTCTTGGCCTTTCGTTTATAGGTGGCTTAAGTACTTCCATTGGTGAGTTATGTTTCTTAAATCAACTCTTTGAATTGGTTTTGTGTTTTTTAAGCCATTTGATTGATCATTTCTGGATATATATGAATAAGGGGTTTTCCTTGATTATGTGTGTAAAGTATGGAGCATTTTGGTGCTTATGTTTAATTGGAATGGCAACGTGTGAAACGTGGAGTATGTATAACATGTGTTCTAGTTTTTAAGTATTGGTGTTGCTTAGACATGTTTACATTTCTATTAGGTATGTAGAAAATGATATGATGAACTAGGCTGTTTGATATTCAACTTGCTTTTTGTGAATTGTGGATGCTAGTCTAAAATGGCTCCTATCTCTGGTTCTGGTATTGTTTCCTTCAGTTTTTCCGAAGCATCGGAGTGACCTTGTACTCGGTTACACGAAAATCCCAGTGTCTTTACATTCCTAAGGGTTTTTGAGTTGTATGGTAGTTTTTGAAGAGGAGTGTCTTTGGTGGTTTAAATTTCAAAAGAGAGTATTGGTTCTCCCATGACATATCATGAATTAGGCTATTTTATTTTGTTACTATATTGGAAGTTGGATTTCTTTTTCTAGAGGGCTTACTGTAAGAACAAACACCCACTAAGTGTTAATATGTTTGCAAACACCTCAGACTCGGTTGAGTTTGAAGGTGACTTGTCATTCTATAGAAGATACAGTACAATTTTGTTGCACAATAGTGGTTGCTGATACTCATCTTCCATATACTGCTTAGGTGCGTTGCTTTTGGTTCTTAATCAAGTTCTGGACATGAAGATGTTGGGCCTTCTATAGGTGATGAATCTGCTCATACTGTTTAGTTTAAGTGTCTCAATTGGCTATGAATGTACTAATTTACTGTGGACACATTAAAATAGCCCGGTTGCTAGATCTGTGACACCTATTTCTTCAAAGCATAATGTATTTCTAATTTTCCATTTGTGTACGCCCATCTTACATATCTTACATACTATGAACCTTCAAGGTTTTGAGTTTCCAAAAGGCTAATAGTGAAGAATTCTATAAACACACACCCAATAAAGTTGTAATCTTCATGCCAGAGGTATTTATTCATTACAGCTTTGTTTTTTTTTTTTTGGCATTTCCAGAGTTGTTGGATTGCTGATGCTTCTTTGCATTTCTATAGGACTCAACAACGCATATGGGAAACACACAGAGACTTGGTAGCAAGAAAACATTGCTGCAGACTTCTGATTGTGTCACTGCTAAACTGTATGAACTTTGTCATGTCATGTGAAATGCATGGTTGTTGGCCCATTTGTTATGAATGCTACAAGTTAAATGATGACTTTTGAGGGAAAAGCAAACATATTTTGAGTCCCACTCAAATGAAGTTTCTGTTGATGCTTGATGATATGTTTCACTTTGGCATTTTAATGTTGTATTTTACTTTAAACATTTTTTACTCTGTAGCGTATGATTTATGTGAGTAATATTGTTACAGTCATTTCATTAATGTTATGAATCAGCATAGGAAGAATATGATATATATGTGTTTATCTTGGTGATTATTTTGTGCTTTACTTTACCGAATGTTGATGTGTGACTGAATCAAATTGAGTTATGTAGCCTCGTTAAGTAATCAAGGTTGATATACTGATATGAACGTCTTTATTCTGGTATAAGCTTATGGCATGGTTTCCAGTGATCTATTGAATAAGCTTATGTCATGGTGAGATTGATTCCTCTCCAAGGTCTCCACCGCAATGTTTAGTCACATAGATTATTAGTTTTGTATCATAAATTTTTTTGGTTTTATTTCTATATTATCATTTTTGTGAAGTTAATTTTATTATTAAATTGATGTCCTATTAAATTGTTAGTTTCAAGTCCTTTTCTCTTCCTCTGAAAGCTGCAGCGTGCTGTCGCTTCCTCTGTTTCAGGTCTTCTCTTCCTCTGAAAGCTGCAGTGCACTGCCGCTTTCAGAAGAAGGAATTTTTTTATTCATCGTAAATATTTTAGCACCGGTTAAAATAGGTGCTAACAAAAAAAATTGGTGCTAAATTTAGCATCGGTTTTTTTGTTAGCACCGATTTTTCAACCGGTGCTAATTTAGCACCAGTTTTTTTTGTTAGCACCGGTTTTAACCGGTGCTAATTTAGCACTGGTTTTTCAACCAGTGCTAACAAAAAAACTGGTGCTAAAATTAGCACCGGTTCAAAAACCAGTGCTAACAAGAAAAACCGATGCTATAGCGGTACATTTTAGCACCAATTTAAAAATCGGTGCTAACTAAAAAACCGGTGCTAAAAGTTGGGATTTAGCGCCGGTTTTTTTCCAACCGGTGAAACCGTTTCATCGGTTACTTAGGCACCCGTTTTTTTTTGCAAAAAAACCGGTGCTAGAACATAAAAAAACTGGTGCTAAAGGGTCCTTCTTGTGATAGTGGGGATTTGACGCTGCTCCCTATCTGGGTTTGCCGGATCGTATGTTACCATGGATGGTTGCTTGCTGCTCACCCACGCCCAGGCTTTCCCGGAGATGCTGATACTATTCGCTCCTGTGCTATTGGCTGTGAAAGCCCAATTTCCACGACGGTGGGGACCGTTGGCTGTGGAAGCCCAATTTCCACGATGGTGGGGGCTGACGTAAGCATGGCAGCGGTTTGGCGAGACTTGGAGCTAGCGTCTCTCTGTTTGAGTTTGTCCAAATTCCGCCATAGGTGCCTTCCCTGTCCTGTGAGACAGACCAATAGCCTCTTGAACCTGTGTATGTTCAGCTTCTACTTCAGTGCTTTGATTTTCTTCTCGATGCCTCATTAGTTTGAGAGGATAAATTGAGTCATTTTCTTCCTTTGATTGAATTTCAATTACCACTGGCCCGCTCTCAAATCCCGATGGTGGCGAATTCAAGTATATGCTTCCTCCATCCTTGCCTCGTGAAATTTGTTTGTTGGACTTTGCTGGTGATGATCTTTGTAGATTGATTGGATGAATTTCCAGGGACTGGATGAATGCTTTATCATAGGATGCAGGCTTGATTGGCCGGCGGTGTTGATCCTTGATGCTCAATGCTTTCGCCCAGAACCTTTCAATGCTGGCATCAGACATAAAAGTTGAGTCCTCCTATTCCTCGACATATAATCCTTTCCAATTTAAAAATGGTTAGGAGTTTGTCTAGGAGTATTAATTACTAGATGACCCTCTTTATTGACAGAAAAACTCCCTGCACAATCAACTCCCTTTACTTTTAATGGGATGTAATTATTTGCCGTCCTGCAATCACTCTCTGTTACTGGCGTAATAATAGGGGAGCTGTTTGCTTTCCTTGTGAGGGTTTGGAGATGTTTCTCTATTGGATTAATGCCTTGATTAGCGCCCTGGCTTGAATGCTCCAGTGCTGCAATCACCAGAGTCCTTTGCCCCCGCTCGTTTCCGGCCATGGTTGGATCAGAAGCTGCATCCTTGTATATCACTTTCTCCTGGTCCTCCTTCAGCCTTCTTTGGTGAAGCACCCCTGGGCACTCCATCAGGTATAGCTAATCATTTTCATATCTCAGCTAACGTCCATAGCCCATTGGCATGAACAAGTCTCGTTGTGGGGTATCCTTCTTCGGGCAGTCCGATTTTGGATGGTCCAAGCAATCACATAGTTGGCAGAACATTGGCAATTTCTCATATTGAAAGTAAAACATGTAATCAGTACCTTTGAATTCAACTGTGATTACTCTTGATAACGGCTTATAGACATTGATTATTGCTCTTATCTTCAGTGTATTTCCCATACATTTTCCAACCTTATTTTTAACACTTTTACAAAATCCCCCAGGTAGTCTCCAATCAAGGCAGCCATGTTCGGTGTCATTAGAATCAGTGGGACGTCATAGACATGAATCCAGATGAGGGTCTTCGCAAAACAGGGATGACGAAGGGCCTCTGCTCCATCGGTTTCCACAAATACAACCAAGTGATGCTCAAAAGACCAGGGTGACGACTCAGTTACCTTGGACCTATCTTCTAGCCTTTCAAATTCGAACAAGGCGAGGCTGACTCCCATCTGGTATCCTTCCACCTTACCATTACAGGTCCACGCCCTTTTCATTGTGGAGATCATGTAGTCAACTCTCCTTGATTTCTTATTCAGGATCTTTGCACCTAGAAAGTACGATTTTGGCTGTTGGTCTTCATATTGCAATGAGTCTGGGGCTATGATTCTGTTTTGTTTCATCAGAGAGGTTAATTTTTGCATACTGGGCTATCAACTCTTCCCTCATTGTTGCAGCAGCAAGATAATCTATATGGCAGATTAGGAGTATATGGAGAGTATGGTTGTGATGAATGAAATTGGTGAGAGCTGGAGGGTATTGAATACGTGAATATACAGGGATTTATGAGATCTTCATATTGATGAAATTCCTTCAATCAAGTATTTGTGTATATCCTAATTGATTTTGTAAGAACGTAAACGTTTATTTTCTCTTAAAAAATCAAACTTGAAAATCAAAATAGCATGTGCAAATAGGCTCCAGATACATTGAGGGATGATAAGATCTTGAAAAACTAGGAAAGGATTTCCTAGAGAGAGATTATGAGTAGAGAGAAGAGAAAGCAAATTCTATCAAACTAAATATTTATACAAATTTGTACTACAATAAACTTAATACTATTTTATTTATTATTTTATATTCATTGAATTTTATGAGAAAGGTGATAGTAATAGTCTCTTTTATTTTTATTGGAAACATATACATTATCTCATAATTATAAAAGTAATATACTCCCCCCTCCCTCTAAATTGCTTAATTATATTTTACGGTCTTTAATAAGTATGTTTGGCCGTAAATATATCTATTTACCTACAACAGTGTTACATAAAAAATAATATTTAGAAAATATATGTTAAGATGAATCTAACACGATCTATTTTTTATTATATGTAAATTAATATATATTTACGGTCAAATTTGATAAAATTTGACCCCAATGTAATTAAGCAATTTATAGGTGGTTGGAGGAAGTATGTGTTTTTAAATATTGTAAATAATGATCACAGACGATTTAGGATCAAATTTGACTACGATTTAAAGTTACATAAGTATTTAATTTTTGGTAATAGCGGTTTAGGAGAGTCCTTTTTCAACTTTTCTGGATAAAGGTCTTTTGTAATAATGACCACGCCGCCAAACCAACATCGTCAAACCTACTCCCCGGTACAACCTATTGGCATCATCGTCCATCTCACCTTTTCCTACCTCACCATTCCGTGCCCTGCGTAAGCCGGTCAAATGGATCGAGTTACCCGTTGGATAATCGTTATTCATATATTATTTTTATTTATTGGATAAGACTTATTGAATAATGATCCATTGGATTAATTGATATAATTGTGTTGTAGTTATTCGATTTAGTTTGGTTGGATAATGGGTTACCCGCTGGATAATTTTGGGTGGGTTGAGTTGGGTTGGGTAATAGGTGACCCGTGGATAATTTCATATCACAACTAAAGTTTTACAAGTTTGATTACGATTGATTTAATTTTTCCCTAATATATAATCATTTATTATATTATGTAATATAATATTATGTACAGTATATTATATTTAATAAAAATAAAAAATATATAATATGTTGGCTTTGTAAACTCGACGAAATTAACAAACAATATTAGTTGGGATTGAGTTCGAGCTCAAATACTATACGAGCTCGAATATTGTACGAACTCGAATACTGTACAAGATTGAGCTCGAATACCGTACGAACTTGAATACTGTACGAACTCGAATACTGTATGAGATTGAACTCGAATACTGTACGAGATTATGCTCGAATATTATATGAGATTGAACTCGAATACTATACGAGATTAAGCTCGAATATTGTACGAACTCGAATACTGTACGAGATTGAGCTCGAATATTGTACGAACTTGAATATTGTACGAGATTGAACTCGAATATTGTACGAACTCGAATACTGTACGAGATTGAGTTCGAACACTGTACAAGATTGAACTCGAATATTGTGCGAAATCAAATACTGTACGAGATTGAATGCAAATTTTGTACGAACTCGAATACTGTACGAGATTGAATTTGAATACTGTACGAGCTCGAATACTGTACGAACTCGAATATTGTACTCGAATAATTTGTGAATTATAATTTGTATAATTTGTGAATTATAGTGAATATTTATGTTAAATATTACACATGCATTTAATTGGGTAATTTTGGATATTTATTGGGTATTGTTATGTTCCCATTGAGTTAACATAATATGGGACCCATTGAGATCAAAATTTCTCATTAACATAATTATTCTCATCCCAAATCCTAAAAAATAATGAGCGATCACATTGGATAATGACAACTTGTAATCCAAATCGATAGAAAATGTTTAATGATAACTTATTGGGTTAATTATATAATGACTTATTGGATAATATATTTTAACTCATTGAGTCATATGAATATCTCATGTGTTATCCATTTAATGACCCAACCCATTTATGACCCACCCATTATAACTCATTTAATAAATGAATTAATTGTATAATAACTCATTGAAAAATGACCAATTGAATTTGGATAATGAATTTATCCAATTAACCCATTTGATGGTCATGCCCAGCAGAACCCCCATAAGCATGGCTCCAGGAATGATGAATTTAGTGCTCTTATTAAAAATGGTATCTGGGAAGTGGTTCCAAGGCGAGAAATTGCTATGTTTGTGGCTACAGTAGCCACAAACGGCAATTTTCTATAGAGGACGCATTACCGTAATGCGTCCTCTAATTTTTGTTTTTTTTTTGCTTTTTCCGGTCAAAAATATCAGACGGTGGACTGTGGCGCGACACGTGGCGAGGACGCATTATGGTAATGCGTCCTCCCATCCGGGCGTATATTTTTTTTGGAATAATCCGTAGGTGCCACGTGGCCGAATGGGGATTTGCCACGTGGCGAGGACGCATTATGATAATGCGTCCTCTCATCCGGACATATAAATTTTTTTTTGGAAAATCCGGATGTGCCACGTGGCCGAATGGGGATATGCCACGTGGCGAGGACGCATTATGATAATGCATCCTCTCATCCGGACATATAAATTTTTTTTGGAAAATCTGGATGTGCCACGTGGCCGAATGGGGATTTGCCACGTGGCGAGGACGCATTATGATAATGCGTCCTCTCATCCGGACATAATTTTTTTTGGAAAATCCGGATGTGCCACGTGGCCGAATGGGGATTTGCCACGTGGCGAGGACGCATTATGATAATGCGTCCTCTCATCCGGACATATAAATTTTTTTTTGGAAAATCCGGATGTGCCACGTGGCCGAATGGGGATATGCCACGTGGGGATATCCCATCCGGCCCCTTTTTTTTAAATCCCCAGGCCACGTGTCGGCCAGGGGAGTTGCCACGTCGCGGCTGCATGTGAACCAAATCGGTCAAAAGTGGAATTTTCGGTCGAATGAGGAGCTGCCATGTGGCAAGTTGCGTCAGAATTTTTTTGTTTAAAGCACCCTATCCAGCCTTGTCCATCTTCTTTAGCCTTCCTTTCTCACCTTTCTCCCACTGTAAGTCACATTTTCGCCAGTGTTCGGGTGCTTCCGCCATTTCCAGCTGCACTCTTTCTCCGCTGCACTCGTTCTCTGGTATTGCTCTACCGGTGTTCCTCCATTTTTATCTGAAGTTCAAGTTTTTTACGGGATCCGGTATTTTCCTTTTTTTCCGCTGAATATTTGTTTGTTTTTTTGTTAATTGCTACTAATTTGTTAATCGGATTTCGGTTGCAGAGATCGTGTTCGGGTTGAAGTGGACCCCGTCGACCCACCGTTGACCGCATTGACCCACCGTTGACCCGCATTGACTGACGTTGACCTGTTTGTTAACCCGACGTTGACTGCGTTTCTTGACACCGTTGAGCCCATCGAACCGTCGTTGCCCCATTGACCTGCCGTTGACCCGCGTTGACCACGTTGACCGACGTAGACCCGTAAGTCTCAGAACCCCTCCCACTCTGTTATCCTTTATGTAGTAGGTATTTGCGGCCTACAGAATTATACGAACGTGTTCCGACATTATGTGAGTGTCGCACATTGCCGGTCGTCGGTCAGTTGTTACCGTTTGGGTTGAATTATAATCTGTTGATATGCTGGAGTAATTTAGTTAATTTAATTGTATGTGTATGATTGTGTTGTCTGATTGTGTGTACATTTCATGATTGAGCTTGGTTCGTTGCGTTGTGAGTTATGTGTTACGTGTTTGTGTGTTGCAGTTCTGCGATGTTTTTGGCAGTGTATATGTATAGAGGGGGCCAGATTAAGTTTGATTTGGGTGTGGGTGTTTATTATGATCCTCTAATGCCGGAGCGAGTTATGACTCTCGAGCGGAGGTTGAACTACTTGGAATTGTTTGATTTAATTGTAACGAGACTGGCCATTGTGAGGGAGAGTTGTTCGTTGAAAATGTATTACCGGTGTCCCGAGCTGATTGGTTCGGCGGTATACTATTGATGTTATCCTGTGGAAGATGATGAGTCAACCACGTTCTTCTTCAACGTTGTTGATCGAATGGCATTGTCCTCTGCGGATTTTTACATTGTTACGGAACAGTTGCCAATCGCTAATTATGGGGCGCGGGGAAGCACGTTCATGTCATTGCTGAGCAACGTGCAGAACTCCGCCGCTGTGCCCAGTATACCACCACCTGTTCGTAGCTGGGGTCTTGAATTTGGTGAGTCCAGCCAACCTGGACAGTATGCCCACGTGGATTGTGCCCAACCGTCCACAAGTGGTGGTAGAGCCGTGGTAGACTATGGCGAGCAGAATGTCTTCCGCAATGATTTCGCGGATGCCATTAGGGACCGCGATGCTCGGCATGATGGTAGCGAGGATGACGGCTCGGCACCTGGACTTGATGGTGGAACCGAGGATGATCGTTCCTTATCAACCGATTCGAATCTCGGGGACGAGGAAGAGCAATTGGTGTGCACGAACAATGTACCGACGTCGTTTCATATTCTGGCAAACCCAGATACACAGGCCTACTATAGGGATTATGGGGGCCCCGATGAGGATAGCTATGGCCCTACCCATTTTGGGTCCGGCGTTTCTACCTATGTCCAGGAGACTGGTAAAGTGGACGTGGGTATGCGATTTCAGACAAAGCCGCAGTTGGTCGAAGCTATTTCTCGGTGGAGTTCTATGATGAACAGGGAACACAGGGTTGTGGAGAGCAGTTCACGCACATGGTATGCGAAATGCAAGGACGTCGTCGAAGGAACTGGGAATTGTGTTTGGGTTTGCAGAGCTTCGAAAAAGGCTTCGCATGGTATGTGGCAGATCACCAAATGGGCTAGTAGCCATGGGTGTGTCGGGGCTGGTCGATCTACGGGTAACGTGAATCTGACGTCGGTGATGATCGCCCGTTCAATCCGCCACCATATTGATGTTAACCCTTCGTACACAGTGAAAGATGTGCGAGCTCAAGTGAATGATGAGTTCAATGTCACGATCTCCTACAAGAAGGCCTGGTATGCTCGGCAGAAGGCAATTGACATGGTATTTGAAACGTGGGAGGATTCTTTTGAACAGCTCCCAACTTTTATGGATGAACTTGTAAGGGCTAATCCGACCACCGTTGTTGATTGGGCTGGCGTACCTGACAGAATACACGGTCCCGGGTGTATGAAATTTAAATTTGTGTTCTGGGCATTCGGTCAGGCAATTGCAGCCTTCCGCCACTGCAGGCCAGTGATCAGCGTCGACGGCACTCACTTGAGAGGTGCATACAAGTCCACAATGCTGGTCGCCGTGACCCACGATGCAAATGATTACATCCTCCCTATCGCTTACGGAATTGTCGACGAGGAATCGAATGAAAGCTGGAACTGGTTCATGGGGAGACTGCGTCTTCACGTTGTTGGTGGTGATAGCAGACCAATCTGTGTCATATCAGATAGGCACGCAGGACTTGTAAATGCGATGACAAATATGGAGGAGTGGATGGAGCCAACCGGATACCACCGGATTTGCTTGCGGCATTTTCAGTCAAACTTCTTATCACATGATCGCGGGAAGTTCAAGAATGCGCTCATGAAGTCTCTGGTGTGGCAGCTTGGTAGTGCCAGGCGCGAGAGCAGGTGGAGGGAGTACAAGGAGGAGCTGGAGAGTATGGATCCGTCCGCTTGGGCTTGGCTGGAACGGCAAGATAGGAGTAGGTGGTGTCTTGCCTTCGATGATGGTGATCGGCGGTGGGGAATTTTGACAACGAATCTGTCGGAGAGCTTCAACAACTGCTTACGACGCGTACGCCACCTTCCAATAATAGCGTGTGTCAAAGCGACGTTCGAGCGAACGGTTGAAATGTTTGCACAAAGGCCTACGGACGCTATGGATTGGAGGTACATTGTCAGTTAATTGCATTTTCAGATTTACCGGTATGCCGGTTCGCTGCTTATGAGATATTGCCCGTCTGTCCAGGTCCGTGTTCCCTTAGAGGATCGGGAAAAAGTTCCAGAAGCAGGATACATTGGCACAAGGACATATCGTCACCCTGTTCGGGCACGCGTCGCAGACATACAGGGTTGTGGCGAGGAACATCGACGGGAGCATTAGTAAACGACAGTACACGATCAAATACCGTAGCAGAGAGTGCACTTGTCGCGAATGGCAAATATTTCGTTTCCCTTGTTCCCATGCCCTGGCCGTTTGTTGACATAGGCGTGACGATCCTGCTAGTCTGTGTGACCGGGTGTATCACACGACCACATATGTCCAACAATACAGTCAGGGGTTCATGCCCGTGCGAGATCCATCACTCTGGCAGTGTGCCAGTTGGAGGTTGATTCCGGATGTAGAAAAGTTTCGCAACAGGAGGCGTGGATAGTTTGCGGAGAGTAGGATAAGGAATCAGATGGATGACAGGGTGGCGGGTGAAACTAGGGGCGTCCGTAGGCGTGGTCGTGCTTAGTATCGTGGTGTTATACGGTGTCTGTAATAGAACCTCCATCTTTCACTTGGTTTGTATTGTACATCGATGGGAGAGGGCATGCTTAGTCTGTCGTTCGTAGTCTGATGTAGTATTCCTTGTACTAAATGATATATGTGGCAGATTTTTTTGTATTACTTATGTTTGGCAAATATGTGTCACATTACGCAGTGTTACTTTTATCTGTGCTATTCTTCCAGAAAAAACATCTAACTTGGGTTGGTATTTGCGCACAGGTAAAAACCATGTACCATCCAGGACCGATTGAGGAGGACTTGCTGTACCTACACCAGGAGCACCGTGCTCGTGCCCTATACAATGGCAATCTAGAGGACGAGACACTGCAGGTGCGACGGTGCGACGGGGCATGCTGGACCGAGCAACCGCCAGAACAGGTTATGTGGTATGTTCGTGACGCCGGATTTCAGGGACTCCTGGACTCTGCCGCAATACAGATTGACCACTCCCTCATCACCGCCCTAGTGGAGCGTTGGCGCCCAGAGACGCACACGTTTCACCTACCAATGGGGGAGGCTACGGTCACCTTGCAGGATATAGGGGTCCTGTGGGGTCTACCGATCGATGGCATCCCAGTAACAGGGGTTGACACCGTTAGGCGTCCGGAGGACTGGCAGCTCATCTGCACAGACTACCTGGGAGCTACACCAGACCTCACTTGTATCAGGGGGGCCGCATTAAGGCCAGGTGGTTGGGAACGCTACTGCACAGTCCGTTCCCCGATGATACCACTGATGTACAATGCCAACAGCGGGCTAGGGTTTTCCTTCTGCTGCTTCTTGGGGGAATGCTGATGTCCGACACATCCGGCCACCTCATCCCGTTGCTCTACTTATCCGCACTTACGGATTTGGGTGCAGTCCATCGGTACAGTTGGGGGAGTTCGATTCTTACATGCTTGTACAGGTCGTTGTGTGACGCGGCAATCCCACAATCTAAATCCATATCCGGGCCACTTGTCTTGCTACAGGTAAAATTGTTGGTAAACATAGCCGTTCGTACATACCGTGCTTAATATTAACGGGCATTTCTATTGCATTTACTGGCAGTTGTGGGCATGGGAACGCATACCATCCATCCGTCCGGCCGGGGCACTACCGGTGACAGTGACGATGAGTGCTCTTGGATCCCGGTACTTGTCTGATCCCTCAATATACGGTATTCATAAGTCCACATGCAATTCCATACTTGGGCTAATTTGTGTCACTCGGTTCCTCATAGGTGGAGGGCACGTTACGATTGTTCACAATCGCCAATGCACGTTCTCAAAGTATACCGTGATCAACTGACGTCTCTCAACCACAATCAGGTATAGGAATAACTGGATTTTGATTTCTAGACTTCGCACGAAAAATGGTTTCCTTTACCTAACGGCAACACATGCATCTTGTCTCAGTTCATCTGGCAGCCATATGCGGAGGACGTCCTGGAGCAACTCCCGCGGTATTGTACGGATGGTAGAAACAATTGGCTGCTTTGCGTCGACCTCATCTGCTGGCATGCCGTGGAGTTCCATCATGCGCATCGTGTTCTCAGGCAATTCGGCCTGATTCAGCCAATACCCACCCAGTTGGTCAGTAGGGATGAGTACAACTTGGTCCACACTAGAGACCGTCGCGGAAGGTCGGGCATGGATTGGCGTGTCGAGCTCAGAAGATATCTCGACACTTGGGAACATCGGTCCAACCGACAAGTACCCCCACTGGGGAGTGCGGATCCATACCTACCCACCTGTGATTACTTGGAGTGGTACTTCCGCAAGACGGTGTCCTTCATTGATCAACCAGGGCGGCCTGTAACAGCTGCTGAGGGTTTCCACGGGGACGGTGCAACCGCAGAGTACTTGGTATGTCCTAAATTTCAAATATTGTCAAGAAAGAATACAACAGAGCTCCTCAAAATTATATATCTGACATATTCATCTCGATTCCGTAGTTGCAGGCAATGACACAGTTGCATGGCATGTCAGACATTAATCTGGATGGTTGGCCCCCACATTCTGCGGACGTCATAAGGGGGATGCATCATGTTATCACACGTAGTCTACAACATGCGCATTAGCCCTCCAGGCCGCAGCATTATCAACCGTTTGTGCACTGTGAGGAACCGCTCCCTGGTGTCAGATATACTGACCTCAGAACCCACCGTCAGGCCCCACCTGGTCGGCAAGGAGGTCGGAGGCCTCGTGCTAGGGGGCATGCAGAACACATTGGTTCATCACAAGCGGGCCCCTCACATGCGAGTCCACCGATTTGCGGACCATCAGCCGGGGAACCCTCACAGTACAACATGGATGCATCAGATTACAATGCATATGTCACTCCAGCATCCAGTCATCGGTACATGTCCCATATCGATCCATCACATACAGGTACTATTCCATATGCCTACTGTGATTCGAACGAGGAAGCGGGATACGAAATGGAGGAGGACATACCGGCGGGAGCTCCACGTGAGGAAGAACATGTACCTGCACAGACGGTTGTACCACGGCGGACATCCAGGACCATACGTCCTCCCCCGTGTGGAACGGGTGGAAAGCTTTGCAGAGACCATCGATAGGACAGTACATGCTATTCACCACTAATTGGCATTACATTTCACTCGTATTGTTCTACACTGTACATTTATACTTACTAGTATCCATTCTAACTATGCAACACTCCGTTCCTGCACCGACATTCAAGACTATTCAAAAAGATTCGAACAACGAGACCCAAAATAATCATTTGACTATTTTCCAAATTTTCATCAAACAAACAAAAGTATGCTTATGCGCAATCTTGAACGAAAACACGTGGACCAGAAATAGTAAGTTACAAACTGCAGCAACCCACGATAATTCAATACTCAAATTCACGACTCATTCGAAACTCCACACTCCTGTTGAATTCAGGGCGGAACAGTATAATAAGCTTTCTCCCCAATAAATAAAATTCTCCTCACGATAAATTTACCGAACATAACAAAATATAATAAACATTATTTCATTCACAGATTACATTAGCACCGTAGTTAAATTCAAATCTCATTTCCAACTTTTCCAAAACAATTGTAGGAAACAATACCCATTCCAGGACTCGTTCGAGGAGCTCCCGAGAAATAAATTTATGCAAATTTGCACTAATTTCCAACATTCCGCTGATCAATTTTCCGAGAAGAAAATTCATAGGGCTTCCAAAGGACTCATTCCAAAAACGAATCCTCCGCATAATATCCCGAAGAGCTAGATAATGCCAGATTTGTAGACTGTTTTAAAAAATGAGTCCTCTACATTCTTCCGTCAAAAACCAAATTATTGCCAGGTCCGAGGGCTCGTTTCAAAAACGATTCCTCCAAATACTTTCATAAAAACAATTCGCCGGATCTGAGGAGTCGATCCCCAAAACGAGCGCTACGAAAATTATTTCGGGAAAACTAAAGTCCGGCTGAATCAGGCATTATTTTATTTCATAAACAAGTCCTCTACCTGATGCTAAAAATAAAATCGTTCCCAAAACGAGCCCTCCAATCGATTTTAGAAACAATAAAATAATTGCTAACAATTTTCGGACGAAAAAAAATGCATTACGAACCAAACAAAACAAAAATAAAAACAAAACAAAAACCAAAAAAAAATGGGACCATTTCCGCCGCCAAATTGCATCAGAAACCAAACAAAAATAGGAACAATTCTAAAAACAAATGCTGAAAACAAAAAAAGGGGAGGACGCATTATGGAAATGCGTCCTCAACCCTCTACTTCCACATCCAAGGGGCACCACATTTTGGACCATTCTCCTATTTTATGCAATGGAAAAATCAGGCACTCGTTCCAAGGCCACCTGTTGCTAATATTATTTGCCCCATGTCACTCTTTATATAGGCACCATTTATTCTTTATTAGCTTGGTGCATGAAGGCTACTACTTGTACATTTCGATTATCCCCACGTCGCCGGCGTGGTACTTGATTTTCATGCCCTTGAATCCGGCACCTTTTGCCAGTGCCCCAAACTCGAATTCGGAACGCTCTTTTTCGCCAGGGTTTATAGTCATCATTAAGTTATCGGTCTGGCAAACGCTTCTAGTTGAGGCACTGGTATCAGGTTTCAGAGGTAGGATGAAGTCTACTACGATCACTTTTCCGTTCGCCGGTACCGATCTCAGGCAGTTCTTTAAAATTTTCAAGCAGTGATCGTCACTCCAATCATGAAGCACGCCCTACAAACATATGCAAAGTAATTCATTTTGTAAATTATGAAATGGGCTCTTTTCATCGGACAAGATAAATTACACTCAGTCCAATTTTATACACAGTTAATAGATGTAATCAAAGTTAGCAATGGCTAAAAATGATTAGGGAAGGTAGACAAAAAATAGAAAGTTTGGGACAGAAGTAGTATGTAGGTGCATGCCTTCATGAAAATGGCATCTCCTTTGGGCACACTTTGAAACATGTCTCCACCAATGTGTTTTACTCCTGCAAGAGTACATCAAACATTTCACAACACACGTAAGAATCATGCACTTGCAAAACCAGACAGATGTCGAGAAGGTTACATTCCTTCGCTCGAAAAATATGTTGATGTTAAAAACAGTGTACTCCAGCTTATTTGGAGTCCGAGACACTAGTGATAAAACTGAAATGTATACCAGGATAAGATGGTGCATCTTTGACAACATGTGGTAGGTCGAAATTGATCCCTTTTATTTGAGGGTATTTGGAAGTGATTATGTGGAGAGTAATTGCAAGTCCACCACCAACATCAACCAATGTCTCAATGCCTTCAAAACCCTTGTACACTTTTAGCAGCTGCTTCATTGATGTGGAGGTCAAACCAGTTAACCCCTTGTTGAATAGCACATTGAAGCTTTCATTTTTTCCAGCCTCGAATTGATTCATGCCGAATGCTCTTTCGAATGCCATTCCACCTTCCACAACTGAATTTCCCAGTTCATACCTAGAAGAAAGCATACCCCAATATTGCACTTAGTATATATACTCCCCCGTCCCAGTTCAAGCGTGTTTCTTGGAAACCGTGAAAAGTTGCAGTTATAACTGGGACAGGGGAGCATATTCATTTTAAAAATGGAAACTAGATTTAATGATTATGATGAACTTACCAGCTGTCAATGCAAGCCTTGTTTTGAAGCATTTCAACCAAGTATGCAATTGTGTTACCTTCCTCGTCGGGGATGAAGAATTTCCCTACCGGAGATAGCCCGTAAACTCTTTCATACCGGACAGTGCCATCCTCACAAGCATCCTCAAGAACCTCACAAGTGAAGAGGGAGTAACTGCTGAGTAAGAGCAGCATTCTGTCCAGCATGGCGGCTGCATCGGGGTTTTTCGAGGAGAGTAGGGATGCAATCTGGGATGAGGATAGCTTTTTTCCGTTTCCAGATTTGGAAATGATTTCGAACAGCTTTAGTTTGACAGCATTGTACAAAACCATTGGCAATGAAGCAGAGGTCACAAGCTGGATTGCTTGTGTGAAATGCTGAGCGCTATCTACTTCATTTGGGACTTGGGTTTTTGTGAAGTTCGCCATTGAGATATAATGAAGAATAATCGAACACAGGTTTGCTTCAGAGTGGTGAGTTAGCAAAACCTGTTGTAACTTTGAGTGTGGAGTGCATGGACAGTAAAGCTCCATTTATAGTAGTCCTTACATTTTGGTGCTTATACTTAAAGTGCATGTACTTGTTTATTTTACTATGTGATCTTTGAAGCTAACGACTTCTACTCATACGTTGTTGTCAGCTAAACTTTCCGACCCATTAAAAAACGGTAAGAAAAAAAAAAAAGTTACTCCCTCCGTCCCACCTCTTTCCGCGGAGAGAGAAATTGGAAGTATTTTTAATGATATATTATTTTATGTGTTTGAAGTGGGGTATCTTGAAATTGAAGTGGGGTATCCTAATATTATTGGGTTAAAAAATCAGAAATTGGGCCCAAATTGAGTAAACAAATAATAAAAGCAATCCATTTATGGCAAAAAATGAGGTAGTGCAAAAACAGTTGGGACGTCCAAAAAGGGAAAGAGTGCAAAAATAGCTGGGACGGAGGGAGTACTTTTGAAGAATGCATGCATTTATCTAGAAGGATACGATAGTAAATTAATGAGAAGAGGGAATGACGAAAGTGTAGAAATGACTTTATAAAATCTGAGAGTATAAATATAACCCTGGACTTTGTTGACCAATATCTCCACAACCAAAATGGCCGGAAATCGGTAAGAAGACCATAATACCCCCGAGTTAAAATATTTTAAAAAAATAAAAATAGAAAAAATACTTTTATAACCCTACCTAGTTGACATAAGTGCCAATATAACCTTTCAATATTCGAAAGTTCCAATATAACCTTATATAGTTAGTGAAAGTGCCAATATAACCCTATAAGTTTTAAGGATGTGCTGATATAACCCAACAAACATTAAAAATGTGCTGATATAACCCTACAAACATTAGGAGTGTGCTGACATAACCCAATAAGATTGCATAATGTGCTGATATAACCCTACCTAATTTCAACGAACTATGGCGTTCCGGCTAACTATGAGGGCAAAATTGTCCACCCAATTTCAGAGTTAGCCCAAAGGGTATTTTGATCAATTTACATAGAGTCAACGCTGAAAAATTGAGGTCAATGCCAGAAATGGGATCTGAGGGTTATATTGGCACTTTCATGAACTAGTTAGGGTTATATTTGCACTAAAAATTATCATATGGTTATATTGGCACTTACTCAAGTAGATAGAGTTATATTGACACTTATCCCTAAAAAATATCAAAAGACTAAATCATCCCCACTCCACTCCTATTTCCTCCGCCCCATTTCTTCGTCGTGTTAGAATAAAGCAAGTTGATGATTATATAAGATTTTATTTTGATGACTAGGATAGAGTTATGTTTAGACTAGTCTACTTGGTACTCTATTTGGTACTCTATTTATAATCTTCTTAATCAATTAGAATCATTATGGGAAATCACTCTTTCATGGTATCAGAGCAAATTCTGATCCTAAACCCTAATTATTTCTTTTAATTTCCAGCCTCCATCCTAAACCCTAATTTTTTTTTCCAGCCGATCAACCTTGTCGAAAATCGGCAAATTCCGGCCAAGTCCCGGCCACTTCCGGCGTCTTTTCTCAGATCTCCGGTGTCTTCAGGTCCTCAGCAGTTCCTTCCAGCGGTGGTCTTCTTCAGTTTCGGCCACTTTTTCGGCGTATCCACCGACAATTCCGGCATCAGATTCATCTTCATCAGCACCAGCTCTGCCTCCAGTGGCTATCCTCGTCATCTCCCCAGAATTGATTCTTCGCCCTCCATACTTTTCCACCGGCAATTCTTCGGCTGCAGATTCCAGCCTTCTCCATTTTTATCTGCGTATATTTTGTCTTCTCTGGCATAATCTTCGGCGACCACCTCCAGATTTTTCAGGTGCCTCTCCTCTTGCCTTTCCGGATCCCTCTACGATTATTTTCTCTGTTCGAGGTGAAGCTCAGTTCAACCAGTCACCGAAAACGATTTGCAGAGGCGGCGTCAGTCTTTCTCCAGGTGCGTGCTCTCAACCATGCAATTCTTTCAGGTGCGTGAACCCACTCGCGCGTGTCCTCCACGCGCCAGCTGCCTTCCCTTTGGCCAGCGTCTTGCGCGTCACTTTATTTTAGCCCTCCCACTTTACCAATTTGCAGTATGGCCCCTTATGTTGGTATCTCGAAATTTAGGCATCCCGGCCATTGGTGGATTGTATATTCGGGCGCTACAAAGCACATGGCATCATCTCCTCCTGCTGTTGATTATGTGAGACCTTACCATGGCTCTTCCCACGCTATGTTGGTAATGGTTCTCAACTCCCTATTACTCATGTTGGTGAATCTCAGATTTCTAAGTCTTTGCCTATTTATGATGTGCTTATTGTGCCTGATATTACTAAAAATTTGCTTTCTATTAGCAAATTAACTCGAGATTTAAATGTTGTTGTCTGCCTTGATGATCGTTCTTTTATTATTTGGCATAAAACCACTAGGGAAACCTTGGGTCACGGTCATATTGAGGATAGTTTTTATGTCTTAGACTATGGTGCATCTGCTTTAATGTCTAGTGTGAAAAAGCTAAAGGGAAATGTTTATCTTTTCATACAAATGATAAACGTGTTGCTATGGTACTTGATATAGTTCATTGTGATTTATGGGGACCCTCTCCTATTATATCTGTTGTTGATTGTGTGATTTTTTTCTCTAATATATTTTATTGAATATAAAGTAATAGTGTAATTTTTGAAGTACTTGAAAAAAAAATCTTATTCATATGAATGTGTTGAATGATTGTGTGTAGTTTGAGTGATGTAGTTTGGTCTGATTCTATGAAAGTGTTGAATGAGGATGCGTGACTATGTGTGAATTGATTATGTGTGATTTGTTCACTATTTTTTGTATTGAACTTGTTGTAACAGTTTAATTAGTGTGGCGTAAGTGAGCACACATTTTAGGATTGTGTAATAGTTAGAAAATTGATAATAGTGTATGATGTGGTTGACCGATGATAATGGAACCCTGAGTATGTCAACTAGGAAAAGACTTAGAAAACATCGTAGAACTGCATCCTAATGAAACCCTGGCTGCTAATAGAAAGCAACCATATATCGTAGAACTTAGAAACTGCATATATGGTTTCTATTTAGCAACCATACACTGAGTATGTCGTGCAACAACTGCCACAGTATTGTACACCTGGTAGCAATAACTGGCTACTGTGTGTTGACCTCATTTGTTGACACGTCGTGGAGTACCATCATGTTCATCGTGTTCTCAGACAGTTTGGCCTTATCCAGCCAATACCCACCCAGTTGATCACTAGGGATAAACAAAAACAGCTTCATACTAGAGACCGTCGAGAAAGGTCAGGCATGGATTGGCATGTTGAACTGAGAAGATATCTCGATGCTTGGGAACATCGATCATAGCAACTAGTTAAAGCACTTGGGTCAGCAGATCCATACACACCTGGTCGAGAATACATGGAGTGGTATTTTCGCAGGACAGTGGCCCTAATTGATCAACCCTGATGGCCCCAAACAATTACAGAGGGTTTCCATGGAGACGGAGCTACTATGGAGTACATGGTATTTCCTAAATTTCTAATAGTATTAACAAATAATACTTTAGATTCCCTCAATATTAGATATCTAACATATTGATCTCACTTATAGTTGTAGGCAATGTCCGAGATGCGCCTCATGTTAGATATTAATTTGGACGAATGCTCCCACGTTTCGCGGACGTAATCAGGGTGGTACATGGTGTTGCCACACGTACTCTACAATATGCGCATGAGCCCTCCAAACTGCATTTTTGCCAGCCATATGTGCACTATGAGGAACCTTCCCCTGGTGTGAGATATAATGACATCAGAAGCCACCGTCCAACTCCACCTGGTCGACAGGGCGGTCGGCAACCGCGTGTTCGGGCCCCTACAGACCACATTGGTTCATCTGAAGTCGGACCCTCATATGCTAGTCCAATGAACCCCGGACCATCACATGTGGACCCTCACACTATGACACTATTACAGCTGATTTCACTGCATATCTTACTCCCACTGCTAGTCATGCATACATGTCGCCTAGTTCTCCATTAGATACAGGTAGTGTTCCACATGCCCAATATGATTCGAATGAGGACGTATGAGACGATATGGGGGAGGATTTTACAGAGGGAGCTCCACATGACGATGTACATGTTTATAATTAGATGGTTGTTCCACGATGCACATCCCGCACCATGCGTCCTCCCCCATGTGGAATAGGTGGAAAGCTTTGTAGAGCGCGTCATTAGTACATTACATGCCATTGAGCACTCATTTCATTACGTTTGTACCTATCTGTTTGACACTTATTCTTCGGATATTGTACATTTTTGTTTATTTAAATTCGTTAACAGTGGAAAAAGTGCACAATTCGAACAAACAAAAAATAATTTCCCAATATGATTCAAATAATTCATTCATACTCTATATTCAAGACTATTTAAAAAAAATTTAAATCTCACGATCAAAATTTTCCATTATCTTCAGTCACGTAAGTGAGCTGTTTATGTTTTATTACCATAAATTTCAAAGAGGACTTCTAAATTCTTCCGATGCATTTATCATTACTGAATTTTTTAAAAAAAATCCTAAAACAATCACAAGTCTACTTATGTGCAATTTTCACCTAAAATGAAAACATAAAAAACAATAATTGAAAAATTAAATAATAGATTGATTAAAAAATTGATTTTAAATTAAGGACCCATTAAGAAAATGCTGGATTAAAAAAATTATTTGTTATATTCAGGATGCATTTTTAATAAAATGCAAGTCAAAATTAATTTAATAAAATCGAGAGGACACATTCAGAGAATGTGTCCTCAATACCAGCTGGAAAAAAAGATTTAGGACAATATTGAGGACGCATTCAGACGTCCTCTACAAAAAAATTTTACATGCATTGACCAAAAGGAGCGTCCTCCAAAAAGAGCTCAGAAAAAATATTACTAAAACTCCTCTAAATGGTGCGTAAAAAAAATTAAAATCCAAGAGGACGCATTCAGAGATTGCGCCCTCCACAAAGATGCCCAATTTTCATAATAACCGCAGTTGCATCCAAGTTTGTGGGATCATGCACAGTGAAAGAAAGCACTCGATAAAATGGTCTGTAAAATTTCAATTTTAAACTTAGGAGTGTTTATGTCTTTTCATGTTTGGTCAATGGTTGATTTTTTTGAGTCAACGCTAGAATTGAGCAAATAGGTATAAATGCACAATTTTACAAAACATAGGGTTAGTTTCACATTTTAGATTTTACAGGGTTATATCTGCACTTTCTAATTTAATAGGGCCATTTTGCACTTTTCCCGTAATTAATTAAGGATTTTAAATGATCTTAGAGATGTACTAATTTCATTTTTTTCTTTTAAGAATCAAACCTTAACATATTGTTGGAGAAAAAGTCCTGCACATATTATGATAAATGAAATTGACATTCATTTCTTATAGTGGAAACTACTTTTTTACGATAAGTTTTTGTGGTTTACGACAGCGGTTCTAACCTACCGTCTCTGGTGGCATTGTTTATTATCCCACAATAAATGATAGTTTAAAAAATTCCCGTGATACAATTTCGATGTCAATTCCAACGTAGGGAGTTCCCTCCCATGTCTGAAAAAAAAGAGTTGAGCTTCTGATTCCAACCCGAAGCCAGAAAATTCAGCAGTCAACCCCTAGTCGGTCTCACCACCAATGACCACCAACTCAATCAATCCCACGACACAAACTTCAATTAATAAACTAAAATTAAATATTCAATCGACAAACTAAATCTAATTTCAATTAAACAACGAGACAAACTTCAATCGATCTCACCACCAATGGCAACCTAGGGTCACCAACTCAAACCTCCACGGCCACCAAGGCAGCGGTCGGTAGTTGCATACACTAGTAGAGAAAGCTATATTAAAGGCAGTGTTAGAAGGAGGTTCCATCGAAACCACCTTTAATTGAGGTCTGGAATCATTTCCAAGTTTAGAAATCCTTTTAAAGGTGGTTCAACATTAATTAAAGTTGGTTCCACCTTTAATGGCAATCGATTAAAGGGTTATGCCTTTAGAAATGCCTTTAAAATGAAAAGGTGACCTAGGAAAGCATTTCCAAACACAGAAATGCTTTTTAAAGGCAACCTAGGAAAGCATTTCCGAATGCTTCTAGACCTCAATTTAAGGCGGTTACAAAGGCAGAACCGCCTTTAACGACTCAAACCCATGCTTAGTCATTTTTGGGCCAAACCCATGTGCGCCTTTACTTGTTCCCTAATTTCATTTCCCCTTTAAAACCTTATTTCCATCTAGCTTCTCTCACCACCCCACACCCTCCCTCCGCCGCCTCACCCTCCCTCCGCCACTCAGCCCCCGCCAAATGCCACCCTACGCCCACCTTCAGCTTTCCTCAACCCTCACCTCCCATGCCACTATTAAGCTCTCTGCCTAAGCTCCACCGCCTATGCCATCCATCCGCTCGCCTAGGATTCTCTTTACCGTCGCTATCCTGCCTCCGCCTCCAAGCTCCGACGCTCGCCACACGATGCTCACCTAGGGTTCTCTCCTCCGTTGATATCCCCACCACCACCTCTAGGCTCCAATGCTCGCCACACGACCTTGATGCACAGCCCCACCGCTCCAGCCTCTAACGTACAACCAATGGCCTCCACTCACTTCCTCCAATGCACAACCACCGATCCCCGATGCACACCGCTCCGAAGCACAACTCCGCTTGGGTTTATCGTCGCTACAATTTGTTTGTTGTTCATCCGATTTGCTTACTATTTCTCACTTTTGCTTTCTATTTCTCACATTTGCTTTCTATTTTTGGTCATTTGGTGAAACCTAGACTATTTGCTTATTGTTCCTCCGTTCCTTGATGTCGGAAATTGATTGGTTTCCGACAGTTTTTTTTGAGGTCAGAAATAGTTTATGAGTTTAGAAACTATTTTTGATCTTATTAAAGGCAGTTATTTGAACTGCCTTTGATCAAATTTGATCAAAGGCAGAGCCATTGAAAGTGGTTCTAAAGTGCCCTCTCTGGTATGATAGAACCTTCTTTTATCACCCCTTTCTCCACTAGTGATAGTTTTCGTCGATCTCTAATGTGGTCGGAAGTAGTCTTTAGCCTTCGTCTCCTTCTCCACCAGCAGCACCCACTGGAAAATTGAACACCACCAATCCGATAACCGTGGGAACAACATAAGAAATTAGAAGAAAGTAAAAAAGATAAGAAAACCATAATACACGCATATTGAAGAAAGTAAAAGAATAAAGTGCATGAACAACCACGGTGGAAGAGAAAAGAAGAAGAAAGTATGGTTAGATTTTAGGATTTAACATTAATCTAGGTTTTGGGATGCATATGGGCCTTCACACGGAAAATAATAGATCGTAAACGGACAACGGTTCAGCTGTAATTAGTGTTGCTGCTAGATTGAACCACCGTTAATGCAGGTCCAACAAAGATTTCGATGTCCCAACCTTCATGTGAAGGTCGTTCTCATTCTCATTAATTTCTAATTGTCACATTATTGTACAACCCTAGCTAACAACTATAACTAATCTTTCTAAGCATGAACACATCCTCTGGCGCATTCATTATAGGGCGAGCCTCCCACAAATGAACCTATCAATCTAATTTCCAGATTGAAGTCCACATGCCATATTGGCAGTCTTCTAATCAACCCGCGCCTCCAATATTTTTCTTCACCGAGTTGCATCAGCTCTATAGTTTGGGAGAGAATGTTGTTGGATTTCTCCAATCAGCGATGCAAAATGCCTGTTGTAGGAGTTTCAATTGCATATCCATTTTTATTTGAAGCAGTATGGTACTGCATGCCTCAATATTTATTCATAGTTGGTCAGGTTAGTCCCCACCAGGTTACAACAACTATGTAGTTCTAGTGTTGAGGACCGTTTTGGAGGTTGTCGCTAGATTTCTCCCATCAGCGGTGGGGAAGAACCAAAATCTCACCGGAGTCGCGAGAGCACCAACAACACACTTGGAGAATAAAAATAAACCACTAAAATGAAGATTAACCTTAACTCAGCTTTCATCCAAGGAAGATAATCCACAACGCAAATCTTTAATAACCCAGAAGTAAGTATCTCCCTAGGGAACATTGCCTTCTAAACCCGCCGCAGGTGCTACATGTTGTTGGGAACTTTGCTGTATGCCAAAACTTCTTCCAAAAAATACAGACTACTGCGAAAAGACCCACTTTCCCATTTTTCAGTGGGCCAGACCATGCACCCTCCACAGAATAACCTATTTTGACTATTGCCCACTACTGACAAAGTCCTCCATCGATTCGAGTCGTCTCTCCATCGCCTCCACCATGAGGTTGTTGTCATTACAACTGAGCATGGCGAATATTTGTTGGACGACGAGACTAAGAGTGGAGTGGAGATATGTTTCAGGGATGAGCTGGAAAAAAGGTACATTTGATGTGTTTTAGGCCTTGATTTCGCACAGGTGGAAAACCCTCGATTTAAGAAGTTTATATCGGACCAGAGAAGGGGGTTTTTAAAGTGTCTTCTCTGATTCGAAATAGATTCCGAATTCAGAACCTATGACTGAGGATCCAAAAAAAACTTTTTTGGCAACAAAGCAAAGAAAAATTTGGAGGGTAAATAAAGAGCAACAATAGCACAGGCTAAAAGGTAGCTCATCAATTCAGCAATAACTAACGACGCAGCGGAGGCAACTGTGGTGAACTTTAGCAGCGGAAGCTAGCGACGGTGGACTTTAGCGACGATGGACTTTAGCGACGATGGACTTTAGCGGCGGTGGACTTTAGCGACGATGGACTTTAGCGGCGGTGGACTTTAGCGACGATGGACTTTAGCGGCGGAAGTGAGCAACAGTGGGCTTCAGCGGCGAAGGATCCAGAGAGCTTCGCGATGAGAGGTTCACGACGATGGGATTGAGAAGACGATGGGATTGAGAAGGCGATGGAGGCGTTGAGCTTCATGAGGCAGTGGCAAATGGCGAGAGCTTCATGGCGACGAGGTTGAGAAGATGACGGGGCGGTGGCAAGAGCTTAAGAAGAGGTGGAGGAGGCATGGTTGATAGATTACGGTGGAAAAGGCATTCGACGGTGGAGGAGTAGGTGGCTGAAGGTGGAGGAGCGGCTGAAAGAGGCGTATGTTCGATTTCGAAATTTGAAAAAATTATTAAGGGTGATGAAAACCCCAAAAACTTGTTATATAGTGGGCCAAACACCCAATAAAGTCAGGCCAATATAACTGTCTTTAATTGATATTTATTAAAGGCGGTTCCTCAAGAACCGTCTTTAATCAATTTCGAATCATCTTTAAAATGAAGGAAGTCTTGGGAGACTAATTTCGAGTTCGGGACCAATTCTTTTAAAACGTTTCAATCTGATTATTTTCAGGGGTTCAATCTTCGTAAACAAGAGAAATGCTACTCAACCAACAAGCACAATTTTCTTCTTATTTTCATCATGAACTGGTTTCATAAATGCATTGAGAGCAGCGTCCTTAAAGGACACGTCAAATCAGATTTTTAAAGTTGAGTATTCAGTTGAGGAACAAAATTTTAACTTGAGTTAGCTCAATTATCTTAACATTCATACTCCCTCCGTTTTTTTTCATTGGCACACTTACTAAAAGTGGTGTTTTTTTTTAATTGGCACTTGCTATTTTGGGCAAGTTTAAGGTTTTTACATCCACTCATTTTACTTTCTCTTCTTTCAATTCAATTTCATCCACTCATTTAACATCTCCTCAATTCTAACACCAAAAGAAAGGTGCCAATGAAAAAAAAATGGAGGGAGGATCATGAACTGAAAACAACGGAGTCTTATACTATAGCAGGTGTAGGTGAAGTTACTGTCATAGTGCCTTTGTTTCAACACCGGTCATAAACAAACTGATGATCTGTATCAAACAATTAGTTTAACAACACTATTTTTATGTTCCTTTTGACCAAAGTAAGGCAAGTTTGATTTGTGTAGCTGCGGTATACGAACCAGCTGTACTAACTATGCTCTCATTGATTTCTTAAAAAGTATTTTTTTTGGACAGTCTATAAGATCTCCACAATGTCGGGGTGTGCTAGATGACACATAAGGAACGACCTTCCGGCCACCGGATTTGAATATTTGCTCCTTGCCGTCAACAACTTCATAATAATTATATTACTATCTTTCTTCTCATGATTAATTCTACATCTTCTCTGTAAGAAAATTACTACTCCCTGAAAATCTGTAGAGAGAGAAAATCTCTCTTCAAAAGTTCTACTGGTGAAAAGACAAAAATGCCCTTATCTTTTATAACCTAGATCAGACTCTCCTCTAAACTCCCGCCGCCGTCTCCTCCTCAACCCCACCGCCTCCTTTTTCTTCTCAACTCTCTTCGCCGCGCCGCCTCCACTCTTTCCGCCGCTCCATCTCTGCCTCCTCAACTAGGGTTACATCGAACCGCTAGTGAGGTGGCGTGGGACGCCTACCCCGATTGCTCGGACCTGGGTTGCGGAGCACTGGGCCGGCAAGGATGAGGATGAGAATGTCTGCTCTGACGAGAACGAGGATGAGGACAACTGCTCCGGCGAGGTGGCATGTGTCTTGGAGCACCAGATCTGGAAGACGACAATGGCGTGTTCAAGTGAAAGGCGAGGGGAGGGAGGAGGCTGAGGCGAGGCTAGGGGTGGCAAGGGAATTAGGGTGAAGATCTGGTGACGAGCAGATTGGTGGGTAAGGAAATGGAGCTGGTGGCGAGCAGATTGGTGGAGGAAATGGTCAAATGGGGGTGGGTGACGAGCAGATTGGTGGGTAAGGGAAGGGTAAAATTTTTAATGAATAAGGGTAAATGCGTTTTTTGAAATGTTAAATTTTACTAAAAAAGGAAAGCATGCAGATTTGCCTAGGACACCCATAAAAGGAAAGTGTGCAGATTTTCCTGGGACGGAGGGAGTACTACAAATTAGATTTTGCCTTTTCCTTTTATATAGACATCGATGCAAAAAAAGGTGGGCACCGGGTCAATTTAATTGATTTTTAGTTTATTTGATTTGGATTAGGATTGACTTCTAGAAAATTGAAACCAAAACTGAACCTGTTAGATAGATGATTCTAGAGACCAGTTTGGAGTTTAGATATTCACATTTATGATTTTCATGTACTTAATTTATTCTTTCAATAATCTAAACTCATGTTCAAGGGTAATTCACTTCTACATGCTACTAGAGATGTGTTAGTATTCTGCCTCCTTCCTCTTCCCAAAGACTAGGATATATTTTTTAAAAAAACTACTCTCCTTTTCTTCTGCCACCGTACCACCGCCATCGTTGTTATCCCTTCGATCTCTTGTCTCTGCTGCCACCACGCCAACATTATCTTTCCGAGCAACAACAAAAACCACCAGAGATTGCTTCTGGTTGTTTGCCTCTTCCCGACTTGCTCCTTTCATTATTATATTTGATGTACTTGTTTTTTTTCAATTAACACAAGCGTACATGGAATATAATGGGTAAAGGCCATCATCGTTCAGGTCTTTATTTCTCAGAGACCGGTGATTCCACTTTTTTAAGGTGAATTACGCTATGGAAAATTCAAACCTCTTTTGAGCAGTGACATTCTCGCATTGGTTATGTGTCTTATACCACTCTTCGGTTATTAAATAAACACAGTCATATATCTATCACTTTTATTTTGTATGCACCTGTTAGTTGCTCTTTTGGTCAGATGACCAAGAACCAACGTATGCCCTTTTCTACCACTGATAAGCAAGCCATTAGGCGTATCACATCATGTCCAGTTTGATGAGACCTTATTTCCTTATGCTTCCTCTTCACGGGATACTCACTGCACCTTTCATTTGGATTTTTCTTCATTTTTGAAGCCATTGGTTATGTGATCATTTCCACCTAGCTTTTGCACCAGATTGCCCTCTACCAAGTCACCTTGCATGGTTTAATCTGATGCTCCACTATTACCTGCATCCACTTCTCCGCCCCCTGCGTCCACTTCTCACGCCCTAGTGTTCTTAACCTCGACCTTTGCATCATCACTACAGGCTCGCACTACTCTTTCATACCCTTCTGTCACTGTCTTTAATGCTTCTCGTGAGCCAGCATCCACTTGCACACCCCATATGACCACCAGAAGGATGGATGGTTCTTAAGAACTATGATTTACTCTGATTATGAGGTCACTGATTTTTTCTGTTGACCTTGTTGCTCAGACTGAGCCACGAACTATTGTGTAGCTCTTCATGATCCTTGTTGGGTTCATCCATGGATGAAGAAATGAATGCGCTTTGATATTAGCACACTTGGGATTTAATGTCTCGCCCTTCGGATGTGATAGTCGTCGGCTCTAAATGATTTTCCGTTTTAAGTATCGACCTAATGGTAGTATTGATCACTACAAGTCTCATACGGTTACTCAGGGTTTCTCCCAAATTCCAGGGTTCAGCTTTAATCATACACTCAGCCTCATGGTAGCATCTAATCTTCGTACTTCCCTTTCTATTGCCAACATGCGCCGCTGATCCCTCCATGAACCGGTTGTCAAGAATGCTTTTTTAACGGTGTTCTTGACGCTCCGGTCTACAAGGCAATGCTCATCCCAATTATGTTTGTCGCCTGTGGAAAGCTATTTATGGTTTTAAGCAAGCTTTTCGTGTTCAATGAGAATTCATTTCTACATAACCGAATTACTAAGAAGCTGGAATTGACTGAACCAAATTTGGACTTTGGATTTCATTTTGAAACTGAACTAATCGTTTAGACCAAATCACTTATGAATTTTAATTTTTTGGGAGGCGGGAGGATCACTTAAACTATTTCTTTACTAAAATTTTAGTTTACTCAATTTATTTATTTGAAAATCGTATTTTAAATTTGGATCGAGTTATCCCTACTGGAAATATGTGCCCACTGGGGATTACAAAAGCACCGGTAAAATCTCCCCCTAGCCTACCAATGCCTAAGTGACCCTGTGCAAATTTTAACAGTTTCAAGCACCGCTAAGGCGGTGCTATAAAAATGAGCACCGGATCATTTTGTATCGGTAAACTGATTATTTCCATAACGATGTTCACGAAACAATGACCAGCTACAAATATTGATTATCAGTATGTCAAAAATCTTACCAGTGCTCATTATTTTCAACATCGGATCTATTTGTACCGGGGCTTGTTTATTTCCATGTCGGTGTTATAGAACCAAAGACCACTTACAGAATGTGAACCAGTATGTAAAACAAATACTACATGTGCTTATTTGTTTCAGCACCGGATGGTAATTGGGTACCAGTGCCGGACTTTTTCAGAATTAGTTTGTATTATATAACCAACATTGCATTTTTTAGCACCATAATGAAAATTTTTGGTCATTTTAAATTTGCGCCGGTATGGTATTTATTAAAGCACCGACTTAAATTTGAAACATCGGTTGTTGATGAGGACGAATTGTGGCACCGATATGGTTGTAATTAAAATACCGGTGCTAGTTTTAATAAAAACTAGTTTGGGTAAATTTTAATTTCGTACCCCATCCCAGATCAACCATGGGGAAAGTGGATATAATAAATTTCACTGAACCTATTGAAATATAGTACATTTTCTATTGAAAAAAAATGTACCCCCTATTAAAAAGAAAGAAAGCAGAAAATTCCTTGTTCATATAGTATTCTGATCAATCATCAAAGTCTTCAACATTTGTCTTAGCCTCTTTCGAATAAACTGATCAGACGTCAAATGCATATATTTTACGAAGCATTTAACATCTCTTTTGTTATCTTTTAGTTAGAAGATTGCTAGATTTAGATAGGTTTACATCATAAGGGGTTTAGATAACTATATATTTTCGGTTTTCGTATCTAAATCATTCATTTTGTAACCTATTTTGAGTCTAATGGATTTTTGGTCCTTACGAGCATCTAGATTCCGTTTTGTGAGCTTAATTTGTAGATTGCTCATAGGAACTTTAGAGTATTTTTGTGAAGGACATTTACAAGGATGGTAGAAGATTGAAGGCCACTTAAAAAATGGTAGAAGATAGATTGAGAAGGAAGGCAAAATAGCGGAGGAAAAATGATCCGGGTTTTTGTTGCCGAATCCAAGATGAATTGGTGTCCATGGGTGACACAATTGGATTCTTCTTCTCAAGCACTATAAAATTGACTACAAGAACTCCCAAAATGGATCAACGGTTCACCCGTACCGATGGAAATAAGTTGAGGGCATATTGAGCACTGCGAACCGCAACCTACATTGCAGCCCGCAACGACGGATTTGGGCTGCTATTATCTTTATTTTTCAGCCTCAAAAATCTCTCTCTCTCTCTCTCTCTTCCATTACTCTTATCCAAATTTCTCCCTTCAAAAGCCCTAATTTTTCTTTATCTTTCCTTAGTTTTTGCATCTCTTTAATGAATTCTTGTAGATTTGTTGTGGGTTTTCATAATCTAGGCTAAATATACTCTTGGGAACGCTAAATATACTCTTGGGAGCAATTGGCAAGCATTTCCAGTATGAATTTGTGAGATTTGATTTATCCTATTTTGTGCTTTCTTGTGAGATTAATGCATGATTTAAACTAAGATAATCAACTAGTTGATGATTGTGGGTTAATTATTTGCTAGATTTTTGTCAAACCCGGAAGACTTTGACTTTTCGTCATTGTGATTATTGTTGGTCAATGCTAGGTCATACTTAGAAGTGATAACTATTTGTGATTGTTGATTGATGAAATTGCTTAGACTTAGGATGAATTTGAATGAATTTGACTAATTATCAGTGTGGTTCACTAATAACAATTAGCAAGAAGAAGGATCATCGTAGTTGTTATTAGTATATATATTTGTGCTATCCCAATATTTCTCACTTGTAGGATATTGTGGCAGTTATATTGGGTCTCCATGTTTATTGCTATTCTCAGTGAAGTCTATGACGCCGATCGTCTAGAGTGACCCAAGGGTAAGGGTTATTGTGTGGCGTCAATTGCCCACTCTAACTATAACCGATGAGAGGTGATAAATATCTTCACTCAAAAGGTGTTGAAAAGTTCTCCACTACATGTGGTTAGTGCATAAAATAGGATAATTAGTCATTGATCAAAGGATAATTCAGCTGCTTAGAGTAGTTGTAGTGTTTTCCAAAACAAAACCCCCCACTTTGTTACCACACACGTAGAGTAACTTCTTCGTGTGTTTTTAACTACACTTTAACACGCGATAAAATTCTTTTTTTCTCATGGACGACCCCGTCTTACCACTATCTACTATTTAGTAGTTAGCCGTAATTTGGGCATATAAATACTATCTTTGAAAGGCACGACGATGGCCTCCCGTAAACATTAATCCATGCCCTGCACCCTTTTTCTGCCACCCCTTGAATTTCATATGCATTGTATGATCCTTGGTTCTTTGGAAAAGCCTACGATTAAATTAGATGTTAGTTAGTATGATACGGTACTGAAAATGAATGCAGAACTGTTGTTTTTTGTTTACTAGTTGTGATACTTACGTCAAGTAGATTCTTTGAGGTTGTGTTCAAGACCAGCTCTTCCAACAATCGCAATGACATAGTAGCCGCACTCCCAGCGACCCCCTTGTTTTCTATGCAAAGATAGAAAACAACAATTCCCAAGGTTTAATAAGTGTAAGGCGAAAAGAAAAGTTATAAAGTACTTGTATAATATTTTTATGAATACTTACGTTGATGTTTGTTATCTTCCAGGTGAAACATGTTGGGGTTTCCTTCTTCTTCTTCTCCCTCTTATGTACTTGCAAGCCTGCAGATATATTATTTTCAAATATGAATATTAAAACTTTGCAGGGAAGAATAAAGAGTATAATTGAATGGATAAAAATACCTTGAAATCAATTGGCTTCCAATGTAATCGTTGGATCTTATATCAGCGGCCATTGTGTCCAAGGTGAAAACATTGTTTGTTCTAGGACAAATGATGATGAGAAACCAATGTGACATGAGTTAAAGCAGGACAAGTTAATATTTTAGGAAAACATTAAGAAAATGTGGCATACTTCCTAAGGTAGGGGTAGCAAATACATGTCAGCTTCAGACACATCCATCGTTTTCCGGATGGGGGCTAGCCAATTTTTGATATCATCTTCTTCATGTCAGGTGTCGCTCCTTCTCGTGTTCGCGACACGGAATTGGATTCTTCCCATCTTGGTGTCCTTTTCTTTATTCCACAAGTCCCTGTAAGAGTAACATCCAATTCATGTCTTCGATTTTATGTGAAATTTTAATTAAAAATTTTCAAATTTGAAGCTTACCCTATCCACAAATCCATCTGAGCTTTCAAGATCCATGTCATGTAATGAAAATTTTCAAGCTTGCTTCCGAACTCCATCATTTGCTCGATATCAAGGCAACATTTGTAAGGTCTGGCAAATGTGTGTACCTCAAATCTATTGTAATACGCAACCTCGCCTGTAGCATTCATTTTCTTTGCCACCTCATTGCAATGTTTGATGAACGTCTTCATCATTGGATACCCAGTCAATTTGCGTATGTTTAGAATGAATTGAGTACAACAAAAGTGTGGAAATAAAATTGTAAAGTGGTATAAAAGGATTACCAGCTTCAGAGGATTCAGTGGTACATAGTCGGTGGAACGCTCCTTCCCCAGCCTATAGCTGGTGGTAGAACCAGATGGCTGCATCGACGATGTAAAGGCAGGCTGTTACACGTGATAGGAAAACAATGACACTTTGCAATATATCAACTGAACTTTGGGTATATGCACATACTAAATTATTTGTATAGAATATTTAAATTTAATTACCTCATCATTGTCGGGGACGTCTTGGAATTCTTATTCATTGTTCAGGGAAGCCTTCGTAGGCACGCCCGACTCTTCTTCCTTTGCAGGGTCCCCTTCTTTTTCGGGACCCTCTTCCTTTGCAGGCTCCTCATCTTAATCGACCAAAGCCACCAGCCAATCTACCACATGTCCAACAGCCTCTCCAACATTGATGGGTTTGTGGTAGGAGGAAGGCAATCCTGTCTTTTAAAAGAAGACTGGCTCACACACTAAGACACGAGCAACTCCACCTGTTGAAGTATGGCAGTGGCAGGATTTTTGGAGTAACCCTTTTGCCATCATGCTTGTCCTGTCAATTTTCTTGATGAACAAAGAACCCTTCTCCCCATTCTTTCATGAAATGTAGAGCAAGAGTTGTTAGAAAACAAATAAACATTAAATGGATAGAAATATCAAGGATCACATAAGTTAAATGGAATTGAAATATAATTTTTTTACCTCCTCATCGCTAGGATCACCCTCAAGCTTGGTTTGTGCTACGCTAAACTGGCCTAATGCTTTTTCAATGAATGGCTTCGGATCATCGATGCCTGTTGGGATTTGAACTTCTCCAGCAGCTTCCATCCCCTTGACTAGTTGTTCAAGTTATAACACCAACACTTTGACCACTGGCTGGTCAGCGGGTTGCTTCTTTGGGATTACTGGCCTGGGGGGATGAGCTCCAACAGCATTTTCTTTGGTTGTGGTGTGATGGGGCACAGAGACATTTTTGGTAGGCTTGACTGTGTACCCCTGTACCTCACTGGGTGATCCACCACACCGGTTACCTTTATCAAGATGCCCTCCCCTGGTTCCAGGACCAATGTACCCCTAGCAGCCTTCTCGTTCATCCTTATCGGTGTTTAGGGACAAGTTAAATACATTACAATGAATGGGTAAAACTAGGATCTAATATAAATAAATAAAAACTTACAATATCAAAAGCGACGACCCTGTCCTTCGGGTCTGTATATTTTGTCTTATCCCCCATGTTGTTAGACTCAAGGTAGACCAATGATCAGTCGACATTGAAACTTCTTTTACTCAGCTCATTCTCAATCTCCTCATCTATGTAGCCCTCAACAACAAGTTTGGCTCTCTCTTTTTCTTTCAAATTCTCAATGATCTTTGCCCGAGTAACCCAGTGACCACTCATACCTGTCCGATGGGTGTATTTCTTCTACTTCGATTGTCCGCTAGCCCTGTTCCAGATTTTCTATCTTAATCACAATAAGTAAAGTAAGTGTTAACTAAACCACAATATAAGTAAACAAATATTTCATAAACAGATTACCTCAAACTCTGGTGTCGTCCTCATTTTGTAAAACTTGTTCAACTCCTCCCCTTCCATTCACTTGTATTTTCCCCAAGGTATCGCTTTTGATTTGTTTGTGTCGTTAGCCACCTTATGGATGTATTTAGTTGCAATCTTGGACTTTCAATTCCGATGGGTGTTGCCCGCCGCTACATATACCACTCTTTCAATTTGTTGACCTGTTTTGCAGTCAATTTCTGCTCGAACTTGAAGCTTATCTGCATTGAATTTAACCAGTAAATTTCGTAAGCTAGAATATGTTGATAAAATTTTGTATCGAATGGTTGTTCCAAAAACTAATTGACATTATAAAATAATCATTATAAATGGATCTTACCAAGATATCCCTCCATGCCTCCTCCTTGGTGTCAGCGGGGACGTTATTCCAATGTCTATGATTCCCAAACTTGATGCGCCCGCGGAATGCATAGTTACAAGATGCAGTCCACGCGGTCCAATTCTTTATGCAAACCCTGTCTCCAAAGTTGAACGTAACCGGTACCAAATCCCTCTCATTTGCAAGCATTACAGATTGACACGTGGTCGTACCACGTTCCTTGCACCAACTATCAATCTCAAACTTGTTGAAGGCTTTCTCGTTCTTTCCACCCGCCTTCAACACATCGTCAGTTCCGATCCCCTTTTGGTTGCCTTTTTTTATCGGAGGCTCCTCCTCCGGTGATGAGTGATATGACTCTTGAGTCTCACTTGGTTCCTCAATTTGTATTTTGAGGGGAACGATAGGTGTCACGGGCTCTTTGGACAGGATTTTGGGTTGTGTCTCACCCCCTTTTCTTTTGCCGATGCCAGTGCATTTATTTTCTTTAGGAGGCATGTATAATACACAATACAAAGGCGTTAACAACACAATCATACAAAAGTTTCTACAATCTAAACTCACAACGACCACAAAAATCGAAGAGCCAAATCAATCTGAAATCCACAATAACCACATCAACCCACAATCCACAGGAATCAAACTAATCGAATAACCAATAAAGCATTGCACAATCCACCATTTTCATACATGATAAATTGCAATCCACGATGCACAAAAACCACACCAATCCCTAAGTAGGCAATAACATATTCCACAATCCCATAATATTCATACATGTAATCAAACAATTCACATTCCACAAGAACTACATAAATCCATAATCCACCAAGAATTCATAATCCATGAATCCAAAATCCATAATCCATAATCCACCAAGAATCCATAGCATGGTATAAAAATATTTCTATAATCCAAATAAATATAAAATAGCATGGAATCCTTTACCATGAAACACATAGAGGATCCACCACAATGACATTTTAGTTCTTTGACGCAGTTCATCAAACATGATATGCACATGCAATGATTCGACCTAAGAAAGTAGAAATCACTACCTTTTATACACATGCAATGGCAAGAGGGATCATAGCTTTGATTATTATGACCCTTATAGTGTAGGGAGAGCCGAAAAGCTGTTGGGAAACGCCAAAAATGATGAATTCGACGGTGGTGAAAAAGGGATTGCCGGCGCAGAGGAAAAATGGGACAAAGGCTTTGGTTTTAGTTCCTAAAACAGTGGGGTTAATGTGGAAGTTAATGGGAGTTAAAGATGGCAAATACATGGGAGCGTCGGTCGTTAATGGCAAAATACGAAGAATAACCACCGTCGAGGAAGATGAATTGATGGCGGTTCCTAAATTTTGGGCTTTTATAAGAAAAACAATTGCACCGGTATAAGTGATTTGATACAGGTGCCTATGAATAACTGTACTGATGCTAGAAGTTGGCTAACGCAGCTACGGCCAGCTGCTTTTATCTGCATTTTTAATTCTGAATTTGGACAGAGGATCTAGTCTCAAAACCTTTTTTCTAAGTGTTGAGCACTGGTACAAAAACCGGTGCCCAACAAAAAAATACCGGTGCCTTCACATGTGAAAGCAGCTGCGCTAGACTGCTTTTAGGGTATTTTTAATTTTTGATTTTGGACAGAGAGCAAGTCTCCAAAAATTTTGTCTAAGTGTTGAACACTGTATAGATACCAGCGCTAAATTGAAAAATATCGGTGCCTTTGTAGATCAACACAACTGCTTTTGGTTGCTTTCAATTGAATTTTTTTCGATATGGACGGAGAACTGGATACAAAATTTTTTGTCCAAGTGCTGAGCACCGGTATATAACCGGTGCCAAAACATAATATACCGGTGCCTAAAAATTTTAATTTTACCTCCTTTTCTAGGCAAAAATATTTGAACTATTTGGGCTCCCAGTAAATTTATAGCACCGGTAGCATGATCTAAATACCGGTTCTAATGTTATTTCAAACTTCTAAATATTATGATTTTGAACCCCTTATTATTTGGGAATTTAAATGACAAAATTGACCTAAAAATTAATTATTTCACATATGTACAATGTATATATTACGGTCTTTGGGTTAATTATTTATTCAAAGTATGCCGTAATATGTACGTGCAAAAATTACTTTACGGCCCAATAACTTTTTACAAATGTTATGACCATGAATTACCACTTCAAGAGTATTAACTAGGTTTCCAAAATGCATGGGTATATGTATGAAGAATTCATTCACGAGCATCCTGTTCCCGAGACCAATTTTATTTTATTTTATTTTTTGCAAAAAAAGGCCCTTCGTCTAAACATTTCCTTTACGTTACCTTCCCCAAGTACCCCACCCGTGTGTTTTCATTTCATTGGATAATTTTGATAAAGAAAAATAATTCTTCATGTACGAGATTGAACTCGAATACTATACGAACTCGAATACTGTACGAGATTGAGCTCAAATACTGTACAAACTCGAATACTGTACGAGATTGAACTCGAATATTGTACAAACTTGAATATTATACGAGATCGAGCTCGAATATTGTACGAGATTGAACTAAAATATTGTACGAACTCAAATACTATATGAGATTAAGTCCGAATTTTGTACGAACTCGAATACTGTACGAGATTGAATTCGAATACTGTACGAGCTCGAAAACTGTGGGAACTCGAATATTGTACGAGATTGAACTCGAATAATTTGTGAATTATAATTTGTGCTTTATAGTGAATATTTATGTTAAATATTACACATGTATTTAATTGGATAATTTAGGATATTTATTGGGTATTTGTTAGGTTTCCATTGAGTTAACAAAATATGGGACCCATTGAGATCAAAATTTTCCATTAACATAATTATTCTCATCTCGCCAAATCCCAAAAACTAATGAGCATGTAATACCCTATCTCATTGGTAATGACAACTTGTAACCCAAATCAGAAGAAAATATTGAATGATAACTTATTGAGTTAGTTACATAATGAGTTATTGGATAATATATTTAACCCATTAGGTCATATGAGTTATCTCATAACTTACCTAATGGGTTATCCATTTAATGACTCGACTCATTTATGATCCAACCCATTATAACTCTTTAATAAATGGATTAATTGGATAAAGATCCATTGGATAATGGGTTAATTGGGTTTGGATAATAGGTTCATCCAATTAGCCCATTTAACAAGCCTACAATCCGTTGCTAGAGCATTGGGGGTTCTACTTGGTACCCCACAGATCTGAGAGTTTGGGTCCGTTGTGCCAGGTCCTGCTGCGAAGAGGGGATTGCACTGTTCGTGCCCCTTGTCCTCTGAACGGCCCCCACTGTAGGCTTCATTTGTGAATCAGTCGTAGCCTCTGTGAATTGTGGCCCATCCTCTCTGGGCTGCCACACCTGGTTTTGTGTGGTGGGGGTTGTAACTCCCCCCAACTGAGGCTCGACGCTGGCGTCCATTCTTCCTAGAGTGTTCGGCTGCACAAGAGCTTCCGTCTAATGGCCCTCCAGTCCTCCTGTTTTCGGGATCTGATCCCGGGCGCTTTCCGTGTGTTGGTTATCGGCGCCTGAGGGAGTAGGATCCATTCGATTGGCCCCACACCATTTTCTTCTCCAGTAAGAGGACTGTACTTCTTCTTCGGTGGCCGAAATTCCTTTATCCTTCAACCGTTCGCTCCTACGCAATGAACTTGCCGTAGAGGCGGACATAAACCGTAAAGCGGCATAGATCTGACACCGATTGTCCCACTGGGTGTGCCAATTTGATGTGCCCCAATTTTCTGCCATTACTACGCCGCCATTCGGCGTGCCTGAATCTACAAGTAAAGGCCCCCAGAGGTGTCTGGGTGGATGAAGCTCCGACGGCCAAGGAAACAGTGTATGAGAGTGTAATTAGAAATGAATTGTTGAATGTCTAGAATTACCTTTAGACTTTATAAAGGTAGGCAAGTAGGGCTACTATTTTGTTTGCTTGTGGAACTAGTACTCCACCTTAGGTAGACCTAAAAATGAGGCTTTACCTACAGGGTAAAGCCTTGAGCCGATGGTCGAACACTCGGGCCATATAGAGAATAGTGTAAAAAAAAAGTAGAAGTGCAAATATAGTTGGGATGGAGGGAGTACTACTATACAAACTTGAATGGGCAAGGAAATTTAAAATAAAAATTCAAATACGATTTTTAACTATTATAGAACCGGGGTCTACATTCCCAAGGTGGTTCACACAAGTTTATACTCTAGTATCAAAATTTAGATAAACAAAAATGTGGCATGGGAAACACTTTAAAAATTGGAGCCAAAAAAAGCCATATGTAAGGTGCTGGCAACGAGAAATCGATAATTCTTGAATTGAAAAACAACAAGAATCTATTATATTGTGGATAATAATTATAACTTCATTGATATCATAAAGTCGGCCTTATGTAGTTCCTAGACTAGAGTGGCAGGAGATATAAAAATGGTGAAAAGGGCATTTTTGTTCCGGTCTGATGCCACAGTGATACATCTTCCATCATAGACAATGGATGGCGGTTTCAATAACCGCCTTTAAAAGGAGTTCCAAATTTAGAACTATCCTATCCTAGAAGTAGATAAAAAGAACGAGCCTTCTGGATCCCTTCAGATAAATAACGACACTCAATCTTTAGTCATATTCAAACCACTAGTAGTATATCACCAACACCACCGCCTTGTCCATATTCAACTCTCTAACAACATGCATACCAACACCACCATTGTTTACATAACCGTGAACATCAACACCACCACTTAAACTTCATACAGTTAAAACCACAAGATATATGATTCAAATTATACAAATTTTCACAAGATCTACATTCGAAGAAGGTAATTGCTTCAAAACTACTTAAACCATTACCAGTTATCGATCATTTCTATGTAGTAAGAACCATATCTATATATTTAGTATTTTTGCTATTGTACATTTATTAAGCTTTGAATGTGAATTGTTAATTGCATTGATGTTGTTGGAGATAAAACTAACGACGAATGAATTGATATTGTACAATGAATTGACTCGCGACGGACGCATGGCTAGAAATTCTTCTTGCTTTTTGTACTATAAATACTCACCTTATCCTCTCCTCTAAAAAAGACGAATCCAGCTTCCTCTTCCTGCGATTTTTCTGGGTTCAAACCCTAGTTTTTCTTTCTTTTTTTCTTAGTTTTTGTAGGTTAATCATGTCTTTAATTATCTGGCTTAGTTTTATCTTGGGAGCAATGGATTGAAGCTTCCATATCTATGTAGTAAGAACCATATCTATCTATTTAGGGCCTTTTCTATTGTGAATTTATTGAGCTTTAAATGTGAATTGTTAATGGCATTGATGTTGTTGGAAGCTTGAGTATATGAATTGCTTGTATGATCACTTGTTAGGGTTGGGAGAAAGTATCTAATTCTCCCCTCTTTTAATGTGGAATCCAAGAGCATGAGTTAGAGCTTCATAATGGTGTTGGTGTGTTGATAATTGCTAGATGAATGTGATGATGTTGAACTCATTTTCATGTTTATTTTAGTTAGCAAATGAGAGAAGTCTATGAATGTCGATCGTTCTTGACTAATCTTGTGTAAATGCATGAATTGGTTAAATGCTTAGACACGGTGTAGTGTTTATAAGTGTTGCCAAGCTTGTTGGTTCTTCGTGCTCAATGCCATCAGTGGGATACTTTTAGTCGTGTTTCGGCTAAGGGAGTCATTGGTGAGGTTTGACAAGAGATGTCAAATTCACTCTTGCAAACTACTAACCAAGAAGAATAGAAGATTTATCTTCACAACAAGTAGTAGAAATAGTGAATAGATTGTTTCACTCATTCTTGAAGCCTTTGTTATTTAGCATTCATGTGTTCTTAATGCTGTGTTTTACTTCATTTATTCCATGGGTTGTTTGAGGATAGGAAGTTTTTGCATGAATTAAGTTTTAGGGAGTTAGGAAAGTGACGAATTCCTTAGCTCATTTGCATGAAAATCTAAGAACATGAACTTAGAACTTCTTGTGCATAATGTGTTCTTGCTAGATAAGTATGTTAATGTGGATTGTTCTCATATTTATCCTATAGATGCAATGAAAGGTTGAACCTTGAATGTGGTTTGTTTTAGGTTTAGCCTAATAAATGCTATGTTTGGTTGAATGGCTATGCCTTTGGTAGAAGGCTTGTTGTTGTCAAATCTATGGTCCTTCGTCCATAGGTAACAATTGTGATAGGATGAGTGAATGCTTCAATGATCTACATTTGGTTTGAAAGTTGATGTCAATTGCCCCCAAGGCTTTGTTTTTGTAGTTTTAAAACCCCCTTTTCTTAGTTTGTTTGATGATTATCATAGTTACTTGAATTTGCTAGTTATCTTGCCTTTTTAATTTTCATAACTCAGGACAACCAACCAACAACCCCTCCCCCCTTTTACATGCTTTTATATGTATATATATCAGTGTTCTAAACGGCGGCGCCTAGGCGGTCCTAGGCGGCGCCTAGGCGCTAGGCGCCACCAAAACGCCCGGATTAGGGCCTGTTCGGCAACATTAGGCGTTTTCGCCTCTAGGCGGCGCCCAGACCCGCCTAATCGGGTCTAGGCGCTAATCGGGTCTGGGCGGTTTGGTTTTACCCACAATATTTTACCCACAATATTTATGGGCCAAACCAATAATTTCGGGCCGAATGATTAATCATTCAAGGCCCAAATGGCAATTGCCAATTGCAACTAAAAGTTGTTGCTTGGCTATGTCAACAAGGATGAGTGAGTCTAGTATTTATAATGGAAAGATAGGCTAACTCTCCAAGAAATTTCCGATGTGGGACTAGATGAGTATAGCATTTTCACTGCTTTGCCAAATATTTGCCTTGGCTAGTTGGCTTCCTTCACGCCCTTCATGCCTTGGCTTTGGCTCTTCCTTTCCTTCAGCCTTCACGCCTTCACTGGCTTCCCTTCACATGCGAAAATCATTTCCAAATTTTCAATTTTATTACTTTTTTTTTGAATTTATTATGAGTCTATCTCTTGAAAGACGATTTTTTCATAAGTCATGGAAATATTATGGTTTAAAATACAAATTAGAAGAAATGAAGATAATTTTTTTGGGTTGAATGAATCGGTTTATAAACTTTATAACTACTACACGTTGCATAATAAAATGTTAATATTTCAACTACAAGATAATATTTCGACAATATATATATATAATATATTCATTTGTGTCGTTTATCATGAAATTTTCGTTCTTGTATTGTATCATTTGTATGTAATATAAGTTATTGTGACTTGGGAAATAGGTTTTTATTTTATTTTTAAATATAATTTGTATTATTTTATTAATTATATATAAAAAATAATTAAATAATACAAATCCGCCTAGACCGATTAATCCCCGATTAATCCCCTAGGCGCTAGGCCCCAGCAAACCGCCCGACTAGCGCCTAGCGATTTTTAGACCACTGATATATATACTCCTAGCCTAAAAGCAACCTTTTGTGTCTAAACGCTTAAGAAAATCCCTCTTCTTCGTGGACGACCCCGACTTGCCGCTATCTACTTAGTTGTAGATAGTAAGCAAAAAGGTCTTATAAAAATTAACTTTGAGAGGTACGGCAATGACCTCCCAAATTTTAGCGCCGCTGTCGAGGAAGAGGCATTTATTTTTAAGTGTTTAGGTGTATTTGGTTTCATATTAGCTAGCTTGTAAGAGTATTTAAGTGTTTAGGCATTTATTCTTAAGTATTTGATTATATCCCTTGTATGCGTCAAAGAAGGCCAAAATCTGATATCCTGTGATGGCTTCCACTAGCTTGTCTATTGGCCATAACAAACAGCTGTCTTTGGGGAAACACTTGTTCAAATCAGTGAAATCTATACACATTTTTCAGGACCCATCATGTTTGGGGACCCAACCTGGATTAGCAAACCATTCGGGGCAGAAGACCTCCTCAATAACATCTACCGTCTGCAACTTTTCAACCTCTTCTTTGATTGCCTCAGCTCACTCAGGCGCAAACGCTCTCCTCTTCTTCTTGATCGGCTTTATCGAGAGATCTATATTCAACCTGTGTAGTGCCAGACTCGAGGGTACTCCCGTGAGGTCAGAAATATCCCACGAGAACACATCCCATATTTTCCCAATAAATCCTTTAGTCTTTCCTTGATGTCTTCGGCGGCTACTGATCCCATGTCTCTAATGGCCATCTACACAATATCGATGAGCCTCACGTCCACGTTACTATTGCTATATCCCTCTGTTTTCTTGCCTCTTTCACCGTGGTAATATTACAACCTCAGGCCACAACCTAATATCCTCGAATGGATGCTATCCCATTCTCGGTTGGGAACTTCATTATAATGTGGTAAGGTGACCAGACTGCTCAAGCTTGGCACATTCACGGTCTTCCTAAAATCACATTATACGGAGATGGGCCATCAACACCTATAAAATTGCAACTTATGGTTACCCCCTTATTACCATCTGTCACACAAACCAGTAGGGTTATCTCCCCCAGGGGAAATATTAGGTTCCCCGTGAAGCCAGATATGGGTGAGGTCGACTTTTTCAAATTGCCACGCCCTATGTCTAGCTGGTCAAAAAAGTCAACGAACACTACTTCTACTCCACTCCCGTCTTTAGTGAATACCCTCTTTACCAAAGATGTTCCAACGATTACTGAAATCACCATGGGGTTAGCATGAAGTGTCTGACCTGGTACTGCATCTACTTCCGAGAACGTTACGGTCTCGTCTGGCCAAAACCTTTTATGGCAAGGTTCTCCTGCAGGGACCCTTCGAGCCTATGCTCTTATTAGGCATTCGAGGATCTTTCTCCAATAACTCCATTGATGACATTAATCACTCTTTGAACAGGAGGGCTTTCCCCATTCCTGCTACCCTGATTACCCCTATGTTGTTCTTGTAGTTTTTCCTGCCTTCCCTCATGCGCCCTACCTTAAACCATCTGTTCTCAAGGCCTTCTATCACCTGTATCCCCATTATTTTGATTATTTCTTCTGTAAGGCTGCCATTGATTCACCCGAGGCCTCAAAGGAGCCACCTGATTCCTGGGCCCTTACCCTCGAACCCATCCTTCTCGCCCACATATATCAATATCCATTCTCAACGGCATGCGATCATTTGTATCATGGTTGTAATCTCTGTGATGATCGCAATATCGATTCGTTGCTCTCCTGGTCACTATTGTCCTTTGCGAACTCTGCAAAGGTGGGGGTGGTCGAAACAATTCTCGATGTATACTCAAGATCTGTGTTGGAGTTCTTCCTCCTAGTGTCGGTGGCATGGGAGCGTATCTCTTGAATGGTGTTCTTATGGGCTCGATTGGTCTTTTCCCGTGATGATCCATATATCTTCCAGCCTTCTCTATGAGACTATCTATTTTCTTCCTGGTTGCCTCTTCTACCTTCGAATATTGTTCAAAAACCTCCTGATGCTTTTGCAAAGTCTCAGAAGTGTTTGTGCTCAACTTCTTGCATAACTTCAAGTCCTGCATCCCCAACAGGTACCCTTGAATCACTTCATTTCATGTAGCCTCTATTACGCCTAAACTCTCATCCACATATCGATGGTAAAAGGCTTATGTGTTTTCTCCTGACTTTTCCTTCTTTGATAAAGCTCCAACGTTTTCGTGAAATTCTTCTTCTGTGCGTGTTGGCTTAATAATGCTCCACTGAATTCTCGATAGGAGTGGAGAGAGCCTCTCGGAAACTTTTTGAACCACTCCTGAGCTTTCCATCGGAGATAGCTTCCTACCAGCTTGCACGTCAGCTTTTCATCAAAGTCTCTCGAACTCATCAAACCCAGGAATGTTTGAATGAACTCTCGAGGGTCCGTCTCACCACTGTAAGTATGGAGTCCTTCTGGGGGTTTAACTTCAATCAGCCAACGAACCCCTATTATCAATGCACTGAAAGGTGAACCCACAGCCTAGCCTAGGGGTCCAATCAATCTGTCTAACTCCCTTCTGAAAGTATCACTTGCCTCATTTCTTGGTTCCTGCTGCCTCTCTATCAAATTCAGTCCCCTATCGAAGCCTCTAAATTGTGAGGGATGAGTTGGATGGGCTCCCATATATCCAGGATTTTTCCAAGTTTGCCCAAAATTTGGATACGCTAGCGGCTGCCCATAAGGGTTGTAAGGCCCTTGATGGGCCATCACTCGCTGTATCCTTGTGTTTCCATATCCATGAATACCAAAGGAGGTTAGCATTCCATATGTTGCTTCCATTCCAAGCAACATAACGGTTGAATTAAATGGGGCTAGTGAGGGCATTGGGTACATTTAACCTTGTGGGTATTCTAGGAATGAAGGCTGGGGTCTTGCATGCAACATTTATCCAGCATATGCAGGATAAGGATATGCTACAACTGTCTGAAGGGCTAGCCCTACATTTATTCCTATGGGTGAGAGTGGCATTCCCTCGTACGTGACCCTCGCGCCCCTCGAGGGGGGGTGACTTGGTACCCCACCTCGGCCAGAGCCTGCGCTGCCTGCTTTAAATCCTGAGTTGGGCATGTAGCTCCCATATTCTGATTTCCTTGCATGTGGAACCCATGAGCTACCATATAGGAATCTTTGGGACTTCTATGAATCTTCCATCTCTGTCATCCCTTAAGCTGGTTGGTCAATCCTGAACGGGTTCAGGGTCTCTTACTTCTTGTCCTGCAGTTACCTCCGGGCATCTCGAGGATCCATCAATATCTCCCCTTGTGGGTGCAACCGTACTTGGGATAAATTTGGTTGAGATTTGTACTCATTCGGGTTCAACAACCAGGGTCGACTTTGCCCCGATTCCATCACCGGCGCTCAAACATCCCCTATTGCGGGATCCTGCATTTCCTGGGAGTCAACCATTTCTATTCTCTTGGTCTGCGCTGTTTTACCGGTTCACTTGCCTTTCAACCTTGACCTTTCTCTCCATCTGAGAGGTTGCCCTGCGTTACCAGCTCATGTGTCTTTTGACCTTAATCTTTCACTCCTTTGTGCAACCGTAGATATAAACTCCAAAAAACCCAAATCTGGCTTAGTCATTCCCCACAGACGGTGCCACTTAATGTGTCTCGAATGACCGACTAGTCAATGGGCTCGAGCTCCTCGAACCGACCTGCAATAAAACTGTCTCTGGGGGTCCCAGGGGTCAGTACTCCGATGGCTAAGTCAGTCAAAGAGTCAATATGAGATTAAGATAGAATGAATGAGAAATGAATGCGTACCTGGTATTTATACTATATGTCTTAACTAACAATCTCCTTAATTATAGTCATCAATTACCCTGTAAATACGGTAATTATTATAATGCAATATCTCAGACGGGCCGTGATTATTATGACCCAACATACCTCTTGGGCCTGACCTACATCAAAAGGTGGTTCAATATTTCCACTTTCCCGTGATATTTTTGTGCAAGGTTGCGAATGTGTACCAAACAGAAATAAAAATTAAAGGATACTTGTTGGAATGCGTGAAATGTAATACGTAAATAAAGCAGTTATGTAGTAAATAACTTAGAGATAACTTTGGCACATCTCTGATGGTTGGGTTGGGTGGCATTCTTCAAGGTGTCAATGGTGAAAACTCCATATGTGCTAGAAGGATGAGGATGAGTAACCAATAGGAGTTGTGACTAATGCAACAGGAGTTAAGGGTGTTAAATTCAACAGAGTCAGGGGAAGAGCCAGAATGTATGTTGCTCGGGAATTGATAGGAATTTTTTTTTCTTCCTAATTTTTTTCCATATTATATGGGGCTGGTATTGGAAAATTTTCAAAAATTTTCCAATAATTTTCTTCTTAGCGGAGGTTGATGTCCCATCTAGTCCCCTAGTATATCTGCCACTTAACAGAGTCGATATGTGAAGTACTAAGATGGGATACTGTAGCTTACATTCTGTGATAGAGAACCGCATAAATTTCTGCTTAAGTGCAAAAAGTGTTGTCAAGTCTTACATCAATTCCAGCCTCTTTAGCGGTATGTTTGCCCATCAGTGGGGGCACGTGCCCCCATTGAATCCGTCAATTTTCTGTAATAATCTTGCAGTTTTGGAGTAAGTTTTTGCAGCTTCGGAGTCTGATACATGAGCAGAATTTTTCCTATTGTAAAAGGCTATTACGGCTAGCCCTGGGCCGCCCCGACCACCCGACACCACAGGCCCGGTCAGGGGGTAAGTCACGGTAACCAGCCACCAGGACCCGCATGCGGGCCCGTACTCAACGCCCACGAGGAGCCCACCCGCCACGTGGCCCGTGAAGGCCACACTTTGAATAAGATCATCCCACACTGCGGCTTGGGAGCCTCGAACCCGAGGTTCCCCCTGGAGTACATGCGTCCCAACCAACTGGGTACACCCGTGGGTGTGAATTTTTTCTATTCTAGATATATCTATCCATATCGTACTAGATGTGATTTGAATCTGATTTGCCTTTTGACTTTAGTTTCCTTTTCCGTTCAATCATTTTATATGTATTGACTACTGTTAGTGAGGAAATATTTTACACATGGTTTGGTTTCACGCAGATCAAACCTTATGCAAGAACCTTTCTAGAGCTCTTCCTCATTTCGTCTCCACATCTCTTGCAATGAGCTTTCTCCTACACCTTCCCAAGAGAGAGAAAATGTGAAAAAAATGAGAAATGAATTGGAGAGAGGTCACTGTTTAAATCTTAAACTTGCATCACATGAGACCTTTATCTATTATTACTATAACTAGATAATCCCGGTGTGCTTCGCACGGACGAGAATTTAAATGTTATCACATAAATAAATATATTTTTAAACATAATTTAATTAGTTGATAAAAATATTAATAAACACTACTTTAGCAATATAACAATATCGTTATCAACATTGCATGCATATGGATTTCATAGAATATGAAAAATGATCAAAATTTTAAAGATTTAATCGTTATATCATGTCATTGCACGGGTTATGATAAAAAATATATTTATTATTATCATACAATTTTTACAAAAAAATTTAAAATATTTAAAGTAGATGATAGTTTTTATCAGTTAAACGTTGTGCAATTGAGTTATAGATGTCCATTTTCTTCTTCTTCCAATAATTTTTTTAATATATTTTTTTTAATTTAAACCATCCTAAGATGGGGGGAATATATTGGCTCCCCAAACCGATAAAATGAGCCAAATAGGCACTAATTGTTACATTACATCGATAATTAACCAACAGTCATTCCAAGGAATGTATATTCAAAGTAAAGTTCACTAATATCTAGTAGGTATGTGAATACCATCACTAAAGCAACAAATGGCTTAAAGAGCCCCATTGTACCCTAAAATTGAAGCAGAAACATCACAAACAGGTAGAAGAATCGTACAAAAACGAGACTCCTATTTGTCGATAATGTTCCTGCCAAACAGAAGGGTCTTTGTAATGTAAAATTTCCTATGATATCATAGAACTTAGAGAAGAAGCCTCAGATAGTAAGCCTCAATGTATCTTCCTCACTTGATTCTCTTTGAGTTGAGATATAATCCTTCCTAACAAGCTGTTTTCCATTTCCACTGATCAGTTTGTAACCTTCCTAGGCTGTGTATATTCATGGCCACCTCATCTGAAAAACAGCAAACAATAAAGAGCAGTATCCAGTCGAAAAGAGATTTAATAGTATAAACATCAGCTCCTACCATAAATACTGTAACCACTAGCTATGCACTATTAGGTTCCTATTCTGATTCCATGCACCCCAGATTTATCCAACAGTAACAGGCCTCTAAGAAAAGGAGGTATATTTCCTAAATCTAGATCACCAGATAGTTTTTTTTCCTTAGCATGTTTAGCCATAAAATCTGCTGCTAAGTTAGCCTCCCTAGGGATATAATGAATCAGAGCTCCTTCATTCCATTCATTCAAGGTGCTGCATAGTGAGAAGACTTTCCAGGGACTTCCTTTTGGATTTTGAATTCCTTTAACAGTAGTAAGACAATCTGTCTCAATTGTGAAAGAATATAGTTCAAGTTCTAAACCTAATTGATAAGCAAAGTGGATACCAATAAGTTCTGCATGTAAAGGTGAGTCAGCATTAAAATGGTTCACTCTTAACTTAATCACATCTCCCCTCCAGTCCCTAATTATAACCGCACATGTTGACTCACAATCGGGTTTCCATGTTGCATCTGTGTTGAGTTTGTACCCTACAGTTGGTTTTTCCCATCTTACTGCTGTGATCAACTTCTTATTTTTCTGATGGGGGACAGGAATGATTCCATTTTGTATTAAATACTTATGTTTATCAAGATTACCTTTTTGTGGATTAGCATTAAAAATTTGGTAAACCTGATCTTTAACATTCAGAAAACATGTTTCCACAGAGAAAGATAGATTTTCAAACAGTTTCTTGTTCCTATATGTCCATATTGACCAAGATGTGACCATTATAAATGCTATTATCAAGTTGGACCAGATCAAAGATTCAGCTCTGATAGACAAATAGAAGTCAATTCTGTTCTTAAAGCTCCCAAAAACTGATTGATTAATATGCAAAAGTAAGTTCACTTTGTTCCAGATTGCAATAGCAAAAGGACATGAGTTAAAACAATGATTTAGAGAATCTGAATGCTTCCTACACATAGGGCATATTGAAGCTAGAGAAAAGCCTATCTTACAGAGGATATTGTCAAAAGGTAAGATTCCATTAAGTGCTCTCCAAACTAAAACAGACATTTTTGCAGGAATAAAGTGTGACCATACCTTATGTAATTGTCTTACAGTTGCTCCTTTCTGTCTGCAAATCTTATAAGCAGAGGCAGTATTAAATTCACCATCAACTGAAACAGTCCAGATCAGCCTATCCTCATGTAAGTGAGTGATTTTTGCATCCTTCAAGATTAGCATTGTACTGGTAGCCAAGTGTGGCTCCAAGATATTCAGGTAAGAGTTTTTGTTCATTATAAAATAATTAAGAGATATGTCAGGGAAAGGAACTTCCTCATCTTGGGGCCATTCATAAATCAGAGCACCTTTTCCTGACCAGTTTGCATTCCAGAATGAACAATCTCCTTTTCCATAAATAACCTTTGAAAAACCATTAGCTAATTCAGTTATTTTACAGATTCTTTTCCATACATTAGATTTCTTATAGGAATCAGGCAGTGTCCATAAATGATGTGCCCAAAGAGAGTTATTCATTTGCAGCTTCCACCACAGTTTGCAAGAGAAGGCATTAACTGTTGCTTGTAAATCTCTGAATCCCGTGCCATTCTCTTGGACAGGGAAACTCATTCTAAGCCATGACCTCCATCTTTTCCTATTTTCTGTGTACTCACTACCTCCCCAGAAAAAACCAGAAGCCATATTCTCCATTTTCCTTAATATTGCTTTAGGTGGATTCAGAACTGAAAACATATAAGTAGGAATTGAAAGAAAACAGTGGTTAATTAGAATGATTTTGCCTGAAGTATTTAACCACCTATTCTTCCAATTACTAATGGCTTTTTCCATTCTTTCTAAGATAGGGTAATAATATCTCTGCTTATTCCTTCCTGGAAAAATGGGAATTCCTAGATAAATAAAAGGGAAGCTACCTCTGATCATGCTTAAGTTCCTGCTCAGAGCATGTACTCTGTCCACAGAGGTATTGTGAGCTACAAAAAAGTTAGATTTTGCAAAGTTTACTTTTTGGCCCGTTGTTTGTTCATATGCTGTGAGAAACCTTTTGAACCTGTCCAATTTTTTTTTTATTTCCATTAAGGAAAACAGCCGTATCATCCGCATACATAAGATGAGTAATCTGAGGACAGTTGTTAGGCAAGCTAAAATATTTTAGATAGCCTAAGCTAAAAAGTTTTTTTAAACCACGGGAGAAAGCCTCAGAAAGGATGTTATACAGAAAAGGAGATAGGGGATCTCCTTGTTTGATTCCTCTATTAGAAGCAAAGAATCCTGAAACTGTTCCATTAATTAACACCGAAAAATGAGCTGAAGATATATTCTGCATAATCCTGTGAACAAAGATGCCATGAAAACTGAATTTCAGAAGAATTGAATTAAGAAAAGACCAGGAAACCCTATCAAAAGCCTTCTGCATGTCTAACTTAACAATAATATTTGAAGCTTTAGATTTCCTAGAGAGTAATATGGTCATTTCCTGCATTATTATGGTGTTATCAGATATATCTCTCCCTTTCATGAAGGCACTCTGTTCCAGAGATATTATTTGTGACATATAAGGTTTAATCCTGTCCATTAGCATCTTAGAGAAGACCTTGTTCACAAAATTTGAGAGACTTATTGGCCTAAAGTCAGAAAAGTTTATTGGAACAGGTTTTTTGGGGATTAAAAATAACCAAGTGCTGGAGATTGCATTAGGAATATTTCCAGTTCTTAAAAATTCATTTGCAGCATCTAGAAGATCATCCTTAATCGTATCCCAAAAAGTAGTGTAGAAAGAACTAGAAAAACCATCAGGACCTGAGGAACTATTTCTGTTAAGATAAAAAACTGCACTTTGAAGTTCCTGAATTATAAATGGAGACAGAAGAGATAAATTTTCCTGATCTGTTATCACATTTGGAATCTCATTGAGGAAATGTTGAAAATAAGTTCCTTGTTTTTGAGAAACATCCTCATTCAGAAGTTCTTTATAATATCTCACAGCTTCCTCTTTTATCAGGGTGGGATCAGTAATCCAGTTTCCATGATTATCTCTTATTTTGCAGATTCTGGCTTTTGCTCTCCTCTCCTTAATAGCATGATGAAAGTATTTAGTATTAGCATCACCATATTTTAGCCAATTTAACCTAGCCTTTTGCCTGAGGAATATATTTTTTTCTTTTTGAGCCCTCATCAGCATTTGTTTAGATTTATTAAGCTCTGCTAGGATAAGTTGGTCCTGGTTTTGCTGAAAAGCAATTTCCAGATCATTAACTCTATTTTCCTGTTGGGCCAGATTTTGATCCACATTACCAAACTGTGATTTGTTCCAATTTTTAATTTCCAACTTTAGCCTCTTTAGTTTAGCAACTAACCTGAACATACCACTAAAAGGAGTAACTAAAGACCAGTTAGATACTACTAATTTCTGAAATTCCTGTCTATTTGACCACATTTCCTGGTACCTAAAAGGCCTAGGTGCTTGTTCTTCAGCAATTTGAACTGAAAGAAAAAGAGGAGCATGATCTGAGGACATCCTATTTAAAACCTGAATAGAGCTATTAGGAAATTGATCAAACCAGTCTAGAGTAACAACTCCCCTATCTAACCTTTGAAAAATTAGATCCTTACATTTATCTTTATATCTGTTGTTACTCCATGTGAAGGAGTTTCCCACCGTTTGGATTTCATGCAAGTCCATAGAACTAAGAAAATCATTAAACTGCTTCATGCTTTTTTTAGGAGTGGACTTTCTTCCTTTATATTCATTTACTGATGTCACAGTGTTAAAGTCCCCTATATATAATGTATGATTATCCTGCTTTCCTTTTAAATCATTCCATAAAAGTTCCCTTATTTGCCTATGAACACTGGCATAAATGAAAAAGCAATCCATGAGCAAGAAGAAACAGAATCAGTTATTTTAACATTCACAAATTGGTCTGTTTCACCTAAGATTGAGATACTGAAAGCTTGATTCCATAGTATCCATATTTTTGCATGCTGAGCTGGATAAGCATATCTGTAACCAAGAGTATGTCTAAATTCTGGTAGTTTATGTTTATCCTGCCAAGGTTCTATTATGCACATAATGTCTATTTTATGCTTGCTTTTTAGGATCTTAAGTCTATCCACAGATGTACCAATTTCCCTAACATTCCAAACAAGTATATTTCCTATAATTGTGTGTTTAATCATTTAAAAACTTTGGGGGTGGCTTTTTGTGTGGATCTGAGGTTCCTACCAGTCTTTGCAGAATTTTTTCCTTTGTTCCCTGATTTACCAGATTCTTTTTCACTCTTCCCTATAGCAGGGCTTTGATCAAAATCATTTACCTTATTCCTCAAGTTATCTTCCACTAAAGTGTTATGATCAGAGGTATAAAGACTCTGGCTCAGGCATGTTACCAACACAGTGGATGTTTCCTGATCAGTTCCTAATTTTTCTGGCTCAATATTTGAACCTGATTCTGTATTTATGTTAATCTGATCATCAGAATTTATGATTACTGGAATGTCATGAGATTCCAAGGATTCATAAAGAATCTCTACAATCTCACCATCCTGCTCCTCAGTGAGGTTATCTAATGTTTGGAAAGCATTAGAAATTGACACTGTGTTTGTTATTTCAGCATTTTCCTTAATTGGGAAAAGATCAGGGTGTATCTTTTTTTTCCTCCAAAAGGTTGTGGTTATTGGCTTAGAAATGTCATCAAGAGAATAGAATGGAGAGCCTTTTTTCTTAGTGCTAATTGTAAAAATATCAGTGTTTAGATCACTATTTCCTTCTGAGTTGATTTTTTGTTCCTGGACATCCTTTTCTTTTTGTGATACTGTTAAGGCAGAGGAGCCTTCTAGATTAATTAAGTCTTTTTGAGGAACAGATTCTAACCCTTTAGCAACCTTATGTTCTATACCTTGCAACTTTTTCTCCATCTTTTTTCTTAGTTCAGGGTGCAGGAAGTTACACCTATTGTTGCTATGTCCAGTGATCTTACAATGTGAACAATATGTAGGCAGATCTTCATATTCAATTGGGTATTCAGCAACCTTATTACCTATTCCAACAACAATTGTACTAGGGAGCGATGCTAATAGGTCAATTTCTACGCATACTTTAATGGCAGAGGGTCTGGTTAGAGCAATTGTCGCCGCATCCATCTTAAGAAAACGACCAATCTGACTACTAATGCCCTTGATTGCTGAGTTATTATAAAACATAATTGGCAGTTTATGGAAAGTTACCCAAACCGGTGCTATAGATGATTCCACTGATGGCGAGAAATCCTGCGTCCACTTTTGAACCTTCATGGTGAATCCGTTTATCATCCATTGCCCCTTGATCCAGCATCTTTGGTAATCTTCTTGTTCCTGAAAACGAATAAGCACATGTCGGTAATCGATAGAACCTAATTGAAATTTCGACTTAAAACCTATTGACTTGAAAGCCATATGCAGAGCCTCCATATTTGGTTTCCCACGAAGGAATTTCCCGACGAGCGCATTCTGGTAATGCGAGGCTAAAATTTCTCCCTCTTCCGGGGGAAGGATGTACGCCACTTTCCCTTTGAATTCCGTAACTGGGTGTAGATTTGGAGTATCGGGAAGTGACGAAAGAAGGGGTGATGGTTTAGTGTTAAGGGCTTGAGCAAAACTTTTGGGAATTTGAGGGATAGGTTGTATATTAGCCATGGAAGCAGTAGGATCAAGTGTTGGAAGGGGCGTCGGCGACGCCATGGTCAACCACCAGAGGTGGCGTCGGCGTCCACCAGAGGGCGGTGAGCCAATATGACCGTTAGCTGAAGAGAGATAACGATAAACCGATGAACAGTATGAGTATTATGTTTTTCGCACTATCAATCGCCCACAGAAACAGTAGTATTCGTAGAAGTTGGTAACCCCAATAATTTTTTTAATATAGTGTGATTAATTGATAACATTGTACTACCTTTCGACCAAAAATAGACATTCTAGAGAATTTCATTTTTTTAGTAAACATTCTAGGGAAGACCGGAAAAAAAAACTTCCATGGTCAACAAATATTGTACTCTGTAAAAGGTTGGACATTTCCGGCAGCACCAACGGCTGAACCATGCACAATCAAATATAACGAGGAGCTCATTTATAATGATAAAAAAAATCATGTATGTTAGATCTGAAAATTTTAAATTAGGGATATTGTCGGCAATTCATGATTAATTGATTGAATTAGAAATATATAAAATATAAGTTTTAAATTTTGATCCAAAGCAAATATAAATTCATCATCTTAGATTAAAAAAAGGATAAGTGCCAATACAACCCTATCTACTTGAGTAAGTGCCAATATAACCTTCAGACCCCATTTCCGGCATCGACCTCAGTTTTTCGGCGTTGACTCTATGTAAATTGATCAAAATACCCTTTGGGCTAACTCTGAAATTATGTGGAAAAGTTTACCCTCATATTTTGCCGGACCGCCGACGGATTAGGTAGGGTTATATCATCACGGTATGAAAATTTATTGAGTTAAATCCTCACATTCCTAAAATTTATAGGGTTATATCAACACATTAGTAAAAAATGTAGGGTCATATCATCACATATTGTGAAATATAGGGTTTTAATAATATTTTGTTTATTTTGTTGTGTTTAGTCCGGATTGATGATTCGATGACCTTTGGTGTTGTGTGTGATTGTTATTTTGCTGTGTTCTTCGACCTACGGTTTTTAATGTTGATAAGTTTTGAAATGAGGTTATGATATGTGATAATGGTGTTTAATATTAATGATGGTGTAATGATGTCAAATTTTATGTTGTATATGATATTGTTATGATGTTATAGTGGTGTATATGATGATGTGGTCGCCCGTTAAGGCCAGCCAAGTACCACACACTTAATTTTTATAATATGTGCTGATATAACCCTATAAGTTTTAAGAATTTGCTGATATTACCCTACAAATATTAGAAATGTGCTGATATAACCCAATAAGATTTCATAATGTGCTGATATAACCCTACCTGTTCCGGTGGCGGTTCGGCGGCGAGTCTAAGGGTAATAATGTCATTTCCTATTTTTTGTATTTTAATTTTATTTTTAGAAGGGCAAACATGTAATTTTATTAAATTCCGGCTAAAATTTGCCGGAGAGGGTTATATTGGCACTTTCACTGACTAGATATGGTTATATTGGCACTTTCAAATACTGCAAGGTTATATTGGCATTTATGTCAACTATGTAGGGTTATAAAAGCATTTTTTTCTAAAAAAAAATATATATAGTCTTAAATTGTCAATATTTTATAATTATTAATCATACAGATTAAAGAAAGTTAAAATTTATGATAATTTAAATTTAACATTATAATTAAAATATAATATACCTTAATACATTAAATTTTTATGACGATCTTGAGAAAGACTGTCTTTCCATGGGCATATGAAAAGATGCAGTTGAAATAGAACTTTAGAAAGGTAAAATGTTTTACTTGCAATATTAAAAATTTACTCTGCAACTTGCAGTAGTTAGAAGTTTGTGACCCTATGCAACCCAAAAATGTTATCTTGATTTCTTCTAGTTTACAATTTAAACCTTGGTGACGGTTTTTCAAGAGACAAACTCATTTTTAAATACTGATAATCTGATATGTACTAAAATATGCCATTTCTAAATATTAATTAACAAAAATAAAATAAAGACGTATAAATAGACAAAATCTTGGGAAAGACCATATTTACATATGCATATGGAGAGACAGGGTTGAATTAAAATTTTAGAAAGGTAACATGTTTTAGTTGCAATATTAAAAAAATATTATGCAACGTGCAGTAGTTATTATGACTCGAATAATGCAATCCAAAATTTTTATCTTGATTTCTTCTAATTTACAATTTAAACCTTGATATTTCCATAACTTATGGAAAGACGCCCTATCAAAAGACGAACTCATTTTTAATACTATTACCAATCACATATTGATATGTACTAAAATATGTCATTTCTAAATATTAGTTAACAAAAATAAAATAAAGTCGTATAAATAGATAAAGTTTTGGAAAAGACCATCTTTCCACAAGCATATGTAAAGAGGGAGTTTAACCAAAAGTATAGAAAGGTAAAATGTTTTAGTTTCGATATTAGAGATATATTATGCAACGTGCAGTAGTCATAAGTTTATGACTCGATTAATGCAATCCACAAATTTTATCTTGGTTTTTTGTAATTTGAAATTTGAATCTTGGTCTTTACATAACTTATGAAAATACTATTTTCAAGAGACGAATTCTAAGAAAAATTGCAAATAAATATTACAAAGAGTCTGTCTTGGTAGATAGTCTTTCTATAAGCCTTGGAAAGACTAAGGTTTAAAGTGTAAATTTAAAAAATGAAGATAAAATTTTTGGTTTGTATTAATTGGGTTATAAACCTTATAATTACTACATGTTGCATAATAAATTATTAATATTGCAACTGAGACCTTTTACCTTTTACTATTCTAATTAAACCCCATCTTTCCATAAACCTATGGAAAGACGGTTTTTTTCCAAAATTTTGCCATTTACAAATTGTTAAATAAACCACTGAAAGTATTTACAAATAAAATTTTTCAATACTATAATTGACATTTATATTAGGCATTTTATACTGATTTTTGTCTCAAAATTAAAATTTAGAGTCTCTCTTGAAGACGGTCTTTCCATAAGATATGGAAAGACCAAGGTTTAAATTGCAAATTAGAAGAAATTTAGATAAAATTTCATTTTGCATTAATCGGTTATAAATGCATAACTACTGCACGTTGTACAATAAATTTTTAATATTGCAACTAAACATTTTACGTTTTTATAATTTCAATTCAACCTCGTCTTTCCACTTATGGAAAGACGGTCTTTCCCAAAACTTTACCTAAAATTTATTAGAAACACTTATATACATATACATACATACATACATACATACATATATATATATATATATATTATTCTATATGTTTAACATAGTAATTTTAGATATTTTTATAGGCAAATTAAACTATGTGGAAAAAATTGACTGCAATGAGTCCAAAAAAAGAATAAGTAGATGAATTCACTTATTAAGATAAAATGAAGTTTGATATTAAAAAGGTAAACCAAAATGGAAAGTGTATCAAATTTAAATATATATTGTAAAAAATAAGTATTATGAAAGAATTTTTCTAACAAATGGAGATTGAAAATACAATAAGAATGTGCATCATCATAAATGTGGTATGATTAATTACTCATTAATTGAAAAGTATTGAAGTATTGGAATAACATTGAAATAAGGGGAAGATTTGTATTGTAATTTGAGAGAATAACTTTAAAATTATTATATTTTTAATTAATTTTTTTTAAAGCTGACGTGAAAATTTGTGTGAGTGACATGTGGAAAAAATTATATGTGAATGTCATATGGCAAGAATTGTCTCCTTTAATATATAGTATAGATGTTTAAGTAAAATATTTTTTTAAAAAAATAACTAGTTATTTAATATTAATGTGCCCCGTTCAGAAAAGAGTAAGTCTCAGGAAAGGCGGCCTTTCCATAAGCTTATGGACAGTCCTCAGGGGCATTTGCCTTAAATGTTGTGATTTTTTTTATAAAATTTAAATATTACATTTTATAAGTTAAAACAAGTAATAATATGTATTGGAAGGTGAAAATATAAAAATATATCATATAAAAAAATATTTTCAAAAATTTTAAATTTTGTTTGTAATTTAAGAAATGCAGTATATAAGCTAAGAAATAAGTGGCATATTCATAAACTTATGGACAAACCACCTGTCAGGAGACCCACTCCCTGAAAATTATTCTGGATCTGATAACTGTTGCCCGTGGAAGATGGGACAAACTGGAGGTGTCCGCGCTTAGTAACGTTGATTTGCTGCCAACGACAATTTGAACATTGTGAACCCATTTGAAATAGAAAACTTTTGGGAAATACGTGAATGGTAATAACACCCCATCCACATATCCATTTGTAAGTTGGCGATCCAAGTCATCCCTAGTCATTCCCAAGTTTGGTACCAAAGTCGATGAGTGTCTCCAAGTTGTTCGTACGTTTTTTCTGGCGAATGTAGACTTTGAGACTTTGGGAAAGGATGTAGAATTATCTACAATTGGAGCCTCACATATCTCCAAGATGCCGCAATGGTAAAAATTGCTATCGATTTCTTACCAATTAAATATATTATTTCTCTCATTCTTTCTCTTTCACCTAATCTTAAAAAATTACTTAAGAAATCACCATTTTTTATCCCCACAACGGTAAGAAACCATTTTTTACTATTCATGTACCCCACTTGATTTTCTCTATCATACTCATTAATTTTACCATTAACATTTAATTTAATTTATTCACCCAAAATAAGTTGAATGTGAAATTTAATAATACATTATAATTTTTATTAATAGAATTTCGTTTTATTTAAAAAAGTATGAAATAATTTATTTTCTTTAATTTATAAATTTTGTGTTTTATTATTCATAATTTAAATATCTTTTTTCTTGTCATGATTGTTTAATAATTTGTTATCTATAATAAAGAATAACATATATTGATTTTATAAAAATAAATTTAAAACATGACATTAGAAAGGCCAATTATAATGAGAAGACAAATTACAATAAATACTTAAATAATAAAATATTAGATCTATAATCTAAAATTTAAATTTTAAAAAAAAATTTGTAATTTTTTTTAAAAATTGCCATTGGGACACGTGTCACCGTACGGTTGGGACACGTGTCCCATTTCAATATGGAAAACACTTATTTTTTCGTTGAGCAGGGACACGTGTCGCCATATAAGTGGGACACGTGTCCCACTCATTTCTGTTGACCGGGCAACCCAAAATTTTAAATCCGTTGGACACGTGGCCCAACCAGAAGGCGCCACATGTCAATAGATTTAAATAAAAAAAATTAAAATCTGCATGTGGGACACGTGGCCCAATGTCCCACTCAGAGAAATAAACCGACTGACAAGCCTGACACGACTGACAAGGTCCAGTTTCTTAACCAGTTCCTTAGTTGGCAACTATGGGTTAAGAAACCGGCCTAGAAACCACCACTGTGGGTGTTTTCGGTTTCTAGAGCGATTTCTTAAAATTAAAAAACAACCACTGCCCATGCCCTTAGCATTGACGACGTACTCGTGCATTTGGTGGATATCTCTTTGTCCTCTTGTTGATGATATGGGCTATGATACTACAGTCCAATGTTAGGGATTCAGGTATATAATTCATGTAATAGCGAGTTCTATATTAGACGTACACCCTCCGTCCCACATCAAACTCCACATTTTCCTAATTTGATTATCCCAGCTTAAATTGTAATTTCTGATTTTGCCAAAAATGGCCTAGTTGACTTGGTCCAAAATTATCAAAATGCCCTCTATTTAAGCTGAAATAACAAATTGACCTGGCTTATTAAGGCTAGGGTTTAGATGATAATTTGAAGTGGCAAAATTTGGATGTCTTTGCCCTAACAGCATTGGTAATTACTCCAACACACTTCCCACACATTCTCTATCCTCCTCTCTACCTCTCCCCTCCATTCCTCAAAAACCCCAAATTTTATCATCTCTTTGCTCTCAAAAATCCAACATCCTAATGCAGAGGGCTCTCCTCTCTACCTCTCCCCTTGGCTCCTCAAAAATCCCAAATCTTATCATCTCTGTTCTCTCAAAAATCCTCCATCCCAACGCATTTTGTTCTCCTCTCTACCTCTCCCTTCTATTCCTTTTGAATAATTTTCTGAAACCCTTCCTCCTCCTCATCACAGGTCCGAATACCCCCTGTTTTTGCACATATTCCGATTCTATCCTCATATCCAGCTTCTCGTGCTATATTTTTTTTCCAAATTTGTTCAATTTTGAAACTGGGTTTGTCAAACCCCTGGTTTTCTGAAGTCCATCATCGCTCAGATTGTGTCATTTCGGGTTTGATAACCTGAGTTACGCTTCTTCTTTTTTTAAAAAACTTTTTGTTCAAATTTTTGCAAGTTTTCTCATTTTCCGGTTAGGGTTTGCATGGATCTGGAAGATTAATGTATTCCCGAACAAAGAATATGGGTTTTTTTACCCATTTGTGCTTTTGATGTGTTCTTAGCTGGGTTTTCAAACCCTTGGGTTTGTATACCCCTGCCGAGCATCGATTGTGTTAGCCGGGGTTTGAATAGGTCTAGCTCATGCCTTTTTGGCTATTTTCATTCTTTATTTTTCATTTTCTTAATTTTTGGGGTTAGGTTTTCCGTAGATCTATATACGAAAATAGTTATAAATCTTATTCTTCTTGACTGATTGGTATATTTGATGACCTTTTTAAACAATTTGTATGCTGGTGTTGTTATTTGATGAGTTAGTTTGAGTTGGTTTGGTTTTGTATGTTGTGGCCCTATGTATATATGAGTTTCGGATTTCATTTCTCTGGGTATTAACTAATGTGTACTCCCATGTTTACTGGTGTTGACTGATTCGTATATTTAATGACCTTTTCAAATGATTTGTATGCTGGTGTTGTTATTTGATGAGTTCGTTTGAGTTCGTTTGGATTTGTATGATGTGGCCCTATGCATATCTGAGTTTCTGATTTCATTTCTCTGGGTATTAACTAATGTGTACTCCCCTATTTACTGGTGTTGACTGATTTGTATATTTGAAGACCTTTTCAAACGATTTGTATGCTGGTGTTGTTACTTGATGAGTTTGTTTGAGTTTGTTTGGATTTGTATGATGTAGCCCTATGCATATCTGAGTTTCTGATTTCATTTCTCTAGGTATTAACTAATGTGTACTCCTTTGTTTACTGGTGTTGACTGATTCGTATATTTGATGACCTTTTCAAACGATTTGTATACTGGTGTTGTTATTTGATGAGTTCGTTTGGATTTGTATGATGTGGCCCTATGCATATCTGAGTTTCTGATTTCATTTCTCTGGGTATTAACTAATGTTACTCCCCTGTTTACTAGTGTTGACTGACTCATATATTTGATGATCTTTTCAAACGATTTGTATGCTGGTGTTGTTATTTGATGAGTTGGTTTGAGTTGGTTTGGATTTGTATGTTGTGGCCCTATGCATATCTGAGTTTCTGATTTCATTTCTCTGGGTATTAAATAATGTGTACTCCCCTGTTTACTGGTGTTGACTGATTCTTATATTTGATGACCTTTTTCAAATGATTTATATGCTGGTGTTGTTATTTGATGAGTTGGTTTGAGTTGGTTTGGATCTGTATGTTGTGGCCTTATGCATATATGAGTTTCTGATTTCATTTCTCTGAGTATTAAATAATGTGTACTCCCCTATTTACTGGTGTTGACTGATTCGTATATTTGATGACCTTTTTAAATGATTTGTATCCTGGTGTTGTTATTTGATGAGTTTGTTCGAGTTCGTTTGGATTTGTATGCTATGGCCCTATGCACATCTAAGTTTCTGATTTCATTTCTCTGGGTATTAACTAATGTGTACTCTCCTTTTTTCTGACATCTTGTCTACCATCACAACCACTACTCTTTTTAATGAGTACACTAGTGATGAGCCCAATTACTTGTCCCACTCATGTGCCGTAGCTTCAAGCTCTAAGGTGCCGATGGACACTGAAAAGGGTGATGATTGACATTCATTTTGGGGATCGATGTCTGATTAAGATATTTCGATAGCCACTCATTTCAGTCCAATCAACTTTGGTGACTGGACTCCATGGTCGTCGGAGACCCCTATTGATTGTTCTAAGGTTGAGTTTCCTCCGGACTCTGTCGACGCCCCTGATGATGGTTTGTACTTGATAAGGAGAGTCAGGAAAATACAGATTGTTTTCCAAAGGTTGAAGTTGTTACTGATTATCGCAGCATTAAGTTTGGTGAACCAGGATTCTATGAATATGGATCATGCTATTTTCAGGGGAATTGGCCTAAAAAAATGACTGAAGGCAAGAAGAAGTGATCCTTGCGTAATTTGCCCCAAGATGTTCTTGATGATATAGCCTATTGGGAGAATATGCAAAAACCTGAAGGGTATGTGCCGTCCAAGCTGAGAAAGGGAACCCCCCAAAATCAGCTTGAAGGCACTACTTAAGGTTGCATCTTGCCTTTTAGCTATAGTTTTTCTTGTTAATATGGCACTCTTGAGTCACATTCATTTTAATAATTACATTATCTGTGCAGGAGGTGGATGACGGAACTAGCAAATCCAGTGATTAACCTTGCGGGTTATTGGTTAAATACTTATGATGGCTTATATTATTACTAACAGTTCTATTCATTGCTTGTTTTTACATTATGGACTTCATTTGATGTGTTACCTGGCATTCTAATCTAAGTTTTTGTTCCTGGACTGCTAATATATTATGTGGAATGTTCTTATGTGGACTGATGTTGTTTGATTTGTTATACAATTATGTGGGGCTGTCTGGACTAATATTTTTTACCTGTGATATAGTCGCGTGTGACTGTTTGGACTAATAAATTTCTGCATTTCTATCTGACTACATGCTTTGTTTTATGTGTATGATTCTTTTCGAAAAGTGTCTAACATGGAGCGTTGGATATGGTAAGGTTGTGAGATTAGAGTTTGTGACTGACACATTGCAGCCATGCGGTTGGGTCTAAAGACTTGGTTGTTCTTGGCGGGGCAGTGTGATCGGGTTGTAATTTTATTAATTTAGTCATAGTATATATAGTAGGTCATAATCGATGATGAAGCTGTGATGTATGATTGTTATGTTATGCAACCATGTCTATCAGTTAAGAAACTGATTTGTTCTTGGCAGGGCATTCATATGATTTGAAAACAACCTGAGATGTATTGTTCTAATTACTTCGAGTTCTAGAAACCTGTTAATAATGATGACAAATGAATGAAAAAAATCTTTGAACGCAACCTGGTTTTGTTAATTCAAATCCCTTTGGATGGCGTAATGATGTGGTTTTGTAATTTGCATGTTCATGTAATGTACCAAACCAGTATTTGTGGCTTCAGTCCTATGATTATTTTAATCTTTGTTTTTGAAATAGAAAATGCATTCATTCATTCATACAAACTAATTTTACATCCAAAATCAAACAAGAGAAATATCATCCCTATTTTACAAGGTTGCACCTTAAACATGACTATGACAACCAAAATGCATGTTTATACAGATTTCCAAGCACAACCCTACAAAATATTTTTCATGGCAAACTTTTTCAGCCCATTTCTATGCTCAGCATGAGATCTTGAACTTGTCCAGTCATTCCAATAGCAATCAGGTCTTGCAAACACTTCCTCACAATTTCAAGATCCACAATCAAGTTTTTTGGCAAAATCCCTAGCCTAATCAGTCTTTGCTTACCCATATGTGGCAGTTTAAAGTTATTTCCCCCCTTATCCTTCATGATTTCAATCATCACATTTTGAAAAGACAAGAAAACATGGTAAATTTTTTTTGGATCCTCTTTTTCGAAAGCATTGTATACAGCCTTTAACGGTCCACCTAAGTCTGTGCTAGAAGTTTCATGTTGTAAGCTTTGAATGGAGGCAAAAAATCCCAGGTCTAGGATGTTTAAATATGGTAACCTAGCTGGTTGGCACACCATTTTAATTGTAAAACCATATGAATTTGCAGCAACTATGAACTCAGGGTCATTGGACAGTATATGGGATGGGGCATTGTCTTGTTGTATTGAGATTTGTTTGCTTAACCAAGGTGACCACTTAGCTTTAATTGCAGGGATGACATCATAAATAAGTTTCTTCCTAATGCATTCCCTATTAACCTTCTTAATTGGTGTTAAAACAAGGGTTCCCCTAGGCCTATTGATTTTTTTTTGGCAGCAACATATTCAGTGTAAGGAAAGACACCTACTTTACCATCAAAGGCACGATTTCCCTCATGGTCAAATATAGGACTACAAACTGCACATAAGAACATCAACTTGGGTATGTAATGCTTGTTATGTTGTGTTCTATATGGTCCAGGTTCTTCAGGGGCAAGTAAGTACCTTGTGGTTGATTCAGTGAGGTAGAACCACTTCTCATCTATGTGAATGATGTTATGTATGTCCTTGAATTGCATGATGCATTCCCTTGAATTGCATGCTGCATTCCCTTGAATTGCATGCTGCATTCCCTTGAATTGCATGCTGCATTCTATCCTTGATAAACACCATTCCATTATTCTTAGCTTGGCTGTTGTTGATAAGAATGGATGAACTGCATTGGTATGGCTCCTGATTTTCTTTGTATATCACAGCCCAGTGAATGGTACTCTTGCTAATATGTAGAGCAGCAGCAGTTGACCAGCAGGTTCTTCGCTTTGGGAGAGGTATAACCATCAATGCTGCTGTGTCAATTGGCTTTTTCGTTGAGAATGGTCTTCCATGTTGTAATGATCTTGCGGATATTGTTCCCCCACCAGCTATCTGTTACTTGACTCTCTTCCAAATGGTAATGATGGTTCGGACAGAACATCATCACTGATTTGCTGGCTAAACTCGATGGTCATGCCTAATTTTGCCTTCCATGATATGCTGCAACAGAAATTGTGCTATTTGCTATCTTTCTTCATCTGTGAGATTCCTTCCCACCATCACAACCCCACCAACAATAAAAACCCAATGAGGATCTTTGAGGGACCCAAATGTATTTAATGAGAAGGAATCTGAGGGCTTTTAATGCTGGAAAAAAGGAATGAAGGATTTTGGAAAGGTGGAAGTGAGTTGAAAGTGTGCAGAGAATAAAAGCCTTTATAGAGAACATAAAGTTTCTTCTGAATTTGTAATTTTTTTTTGGGCGTCCATTCTCTTTGTTGGCTCCAAAAACAAAATTTTGGAGCCATATCTGATTTTTTTTAGCCAAATCTTATATTTTGTAGGGAAAGGTTAGCTTGGAAAAGAAATGTAAAAATCTGATTACCAATTTTAAATTTTACTATTTACTGTCTTATCCACAACATTTTTTTTCAGCTTTTTCCAGCTTTTACAGTAGTTTTTTGCTGTACATTTTTCCCACCTCAATTTCTCTTTCTACAAATTGAGGTGGGACAGAGGGAGTAGCGACTTTGGGTTTTGTATCTCGAGTTGGATGGTATTGTTGTCGATGTATTCCTAGTTTCTTGGGACAAACATAGTTAAAGTCCATTTAGTGATGAGTCCAAAACTGACCTCAAAATTTTAATTGATAAATTAAAATTTTACCACATCTCCACTTGATATTATTAAGCCCGCGTCATCATCGAATGGGTGTCTGATTTCTTTCCAAGCCTTTTTTCAGTCACCTTCTCTACCGCATTCTTTTGCAATATTCACTAGCAGAGCCTCTCCGTAGTCGATCAAATTTTGCAGCCAATCAATGACGGTCCCAATGCCTCGCCGATGTTGTTGAATTGTTGGTTGATGGATGGCAACCTCACCTTTGCTTGAAGGATTGGCTCGCAAACTCGTACGCGAGCCACACTTTCTTCGAGAAATACTCTTTATCGTGACTTTTGTAGCAACCTCCTCACAACAATTAATTTCTCACCATCAATGGTCTTGATGTACAAGTTCACTTCTTCACCATTCTGTCAAAATTACAAGAAAATAAGCACGTTTGTATAAAATGTTATGAAAAAACTAGACATGACAGTAACCCTAGATTGTGTAAGGCATGAGTGTAATATCTCCCGACTGTTCTCGCCATCACCAGGCCCCTAAGGTGCGTATGAATATTTTACACAACATCCTAATTGCTTAATTTTTCAATAAAAAATTATATCCACAACCGAACTAAAAAAAATAGAGCATGTACGTTGTTTCTAGCACCCGTTTATTTGGCCTTTGAAACCGGTGTTGGTTATGAAAAGTGGCCTCGTTAGGCTACTTTAAAGTCAAGACAATTAATTGCAAGAAAATACACAAATCCAAAAAAAAAAAACTCATCTTTACCTCCAACAAACCCCGTATATTTCTAGACAACAAAACTTATTTGTTAAAATTAACATGCCAAAAAATCAAGATAATGAACCGATTAGTTCCAAAACATCCATACAAACAACATTTCTATCTTTTCCTTTTTAAAACAATGTAACCTCCTACAATCTTACCATTCTAGTCAACCCACAATCCATCACCATATGAGCATCTACCTACGACTGCTCCATTAACGTTTTCCAGGGTGGGAAAAGGCAGATGGAAACTTTGGACTTTCAGTTGAGATGGGTCAATCAAGGCCCTCTTCGAAATGGAAATTCTTCTTGTGAAGTACAACATGCCATTTCTCATTGTAGGGGTCTCGAACGTGGAAAACTTTATGTGCCTGAGAGCCTTAGATAAACTTGTCGTCATTGCATCTCACGCAATTTAAGTCCACCATTATAAACCCCATCGGTTTCTCAAACCGAACAACACCATCATTTTCCACCCAAGAAAACAACTTTGAACTCCACGTAGTTTAGCTCTCAAATCTTCACAATCACCCCCATAAAATGGCATTATGGCATCAACAGGGTTTTTATCTCTCTTGCTTGATTGCCACATCGATATGGATTCGATGTATAAACCAATTTTTTGTGTGGTTCCCTTTCTATCATTCTCGAATTTTTTAGGGTTAAATGCTTTTCTAACCCTACCTTTAGGTTGAAAGTACCAATATAACCCCGTAAAACCAAAAAGTACCTAGTTAACCATAAATTTATAATGAATTGTGCCAATATAACCTTCCGACCAAATTCCAGCATTGACACACCAATTTGGTCATTGAATGTACCAGAAAGAAAAATTTACCCTTTCGCATTTCAGTTTATTTTTTCCCACATTACCCCTTCTTTACGACCATCACCCATCTCCCACCACCACCCACCAAACCCTTCACCACCACCACCTCCATCATCAGCCACCGGCACAACCACCTCCAACACCAGCCACCGACCACCCTCTCCAGCCACCACCACCCGCCAACCTTCCCCACCACCACAACCTGTCAAACCCTCTGCCACCACCGCCCCACCACCACCTCTATCGGAGATCCTTCACCACAGCCACCCCAGAAACACATCGACACCCCAACCACCACCTCCACCGCCTAGTCATGCAACATCACCCCTCCCCCCGCCCATTCCATTAGGCATCAAAACACCCAAATCACCTCCGTAAAAAAAAATTAGGGTTTTGGGGCATACCTGTGTGAGCTGATTTGGGGTAGAGCAAATCAAGGCCCAACAGATAATGCGTGAGGCCATGATGGAGCAAATCAAGGAGCGACGATGGGAGAACGATAGGAGAAATAGGTGGAGTGGTGGTGGGAGAACAGCGGGAGAAGTATGTGGAGCAGTGGTAGGAGAATGGCAGAAGAAGTAACGGTGGCGGGGGAGATTTAGAATTGGAAGGAGGTGGTGGTCAGCTGATGCTGGTGGTGGGAGAATGATAGGGTAAGTAATTCCGACGGTAGGCGATGGAGAATTGGTTGCTGAAAAATGGCGGGAAATGTAACTGCATAAATTGAAGAAGGAAGGAGAGATAGAGGTTATATTTGTCTTTTCTATTGTTTTCTTTTTTAAATCCAGGGATAAAATGGCCATTTCCTTAATTTTCGATCAAAATTCTCGTTGACAATGGAAGCCAACACATCCCAGGGTTATATTAGCACATACTTCATAAAGTTAGGGTTAATTTAGCACTTTCTAATTTTACAGGGTAATATTGTAGTTTTAGACTAGAGTCAGGGTTATTTTGGCACTTTACTCAATGTTTTAAATATTATCTGTTAATGCCATACCGATGGTATCTTTAACGGTGCAGTTTGGCACATGTATTCCTGAACATAAACTACTCTTTCACTACTTTTCACAAAGTATACTGATGGACTTTCATCAGGTCGGCATTGAAAAGTGTATAAAGTGTACCCTTCGAACATGGAGTCTCATTCTTCCTCCCATTGTGCAGTGGTTCAGGAACTCAAACTGCTCTCTTGTAAACCAAATTCAAAGCGCCATAATCAATAATCTCCTCGGTGACATACCTTAGCTCGATGCTAGCATCCAAAAGACTATGACTGTGACACAACTCTTGAAAACCCTTATCTGCCACTCGAATGGGAACAACCAATGCATTCCAACAAGATAAACATATTCATATTTCCCTAACCAAATAGACCACGAGGTGGACCATGATGTCAAAGAACGATGGGGGGAAGTACTTATCCAACTAACATAACTCAACAGTGACCTCCCACTCTAACTCATCAAGTTATTGTCAGCTAATAATCTTCCAAAAATTTGAGTTAAAGAAAAAAATAGAGATGCATCATGCAGAATCTCTTGTCCTCCTCCATACCATCTGTACACAAGGATAGACTCAAATTCCTTCATTCAGAGAAAAACTCTGGATACATGTTGTCCAAATTCTTCCACTGATCCGCACCGCTGGATGCTAAAACATATTATCATCCAATCACCATTTGTCCTTTTATCATGTCATATTATTTGCATTCAAACAATTCTCAAACAACATATTAAGCCCTAGAACAATTGTAAGGTACTAAATGCATTTGACCAGTATTTGTTTCCTTAACTTCACTAAAACCTCTCCATCAACAACCCTGGTATATTCTTTTCTTATAAAGGGACACATGGCATATGGGGCAAGCCACCTCATCCTCCAAATCACCCATATGAAAAACATAATAATTTGGAAATATATGTACTTTTTTATACTCCATTCCCATTGCACACAAAATTCTCTTAGCATCATAAAGGTTGTCTAGTAACCTATTACCGGCCAGCAACTTCTCCTTCAAAAACTTAAGAAATTTGTTCATGCTAGTGTTACTCCACGAACCAACATCTTTCATGTTAAACATCTCCATCAAAAAAGACATGATCATTTCTTTTTTATTGCAACCATGATACAAGAGTTTATCCTTCTCCCCTAAAAGGTTTTCCAACACCTCTGGCCTCCATTTAAATTCCTCCACTACCTCCCCACATATGTCACCCATATTTAAATCACAAAAACACTCTCCATTACTACCAACTACTACTGTCGTAGATATTTTTTCACCATGAAAAGTCCACACCAGATAATCTTTCGATAATCCTGTCTTGTACAAATGAAGTTTCAATAAGTCCTTAACACTAGTACGATTTTGATTTTTGCAATCACAACAAGGGCGTAGGATTCTCTTCTCCCAACCAAAGATGTATTCAATAAACTCGTCAACAAAACAAAAAAAATTCCTCGCTCACCCTTATAACGTAGGCATACATGTGTTTACAACTCTCTGTGGCACGATGCATCTCTACAAATTAATGGATATGCAAAAAAAATGGATTTCCGCACAATGTATACGCCTATGTTATAACTCATTCTAATCAAATCGAGTAACTACATCAAACATTACTTAGAGCAAGTCCAACAGATTCTTTATATTAGAGATTGTCATTGTTTTTAGAGATTTTAGACAAGTTATTTACTCCAACAGATTCTCCATATGGTTCTCCAAAATAGATATTTTGATGAAATTGAAATTTGGTTCTCTATATTGGTAGAGGGAGAATAGAAAATTTGGAGAATGTCGTCATCAAGTCATTTATTCATTTAACAACCTAAATTAATACCAATCTTTCCTACATGATGAGAGATTCTAAATTTAAACTCCCGCACTTCCCACGTTCTACTAAAATGTCACATGTTTCACAATGTTCAACGCACATATTTGATCATTAATATTTTAAATTACATAAAAATTAATATTATAAAAAATTAATAATTATTAATAATATATTCATAAAAAATAATTATGTATAGTGTAACACCCCAAAACTCCGACCAACTTGCTCAACGCAAGTATCGGGACATGGGTTTGCTACTAAGAATCCAACAGGTCGGATAACTTACATGCAGTAACGAGCTGTATAGATTAAGCGGAAGCGATTTTAGAATTCAAAACTACAAATACAATGAAAGTCGTTTAATAAGTGTTTTACATTGTTTAACAATAAAAGTTCTAAATTGGTTTCTAGATTCCAAAGCCCATCCAGGATCCTATCCCAAATAAAGTTAAGGCGTCAAGTTTGAGCTCTCACTCTATATGCTCAGCTACACCTGTTAGGGTTGTTTAAACTAGAGTAAGCTCCTTGTCTAGTGATGTTCCATAGCCAGTATTTACCAAATGGAGTTTTAGTGATCACATAAAATAAATAGCTACATAAATCCTAGCACATAGTAAAATGATATGGGTGGTTAATGCCAAGTTGCAGCCAAGTACCTGTATGGAAACTCTGACTAACATACAAGGCAGAACCTCTTCAGTAGTGCCCGAAGGCTATCATGATCAAGAATCCATTCTCATCAGCCACGCCCAATCAGTGTTCAATTACGAGCTAGTATCAGAAATGGTTATGCTAGCATACCAAAAACTCTGCGAGTTGTCATTCTAGTCGTACGGTCTGGTCTATACTATTTTGCACCAATTTCAACCAAACTACCATTGGCATTAGGGACCCCGGTAAACAAAGACAAGTAATCAAGTAGCACGAAGCCAAGTTTTGACACAGCAAGGTAAAGTACACACTACTGGAAATTGGGTACATAGGCACCATTACACATGTACCTGTGCTAATATACCGGTGCTATTAAACACCTATTGCAACGGTACAAATGCCCATGTATGAAAAATTGGTACCTAAGTGGTAATGGAACCGATAAAAAATATATCGGTGCTCAAGTCTGGTGCTTATGAGTAGGATTTGGATGATCTTGGCTAATTTTGAGCACCGGTATGTTTGATACCGGTGATGTTAAAAATTTATATGGAAATTCGTATCAATTGTACCGGTTAATGTTCTAGTACTGGTGCAGTTTGGGAAGAAACAGTGGGAAATATTTGAGCACCAGTATAACGATCAACACCGGTATGTTTGTCCCGTTGCTAAAATATATAAAACGTGGGAAATATTAGAGCACCGGTTACTTGTACTGGTACGTTTGAGTTAAGATAAGAAAAATGCGAGAAATGAGAAAATTTTGAGCACTGGTTCTGTCCTTTTATTTTTAGCACTGGTATAAATACTGTTACTATTGCTTCAGCTGCATCAATATCGCCGGTATTATATGTTTTGACCGGTGCTATTGATGCATTAAATGCTCACCTACCACAATTTTGATTGGGTAAAAAAATAAAGGAAGAGGATTTTGAATGTCATTAATGGAAATTTGGGGTTGGAGAAGACATTAAATGCTCATCAATGAATACCCTTGAAGGTACTTCATTTTTTTTAAAAAAAACAATCATCATTTAAGGTGGAATATGTTTGGAATGATATGCTTCTATAAATATCTTGTGAGTTTGAACATTGTAATGTTCCTTGACACTCTTGACGAATAGGTTTTGTTTGCAAATGTTGTTGATGTAATGTATGACTTTGATTGCATGTGATTTGAAGTATAGGGTGTGGTAGGATTGTAGTATTGTGTGATCATGCATGTTGCATGTTTATAGGATGTGTTATGAATGAGCTTATTGTTTATGGTGTAATTGGATATTGTTTTGGATGTTTAAATGTTGCAAATTGATTACATTGTACACATATGTCGTGCCATTGAGATGCATAAGCTTGTTTATCACAATGTTAGTTTGATGAGTGATGAATTTATAACTTTTGTTTGAGACATCTAAGACTATGCTTTTAGTCGTGAAAAGTGCATCCTATGTCCATGTTGTGATTGTAAGAACCGTAAGCATGTTGATGATCGAGATTTGTTGCAAATCCATTTGTACATGAGAGGGTTTTCGAAGAATTATTTGATTTGGACTTTTCATAGGGAGAAACCATCACTGGATGTGGTTGTAGGTAGCAAGGGGGAATATTTTATGGAATTGAAATTGGATGACATGTGTGAGGAGGTAATGAATGAACTTAGGGGGAGGCCTGGGGTGCTGTCAAAATGTCTAGATGAGAAGGACAAACCTTTGTATCCTGGTTGCAAGGAAAAAGACACTGTAATGTCATGTTTGATGGCGTTGTTCAACCTGAAAGGCATTGGTTCGTGGACCAATACTAGCATGGAGAAGTTGTTTATGTTTTTGAGTGAGAAGCTCCCCCCTTGGAAATGGTTTACCGGACAACCTGTATGATGCAAAGAGAATTTTGTGCTCAATAATGGAGTATAAAAAGATACATGCATGCCCTAATGATTGTGTTTTGTATAAAGAAGCATTGGAAAAAATGGTGGCTTGCCATGTATGGAAGGTATCTCGTTATAAGCAAAGAAGAAATGATGTTGTTGATGAAGAGGTTATTGTGAAGGTAAGGAAACGGATCCTTGCAAAATACATGTGGTACCTTTCTACTATCCCCAGACTTAAGAGGTTGTTCAAGAATGCTATGGATGTGAAAAACATGACATGGTACAAGGATACAGGCTATGTTGATGATGATATCATTAGTCACCCAGCGGATGAGGATCAATGAAAGAATTTTGACAACAGATATCCTAAGTTTGTTGAAGAACCCAGTATTTGAGAATGACTCTGTGTACTTATGGTATGAACCCCTTTGGTAATATGTCATCAAAATATAGCTCATGGTCTGTTATGCTTTGTATTAACAATCTGCCTCATTTTCTATGCATGAAGAGGAAATATGTTTTGATACCATTAATGATTTTTGGTCGAAGGCTACCCAAAAATGACATCAATACTTATCTAGCCCCACTCATTGAATATTTGAAGTTGTTGTGGTTGGATGGTGTGGAGGTGTTCGATGTTCACGTGGGACAAAGTTCACTCTAAGGTGATGTTGTTCTGCACTTTTAATGATTTTCCGGAATATGGTAATCTTTCGGGTTACGTTGTTAAGGGTCACAAGGCATGTCCTGTGTGTGAGGAAGCAAGTGATTTTACGCAGCTAAAAAAAGGTTGGAAGACTGTCTATCTCGGTCATAGGAAATTCCTCCCAGCGAAGCACAAGTTACGAGAAGACAAGATACATTTTGTTGGGGGAGGGAGAGGAGGAAGGCACCAAGAATATTGAGAGGGTTTTCCATCCACAGCAAGGTGAAAAAACTCAATGTTGTTCTAGGAAAGAAGATATCAAAAGTGGTTGCCTTAAATGACGGACCTTGGAAGAAAAGATTGATATTCTTTGATTTTCCGTATTGGGAGACTCTGGAGGTTTTCCATTGTTTGGATGTGATGCATATAGAGAAGAATGTGTGAGAGTTTAATTGGTACTCTACTAAACATTCCAGGTAAGACGAAGGACGGCTTGAATGACGGAACAACCCAGTTGAGGTTGGTATAAGAGTTGATTTAGCTCTTGAGGTGAAAGGTAAACGGACGTACCTACCACCAGCCCCTTACAATATTTCTATCAGCAAGAGGAGGTTGGTCTGAGAGTGCATTGGGGAGTCAAGGTACCATCTGGCTACTCTTCCAATGTAAGTCTGTCTATGAATGATGCATTGCGTGTTAACGTGCTGAAATCCCACGATTGTCATGTGTTGAGGCAACAAATATTTCCCGTGGCTATCCATGGGGTCCTGGAGGAAGAGGTGAGATTCTGCATCATGCACATGTGTTTCTTTTTCAACTCCATTTTTCGTAAGAATATTAGCAGAAAATAACTAGACGAGTTGGAGCGCGAGGGGATACTTGTGCCTTTTTGTTTGAGAAGTATGTTCCCTTGGCATTCTTTGACATTATGGTCCATCTTATAATCCACGTTGTTAGGGAAATTAGAATATGTGGTCTCATTGGGATGCATTGGATGTACCCGTTGAGCGTCACATAGAGGTCTTCAAGGGTTATGTACACAATCGATGCCGAGCCGATGCTAGCATTGTCTAGATGTCTATCACATAGGAGATCATTGAGAATTTCACTTCAAATTTTCTAGGGAAAATGGAAATTGGAGTTCTCCAGCATATCCACAGTGGCATTAAGAATGGTATCCCTTGTTCAAAAGGTACACTACACACACCATTTAATGTTGAGTTTATGAAAGTCCATCTTTATATTTTGCGTAATAGTAGTGAGACTGCTATTTATGTTGATGAGCACATATCAATGTTGGAAGAACTCTATCTTGAATGGCCATCGAACCAGTTGCAACTTGAGCATTCTACAACATTTGTCAATTGGTTTTATAATCATTGTAATGTGGAGGGGATGTTGTCTAAACTTTGTGCATTTGCAAGGACACCGGGTTGCACGGTTAAGAGGTACCAGGGCTATGATATAAATGGATACAGTTTTTCAACTGTTTCTAAGGATAGCAAAAGTACAACTCAGAATAGCAGAGTTTTTTTTGGAATCTGAATCCATGTGGTAGTCGAGCAAGAGAGACAAAAAATCAATCGTGGCCATGATGGCATTTTATGGGGTCATCGAGGAGATTTTGGAGTTGGATTATGTGGAGTTGAAAGCTGTAGTGTTCAAGTACCTTTGGGTTGAAAATGGTGTCGGGGTACGTACCGATATGCCCATGGGTTTTACACTAGTTGACTTGAATCATGTGGGATATGAGAATGACAAGTTCATCTTAGCGGCTTAAGCTTGCCAGGTGTTTTACATCAGAGACCCAAGAAATGAGAAGTGGTATGTTGTACTCCACGGTAAGAAGTACTTTTTTGATAATGAAATTTGAATTAATGTCAAATTCGATATTACAGAGTTTCTGTCTGCTTTCCCTAGTTTGGATGACATCGGTGGACCATCTTTAATTAGGAGATCACATGGGGATGGACTGTGGGTGGATGAGAATGGAAGTATTGTGGGTGGTGATGTTGTCTTGAAGAGGAAGAGATAGGCTGTTCCATTTGTATTTTGAACACTTTTGTACCCTTTAAGATCGTTATGTTTGGCCTAGAGAGTATTTTTAGTGGAATTAAGTACCTATGTTTGAAAAGTGTAGGTTCCTCAACTAATGTTTATCAAAAAGAAAAGTGTATGTATATTCATAGCACCGGAAAAAAACTTCTAATAACGGTGCTATTGACTTAGGAACATGCTTTGTTTTTAGGCAGAGTACTTGAAAATAGAGTTTGAGCACCGGATTTTAAGCACTGGATAATGTACCAGTGCTCAATAGTTAGATAGAATTAATAATAGTTGCTTACTGGTCCATCTCGAAATAAATAAAATGATGTTTAAGCAACTGCGTAGGGATGCTTTAATAACAAGCACCGGTATTGGGTCATTTTTTAAGCACCGGTTGTTGTACTGGTGCTCAATATTTGGTTAGAAAACATACGAGTTGCTCTCTATTTCATATTAAATTGATGTTTAAGCAGCTGCGTAAGGCTGCCTTTGTATGGAGCACCAATATTTTGTGTTTTTAAAGCACTGGTATTATACCGGTGCTCAACACTTAGTCAGAAATATCCTGAGTTGCTCTCTGGTCCCATTCTGAATAGGAAAAATACATGGCTAAGCAACTGCATTTATTTTATAGCACCAGCATTTTGAGGTATCAGTGCTAACAAAATCATCTACAATCAAACTTCTCGGTCGTTATTTTACCAAACATTCATAACCCCCTGTTCACATCTCCTTAGAGAAAGCCATATATACTTCTTTAAAGGCAATAAAGATTTAAAAAGGTATTGTTCTCTCACTTAAAACACTGTAGTGAAGTGGAAATCTATTACTTCTGTGAATGAATCCTTATTTTATCAAAGTTTCTTATCAAGATTGTGGAAATTATGAAAACATGATCATTTTGGATTGTTATATGTGCACCTTGTTTCACAATTACTTGTGTTTTATAATCAATGTGATGTTATTCTTGTTGTTTATATACAAATGTACAACATCGTAGTTAGATTATTGTTGAAATTGTGGTAAATTGTCAATGCAAACAAGGTGTTTGATAAAATGCATCTATGACAATGTACATGATGGCCCCCAAATCCAAAACAAATAGGCCTAGTAAAGAAGGGTGTTTTTCACCCTCAAAAGACTCATACCTGAGGGTGGCAAGGAGAGTTTTTGTCTGATGAGGCAAGATCGCTGGCCCAGAGTTACAGAACAAGGAAGCATTATCCAGAACGTGGAATTGAAGCAAATCCACCCTATCAAGACACTATTCAGAAATTGGGTTGGGTTGGGAAAAGCTTTGTGCTACACCTCATGTGTTCAACTTGACCATTGTTGCCGAGTTCTACAAAAATTTGAGGTGTGGATTGAGTACATAAAAAGTTTTATGCCGTGGAAAATATGTTCCCCTCACCCACCCAAGTCATCAATGAACTGTATGGATTACCTAATGTAGAAAATGATGAGGATGAGATGTTGGCACTGATCAATTAGGATAATGATATGAATGACAAAGCATCAAGGAGATTGGTTCAGTGCATGACAATTGAAGGTACAAATGTGAATGCTCTCATGTTTCCTGGGTAGACAAAAATTCCAAAGAAAACACAAACTCTGGAAATGAATGCATGGTATCACTTTGTTGCCTCTTCTATCGACCCAGTCATGGTTAACACTGAAGTTCACAAGATGAGGATAATCAAGAAAAGAAACTTTGTTGGAATGTAGGAGAGGGAATTCATCAGGTCCTTACCAAGGACAAGAAGAAGTCTAGCTCGTATGGTTTTTGCAGTCTGATTTCATCACTTTGTGGATTTGCAGGTGTGCCTAACTATGCCAACGACACATAGGGTCATCCTATGACACAAATTGTTGTAGAATCATTTTACAAGAATATTTTTCCTACCTCTGTTACGTCGATTGAATCTCGGGTCACCGCACTCGAGAGTGCGGTTGAAACTCTGCGGGTGGATTTCCATTTGCAGAGTAGATGGTGTGACCACATGGGGAAATTGATGAGCTAATTGTTTCCTGAAACTATGAAGGCGATCGGTCATTTCCCATCATTTGATGGGGACAATGCAGCTGGCAGTGATAAAGTGGAACCATTCTCCCATTATTATTCGTGAAATGTCCTATTTAGAAGCATCGTAACTTGAAATTTACATTTGGTGTTGTACTAAGACTGTGATTGATAGACACATGGATAATAATGATTTCTATATTGATTTTGGTTAGTTCTTCAAAAGTAGGAGTTGTAAAAATTATGGCGGCGCAACGCAGCAGTACCCAGCTGCCTTATCAGTCTTTAGCACCGATACATTACCTTAAAGGCACCGGTATGGAAGATTTGAGCACTATCTTATCACGAAATGTAATACAACACTATCTTCTATTAATGTAAAAGATAACCTAAAGTTTTTCACATAACAAACAACCATATAAAACTGTGAATCCCAAGATTTACATGTTTTGGAGTTGTGGAACACTTCAAACAACATCTGGGGTCATTTTGTAATTTTCTAAGACAATTCCCATCTTGCAAAAGACATCATTCCTTTCACTAAGATAGTTCCAATTTGCAAAAGTACATTTCCCCAACATTGAATTTCGTTTCTTCATCGCTAATTTTTCATTTCAACAATTTCAATTTTCTTGGAGGGACTAAAATGCAAAAAGAAAAAGTTTACCCATAACTCCAAATTGAAATCCACTCAAACATTATCGTACATTTTCACTCCCTGATGTGTTCTACAATCAGAAATATAATTCAATGTCACTCAGAGGATTATAATAAGTCTCCATAAAAGTTCCCGAATTCTCAAAGTTAACACTAGCTAAGCACCTCTTGCTAAGTCTACAACATACACTAGCGCTTTTGGTCATGTGCCAACAATATAAAAAATATTTTAATCATTCATTTTATCCAATGAAATGAAATATCATGGGTGTATTGTGCGGGCAAGTTAGCGTAATTGGGGTGTTTAGTAAGAAGGCCTTTTTGCAAACAAATTAAAATTCACCCTCAGAACTACAATCGGTTAAAATTAATCTTCTGTACCTATTCTCAGGCATGTCATAAACCTAATTGATACTCATCAACGAGGACTGCGTGGTCATAAACGTTTCAAAAAATCTTTGGGCGCTAATGTAATTTTACTATAGTATATAATCCGCTATCGTTGGAATGACAAATTTAAATGTACACTATCAGACTCATGGTTTTGAGATGTGAATTAAACATATATTCGGTTAATTTTTTAAAAAACAACTAATCCCAAAATGGTTGGGGGTAGAAACCTAATAAATCAAAGTTTGTAGGAATTGTTAGAACTGATACGCTATGTTTCTTACCAGTGCTCAAGTTTTTGCAGGAAATGAAAATAATTTGAAATTTTCAAACTGGCTAGGTGGGGAAATTGATTTTTTAAGCACCAGTACAATGATGTTTAGGCACCGGTTTTACATACTGGTGCTCAACACTTAGAAAAAGTACATGTCATTTCCCTTCTGTTCAACTGTATGAATTAAAATAATTGAAAAGCAGCTGAGCGTAGCTGCGTTATGTGGATATAAGCATTGGTATCCAAACCGGTGTCAATACTTAGAATATTTCTACTCAAATTGTGCACATATCTTCCAGTTCAAAGAATAACATAATCATGCAAAGCAGCTGCGCGCGGGTGTATTTTTAAGCTATAGCACCGGTTTTATGTACTAGTGCTCAAGACTTAGAATATTTCTACTCAAATTGCTCACTGCCCAAATGTGAATTGTAAAAAATAAATACATAGCAGCTGCGCGCAACTGCGTTTACTAATTATAGGCACCGGTATTGGTTTGGTATCGTGCTACCAGATAGCATATAAAAGGCGGACTCTTACACTCCCACTCTTCCATCCTCACTCTTCCACCATGTCCAAATTTAGATCCGCTCGTCCACAACCATTTCCCTTACCGCTCCATTTTTAAGCCCCACCATCACCGCTCGTTAGGCAACCCAGCCAAAACCTCCACCACCACCAGCCATAAATCCCCACCACCAGTCATAAATCCCTGGCCATAAATATCCACCACCACTAGCCATAAATCCCCACCACCGACCATAAATCCCCACCACCAGTTGACCACACCGGCCATCACTTCTCACCACCGCTGCTCCTTTGCCCCCTATTCCTCTGCACCTACGTCGGTTGTTCCTCTGCACCTCCACCGCTTTGTTGGTCCACCACCTCCGTCGGTAAATCAAGGCCAGTTACCGCCGTCATAAAGTTAAGACCTTTTGTAAATGTGATATGGATGTATATTTTGGATTGTTGACAATGTTGTTGAGAATGACATTGTGTACCCAAACAATCTAATGTGATTGATATATTTGAATAGTTTTGTTGTGGTTTTTTAGTTGTGATTGTGCTTGGGAATTCCCAATTCGACAGTTATATTTGTATTTTCTATGTTCAATTAGTTAAGTTGTGGTTGATGAGTTGTGGTACTTGAGTTTTGACTTCTATTTGTGATTCCCCTTTCAACACTTAGATTGTGAATGGAATGTTTGAATTGTTAGAGTACTGGTTGTTGAGATGTGACTAATATTTGTAATTGTTGGTTCGACACTTACATTGTGAATGTGAAAAGTGATTGCGAGGTTTGAATGGTTGAGTAGTGGTTGCTGAGTTGTGATTGTGCTTTGTGAACCCCATTCAACACTAATATTCTGATTGTCAATTGTGATTGGGATGTTTGATTTGTTCTGTTGAGTTGTGATTTTGAAATGGATATCGCCAATTGTGGTTACTCTTTTTTGAATATTGGTTTTATGATTCTTGCTTCATAACATTGAATCTCTAACATTCTATTTCATTGGCCTGCATTAGATGCCTCCCAAGGTTAACAAAACAACTACAAGAGGGAGGAAGAGAAAGAGGGGACATGTTGTAGTGGGAAAGGTTGTGGACGAAAAAGACACAACTACGCACCCCTTGGATGACACTAAGACCACCATTCCACTACTATTACAGATTGAGGAGCCCGATGCCACAGTTGAAGAGAATCCCCACAATGAACAGCCCCCAGCCTCTACTGTTGATGAAGAGTCTCTATCCCCCGAACCGATGACCTCGAATGTGAACGGAATAGATGATGTTTCCAAGGCAGGGGGGAGAATGGAAAAGCCTTTTACAGCTTTGAAACAAAATATTGGTGCAAGAAATGTAGTACATCCACATGCCATTCGGTAATGCTGGCCAAGGAGAATAATGTCTTGGTCCCAGTCAGGTTCAAACTTTTGGACATGTCCTGCACAAAGAATTGGACGGCATGGACAACGTACATACACTATGCATTTTGGCATCGAATAAAGTTTGATACATACAATCATTGGAAAAACATCCCCGATGACACCAAAGAGGAGGCATGGAAAGACATTTTGGTAAGAGAATTTCACAACTCATATATGTTGACGTTTTTAAATTTAATTTAGTAGCTAAGATAAATTCCCATTTTTTACATGAATACAAGCTAATATTGGTTTCTATGCTAAATTTCCAAAATGGAGACGAGTTTCAGGTTCAAGCAAAAGTTGACCTAGTCAAAACTTGATAAGTTGAAACAATATGTGTACGTTACAGCTGGCACTACCAACGCAACTGGAAATCAAAAGTGGCGAAGAAATTCATTCATCAAGTAGAAAAACCAAGAAAAAGTTACCATATGAACCTTGGGACAAGTAAAAATGGATGGATGAAGAGGAGTGGTACAAGTTTGTGAAGATGAGAACAACACCTGAGTTTAAGGTAAACTTTATATCAACATTTAGCCAAAATAAACATATGTGTCATTTCGGTTTACTTCTAAATTTCATTATTTTAAATTCCATTTTTTTTACTATGGATAGAAAATAAGTCAAACTAACAGCGAGCACTCAAAGGAAAAGGTTTACACACATCAGACTGGAAGGAGCAGACACCGGGTTGCGTGGGGAAAAATATTCAAGAAAACGAAGGAAAATGAGCGAGTGAAACTGGCTGCTCAGGGCTTGATGGAGGAGGAGCTCGAGACTGAGCTCGAGACCAAGGAGTTCAGTGTGGAAAAGTCCCTAGTTTATCTCGAGTCCATCAAGCTAGCTGACAAAGACAAATACACTGATCCGGCTGATATAGCCATTGCAGAGAACATTGTAAGTATTTCCACATTAATTGATCATTACAATGTTTAGTAATTCCACTTTGAACGATCTTGAATTTTTTTTCAAATTTAATTAATTGATTATACTTTATGCCTTCCCACATATCAAAATTAATGAGGAGGCCGCTAAGGGCACACTAGTGCTCAAACCGGGGCAGGACATACTGATAGCGGCGATCGGCAAGCCGGGTCACTCAGGAAGGTATAAGGGTACTCCATCAACCCTCCGTAAAGAGGTTTTTGTACCCCATTTGTCAAGCAAATGCAGAAGCAAATGTGGTAGCAGCTCGCCCCCCGCTTCAGCAGCCCAACAGTAGAAAGCAAAGGACCAACCGGTGGTGAAGGTAATGGTGTCATACTTCTTCGAGCTCGTCAAGGTGATCACATCAGCGGGAGGGGTACAAATACAACCTGGTCCTGGATGATCCCAACTACGTATACATTGAAAACAGGCGCAACTTAAAGGAGCATCCAATTATGAGGGGGTTCATCAACCATTGCAATGAGAAGGCAACCGAAATAAATGCCAACGGGAAGGTTATATTTTACAACCAGTTTCTTGTATCTACATTTGCCAAACTGTGCAAATCTAGCCTTTGCATAAGCAACTATAGGATTTTGGAGACAAGCTCGGGAATTGCCCTAGGATGACATTGATCTCAAATGCACAAATGGATTTGTGGATGGGGTAAGTTCCAAACAATTAAAGTCATGTATTATGTTCTTTAACATATTCGTGATAAATAATAACTTCTGCTCTGACAGGCACCTGTGGAGTAAAATGGATGCCACGAACAATGGCATAATCCTGTTCCGTGTCTCCAACACTAGAAGAAACGACAACTTGCTTCAAGTGAAAGACATAACTTCCCAGGTTCGCCTCATCTGGAAATCGATGATTAACTCAGACGCTGGCATATGTTTGGTGTCAGAAATTTTACATTTTAAATTAGATTGATATCTGTTTTGTAAAATTCAACAGATATTAACTTTAAAATTATTAACGCAGTTCACATTGGTTCCTCATCCTCATTTGTCCCCGAATAAACTATGTCTACACATTGGACACACTCACCAATGGTATTTAGCCCGAGGATTACATAGAGACATAAGTTATTTACAAGTAATAATTTTTGCACTATTAACCCTACTGTTTCCAATAATAGTATTTTCAAAGGTAGTAACTCAAACATGTTACAGGGTTGCGTATCAATATAAGAGGTTGAAGAGGAAGAATAAACCCTCACCGGATTTCAGCTGGAAGATAACAAACATCAAGGTAAGTAGTAAGCATAAATAGTTAAACATACTTCGTACGTTTTCTTCTTTGCGTACACTAATTTCATTATCGATTCTTTCATCCTATCTTATCACTGATGACTAGGAACTAGCTGGGAATGAGGTTACTCCGTCATGCGATTCCTTGAGGAGCTAGCACTTGAGACAACTTCCAACAATCCTATCAACGTAAGTATCAAAACTCCAACACAAATAACATAATATGTGTATGGATTATATTGTAGTAACCCCGTCATACAAACTAACTTTTAATCTCATCGAAACGCGGATTTTTTCAAAGAAGCAAGGCTTGTACAATGCCTACAAACTTCAAGAGGTGGTGGCCAAATGGTGTGAAGCATGGGTTAATATTTATGCAACGGTGGCCAGGAATGATCCATACCAATTTGTTGACTGATGTCTATGGATGGGTGATGAGAATTCGTCGTTTGTGGATTGATATGACATAGTGGTATATTGACATTGATTTCATTAATTCTTTTGTTGTACAATTTGTTCATTGTTAATTACATTATTAGTTGTCTAGTAATTTTTTCAACTTATTGAAAGGATTATTTATAATCCTTTTTCTCCGTGGTTGATCCAGGATGGCACAACAATTTAAAAACTATCCATGCAATATTTTTTCTAAAATCAGCACTGGTTGCTAATTCAGAACTGGCGCTATCAATTAAAACCAGCCAGGGATACCGGGGCCTAAATCACTGCTACCGGTGCTATTGTTAAAAGTACCGGTCCTATATATCATACTTACATGCACCGAAAAACATTCCTTACTCAAGAACTGTACCTAGCATGTTGGTTTGTGCACCGGTAAATTAATTTTTGAGCACCGATCTATAACATATTGGTTCTCAACTTAGCACCGGTACTTATTTTTACTATCGGTGCTCAAAAAATATACCTGGCCGGCAGATTTGTGCACCGGTATCTAAATTGTTTATCACCTGTACGTAACTTACTAGTTTTAATGTTTTGCACCGGTATGTCTTACTGGTGCTATTACCTCGACCTTTTGCACCGGGCCACTTATGCACCGGTATCCCAGCAGGCAAAAAACCGGTACCTATGATGAGTTTCTACCAGTGACTATAGGGGACCTCCCAGTAATGCAAGCCGGTCATCCACAAAATATCACAATAACTAACCACGGTGTGATTAAGTACACACCGAACTTAATTATTATGATATCAAAATAGGTAACAAGAATAATTACAATTTTAACGTAATATTTTTATTCAAGATCTAACATTTTTAAACAACGCATTTAAATCAATAAATACAGTATAACATGTAATTAAATTTGTATTCGTACGATGAAAACCACCTTAATAAAGTGTTTACCCATTTGTGATTGACTCAACTCTTCCGTTCCTATCCGATCAGCTAGACTTCCTTATGTTTTAACTGAATAGAAGATGTGATTTCTGTAAAACCTCCCCAAGCTTTGCTCAATTGAAAAATGCCCTGGACCAATTTAAGATCTAAAGCTTTGTTTTGTTTGTGTATTTACTAAGCAATACCGCCTTAGGGCATGGGCAGTGGTGGTCTCTTAAAATTAAAAGACCGTTTAAGAGACCGAAAACCACCACAGTGGTGGTCTTTTAAGCGGTCTCTTGTTAAGAGACCGCGGACCGAGCTCTTACTAAGAGCCCGGCCTCTTGCCTCATGCCTCTGACCACGCACATGGCTTGGCCGCAATTGTTGATTTTTCAACGGGTGGGACACGTGTCGCCACCTGAGTGGGCCACGTGTCCCACTCAGCCACTCTTATTTTTTTTAATTTTTTGTTGCAGACACGTGTCACCCAGGGATTGGGCCACGTGTCCGCAACATTTTTTAATGGAAGACGGGCGCTTCAAAATTTTTAATGGGACACGTGTCCCATTCTGGTGGCGACACGTGTCCCAAGCATATATTTTTAAAAAAATCTAATTTTTTTTATTTTTTAAGTATTTCAATTTTAATATTATTTTTGATTTTTTAAGTATTCCACAATGATTTTTAAATTGTAATATTATTTAGTATTTAAAGTTATGTTCATAGTTGTTACAATTGGTTTCGCGCACTTTTTATGTTTTCCATATTATTTTATAGAAAAGATGAATTCTCATAGTATTCATTTATTTAATTTCGTTTCGATAGCTTCTTCAAAAAAATTGAAATTCATTTTATTTTTTACACTGAAGCATCGTATTGACAAGAACGAGAAAAACAAATTATTTAAAATATTTTCAAAAAACGAATTTAAATTTAAATATTTAAACATTATATTAAAATAATATGGAAACGAATTTAAATTCAAAAACGTTACAAAATTTAAATTTTAAAACGAATTTAAATTTTAAAACGAATTTAAATTTAAAAACGAATTTAAATTTTGTAACGAATTTAAATTTAAAAACGAATTTAAATTTATATATTTAAACTTATTTTGGTGGACAAATTTATTTAAAATAATATGTAATGGTCAAATTAATGAGTAGGATAGAGAAAATCAAGTGGGTTCCATGAATAGTGTACAGTGGTCTCTTAACCATTGTGGAGAAAAAAAGGGGTGTCTCTTAAGTGGTCTCTTAAGCTGAGGTGGAAGAGAGAGAGGGAGAAAAATAATATATTTAATTGGTAAGAGACCGACCGCTACCGGTCTCTTACCAATTAAATATATTATTTTTCTCCCTCTCTCTCTTCCACCTCAGCTTAAGAGACCACTTAAGAGACAACCCCTTTTTTTCTCCACAATGGTTAAGAGACCACGGTACACTATTCATGGAATCCACTTAATTTTCTCTATCCTACTCATTAATTTGACCATTACATATTATTTTAAATAAATTTGTCCACCAAAAATAAGTTTAAATATTAAAATTTAAATTCGTTTTTAAATTTAAATTTAAATTCATTAAATTTAAATTCGTTTCCATATTATTTTAATATAATGTTTAAATATTTAAATTTAAATTCATTTTTTAAAAATATGTTAAATAATTTGTTTTTCTCGTTCTTGTCAATACGATGCTTCAGTGTAAAAAATAAAATGAATTTCAATTTTTTTGATGAAGCTATCGAAACGAAATTAAATAAATGAATACTATGAGAATTCATCTGTTCTATAAAATAATATGAAAAACATAAAAAGTGCGCGAAACCAATTGTAACAACTATGAAAATAACTTTAAATACTAAATAAAATATTGATCTACTCCAGCCCAATATTACAATTTAAAAATCAAAAAAATATTAAAATTGAAATTCTTAAAAAATAATAAAAATTGGATTTTTTTTAAAATATGCTTGGGACACGTGTCGCCACCAGAATGGGACACGTGTCCCATTAAAATTTTTGCAGCGTCCGTATTAGATTAAAAAATGTTGCGGACACGTGGCCCAATCCCTGGGCGACACGTGTCCGCAACAAAATTTTTTAAAAAAAATAAGGGTGGCTGAGTGGGACACGTGGCCCACTCAGGGGGCGCCACGTGTCCCACTCTTTGAAAACAAAAGAAACGCTTGCATCGCCCATGTGCTTGTCAGGCCCTGTGGTCCAGACTTGGGCTCCAGACCGGGCTCTTGGTAAGAGCCCGGTGAGTGGTCTCTTAACAAGAGACCACTCAAAAGACCACCACTGTGGTGATTTTCAGTCTCTTAAGCGGTCTTTTAATTTTAAGAGACCACCACTGCCCATGCCCTTAGTCTTTTCATTTTGCATGGGACAAATAGGTGTCCAATTCCTAATGCAGGACTCCATCTATCTCATATCAAGCTACAAGTTTGCTATTCGATAAGTTGATATCATCAAATTTTGACCACGTAGAATATATATATAAATAATAATATTATATATGATATTGTTGAATTCATCTAATTTTTAAATATTAACTTTTTATTTATTGTTATTGTAAGTAATTAAACATATTAACAGTCAAACATATTTTTCAAAAATCGTATAAAAAATATCGACTCCCTCTGTCCCAACTATTTATGCTATTTAACTATTCATTTAGTCAAATTGATTAACTTTGACCTCAAATTTGAATCGATAAATAAGTTAGGATATTGTCATATTTAATATTGTTAGATTCGTAATTGCATGAATTTTTACAATATCAACTTTTTATAACCTGTATTTACACACAATTGTAAATATCAATGATCAAACTTTTTTTGAGTCAACTGACGAAAGTTAACTTATGCAGAATTGGGTGGGACGGAGGGAGTATAAAGTTTTGTCTAGAATAGAGAAAGTACGAAGCTGAGTAACCCTTCAGTAATCTTGAATTTGGACACGTATTACTAAGACCAAATTGTTTTTTTGGTCCCTTACATACTATCTTTTACTATCTTTTGGTCCCCATTTACAAAACAACCATAGGAAGGGACCCTACAAATTCAAAACATTGTTTTTGGTCCCCAAACCCAATTTCCGGCCAGGTTTCCGGTTTTCAGGCGCACGTGCTCGGCACGTGTGTGACTTTCCGGCGAGTCCAGGGGCAAAATAGTAATTTTACATAATTAACTCACATTTAGTCCTTCTCTTCCGATTTCATCTTCTCCACCTCATTATTCTCCATCTACCCTCCTAACCCTGCAACTCCTCAGAAATCGCCTCCACCGAAATCATCCTCCTCGGAAATCATCTAATCTTGTCCATGTGTTCCTACTTCTAGCACTGAATTTCTGATTCAGACCCATTTTCTTGATGTCGACTTGTAGCGTCTCCTCCGTCTCATCCACTTTGTTTGTGGCCAGATACTTGAGATGTACGTACGGCCGGCGTTGCCGTATTCGCACCGCTAACACGGTGGAGAATCTTGGAAGGAAGTTTTTTGGTTGCCCGCTAGGTCGCGCTAGTTGCGATTTCTTCAGGTGGTGTGACGAGGGTTGCTGGGAATGCGAGGTCGCCCATGAGGTTATTGACGGAATTCAGGCGAGAAACCGTGCGTTGGAGGAAGGGATGGCTAGGTTAGGCGGCGAAGTTGTTGACTTGAAAAATGAGCTCGAATCGGAGCGCCACATTTGCAGGAAGATGAAGAACTGTCGTTTAGTGGGTTTTGTGATTGCGATATTTCTTGCAATGATTCTGGTTAGTGTTAATTGGACCAATTTTAGTGCTGTGGAGGTGGAGGTTTTCCCCAGGTCTGTTTGTTAGTGCAGATGAAGGATTAGAATACATCTGTTTGTTGGTGCAGATGAAGGATTAGAATGCAGTTCTTCTTCTGTAATAGAGCAGTTAGATGAAGGAATTGATGATGACTTTGTCGCTTGTTTAGTATGTTCAAATTTAGTACGTTGGATCAAATGTTTCAATGTTGTTCCAGTTTGCAATCTGCACTCTGCAATCTTCAAGCTCATTCATTCCATTTGTGTCATGATGATTGCAAATCAATGAGCAAAATTTCTTTGACGTAATGAAAAATATTGAGAATCCACAAGTTGATGGAAGAAGTGATCACATTTTCATACACAAACTACCAATTTTGCGGTCTGGAACGTCTAGAAAAGAAGCGTAGTTTACACCGCAATAGATAATGGCAATGAAGTGCCATGGTTCTAGACAAATTCCCTATCCGAACCCAAACAGTAGTTCCAGACCTATGAAGAGTTAGTAATCTTCTGCTGCCTAACCACAAATTCAAAAGGCTAATCTGCTGCTATGAAGTCCAAAATAACATGTACTATGAAGCTGTAGCAGGAGGTAGTTTGCAGATTTAGTGATTCTCTGGAAATCGCCAAGCATCACCACGCATCTCCGAATAGTCTGCTTCTTGAAACCGTGATGATGACGGGCTGCTGCATGTGATCTTTGTATGTCCTACTTGACGGCACAAGGTGCACTTGTATACCCGCTTTACCTGTATATTGCCATGATCAGAAAACATTCAAATATTAACATATACATCACTTCTTCAACCTGTACACAAAAGTAGATAAACTGAACAAATTACCTTCCTGTTTGGCGGATTTGAAGATGCGGATTCAACCTCATTTGGAGGGTTTCTTGGCTTCTCTGCAACTAGGACTGGACATGTTTTCGCATTATGGCCAGTCTGCGCACACATCGAGCACTTGTATGCGCCAATCTTCCCAGCTCTAGAAAGCCTCTCAACCTGACCTTGTTTCCTGACTTTTGGCTTGGTCGAATTCTCTTCACCGGGAGATTTTTTCCTGGACTTCGATGGTCTTCCAGGCAACCTAATGTCCAAGGGTGGCAGCAGACTATGATTATCAGTCTTGACCCATAATTCCAGACCGTTTATGGGATGGATATCGTGCCTATATGCACTGGAGTAGACTGCCATGGAGTACCAAGAATGCATGAAATCCGCTGCATCCTCCTTAACAAAACTAATTGCCGCAACAGCATGAGGGCAGGGTATCCCTGTCAAGTCCCATTTTCTGCAACCGCATGACCTTGACTTCAGATTAACAGCGTAACTTCCCCCGTAGATGCAAGTCACCTGAAACTCTGATTCACCAGAAGGAGTAGCAAAGCAACGGTTTGAGGCAAACCGGTTAACCTCCAACTTCTTCATTATCTTCGGCCCAAATCTTCCATCAAACCTTGTAATCGATGCCCTTTTTTTTGCAAGTCTGTCCATGAAATAAAATCTGACAGCTTCCAACATAGTCAGCAGAGGTTTATCCCTCGCATGTAGTATGACCTTGTTGAAGCATTCACAGATGTTATTTACCAGAATATCACATTTCGATTCAGTATTGAAGAAAGCCCGTGACCATTCCTTCGGATTTGTTCGTGTTTCTAACCACCTGACTGCTCCTGCATCTCGTGCCCTGATGTCTTCAAGATGGTTCATGAACTGGGCTGGATGGGTGCACTTGGCTGCTGACCAAATCATTTCCTTTAACTCCAAACTTGAATATGAGCCCTTGAAGTTTTTGTACATGTGCCATGTGTAGAGTCTGTGTTCTGCATTTGCCAGTACCTCCTTCATTGCTGCTGCAAGTCCCTGGTTTGACATGGCAATAGATCAAATCAGAAACTGGAGTATCGAAAGTAGATGGTAAACGATGAAAAAAATTCATACCTTCTGCTTGTCCGAAAGTAGAGTCCAACCAGGTTCATTCTTCATGTGAATATCTCTCTGTAAATGGGTCAGTAACCATTGCCAGGAACTTTTGTTCTCTATCTCCACCACAGCATAAGCCACGGGGTAAATTTGATCATTCCCGTCCAGTCCAACAGCCGCCAACAATATCCCCTTGTGAGGCCCGGTCAGGTGGCATCCATCGAGTCCTATCAGGGGTCTACACCCACTTATGAAACCCTTCTTGCATGCATCAAAGCATATGTAAATTCTTTGGAAAACTTCATTCCCAAAGTCATCCTTTTCAGTCTGCATCACAACTGTCGAACTGGGGTTAGTCCTCAATAACTCGTTGCAGTAGTCCCTCATCATTGTATACTACTTCCTGTAGTCTCCAACTATCTCATCAATGGCCCTCTTCCTCGCCTTAAATGCAACATCCCTCAATATATTTATTCTCAGGTCCTTCTGGACTTTATTCACAAGCTCCAAAACCTTCATGTTTGGCATAATCTTCAAGTCGTCCTTATACCTCATGCTAAGGTATTTATAACTCACACACCCATGGAGGAATGTAGCGCTGCAGGAATGAGTCCTTACGAGGGAAGTTAACTCCCAGTGCTTTGTTTTTTTCCTGAAGTTGATTGATGCCATTCAGTTGCATTTTCCGGCGTTTGAAGAACAAACAGCAGTACACCTCTTCAAATTGTTCTTCCTGAAACGGATCCTCCTGCTAGCAACTGTGCCGTGGTGTTTGCAAGCCAATTTGAACTCTTCTTTGTTAACAAATGCCTGGCCCATATGGAATTCCACGTCACTGTCACCAAGCGGTGGCACGAACCTGTTGTGCACCCTGACCCGCTGCTTCTTAACTTCATCTTCCTCATCAGAAGATGTCTGACTTTGGTCACCCCCGTCAACATTAACCTCACTAGAGTCCGACTCATCCATATTAACCTTCCGTTTCCCCGTTCTTGTTTCCCTATCGGGCAGCATTTTCTCTGACAATTCATCCCACTATTTTCCCCTATCATTCTCGATCACCACTAGATTATCATCGTCATCCACATCAAATTTCGGGTCTACAAATTTCTCATCCACATCAGCCTTATCATCTGGCGCAGGTTGTGGAGCTTCTTCACTAACTTCTTCGTTACCTGATGCCTTATTTCCATTTCTTTTCGAACCTTCTGCTGACCTTTTCCTGTATCTCTTCCCCTTTTTTCCACGAACACTCTTCCCCTTTCTTCCACGAACACTGTTAACTGTCTCAACTGCATCCCCCCGTTCCTGATCCAATGTTTTGCCATCTCTGAAACCGCCATATGATTGTACAGATTCTGCTCCTCCACCGTTAATTTCTTCATCTTTCAACAACTCCTCAGCCAATACCTCTTCATCCCTCCACAGGTTCTCAGCCAATACCTCTTTTTCTCTAGCTTCTGCCGCAGATTGCTGAAAAGGCTGTGTTGCAGGACCTTCATCATCCATGCTCTCAGCTTCATCAATAATTAGAACCCCATCAACTTCCTTCAATTCCACAGTTGAACCTTGTCTTTTCCGGGGATCCACATAAATTCCCTGTTTCTTCAACATCTTCCGGTGCTGCCTCTGCGACCTATCCACATTTTCGTAATAAGACTGAAGGGCAAGGATAGATTCCTCCTTGGCCAGCTTTTTCGGAGCTCTGTGCTTCCAACCTTTTCCTGTTCTCCTACCACTACTCTTCTTCATCTCAGAACCATTAGGCCAACTCAAATAATTCCAATAATAACCGCAGAAATAGACATCAACCACACCATTCTTCAGCCCTATGTTAGCTAGTACCTTGGCCTGCTCAGGAAGACACAGCAAATGGTCTGCCTCCACAGAACTAAACAACATACCAGGCTCTAAAAACATACCACATACCACGCCCCTGTATCCCAAATAATTATATGCATTATCCAACATACCCAGGTTGAAACCCTCAACTTCACAGCAGTTAACCATGTACACAGTGCCGCCAACATACGTAGGAAACGGTTCCCAGACCAGGTTCCCATGACAGTGTATTCTAATGGAGAAGCCGTTGGTTCCAAGAACTAAAATTAAACAGGGATTACTAAACAGGGATTACCAAAATTAAAATTACTAAGTTAAGTAATGGGGCCTACCGAATATATTATCCCCACCAACAATATATTATTCCCATCCCACACCATATCTTATATGAAAATGGAACTAATTGGATTCCCACTGACAGTCGTATGCATTAGCTACTCACTCTGGACAAACAGGTTGGCTAGATTATTAAGGGACCACAAAACAGGGGGGCACTCAATTCAAACTGTTGCCCAGATTATTAAGAGTATTCAACTACCAGTCAGTACAACAATCAAAGCACAGGTATCTCTGCAATCCTCAAAGAATACATACCTACGTTAGGACCTCTGTTTCCCCCACTAAAAGAACAGCGTTGTAGAAGCAACATCAGCCTCTTCTCCGACTCCATTCTGACCCACACTCGTACAAGCCAACCCTACAGCATAAAACTTAATCAGACCAATAACGTCGACGGGAAAGAAATGAACCCAAACAGAGAAATCGCTACAACATTTGGAAATACCTAGGGCTCAGTCGCAAATGGCCGCGTAATGACTCCGCGCCGCCGTCGACTTCACAGGTATGCCCGGGTACGACCGGATTCAACGTGAATGGAGACTGCTAATCTCTAACCAAGCAACTTTCCGGTGAGATTCTGAGATAACTTTGGAACTGGTTCTGTGGCGAACGATCGGGTCCGGGCGAGAGTGAAGGGTAATTCCAAGGGTCGGGTTAATTCCATTTAGTCAACGAGTAAATGTGGGTTAATTATGTAAATTACTATTTTGCCCCTGGACTCTCCGAAAAGTCACGCACGTGCCGAGCACGTGCGCCTGAAAACCAGAAACCTGGCCAGAAATTGGGTTTGGGGACCAAAAATAATGTTTTGAATTTGTAGGGTCCCTTCCTATGGTTGTTTTGTAAATGGGGACCAAAAGATAGTAAAAGATAGTATGTAAGGGACAAAAAAAACAATTTAGTCTATTACTAACATGTCCCGTGGGGTGGGGTTGACCGCCCACCCCTATTTCACTTATAGTACTCTCATGTTTCACTAATAGTGGTATCATATGTTTAGTTGCTTGAATTTAGGTGAAAAAAATGAGTGAATGCAATTTAATGTAAAAAGTATAAAGAGTGGATGAAATTGAAGGAATCTTGCAAAAAATAGGAAGTGTGCCAATATAAAATAAACAACCTAAAAAGGAAAGTGTGCTACTAATAAAGAAACGGAGGGTATTTTTTTTCTGTTTAAGTTTTCGTATTTATTATTAATTTATATTTTATTCTTATTATTATTCTTTTCGTTTCAATGATTTGAATAGGGTGGGCAATTTTTCAATGTATTGATTTTAGTTGTAATTATAAAATTGTGAGATTTTCATATATATTTCGATAAGGTTATTTTAATAGTAGATTTTTAATATAATTTATTATATACCTAATCTCTATTTAATTATAAACTTTAATTACTATTTCGTATTTGGTTAAATGTTCAATTTTAAATGTGTGAAACTTACTTCTCGTTTCACTCTATCTTGACTTCTTGTAATTCGGTATCCATTTTCCTTAGTTTTCTTGTTTAACTCCCGAATACATATCCTTATCAAACATAGTAAAGGCGAAAAATATAACAAAATTAACATTTTACATTATTTTTAAATTTCTGTAGTGTTTAAGTTTAAAATTATTTCAAGGTGTAACCTAGGTAAGAAAAAATAAAACCAGATCATTATGGGTTAAACTTAATTATTACTTATGTACTGAATTTGTTAAAACGGGGGTTCGCACATAATATATAATTAATAGATATATCAAAGAGATTTGAGTCATAATTTGATGAGTCCGTCTCCTGAACCAAGTCTTAAACTCTGTCACCATTTTTTCTTTTTGCTGGAAACAGCTCCTTTCTCCACCGCTAACGGCTCTTTCTTGCCGATAACGGCCATCTCTTCGACGGTTACACCTTTGTCGGCCGTTATGGCGGACAACAACAACTTGCAGGGTATACCAAAAACCTTCCTAGCTGCCCTACAGACCAAATCCCCACCTCTCATGACATCCTTACCTAATAATCCCGAGCTTACCCCCAAATCGGAACACCTGGGGGATCCGACATGCCTCTATTCAGATGAACAAATCTCCAAACTCTCTGCTCATTATGCTAACGCTCTGGTCGGTAAATTCACAAGAGGGAGGCTTTCGATGGAGCAATTGGAACTAGCTTTCAAGACTGTTGGTTTTGCCGGGAATTATCAACTGGGTTCTTTGGAAGCACGTGCTGATCAGGTTTGATCAGATCAACGATTACCAGAGATGCTAGATCAAGGGCATATGGAGTTTCAATGGAATCTAACTGAAAATGCTCAAATGGTCACCTGACTTCTCCACCCATAGGGAATCTCCGATCATCCCAATTTGGTGCATTATCAGGGAAGTTCCTCTTTACTATTACAATACTTCATCTATTGAGGCTATTGGAAATAGTATAGGAAGTTTCATTAAGAATGATCTAGCTACTGAAATGCTTACTAGGCCTTCTGCAATTAAGCTGTGTGTGGAAATTGACTTACAAAAACCTTTGAACAATTTCATCAGACTTGGTTCAGTCACTAATAACAGAAAATACCCAATTGAATATGAAGATGCTCCATTATACTGTGATCACTGTGCTAAGCTAGGTCATTCCCTTAACCAGTGTAGAGCCATCTCCCAAAACCAAACACAACCTCAGTGGCAAGCTACTGGAAATAAGTTCAATAAGGCCTCTATTATGTCTATGGAAAATCAGGCTCCTAACATCCCTCCTAGTAATGGCCACCTAGCTCATCAGAGGGCCACAACTAACCTCTCCTTGAACCCATCCTCCTATTTACCTCAGCTGTCAAACGAAGAGCCCGAAACAATTACCCATCAGTCACCTAAAATCACTCCAGCTCAGACCCCCAACAACTCACCCCCTGCTAACTCTCAGTCTCCCCTCACAAAACTATTAAATGCCACAGCTCTTACTAATCCTCCTCCTTTAATCTATGCAAAGGATGATATTCACATTGGCTCCCACAGGCTAACCCTGCATCAGTTTTCTCCTACTCACCCTCACTTTCTCAACAGAGAAAGATGGAAAATAGGTTCTCTTTATTGCAGGACATAGACACCCTTCCTCAACCACAAGAACTCATTGATCTTGAAGTGCAGGAATTATGGAGGAGGGCAGTACACTCTCAAACAGTCACCACTCACACTCAGTACTATTGCCTGACAGACTAAAAGGTAACACTGACCACCAAGGTAAGACTAAACATAGGAAGAGAAATTATCTTAGCCAGCTGAATTAGATGATGTTAAGATCAGCTACTAAAAGTCATAAATCATGTAAACAATGACACACACCTTAACCATTAATTTTTTAGTCTGGAACCTTAGGGGTATAGAATCTTCAATGATCCAATTAAAACATCTAGTTAATCAGAAGAAAATACAACTGCTTTGTATCATTGAACCTATGCATGATAATAGCCAGTGTCAATCCTATATGGAAAAGCTCAAATTATCACATAATCTTCCTCTTCATAATGGCAAAATCTGGCTAATGTGGAATGATTCTATATCTGTCTCCCTAATTTCCCATCATAACCAATTTCTGTATGTCAAAATAACCCACCTAATTTCAGCCTCTGTTATGGAAGCTGTATTTGTTTATGCCCTCGGAACTAGGGATGGTAGAAAGTCTTTATGGAATGATCTGAGTCTCCTACCTAAGAATGAAACTATTTTCATAGGAGATTTTAACACAATCACTTCACTTTCAGAGTACAAGGGCCCTAGCTCCCCTTCTTTAGGTAGTATCAGAGATTTTAACAACTGGATTAATTCTACTGGAATTCAGGAAATTAATACAGTAGGAAATTTATTCACTTGGATAAACTCTAGGCTTAGGAATCTCACCTCTAAGAGATTAGATAGAGGTCTATGTACTATTCAGTGGAACACAAAATTTCCAGCATCTTCTATCCAAATCCTGAATAGACAATCCTCGGATCACTCTCCTCTCCTCCTACAGGTATCATCACTAGTTATCTCTCACCCTAAACCTTTTAGGTTTATAAATACCTGGTTTAATAGACCAGAATTTATAGACCTAATCAAAGAAAATTGGTCCCCCCTATCCCTCAGTCAGGAATGTTAGGTTTTTATCTAAAACTGATTAGACTTAAAAAAAATGATAAAGATTTGGAATAGAAATTGCTTTGGTAACATAGATGCTAATGTAACTACTGCGGAGGAAAACCTTAGATTACAGGAATCTATTTATGACTCCACACCCTCAGATTCAGAATTAATCAAACTAAATGAGAAGAGGGCATTATTACTTAGAGCTCTAAAGGAAAAAAGAAAAATTTTGGAAACAGAAAGCAAGATCAAAATGGTTTAAACTTGGTGATAATAATACTCAGTTTTTTCATAAAACTGTACAGGAAAAGAACTGTAGGTTACATATTTCAAAAATTAAAAACAGACATGGACAATGGCTTAATTCCCAATTAGATACCCAAAAAAAAAAGCCTCAGAATATTTTTCTGAGCTCTTATTTAAGCCTAACCAGTTGGTTAATAACACTTACAACCCTCATTTTCTTAGCCAAATACCCACTATCCTTATTGAACAAGATAATCTAACTCTATCCAAACCAGTTTCAGAAGAGGAACTCAAATTAGTGATAATGAGTTTGAAGAAAAACAGTAGCCTGGGTCCAGATGGTTTCTCCTGTAAATTCTATACCAAATGCTGGGATTTTATTAAGGAAGATCTTATATCTGTTGTAAATGATTTTATCTTAGGATCATATATGCCCAGGGGTATCTCTAGCACCTGGATAACTCTAATTCCAAAGAAAGCAACACCCTCCTCCTTTGATGATTTCAGACCTATTAGCCTTTCAAATGTTGTAAATAAAATATGTTCTAAGGTTTTGATGGAAAGACTGAAACCTTATATGGAGATTTTAATTTCACATAATCAAACTGTTTTCATGAAAAGCAGAGATATTTCTGATAACATACTTTATCTTCAAGAAATGATAAGATTTTAAGACAAAAAGAATAGAGTGCCTAAATGTATTCTTAAGTTGGACCTTAGGAAAGCTTTTGATAGGGTGAACTGGAAATTTTTTAAAAACATACTCTGTAGATTTGGTTTTACTGGGAATTTTTTGATTGCAGTGATGAATAATCTCTCCCAGGCACACTTCTCTGTGCTTATAAATGGTAATCTGGTGGCTTTTTTAAAGCTACCCGAGGTATCAAACAATGTGATCCCTTATCCCCCTTTCTCTTTAACATTTTTTCAGAAGCTTTCTCTAGGAGTCTCTCCTTAATTTTTCTGAATAACAATCTTACATCTTATCAGTTACCCTCTGCCATCACACCAGCCTCCCATTTAATGTATGCTGATGACACCATCATTTTCATGCAGGCCTCAAAACCTAACCTAATTAAGATCAAAGCTTTCCTTGAAATCTTTGAATTTACCTCTGGCCAGAAATTTAACTTTGAAAAATCTGATTTTTATATTAGCAAACGAGCTACACCTGCTAGGATAAATCAGGTTAGGATGATCTTAAAAATGAAAAAAAGGATCTTTTCCTTTTAAATACCTTGGTTGCCCAATTTTTAAAGGTAGAACACTTAACATATATTTCCAACCTCTATTGGAACTCTTAGATAAAAAAAATGATGAATTGGAAAAATAAATGGTTAAGTTCAGGAGGTAAACTGACCTTAATTCAATCCTGCCTATACTCCTTACCTCAACATATATGGACTGTCCTTAAGCCACCTATTTATATAGTTAAGACACTAGAGAGAAGGATGTCCAGATTTTTTTGGGGAGAAACTGAGGGTAAAAGGAATAAAGTTTGAAAAAAATGGTCTGATCTAGCTACCCATAAGTCTCAGAATGGTTTAGGTTTCAGATCAGTTCAGGCTATAGTTAACTCTTGTTCACTTAAACTATGGTGGAAAAGCCAACTGGGTACTACTATGTGGGCCAAAATGATTTGGTCCTTGCCCCAAACACACAGAAAATCCCAGACTTGGAAGAGAATCTGCTCTGTTAATTCTGTTGCTGAAAATAATACTCTGATTATACATGGGAGAGGAAACTGTAATCTCTGGACTGCTAATAGGTGCCCTAATGGGCCCCTTTTAAATCATATCCCTACCTCTATCATTTCTCCACTCTTCTCTTACTCAGTTGCTCATTTTATCTGCAACAAAGACTCTATCCTACCTCAGATTTCTCCTTATGTTCAACATGATACTCTCATTTGTTTTTGCAGTTGGCAAAAATCAATGAAGACAGAGAGGACAGACTTATCTGGAAACCAGAGGTGACATGAGCCTTTACCTTTAGATCAGCCTATAAGGCTCTTACTTTCTCCTCAGGTACCTTTCCTGCCCCTAATCTTATATGGAGTCCCAGAATGCAGAAAAAGATCTTTATTTTCACATGGAAACTGCTGCACTTTTTTTTTTGCCTTTTGATGATGTTTTAATGAAATGTAGTTTCAGTCTAGCTTCAAAATGCCCTGCATGTAATCATTCTGATTCTCTCCAACACTTTTTCATCTCTTGTCCCTTGGCTCGATCAATATGGAATGAGATGGCTGTTTTATTGGATTTTAACCTCCATAGTCTAGACTCTATAACTGAAAGGTTCTTTGTATTTTGGAATTGTCATGATCTTCCCAGAATGCACCAGCTGATTTGTAAAATACTTCACTCTCTGATTTGCTGGTCCCTATGGAAAGCCAGAAATGGTTTCTATTTTGATAGCAAAAATTTCTCTCCAGTACATATATACAACGAAATCTGTGATCTTATCTTCTTATCCCTCTCTGCCAAGCCTTGTCCCTCTATTTCCCACCACTCTATGGGCCTTAGCTTTTCTCAATTGATCCCCTCCCCTAGACCACCACCAAAACCTACAATCTCTATTGTCTACTGGGAAAGGCCAAAATCAAACAGCATAAAAATCAATGTAGATGCCTCCTGGTTCTCTACTAACTCTACTGTTGGCCTTATTGCCAGAAACTGTAATGGTATTCCGTGCCTTATAAAATCTACTAACATTTCAGTTGATTCATCACTTCAAGCAGAAATCAAGGCTATTTTATTTGCCTGTCAGGCCTATCCATCTTTGGACAGTACTTTCATTATTGAATCAGATTCTTGTAGTGAAAATGTTCAAGAATCCATGTTCTGCAAACTGGTCACTATACCCTTTAGCTTTTAAGGTGCACTCCCTATTAAAAATGCCAACCTTAAACATGTTTTTAGGGAATGTAACTCTGTTGCAGATGCAATTGCTAAGGACCACCCTGCCTACACTAGTGAACTCTCTCTGAACCCTTCCAATATCCCTATACACATCAGAGGACTCATCAAAGTGGATATGGATCACACACCCTACATTATAATACATAGGCATGGCACTAAGTAGGATTGATACTGCTGATGTTTTCTCCTTTTGGTTTTTTACAGGTACGCGTGCAGGTTTCTCCATCTCCAGTAATCCAACACTACTTCACGGTCTCCTTAGCTGCTCAGGATGTGAAGTGCTCAATACCTTACTAGAGCTCTTTTGCTGCTCCTACAGCGAAGCTTTGGATTTTAGGTTCCAATTTTGATATGCCTGAATGAAGTTGCCTGGCCAAAGGAAAGAATTAACACACGTGGTGGAGATTCTTTTCTTTGGAATCGCAACTACCATTCCTACTCTTTCTCTTATCTTTAGTTTCTAAAAATCTCTCTAATATCACTAGATGCTAGGTATTCTTTTGGAGGCAACTATGTTGCCTCAATGAACAATCTGTACAAATGTTTACTTTCATGTATTCACTTCTACAAAGGCCTGAGGACCCTTATATATCATCCCCCACCCTAGGGTGTTTTCATTTTAAAAAAAGAGTATGTCTCTTGAAAGACGGTCTTTTCATAAGTCATGGAAATACCAAGGTTTAAAGTGTAAATTAGAAGAAATGAAGATAAAATTTCTGGGTTGCATGAACCGGCTTATAAATTTTATAACTACTACATGTTGCATACTTAAATTTTAATATTGCAACTAAGACCTTTTACCTTTTATTATTTCAATTAAACCCTGTCTTTCCATAAGCCTATGGAAAGATCGTTTTTCCCAAGACTTTACCTAATTTGATTCTCAAAAAATACATGTGCTAATTAAAAAAATATGGAGGGAGTAATATTCAAATTCATTAGACAAACTATTAGACCAACAAATAGAATTACCTTTCATTCTTTTACCCCTTTTATTTTCTTCCCCTTTTATAGTCTCTTCCATGGATGGCCATTCAACCCCAGGCCCTGATGGCTTCTCTGGCTTCTTCTACCATAAATGCTGGGACATCATTAAAACTGATGTTTTGCAGGCAGTGAAAGATTTCTTCGCTGGGAAAGAAATTCCCAAAGCCATTTCAGCAACACAAATAATTTTAATCCCAAAAAAAGAAGTTTGCTCATTTTTCACAGACTACAGACCCATTAGCTTGTGTAATTTTTCTAACAAAATTCTTTCAAAAATACTCTCCACAAGACTCAAAGTCTATCTGGACACCATAATTAGCCCAGAACAATCAGCCTTCATTCCGGGAAGAGAAATTGCAGACAATGTTCTTCTCATGCAAGAATACGCTAATTTCCTACACACAAAAACAAGAGGACCTAACATGATTATCAAGTTGGACATGATGAAAGCCTTTGATAGAGTCTCATGGCCCTTTTTAGCTAATGTCTTGACCAAACAAGGTTTCTCCACTGTCTTCGTTGATCTAATTATGCGAAACATCAAATCGGCATGTTTCTCAATATTGATTAATGGAAACTCAGTTGGATTCTTCCCTGCATCTAGAGGCTTAAAGCAAGGGGATCCTCTTTCGCCCCTGCTTTTCATTCTTATGGCTGAAGCCTTCACCCGAAACCTTAACTTTCTATACCAATTTGGGAATATTCAGCCCTACAAGCTACCCCAAGAGATGAAATCCTCTTCACATCTTTCATATGCCGACGACACAGCCATCTTTCTAAACTATACAAGACAGGGACTACAAACAATTTTGAATTTTTTGAAATCCTTTGAATTGGCTTCCGGTCAGAAAGTCAACTTTGAAAAATCTACATTCCTCCTGTCTAAACACACACCTAACAGAATCATAACTCTCATCAAGAGAGAGACATCCATGCTGGAAGGTTTCATGCCATTTAAATATTTGGGATGCCCTATATTCACAGGTAGAGCTAAAAACTCTCTCTTCCAAGGCATGCTACTCTCAGTTCAAAACAAAATCAATCTTTGGCATAACAAGCTCATTTCGCCAGCTGGGAGGGCAACACTTATTAATCATGTTTTGTCCTCAATGCAAATACACCTTCTAACAGTTTTGAAACCTACCACACACATCATCAACCTAATCCATAAATCTCTTACTAAATTCTTATGGAAGAACATCCCGGATAATAGTAAAAAACACAGAATTTGGAGATCGTATCCCAAATTATGTTTCCCCACTTCAGAAAATGGACTCAACTTCAAAAATTTGAACACTTTAACAAAATCCTTCTCACTTAAACTGTGGTGGAAACTACAAACTGGAAAATCCTTAAGGGACACAGTATTGTGGTCCATGAAAGACACACATAAAATAACCAGAACCTGGAAAAGAATAAAAGAAGCTCATCAGATAGCTTTAAGCAACACTCAAGTCATCCTCGGATCTGGTTCAGTATTATTCTGGGATTCCAACTAGTCCTCTCTTGGACCTCTGTCAGAGCACTTAATCAATCCCTCTGATTTCCCATTTCCAAACTTAACAGTGGTGGATCTCCTCCAGAACAAAAGCGTATACTTGGACCAGATCAGAAACTCTCTCCCCTCCCACATTTACCAAAGCCTGAACCTGGACCAAACATTATTTCCCAATTATGATGACACCCTGACATGGGAACCTTCTCCTAATGGTGTCTTCACTGTCCATTCAGCCTATGAGCTTCTCAGAGATAGGAAACAGAAGATCCCATCATATACTCATCTCTGGTCTAAATTTTTACCAAGGAAGATCAGCCTATTTAACTGGAAACTTTTAAATAGACTTATAGCACTCCCTGACGTGCTTGAGGAATTTCAATTTCATCTTCTATCACGATGTTGTTTCTGTTTTGAAAACTCTGAATCTATCCACCATTGTTTCAACTCTTGTATCAAGGTCAATCATATCTAGAAACTCCTGAACTCCACCTTCGGCTTACCCAATCATTCCTTTCAACTCTTGTGGGATAGTTTTTTCTTTTACTGGATGTTTCCCTCTTCGGATGGACATCTCACAAAGCTAATCCGTATCCTCCCCTGTATTACTAGCTGGTACCTGTGGTGTGCCAGATGCAATTACCAATTTGAGGCCACAAAGCCGAACATTACATCCATTTTCAAGCGAATTTTATTTCATTTCAATGACATCTTGTTGGCTGATAAACTAGATTTCACTTAGGCCCTGTCTCCGATCCCTAAACTGCTGTATCACAAAACTGTTAACTAAAGACAAATCAAAATCATTAAGTGGCTCCTACCCTCTCAGTACAAACTCAATATAGATGCTCCTACAACAGCGGGGCAGCCGGAATCGGGTGCATACTCAGAGACCACACTGGTCAGGTAATTTTAGCCTTGTCAAAATCAATTCCGGCTAAATCCGCTTTGCAGGCTGAAGCCTATTCTCTGCTGCACGGCATTCATCTAGTTCGGGAAAGAGGATTCACAAGCATAGAAATCAAAACTAACTCACAAATCCTACTTGAGATGATTCGACACTAATTCAAGATCCCATGGAAACTGCTGTCAACCATAAGGGAGATTTGGAACCAGCTGCAAGGACTGAACTATTCATTGAATCACATCTTCAGAGAAGCGAATGGCGTAGCTGACTCACTCACAAAGATGGCTAGCCGCAAACAGGTAAACACCATCTACTCATCCACGGATTTGACCACACCAGTGGCTGGTCAGGTAAGGCTTGATGCGATGGGAACTCCATACGTCAGAATAGTGTAACATTTTTTAACTGCTTTTTCAATTCAGATGTAATCTATTCCATGTTGTTTCTATTGATCTTTAGGGTTACAGTAGGTCTATGTATCTATTCTATGATCAACGGATTGAACAATCTGAGGTACGGTATTAAGCCCCCTCTTTTTTTGTACCTTTTTATTAATTAATAAACGGGTAAGGGTCTGCCAAACCCCCCACCATCACAGGTGGTTTTAATTAAAAAATAATAATCTATATATATATATATATATTTATTTATTTATCTTTATTTTTGACAAAAATATTTTAGTTTTCTTATCCCTATGCTATGGTCAAAATTTGATTGATCATAGCATGAATATTATATTGAGGAATTATTTTTTTAAATTTAATTTTTATTGAATAAACACATAAAATTGACCCATTGAAACTTCCAGTTATTTTTTCTCCTTTTTTAATTATTCATTTGAGTGATCAATTTTAAAATATGACTCTTAAATAATAATTAGCATGAATCACGACATGAATATGATATTAAGAAATTAATTATTTTCTTCTTTATTCACTTGATGAGAAAAGTGAAATATCAAAAGGGGTGTGTTTTCAAATTTGACTTCTTGTTTTTATTCAAAAGGTTGCTTTGTTTTTCTATAACCTACTAAAAATTTGCATTAGCCGAATCTGATGAGTTTCATTAATAGACGTTATTTTAAATTTATTAAATAAATTAGCCATTTTCCAACTTTTTTCCAAGTATATATTTTTTCCGAGTAAGTTAAACTAAGGGTTTAATTTAGATTACAAAAGAAATCATTATTTTGTAATAAATGCCAAAATCTGTAAAATAGGAAGTCTGTTGGAGTTATAGTGAAAAATATACATAGAAATTTCCATTTTGAGTATAGAGAATATGTGTTTTGATCTCTATTTTGAAGAAATTTTTAGAGACCTTGTTGGACTTGCTCTTATACAGGTTTGCAAAACAAAAAAAATATGACCAGAACACTTTGAATAACCTTCATTTAATTCTTAATTAGTAAAGTCAAAGAAACAGTAAGAAAAAAATTAATAAAATAAAGATAAAATTTGGCAGAAGATTTTTAAAAAAATGAAGAGTAAAAAATCTTCTATAAATACATTACATTTTTCTTAAATGTTTACCCACTTGTATTGTTTCATACATTTATCTATTAAATATTCTTATTTTGTCTAGTTTGAAGTACCAATATTTTCTATGTATAATATTCTTTTTGTAATATATTTTTTAATCTTTCAAATATGGAAAGGAAAAAAAAATCTCAATCAAGGAAAAAGAAGAATTTACAATCTTCAATTTCTAGAGCTCAAAATTTTGTTTCTATTTTGAAACCTGATTCACCAATCTCCTAAATTATTGAGTATGGATTTTTTGAAAATTTAGATTCACAATTATCATCTCAACAAAATCATTTTTTAAAAAACAATTCACAGTTATAAAACCAAAATTCTTGCAAATAAATATATTCTGATGGTCAAATACATCATATGCAACATCCACGAATTTCCAACTTTTGTTGACGATCAATGATGTATAATTCATCTTACAATCAAGTACAACCTCAAATTATGAAAATGGTTACATGTTGGAGAGATCCCACTATATATAGGATATTAAGAGAAGGTTCTTGTTGGTGTTTTAAGAAACACAAGCTATTTAAGTGTGATTGGATTCAAATAGTTGTGAGCTCGGGATGTTAAAACAAGTTTGGTGGTGCGGAGTGCACACTTGTATATACTATCTACGGGCTTACAGTTCTGGGATATGTATTAAAATTCTAGGATACGAGATGTGTTGTTTCAGAATTCATTTCTGACAACTAGGATACATCGTATGTGGAAAAAATAATTATTTGTGGAAAGATACATTGTATTACAATTGTATCAGAGTGGTGCATCATAAACGTGGTGACCTATAACCTACAAATTCCATGATAGGTAGTATCTTTTCAGAACATCTCCTATATAAACATGTGTATGCATGCACGGATATACAAGTGAAAATTTTAGAATTTTCAGATTTACTCAGTAACCAAAATACTGCACTCAAAGCCTTTCTCTTGTTTCAAACCTAGATCAAGAGGGCATTTTCGATTGTTTTATCCTCGAGGAGAATTCATGTAACTCAAGGCAGTAACTGAGTCAAATTACTCTTTAAGGAAAGCGTATGTTAACGCGACTCAAATCGATATCCAAGTTCCATTACACCAATATTTACCATAATACAGTTTAATAAATTTACTTCCACTTCTCCCAAAAGCCAAATTGCCCTTTCTCTTTTCCAGTGTTTCATAACATTCTTAAAGAGTAATTCCTTACCGTACAAGACATGGAAACTGTACATGATATGACATCCAAGTTTGGGAAACTGGAGAAGTTTGAAGGCATTGATTTCCGTAGATGGCAGAAGAAGATGCATTTCCTCTTTACAACTCTGAAAGTGGCATATGATTTGTCTACTCCAATGACAGAACCAGCAGATGCTGAACCATTGGAAGAAACTCGTCGGAGGAACAAATGGGAAAATGATGACTACATCTGTCGTTGTCACATCTTGAATGGTATTTCTGACTCACTCTTTGATGTTTATCAAAATGTTAAATGTACAAAAGAGTTGTGGAATTCCTTCGAGTCAAAATACGTGGATGAGGATGTTTTTAGTAAGAAATTCCTTGTCAGTAATTTTATGAATTACAAGATGTCAGACTCTAGGCCCGTTATGGAGCAGTACAATGAATTGCTCCGGACTTTAGGACAATTTGCACAACACAAACTGGGAATGGATGAATCTATTTCTGTGTCAAGTATAATCGACAAGCTTCCACCTTTATGGAAGGATTTCAAGCACATGCTTAAGCACAAAAAGGAAGAATTGTCTCTTGTTCAACTCGGAAGCCATTTGTGCATAGAGGAAACTCTAAGGGCACAGGAAAATGGCAAGTCCAAAGATAAAGAGACCGTGGGACTCTTTTCGGTTAATATGATGGAAGAGGGTGATAGTTCTAAGAAGAAAAGGGGAAGAAACGGCCATTTAACAACACAAGCAAAGAGTCCAACAAGAAGCCTAAGGGTGCATGTTGGATTTGTGGCAAGACAGGACACTTCAAACGTGATTATCGTGTCAGGAAGATCAAGAAAGGAGTGACACCAAATTATTTCGGGCAAGGGTCTAAGGACCAAGGCCAAACTTCTCATCAAGGATTAGAATGTTAATTATGGTTTAAATTCGGTTGAGAATTATGTACCATTAATTTCTGAAGCATTTTATGTACAGGATGATGAAATTGCTTGGTGGATAGATTCTGGAGCAACCAAACATTTTTGCAAGGACCGTAGGTGGTTCAAGTCATATTAACCTACTAACGATGGTTCCATTCTTCATATGGGAAACGAATCTACTGCCACTATTCTTGGTCGAGGAGATGTTTTGTTAGATTTTAGTTCTAGGAAAAATCTTCATCTAAAAGATGTTCTACATGTACCTGGAATTAGAAAGAACTTAGTTTCTAGTAGTATATTGTCTAATTGGGGCTATAAGCAAATGTATGAATCTAATAAATTTATCTTATCAAAGTTTGGTGTGTTTGTAGGATTCAGATATTATTGTAATGGAATGTTTATGCTCAATATAAAATATGTGTGGTTCCATTTACATGATCTGCTCCAATGTTAATTTACCATCTTTATGGCATGCTAGACTAGGACATGTTCATTACAAACATATGTTTGATATGTCTAAAGATAGTTTGATTCCTGCTTTTGATATAAATGTGCAAAAATGTAACATTTGCATGTTGAATAAAATTTTTAGGCCACCATTTAAAAGTTTTGAAAGAACTTCAAAATTGCTAGAACTCATACATAGTGACTTGTGTGACTTGCATGCAACGCCTTCTTTGGGGAGTAAAAAGTACTTAATAACATTCATTGATGATTATTCAAGATTTTGTTACATTTATTTGTTGCATTCCAAAGATGAGGCAATTGAGAAATTTAAGAATTTTAAAATTGAGGTTGAATTACAAAAATCAATTTTGATTAAAAAGTTACGCACTGATAGAGGAGGTGAATATTATGATCCTTCATTTTTTGAATCTTGTGGTATCATTCATGAGGTTACCACTCCATATACACCGAAAAAAAATGGTGTGGCAGAAAGGGGAAATAGGGTACTTAAAGAAATGGTTAATTCTATGTTATCCTATTTTGGATTGAGTGACGGATTTTGGGGTGAAGCCATGTTAACGGCTTGCTATTTATTAAATAGGGTTCCTAATAAACGGAACAAGATCACTACATATAAGCTTTGGTATAAAAAGAAACCAAACTTGAATTATCTTCGAGTTTAGGGTTGTTGGGCAGTTGTTAGACTTCCCAATCCCAAGAGAAAAACATTGGGGGAACGAGTTATTAATTGCATATTCATTGGATATGCTATGCATTCCAAGGCTTATAGGTTCTATATTACAGAACCTACTGATTTTATTTCGATTCACACCGTAATTGAATCAACAGATAATATCTTTGATGAAAATCGATTCACATCAGTACCAAGGCCAAGGGATTTAATTCCTACTTCAAGTAGAACTATGGAGGAAGATGAAATGTCTCATCAAGTCAAGTCACCTGGGCTTCGAAAGAGCAAGAGAGGTAGGATTAAGAAGTCTTTCGGTCATGATTTCCAAATTTATTTGGTTGAGGGATCAAGAGATGAGATAAGTTATCAATATTCGTATTGTTATCATATTGAAGAGGATCCTAACACATTTAGTGAGGCTATGAAGTCTCGAGATGTTGCTTTCTGGAAAGAAGCAATAAATGATGAGATGAATTCCATCATGGGTAATAATACGTGGGTTCTTTCTGATCTCCCACATGGTTGTAAACCTTTGGTTTGCAAGTGGATATTCAAAAGGAAGATGAAAGTCGATGGCTCTATTGACAAGTATAAAGCTAGATTGATTATCCAAGGCTTTAGGCAAAAGGAAGGTATTAATTATTTTGATACATATGCCCCAGTTGCTCGGATCTCCACTATTAGGTTGTTGATTGCATTAGCGGCCTTTAACAACCTAGTGATCCATCAAATGGATGTCAAAAATGCATTTTGAATGGAGATCTAGAAGAGGAGGTTTACATGAAACAATCTGGGGTTTGTTATGCCTGGAAATGAGTATAAGGTTTGTAAACTTATCAAATCATTGTATGGGCTAAAAAAATCTCCTAAAATGGCATCATAAGTTTGATGAGGTGGTTTTATCGAATGGCTATGAGTTAAACCAATCTGACAAATGTTTGTATAGAAAATTCGAAAGTTCTGGAAATAGAGTTATCATTTGTCTATATGCGGATGATATGCTAATTTTTGGCACAAATCAGATCCAAGTTGACCTTACAAAGACATTCTTGTCATCAATTTTTGACATGAAAGACATGGGGGAGGTAGATGTGATTCTTGGTATTAAGATCAAACGAGAGAATAAAGGAATTTTTCTGACACATTCTCATTACATTGAGAAAGTACTTAAAAAATTCAATTGTAAGAATTGTTCCCTGGTCAGTACTCCAATATATTCAAGTATGAAGCTTATGCCTAATAAGGGTAAAGTGATACACAACTTGAGTACTCACAAGTAATTGGTTGCTTGATGTATGCCATGACAAGCACAAGGTCGGACATCGCTTTTGCAGTTGGCAAATTAAATAGGTACACAAGTAACCCCAGCACACATAATTGGCAAGCAGCTAGGCGTGTACTTAAGTATATAAAGAAAACCATGAATTATGGTTTGTGCTATATTGGATTATCTTCATTTTTAAAAGGTTATTCAGATGCTAGTTGGATAACAAATAAAAACATCATTTATCTACAACTGGTTGGGTATTCTTACTTGGTGGAGGTGCCAATTCATGGGCTTCTAAAAAGCAAACTTGCATAACTAACTCCACTATGGAGTCATAATTTATAGCTCTTGCAGCAGCAAGTAAGGAGGCGGAATGGTTACAGAATCTAGTATATGAATATCCGTTGTGGCCTAAGCCAATTTCACCTATCTCTATTCATTGTGATTGTACAAATAGTCTATCTAAGGCTTATAGTGAAGTGTACAATGGAAAATCTAGACACTTGGGCATTAGGCATAGCGCGATATGTGAGTTAATAACTCATGGTGTGATTTCAGTTGATTTTGTAAGATCTCAACACAATCTAGCAAATCACTTGACGAAGGGACTAGCTAGGGACTTGGTAAACAAGTCGGTGATCGGGATGGGTTTAAATCCTATTTATATCTATGATTACGGGATACCCGATTTTGCTCTGATATGACATTGGAGTAAAATTAAATGTGGAAGGCCTATTGTTTGAGATTGATACATATGATTTCATATACCGAAGGTAATATGTTTGGACCTGCATGTAAGTTAGGTTGAAGTTTATCTTCTTAATGGATCTTTTGACAAATTACTTTTGCAGGAGTACGATTAAAGAGATTCACCTATATGAAGTGTGAAGTGTAGCCGCTTCAAGAAGCTTGGGCTTGGCTTTCTATGCACTCATGAATGGATAGGGACACATGGCTTATATAGTGTCAAGTTTTAGCTTTTGAGATTTTTACTTGAACTTGTGTGGATTATCTTCAAGTTTTAAAATGGGTTGAAGGGTTCAATCTTTAAAGACACCCCAATTTTTGAATATTTGAAATGTGTAATTTACTAAGGTGAAAATTCAATCTTCAAGATATTTTCATTTTATGCACTTGTTTGGTTTGGTTGGATTTTCCAAATCAAGGATAATACTTAAGAAACACAAGCAATTTAAGTATGATTGGATTCGAGTAGTTGTGAACTCGGGATGTTTAAACAAGTTTGGTGGTGCGGAGTGCACACTTGTATAAACTATCTACGAGCTTACAGTTCTGAGATATGTATTAAAATTTGTTGGCAAGACTAGCATGTATTATCCTTTTTGTGGAAAGATGCATCATTCTAACTACATCTGTATTTATACATAATTATAACGGTGGTGGTGTATAGTATCTGACTCCTTGATTGAAAGAATGAGGATGAACTAAGGATTGTGTACGGAATGCAGTGTTGGTGGCATGCTCAACTTACTGCATTGTCATGTGGAAAAATGCACAATTCAGAGTTTATTAAAATTCTGATAACTACGGTACACTGGATGTGGAAAACGTAATTATTTACGTGAAAAGATGTGTTGTTTCAGAATTCATTTCTGACAACTAGGATACATCGTATGTGGAAAAAATAATTATTTGTGGAAAGATACATTGTATTACAATTGTATCAGAGTGGTGCATCATAAACGTGGTGACCTATAACCTACAAATTCCATGATAGGTAGTATCTTTTCAGAACATCTCCTATATAAATATGTGTATGCATGCACGGATATACAAGTGAAATTTTTAGAATTTTCAGATTTACTCAGTAACCAAAATACTGCACTCAAAGCCTTTCTCTTGTTTCAAACCTAGATCAAGAGGGCATTTTCGATTGTTTTATCCTCGAGGAAAATTCGTGTAACCCAAGGCAGTAACTGGGTCGAATTACTCTTTAAGGAGAGTGTATGTTAACGCGACTCAAATCGATATCCAAGTTCCATTACACCAACATTTACCAGAATACAGTTTAATAAATTTACTTCAACTTCTCCCAAAAGCCAAATCGCTATTTCTCTTTTCCAGTGTTTCATAACAGTTCTTATGGTGGTCCAATAAATATGACAAAATCGGGATATGCTGGTGTGAGTAATACTCCCGGTGGAAAAGTCATTGTACTAGCAATAAACTCGATTTGCATGGCGACCACATAGAAGAAAGTGATGAGACGTCAAATGCATGTTTTTCTCAGAGCATTTAAGATCCCTTCGTAAATGTTTTTGTTGATGGATAGTTATGTTTAGATAGGTTTTTCATAATGGGAAGATTGAACCATCATCTTTGGTTTTTCTATGTACCTTCTCTATTTTCACTATAAGAAAAATGACCTATTACTTTGCCCCTATTACCTCAGTTTTTTCTTAACCACAAAAAACTGAAGCAAAACGTTTTGTTTTTTTTCGAAGTAAAAATTATTTTTTTACCTCAGCTTTTAAAAAAATTGAGGTAAAAATTCTGATGTGATCGACGTCGCACGCATGTCTGGCTTACCGACGTCGGTTGTTTTTGTAAGCGAGGTCACATGTACCTATCCCAGACACAAATGACCATTGTCGCACGCATTTCTGGCTTACCGACGTCGGTTGTTTTTGTGACCGAGGTCGCATGTATCTTTTCCAGTCACGAATGACCGTCATCGGCACGCTTTTTTGGTTTACCTACATCGGTAGTTTTTGTGACCGACGTCGCATGTACCTATCCCAAACACGAATGGCCAACGTTGCATGCATATCTGGCTTACCTACGTAGGTTATTTTTGTGACCGACATCGCACGTTACTCTTGCAATGATCAACGTCGCATATATGGCTTACCTACGTCGATTGTTTTTGTGACCGATATCGCACGTTGCTCTCGCAGACATGGTACTTATAAGTATATGAATAACATATAACACACTTGCGATGCACGATTTAAAATAATTGATATATATATATATATTATCAATGTAGTTTATTATTTAACAAAAATAAAATATAACTTTTAAAATTTTTTTATACAACTATAATTCTTTTGAATTTTTAAAGATTTTATAACTATTCCTTTTAATCATGACTTTATGTTTATATTTCAAATGAAATAAATGAAACGTAGAGTTTGAGTAATACATGATCGAAGTTGAATATAGATAAATAAACATTATTTTCCCACCAAATTTTTTTTATGTACTACTTAATCATAATTATATAAAATAAGAAGTATATAACATTTTATATACTACATATTTTATATAATTATGAATGGGCAAAGTCTTGGGAATGGCCGTCTTTCCATAGGCTTATGGAAAGACATGGTTTAATTGAAATAATAAAAGGTAAAAGGTTTTAGTTGCAATATTAAAAATTTATCGTATAACGTGTTGTAATAAAGTTTATAACCCGACTCATGCAACCCAAAAATTTTATTTCATTTCTTCTAATTTGCATTTTAAACCTTGGTCTTTCCATGACTTATGGAAAAACCGTCTTTCAAGAGACAGACTCTTATGAATAAGTGGTATATACAATTTTATTCGATTGAAATAGAATTTATTTATTAATATTTGATTTCGATCTCATATGACTTGAACAATACATTTGACACGTGGCTAATTCCAAGGGTGACACGTGTCAAAGGTGACACAGACAAGAGTTACTCTTTTGGTATTTTCCATTTGACACGTGGTTAATCCCTTTCTTAGTTTTATGTAACTAACTCTAAGTTACTCTACAACATGTACTAGCGCCTTCCAACATTTCACCAAAAAAATTATTTATTTAATATTTCTATATTTATGCAAGAATAACAAAAATCATGTATTTTTTAGCAATGGATTATAGGGTAACACAATTTTGGCTCATAGTGTAATTTTTCAAGATTGTGTATAAGTAACCAATGTTGACTTTCGAGGCCCTTCCGTTCACCCATACATGCCCAAATTGTAAAATCGCAACTGTATACTATTGAATTGAATTTTGATGTTGCAAATTTCGTAATTCGACAATTTCAACTTTCTTGGAGGAATCTAAGTGTAAAAAAGTAAAAACTTTACTTGTAACTCCAAATTAAAATCTGCTCGAACATGATGCTACCATATACACCCTTATTTTATTTTCCAAGTTTGCAACATATTTATCAATAAACATGCACACGAATATATTTATAATGTTTTCTGGTTTTCCTTTCTTTCTTCTAAGTAACCAACTCTAAGTTACTCTACAACATGTACTAGCGCTTTCCAACATTTCACCAAAAAATTCATCTATTTAATATTTCTATATTTATGCAAGAATAACAAAAATAATGTATTTGGAGCAATGGATTATAGGGTAACACAATTTTGGGCCATATTGTAATTTTTCAAGATTGTTATAAGTAATCAATGTTGGCATTCGAGGCCCTTGCGTTCACCTATACTCTCCCAAATTGCAATTGTAAATTAAATTTTGATGTTGCAAATTTTGTAATTCGACAATTCCAACTTCTTGGAGGGACCTAAGTGTAAAAAGGTAAAAACTTTACTCGTAACTCCAAATTGAAATTCGCTCGAACGTGATGCTACCCTATACACCCCAATTATTTTTTCCAAGTCCATAACATAATATTTATTAATAATTATGGACAATAATATATTTGTAGTGTTTTCCGATTTCCCTTTCATACTTCTAAGTAACCAACTCTAGGTTACTCTAGAGCATGTATTGGTGTTTTCCAACATTTCACCAAAAAATTAATCTATTTAATATTTCTATATTTATGCAAGAATAAAAAAATCAGAGGTTTGATTTTGGAGCAATGGAAAGCGCTAAATAGAGGTTTGACCTTAACAAATGATCGGTTCACCGGTACTTGACTTTGCGTATATGAACAATAATGAAAATGTTTGATTTGAACTATTTAACACTAAAAAGAGGTTTGAACTTAATTAATAGATGGTCATATATTACTTAACTTAATATTATAAATACTAATGAACGGTCGTAAGTTTAACCAATAAAAGGTCAACCTTAAATTGATTAATCATACTTGAAAACTATTTTTTTAATCTTCATACATTTATGTAACTGTAAGAAACAACATAAAAATTTGTTATAATTCCAAATATAAATATAATAATAAAACTAAATTATTTTTTAGTCTCCTACAAAGTATCTTATACTCCCTCCGTCCCAGCTCTTTTTGCACTCTTTCCTTTTTTGGACGTCCCAACTGTTTTTGCACTACTCCATTTATTACCATAAATGGACTACTTTTAATATTTTTTTACTGAATTTGGGCCCAATTGCTGAATTTGTAACCCAATATTATTAGCCCACATTAACCCAAAACCCTTCATAATCTCTCATTTAATTAAACATAACCATAACCCTTCCCACCACATCATAAAATCCCTTCAACTACCCAACCACTTTCATTACACTCTTTGCTTTAATCACGCGTGTTTGAATTTTCTTCCCAATGCCCAGCATCGAGATTCGGCGATCATGTTAAAAGCATGCTCAACTTTATTGCTTTATCTGTCTGACTCCATTATTCGTTCCCACCCCTCTCTCTTCCCTCTCACCCTCTGAGCTTATCCCATTCCAGAGCCTTTCCCATTCCAGAGCGTCCCTCTCATCATCCTTGCTTTTCAAAAAATTGATTTGGTTATGGAAAGTGGGGATTTCGTTGGTTGTGGGTTCACTTGTGATGGGTTTTGTTCGGCATGTTATGTCTCTGATTCTGGATCCTCTTCCCGATCTGGAAGTTTCTCTCCGGCGGGTGATGGTCCGGCCTTCGGAGGCCCTGATGTCGGAGAAGAACGAATGAAGGAGGCGCTGCCCAACCACCGGTGCGGTGTTCTAAATCGCAGATCCGGCGGTTCTGTAGGCGGCGCCACCGTTATCGACCGGTCCGCGGCCTCTGTTTTGATTCCATTGGAACATTTGGAGGTGGTGGTTCCCACTCACCGGCGAGGAGAAATAACTCTCGGTGGGTTCGTTGGTAGCGCCGCCACCAACCAAGGAAAACACGGCCTTGTGGCATCTGTTTCCAGATCTGCTGAGCGGTGCAGTCTGTGCGGGTGTGTGGCCCAAGAAAACTTGACTGATGTTGGTTCTGGAAACGATGATGAACACTACTCTTCTATCCCTTCGATTCGAGCGCTTCCCTGGTATGCGGCAGAGTTCGGGTCTCCCTCGGACGTGCTGCCGGAAATGAAACCTCTAAGTTTAGATCAGATCGATGCACCTTTTCGTGTGGCTGAGATAATGATTCCGGGGCTGAGGGAGCTTCTTGGCCAGAAAATGGAAATGGTAGATTAAAAAAAGTTAAGTCTGTTCCCTTCAACTTGTTCTAATGTTTCTTTGTTTCCATGTTGGATTGCTAATTTGATCTTTTTTTGTTGACTTGCAGAGCCACATGATTGTTCCAGGAAGATGTATATCTCCCCTTGAAAGCCCCTTTCACATTTTGGTAAACAGCAAAGAAAGGGAGTATACTGGTTCATGTTTGCGTGTTCTGTGCTTCTTGTTTGATTTACTGTGGTATGGGGCTGTACTTTGTTTTGTAATGTGTGATGTGCTCTGCTCTGTGCTGTAATCTGTGCAGCGCACTGTGTTATGCTCTGTGTTGCGCTGTGTGCCGAGCTTTTTGCTGTATTTTGTGCGGTGCTTTGTGTTGTGCTGCGCTCTGTGTTGTGCTTTGTGATGCGCTCTGTGCTGCGCTTTGTGCTGTGCTTGTGTGGTGATGTATGCTGTGCGAACTTAAGTTTTGTGCATTAAAACAACTACTATTGCAGAAACTTGCATCGGTTTGAATTGGGTTACAAAAAAACTTATTTTTTCACACCAAAAGAAACAAGTTTTAAGGTTTTCAAAATGTTACCCTAGTCTAACCCAATGTGCATACTGAGATCCCTTACTGCCGCTGTTCATATCCCATGGCTTGCATCATCTCCCCCATGCCTTCAGTTTCCTGAATTGTGATAAGGTGTTCCAGTCCTTCACGAAGTATTCCCTCATCACAACTTAGCATCCTAGGCAATTCTCCTCTCCTTATCAGTGCATCCTTTGACATGTGGGGCAACTTGTAATTGTTGCATCCCTTGACTCTAATGATTTCTATCATTGTAGCTTGATGGGTGAGGAAAACTTTATTGATTATTGCTGGATCTTCTCTGTCATATGCATTGTACACTGTCGTCAGTAACCCATCCAGTGTCGTGGTTGGGGTTTCATGTTGTAGAGACTGTATCGAGTTAAAAAAACCGAGGTCTAGCACATTAAGATCAGGTGATTTAGCTGGTTGACATACCAGGTTGATGTCAAACCCGTCAGCGTCAGCTACTGCCCGGAATTCGGGATCTGAATTCTTTATGTGTGCCTTGCAATTATCTTGTTGAATATAAATGTGCTTGCTCATGAATGGTGGCCAACGTGCTTTTATTGCTGGTATGATTTCATCTATGATCTTTGCACGTGTCACGAGTCTAGTGATCTTCTCCACAGCCTTAGTTTCCATAGCACCCCTCGGACGATTAATGCTGTTTCTTCTGGCTGCAACCCTCTCAATGAAAGGAAACACACCATACTTCCCATCAAATAGTAACACACCATCGGGGCTGTAAATTGGCCTACTAACAGCACACATGAACATGAGTTTCGGAATGTGGGATTTGTGTTGAGTGGTTCTTAAGGGCTCAGGCTCACCCGGTGCCAAATAGTAACGGACAGTCGGCTTAGTCATGTAAAACCACTTCTCATCTATGTGAATTATATTGTCCATTTGCTGGAATTGAAAGTTGTTCTGCAATTTAGATATGCAGTATTTCAACCTGCGTACCTTGTGCTGAAATGTTAGTGCAGGCTTAATACTGTTTGTATGGTTTTTGATAACCTTTGCTGCCACAGCTCGGTGTGATGTGCTCTTCCCTATCCCCATACATGCACTTGTCCCTCTGATTGTTCTTCGGCTGGTTGCAGGTATTGATTTTAAGGCCTCTAGATCAATTTCCTTCCCGTTGTAGCCCGGATGCCCGGACATCCTATGTCTCATGTCCAGCGGTTGACCCAGTGAAAGTTGGAGCTTGACTCTTGACCAGATGTAGCTGATGGTTCTCTGGCTGCAATTGAACTTCATCGCTCCCTCGATTCTCTTGCCCTGAAGTATCTTCCCGTTCCTACTGTTGTCCAACAGGAACTCAGCAACATGTTGCCTCTGCTGGTTTGTCATATTCTTCTCCCCCCTCATATTTCTCGAATACCCGATGATGAAGGGAAGATCCGGCAGCAGGAGAGCAATCAGTCCGCAAGGGCTTGGTAGGGCTAGATGATTCCTGACATTTGACCTGAGGGTAAAGAACAAAAAAGACTTATGGTTGCTAGGCTTTCTTGTTGGATTAGGACAGAGGGAATTTCATGTCTGTGGAAAGGGGAATGTGGAAGAAGATGTACAGTTTGGACATTGTAAATGTAAATAAAGTGGGGTCCAAGTTGTAATTTAAATTTTTCGTCACTGTTCATGTTCTTAGCTCTTCAGTTTGGAGCCTTAATTTTTTTTAAATACTCCTAGTGAAATCAAGTTTTTTTTGGAGTTCCCTAAAAAAATCTTCAGTTTGGGGCTGGAAATCAAGGGCCCAGCAGAAATAATTAGTTGCCCAAATCTTGGGCTTAATTTGAACGAAAATAAAGGGAAACAATTAACAATTCTAGGATACCCCACTTCAACACCTTAAAATAATATATCCTTAAAAAACTTTCAGTTTCTCTCTCCGCAGAAAGAGCTGGGACGGAGGGAGTACCATGTTTTGGTCCCCATTTGCAAATCGACCCTTAGACGGTACCCAACATATTCAAAACAATTTGTTTGGTCCCCAAAGGTGGTTTTTCAGTAAGACTAAATGGTTTTCCAGTATAGTCAGGGGTATAATGGTAATTTTACTAATTAAAACATTTTCAATCAAATTGTAGGGTCAATACGCAAATATTCTATATTTAGTTAGGGGCTTGATTGCAAATAAACTAAAAACAAGAAATGAAAAAGCTGGCGATGCTGCAACCGGTCCCCGCCGCCACCTGCCGCCGACGAGGAGGAGGAGTTCAAGGAGGTGATGGGGTACCTTCTCTCGTATCCAGTGATCCTCTTGGAGCGCATACGTGAGGTGGCGATAGAGGCTAATTCCATCAAATTCGAGTGCACCGCCGTGAAGATCCTCGCCGAAAAAATTGGTCTGAACCTCCACTCAGCGCTCTCAGCGAGCGGCCTATCCACCGGATTGCGGCGGAGGTCACAAAGATTTTGGAGAAGGCACTGAATCTCGTCTGCTAGTGCCGTTGCAGTAGCCTTATCCGCGGCCTCGTCACCATTGTCTTTGCCGCTAACTTCAAGAAGTTGTAGGTGCTCCTCGAGAACTCCGCCGCCGATATGGAGTGGCTCCTTAACATCTACGATAGTAGCGGCGATGGAGGTATAGCAATTTCCCTCCATCCTATTGCTGAAAGAGGATTCCAGTCGGCAGCGGCACTCTTGATAGACATTTAGGGTTAAGTAGGGAAGAGGTTCAGCGAAGAAGAGGTTTAGCGGCGGCGCTCCATCCCTCTTTCTTTTCTTTCTTTTTTTAATTTTTTTAAACTCAGGGGTATAATGGTTATTTTACAGATTTTGACTAATTTTACCGTTGACTTTACCTGAAAACCACCTTTGGGGACCAAAAAAATCGTTTTAAATTTGTTGGGTACTGTCTAAGGGTTGATTTGCAAACGGGGACCAAAACATGGTATAAGATACATTGTAGAGGATTAAAAAACACAATTTTATCTAATAATAATAAATTTTTTATTTTTTATTATGGAGATATTTTTTAAGATTTAATTTATAAAATAAAAATTTTAAACATAAGTTGTTGAGTCTGTCTCTTGAAAGACGGTCTGTCCATAAGTTATGGAAAGACCAAGGTTTAAAGTGTAAATTAGAATAAATTAAGATAAAATTTTTGGGTTGCATGAACCGGGTTATAAATTTTATAACTACTACATGTTGCATACTAAAATTTTAATATTGCAACTAAGACCTTTTACCTTTTAATATTTTAATCAAATCCCGTCTTTCCATAAACCTATGGAAAGACAGTCTTTCCCAAGACTTTGCCTAAATTTATTTTTAAAACATTTTAAATATAAACGGAAGACTAGGTTATTCAACCCACTTTATTTTTAGGCCCAATCCAGCCCAAAAACATGTACAAACCCTAGCCCTATAAACGAAATGAAACCCTAATCCATCCTTAGTTTATCCGACAAGTGGTGGAAATCTCCTTCCCTTGGACGCCGATCGGACGCCGTCCTGCAAACCGCCGACTGGACGTCATTTTGTAAATCGCCGATCGGAGCCCCAAGGCCAACGCCACCACCACGAAGAGCCCGTCAACACCATCGGGCGCCTGTCACCAACGCTGAGCGTACCTCGCCACCAACACTGAGCGTACCTCGCCACCACCGACCAGCCCCCGTCCACCATCGAGCAGCGGCTCGCCACTACCGACCGACGTGACTCCTTCGTCTCCATCCTCTAGAGGTACGCTCTGCCATGTCTCGCCGAGGCCCCGAGTCGCCGGAGATCTGCTTAGCCCGTAGGTATGCTCTCGTCGAAGGTCTACTCACGTCAGAGATCTGCTCAGGCCAGAGGTACGCTCTAGCCGAAGGTCTGCTCTCGCCAGAGATCCGCTGCTGAAGAATACAATTTGTCCGCCGGTGATTCTGTAAACTTTTTTTTTTGCAGTATAAATATATCCTCTGTTTGTAATAATGATTCTGTTTGTTTGTAATCTCTCTTGTTTTGGGTTTTTTTGGTAGTAAATCAAGCTAGTATTTTGCACTAATCGGGCTAAAATTTTCCCAAAAAATGCATGTTAGACTGTGCACTACCGTAGCTTTTTTTTTTAAAGAGTGGTCCTCGAACTATCGTCATCGTTCACCTTTGGCCTCTAATTTAATTTCGACACTTTTAGTTCCTGAACTTACAAAAGTGGAGAATTGTAGTCCGGTCAAATCGTCAAATTAGGTTAAAAACCTTAATTTAAAGGAGAAAATTGAAAATTTTCAATTTTCTTTTGATTTCACTTTACTTTTTTTTTTTTAGATTCCCTTTCCTTTTATTCTTCTTTTAATTTTCCTTCTCCTTCCTTTGAAACCCTTATTCCACCACCACCATCGCCGCCACCGGCCACAGTCATCGCCACCACTCTTCAGCCACCCCAAATTGACCATCCGCCTCTCATCTTTTTCTCCCTTAACCCTATCCAATGCAGGACCTCCTTGTCTTCTACTCTAACCATCGCAGCATCGAGAAGCAAGATGAACAACGCCATTTCCGGCATCGGATTCTCCTCACAATTTGGTTATCATCGTCGGTGGGGCGTTTCTGCTACTCACTTCAACTTTTGTGTTCTCTCATACCATTTCCATTCCCGCTCTCTCGAATCGACCTGTTCCCAATCCACATCCCTCACCTGATCTCTGTCTAGTTTTCCCCTCCCCGTGCCGCTCGATAGTCGCATCGCCAACGTCTTCCCCGGTAAAGTAACAAAGGTCTAGCCCCACCTTGCGGAAGAGTAGGAGAAACATCGATCACCATTCAATCCCCAACTTGCGCAGGTATCCATTCGATCTGGTGGTAGATTACGATGATGGAGCGGGATGAAAGGCGGATTACAACGACAGGAGCAACTGGGACTGGTGGTGGATTAAAGTCTAGAGGAATGGACTAACAGGAGTAACATGGCAGCGCTCGGCTTCAGGAGGAAGCCAAAAAGATTGAGAATTAAAAAGGGAAAACACAAAGGTTTAAATTAAAAGATGTTTTAACCTCAAAAAAGGCACGCAATTTGCACGTGTTGTGCCGTTAGTGCGATTTAACGGTCTGGAGTGATGGAAGGGCCACAAATCACCAGTTATGTAAGTTCAGGGGCCAAAAGTATGGAAAAATAATTGGAGGGCCAAAGGTGAACGATGGCGATAGTTCGAGGGCTACAGAAGTCGTTTGCTCTTTTTTTTTAATTTCTGAAATATCAGGTGCGACCACACACCAACATCGATCAGTGATTTCACTGTGGTTCTAAATTTACTGGGTTTGAAAATTTTGATGCGACCTCGCATGCCTGTGGCTAGGTACCAGTATTTACCTTGGTTATTTTTTCAAAAAACTGAGGTAAAAGGTATTTTTTACCTCGGTTTTGAACCAAGGTTAGAAAATGTAGTTTTTACTCCACTCACATTTAACTCGGTTTTTTTGGACAAAAAATCAAGGTAAAACCCCCTCCAGAAACGAGGTAAACGGTTCTATCTCTTGTAGTGTTTGTGAGCCTATTTTGAACTTAAGGGGATTTTTCCCTTGTAAGTGTCGAGATATCTTTTTGTATGCTTAAATTGTAGATCCCTCATGAGCGAAAGTCATCCACAAAAATGGCAGTAGATAGAAGGTCGATTGCAAGGTTGGTAGAACAATGAAGGCATTATCTTTAAAATGGTAGAAAATGAATGATCGTGGAAAAAGGAAGCTAAGAGTTTGGAGCCAAACAAGAAGCCACACACTGTGCAGAATAACACGGTCTGTGTAATAAGCTCATGGCCAAAGAAATTACTAGATCATGGGCCGTACAGAATGGTACGGTCCGTGGAATCAGAAGGAAGGTAAGCGACGGTCCAGGACACGGGCCGTGCAAAATGGTACGATCTGTGCAATAAAAAAGGCACGAATCAGAGCTCCAGGATATGGGCCATGCAGATCAACACGCAAATAGAGCTGCCAATATAAGCTTCCAGAATATGATCCATATACATGCGCACAGGCCGTGCCACACGGTCCGTGCAAAGCAGCATGGACCGTGCTCGACTGGCAGACTAGGGTTTTGAGTTGGGCCTTTTGGATTTTTCACTCTTCACTATAAAAAGTATAATTCTTCTAAACCCAAGGATAGAGGGTGGTTGTAGTTAGAATAGATCTAGGTTTTCTCTCTCTCTCTCTCTCTCTCTCTCTCAATTCATAACACATCCCCATGGCATTTAATCCTTTAAATGTCATGGGTTTGATTGTAGTAGCTTAAATTTATGACTAGGGGATATTTGTAAGTATGTAATAACTTTAGATTTGTGAGAATTTTAGATTAATTTCTATTTTTGTTGCTATAAATATCATCCTTAATTTATGCTTTAACTTCTTGTTACAATCTATACCTTGAATGCGATTGGGATGTACACCTAGTTTAATTCATACATGATTTAGCACTAGGCTTCTAATTTAGCTTGGGAGTGATGATTATTATACTTGATTGTAGCCTCGTGAGCACCAGGGGTGATGAGACTCTAGAAGCATGTGTTTCCAAAGGCATTTAGCATATCTTTTATTAGCTTTTGTATGGTAAATTGCTAGATTTAAGTGAGTTTACATTACAAGGGGTTTAGATGACCGTTGTTGGTTTTCTTATATAAATTCCTCATTTTATAGCTTATTTAGATCTAATGGATTGCATTTCCCTATGAGCGTCTAGAAATGTTTTTGTGTGCTTTTATTTGTAGACTTCTGGTAGGCATTTCAGACTATGTACAAGGTTATTCACAAGAATGGTAGTAGATAGTAGAATGTCATTCGTAAGAATGTTAGTAGACTAAAGGCCACGAGCTAAACACGTGGTAGTAGATGGATGCACCGATGAAAAGAAATAAGAGTCCAGAAGACATAAAGACTGGCATGGCCCAAGTACATTTACACGGCCCGTGCCAAACCAAGTGCTAAAATGGCTAAGTCCCGGTGAGGGTTGTGTGCTTTTGCATGACCCGTGCACCCAGATGTTGAAGATCCAGACCTCCAGTCTGCACCCCGCCAGCCTTTGCACGGACGACTCCAGATGGCGGCCAGTGTGCTTTTACACGAGTCACACGCTCTGACCGCCTAGAAGTACTCTCTAGTCTGCAGCCCAAGTGCCTTTGCATGAGCCGTACAGATTGGTCGAGAAGCACCTTCAGTCTGCGGCCCTTGTACTTTTGCATGGGTCGTGTAGCGCGGGTTGTGCATTATTACACAACCCGTGCCAACGTGGCTGCTAGGGTTTCTACTCGTGTTTTGGCTTTTCTAAGGCCCATCTCCACATACTATATAAGTATCCACTAGTCTACTAGGGTTTAACAACCTTCATTATTGTCATTTCATTCTAGATCTAGGTAGAGGGAGGCTATCTCCACTCTTCATTTACTTTTACTAGTTTTTCCTATGGCATTGAATCCAATTATTGTATTGAGTTCAATGTCCTTAGAGTAGTTTAATTTCTTGGGGAAATATTTTTATTCATGATTAGATGTTAACTTTGTGAGATTCATATTTGTGCTTGATTTATGATTTATACTCTTGTGAGTTATTCTATTCCATGTTTTTTTATGCATCCATATATATGAAGTGTATTATCGTGCTAGGCTTGACATGCTATCTTGGGAGGGTCAAGTTATAACTATAGTATGTTCGTGAGTACCAAGGACATAAGTGCATGCATGCTAGCCAGAAAGTACCGCCACGACTGTTATACTTTAACCTAATTGGCTCGTTGTGTAATAATCATTAATGTTAGGGACAATAGTTTCCCTAACGAGGGGAAACCCTTGACAAGCCCCGATAGGTTAGAATAATAGTTTGTAGTGACAAGTGTTGTGGTCTAACGACTAGGGTCGTGTCCACCCTAGAGTAATCATGAGATGGCAACTCCTTTGCCTCTCTAGGCCTAGGGATTGGTTTCCATAGTGAAGTGCCCAGGACGTATTGACCTCACTCCCACTCCTAACAGTTCCTCCCTAAGCAAGTTCTTTTTCCTTTAACCTGGGGTGCATTAGCATTGCGGTTGAGATTGATGAGGAAGGAATATTGGTATCGAAAAGGTGATTGAAACACCTTTCCTAATTACGGAGGTTTTGTGGTAATTTCATAAGTTGGATATGAACCTTTGTGTATCAGACATTGGGAATTCTCGGTTATCTCCACACTATGTGACATAGGCATATGGTAGGTTTATATATCTTGCATGTGATAGAAACTAGGATCAAAGTCATTTTTTTGGTAATGTTACGCAAATATTCCCAAGGCTAGTTAATTATAGTTCATTCTCTCTTGTTTGCATGATCATTAAATGTTAGATAACCCCCCTTCCCATCTTATGTTTGTAGTACTAGCTATTTCCAACACACAATCGGAGTGACGGTTGATTGTGAGTTGTGTATAGCTAACTTTCAAATAATAGTATCTCTATGGACAACCCCTGACTTGCAGCTATCTACTTTCTAGTAGTTGGTAGTGAGCACAGGAGCAACTCTATAAATTTCTATCTTGGAATCTTGTGCTCCACGGGTTAGTTCTCCCACCAGATAATGACCATGTGAGGTGTAGATCAAATTTTGGTGCCGTTGCCGGGGATACTAGTTTAAATTTGATTATTAGCTTGCATGAGTAGTTTTTGTTGGCGATTGTGTTGAGCCCTTTGATATTTTTTCTTGTTACTCCTAACTTATTTCGCTAGTGTTCTTTGTGGACTGGAAATTTCTTGTTTCTAGTATATGGTACACACCCATACCACAAAGCAAGGAGCCTTACACTGCCTACTAGAAAACACAGGTGGGCAAAGAAGCAGGAGAATGAGAGTTGAACGAGAAGTTCAGCAGTGACCAAAAATTTGTGTAGAGGTAGATAGCGGTACTATAGCGAAAAGAAATAGGATGACATTGAGGGAGTTGATGGCTCCAAATTTGGAGAATCAAACCCCTATGTATTGTCTTCCCGCCTCTTCTGCAGAATTTTACATGTGAGCTCAAGAGTGGGATGATACAATGTCTGCTTACATTTCACGGGATGACAGGTGAGGATCCCAATAAACACCTATCGGAGTTGGTTTGTCCTAACATGAAGCCACCGAGGGTGTCGGGGGAGGATTACAACTTGAGGTCCTTTCCTTTCTTGCTTAGATATGCGGCTAAGGACTGGTTGTACTACCTCCCTCCAGGCTGTATCACCTCGTGGATGGATATGGAGCGTAGGTTCCTCGAGAAGTATTTCCTCGCTTCAAAGTCTTCCGGATTGTAGAAACAGTTGTTCAACATCTCACAGCTCCTGAATGAATCTTTGTAGGAATATTGGGATCGATTCAAGCATTTATTAGCAAGGTACCTCTATCATCCATCCAAAGAGGGATATCTTGTGTACTATTTCTTCGAGGATATCTTCTTCGATAGTGAACAAGAATCCCAAGGACGCGATGGCGTACTACCTCCCCTAAGCTAGAAGAGTAAGCCTAAGCTCTTCCATCAATGATGAAGGAGTTCATGAAGGGGAGGACTCACCAAGTGAAAGTATGCGGGATTTGTAAGTTGGACCACCTGGCCTTCTTTTAATTCTGAATTTATAAATTCAAAGAAAAATTATAATAAAAAACATTAACAAGATAAAGTTAATATTTCTTCCATAGGCGGAATATTTTAAAAATGAAGAGTAAGATTTGTTCTGTAAATACATTACATTTTCTTAAATGTTTACTACCCCGTATCATTTCATATATATGTCAATTACTTATTCCTATTTTATCTAGTTTGAATCACCTACATTTTCTATATATAATATTGTTTTGTAATATATTTTTTTTATCTTTTCAAATGCAGAAAGAAAACATATCAACTCGGGGAAAAGAAGACTTCACAATCTTCAATTTCTAGAGCGTAAAATAATGCCTCCTTTTCGATACTTGATTCACCAATTTCCCAAAATATCAATTTTGGATTTTTTTTCAAAATTAAGCTTCACAATTATTATCTAAACAAAATTAACTTTTTGAAAAATTCATAGTTACAACACTAAAATTCGTGCAAATACATATATTCTGATGGTCAAATTTCAGCATATGCAACATCTACAATTTTCCAACTTTTATGGACCACCAATGATGTATGATGCATCCTGAAATCAAGTACAACCTCAAAGTATGAAAATGAATATGGATTAGAGATGTATCATGATACATGGGAGGTCTAGAGAAGGTTTTTACAGTGGTCCACCAAATTTGACATGCCTGCTTTAGTAATACTCCCGGTGGCCACGTTTAGGATACTAGCAATCAATGCAAATCACATGGTGACCATATAGAGGAAGGAGCATGGGACAATGATGGCCAAAAAAGGAATGAAGAAAGTGTTGATGCAGGAGATCTTGAGAGGAAAAAGTTTTAAAAAATTAGGACTTTTTGGTTAGGTTCAGAGTATAGGATCTAATCAGTGTATGGTTGAACACATTAACAGATCAAATCACTAGCACATGCCAAAAGATACAAACATTTGTGGCTAGAATTTTTTATTATGTTAAGAACGGCCTCTACAGTACAAATATGTGAAAACACATGGGCGTTAATTTCAAAGACGGTTGGAAAATTTATAGGTGCAATTGGGGCAGCACAAAGGAGCCCACAAAGCGGAAAGTCTGAAGAGGATGCAAGTTCCCTTCAAGTGCTTCTCATGAGTGTGAAAGCTGCAAACGCTAAAACAAAAAGTAAACGAGGGTTAGAACCAATGCAAAGTGTGGACAGTGAGGATATCTATGATAATCCAAATTTGAAAATAATTTGATGCTAAAATAATAACCTTGAGGATCTTACAAATGTGCGATAAAAGTAGGTGAAAATTTCGGAGAAAAAATTGAATGGACAAAGACAGTTTCATGTTGTCATTTTGGAGATGCATGCAAAAAGGCTTGCGAAATGGGAACTTGAAGGGAAGAAATGGTACATCAAGGACATAGGAGAGAAGCACTTATTAACCCCAAAAAATAGAGATGCAATTGTGATGCAATTTTTTTTTCTATTAGGTAAAACATTTCTCAACAAAGAAAAAGAAGTCCCGGAGAACAAGTTGGTGGCTGATTTGCTTCAACAATTAATGTTGTATTTTATTTTGATTAATTATATTCACTTAAATGTGATTTACAATTTATATTAATTATCTATCCATGTACTATTTTAAAAATATTTGGATTGATTATACAAATTTTAATGAACTTCCTTCAACTTTATATAGTTCCCCCATTCTTCAATAAAGTAAATAACAGCTCATTCACTCTTTCCTACAATTGATATGACTACTCATCAATTAAAGGTAGGTATACTAGTCACCTTTGCTACTCATCAATTAGAAGACAAACTCATTAAAGTATGAAAGACCTGTCATGAAATAAGGCTAACAACCTACCCACGCCTGCATTTGATTCAAACTAAGTGTCACAAACCGTGCAAATATGCATGAGCAGTGAGTTGGAGCCTCGCTCAGCCTCTAGTTTCCCAAGTGATGGTTGATGAGCGTGAACATTTGCTTGGTCCGCGAGCTAGGGGGTTCTTGGCTTATGGCTTGCTTCCTTTGCCTTCATCTTCACACCTCTTATACAATCTTCCCTTGCCTTATTCCTCTACTATTTTTTCAAGTGACCTTCCATCGATGATTTAGTTGTTGATTTGAATATTCCCTTCAATCCTGGACCCGATCATGGTAGGCCCCAACTAAACATACAACACTTCACAAATCATAGAGTTAGGATAAAAAAATAATGCAATGTGATCCTAACCATCTAATTGGCAAAATATCCAATTCACTTACACAAAAACTATACTCTATTACAAATATGAGTTTTAAAGGTGCTAAAAACAAGGTATAAATTGAACACATCAAATCCCCCACACTTAAACATTTACTCGTCCTTGGGTAAGAACAATCAAAATCTAGGTTGTTTGTTAATAATCTATCCCAAAGCACATTTGAGTCTAATATCCTCGTAAAAGATGCACCAAATGTGCTAATGTGTCAGCGCACAAATGATAATTTATTTTAAAAATGCAAAAATTAAATTACTCTTGGTTTATAGCAACCGGACCTTTATCCTTGAGCCAAGATACTTTCTTGACCCTCATTGTCATTTCTAATTTTCTAGATCTGTATATATATATATATACATATATAATTTTCTAGACCTATATATACATATATATATATATATATATATATATGACTCCAGAAATTAGATAAACTTATGGGTTTCCTAAGAATTGATGAACCTTGAAAAACAACTAAAAATACAGTAACTTCAATTTCACTTAAAGGTCATAACTTCCACGAAATAATAATTTTTACCAACTATAATTGATCTAAGTTGTTTAATACCTTCAGATTATAAGAGTCACAATCAAAACATATGTTTTTTAAGAACAATTAAAATAATGAGAAAAGCATTCCCAGTTATTTACAACATGTGGTCATAAAGTTCATAATCATCAGCAAGCTTCTTATGTAACTTGCTTTCCAGTTTTGTACCTCTCATGTTCTTAATTAAAACGAAAGAAGCTCAATCTGCTCAACCCTGCCATTTCCTAGCCGTAGAACCTATTTATTTTAGCATAAATAACATAAAGTATATTTTTTTATTAAGAAATAAGGAAGCCAATAAAAAAGTTATTAAAAAATGGTTGACTTAGGACGAAAGGAAGATGCCACATCACATTCTCCTCGGCAATTGTCTCCAACAATATGGAATAATTACATTTGTATAAGGTTCAAGATAATCTTTCAAGTTTTCAACCATTGGAGTAATATGTGGTTTAACTTGTTCGAATTTTGTGCTCAAATTTTCAAATGAGAAGACAAACATTTATATTCAATGATAACAGTGTTAAAAAAAGAATTAAGAACACAATTGCTTAATTACAGTCACATAACCATGCCCGTCTAGAAAATGCGCTACTAGTAGAGTAACTAAAAGAAACACAAGGGATATCTCTTTGCATGTTCCTTGACTCTACGTGGCAAAGAAACACTACACGTACCATTCTAGTGCAGGTAGCGTGTATTAACACACTACTCTAGTGCAATTTTTGTGCATTATCACAACACTTTAGTGCATCTATCATGTATAAAAGTACAAGTCTATTGCATCTATCGTGCATAAGAGCACCTATAGTGGGTATTTGAGGGTGTGCTTTTAATTATGATAAAAGAATTACATACTGTGGAGACTTTTAAATTTGCATTTTTATTTTTATTTTTAAGGAATGAGGCGTCAATTTGGGTTGGAGATCCCAAGCACAAAACCCTCCATTTATCTTCTACCATTAGGCATGCATGGCTACGTGAGACTTTATTTTGGCATCGAAATAAAATATGGCAAGTGAGCAAGTGAGTGGGCTAATTAATTAACATGGAAGGAGCGAAAATTCCATGTTTGCAATAGTAATAATTTCCTCCACTTATATTGGTTTGAAAGAAAAAAGAAAAACGGTCAAAACGCATTAAATGACCTTCATTTAATCCTAGATTAATAAATTCGAAGAAAGAGTAAGAAAAAACATTAACAAAACAAAGTCAAAATTTTGTCCGTGAATAATTTTAAAAAATGAAGAGTAAAAATTTTTCCATGAATACATTATACATTCTTAAATGTTTACTCACTTGTTTGATTTCATATATATGTCTAGTACTTTTTCTTATTTTGTCTAGTTTTAGGTACATATCTCTTCTATTTTTAATATTGTTTTAAAAAAATTTTATCTTTTCAAATACGGAAAGAAAAAAGTCTCAACTCAGGAAAAAGAAGTGTTCACAAACTTCAATTTGTAGAGTGCGAAATTCTGCTTTTATTCCGATCCCTAATTCATCAATCTCCCAGAGTATGAAGTTTGGATTTTTTTTTCAAAATTAAGCTTCACTATATCATCAAAGAAATATCAAAATTTTAAAATTCACAGTTACAAACCAAAATTCTAACAAATACATATATTCTAATGGTCATATAAGCATACAAGATCCACAAATTTCCAACTTTTATAGACGACCAATAATGTATGATGCATCTTGCAATCAAGTGCTACCTCAAACTATGAAAATGATTACATGTTGGAGAGGTCTCATGATATATGAGACATCCGGAGAAGATTCTTACGGTGGTCCGCCAAATATGGCAGGAGTGGGATATGCTGATATGAGTAATACTCCCGGTGGCCACGTCTGGGGTACTATTAATCAACGCAAATCACATGGTCACATCAAAGAGTAAGGCACAGTGGATAACCATTATTGCCTCGAAAGTGAGCTATTGGTAGAGTAACTCAAATATATAGTTCCATTGCATTTCCTTTGACTCTACGGACATAAGAAACACTACTTGTATCGTTCTAGTGCAGCTACCATGCATTAACATACCACTCCAGTGCAATTATCATGCATCAACACACCATTTTAGTGCAATTTTTATGCACTAACACAACACGTTAATGCAACTATCATGTATAAAAGTAAAAGTCTAGTGCATATTTCGTGCATAAGAGAAAATTTATAGGTGCAATAGGGGTAGCACAAAGGAGCCCACAAAGTGGAAAGTCTGAAGAGGATATCCTAAATGTTGCATATATCATTTACTGAAGGAGAAGGTGTGGGTTTTAATTTACAAAATGAATATGATTTAATGCAGTCGAAACTGAAATTTCTTAATCTTTGCACTAACATGGAAAAAGATCATATCTACACTATTAACGGGAACACTAAGAGGTCAAGGTTGGATGGAAGTGGACAATGTTTGTCCTCTCCAAATCCCATCACACGGATTTTTGGCACAAAATCAACACCTCAAACCTGTCTAGACCCATGGTGTGAAAACTACAAAAGCTAAAACTAAAGGTAAATGAGGGTTGGAGCCAATGCAAAGCGTGGACAATGAGGAGATCTATCATAATCCAAATTTTACTGCAATCTGCTGCTACAATAATAACCTTGAGGATCTTATAAATGTGAGAGAGAAATAGGTGAAAATTGCAGAGAAGAAATTGAATGAACAAGGACAGTTTCATGTTGACATTTTGGAGATGCATGCAAAAAGGCTTGCGAAATGGAACTTGAAAGGCAAGGAAGCAAGAAAAGCAGTTATAACACAAAAAAAAATAGAGATTCAATTATGATGCAAATTTGTTATCTATAAGGTAAAACATTTCTTAACCAAGAAAAAGAAGTCATTGAGAACAAGTTGGTGGCATATTTGCTTCAACAATGAATGTTGTATTTCGTTTAAACTAATTATATTTACTTAAATGTGATTTACAATTTGTATTAGTTATCTATTTACGCACTATGAAAATATTTGGATTGATTTAAATAAATTATAATGAATTTCCTTCAATTTTATATAGTTCCTACATTCTTCGATAAAGTAAATAACATCTCATTCACTCTTTCTTACAATTGAAATGACTATTCATAAATTAAAGGTGGGTATACTAGTCACCTTTCCTACTCATCAATTAAAAGATGAACTGATTAAATTATAAAATACAATCATGAAATAAAGCTAAGAACCCATCCACACCTACATTGAATTCAAACTCAGTGTCGCAAACCGTGCAAATATGCACGATCCGCAAGTTGTAGCCTTGCTCAGCCTCTAGTTTCCCAACCGATGGTCAATGACCGTGAACATTCGCATGGTCTGCGGGTTGGGGTTTTGTTGGCTTATTGCTTGCTTCCTTTGCCTTAATCTTTACACCTCTTATACAATCTTCCCTTGCCTTATAACTCTACTATTTTTCTCAAGTGACTTTCCATCGATGATTTAGTCTTTTATTTGAATATTCCCCTCAATCCTTGTCCCGGTCATGGTAGGCCCCAACTAAACATCAAATACTTCACAAATCATGGAGTTAGGATATAAAAAGTAATGCAATGTGATCCTAACCATATAATTGGAAAAGTGTCCAATTCACTTACACAAAACCTATACTTTGTTACAAATATGAGTTTTAAAAATGCTAAAAACAATGTATAAATTGAGCACATCAAATCCTCCAAAGTTAAACCTTTACTCGTTCTCGAGTAAAAATTGTCAAAATCTAAGGTTTTTTTTGTTAATAATCTATCCCAAAGTACATTTGAGTCGAATACCCTCGTAAAAAATGCACCAAATGTGCTAATGTGTTAGTGCACAAAGGATAATTTATATTAAAAATAAAAAAAATTAAGTTACTCTTAGTTTCTAGCAACTAGACATTTATCCTTGAGCCAAGATACTTTCTTGACCCTCATTATTATTTCTAATTTTCTGGACCTATATATATATATATATATATATATATATATATATATATGACTCCAGAAATCATATAAACTTATGGGTTTCATAAAAATGGATGAACCTTGAAAAACAACTAAAAATACAGTAACATGAATTTCATTTAAAGGTCAAAACTTCCACAAAAAAACAAATATTTACTGATTATAATTGATTTTAGTTGTTTAATACGTTTAGATTATAAGAGCCGTGATAAAAACATATGTCTTTTAACAACATTTAGAATCATGAGAAAAGTCTTCCTAGTTCTTTACAACATGTGGTCATAAAGTTCATAATCATCAGCAAGCTTCTTATGTAACTTGCTTTCCCATTTTATACCTCTCATGTTCTTAAATAAAATGGAAGAAGCTCAATCAGTTCAACCCTGCCATTTCCTAGCCGTAAAACATATTTATTATAACATAAATAGCATAAAGTGTATATATATATTAAGAAATAAGGAAGCCAATAAATTAAGGTATCAAGAAGAAATGGTTGACTTAGGACGATAGGAAGATGCTACATTACATTCTCCTCAGCAATTGTCTCTAACAATATGAAAGAATTGCATTTGTATAAGGTCCAAGATCACCCTTCAAATTTTCAAACATTGGAATAATATATGGTTTAACTTGTTCAAATTTTGTGCTCAAATTTTCAAATGAGAAGACAAATATTTATATTCAATAATAACAGTGTTATAAAAGAAGAATTAAAAAAATAAATGCTTAATGACAGTCACATAACCATGGTTGCCTAGAAAACGTGCTACTGGTAGAGTAACTCAAAGATCTAATCCCTTTGCATGTCCCTTGACTCTACGTGCCAAAGAAACTGTGCCATTCTAGTGCAGCTAGCGTGCATTAACACACTACTATAGTGCAATTATCATGCATCAACACAACCTTTAAGTGCAATTTTTGTGCATTATTGTAATACTTTAGTACAACTATCATGTATAAAAATACAAGTCTATTGCATCTGTTGTGCATAAGATCGCCCACAGTGGGTATTTGAAGGCGTGATTTTAATTCTAGTTGAAACAAAATTTACATACTATGGTGACTTTTTAATTTGCATTTTTATTTTTATGGAATGAAAGGTCAATTTGGGTTAGACCTCCAAGCACCAAACCCTTTATTTTTTTTCTACCATTTGAAATGCATGGCTACGTGAGACTTTATTTTAGCATCAAAATAAAATATGGTAAGTGGGCAAGTGGGTGGCTAATTAATTAAAATAGAAGGAGCAAAAATTCTGTGTTTGCAATGGTAATAATTACCTCAACTTATTATTTGAAAGCCAAAGAAAAATGGCCAAAGCACATTGAATGGCCTTCGTTTAATCCTGGATTAATAAATTCAAAGAAAGAGTAAGAAAAAACATTAACGAAACAAAGTTAAAATTTTGTCTGTTGGCAGAATATTTTTAAAAAATGAAGAGTAAAAATTCTTCCATGAATACATTACATTTTTTAAAATGTTTACTCACTTGTTTGATTATATATATATATATATATATATATATATATATATATATATATACACACATATATACACACACACATGTCTAGTACTTCTTATTTTGTCTAGTTTTAGGTACATATCTCTTCTATTTCTATAATATTGATTTTGAAATGTATTTTTTTTATCTTTTCAAATATGGAAAGAAAAAAAATTCAACTCATGATAAAGAAGAGTTCATAATCTTCAATGTGTAGAGTGCTAGATTCTTCTTTTATTCTGATCCATATTTCATCAATCTCCCAGAATATCAAGTTTGGATTTTTTTTTTCAAAATTAAGCTTCACTATATCATCTAAAAAATATCAAAATTTTAAAAATTAACAGTTAAAAAAATCAATATTCTGACAAATACATATATTTTAATGGTCAAATAAGCTTACATTATCCACAAATTTCCAACTTTTACTGACGACCAATGATGTATAATGCATCCTGCAATCAAGTACTACCTCAAAGTATGTAAATGATTACAGGTTGAAGAAGTCTCATGATATATGGGATATCCGGAGAAGATTCTTACAGTGGTCCACCAAACAACCTCTTAAGCCCTAGAACAATTGAAATGTACCACATGCATTTGGCCGGCATTTGTTTCCTTAACTTCACTAAAACCTCTCCATCGACAACCCTGGTCTATTCTTTTCTTATAACGGGACACATGGCATATGGGGCAAACCATCTCTTCCTCCAAATCACCCCTATGCAAAACATAATCATTTGGAGTTTCATGTTTTTTTATACTTCATTCACATGTGACACAAATTCTCTTAGCGTTATAAAGGTTGTCTCGTAACCCATTGCTAGCTAGCAGTTTCTCATTCAAAAACTTAAGAAATTTGTTTATGTTAGTGTTGCTCTACGAACCAATATTTTTCATGTTAAACAGCTCCATCAAACAAGACATAATCACGTCTTTTTTATTGCAACCAGGATACGACATTTTATCCTTCTCCCCTAAAATTTTTTCCAACACCTCCAGTTTCCCTTAAAATTCCTCCACTACCTCCCCACACATGTCTCCCAAATTTAAATCACCAAAACACTCTCCATTACTACCAATTACTACTTTCAGAGATGTTTTTTCACCATGAAAAGTTCACACCAGATAATCTTTCAAGAATCCTCTCTTGTACAAATGAAGTTTCAACAAATCCTTAACACTAGTATGGTGTTAGTTTTTGCAATCACAACAAGGGTGTAGGATTCGCTTCTCCCAACCAAAGGCATACTAAATAAAATTGTTGACAAAACCAATAAATGCATTGCTCACTCTACTAACGTAAGTATACATGTGTTTACACCTCTCTATGGCATGATACATCTCTACAAATTAATGTATATGCAAAAAATTAGATTTCCACACAATGTATATGCCTACGCTATAACTCATTCCAATCAAAATTGTGTGACTACGTCAACATTACTTAGAGCAAGTCCAACAGATTCTCTATAATAGAGATTTTCATTGTTTTTAGAGATTTTAGACATGTTATTTACTCCAACAGATTCTCCACATGGTTATCCAAAATAGATATTTTGATGAAATTGAATTTTGGTTCTCTATATTGGTAGAGAGAGAATAGAACATTTGGGGGATGTCATCATCAATGCATCCATTCATTTAACAGCTTAAATTAATACCATTCTTCTCTGCATGGTGAGAGATTCTAAATTTAAACTCTTGCACTTCCAATATCTAGCTAAAAATATCATATTTTTCACGATGTTCAACACACATATTTGATCATTAATATTTTAAATTACATAAAAATTAATATTATAAAAAAATTAATATTATTTATAGTATGTTTATAACAAAAATAATTATGTACAATAATATAATTTATAGATATATCAATGAGATTTTAGTCAGAATTTGACTCTCAATAAATACATGTAGTATTTAAAAAGTATGGAGAGAGTAATATTCAAATTCATTGGACAAACTATTAGAACAACAAATAGAATTACCTTTCGTTTTTCCTTCCCCTTTTATTTCCTTCCCTTTAGTCATATTTAGTTTTCTTTTTTCGATAACAATATTTTAGTTTTCTTATACCTATGCTATAATCAAAATTTGATTGATCATAGCATGAATATTATATTAGAAATTATTTTTTAACATTTAATTTTTTTTGAATAAATACATAAAATTGACCCCATTGAAACCACCAGTTATTTTTTCTTGTTTTTAAATTATTCATTTGAGTGATCAATTTTAAAATTATGATTGTTAAATAATAATTAGCAAGAATCATGACATGATTTTTTTAAAAGAAAATTAAAAACTCACCTAGGTGAGGGGTTTTTTATTGGTTCCCCAAGCCATATAAAACAAGCAAGGTTGCTACAATGAGTTTAACATGATAGATTGAGTATTTAGCTTACAATGAAAACTAGAGTAAGGCGAGCTAAGCCTCAACATAATCCATCCCCTTAGCTTAAACCCATGTTTTAGCAAAGGGAATGACCTTGTCCCCATTGCGAGATTTAGTATGGCCTTCCACTTTTTGCCTCCACTCCGTGTGGAAAAAAGAAATGGCCTTCTGTAGTGATTCCTTGCACAATATTTCCCCTGAAATAATGCACTCTAAAGTATCTTGTGAGATAACTGGAAGCTGCTGCATCATACTTCTTTGAATTCAGCTCGACCTTGTGATATGCACCAGCCTTTATGTACCTGCCATAGAAAGCAAACTAGCAGTAATTTGTCCAAGACAGAAACCAGCCAAAAATTGCCAAAGGAATTAACAGAATGTGATAACTAGCCCTGTCTAAGATAAGGGAAGAAAATTTCATCTTGATGTATTAAACCCTTAATATTTCTTGGAATATCAAAGAATTTATAGAAGGCCTTCACCTAGTTTGTGCTAGCAATCCATGCTATTGAGTCAGCAACACTACAAGCTTCGTGTAATGCATGAGAGATTGATCCTTGCACTAACTCCATTGAATTCCAGATGTTTATCAGTTCTCCAGTATACCTCTGGTACTTCAAACTCTTTTCGGACCATTTTGACTTGTAACAAAAAGTCACATTCAACTTGAAGACCAATACAATCATTTTGTAATGCTAACTCCAATCCATTGATATGCACCATTATGCATGTTTTAACCAATGCATTTGACTTAGTTTTTATTTACTTTTGGTTGGCATTTTGGAAATATTAGTTGAGTTTACATGACAAGGGGTTTAGACAACCATGTTCGGTTTTCTATTCTATATCCCACATTTTGTACACTTAATTAGTGATTATTGACATATCGTGTTCACGGGCTCCTTGGTTTTCATTATAAGTACTTTTAGTAGGTCGTCCGTGAATGCTATTTGTTAAATTACATTCTTGCGAAGGCCATTTGCTTTTAACGGTAGAAGATTTGAAGGCCATTCACATTGAATGGTAGAAGATGAAGGCCACGAGCAATAATGAATTATAAAAGGAGATTGAAGCCAAGGATAAGCGGCTTCGAAGTTCAAGCGACAAAAGGCGGAAATGGTGAATCGTGGTCCGAGGAGTGTTGCCTTAGTCCAAGAATGATCCAGGAAGAATTATCCTTCAAAGATGGTTCCATTGGATTCGTCTTCTCGAGTACTACAAAATCGACTATTAGAACTCCCAATTCATACTAATAGTTCACCCGCGGCAAGCAAACAAAGTTCAGCCAACAAAGGACCAGCGGCCCATGATAGTCTGCCCTACATGAAGCATCAGCGGCTCGTGAAGAAGCCGACGGTCCACCCTACACAAAGCAAAACGCCAATCCATGAAAATGGAGCCAGGCCGTGAAGCATGGATGGGAACTTTGGCTAAGTATGGAAGCCGGTTCGTGAAAAACTTCACGGACCATGATGAGAATTCTGAGAAAACACCCATGCTACTCACGGTCCGTGAAAAGGAGGCCGGTCTGTGAAAACTACTGAGTGGAAACCGTGGTGCTGCTCGCAGTCTGTGAAAACTTTCACGGACCATGACACGAGCCCAGTTTCATGGAATGTGGTGTCCCGTGATGATGAATGTTTACGGACCATGCTAAATCTGGCACCCCGTGCTTGAATGCTCACAGACCGTGGCATCCGTGTCGGTCCGTGAAACTTTGGCAGCTAACCATTTTGGCCATAACTCTCTCAATTTTCATCTGATTTCCATCTACCATATATTGAAATCTTTGTCTTTTCGAGCTCTATCCAATTCACTATAATTAAGTTCTAGAAGGTTCACAGATTTATGCAGTTTATTCGAGAAAGGTTCAGCGGCTAGAGGGAAAGGGTGACTAGGGTTTTTGCTATGTTTGGCCTATTTTGAACCTATCTTTAGGCCCAATATCCTACTACTATATATAGGAGTCTTATTCTTCTACTAAAACCGAGGTAGAATATATCTAGTTACAATGTAGATTAGTTTCGCTTTCCAGTTTAGAAAGAAGGGAGAGAAGAGTTCTTCTTCTTCTTCCTTCTTCTTCTCTTTCTCTTATCTTGTTCTTTTCTTCTTATTTTATTAGATCAATGAAAGGTAATTCCATATTTTACATGGATCTATACTTTTTAGAGCAGTTAGCTAAGCTTGGAACATATTTGGCACATGTGTAGCTTTTGATGCTTTATGAGATTCCTTAAATTCCACCTATCTTTGTGTTTATTATATTATTGTGATTGTTCTTGAATGTGACAAATGAATAAACACTACACTACATATGAGTACACACTTTGGGCTATGTTCATGTATGGTGCACTTATTGATGCTCATTGGGAAAAGACACCAGGATGTTTGAATGGGTGGAGGGTAATGAGTATACGTGAGTGTGTGCACAGAAAATTTGAGGTAACCCTAATTTTCATACCATTGCACCAGTCTTAACTGACTGCTTAATCATTTTCCAATAGGTTATAGGTAGAGATAGTTGATAGTAGTAAGCTAGGTGTTGTGTTGAAACCCTAGTATCACAGATAAGGTGCCTATGAACCTAAGGCATTGCATATAGAGGACCACTGGGGATTAGCGCATTTGTGGTGAAAGCCCGGGACGTAATATCATGGGGAGAAATAGAACCGCAACAACGGTCAGACCTTGTTTTGCTCCTCTAATTACGATGGCGGTGTTGATGGAGGGTTTCAAGCGCACCCACCGTGACAGGGAGGTTGAAGTGTATGCCATCACCCACACCACATGTTGTGAACACACTGATAGGTATTTTGTATGTCTATATGTGAATGAATTGAGGATTGAAGTATTAGAACTACCATGTCGCTAAATTAGTCCCAAGTGCCTAATATAAATAGTTTACTTGTTTGTTTATTTCATGCTTGTAGTTGTTAGTTAAATATACCAACCCCCCTATTTGCATGTTTTACATTTGTAGCTATTTATTTCACTCATGCTAATTGACGGCCTACATGAGGCTGTATTTTGACCTTTAATTAAACCCTAGCATCTCTGTGGAAAACCCCAAGGCTTGCTGCTTACTACCATTTGGTAGCATTAGCAGCGAGAATGAGTGCAGAATATAAATCTTATCATTGACCATCCCACGGGACTGGTGCCTTGGCTCATGTTAATTGTTTGTGCATATACAATTATGTTAATGACCATAGGTCAAGGCTGGTCAAATTTTAGCGACGCTTCCGGGGATGCTTTCCAGTTAAAATATTAGTTAAGCATAGCGTGTTAGTGAGTGGTTAGTGTTTTTATTTTATCTTTTTCTTATTTTTGTTTTCCAGAGTAGGTATTTCTTGAGTTCTTGGTGCAAACCAAGGACTCTTGCACTACAATTCCAAGTTTTGTGTGTTTTCTTTGTTGCTGATTAATAGAAAAGAAAAACAAAAAAATGTGGGAAATCACTCAACGAAGGGCACTTTCTAGGATGTGTCATTGTGATCATCCTATAGAATGTTGCCCAAGGTTGAGTGACTATGAGAGAAGAATGGCTCAAAGAGTGAGATTTTGTAGGATATGTCATTGCGACCACCCTATGGAGTCTTGCTCTTGGATGAGCAAAAATAAGAGAGAGGTAGGAGTTGTTGGTTCCCAAGGCCGATGGGATCAAGATTGTTACCCATACCATGACTCCCTAAATTTGAGGTTTAGTGGTAACTCAAATTTGTGGTATGGAAATGCATCGGGAAACTAACACTTTGAGTTAGATAGTTGGGTTTCACAACTTACCCAATAACCCAATGCCTTTAGGATTGGTTCCCAAATCGAATTGTGTGGAAACCTTGCAAGCCATAGCTAATGTAATGAATAGTGATTTACTCCAATCACAAGTGCTTAGCGAAATTAGCATTTTGGGACCTCAACTATTCTCAAGCATTGAGAAAGTTGAAGGGCAAGTGCTCAATTTGATGAATAAGGTGAGCCAATTTGAGACTCAATATTCCAAAAATGAACCATCCCTGGTTGAATGTTAAATTTTGGTAGATGAATCTAAAGGGGATGGGGAGTGGTTTTTTGAGAGTGAAAAAGACGAGGAATGGGTGATTATACTTAATTTTCCATATTACCTACTTGCACCCCTACCTCCACCTATAGAACCTACTCCCACGTTTTTGGAAGCCTTAGAGGAAATCATAGGGAAGCCAATTGAATATGCTAAGCTTCCAAACCACCTATTCCCTCTAAGGTTGACTCCTCCTCTACTATATCTTTCTCTTGGAAGATTATTACCCCCCACCTTTCCATGTTTGGTTGTCCATGGTGATGGGGTACAAACCCGCACCATATGGATAACATTAGGGTTGTGCCGGCGACCTTAAAAATACGGAGGTTCTCAGGAGGCAACTCGAGTTTTGAAAAATTATATTAGTTTGATATTTTTGGTGTGTTTTCCTATTTGTAGCTTTCTTTTTGTTCTTGGGACACAATTACACTTGGTGTGAATGTTTGTTTTGTAGGAAGCATATTATAAAGTCCAAATTCGTTAGTTGACAATTTGTGTGAGTATGCAAATATTATTTTGTAACATCAAAAGAGTTATGATGGAAGAAGAATAGGGTGAAGAATGAATCCTAGAAGAATTAATCTCTTCTAATCATGATTGATTTACTTAATATTTCAACTTCTATATTTTTGGGACTAGATTAAGAATTGTAGAGTTGGAAGTGAGAAGAATTTTGGTTATAGAACAGATTGGAACGAGATATTCTACTTCCATACTTCAAGGGATTAGATTTGATAAATTCTATCTCAAATAGTATTTGATGATATGAAAATATTATGTGCAGATATGATTATATTCGCATAGGTAACTGAGGCATGCAAATGAGCTATATATGGTGGACATTACTGGCTAAGCTGCAAGTGCAATTACACTGAGAAAATCTACAATTAGAGTTTCGATTTATCAGAGTAGCGCAGAGCCTTACATTGGTGTTCCAACATGATCAACTGTATTTGTTCTCAAAGTTCAGAATGAAAGCCTTAGTTCCTCGGGAGGAGGATATCCTGCATCGACGAAGCTCGAGGTCAGAAGGAGTTTGATCAAGGTGGACTGGTAACTAGGGAAGCTAGTAGAATTCACTGGTTGAATTAAAAAATATAAGTATATTGTGTGGTGTATCTTATACTATCTTCCTAATTAGTGGATTCATTCTGAACTGGGTCAGGCCCCACAGATGTAGGTTGCATTCACCGAACTGCATAACCAATTTGTGTGTTCTTAAGGTTTTTACTTTACTTACAAACTAGGTTAATTAGGCGATGTTGGAACATGGTAATCACAATTAAAGTAATTAGGTAAAACCAACTTTCACTTGGTATCAGAGCTCACTTTCTCTTACTTTGCTTGTGTCAAGGAAAGTGTTGATCCAGTTTTACTATGGCGACCAAAGAAGGTGCTTCAGTCTCTCACCCTCCACTTCTAGAAGGTTCAAACTACAATTATTTGAAGGCACAAATGCGAGTATTTATCAGCTCACTTGATGAACTTGCCTAGTACTTCATCGAAACTAGATGGAATCATCCTATGGAAGATGTTTAGTCGAGAAACAAGAAGAAGCAAGTGCAAAGAAGCAAGGTGTCAAAAACATGTCAACATGGAGTTCAGACGAGTTGAGAGCCTCAATGGAAAATTCCAAAGCACTAAATGCTATATTTACAGCAGTAGAAAAAAACCAATTTAAACTTATTTCAAACTGATATCAAGTAAACAAGGCATGGATTATACAAATAGTACATGAAGGAACAAGTCGTGTACGGGATTCCAAGTTACAAATATTGGCCACAAAGTTTGAAAAATTGAAGATGGAGAAAGATGAAACTGTTGCTATATTCAATGGAAAGATAATGGATATCACCAATATGGCATATCAATTGGGGAAAACTTACAAAGAATAAAAATTGGTAGAGAAAACATTAACATCTCTCCCAAACGTTTCTTTATTAAGGTGGCTGCCATTGAAGAAGCACTAGATTTGGAAACAATGACGCTTGATAAATTGATGGGATCATTGTACTTATGAGATGATGTTTGACCAACCATCAAAGAAAGCCCATAAAGAGCTAGCCTTTAAAACATCAACCTCAAGAGACAATTATGAAGGAGACAGTGAGAGTGAAGTTGAAGAACTTGCACTTATAACTAAGAATTTCTCAAAAATGCAGAAAAGGGTAGTGAATAGAAGATCACAAGACAGATTGGGCATAAATAGACCTCGGCCACAGGAGGTTGGAAATTATCAAGGACCCAGAATGGAGTGGAAAACTAGCAATCTATGAGAAATTAAAACAGTGAATCAAAACAGCCAGGAAGGATCCAATTTAGAGAATGTGCGGGGTATGGTCATATGCAGGCTGAATGCGCTAACACTAGAAAGAAGCAGGGTAGGTCATATGTTACTTCATGGAGCGAAGATGAGGAAGAGGATGCAGAAGAAGAACTCACCAGTAATTATGTAGCTTTTGGAGCAAAGATGAATGAATCTGACACTACATGTTCCAACACTGAAAAGATGGAGAAGTCCAGATGTTCCAACACAGAAATGCTGAGTGAAAACTTCTCAGGCAATGATGATGGTCAAGAAGTAAATGATGACAAAATCCGCCAAGAATATGAGAAAATGTATACAATGTGGCTTAACTTTATTGAGGCAAATAAAATACCGAAAACTGAAAAATCTTAGCTTGTGGAAAGAAAGATGGAGTTAGTTGATATGATGGAGTTGTTGGAGAAAGAGATTGAAGTGTTGAACCTGAAACATAAATTAGCATCTGAAAGAGTTGAAACCATGGAAGATTCAATCAAAGGACTGAATTTTGGAAAGGAAAAGCTCGATGACATACTGGCAATGGGAAAAAATGCCGGAGATAGACAAGGAATTGGGTACAACAAAGTTGATATAAAATCGACTGATTTTAAAGCAGAGATGCAGGTCGTGAAGAAAAAGATTATGAAGACACGTTTCTGATGTAAGCCTATACTATGTCACTACCGCTCATATCAAGGTCATGAAGAGGAACAATGTCTCAGGCTACTTAGAGATATTATGAATAGACGACAGTTGTCAGTATGTTCCAACATGAGCGATATCCAAAGAGTCAGATTGGTCAGAAAGGTATGGATTCCTAAATGAAATACTGTATGTCTTGTAGCTCATGCGTCTCTTATTGCACACTCTAGAGATTCTTGGTACTTCGATATTGGTTCTTCTAAACATATGACAGGAACTCCAGAATACTTGGACAACATCAAACCTTATGATGGTTGCTTTGTTACCTTTGGTGACAGAAAGAAGAGTCATGTGGTTGGTAAAGGAGAACTACAGATAGTGAGATTTCCCAGTATTGCAAGCGTTCTACTGTTAGAAGATTTAAAGGCAAACCTCCTCAGTATCAGTCAACTGTGCGATGAAAATATGATAGTTGAGTTCCAAAGGGACAAGTGTATTGTGAAACATGGAGAAAACAAGGTACTATCAGGAGTGTGATCGTCGGATAATTGTTACCTGCTGGAACAGGAAGTGAAGGGTTTGAACTCCAAGGAGGATGAAGGTACCTTGTGGCATCGAAAGCTCGAGTATATAAATTACAAGACCTTGGTAAAAATTGCAAATGCCAAAGTAGTACGAGGTATTCCTACTCTTACTCATCAACAAGGTGTGTGAACCATACCAACAAGGAAATCATATTCGATCTCCTCACTCTTTAGTTCAACATATTACTACTTCACAAAATCTTGAACTACAACACATGGATTTAATGGATTCGATTAACACTCCTAGTATAACTCAGAAAAATATATCTTTGTATTTGTTAATGATTATTCCAAATACACGTGGATAGCCTTTCTCAAGGAGAAATCATATACAATGGATGTCTTCAGGAGTTTGGTTATCAAGTTACAAACAGAGAAAGGGAGTCATGTAGGAAAGATTGTGAGATTCGTAGTGATCATGGAAGAGAATTTGAAAACTCTCAGTTTAGTGATTTCTGTGATGAACTTGGCATACAACATGAATTTTTCACCATTTCTCCTCCGCAAAATGGGATTGTAGAAAGGAAGAACAGAACCCTGCAAGAGATGGCTCGAGTTATGCTAGCATAAAAGGGTATTCACAAGAAATGGTGGGCATAAGCAATCAACACAACATGTTACATCATCAACAGGGTATATCTACGCACATTCACGAGCAAGACTTCTTATGAAATCTGGAAGGGGAGAAAGCCAAATGTGGTGTATTTTCATGTGTTTCAAAGTAAGGGCTACATACTTAGGGATATAGAGTTGCTAGGAAAATTCAAAAATCGCAGTGATGAGAAAGTTTTTCTGGGGTATTCAGTAAACATTCGTGCATACATAGTGTTTAATCTTCACACTAACACTCTCATGGAGTCAATCAATGTGATTGTTGACGATTCTGATGATAAGCAAGTATCAGGAAAAAGAGATGATGAACTTGTTTCTTTGCGTGTTCCAACACCAGAAACTTCGACCGGCCAGCACTTCGATGTTGGAACATTACATCCTTCTGATAGTCCTAATGACCATGGTGAGATTAATGTTGGAACATCAACTCCAGATATCCTACCTCATGTTCAAAAATAGGTTGAACTTGAATCAAGTGCAAAATGAACTTGAACTCTACCACGAGTTAATTACAGGGAACTTGTGAGATTACAACGATTCATTTCATTGATTGAGCTGAAGAACTATAAGGAAGCCCTTCTTGATGAGCAATATATTGTGGCAATGCAGGAAAAACTTGAACAGCTTGCAAGAAATGATGTGTGGCATCTCACTCCCCATCCAAAAGGGGTGAACGTCATAGGAATTAAGTGGATCTTGAAAAACAAGTCCAATGTTGATGGCCAAATCACTCGTAATAAGGCCAGACTGGTGGCACAAGGGTACACTCAAGTAGAAGGCGTTGATGTTGATGAAATATTTGCACTAGTTGCCATGTTAGAATCCATTCGAATCTTGCATGCTCTTTCATGCACTATGAATTTCACATTGTACCAGATGGACGTGAAATGTGCTTTTCTAAATGGAGTGGTGAATGAAAAGGCATATGTTGAACAACCTAAAGGATTTGAGGATCCATACTATCCCCATCATATGTATAGACCAAAAATGCATTGTATGGGTTGAAATAGGCACCAAGGGCATGGTATGAATGACTGACTAACTTTCTCATTCAGAAAGGTTATCATCGAGGGGGAGTTGATCGCACTTTATTTGTGCTTAATAGGTCATCAAAATTTTTGATTGCTCAAATTTGTGTTGATGACATTGTTTTGGGCTTTACTTCACCATCTATGGTGTAGGATTTTGTGAATATAATGCAGGATGAGTTTGAGATGAGCATGGTCGGTGAACTTACCTACTTCCTAGGACTCTAGGTCAAGCAGCAAAAGAATGGGTTGTTCATAAATCAGAGCAAATATGACATGAATCTAGTGAAACGCTTTGGATTGGGCAATTCTCAATCAGTGAGAATTCCAATGGGTGCTACGGAAAAATTGGTGAAGAATGAGAAAGGTGTTTCAGTTGATAAGAAATTGTACAGAAGTATGATCGGGAGTTTCTTATACGTTACAGCTAGTCGACCAGATATATGTTCCAGTGTTGGAGTTTGTGTGAGATTTCAGGTAAATCCAAAGAAATCCCATTTGACTGTAGTAGCATAAAATTGAGCCACCTCACCGGGTACACACTATTTTCTAAGCACATCAAATTTTCAAGGTGTTGAACCTTGAATCTATATAACAAGTAGCACAAACTTAAATCCGCAATAGACAATGCCTTAATAACCTTGGTATTAATAAATTTACGCTTTAGGAACTCAACATACTTCTCCTCCGCCTTCGTGGAGAAAATTTTTTCCGACACACCAATTTGTTGAATCGGTTCATAGCTACAGTCACTAGCCGCTCCGATGCCTTTCTTTGTTGTCCTCTTGCTCGACATTGTTGCGGGTTGGAAGAATTGAAGTTGATTGTACGAGGTTAGGGTTTGAGGGGAGTTCAATTTTGTGTTCTATTCTTTGAAAATGATTGAACTATGTTTTTGCAAAAAATATTATATACTCACTGAGGTTCTAAGTTCAGAACCTTTCCTGAAGGACGGAATAGCTTCCAAGTTCGAAAGCTCATTCAGATGGGAAAAAATAGCATTAAAGGTGATTTTTCAAAAGGGTATTAAATACCCTTATGCAACCCGCCATTTCTCCTTCATTTCCCACCACAACAAGACCTCTCCATCATTCACCTCCATTTCTTCCATCCTTTAATCTCAAATTTTCTTCATCTTCAAATCAAAGGTATGCGTTCTATGATTGATACACTCACTTTCCTCTTCTTTTTTTGTAAATTTTCACTTCATTTTCTTCATTTCTATTGGGTTTGAGCTTATTTGCTACAACACTTGTAGGTGGGAAATCTTTGAGTGAGATGAAGCTCTCATTTGTTTGATTTAAAGGTTGGTGCTTCTAAACCCTAGATTTCTTGAATCAGAGAGATGTTTTCTTTCTTGTTGGTTTTATTTAGGGCTAATGTTAATAATGTTAGTTTAATCTTCTATTTAAGGATCATACCTAATTAATATGATTTGGGTAGCAATAGGGGTTATAGTATTTTATGTTTGTTATAGTGAGGGTTGTTGGTTAACCTAGGGACAAATTTAGGGATAATAGTTTCACTAACAATGTTATATGGAAGTTAGTTTCATATATTGTTGAGGAATTGTTAATATAGGGGTTAGCGATGTCTAAGAAATGGACTCGTGATGATCCGTCGGGTTCACGAACTTCCTAACCCTTGTAGTTGGGATTTAATGGTGATGATGATGATGTGTCTGGGAAGAGAAGAATAGCCCAAACTCATTGTAAAGCATTAGAGCATAAGAGGGATAGGAAAGAGTTGACAACATTGGTTTTCAACAAGTCGGCAAAGTGTTTGTCCAAAGAACGAGCAAAGTAGTCTAGTTGGGTCGCGAAGATAGGAAGAACAAGGGTTGATATCAAGCGTGATAGTTGGCATGATGTGCCAAAGGACTATAATGAGACCCTATGGTTGAAATGCAAGGTACCCTTAATGGCCACAATGTTCTTCACATCTCTAATTTGAAAACATTAATTTTCCCCTAATTTTAACTCCCATCATTTCTAAACCCTCTTAGAGACCTTTCAAAATCGATTGTCCGGATATTTCATTTCTAAGAAAAAAGGCAACGGCAATGATGTGCAAGAGTTGGCGGGAGCACAAATATACTTTGTCTAGAGACTACATTTGTTTCTTCAGAGAAGGGTGATCGGACATGGATAATGTACACACACATTCAACCGGAGAATTGGGAGATCCATAAGAGAAGGGCGTTGGAGAATAATTCTAATGTTAGTAATCAAAAATTTTATTCACAAAGTATTAAGATGAAGGCATCTTTAGTGTTAATATGTCTCTAACATAGGGTACGCATCAAGGAAAACAACGCTTAGCTATTTTAAATCTAGTTCCTCATTGTTTAAGCCATGGGGGTATGGAATAGCGCAATGCAATTAGTGGAAGAACATCATGAAAAAGATGTCCAAATTAAAATTGAGTCCGGGATGACCGAAGAAAAGGTAAGGAAAATTGTAGACCAATGGATGTGGATGATATTGATCGGTGTGATTTGTTCCTCAAGGTAGACAAAACAAGGATGGTATATATGAGAAGCCGGAGGAAAAAGAACTTGCGGAATGAATGGTAAACGTTCATGTCCTTTATTTTTTCCATCTATAACTCCTATTTTCTTTTTATATCAGCTAATCAATTCCAATATTTGTAATGGCTAGGAAAAATTAAAGAATCAAGAATACGAGGGAAAATTCAAACCCATGTTTAAGAAATACATACTTATTGAGGCTACACAAAAACCCGATCACATGGAGCGTATCAGGGGAATGGGAGGGTTCATGACCCAAAGAGAGGCATTTGGGATTACTAGGTACTATAAGGGTGCACAACCATCGTGGATACACACTTTGCAAAAACAAGCCCTTCAACAAGAGAAACAGATTAAGCAACAAGACATTCTCATTCGAAAGTTGATCTAACACACGAGCCTTGCTATTCTCGAGAAATTAGATGATTTGACACCTGATTGGACACTGCCATCAAGAGGATCGCACCATTCTCCTAAGGATGTTGAGGTAAATGAAAAGGCAATCATTCAAACCCCTAATGACGAGGCTGACAATCTCGACAAGGCCATTCTCGAAAGTGATAAAAAGGTACACAATCAACGTTTTGATATTGTAAACCCTAATTTTGTTGAAATGTTTTACAAATTTAATTGGTGCGATGTAGGGTTCTCATGTGTGTGAATTATACGTTGATCGAGACATAGATGATAGACCACTCCACGTAGCCAATAGAGTTTTGCATGAGTTAATGAGATATCATCACATAGTACCAATTGCAGAAGGTTTGTAAAGAGTTTCTCTAGACAAGGTGTTGTTGAATGGCGATACTTTACCTATTCCGGCAGGTAAATACAAAAATGTTGGGGCAGCACTAGGGATGATTATTTTGTGGCCGCATTGACTTATTTATGCCGATCCTACAAAGGATCGGCATTTGAAAGGCACACGTCCAAAAACACCTTAAGAGGTCCAAGCTACACCAAAACTGGTCAGCAACACATCCAAGCCAGTGCAAACAACACCAGAAAAAATTAGACAACCGGTTCCAAGAGGACAAGTCCCGGAAGACTCACCTCACTGGGTATGAGGGCTAAAATTTTTGCTTCAACCACATAAGCGGAACTCGACTTACTCTTTTTTGGGTAATGATTGCGTATTTGGTGCAAAATGAGATATTATCGCGCTATGGAGTGATTTCGAAGACTTATGGAAATGTGAACAAGTTAATCAGACACTAATGTCCATATACACCTTGTAAGTTACATTTATTTATATATACATTTATTTCTTCATCACTATATATTAATTTGAAATTGTTTATAACTAATGTGAATAATGTCATATTTGCAAGATACTTGTATTTTATGTACAATCAAAAGAAGGTATGGGTTGGATACATGTGCCCGGTGATGACTCAAGAAATTGGTCATTGGGGTCATATTACGTTTACATACATAATTTAAGCTATTTTATTAACATTCTTTTATTTTTTTGATTAGAGATCATTGGCGATTGATCATGATTGTTCCTATTAATTAAAGGGTTTTTTGGATGGACCCATTGCACTTCCAACCATCGAAAGAATTTGTCAAAAAATTTGGAGTCCGCTATGAAGGAAACCTGTGAAGTTGATGGAATGAAATTTGAGGTGGTGGAATGCGGCTATTACGTAATGTTGTATGCAATAGAGTGCATAGAAGGTGTAAATGATGATTTTCTTGAAATTGACAAGGTAATTGTACATTTGCTTCTCCTAAAAATCATAGTTTCTCAATGTCCAATTTGTATTTGCTAATATCTTGAAACTCTTAGCTTTTTCCGAAGGCAACGAGGCTCTTTTCAAAAGAAGAAATCAACAATGCAAGGAACTTTTTGGCAAGACATCTCATTATCAATCGCTCACACTCTCTTGAAAACCCCAATGTGGTATAGTCTCGACAATTTAGATAAATTAGTATGTAGTGATAGTTCGGAATAGAATTGTGTTCGCTTATATTCTTATCTATAGAATATTTCTTTGTTAGCATTTTCTATAGATTTTTGTGACCAAGTACAATATATTCGTGTATTCCGTTATAGTTCTGTCTTCAAACGAGGCCTATTTTGAGCCGACGATTTGAATGAAAATAAAATTTTCCAATTGTGAGTTGTGTTAGTTCGAGTTTGTAACGCGATTCAGCCCTATTATATTTGTGTACACGAACCAACTTCCGAACTTGGAAGCAAATTTACAAAAAAAAAAATAGGTTCCATTAAATTCACAGAATAGGACCGGAATGGAGGGACGATCTTGGAACTGCCCAGCTGATAGGGCCGAAAATAGACATAATCTACATTCCAAACTTGGAACTAGAACACATTCTGAGATCGTAACTGTTGCCATAAGCCCACATAAACTGACTGGTTTCCGAGCTCGGAAATCGGTAAAGTCGGTTCAACCAGGCATTTAAAGGCAATTATTAACCGCCTTTAAGGGGGATTTTGAGTTTGGAACAGTCTATAGGGCCGAAGGAAACCAACCTTCTTCCAAGTTCGGAACCCATTAAATGCGGTTCCTCCAACCCTTCAAAGGTGGTTCGGAACCACCTTTCATTGGCATTTTTAATGCGGTTCGCGGAGCTGCCTTTAATTGGCGACAATCAAAGACGCGATCAGTGGTTCAATAAAGCCGCCTTTAATGACTCCTCCCTCCATTAGTGTAGTATCACCTTTCTTGTAATATTGTGCTCTAAATGCTATTTCTTGTACTTTATGCTCAATTGAATTTTTTGTGCACCAAAAATCTTTGAATTGATGATTTGTCGTATAACATAAAACATATACCTATAGTTTTTTATAATATTACATAAACACATGCTATTAGAAAAATGTAATTTTTATACCTTTACATAAATACATGCTATTTTTTTGAATGAAAGCACCCGAGGGTGGGGGTTGGTATATTGGTACCCCAGGCCAATAAGAGCAAGCCATAGAACAATGACAATAGTTTTTACAGAAGGCAACATCATTGCCTCCAAAAGAGATGTTAACTACAAAGGATCTAGTCTATATACAATCGGTGGGAATTCCTGAAATAGATAGTTGCGATTCCAAAGTAAACGAATCTCCACACCCCGTGTTAATTCGTACTTTGGCCAGGCAACTACCAATTGACAATCTGTCAGTAAATTAACATGCTAGAGCTAGTTGCTAGTGAACCATGAATGGTTGTATTTAGGGAAGATACCCAAAAACCTTCCACTCTACGTCGTTGCCTTATGATTGAAATTTTAGAGAAAGAAGCCGAAATGTGCAAAACAACGGTAGTAACAGAACCGAGGTTGTACCTGTAGTATCAGAGCCAAAGAGGCAGCAGTATCAGAAACAAGGAAGTCACATTAGTTCAGAAGCGTACAAATTCAAGGTTGTACCTGCATGTATAAAATATAACATCAGCAGTATCAACCCCTATCATAGCCATTTTTATACCTTCTTATATGAGGAGTTTGCTTCTTATCTAAAGCTATAAGGCCTTTTATATGTACTGGCACATTAGAGAGGTTAAGTGCCTGATTATGGGAAGAATGGTGTTTGGCAATCGCATTTGCCACTGAGTTACATTGCCTGTAAGCATGATTAAGCATAGCTCCACGTAGTAGGCTATTAACTTTATAAGCAGAATTGAAAAGTTGCCAGTTAGCAGAGTATGGATCATTAATCATGTTAACAGCTAACAAAGAATCGGATTCAATAGTGAATGAATCATCTAACTGTTGGAAATTTTGGCAAGCAAAATGTATGGCAAGTATTTCAGCATGAAGAGAAGATTCTACAGAGATAGTAGTCGAGTTAATCAAGAGTGGAGTGCCAGAGATATCCCTAGCAATTACCCCAACTGCAGCCGTGTGAGAAAATCAAGAAGCATCAGTGTCAATTTTAATAGAGTTCAATCTAGGCCTTTCCCAACAAACAGTCCGTCTGATTGGCTTAGGAGGTGGCCTAGGGTGGGGGATTAGATGCTTAAAGGAGTGAGGAAGTGCAGTAGGAGAGCTCAGATGTGTAGGATTGGAGCATAGAGATAGTTTGATGAGATCTAGTACTTCCTTACAGATAAGTTCAGTAGAAAATGGAATCTGATCAAAGAGGTATCTATTTCGAGCTTTCCAAAGACACCAACAGATGAGGGAGGGAAGTATGTTACATATCAGTTGATGACCTTTAGGGAGGTCAAGACAGTTCCAGAAAATGTAAAATCTCTGAGAAATGGAATGATGCTCAGTGAGGTTAAAATGAACCAGCGGTGCCATATTATTCCATATAGATTTAGCCATTGTACAAGATATAAAGAAATGTTCAATTGAATCCAAATGACAACATACTGGACATTTCGAAGCTAAACTATATCCACAACTAATGAGCACATCATCAAAAGGGAGAAAAGACTGTAGCATTTTCCATGTAAAAATAGAAATCTTTTTCTGGAGTGATGTGTTCCACAGTAGCTTATAGGCCGGGAAATTACCTGATGAGCTTGTGAGAACCCGATATGCTGACTTGAATGAAAAGGTGCCAGATGCATCCGGTTTCCATATAATCCTGTCTTCTCTTTCCTCCACAACTTCTGCATTTTGCAAAAATAACAAAGTATCATTTTCCAGGAAAGGAGAAATCTGAGCTAATATAACATGCTTATCCCTGATAAAATCTGATACGGAGCAGTGTTGTAAGGCATCAGATATATGACTAGGAATATAGTTAATCAGTGGGCCACTCGGGCACCATTTGGCAGTCCAAAAGTTACAGCTACCTTTACCATGGATAATGAGATATTTAATTTCTGCAATATTCTTCTCCATGTGACTGATTTCCTATGAGATTGGGGCAGAGACCACATCAATTTTGCCCATAAGGCGAGACCTAGCTGACATTTCCACCACAACTTAAGGGCACATGTCTCTAATATAGCTCGGATGGATCTAAACCCCAACCCATTCTGTGAAATTGGTTTAGCTAGATCAGCCCATTTTTCCATATTCTGTTTCTTTTCCCTTCTGACTCACCCCAAAAGAATCTTGCCAATTTTTTCTCAAAAGTTTTGATTATATATTTTGGGGGTTTAGTTACAGACCATAAATGTTGTGGTATTGAGTACAAGCAACTTTGGATTAGGATTAATTTACCCCCTGTACTAAGCCAATTATTTTTCCAGTTTTGCAATTTCTTATCCAGCATTTCCATCAGAGGTTGGTAGTACCTATTTAATGTACTACCCTTGAAAATAGGACAGCCTAGGTACTGGAAAGGGAAGGATCCCTGTTTCATTTTTAGAATCATCTTCATCTGATTTAATTTGATAGTTGACGCCCTTTTACTAATGTAGAAATCAGATTTATGGAAATTAAACTTTTGACCCGAGGTGAATTCAAATGTGTCTAGGAAAGCCTTAATCCTAATGAGGTTAGTTTTGGACGCTTGCATAAATATAGTAGTATCATCCGCATACATAAGGTGAGAAGCTGCTGGGATTATAGATGGCAACTGAAAATATGAGAGTTTATTATTATGGAAAATAAAAGATAAACTCCTAGAAAAAGCTTCCGAAAAAATGTTAAAGAGAAAAGGAGAGAGGGGATCACCTTGTTTAATTCCTCTGGTGGCCTTGAAAAAGCCCACAGGATTGCCATTGATAAGAATTGAAAAATAAGCTTGAGAAAGATTTGACATAATAGCATTTAAAAATTGACCTTCAAAACCAAACCTCATGAGAACGTTCTTGAGAAAATCCCAATTAACTCTATCAAATGCTTTTTGTAAATCTAACTTAAGAATAGAGTTAGGAACTCTAGCCTTTTTGTCAAGAAATCTAACCATTTCCTGTAGATAAAGAATATTATCTGAAATATCCCTATTTTTCATGAAGGCCGATTAATTTGGGGAGATTAATTTATCCATGTAGGGTCTTAATCTTTCCATTAAAACTTTGGAGCAGATCTTATTTAGGACATTAGATAAACTAATTGGCCTAAAACCATCAAATGAGCATGGAGTAGTTTTTTTGGTATTAAGGTTATCCAGGTGCTGGAAATTCCCCTAGGCAAGGTAGAACCATTAATAAAGTCATTAACTGCCTCAACTAGATCATATTTTATAATGGGCCAGCACTTTGAATAAAATTTACTGGAAAAACCATCTGGTCCCGGACTACTATTTTTGCTTAATCCTTCAATTACTGCCTCAACCTCAGATTCTGAGGCTGGTTTGGATAAGCCTAGGTTATCATGAGCAGAGATGATGTTTGGTATTTGGCTCAGAAAATGTGGATAATAGGTACCATTAGGAATTTGGTTAGGTTCAGTTAACCGGTCAGAGTAACAGGAGATGGCCTCCTTTTGAATATCTGATTGTGAACTTAGCCATTGACCATCTCTATTCTTAATTTTTGATATTTGTAACCTGCAGTTTTTCTCTTGTACCACCTTATGGAAGAATTGTGTGTTATTATCACCTAACCTATGCCATTTCAATTTAGCCTTACGTTTCCAGAACTTTTCCTTTTCTTTTTGAGCTCTCAGAAGTAATGCATTTTTCTCATTTAGTTTAATAAGTTCAGCATCCGAAGGGTTCGAATCAAAAACTAATTCCTGGATTCTAAGGGATTCTTCAGCATTAATAACATTAGTGTCAATATTCCCAAAGCATTCTCTATTCCAAATTTTTATCTCCTTTTTTAACCTGAGCAGTTTAAGAAAAAAGCCAAGTAAACCAGTCTCAGCCAAATGTTTTTCCCAAATTTTCTTAATTAGGGTGATGAAGTCAGGCCGGTTGAACCATACATTTAGGAATCTAAATGGCCTAGGGTTAATAATAGACAGATTAGAAATATGGAGGAGAAGAGGAGAATGATCAGAAGTTTTCCTATTCAAGATTTGGATAGAGGAAGAAGGATATTTATAGGTTCAAGAGATGGTGCTAAGTCCTCTATCTAGCCTTTTTGAGGTCGGGTCTCTAAGTCTTGAGTTACACCAGGTGAAAAGGTTACCAACAGTGTTGATTTCCTGGACACCAGAGGTATTTATCCATGTATTAAAATCTCTAATGCTACCTAGGGAGGGGGAGCTAGGGCCTTTATATTCTATGAGGGAGGTGATAGTATTGAAATATCCTATAAAGATAGTGTCACCAGGGGTAATAGCTGACAAGTCATTCCATAGAGCCTTTCTACCTTCCCTATTCCTTAGTGCGTATATGAAAACTACATCCATATGCAAATTAAGGGATTTGTGAGATATATGCACATGCAGGAACTGCTCATGAAAGGAGAGAAGGGTAACTGTCACCAAATTAGTCCACATAAGCCAAATTTTACCATTATACAAAGGCATACCATTGGAGAAGTTGAGTTTATCCATATAAGATTGAAGTTTAGAGTTTTCGTGCATTGGTTCAATTATGCACAGCAAATGGATTTTTTTAAGCCTGACTAGGTTTATTAGTCTCAGCATTGATGATTCCATGCCCCTAATGTTCCACACTAAAAAATTAACTGAGAGAGAACCTATCATTGCTCACTAGACTTATGACTTTTGGTAGATGACCTAAGCATCATTTTATTAATTTGACTGAAGTAATTAGTTTTTTTACCTTTGGCCTTACCTTGCAGTAGATTCTGACCCTGAGTAGGGGATGAGGCCGTACTAGCCCGGTGGTTTGAAATTGCCTGCTGATCAGGATCATGATCTTCTGGTTCGTCCTGTAAAACAGAAAACCTGTTTTCCATTCTACCTTGTAGGGAAAGGGTTACATTGTTATGTCTTTTCAGGCATGAGGGAAGTGTCCCAACCTGGATATCATCAGTGGCATATGCTATTGGGAGTAAAATTTTGTAAAGCTGAATCATTTAGCAGCTTAGAAATAGAGTTATCGATAGTATCTTGAGTTTTAGGACTAGGACGAATATCAGGTGGATCAACCTACCAATTCCCGGGACACTAGTAATCCTAGGGGAAAAGCTGTAGTGAAAGTTAGGGGTGGGGGTTGATATACCCCTAAGATTATATACCATTTCATTCTCAGGTGTAAGTGAGTCAATCTGCTCAATTAGGGAAATCAAAGGGGGTATATTAAACTTCTTCCCAGTAGCCTGCCACTGAGGTTGGCTAAGAATTATATTGTTATCAGCTGGTCTAGCATTAAGGTTGGGGGGGAAGGCTCTACATTGAGTTTTAGAGTGACCTAGTTTGGCACAATTATCACAATATAGGGGAATATCCTCATATTCAACTTGGTATTTCCTGTTATTAGTTACTGAGCCCAGGCGAATATGGTTACACAGAGGCTTTTGGAGATCAATCTCTACATATAGTTTAATAGCTGAAGGTCTTGTGAGCATGTCAGTAGCTAGGTCATTTTTAATAAAACAACCTATACTATTTCCAATAGACTCAATTGAGGCTGAGTTGTAATAATATAAAGGCACTTCCCTGATTGTACACCAAACTGGGACAATAGGTGATTCTTTGTGCGTTGAAAACTCTGGAGTCCATTTAAGCATCTTGAGGAGGATTCCGTTGAAGTTCCAAACTCCTTTCATCCAGCATCTTTGGTAGTCGTTGAGTAGCTCAAACCTGATAAGCACATGTCTATAATCCAAAGAACCTAGTTGGTATTTACCTGTGAATCCCACGGTTTTGAAGAATTGCCCCAGTTGCTCCATTGAACATTTTCCCTTAGTGAATTTGCCAACAAGGGCATTTGCATAATGCGATGATAGCTTAGCTATTTGTTCATCTGAGTACAAACAGGCCGCATCACCCAGGTGTTGTGATTTGGGGATGAGTTCAGGATTGCTCGGCAATAGTTTTGATAACGGTGGGGATTTATTTTGTAGGGCAGCTGCGAAGGATACAGGGGAAGGGGGTTGAATAGCCTTGTTAGTTTCCTGGACGGCCGGAATAGGAGCCGTCATCGTTGAGAACCCTTAACAGCTGAAAATAGCCGTTACCGGCGAAAACTAGCCGAAACCGACGACTATGGCAGAGAATGATCAGAAGAGGAAGAAAGGGGATTAAGAGAGAGGTGGAATCGCACACAGTTTCGTACACAAAATCGCACACATAAACAATGACTTTAATCGCACACGCTTGCAGTGGTATGCAGAAATACATGCTATTAGATATACGTAATTGTATATACCAATTAGAATATTAAGTATAATAATAACACCAAGTAAAATATGAAGGCAAAGTCTTGGGAAAAACGGGGTTTAACTAGAATAATAAAAGGTAAAATTTTTAGTTGCAATATTAAAAATTATTATGCAACGTATAGTAGTTATAAAGTTTATAACCCGATTCATACAACCCAAAAATTTTATCTTCATTTCTTATAGTTTGTACTTTAAACCTTGATTTTTCCATGTCTTTAGGAAATACCGTCTTTCAAGAGATGAACTCAAATATGAATTGAAAATATATAAAATACTAATTAATGCAGTAGTTGAGTTTATTGAGAAGTAATGTTGTTTTGTAAAGTGGTATTAGTCATTTATGTTTCATTGAGTTCTCCATCACAACACAACTTTTCATGGAATCTATTAATGTTAACAAGTGTCCATGGACACTCATTACTCCCCCTGTCTCATTTTATTCTGCACGGAATTTTTTTTTTTGTCAAAGATGTCAAACTTTGACAATATATTTGAATAAATAGATGAACTATAATTTTAGCGCATGAGATATGGTCCTATTCATCGCAATATGTAGTTTCTAAATATTAATTTTTTGTGTTATTATTGTCCGTAATTACGCATATTTAGAATCAAAGATATTTATTCAAAACTGTGAAAATATTCTGTTCATAATAGGCTATATTAGGCTGGGACGGAGGGAGTACAAAAATCCTTTTATTTTATTTTATGTTTTATATGCATGGGGACACGAATGCTCAAACAGTTACCCATGTGAATAAAAATGTTTGCTTGTTTTTTATTTTAAATCTTTTTATTTTAAATTTAAATATGCTTTTTTACTCTATTATTTAATTTTAAATCATAAAATAATTTTAAATAATGAATTAAATTCAAAAATCAAATTATTAAAAACGAAATCAAATCCAAAAATTAAGAGTATATAATTAAATTTTACATTTCAATTTGTTTTGGATTGGGAAATTAATTTAAATTAAATATTGAATGTAAAATTAATGAGTTGGATAGAGAAAATCAAGTGAAATTCATGAAGTGGTTTCTACCATTGTGGAGGTAAAAATGGAGTGCTTTCTTTGTGATTGTTATTGTTGAGGTGGAAGAGAGAAATTGAGTATTTAATTGAGAGGAGAAATATACAAATATAACCCTATAAATTTGAGAAAGTGTAGATATAACCTTGAGATAATTTTTTAGTGCAAAAACAACCATAACTACTTTACATAAGTGTAAATATAACTCTAAAGAATATATTCCGGCACTGACGGGCCATTTTCGGCCATCAACTGATCGAAAATGACAAAAATTTCCTTTCAGCCTAAAATAAATTCTTGACAGACAAAAATACCCTTTGACCCACCACAATACTGCCACCACCGCCACCACCCCACCGGTGCCACCACCATCTCTGCTGCCACCTCCTTTGCCGTTAGGGTTTTCGCCACACCGCCACCAACTCCCACCATCAATTTGACTATGGCGCCAGGTGCCCCTTCCATACGTCAACCAAGTATTTTTTTGGTTCTTGACCCAACCTAGCGTAATTACTCCTAAAGCCCAGCCTTTTGGTTCCCCACTTAAACAGTCGAGAAATGGCGGCGGCCCCCGACGGCGCTGTACTACTGATGAACCGCCGGACCACCCTTTGTGCGAGCATGAATCCTCTGTTTCTCCCCATTACAGGTGATAAAAAATGAAAAAGCACGGAAAGGATTGTGTTCTCCTTTTATACTTCCTCCGTCACACCTTAAATTCCATAGAATTTTTTCACGGTATTTAACAAACATGTTTGACCGTTAATATGTTTAATTACATATAATATCGACAAAAAAAGTTGATATTTAGAATATACTTATTACAAAAAATCCAACAATATCATATACGATAATATTATTGTTTATATATCTGTTCAAACATGTGGTCAAAGTTTGAGAATATTGACTGCTAAATAGTAAATGTGCAGGTTAAGATGATACAGATTATATGAACACACGGTCACACAAACTCAGATTTTGTGGTGGGGAATAGTTTGGGAACTGGTCGGCCGTGGACACGGTCTAGAGTCGGGGATTTTTATAGTGGCAAAATATGTTACTCCCCCCGTTCCGGGGAAATCTGCACACTTTCCTTTTATGGGTGTTCCAGACAGATCTGCACACTTCCCTCTTTTAGTAAAATTTAACATTTCAAAAGGCATGTTTACCTTTATAGATCTAAAAATTTGCATTCTACACCATTTCCACAAACCATTTCTCTTCTCTCTCATTTTTCTCCTCCGCCAGATCTAGACCCTCTCTCTTGTTTCTTTGCTCTGCCAATCCATCTCTTTCTCTCATTTATTTGTTCTGTCAATCCTTCTCTCTCGATTATGCTCCATCTCCGTTATTTTCTCTGCCACCGGCCCTCCCTCCGCCACAACTCCATCTACGACCTCCATCCCATACCTCAATCTCCACCACCTTATCCCCTTGTCGGAACCCTAGCTTTTACCTTCTGCGGACCCTAATTTACTCCATCTATAATCAGATGTAGGAGGAGGCGGCAGATGAGCTGCAACGCGGAGGATAGAAGAGGCGGTTCTGCGAACCCTATTTTAGCCCATCTGCGACTGGAGAGAGGAGAAGGCGGCGGAAAAACATGCTCATTTTCTGGTGTCCCTTTTCTTCCTTGTTTTCTGCCTCGGTGTTCCCTTTCTTCCTCGTTTTCTGTATTGAAAATTGCAATGACTAATCTATCGCCCATTTTCCTCTGTTTTGCCTCATTTCCTTTCCTCTGAGCTCTTAATCTGGAATCTTGAATGAGTTTTTTTTGCCTTTTGTATGCTAGATTCTGTGCCTTTTGTATGCCAGTAATCCGGAAGTAGGACGACGGAGAGGCGCGGTGGAGGGGCTGAGGGGGATAACAAAGATATTTGAGAAGGAGTGGTGGAACCCTAGTATTGGAGTCAAATCTGAGCATTTAAAAGGCAGGGGTAATTTAGTTATTTCACCTGGGATAAAGTTGCAGAGAGATTTTCTCTTTCTGCAGATTGCCATGAGACAGAGGGAGTAGAAGACAAAATTGGAAACAAAAGTTAAATAAATAAGATGAGGGTAGTTAAACAAGTCGGTAAAAATGAAAAAGATTCGACCACGTCGGCTAATTGAACGCTGAAAGAGAAGGGAGGCACGAGAAAAGAGAGGAGGAAAAAAGAGCAATGAATATTAGGTTAGGTTTTAGGGGCATTATAGATATTTTATATTTTTTAAAAAGGTTTTTTTCATAGGGGTCAAATAGTTTTTCACAAAATTCCGATCAAAATTTACCGAAAAAGGTTATATTTGCACACACACTAACTATCTAGGGTTATATTTTCACTTTCAATTATCACTGGATTATATTTGCACTTTCGTGAATTATGTAGGGTTATATATGCATTTCGCTCTTGAAAGAAACCACAAGAGCAAAAATGCTCCTTCCTCTCTCTAAACCAAACGCTCTTTCCTCTCTCTTCTAAAAACCAAACCCTAGCTATTGGGGGGGTGCCACCGACACAACCACCACTTTTCGACGATCCCCAACCCCAATGGAACCCTTCCCAACACCCATCCCCATGTACCTTCCCTTTCCCACAGATCTAAGCTGCTGAAGCTTTGGGTCTAAAATTTCGATTCCGACCGGCCATTGCAGATGATGTCGAGTGCTTCAGGTGGTGTTAGAGATGAGCTCTGCCTTTCCACCGGACTGATGGACCTCTCCCAGGGGATGTTCTCGACATATCTCAATCTTGGGATGTTCCAGCGGTTTCAGCAGATCTGCTCCAACTTGCAGAACTCGACGAGTACTGGTGAAACTCGACGGACTGAGTCAGGCAGTGGGTGAACTCGGTGGTACTCGGTGGACTGAGTCACTCAGTGGTCTGAGTCAGTGCAACTCGGCCTGAGTCAGCGCAACTTGGTCCTAGTCAACGCAACTCGGTCCGAGTCTGCACAACTCGGCCAGAGTCATCGCTCGAATCATGCTCCATATCCAGGTGAACTAGGACAGCTGACCTGGTAAACCATATTTCTAGAAGATGAACCTTCTTTGTGGCAGGGCATCATTGTGACGACGATAGGCATTTTTGGTTTTTTAATGCTGCAACGACATCATTTCCACAAGTATATCTTTGATGGCAGCAACAAGCATAAGGTCAAAAAAATTTTGCTACAATCTGGTGCCAGGATATTTTCGAAGATTCAAATGTGTACTGGTAGCTTTCTCCAGTGAAGTCACAATCACGAGGGGGTACTGCTTTCTTTTATTTTGTTATTTTGTTATTTTACTTTTTCTTTTTTCTCCTTTTCGGGGTGGGAGGCTTTTAATTATGCACTTTTACTGTTATTTGTTTCTTAGTTTTCTTTTTTAGTTTTCAGTATATTTTTTTAGAAAATGGATCGAAATCAAAAAGGTTTTTTTTATTTAAGTATCAAGTAGGGATTGTCTCTGTCAATGCTTATTTTTTGGCAGCTTGAGTCATGTAAAACTTAATTGACTTTTGAATTGATATCCAAAGAGACGATGAGAGGAAACCCAAGTCAAAATTGTTAAAACAATGGACTTTTGGCGATATTGTTATTTCTAAGGAGTTAAATCATATTGTAGACTTTGATACATTTGGATGAAGAGGCCAATTTGGTTGTTAATTCGATTTAATTGGTCTTTAAATCCTTTTGAAATCAAGTTAGAGATAATTCTACGTATTATAAGTGATCTTGATACATCGATGGAAAATATATTTGGCAATTAAAATGATTGGTTTTAGCCTCCTAGTTTAGAGAAAGGTTTTTACGAGTTAAAATGGAGACTAGATCAGATCTTTAGTTGGGGAACTTCATTTGATTTGTTTTAATTGCCTTAGATAATTGATCAGAAGTGTGGATAGATCATTTTGCGTGCGTTCTATTTGATACTTCACTGTGATTGGTTATGGTAGTCTCAGGTCGATTATATTGTGGCTACATTATAACTACACAGTGACAACCAGGCTACATTATGGCTACATTATGTCTACATAGGCCTTTGTTTAGTACTATAATGTGGTTGAACGCCTTTGTATATCTCTCTTTTCGCTACTGAGCCTTTAGACTAGAATTGAAATATTAGTTAGCATCTCAGTGTAAATGGGTTTATCTCATATCATATATTGTAATCGCACATTGTACAAATATAAGCTTAATAGGAAATGTATGGGAACCCTATAAACCCTCTCCAAGAGACAGCTTAATTTAAAAAAGAAAGAAACCACAAGAGTGGTTTCTTCCATTGCACATGGCCCAAGTGCAGATAATTTTAATGATTAATTTACTATATTACCCTTAATACAATTTTAATCCTAATTAAATTCTTATTATTTAAATTTAGTCCCCATCTTCTAAATATTCGAATTCTAATTATTTAACCGGTAAAAGCTGTGTTTGAAAGAACTGTGTTTTTAAGCAAACCTGGCTTATTTTGAAAGTAGGGGAATATCAACTTCAATTTTTCTCCCATAAATAACTTCTGCTTTCAAAATAAGCTAATCTTTAGCACTTTACCAAACACTAAAAAGCGTTTTGCTTATAAGCACAACAACTTATAGGCTTTGCCAAACAGAGCTAAAATAGCCTCTCATTAGATATGATGTCAAACAGTGGATTTGCACCTGTGTACTTCTACTTGTGCCGTGATCACCCGTTAGATGCCTTTTGGAAACAAGAATTATAATTCAATCGAAGCTTGACTATGCAATGCAAGTTTGTTGTTTGTAATCGACTATTCTAAATGCAGAAGGATTTTAATCTGGTTACTATATAAAAGAAATACTTTGAAACCACACGCTTGTGTCAACTGTCATCAGGGGCATAGTGGTCATTTTGTAGGCAAGCAGAACGTGTGCCCTTGCATGTGCTCTGAAGTGGCCGCCCAAAATGACGTCATTTTGGGCACCATTTTTGCTATTTTGTGCATCCCCTTTGTCAAACATTGCAGCTCTGCCATGTGCATCTACATGTGATGCCAGGTGGCTGCCCAAACGATGTCATTTTGGGTACCCATTAGAGGGGAACCCATTCGAGAGGTACCTACTCAAGAGGTTCCCATTCGAGATGTGAGCTTCCAGGTGGAGGGGTTCGATATAATGAGTTTGAGATGTACCCATTCAAGATGTGAACTTTCAGGTAGAGGGGTTCGATTGGATAGGTTCGAGGTTACCCATTCGAGATGTGAACTTTCAGGTGGAGGAGAGGTGGCCATTCGAGATGTGAACTTTTAGGTGAAGGGGTTCGATAGGATGGGTTCAAGAGAACCCATTCGAGAGGTTCCCACTCTAGAGGTGCCCATTTGAGAGGTGAAGTTTCAGATGGATGGGTTCGATTGGATGGGTTCGAGAGGTACCCATTCGAGATGTGAACTTCCAGGTGGAGGGGTTCGAGAGGTACCCATTCTAGATGTGAACTTCCTGGTGGAGGGGTTCGAGAGGTACCCATTCGAGATGTGAACTTTCAGGCAGAGGGGTTCGACTGAATGGGTTCAAGAGGTGGCCATTCAAGAGGTGGCCATTCGAGATGTACCCATTCGAGAGGTGAATTTTCAGGTGGAGGGGTTCCATTGGATAGGTTCGAGAGGTACCATTTGAGAGGTATTGTCCCATGTGGAGGGGTTCGACTGGATAGGTTCGAGAGGTACCTACTCGAGAGGTACCCATTCAAGATGTGAGCTTCCAGGTGGAGGGGTTCGATTGGATGGTTCGACCGGTATTCATTCAAGATGTGAACTTTCAGGTGGAGGGGTTCGATTGGATGGGTTTGAGAGGTACCATTCCGAGATGTACCCATTTGAGATGTGAACTTTCGGGTGGAGGGGTTCGATTGGATGGGTTCGACCGATACCCATTTGACATGTACCGATTCGAGATGTGAACTTTCAGGTGGAGGGGTTCGATTGGATGGGTTCAAGAGGTACCATTCCGAGAGGTGAACTTTTAGGTGGAGGGGTTTGATTCAATGGGTTCGAGAGGTACCCATTCGAGAGGTGGCCGTTCGAGTGGTTCCTACTCCAGAGGTACCCATTCGAGATGTGAAGTTTCAGGTGGAAGGGTTCGAGAGGATGGGTTCGAGCGGTACCGATTCGACAGGTGGCCTTTCGAGAGATAGCCCTTTCGAGAGATAGCCCTTTCGAGAGGGGTTCAACTAGATGGGTTCAAGAGGTGACCATTCAAGAGGTACCCACACTAGAGGTGAAGTTTCTGGTGGAGGGGTTCTATTGGATGGGTTTGAGAGATACCATTTAAGAGGTGGCCACTCAAGAGGTACCCATTCGAGAGGTACCATTCGAGAGGTGAAGGTTCAGATGGAGAGGTCCCATTGGATCCATTCAAGAGGTACCTATTCGAGAGGTGAAGTTTCAGGTGGAGGGGTTTCGCTGGATTCATTCGAGATGTACCCATTTGGGAGGTGTTGTCCCAGGTGTAGGGGTTCGACTGGATACGTTCGAGATATACCTACTCGAGAGGTACCCATTTGAGATGTGAACTTCCAGATGGAGTGGTTAGTTGGATGGGTTTGAGAGGTGGCCATTCGAGAGGTACCCACTCTAGAGTACCTCTCGAACCCTTCCAACGGAACCTACACCCCTCGAACCCCTCCAATGGAACCCCTAGCATTCACCTCTCGAATGGGTACCTCTCAAACCCCTCCAATGGAACCCATATCCTTCACCTTTCGAACCTACTATGGAACCTTCACCACTTGAATCCGTACCTCCCAAACCTTCGGCTCCAACCAACTACCTCTTGAATTTCCACTGCAACATTCACATCTCGAATCCGTACCTCTCGAACCCCTCCACTTGAACCCTCTCCACTTGAACCTTCACCTCTCGCCATCTTCACGCTTCAATTACATGTATAATTGGTGCTTTTATAGCTTAAATTACAGCTCTTTTAACATTCCTATAGAATTTCAATAATTTGTTATCAAGCTCACCACGCAATGAGCGATGTAGCCAAACTGTTAGCTTGAATGGATACATGGATGTCTCCCCGCATGAGTTCATAAAGGTGTACGCCGCTCACCTCAAATGCACCGGAAAGATGGAACTTTCACACTAGGATGACACTGTGAAGACCGTGTTGAAGATTAAAATTGATTTTGGGCTTAGCCTAAATTACATTGTTAGTAGCCCATTATCTAGAAGCAGTGGCGGAATCAGGATTTGTTTTCAGGTGCAGCTGGAGGAGGGACGGACGGACAGTTGTGGGGCGATGTCCGGAGTCTCTGGCCGATGGCAAGACGGCGACGGCCGGAGCTGGAGGCTAGAAGCCTGGAACGCTGGCTGATTTACGTTTTGGCTTTTTGGGTTTGTTGCAAAATTAGTTTGTTGTAGTATTTGGCAAAGGGTTTTGTATTTGGGTCATCCTTTTTTGAATTTTGGCCCAATACAAATACCCAAATTTGATTTTTTTTTCTGCACTAATCAAAACGACGTCGTTTGACTTGAGTCAAAATGATGTACTTTTGATGTATTATGGGCCAAAAAAAGGCCTAATGCATCCTTCTTCCCCGGTTGCTTATGCTGGAAAATCGTGGAATACACCGGAAAACTCTGTTCCACTGCCGGGAAGTGCTTTAACCGCTTTTAACCACTGCTACCATGGTGCCGGAATCTCAGGTAGGGCTGGAGCTCTACCACGCACCATGGTAGTTCTGCCCATGTCTAGAAGGACTCCAAATTAGCCTTAGAAGAAGGCAAGGTTCTAGAGTAAGTTCTAAAACATCTCTAGAATGTGTGTAGATTAGGATGAAATTGTAGAGAGTATTATAGAGAGTAAATCATAGTCATTAGATTACAGTTGGGATGACAAGATCCTAGTCATTGGTTGGGGGGTTGCCACTAATACAAATAGGGGTGATGTGGTAGAGTTTCAATCAAGCCAAAAATAGTAGAAGCCTCATCCTTTTAGAAATAGTCTCTTCCTCAAAGTTTTTCATTTTCACCAAAACTTTCTAAACCGTTCTTCAACCATTTCAAGTTCCCTCCTAACAAAGTAGTATCAGAGCTATTCCCTTCCAACAAGTGGTATTAGAGCCACAAGATCCTTTTACCATGGCAAATAATGATATTCCCTTCCAAGTCCTAATGCTCACTAAGAGCAACTATGACAATTGGATTCTAAGGATGATGGCTCTACTTAGAGCACATAATGCATGAGAGATAGTTGAGAAAGGCCACACCAAACTGGAGAATGAAGGTGAGCTCTCTCAAGTCCAACTAAGTAGTTTGAGAGATTCAAGAAAGAGAGACAAGAAGGCTCTCTGTGTAATCTATCAAGGGATAGATGAAGACACTTTTGAAAAGATTTCTGGAGCAAAGACAACCAAGGAAGCATGTGAGAAGCTTCAAGTATAGCACAAGGGAGCCGATCAAGTTAAGAAGGTACGTCTTCAAACTCTAAGAGAAGTGTTTGAGCTGTTGCATATGAAGAAGGGTGAACTACTCTTAGATTATTTTTCAAGAATTTGGATGGTTTCTAATAATCTCAAAATAAATGGTGAGAAGTTGGAAGGCGCTAGAATAATGGAGAAAGTTCTTCGATCTTTAGCTCCAAAGTTGAGCACATTGTTACCATCATTGAGGAGACAAAAAACTTGGAGGAATGACAATAGAGCAACTTCTGGGCTCATTGCAAGCCTATGAAGAGAAGAAGAAGAATGAGGAATTCGTGGAGCAGGTATTCACAATGCATGCTCATCCAATAAAGGGAGAAGATGGTAGCAGCCAACAAAGAGAAAAATACGATCGAGCACAATATCGTGGTCGTGGACATGGATGTGAGAAAGGTTGGAGGTCGAATAACAACCACAGAGGAGAAAACTCATTTGGATTTCATGGTAATCAAAGATCAAAGCTCAGGTATGATAAGTTTCACATCAAATGCTACAATTGTGAGAAGTTTGGGCACTATGCCTTGGAATGCAGAGTACCAAGATATAAAAGAGTTCAGGAGAAGGCCAACTACGCTGAAGAAACAGTCCAAGAAGACGGTGTTCAACTTTTTGCCTCCAAAGAAGTATTCGATGAAGAGAAGATTGGGATTGGAGTACACACAAACAAGAGTACAACTTCTTCCAAAAAAATAGAAGAATAAAATGTTAAAGAAGTAAGCATCAAGTATTCATGAGAGGAGCCAACTATCCCACAAGAAGAAGAAGAGGAGGAGGAGGAAGAAGAAGAAGAAGAAAAGAAGAAAGAAACGAAGTAATGGAGGATGGTATTCAGTCGGTGGATAGCCTTTCAATAACTCTCACTGGTGTTGATGCGCCAGGTGTTATTGATCTTCACAAAAAACAAAGGAAAGAGCCAGGAAGGCTATTATATCAGTTTCTAGATGAGCAAGGCACAAATATAGCTCCACGAGTATTGTTTGGAACAACTCACAAGAATGATGATCCATGTGCACAAAATAAGATTGTTGCCAAGATGGTTGATCTGCTCCAAAGCCAGGAAAAAAAAACAAGGTTAGTATCACATTAGCACAAAACAAGTTAGAGGAAATGGTTGGTGTATTGTCATCCAAATATAAAGAGGCTAGAATGGATGAAAAACTACAGTGGGAAGATATTAGTGACATGGTTGATGAGAATGCAAATAAAAGGAAACAGAGATGCGGGAAAAAGACTCCAAGTTCAAGAAGAAATATACTTGTGAGTTGACTTCAATTCCAAAAGGACACGAGGAAATCAGCTTGAAGCAGATATTCAAAAGAAACAAATATGCAAATACGTTGAAGTTTCCACAAAAGAAGCCAACCAAAATTTTATTGACAACAAATCACCAACAACATTGGGTAAGAATCCATTTTTTCATGATCGAAATAAACACACTAACATGCGACATCACTACACTAGAGAGTGCATCACTAACAGAGATGTACAAGTGGAATACGTGAAGACAGGCGATCAATTGATGGATATCTTCACCAAAAGCGCGATGATTTAATCGAGATGAATAGTTTTCTTGGAGTGTAAAATCAAGTTTAAGGGGGGTTTTTGAAGATTAAACTGGATTTTAGGTTTAGCCCAAATGACATTCTTAGTAGCCCATAATCTAGAAGGAGTCCAAAGAGTCTTAGAATAAGGGAATGTTCTAGAGTAAGTTCTAGAATATCTGTAGAATGTGTGTAGATTAGGATGGAATTGTAGAGAGTATTCTAGAGAGAAAATTGCAGCCATTAGATTAGAGTTGAGATGACAAGATCCTAGCCATTGGTTGGGGGATGCCACTAGTATAAATTGGGGCAGTAGAGTTTCAATCAAGCCAAAAATAATATAAGCCTTCTCCTTTTGAAAATAGTCTCTTCCTCCAAGTTCTTCATTTTCACCCAAACTTTCTAAACCCTTCTTCAACCATTTAAATTTTTCTCCCAATAAATTGGTATCATAGTTATTCCCTTTCGAAAGACCGCTCATTCAGTTTTTTATTTTATGAATTCATCTAACAATGGTGGTAGATAAACTAATCAAGGAGACGATAATCATTGCAGCTTCTGAATACATCAGGCTTGCCGTGATTGGTGTTAAAAATTTATGAGATAGTTGATAAAATTTATCGAGATTTTGGAGGAATATTGTAGGAACTAAAAAAAATTGAGTTAAGTGCAAAAATGGCCCTGCCTTTTGGCTGAAAAAGTCAATATAACCCGGCAATCTTAAAAAGTGTCAATCTAACCTTTGACCCAACTAACTTTTTTGTCAAATTTTTTTTGGCCAAATTCCAGTGAAAAGTCTATTTTTCCTAACTTTAAAAGAATAAAAATGACAGAGAGGAAAAACCACTCTATTCTTTCCTCATTTTATTCTCTTTTATTCCCTCATTTCCCGGTGCCACCTCCCTTCTCCTTTGTCCTCATGCTCTGTTGCCAAGCTGCCTTGCCATCACAATGCCATCGCTAGCTCCAGTTTCCACTGAGCCATTTACTGCTCACCCTCACCCTTGACCTCTCCCTCAACTGACCTTCACCCTTGCCGCTGATTTTTCTCCTTTTTTGTTCTAATTTTTTAATCCAATCAATGTTTTCTCGATATTGTTGTAGAAAAATCACTCATTGGGTGAGCGACGAGTGGCTTGATAGCGATCTGAATTCTAAGAGTGGCAAGGTCTGAATTATGAGTTTGAATTCTGGGAGGGTGAGCTGCGAGTGACATCGTCTGAATTCTGCAAGAGGTAAGTGGCAGGGTCTGAATTATGGGAGAGTGAGCAACGAGGTAAGGAGAGAGAGAGAGAGATACGTATTGTGAATGTTGGCCCAAGCCTAATCTCGATCGGTTCCAGCGAAGCTTGTGGTACGTAAATTGAAACAGACCTCGAAAAATCTGGGGGGGGGGGAGATTCTCTGATGATCTAGTCAGCAATTGGTGAAGGGAAAAAGTAGGAAGTAGAGTGCTACCCAAAATAGAAGACACGTCTTCCTATTTATACTCTTCTAGAACCCTAATATCCTTGGTATATGACCTAGCTTCCTTTGTCTTCCAGTGAAAGGCCCAACTATAAGTCCACTTAAACATTGTTTGAGTCTTGGGTTTCTTTCTAGGTGATGAGAATATTAGTCTATATAGGTCTTGATTATAGTATGTCATAAAAAGCCCCCATAACTAAGTGATCTTCTTACCTTAGAAGGCATATCTCATCGAAGGTAAATCCTGTTTATCGAAGGTCATATCCATTAACGACTTATGACATGGTTTGCTACAATATGAGATGCCTTCAAGGGTTCTTAATTTTTTGTGTTATGGGGGAGCACTAAGATTTTTCTCAAACACTCTGACCTTTAGAATTCTTAAAAAGTGCGTGAATGGGCTTAAAGCAAAAAAATGCGTGTGTGGGGCAACCATAAATGGGGTTCTCATCTTTTCACACATTTTCAGACATCCCACCTTTTTAGATAATGATTAGTCCGCATCTTGTCTTTCCTCCGCCTTTATAAACCCCCAAAAATTTCCTTTTCCCCTTTCATTTCCATTTTTCTTTTTGTAGGTTTTCTCCAAGAGTTTCTGAATCGTAGTCTTCTTCAACCCCCAAGCCTTAGTCTTCTTCCATCCTCTATTTAACAAGTAAGTTTCCATGGATTCCCAGACTATCCTCCTTTCTTCCTAATCCTCTCCCTCTGTGGGTTTCAAGAGGGGTAATGGTGAGGGAGTGAGTTCATCAGAAAATGGGTTCTCAAAGAGTGTTAGCCCTCAATTTTCCAGTGAGATTTCCCCTAGATCGACTAGGTTCCCAACCAATTTAGAGAACACGGAGTCCGCTATCTGAAATTTTGGCAAGTCTCTCGGTCTTCAGAAGGAGTTGATTATGCTAGGGTTAGGTCCCCTAGGTTAGGTGATACCTCCGGTAAGGATTTTGCTAATCCTTCGAAGGGTAGCTCCGAGCACATTTTGTACGAACCTTCGAAGAGAAAGTTTATAGTTGAGAGGCATTTGGTTGCTAAGCCTCCTTCGGGTGGAGATGGCTCGATGAAGTATGTTTTTCTTGAGGAGGAGAAAAATATCTTTGAAGAGATCCCCTCATACCAACGCATCCCCCTTAATGCTCGGCTGAAAGTTCTTGAAGTAGACGAGCATGCTTCTTTACCCATAGGGACAGTTGTGACCTATAGCAAACATATTAAGTCAGGTCTTAGCTTCCTCTTTCCCTCATTGCTATCGAGTCTAATGGAGGAGTTCGATTCTAGTTTATCCCAACTTCACCCTGATGTGATTGTAAAATAATGGTTTTTCTGGTTTAGCGTAGGGAGGTAAACACAGACTCTCGTTATGAGTTATTTCGAGCTGTGTATTCTCTAATTAGTAATTTAGATGTAAAGGGTACTTTCACCTTAGGTAATAGGCTATTCAGCAAGAGATTCAACATCCTTCCCTCTAATAATTTTGGATAGCAAAATAAAGCCTTATCCTTTGAGTGTACGAGAGCTTATCGAACCCCTCGATGGAATCCTGATGTCCTTGCTGAGATAAGGAAGGGGAAGTATGTGGTCGCAAAGAGATTAGTTGAGGATGTAGAATTTCTTCGAGAACGTTAGCCTTTAGATACTGATATCTATCGCCCTGCAACCAAGGGTGCTAAACCTTTTGTTTGGCTAGGCTGGGTCTATGAGGGTATCTACGCTTTGCCTGACCATCGAGCGTTCGAAGAGGTTAGCTCAGAGGGTCCTGCAAATAATAATAAGAGAAATAGAGGTGATGATAGACTGCCTTGTCCACGGCCTCTTCGATCTATGGATCCCTCGCAAGGAATAATTGTTGAAGAGATAGTCTTTTCGGTCACCTCCGAAGGTCTTTGGGATATTATTTTTTTGAAATTTTCTTTTTTTTCCCCTTTCTTGTTAAAGTTTGTAAATTGCTCTTTATTTATGCAGTAAACAAGGAAGATGACTTCATCAATGCTCTTGATCAGAAGGCAAACCTTCAACCGAAGGTGCAAGTTAGGCAGCCTACTCCAGCGCATACTCAATCACGATCTCAGGAGAAACCTTGACCCGCCTCCACTCGGGGTCATTAATTGTAGCAAATTAACCCAAACAGAGGCGACCAAGGTTAAAGGGGTTCAAATATTATATTTATAAACTGCACCTAAAAGGTAGTTAGTGGTAAGCCTTGGGTATGTCCTCAGAGATGCTAGGGCTTAAGAATCAACTAAAACATAACCTCATAAGGGTCGTTAATCCGTACGAGTGATAGGAATAGTTAGTAAAGCAAACATGAGGGGAAGTTTGTTTTTCAATTTATCAACTACAAAACATAAAAGTAAAAAGTAATTAATCTATAAAGCTAACCACTTAGGGAGTTATTGCGTAACATGGTTAGTTTAATGTTTTGATCCTTAATTCATTCACATTGAGATTTAGACAAACCTAATAGAGTGCTCATAACACGTGGTGTGGCCAATGGCATATACTTCCCCGTATCTGTCACGTTGGGTGCGCTCGCAACCCACTATCGACACCACCATCGTAATTAGGGAAGTACAACAAGGTCCACCCATTATTGTAGATATGTTTCTCACCCGTGCAATTATGTCCCGGGCATTCCACCACAAATTCTCTACTTCCCAATGGCTTATAGATTACGTCAAGGGGTCATTGGCACCTTATCTATGACACTAGAGCCTCTTACAACCCTAGCTTGCTATTTTTCTCTATCTATACCCGTAACCTCTTAGACTACTTTATGTAATCAGCTAAGACTAGTCTGACGGCAAACAATTCAGAGTATGACTCGGGTCTCCCGTGCACATAACCACGCAACCACGTACTCTATTACCCATTCAAAAATCCAGGTTTCTCTTCCCAATGGGGCATCAATATTTGCACCAACATGAATATAGACTAAATTATGTGCTTATATGAAGTGTACTATTCATGTAATTCAAATATTCAAGAACAAGTCACAATAACATCATGAACACAAAATTAGGATGAACTAGTCAATCTCACATAACATAAAATACCATGCACATGCAATTATCCCCAAGCTATGGAAACTACTCCATAGATATGGAATTCAAATATGGATTTTAATTCCACATCCTAAGATTAAAACAATAATAAAAGGAAAGAAAAGAAAAGAAAATGAAAGAGTTTTTCTCTCTCTAGAGTTGCTCTCCTACTACTGGATGAACTAAAAATGAATCTAAATTTTTTAACCTAGTAGACTAAGGCTATATTTATAGTAGAAGGGGATTGGGCCTAAGAATAGGCCCAATGTAGGACAAAAATGTCTTAAACCCTAGGTCAGGCGCCACCTATGGTTCACGCCATGTACTTGTCCTTGCTGGCGTAGGCTAGTGGATCTGGCACGGGCCTCGTGGTGTCCTTTGGTGCATGGCATAGTGCCTGGCGTGGGCCACAATGCCTGGTACGGGCCGCTGCTCCGTGTTGCTATGGGCTGCTAGATGTGGTGCAGTCTGCATCAATACCTTTGGCACAGACCGTGGCCTTTGGCTCGGGCCATCACTGGAAAACTTATTTTGAACTTTCAATCATGCAGGATGTGGCCCTTGACACGGACCTCCATCTGGAAGCTTGATTCGCTCAGAAACTTTGCATAGGCCACCTAAATCTCCACACCCCACCGGATAGTCTCGACATTTTGGACTTGGAACGATGCGAGCTATCGTAAATGGTACGATCTGTGCCAATACTTATCCAATTTTAAGCGAGTATTTAAATGTGTGTGGCCCATGGCGTTTGGCACGGTTGCGTCTTTGCCTCTTGCAGAACCCTTTAGCAAGGGCCAACTCCCGTGGCGCGGGACATTGGTGCCAATCATGAATGGCCCGTGCCGACCCGTGCAGGAGAACTCTTCGAAGAAGCCAAGGTTCGAGGAGGCTGCTGATGTTTTCACTGAAACTGGCTATGACAATCTCTATTATGATACTGATAATGATGATTTATTCTTGGGGTATCTTAGGGATTTGAGCAACGAGCCTTAGGTATGTTATTCTCTCTTTTTTTACTCTCCTCTTTCTCTTCCTTACTGGTATCTCCCTTGTTTCTCTTGTGCTTATTTAGGTAGTGGCAGCTGTTCGAACGACCTTGCAGTCCACCGATGTGTTCTCCATCCAGGTCCTTCCCCTCCTGTAAGGTCCTATCGAAGCAAAATTTGAAGCTGCTTAATGGGATAAGCGTGCCAAGATGCAAGAAGAGATGGACAAGCTCCAAGAGGACTTGAGGAAGTCGAAGGGAAAAAAAGAAGCATCTGTCGAAGAAATGTTTGCCTGAATCCCAACATGCTTTGCTGGCAACCTTCGTTGACAAGCTAATGGGATCTCGAGACTTTCACGTTGCTTTTTCTTACCTTCTTGGGGTTGGAAAGTCATAATGTAAAACCGAGGTCTTCAATTTGGGTGGCTTATCATCTTACCCCTGAGCAGGGCAAAGATCTTGAGGCACGTACAGACCCGGATGTAAAGAACAAGTTGAAGGTTGGGTGGGGTAAACTATCAAGCCCAGGCGACTTTAATCTTTGGCATCTAGACGTTATCAAGAAGGGGAAGAAGTTCTACATAGCTGCAGAACTTCGAGACCTCATTGTTCATGATCCTGCTTCAAAGACTAGTGACCAAGCTTTGAAGGAGAATAATGGCCACGTCCCGAATGCTGAGGGTGACCAGGGCAACGCTACAAACGAAGAGATCAATCCTAACTTAGGGCATGAGGGGAGAGATGTATGAGCTTGGATCCCTTTTTTATTTGGGTTGTATTTTGAAACACATTGTCGAATGTTGTTTTATCGAATATTTTGGAATCATTTGTCGTTTTAATCGAATATGTTAGTTCAATTATTTAAATATCACTTCTAATTCTTTATAGAATGCGCTTTCGAGAGATCAGCTGGAAAAATCTACTCGAGAGTTTGCTAGGGTTAAGGTAGAGTTTTCAAAGGCTCTTACTAAGCTGGCCCAATTGAGCAAGGATTTATCCAAAGATACTAAGGAGCTATCATCATGGCGCAATGGCTGTCACCCTTCGATTGGGGAGCTTCTTAGAAAAGCTCAGAAAGACTCTATATCTGGTCGAGCGGCAATTTCCCTCACCATCAGGAGGCTTTGGAAGTGTCAAAATTTTCAGTAAGTCAACCAGTTGTTGCGCAGAACATACAAATCTAGGAATAATTACATAGTGAAATCAATTACTCATTAACTTCATCGAGCCTAAGACTTCCAATAACAGATGATACTGTCGAAGATTAACTATGTTCCACCTCCTCGGGACGATCACCGTCCATTATGCCTAGGTTATAACTTCCCCCCGGATGAGCTTTGATAACTCGATAATGTCCTTCCCAGTTGGGGGCCAACTTTTATTCAGGCTCCTAGCGGCTCTTCTCATTTTTCCTCATTATGAGATCTCCCACGACAAATCGTGCTCCTTTCACCCTTCAATCATGGTATCATTTGAACTTCTCTTTAACTTTGGCTTCTCGGATGGACACCAGGGCCCTTCTTTCTTCCAATAAATCCAGATCTAGACGAAGGGTATCTTCATCGCTGGCATCACTGGTTGTCATCATTATAGGACTTGGTACGGCAATTTCTACAGGGATCACAACTTCTGAGCTGTATACCAATCCATAAGACGTGTCTACTTCCACCGTAGAGGATTCCACCGTTTGATAGGCCCACAACACACTAGGCAGTTCGATAACCCAGTTTCCCTTTACTTCTTCCAGCCTCTTTCGAATTCCATTGACAGAGGTATGTTTGGTAACTCCAACCAGACCGCTTGCTTGGGTTGGTATAATGATGTCACTTTCATCTGGATCTTGAACTCCTTGCACCAACTTTTGAAGGGATCATTCGCGAACTGGACTCCATTATCCGTAATGAACGCCTTCGGAATGCCAAAATTATAAATGATGTTCTTCTAGCAAAACAAAACTACAAATTTCCCCCTGATGTTTGCCAATGGCTCTGCCTCGACTCATTTGGTAAAGTAATCAAATGCCACAATCAAATACTTGAACCTTCCGGGTCCTTCTGGGAAAGGTTCCACCAGATCCATTCCCCATTTATCAAATGGCCGAGAACTGTGTATGGTGTTCAATTCTGTCTGAGGGACGTGGGTTATAGTCGTATGTTTATGGCATTGGTGGCAAGCCTGGATATGTATTTGTTGGCAAGCCTGGATATGTATTTGTTGGCAAGCCTGGATATGTATTTGTTGGCATCCTGGAACATAGTTGGCAATAGTACCCAACGCGAATCATTCTCCTTGTCACTGAGCGGGCTCCTTGGTGACTGCCACAAATCCCTTTGTGGACTTCCTACATCAAGTAGTGTGCTTCATAAGGTGTAACACATCAAAGCAAAGGCTGCAAGTACCCCTTTCGATAGAAGGTCTCATCCTGTATTACATACTTGGATGCCTCGAGTCGAATCGTCTGTGCTTTGATATGGTCTTCTTAAAGCAATCCATCTTGGAGGTATCTAACTATTGGGGTCATCCATGTTTCTCCTTCATCAATCACATCACAATGATTTCTTCAAAACTTCATTTGTACAAAGTCTCAAACTTTACTTATTTATGCGCCAAGCCCCCCAAATCCGAGGAAGCCAATTTGCTCAGGTCGTCCGCCTTGTGTTTTTTTCTCCCTTGGCACCTACGAGAGATTCTATAATCAAAAGCACTTCAACAGGGGTTTCACAACCTCTAAGTAACGCTGTAAACTAACATCCTGGGCCTCGTACCCTCCATTAACCTGATTGACCATGATTTGGGAATCAGTGACTATTTCTACATTCTCCACTTTCATCTCCTTTTCCAATCGAAGTTCAGTGACCAAAGCCTAGTACTCTGCTTCATTGTTTGTGGCCCTGAACTTGAAATGCAGGGCGTAGGGGTAGTCAGTGACATTGGGGCTAGTAAGCAAAGCTCCTGCCCCACTTCCCCTCGTATAAGATGACCCATCACGAATAACTTCCTTACTCATTTCTCCTCAGCCTTACAAACATTTGTGATAGCCTTCATGGTTTCCACAATGAAATATGCCAAGGCTTGTATATCATACTCTCCCAGCTCTATAACCCTCATCATCATTCTTCCCAAAGACTCAAGCTTTAGGAGTATCTGCATGATCGGATAATTGGTAAGAAAGACTATGTTATGGCCCTGGAAATAGGGTATTAACCTTTGAGCTGCATGCACCAATGCTAAGATTGACCTTTTGATAGCAATATACCTTTTTTCTGAGGCCTGCAGAGCTCTGCTAACGAAGTATATGAGATGTTGTTGTTTATCTTTCTCCTTCGCCAGTACAACACTAATAGCCAAGGCCGATGCCAAGATATAGAGGTATAAGACTTCCCATTTCTCTGGTTTCATCAACATAGACAGGGTTTTGAGGTGTTCTTATAAATCTACAGTAGCCTTCTCAAAATTTTCCGTCCATTCAAACTTTTGAGCCTTACGAAGCACATCAAAGAAAGGTAGATGTTTCTCCACCCCTTGGATAAAAATCGACTTAATGCTGACAAGTACCCTGTCAACCTTTGGACTTCCTTCACAGTACGTGGACTTTTCATATTCATCAGTGATTCCACCTTTGCAGGGTTAACATCGATCCCTCTCTCCGACCCCGTGAAACCTGGAAAATTCTTGACTCCAACTCTGATTACACACTTCGATGGGTTCAACTTTAAGTTTTCCCCTTGTAACCCATCAAACAGCTCCTCCTAGTCCTGCAAAAATTGATCGTAGGTCACACTTAATACCATCATATCATCAACATAGATTTCCAGGTTTCTCCCAATCTACTTTTTAAAAGAGTTTGTCCACCAGCCGTTGGTAAGTAGCTCCAGCATTCTTCAGTCCAAATGGAATTTTCTTATAGTAGAAAGTACCAATGTCCATTTTGAACAAAGTCTTCTCCTTGTTCTCCTCTGTCATCAGTATATGGTGATAACCCTTATGGGCATCGAAGAAGGTCAGGATTTGGTAACCTGTTATCGCACCCACCAGCTGATCCATTGAAGGCAATGGATATTTATCCTTCGAAAAACATTTGTTAAGATCCGTGAAATCAATACGCATGTGCCACGCCCCATCTGGTTTTGGAACCAGGATTGGGTTGATTAACCATTGTGGGTATTACACCTCTTCGATAACCCTATCTTAAGAAGTTTATCCACCTCCAATTTTATTTCCTCAGCCCTCTCAGGGGAAAACATCCCTCGCTTCTGCTTAACAGGCTTTATCAAAAGGGTCGATATTTAACTTGTTGATAGCCAACTATGAAGGCACCCCTGTCACCATATAGATCTAACAGAGCCTTCAATTCAAGTCTCACCATTTCTGGAATCATACTTCCCACTGCTACCATTCCCATGCACTCAGTGGAAAGTGGCAAGGTATCAGCTGATCCAGCTTTCCATTGCACCGAGTACACACTTCTCACCTTCCCCGCGCTTTTCACCGCTTCGTAATTGTAGTTTCAAGTCACTGCCTGATTCCCACAGACAGATGCCTACCCCATTCTCCATTGGGAACTTCATCATCAAGTGGTACGACAACCATGCCTGACACAGTTGGAATAATCAAAAAGATTCACAAGCACGAATTTTAAAGAACAATCAAGGGCTGCAAGCACAAACCCTAGGTTTTTGTTCTGGAATCCACCAAAGAGAACACAATTCTCGAAAAAAAAATTATTATCAAAACTGAAATCTCCGAAAATACAAGAGGTTCTTAAATACTGAATTTTGAAGAAAAATAGAAAAAAAATTACAAAGGAAATTCGAAATAAATAAATTCTGAAATTAAACAAAAATTGAAAAACACTCGAAAACAGTAAATTGTCGTTTTGAGGCCTTAAATGACCCCAAATGGTGTGTTTTTTTCTTCAGAATTCAGTATATAAGGACCTCTTGTATTTTTCGAGATTTCAGTTTTAATAATAATATTTTTTTTCGAGAATTGTGTTCTTTGTGGTGGATTCCAGAACTAAAACCTAGGGTTTGTGCTTGCAACCCTTGATTGTTCTTTAAGATTCGTGCTTACGAATATTTTTGATTATTTCGATTATTCTGCTTGAGCCTGACACATTCACAGGCATTCCCAGTATCACAATGTAAGGAGAGAAAGCATCGATGAACGTGAAACTGCAATGCACCTTGACCCTTTTGTTTCCATTGGTGACCCTCAGAGGCAGGGTTATCTCCCCTATTGGGTAAACTGTGTTTCCAGTAAAACCTGACAAAGGCAAAGTCAATATTTTCAGGTTCGTACGCCCAATTCCAAGCTAATCGAAGCAACTCACAAACATGATCTCGACTCCACTTCCATCATAAAAAAACACCCTCTTCACCATTGTAGTCCTAATCAATACTGAAATAACCATGGGGTCAGCATTAGGGGTTTGATTTGGAACCGCATCCACCTCGAAGAATGTGATCATCTCATCAGGTCGAAGCCTTTTTCCCACTGGTTCCCCTGCTAGAACATGTCCTGATTGTGCTTTTATAACCAAAGATGTTTCAACAACGACTCCACTGATGACATTAACCACCTTGTACACGGCCAGATTCCCTTCATTTCTGTTTTGGTTCTCTGGCGGGAGGTTTCGTTGTAGCTCCTCGCACTGCTAATGCTGTTGTCCCTTGGGGCCATGATCCCCTCTATTTCCAGCACCAATTTTTTTCTTTGGTGGCCACCTGTTCCCTCGATCATTCATGTGCTTTGAGTTATCATCTTGAAACAACTGCCGAAAAGACTCTTTTAGAAGACCTTCCCTCTCACGTCGATCAATTTCCATCTGAAGGTGGGTGCACTTATTTGTGTTGTGGCCATAATCTTTGTGGTAGTCGCAGAACTTATTGGTGGCTCTCCTGGCAGCAAAGACTCGATTGGTAGCATTCATGAAAGGCAGTGGCTTGAAAATCCCCATGTGGATACTCCATATGTCCGCTAGGGAGCGCCGCATGGTGTGTATCTTTCGAAGATTAGCTTTTCTATTGGCCTATTACCTGGGGAGTTTCTAGGCTTTGACTACTTGGCCATTAGCCCCTTTTTCTTCTTTCGAATTGCCTCCTCAGCCTTCGAATGCTGCTCTACCACTTCTTGGAGCTACTAAAGTGTCTTCGGGTGTTTGTTGTCAGCTTCTTGTACAGCTCCAAGTCCTAACATATAACCTTGGATGATCTCATTTTCTGCACCTTCGACCATCCCTAAGCTATTATCGACATATCTATGACAGAAGGCTATAGTAGATTATCCTTATTTATGCTTCGTCTAGTACAGTTTTGTCAATGTTTTGGTGAATTTCTTTTTCTGGCAATACTGACTCCGGAGTGCCCCACTAAAATCTCAATATGATTGCAACGAACCCCTCGATAGTTTATTGAACCACTCCTGGGCTTTCCATCGAAGATAACTACTTACCAAGTCTTGAGAGTTCATCAATCCAAGGAAAGTCTAGGTCTGAATATCCTGAATAACTAGGAAGTAATTATGGTGGCTTCATATCTTTCGGCCAACGAGTTGTTGTCACGACTTAACCAAACGGAGATCCTGCAGTTTGTCATGTTGGCCCTATCAACCTGTCTAACTCCCTGCCCAGGGCCATTTCTGCTCCATCATACTGGTAATCCTGGCTCTGATTCGGCCATCGAGGGTTCCCTGGGTGAACGAGGGGCACGACCCCCTAGCCACAATAATTCATCATTTTGGTCTGACCTCCTCTAGCAAAGTTTGAGTGGTTTGGGACTCCTACCCACGACATAACTCCCCAATTCTGTTCAATGCCTTGGGGTAGATATATTGGCATCAAAGTAGACACAGGGTAACTCAGATGCATATGATCGGGGAAAGAGGGTTGTGGCCTTAGCTGTGCTGCTTCCCTCACATACCCTGTATATGAAACTTCGTACATTTGGCTTACTAGGGGTAGTGCCCTAATATACGCTTCTAGGACCAATAAAGAAGTATGATTTATCGAAGGTATCGCACCCATTGATGGTTGAGGAATCATTGAAGGGCTTGATAACATGCTGCTACCAGCATCTGTGTGATCTGATCGAAGCTCTGAGGAGACCCCATAGCCTCATCCACCATACGATTTTCCTGGACCCTTCGTTCATAAGCCTCCACATGCGAATCACTAGAGCACTCTGTGAGATGGCTATTCACACCTTGTCATCCAAACAATGGCATCACAGTGCCAACTCCCACTGTTGGTTAGAAAGTAATTTCTGCCTCTCCTGGGATTCCTAGTAGAACCCCAGCCTATGACCCTTCAATCACAAGGGTCGGCAGGCCCTACCGAATCCTCGACTAGTGTCATTTTTGTATCTTGTACTATGGCAGGAGGAGACATCTTCTCCCCTTATCCCGGCCTTTACAAAGATCCAACTTCAACACATGCACTAGGTTCCTTTCTCCTCAACCTCTAACTTCATCGAGTCAAAGTCGTGGACATAGACATACACCACGAGATCTAGATATGGCCAAACTTTGGGTCCCACTGAGCGTGCCAATTGATGCATCTTGTGATCGCCAGCCCAAGCCCAATCTCGATCAGTTCTAGCGAAGCCTGCAATCTGCAAAAGGAAATAGGCCTCGGAGAATCCAGGGGGAGATTCTCCAACGATCTAGTCAGCAATTGATGAAGAGCAAAACTAGGCAATAAAGTGTTACCTATAGTAGAAGACATACCTTCCTATTTATACTCCTCTGAAACCCTAATATCCTTGATCTATAACCTAACTTCCTTTGTTTTCTAGTGAAAGACCCAACTATAAGCCCACTTAAACATTGTTTGATTCTACTATGTCATTTGGAGGAGGAGGGCGATCGACCATACCGCCGCCGGAGGTCCGGTACCGCAGTTTCAAGTGAGAGTCCGGGTGGAGGTGGTGGTGGTGTAACGACCAGGGGTGGTGGCAGAGTAACACTTCTTTATTCTCTCGCACAACTTCTTCCCTTTTTTCCTCTTTCTTTTTTTCAAGATTTTGAAAGCGCCGCTGGGAAATCGGGAGCACCGACGTGGAATCCGTTGTTGTGGGAGGCGCTACAATAGAGAGATGCTAGTAATTGGCGCTACTCCACTGCGGCGACGAATCCGTTGCTATGGAAACTAATTTTGGAGCAATTAGGGTAACGGTCGGGGATCTGGTGGCGAGCGGGAGGAAGATGAGTGGTTGTGCGGTTGTGAACCGGCGGCGGCGAGGTTTCTGGCGGGGGCAGCGGCTGAGCACGATGGAGGAAGAGATAGAGCACGATGAGGAAGAAATGGAGCAGCCACGTCACAATTGATTTGTTCTAAGGGGGTATTTGTCATTTTAGTTTATGGGCATGCCTGAATTCACTTGGTCAATGCCGGAATTAGGGAGTTTGGTTATATCGGCACAAATTTTTTAAAAGTTGGGGTTAGATTGACACATACAATAGTTAGTTACGGTTAAATTAGCACTTTCTGGGATTTCAAGGTTATATTTACACTTACAGGCTAAACCTAGGGTTATAAATGTATTTATCCCAAAAAAATTAGAATTAAAATTATATAGTTAGAATTAATTCCTAAATGCATGTCTAAAACTCTTAAATACAAATTATAAGAATAATATAGTAAATTAATCATTAAAGTTACGAGTTGTACCTGTAAATAGACTTGCTCCTATGTTTATGATAGAAGTCCAACCTTAAAGAAAATGATTAAACTGACATGCTCTTCTGATGTTATTATTATGATAGATAAAAGTTGAAGGTAATGCAACAAAAAACGTCACTATTATTGTCCACATATCCCACAACATGGGAATTCAACCTCACAACCTAGCAGCAAGCAGACCCGAAACTGATCGATTTGATTAAAACAAATAAAACAGACTCTGAGCAAGAACATTCAGCTAGTAATTCTAAATTCATCAACCTCCCAATCAGAAGAAGGCGGCCGGTGGCAGTGTTGGTGGCGGTAATGGCAACAGAACATAGTCCTTGAAGGACACGATGCCTTGATTATCAGCCCCTTCAATTCCGAGTATCTCCGTAACCAGGTTGTAAATCTGAATGTTCTCAAAAGATGCAACTTTATGGCCCTTTCTAAACCGAGGGCCGTGACCAATAAATATACTCCTCATTTCCTCAAACTTATTATCATAACCGTGGGTTCCTCCCTTCCGTTTTTCCGCCGATGCATCCACGACCACAACGTACTCGATATCAACTAGCCCAACGATCGAAGGAATCCGACCGGCGGCGTGACCGGAACTGTAATGCAGCCTGTATGGCAGCTTCTCCTTGGTATAAACCGTCAGTCTATCTCCGTTTTTAACTTTAGGACTCTCTAACGCGCGGTTCATCTGACTCACGACATCCTCAATTTCCTTTGAAGACGTACCTTTTGGAGTTTGAATACCTAAAAGTGGTAGAAACTTTTTTATAGCGACCCAACCATCAGGGAGTTTTTTAATGTCGGTTTGCTCTAATATCTCATCTAGAAGTATCCCCCTATTCGTATCGTCCTCATTGATCATCCCGTGATCACCCAACAAAACGATGTTCACATCCTCATACACCCGTTCCTTCAATCCACTGATCAGCTTATCAATCATGTTATCAATCCTTGTAACCGCGTCTCTAACTTCTTTGGAATCAGGGCCTTTCCGGTGACCCATATTGTCCGGCTCATCGAAGTACAAGTTGAATAGCACCGGGATATCATCGCTACAAGATGTAGCATCGCATGATTTGTTGAAGTAGTTGAGCACATGATCAACTTTTTGTTCGAAAGATAGTCCTGTACTATGTTTGATGCAATCAGCTTCAGGACATTTCCAGTGTTCCCTTTCGACCTCGGTGCCGGGCCAACCATACGTCGCAGCCTTGAATCCCTCTCGCTTGGATACAGTCTCCCATAAGGGTTCGCCAAGCCACCACTTTATACACTACAAGAAAGTTGACCTTTAGCGACATATATACATGCGACCAATGTGTAAATGTTGTATATTTACTACGCTTATGGAAATATGTCGTTCATATGCGACATTTTTACGTCATTTCATTGCTATGTCACATTGTTTGTGACACGTACGCGACATACTATTTAGTGTCGCAGTATTACAACATATTGTTTCTGACACTTTACGAAAATGCCATAATTAGACGACACAATAATGATTTTGTTGTTAATTTATGGCACAATTGTATCATATCTTTCATGTGTCGTGTAATTTGTGACATGTATTTGACATTTTCTATAGTGTCTCAAGTTTACGATATATTATATACGACACTTTAGTAACATGACTTGATTATAAGACACAATTACAAGTTTGTTGCTAATTTGTGGCACAATTGTGTCATTTTGTTTTTACATTTGCCTATGTATAATTATATTTGACTTCTGCTCTACCCACGTATCATTTCAGTCACTCTCTCTCACACACTCACACACTCACACACTCACTCAGTCACGCTCACTCTCATCTCAGTGTTCGTAGCTACTTGCGAAAAATGGCGTTAAACACTGACAATTGATTAGACTAGAAGAAGAAGGAGAAGAGGAAGAACATACCTTCTCGGTTCTCTCGGCGTCCTGAACTCCGTGCTCACGCACCGTACTCTATTTTCGAGAAGCAGCCTCGGTTCGCGTAAATTCTCTGCTTCTTAATACTGTACCTTTCTGGTGTGCTAATGCTGATGATTTGATGGCGTTCTTAATTATATGCCTTACTCTTCTTGTTTCTGTTTTCATTTCGTGGTTGAGTGAAATGCTACCGCGAGAATTGATGCTTCTTCGTTTTATTTTTTTCATTAAATTTATCATCGCGCTGCCTCTTACCTGATAGAGATCGGAACTTCAAAATTTAGGGAAAACGGTTTGTTTCGAGTGATTGAGAAGTGTAATATTTGCCTGATTGATTAACAGTATTAGCTCATAGGCTTCTCCAATTTTCTATCTGAATTTCTCGAAAAATTAGGGCTAAGCTCACTAGGCCTGAATAAACAGGGGATTATTAAACATAGGCTTCTCCAATTACGGCAAGCATTATGCATGACTGTGTTTGGTGATTTTTATATACGTGGTTACGAGTACTCTTTTTTGCTCTTCTGTGAATCAATGGGTGGTTGGGGATGCATACATTTCCTTTGCCCTTGTGATTTTGATTATGTGGATTCTTTGTAGGAAAGATAATTGCTGCAAGGTCAGCATATGATTCGGAATTCCCATCCTCCATAGTCTCAGCATCCGGAAAAACTCTAGTTCCTGGCAGCAGCATTGACGAGGAATTGGATGCGGTTCAAACTGATGTAGAAGATCCTCAACTTCCAGCTAGCACTATTGATGACACTTCATCTATGGTTGATCAGGCTGCTCCAGAGGATCCTCAAGTATGTCATTATTATAGCAGTCCGTGTTGATAGATTTCCCAACTTGTAGCTGATCCTCAAGTATGTCATTCTAGCAATAGGAACATAGTATCATTTGCTAATTCAAATGCAAAACTAAGATGACCTAAATTGAAGCCTCTCCAACTTTTATATCGGCTGATAATATTTATATTTATTTTGATCGGAAGAGTTTTATCTTCGCTTCCTGTTTCCTTGCACTATCTTCCCCATCTTCCCTATGAAGCTTTCTCTGGGAAGTGAATATCAATCATACCAGCTCTTTATGTTGAGTGATCTGTAGCCACAAGCCTGATAGTCAATGCTCCCAATCTGTAAATTGGTTAGATTGACATTTGATGTCTTTAATTTAAACTTCTGTCTAGCATTTGATGTCTATGCTGAAGAGACTGACACTACTAATTCACAATCATATGCTAAAGAAAATGTTGCTGCCATAGGTAATGAATCTGCAAAACTAAGGACGAGCACCGTTCCTCCACCTGGAACTGGGCAGAAGATCTACGAAATGGATCCACCTCTAAGAGATTTCAGTGGCCACCTTGACTATAGGTATTCTCCTTCTCTCATCTTCTCATGCCATTGAACACATTGGAATTCAAGGACGCTCATATCTTATCTGGATGGTTATACGTTCAATAATAAAGCCACTAATACTGAGCAAATACTGAGCAAAAGAAATTGCTTGGTGAGTCGCTGAAATACTGAGCAAATACATCAAAAGGATCCCCCTAAACAGAAATCAAATCTAATTATACATAGGCAATTGTAAAAACAAAATGTCATAAGTGACACCGAATTGAAATAAAATATATACAGTAGCACACAAGATCAACATAAGCATGCAGACACAAGTTGATCAACAGTTAATATTGTAAATAGAAACTCACCATGTTTACTAATCGCTTTCATTCTCACTTGAGGAGGTAATATTATCAAAAAAATTGTCTTGATCACTGGAGTTATCGGAATCCTCATTACTGAAGTAATCTACTTCATCCTCAAAGTTTGCATCATCATTATCTGAACTAGATGGATTTTCAACTACGACTTCATTGTTGTTTGCTTGAAACCATAAATCATGTTGATTACCAATTCTCGTCTCTTCTTCTCCTTGCAAGTTGAAAAACTCCTCATCCTCATTGTTCTCAAATTCATTAACTTCTGGGTCAACATTAAATAAAACTCGAGGAGTCATCTTCAAAGCTACATGCCAATCAGGATTAACTGGATCTTGAACATACCAAGCTTGTTTTGCTTGAGATGCTAGAATAAATGGCTCATCAATTTTTCTATTTTTTTGATAGAGCAAGTGCTTAAAGTTGACTAGAGTGAAATTAAACTCATCACGCTTCAGACCGGTGTTGTAGTCGACCCAATCGCACTTGAACAAGATAAATTTTAAATCATTGGTATATCTCAGTTCTATTATATCTTGCAAGACACCATAAAATGACACGTCACCAGAAGTGGGATTATTGTCCTTACTACTTGAGAAACTATTCGTAGCAGCACTTACAAAAATTCCACTATTTTGTGTTTTCCTCCTATTCTCTCGCTTCTTAGTATGAAAACGTAAGCCATTTATAACGTATCCCGGGTAATGCTGGACCCATTTACTTGGTCCAGCAGCCAAGTTTCGTATATGTTCTTCTATAATATTACCACTGCTTGCATTCACCATTTGACTTACCTATAAAATTTAACGAACATTGTACTATATCTATAAACAACAACGTATATAGTGTAAATTATTTATTCATTAATTCATAAAATAACTTACGTGACTTTTAAACCAATCGTGAAAGGCTTCACAATGAAGCTTTTGCCTCTCATAACTTTTTAGGCGGCGATTTGTACGCTTCAATTCCCTCAAATGCTTCCTGCAATTTTTCAACATAACATTGTAAAATAGAAATATAACTTTAACAAATGAATTCTTTGTATGTATACTAACCCTTTAAACGTGTCAATAATTGACATGTTATTAATTACATATCTATGTGCTTGGATCCATTCAATATCGTCCAGTATGATAATTTTTGCTTTCCCAAGGGGACGACCTTCTTGTCTTGCGGAATTCTCATCACCTTTACAGTTTCTAATTGGTCTATTCAATTTTGACTCAACATCACTTAAATACATTGAACAAAAGTTCATGCATTCTTCAGCAAGATATCCCTCAGCTATAGATCCTTCTGGGTGACTTCGAGTGCGCACATAGTTTTTTAATGTGCACAAATATCTATATCAAGAAACCATGATCAGAATGTTTTTGAATGCATAAATAAATTTGATTAGAAAAAATCTGGTTACCTTTCAATAGGATACATTGAGCGAAATTGAATAGGTCCAGAAAGTTTTGCCTCTTCCGGCAGATGAACAGGTAAATGCTCCATAACATCAAAAAATGAAGGAGGAAATATTTTCTCTAATTGACAAAGCACTATGGCAACCCGGTCTTCTAAAGCTTCAAAATCACTTATAGAATGGAATTTTGAATACAATTGCTTGAAAATGTCACATAAGCCAATAATGGCTTTGCAGACATGTTTAGGAACCGACCTTCTTAAAGCAATGGGCATCAATTGTTGCATCAGAATGTGGCAATCATGACTTTTAAGGCCATATATATTTCTAGCCTCCAAATTAACACATTTGGATATGTTTGATGAGTAGCCATCTGGAACCTTTACATTCTTTAACACCTTCAACAAAATATCTTTATGCTCTCTACTAAGTGTTATATCTGATGGCGGAACAGGACCTCCATCTGCTCGAGGATGAAGTGACTTTCTGATGCCTAATTCTTGAAGGTCCAATCTTGATTGATAATTATCTTTCGTTTTACTAGTAACACCAAGCAGCGTAAACAAGATATTCTCCATGACATTTTTCTCTATATGCATGATATCTAAATTATGACGAACCAAATTTTCTTTCCAATATGGTAATTTGAAGAAAATACTAACCTTTTTCCAGTTGTATCTGCATATCGAATCAGCACGGTTGTCGTCATCCTTCTGTTTTCTTTTTCTTCCCACTTTTGGAGGAACATACTTTCCGAATTGGTACTCCATACCATCTAATTGCTCCAGTATCTCTGAGCCTGAAAATCTTTTGGGTTTTGAATTTTCACTTGGAAGAAACCGACGATGCCCCATATAACAATGCTTTTTACCATAAGTTAGCCAACGTGACTTGCAATTTTTATTGCAACACGGACATGCATATTTACCCTTTGTACTCCAACTTGACAGCATTGCATAAGCTGGAAAATCATTTATAGTCCAAAGCAGTGCAGCATGTAGATCAAACATACACTGATTTACTGCATCATAAGTAGAAACCCCTGGATTCCATAATTCTTGAAGTTCATCGATAAGAGGTTGTAAATATATATATCAATGTCATTTCCTGGACCTCGAGGACCATCAATCAAGGTTGACAAAATTATCGATGTTTGCTTCATACATCTACCAAGAGGTAAATTATAGGGAATGATAATGATAGGCCATGTGTTATGAGCATTACTCATTGATTTAAAAGGATTAAATCTATCAGCAGCTAATCCAAGTCTAACATTACGACTATCACTTGCAAACTCCAGAAATTTTTCATCAAATGATTTCCATGCTATAGAATCAGCGGGATGCCTAAGTTTTCTATCATTAATGCGCCCTTCTGCATGCCATCTCATCGAAGGAGCAGTTTTCAAAGACATAAACAACCTTTGTAGCCTCGGTTTCAGAGGAAAATAGCGAACAACTTTTGCAGGAATCTTAGCTTCTTTTTTAGATGTCCTGTTGTCTTCATCTTCAAATGTTTTATACCTCGAAGTCTTGCAGTGTTTACATTCTTCATCTTTTTCAGCCTTTTTCCAATAAAGCATGCAGTCATTAGGACACGCGTGTATCCTTTGATAATCAAGTCCCAAATCCTTGATCACTTTCCAAGCTTCTCTATAAGAGTTTGGGAATATTTCAATGTGTTGAAATGCTTCCTTTAAAAGTTCCAACAACATTGTGAAGGAGTTGTTGCTCCACCTACAAAGGGACTTTACATGCAACAATCGCACAATAAATGATAGGAAGGTAAAACTTTTGCACCTGGGAAATAACTCAACCTCAGCATGCTTCAATATATTAAAGAACTTCTCTGTGTTTTTATCAAAGTGCTTATCAGGAATATTTGTTTCACTGGGAATATTTGCATTCGTATCCTCAAAAACGGGGAATGAGGAAACGAATACATCATGAATCAAACCTTCCATGTCATCATTATCATTTACTTCCTCACTTGTATCAAATGAACGTTGTCGAATCTGCTCACCTTGAAACACCCAATTTGTATAACCTTGAAGAAAACCATTAATGATAACGTCTTCGTATACCTGAGCTCTAGTCTTTGTTCTTGAATTTCTACAATTAGTGCAGGGACATTTTATCTTTGAGTCAGTTGGCCTATTTCTGTAGGAAAAATCCAAGAAACTTTCTAAACCACGACTAAAAGCATCAGAAGTTCGATCATGTAGTAGAATCCAAGATTTGTCCATCTACATATTCATATAAATCAAGTTATTCTATTATCTGAATAATATCAAGCTGTAACAAAAATTCAAACCATAGAATAGATTGGAATGGAATAGTATATACTTCTCAGCTCATCCCATTTCGCTTGACTTCTTCACGTGCCCACTAAGTGGATGCGATAGGTAGTAAGAAGATAACTTGGGTCACCGATAGGTAGTAAGTAAACTGGAAGTGAAGAACACAAAACATTGATAAAGCTAACCTGTAATTTCTCCAATAAGTGGATGCGACTTTGTGAAGGATTGGTATTCCAATGGTTGTTTGTTGGGTGATAAATGTGGAATTCTGGTGTTTCAGAGGTTGGGGTCCTTGGGGAGGAGAGCAGGTGAGCCAACATCCATTTTTATTTTCTTTTTGTATAATGAAGAAGATGGATGGCTTTACGTGTAGGTATAGATCTATATATATATTACTATTTTCACCACAAGCTCTCATTTATGGAATTAATGTATATATCATCCATATTATTTGGTATGATATCAAGTTCTCGTATAAAATGGGAACCCCCAGACTCAGGCTTGAAAATAAATGTTGATGCCTCTTTTTTATCTCCTGATAAAGCAGGTTTAGGACTAGTGGTTAGAGATAAAAACGGTAAGGTATCACACATGGAAATGAAATGTGTTACTACTAGATCATCTTTGCATGCTGAACTTTTAGCTATTGAGTGGGGATTTCAGATTGGAAGACAGTTGCATGACTCATTCCTTGTTGAATCTGATTGCAAAATGGCTGTGTCAGGAATTTTAATCCCCTCTTCAGTAAATTGGACCTGTTTTACACTGTGTTACAATCTGAATCATTCTCTACATGGCATATTGAGGCATGTTTTTAGAGAGGCAAACTCTGTGGCAGATTTTTTATCTAAGAGAAGTCGCCACTGCTCCTTCTCCGGAACCATCTCATTGTTGGAAGCTCCCACTAAACTCAGAGGACTGATTTCTCTGGATGAACTGGGAGTTCCAAACATAAGAAAGGACTAGGTACTGCTAATGTTTTTGTTTTTTGGCAGGAGACAGCTGGAGCTCAACTCATATGGATGGACAGTGTCTTCTGGACTCATTCGGGAGAGGCTCAACTGCAAACATGAGCTGCTCACAGTGCCAGTGCCATGGTGAGCTGCTCACAGTACCAGAACCACAAAGATGCATTTGCTCATTTCCACTTTGAATGGATTTAGTTTATGGTCCAATTTTGATCAAGTGGCTAAGTTGTGCTTCGAATTTTCGATCACTAAACTGCTCCTTGACAACAAATTGGACTGTGATGATCTAAATCCGCATCAAGTACACCTTGATTTTGCTCCAAACCCAGACTAGATGTAGTTTTATTCTAGAACTATCTTTTGGAACCTCACTTGCTTCTTGCCAAATTTGGCTTGTAAATCTCTTTTGTATTAACTCTACTTCTAAGTGCCATTTTGGCCACCATTGGGGTTTAGGGTGCCCAATAAATCCCCTCCACCATGGTGTGGTTTTATTAAAAAAAAAAAAAAAGTTCTCGTGTATCATCCAAAGGAACTTTTATGGTATTTAATGTATATCATCCATATTATTCCGTATGATATTTAATTGGATAATGCCCCATATATATCACACATAAGTTTATGGACAGTGCATAGGAACTTTTTCTTTAAATGTTTTAATTTTTTAAGAATTTAAACATTGTATTTCATAAGTTAAAACAAGTAATAATATGTACTTGAGTTTAAAAACATATTATATACGATGAACCCTTTAAATACGATGAACCCTTATGAAATCCAACATTAAATTTAACTATTTTAGTATGCATGTCATATGTGTGACCATGTTAAAACCAATCTTGCAAAAAGAAAAATATTTTTATTTGGTTTTTATTTAAAGAGCAAATGTATACATGCCGTATTCACTTGATATATAAGTATATGATAAATGTATACATGCCGTATTCACTTTGAAACACAGTGAAGATATTTAAAGGAATAGTAGTTCTCCTGATATTTAAAGGGATAGTAGTTCTCCAAGTAGTGTTGTATGCTTTATTCTCTAGCCTTGTACTCCCCCTTGACTTGTTGGACCACGATCTAGGAGTCGCTGAATATGTCTAGATCTCAGACCTTGAGCTCCTCTGCTAGTCTAAGATCGGTGATCAGGGTTTCATATTCAACTTCGTTGTTTGTGGCCTTTAAGTTAAAATGCAGTGCATAGGGATAATCTGTGCCATTAGGGCTAGTGAGAAGCACACATTTTCCACTTTCCCCCGAGTGTGAGGAAACGGTTTGGGTTGAAACAGATTAGGTTAAAATGCGGTGATATCCATTTGTTGGGTCGTGTCTGGTCGACTTGGGTTACTGTCGTGTCTGGTTGAAACGTGTCAGTTTTTCCCCTCATGTCGCGTTGGGTTGTTGCATGTCATGTTACTCTCGTGTAATTTTTATACTGGGGTTAGGTTAGACCGGGTCAAAATATTTCTAGATTGGATCGGGTCAGGTTACTGTTGTGTCATTTTTTGAAATTGGTGTTTTGTTCAAGTGGAATCATGTCAGTTGGTTTTTAGTATGTTTCATATTAGATTTGGGTGTATTTGACTATGCCATTGGATTAAATTCGGGTTGTCTAGGTTATTTTTCAATGATATAATTGTTACAATTGCATTATTATCAGGTTTTGTTTCCTTTTAACTTGTAACTATTATTCATTAGATTTATAATGTTAACCGTGCTAGAGCATTTTTAACTTAACCTTGTGTATTTAGATTTGTTATGATTTGACTTTACATAAGCATATTTGTAGACTTTTAGTAAATAAAATTCCTACTTTATTCTCATATAGAATTCCGTATAGAATTCCTACTCCCTGTTTAGACGCCTCTGTTTACACGCTTCTATCCCTTCTCTTCTTATGGATCTGGATAGAGTAAATCCAATAACATGCATCAATTACGGAAGGAGATTGATGGATTAATATTCTTGAGCTTAATATAGAATTTGCCTCTTCTATGTCAAATTTTCCGCTCAATTTTTCCAAATCTTTGCCTGGCGCTGAAATTTCCCTCCCAAATCTTTGCCTCCTGATTCTACGGATAGGGTTATCCCAATCCAGTATAACAACCATCCCAATATTGACTTCTCTCATTTGCCATCATCCACAAGATTTGATTTATTTATTTTTCGGTTGAAGGTGTGAGCGTAAGTAATCAATCGCAAATCATTATTTTGTCTGTATTGCCTTTGCCATCATCATCACCAAAGAGGGGATCACGATTTATATATTTTCTATTTTTCAAATTTTACTTTCATATGTATATTTGGTTTGGTTAATTACTGCACATTATTCTAGATTTGATGTAGACATGGAATCAGTTATTGTAAGAACATTTTTGGGTTTTTATCATGGAGATGGATGATTGGAAACGTTTGTGTAGCCTTTAAGTGTGAGATTCTTTTTTATATTTTAAAACTAGGGACTGAGTGTACTGTAAATATTTTTTGTTTGAGTGGTAATTAAATGATGTATATGGATGTTTTTGGGAGAGCAAAACAACAATGCTTTTGATGCACTAGAACAGGGGTAAGTGGTTCTGGTCGAAAATCAGTTCTGTTGGAAAAGGGGTAAGTGGTTCTAGTCGAAAATCAGTTTTATTGGAAACCAGAGAACTTTTTCATAGGCGTGTTTCCGGGCACCAGTGTAAATGAGCTCTTTCTGTAGCCTTAACTGGGATATGATTAACCTTTATATTAAAATTATTGGTACTGTTGTAGTGTATTTGTGAATATTGTACTTTTCCCCTGCAGAAAGGTATCGGTGAAAATGAGAGTTTATACTCTACAGTTTGGCAGCATTCATTAATCTCTGATCTCTGCATTTTGGTTTTAATTTTTTTTTTTAAAAGGTGTTTTTGAGAGTGTTGTATTTACTGGGGGAATTAGAAAGAACCTTGAAGGTAATCAAGGTATATGACTGATGTATTTTCTATTTTCCATACTTTACAGTTTAGTTTTTACCAATAACATAAATATTTTAGTTTTTACCGTAAAATCATAAATATTTTTGCTGCGGGTTTAGAATGAATATGGAGTTGAATTCCTTTTGTTGTGTATTTGGAATTGAATTTTTCTCCCTATCCCTTTGTAGTTGATCATGGCACCTCTTAGTAAAAAATGTCGGATTGGGTCAATGTTGGATGCCGAAGTTGACGATACTACTAGGGAAAATGGTAGTGTTAATATGGAATCAACAAGATCATCATCAGATAGCGATTCTGACATTTCAGACAGCGAATCATCGGATGATGGAGAACCTGATCAGACACAAGACAATGATGGTTGTGTAAGCAAACAAGGTAATTTCATTGGTAGTTTGGTGATTGATTCAATTCTTTGTTTCTATTTTTTTATTCATAACGTAAATTTTATTGATGATGCATGAGATTTTTTTTTTCAAAATATGTTCTTTCACTACAGCTTTTATTGAGTTTTTCAAAAATACAAATCATGATTACTTTAAGTACTAATTATTCACATAAATAGTTACACGAGGACAAGTACTAATTATTCACATAAATAGTTACACGAGGACAAGCGAAATTGGGATTTGAGTGGGGAACGGGAAAGGTTTTGTTGCTTCAACTAGATGATAAAAATCACGTAATTGGAAGCAATGCTGCTGGATTTTCATCCCAGTTAGGGGTATTGGGAAAAGATGGAAACAAATTGCCCCTTACCTATACAGATTGGAGGGCAGTGCCTCGTACTCAAAAAGATATTGTCTGGGATGAAATTCAGGTACCATGTTCAGTTTAAGTTTTAACGTATGATGTTCTATTTTAATATGTACATTTCCACCACTTAATATGAAATTCATATTTTTATATGTGCATTTCTATGTTTTGCTTGTAGGAGAATACAAATCTTGCTGACAATTGCAAAAGAAATTGTTTGAAAAAACTTGGAAGGATCTGGAAAGATTGGAAGAATAGAGTTAAAGCAAAACATTTTACTCCATATAAGTGCGACAAATCTGCTTTACTTTCTAGATGCCCAGATAGAGTGGAAGCTGATCAATGGCCTATATTGGTGAATTATTGGCTTTCTAAGAAAGCAAAGGTTAGCAATAAAATTTTACATAATCAAATGTAATTTCTTATTCAATTACATCTCTTTACTAAAATTATCAAACTAAAATTTTCCTCTGGTCATTTCGCATCACAGACAATTAGCAAGAAAAATAAAAATAGTCGAAAGCAAATCAAACTACCCCCTAGACTTGGAAAAAAGAGCATGGCCATTGTAAGAGAAGAGGTATTGCACACAACAACTTTGTAGTAGTATTTTTTACCAAATTGATTTTAATATCTATCCATGACATTTGCATGAAATATTTTCCATTTCGAACAGTTACGACAAGAATTTGGTAAAGATCCGTCCATGTTGGATTTGTTCTTACATTCAAGAAAGGGAAAGTCTGGAAAACTGGTAGATCAAAGTACCGAAGAAAAAATAGTATGCAATCTTACTGTGAATTTTGTTTTCTGAATATTATTATCATGTTTCTTTGGAGTGATCAGATGAGCTACCTTCATATCTGTAAATTGTTGTGCTATATACACTCTTTGTCCCAGCAAATCCTGTGAAGAGTCTGGAATCTAGTTATCTGTTAGTTTTATTTGTTCCCCTTTTTGAACTTCCCAAAGGATATTCTGTCGTAGAAGTTCCCGAGCCTATAAGATTGATTTCCACGCCCAACTGTCTGTAGCCTTTGGTCTACATTCCATGAATTGTTGTTGTCTACAGTACTTTGATTTAAAAACTGCGACAAAAAAAGAGTCTTTGTCCTATAGAATTGACCAAGTATGCTTAGCCAGCAAAGCTTTGTTCATCCTTTCTATGGAACGAAGTCCTAACCCACCTTTACTAGTTACACATATTTGACCAAGCCACCCAATAAATCCCTCTATTCTCAGGTTCACCTTTCCAGATAAACTCGGATGTTATGGCATATATTCTCTGGGCCACTGATTTTGGGATTTTAAATATGCCTGATGGATATAACGGCATTGCTGAGATGACATGCTTAGCTAATGTTATCCTCCCTTCCAGGCTCAAAGATCGTGTTTTCCAGTTGTCAAATCTTGCCCCGATCTCTTCTTTTTGGTTGGCTTTATGAAATTGATTCGTAAATATATGTATATCTAGGTGTGTTTTTTTTCTTCATAATATGGTGCAGCTACGCATATTTCTGTGCAAGTTTGAGAATGTATGGTTGTAGATGTGTTTTGTTTACTTTGTGCATATAAGTTTAGGCCTGGACCTCTATGTAGGTGGGTTCATATGTACAGGATGTAATTGTAATTGCTTTGTGTGGGTGCTGATATATTTTTCGAGTGCATGAATATTTTGATAGTTTGTAGTAGTATAAATGCTTTAATTATGTTTGGTTCGAATGTGATGTGTTTGGGGTCATATTTGTATGCATATTTTGACTTTGTGTGGGTGTATGTATATTTTGTTTATATATTGCAGGGGTGTGGTTCAAGTTGTTTTTATATATATGTTATCATTTTTCAGGGACGTTTGCTAGAACTAAAACAACTACCTGAGCATTTGAGAGATGATGTTGCTGCTAATAATGAGATTTATGAAAATGTTGTTGGGAAAGAAGCACCTGGGTGTTTACGTAGTAGCACTGATACTTCAAAGTGCAAGAATTTGATCTTCACATCGAGGGAAGAATTCGATAAAGCAGTCCAACAGAAATCTACTGAAGAAGTAGCAAGTGTCCGAAAGAATTTTGGAAATATGTTGTCTAAGTTTCAAAATGATTATTGTTAAAAAATGGAGATGCTTCAAACTCGGCTCGATACAATTGAGAATCAAAATGCACATGTAAGTTCTCGTTAACTGTTACATTCAAATATTTTAATGTAGTAATAACTATATGCTTTAATATGTGTTAGGTACCAGGGTCTTCAAATTCAAGACGCATATTAGCAGTTAATAATGAATCATCATCTCAAAAGTTCAATAATTTGAAGATTTCTCAACCAAGCAACAAGTTTGAGGTATTAAAAATCACGTAAACTCATTCTCTTTATTTTATTGAATTAAGCATATATATTTTTTAATATTTTTCTTATCAGGTGAGTAAAGAGAAAAATATTTCAGAGGAGAACAACATAAATGTTGCTTTAGATGGCATATTATCAAAACCACAGGTATATATTATCTAGAATTAATATCAATATATTAAGTGTGTTCGCAAAATATAATCTTGGTATTTTTTATTTGCTGCTTAGGTAAAAAATGCAGCACCAAGAAAGAGCAAGAGGAAGGCAACATAGCTTTGGGTGGAACAATTGATATATTTTTATTCTCATCTTACAGCATTTTAGAGATAATATAAGTTTCAATCACGTTTATTAGTTTGGTGTCATGATAACTATTTTCAACATTCAGACTTTTATTTTTTTAATATTGAAAATTTTAGAGATTATTTCTTATTGGGTATTTTTTATTTTAGTACATTAATTAAATATGTTATTTATAGTTAAATTATTTTATTATTTAACTATAGTGTAATATAATATATTTACTTCTAATATATTATTATATACTTCTAATATAATATACTTAAGTGATGTTAAATATGTTGTATTATTTGTGACTAATTAACATTATTTGTGATAAATATAGTTTATGTCGTAATAATATAAGACACTTATGCGGTTATTACATGTGTTGTAAAAGACCACTTCACACTATTTTACGTGTCACAAATATGGATGCAAATTACATGGCGGTAATTTAATTAATGTCATATAGTATGTCGCAAAGATACATGTGTCAATGTATGTAAATGTTGCATAATGTGTTGTGAATGACAATGCTTCACTAAATGTAAATGTTGCATAATGTGTCATAAAAACACATGCAACACTAAGTGCAAATGATGTATAATGTGTCACAAAAACACGTGCAACACTAATAGCAAATGATGCATAATGTGTCACAAATACACGTGCAACACTAAGTGCAAATGATGCATAATGTGTCATAAGAACACATGCAACACTAAGTACAAATGATGCATAATGTGTTGCAAACATCGATGCAACATTAAAATTAAGTGTAGCAAAAAAGTCGCAAATTATATGACATTTATACTAGCGATACAAAAAGTGTCATCTAATTTGCGTCACAATAAGAATATTGTGTAGTGAAAATACTACATGGGCAATCACAACACATTAAAAAGTGATACAAAAAGTGTCGCAAATGTCCTTTTGCGACACTATATTATTGACAATGGCACATTTTATATGTCGCAAAAGGGGGTGTTTGTTGTAGTGATACTGGTGTCAGTCTTAATGAACTTCTCGTCGTTTTTGTCAATGAATTTGCTATTGATAATGCCGTGATTAGCAGGGTACAAACCGGTGGCGATTGAGTAGTGATTGGGGAATGTTTCGGAGGGAAACACTGGGATCAGACCCTCATCAGCTTCAGTCCCGCCATCTGATTAACTTGCTGATGTTTGGAATTTCATTCTTCGATTTGTACTGAAATGAAAACCCATCGGTGGAAATCATTAGGACAACTGGGTTCATGAGTTTTTTCAGCGGACGAGCAAGTCGGGTTCTGAAGATGAAGAGTGGGAGAGGAAGAAGTCAACCTCGGAGGGTTTAACTGCAAAGGCTATTGTAGCTAAAGAGAGAGCTACACAAGCTGTGAGGATAAGAGGGGTAAGAATGATTTTCTTAGTCGTAATTGGGACTAGCCGGCTTTCGCCGGCTAGAAGTGGGGACTGAGACTCCGAGTCCATTATATGGGGTTTTCAGTTGAGAAGACAAGGATTGAAGAATGGTGAGGAGTGTGGTTAAAGGATTGAAGTATGATCATATTTATATGTGCAAATTGGGGACCGATAGCGGGCTTCACATGTGATGAGAGTTGGATCCGAGGCTTTGTTTGAGGCGGAGCTTATAAACTATTTTGTTTATAATTAAAACACTTTTAAATGTTTGATAAAATGTTAAAAATAATTTATTTTAGAAGCAGAAGTTATTTTTAGGAAAAAAATAGAAACTGATCTCCCCTACTTTCAAAATAAATTAATTTTACTTATAATCACAGCTCTGCCATCCCTTGGATCCTAAACTCTCTCTCATGTCAAAAGGCCATGCTACTACTCTCTACTGAGGCGCTATATCATACAATCTACTGGCTCGAAGTTTAACAGCTAAAGAAAAATCTCCAAATCCAATTATACCTTCTGATTATACCTTCGTTCCTGGTACAATTATGACACATTAAATAAGTAATAAGCATCTTCCTCGTATTTCTAATCTCCTTTTTCCCCATCTCAAAAAAAAGAACTCTACTTTTTTTCTCTGATCCTCTTTCCCCATATTCTCATCATTAGAAAATGGGGAAACATGTTGAAAAATATATCTCACATTAGTTTCTTACAACGATAAAAACTAATATATAAGATATTAGGTCACATACACTTAGTACCAATTGGTTTTAAGATGGAAGCATGAGATACCTTGAAATTTAGCACGGTAGCAGAGCTCAGGTTGGGTTTATTGGGCCCATGTGTGGATCCCCTTTAATTTAGCCCAACATGGATCATGGAGTGTTTCCATATTGACACGTAAGGGGGGGTGTTGAAAGATATATCTCACACCGGTTTCTTAAAAGGATAATAACTAATATATAAGATCTTGGGTCACACCACTTAGTAACAATTGATTTTAAGATGGTAATCCAAGATACATTGAAATTTAACAAAACAATAAGTAGTTTTTAAATAAATATTATTTGAATGTTTATGTTATTGAATAAGTGTGGAATTGTCTCTATATATTAGTATTGTTCTTCGACCTAATAGATTAAATCATTGTGTTCATAATTATCGCTCGATTTAGTTTTTCATGTCAGTATATTTTGTCAAATTTAATTGTATAGATCGTGTATACGTGGTTTCTTTTGAGTTTTTATATTCCTTCTAATGGGATGAGTAGACCTGCATTTTTCAAAATTTTTTACACACTAATGGAAAATACCCACATAGGCACCAGTAATTCACCACAAAGGCACCGTAATTCACCACAAAGGCACCGTAATTTGCCCCCCTGAGACACCGGTGCCTAAGTGATCCGATGCAAATTTACAAAGTTTTGAGCATCAGTAAGGCTTGCCAGTGCTAAAGAATATGTGCACCAGTATCTCTAGGTACCGGTGCTAGTTGAGTTCTACACCGGTGTTCAAAAAGCCATAACCAGTTAAAGATTTTGGGCACTGGTATGTTGAAATACATACAGTTGCTCATTTTAGTCAGCACCGAGTGTTATTTTGGTACCGGTGTCTATGTTATTTTTTAATCAGCTGATATTGTAGAACCAGCTTATCAATTTGTAGCACCAGAATATAATTGTTTGTTCAACTATTTTAGCACATGTATGAATTCAAAGCACTGGTTTCCATAATTTGACAAGTATGGATGAAATGTAGCACCGGTATGGTATTAATTTTATTAATGATGCTAGTATTATAAAAAAAATTTGAAATGGATATTAAATTTTTCCCCATCCTGGATCAAATACGGAGAAAATGTATTCAATAAATTCCACAGAACTTATTGTAAAAAATTAAATTTTCTATTGAAAATAATGTGAATCCACAATTGAAAATAAAGAAACTACAAAACATCATTGTTAATAAACTACTCTTATCACCCATCCAAATCAAAATCTCACACCTATCAATCTATTAAATTTCCTTTGGCATCAATATTTGTCTTTGCATATTTTTTGAGTAAACTTTAACCCATTCCTCGCACCATTTCTCAGCCACCTCTTGAAGTTCATATGCGTTGTATACCCCTTTGTCCTCTGGAAAATCCTGCGATTTGATTAAATGTTAGGCAGTATGACGTTGTACTGAAAATGAAGGAAGAATTTTTTTTTAGTAGTTTTGGTACTTACATCACGTAGATTCTTTGAAGTTCTCTTCAAGACTAACTCTTCCAGGAATAGCATGACATAATAGGCGCATTCCCAGTAACTCCCTTTTTTCGGTGCTAAGACAGAAAACAACAATTGTATGGAAACCAAAAAATTTATGAAGTACTTGTAAAATCTTTTTGAAAGATATGAATACTTAGCTAATGTTTTTTATGTTCCAGGTAAAATCTTTTGAGGGTTCTTTCATCCTCTTCTCCCTCTCATATTTACATGCAAGCATGCAGATATATTTTTTTCAAATATTAATAACAAAACTTTGAAGGGAAAAATGAATTATAATTGAATGGGTAGAAATACCTACAAATCACTTAGCTTTCGACGTAATCGGTGAATTTTACACCACCGGTCAACGTGTCCAAGGTGAAAACACTACTCGTACCGGGACAAATGATGACGAGGAACTAATGTTGCCTACGTTAATCTTAACAAATTAATATGTTGGAAATATGTTATTAAACACATAGTAATGGTATAAAATTAAGAAAATGTGGTTGACCTCCTGAGGTAGGGTACCAAATACATGTCAGCTTCATATGCAATCATCGTATCCCAGATGAGGCCAATCCGCTTAGTGATATCACTCTCTTCATTCCCAGTGTTAAGCCTTCCTGTGTTCGAGACACATAATTGGATTCGACCCATGGTTTTTTCTTCGCTTTACTCGACAGGTCCCTGTCAGTTTAGGTATTCAAATCTGTGTAAAATTAGAATGGAAAATTTTGAAACATGAAACTTACCCCATCCACAAATCCATCTGAGCGTTCGAGATCCATGTTATGCCATAACAATTCCTAAGCTTGCCTACGAACTACAACATTTGCTCGACATCTAGGCAACGTTTGACAGGTCTGGAAAATGTGGATTCTGGAAACTTGGTGAAATACGCAACCTTTCCATTAGCATTCATTTCCACTGCCACCTTATTGCAATATTTGATGAACTCCTTCATCACTGGATAGCCCGTCAAATTGCATATGTTTACAATCTGCATGTGCAAAGTTGAAATAGAAATCATTAAGTAGATAAAAAATGTTGAAATAAAATAGTAACGTGGTATAAATGTAGTATCAATTTCATAGGCTTTAGTTTGTCCAACGGTTGCTTTCTCAGCCTGTAACTGGTCGTAAAACTGGATGGCTTTTTCGATGATGTATTTGTAGGTTATTACACGCTACAGATTAACAATGTTATATTGAACACTTGGTATATATATACATAATATAAATTGGTTTAGGGAAATTACCTCATCCTCGCTGAGATCTAGGAATACCTAGTCTTAGTCTGTAGAATCCTTCAGATGCATGCCCTTCTCCCTTTCCTTTGAGGGATCATCATCTTGGTTGACCAAAACTACCGGCCAATCAACCACATGTCCAAGGGCCTCTCCAACGTCGATGGAATTTTTATTAGCTGAAGGAAATCTTTCCTTAGCATGGAAGACTGGCTCACAAACTTGGACACGAGGAACTCCACCGGTCAAACTCTGGCTACGGCGGATATTTGGGAGAAACACTTTTGCCACCTTGACCCTTAATTCGTCAAGGTTATTGATAAACAAGGTAACCTTGTCCCCCATCTGTCATGCATTACAGAACAGGATTTGTTAGAATACAAAATAAAATTACAGGATATAGTTGTGAGGATCATGTAAATTAAATGGTATTGAAAACTATTTTTGTACCTCCTCATTATCCTCCTTATCGCTATGATCACCCTCAGACTTGGTTTTAGCAGTGCCAACCTAGACCAATACCTTCTCAATGAACGACTTTGGATCATCAAGACCCGTTGGGATTTGAACTCATCCAGCAACTACAATCCCCTTGGCTAGCTGGTCAAGGTATACCACCATCGCTTTGACCACCGGTTGTTCTCTAGGTTACTTCTTTAGGATTGCCAACCTGGGTGACGAGCTGCGTACGCACTTGCTTTGGCTGCAGGTGAGATGGGGTACCGCAATAGCTGCAGGGAGGTTAGTCTGAGTACCTCTATACCTCCCTGGGTGATCCTTCTTATAGGTTTCCTTTATCAAAATGTCATCACCGGGTTCCAGGATCCGGGTGCCCTTTCCAGCCTCCTCGTTCATCCTTATCTGTGAAATATGTCAGAGTTAAATACATTGCAATGAAGGGATAATAGTATTTTAAATTATGTAAAGAAAGGTTGTTTAACTAAGAAAAAAAGTACTTACAATATCAGCAGTGATGGCCCTGTCCTTTGGGTCAGTATATTCACCCTTATCCCCCAGCTTGTTGGACTCGAGGTAGACCAATGATGTGTCAGCATTGAAATTCCTTGTACTCAACTTATGTTCAATCTCATCCTCCGTGTAGCCTTGACCATTAAGTTTGGTTCTCTCTTCTTCTTTCAACTTCTCGACAATCTTGGCCCCAGTTACTCGGTGACCTCTCCTACCAGTTCGATGGATATATTTCTTTTGCTTTAATTGGGTGCTAACGGTGGCCAATATTTTCAATGCAATTCACAATATGTAAATCTTGTATTTAGTAATGCATATAAGCAACTCATAATATGTGAAGTTATTACACGATTGTCCATAAGAGGTTACCTCAAATTCTGGCGTCATCCTCATTTTGTAGAACCTGTTTCACTCCTCCCTTTCCATCCAATTGTACTTTTCCTAAGGTTTTGTTTTGGATTTTTTTGTGGCATTAGCCACCTCATGGATGTATTTTCTTGCAATCTTGGACTTCCAATTGCGGTGGTCATTTCCTGCATTGACATAAACAATTCCCTTCAATTTTAAAAGCTGTGTTGCAGTCAATTTTTGCTTGAATTTGAAGCTCTTCTGCATTGAATTTAAAAGATAAATTTTGTAAATTCGTAATGGTTGTAATATAAAATAATGGAAATTTTCAAATTGTCGGTATAAATGGATCTTACCAAAATATCTTTCTATGCCTCCTCCTTGGTGTCAGCAGGGACATTATTCCAGTGTCTATGAGTTCCAAACTTGATGCGGTGCCGGAACGCATGGTTTTAATATGCAGTACACATGGTCTAATTTTTTGTGTAGACCATGTCAACCAAGTTGAACTAAACCGCATATGACCCTCTACTTTTCGAGCATCACTGATTGACACGTAATTATCCCACGTTTCTTGCACCAAGTATTAATTTCAAATTGGTTGAAGGCTTTCCGGTTCTTTCCCTCTGCCTTTGATACATCATCTGTTCTGACCTTCTTTCTAGGATCTTTTCTCACCAGAGGCTTCTCATCTAGTGAAGAGTGAACTAGATCTTTAGTGGGACCAGGTTCCTCAATTTGTATGTTGAGGGAAACGACGGGCGTGGCAGGCTCATCGGACATGATTTTTTCTTGTGTCTCACCTTTCTTTCTCTTGGCGATGCCTTTCTTTGATTTAGGAGGCATCTACAAACCACAATAAAAATCCATCAATAACCAGGATTCTTGATCCACAACCAATAAATAACGCAATCCACAAACATTCGAAGTAAAAAAAAGAACCAATAAATTACTCAACCACAATTGACATAAAATACACTAAAAGAACATATTGAGACCAACCAAGAACCACAACAATCCATTTGAACTTAATCCACAACCAACAAGCAATACTATTAGAACTTATAAATAACCAAGGATATCGCCTTTCATTTGAACCCAATCCTCGGCGTTCAAACATTACACTATTAGAACTCAATCACAACCAGGAGACAACCAAGAGATAACCAATATACAATGTACCATTTCACAACAAAAACTTGTATAATTAGAAAATATACAATGTAATAAAATCCATTACCACAAAACACAAAGAGTATCCACAACAATGTCATTTTTGTTCTTTGAGGAAATTCATCGAACATGAAATGTGCATACTATAATTCATGATTCCAAAGGCTAAATCACTAACTTTTAAGAACATAAAATGCATAGGGGATACTTACCTTCGATTTATAAGACCGTTTGTAGTAAAGGGAGGCCCAAATGGCCAGCGGAATGATGAACTTGACGAACTCGCCGAAAAGGGCAGAGGCATCGCTTTGGGGTTTATTTCTTCGGCCTCCTTGCTAAACAATTGTTGCCCCTTGATGTTATATACACGGTGGGGTTAATGTGGGAGTTATCGGGAGTGATGGATAGTTATAGATAGGTGAGACGTGGAGGGACCGACGTCAATGGCGGAAGGGGAAGATGAACCGCCGTCGAGGAGGATGAAACCGATGGCGGTTCCTTCTCTTGGCCCTTTTATATTACAAACAGTAGCACCAGTATAAGTATTACGATACTGGTGCCTATGCTAAATATTAGAGTATCTAAGGATGTTGAAAGATCTGAAAAACTAATTATGTAGCACCAGTACAAAGGCATGTTCAAATGAGTCACATACATGTACCATTATGCTTCATACAAGTGCCTTTGAGAATAATACTGGTGCCAATTGGTGGGTAACAAAGCTGCGTTAGGTTGCATTAAATCAGCAAAATTAATTTTTCCAAGACCCCGGAGTAATAGGTCTTCAAAATTTCTAAGTATGTAGAACCGGTATGATATCGGTTCCTTTGCACACATTACTAGTGCCTATCTGTGGTTAACGCAATTGCGCCATACTGCTTTAAATGGACATATTTATTTCTGGCAAGGGACATAGAGCAAATGTCAAAAATTTTGGTAAAGTCCTGAGCACCTGTATTATGACTGGTGCCAATGAATTTAATACTAGTGCCTATGAAATTTAATTTTCCCGCCTTATTCTGGCTGAATATATTTAAACATTTTTGTTCCCTCAAACATTTATAGCACCGCTACAATGGTTTAGATACCGGTGCTAAGATAATTTTTATCATTCACATGTTCTCATTTGGGCCCCATTATGGGATTAGCCAGATGACAAAATTGATCTAAAAAAATTATTTAAATATGTACGATGGAGATATCCCGGTATTGGGGATAATTGTGTAATCTAAATATGCTATAATATTTATGTAGTAAAATTATGTTACGACCCAAAAAGTTTTAAAAACTATTAGGGCCATGAATTATTTCCACAAGTGTAATAACTCGGTTTATAAAATTCATGTGGACATGTTTGAAGAAGAATTTAATCTAGGAGCATTCCCGAGGCCAACTTTAAAAATTATTGCAAATTGACCCTTCGTATGAATTTATCCTTTACACCTTCCGTTGCTATGCCACCCATGAATTTTCATTTCATTGAATAATTTTGGAAAAGATAAATAATCGTTAATGTTTGGAGAAATGAGAAAAACCACTAGTATACATTCCAAAGTAAATGATAGCTGCTTATGTGGGGAACTAAGAGATTTCGCAAAGGTAAAGGTTAATGAAGACTTATTCGATGTCTATCATTAACTCGGCGTCAAAATTGGAAAATACATTTGGGGAGGGGGGGGGGTAAGTTTTCAATTACCATTGAGCGGATTTCAATTTGGAGTTACGAGCAAACTTTTTACTTTTTGTACTTTTGTTCCTCCAAGAAAGTTGGAATTGTTAAAATCCAAAATTGGTCAAACAAAAATGAAATTCAATGTTGGGAGATGGAAACTTTGTGTGTTGGACATGACTGGGCAAAAGAAAGGGCTCAATTGTGAACTTTGACCACTACAACAAATTCTTTGAAAATTACACTGTGGTCCCCAATTGTGTTACACCAACGACTGTTGCTCCAATGTACTTGATTTTTGTTATTATTAGTTTTTAACCAAAGATTGTTGCTTCAATGCACTTGACTTTTTTTATGTAGGTTTTAATATGAGTTTATAATAAAAATGAATTTTTGGCGGATTTTTTTAAAAGCGTCATTATGTGTTGTAGAGTAACTTAGTGTGGTTTACTTAACTGTAATAAATGAAAATCATGAACGATTTACATAACCTCCTCGTGACCGATCATTGATAATCACTTCACGTCAAACTAAGAAAATACATCGGGGCTAAATATTTCCGATTAACTTCGAGCGGATTTCAATTTCGAGTTACGAGCAAATATTTTACTTTTTGCACTTAGATCCCTCTAAGAAAGTTGGAATTCTCAAATTCCAAAATTGGCTGAATAAGTACTCATTCGTACCTCCATACTTGGGCCTGGTTCTTTAGTAGTGCATCCTCAAGAAATCCTTTTGCAATGTGTAAGATGTATTTGGATAAACATGTGGGGATTTTGAAGCCTGGAAGAATGAGTTTGAAGAAGTGAGGTTTTGATGGTGAATTTTTCATGTCTGACAAACTAACAATTCACCTAGCTGGATATAGGATATAAATAGTAATCTCAATGCCCAGCAATAAAGAGGCCATTTATGTTCATCATTACAATACGATTATAGCAGTCTATTCATATTTTCACGGTGGTTATTCCTATTCTGTAACTTCTTTGTCATTATTATGAGCATGGTGTAGTTATTTACATCTCTTAAGTAAAAATATAGGATAAAGGAACTTAAAATTATATAAGTACTGTAGCTACCATAAATACATTTAAAAATTAATTTCAACAATAATAACTTGAAAATGGTTTCACTTCCCGAAAGAAGTTGTATTGTCCAATTCATATGACCTTGATCCCATACAAATGTCCTCCGCAACGTCATTATCGATCTGTGACGGGAAAGGTTTAACTGCCTTGATTGCATCTATAAATCGATAGCTTAGAACTTTCCCCAAATGGTCAAACCATGTTCGTTGAAATTGGCAATCCATACGCAAATTTTGAACATCTGCCTCCATGGCCAAAACCCTAGATTCTATTGGTGGGGCAAATCGCGAGGGTCCCATCTTGCAAATATCGGTGCCTATGTGTTACAAATCGATGCCTATGTATGTCGAGCGCAGCCGCTTTAATCCTATTTTTAATCTTTTTTTGAGACCAGAGAGGAAAGGTCAATTTTTGTCTAAGTATTTAGCACCGGTATTGTAACCGGTGCCATATTTGATAATACCTGTGCTATTTTTCCATTGAAGCACTCGACGCAACTGTTTTAGTGCATATTTCAAATATTTGTCGAGACTAGAGAGCTAAATTTAATTTTCTGTCTAAGTTACATGCACTAGTACTAATACCGGTGCCTTGGTTAAAAATACCGGTGCCTTGGTATATTACACACAGCCTGATGCAACTGCTTTAATGATACTTTTAAATCTTTTTTTAGACCAGAGAGCAAAATTCAAAAAATTCTGCCAACTACATAGCACTAGTATGTATACAGGTGTCGTTACTTATATTACCGGTGCTTTTACTTGAAACAGAGCATATACTCTTTTTATAAGCACCGGTATATGATTCAAATATCGGTGCTAAGACATCATTCAATAGAAAATTCATCATAAAAACATACAGAAAATAGAAATTAAAAACCAAACGATTAGTGACCACTTGTAATTCATTGGGGGTATACAAAAGGGTACAAAAGAGTACAATACACCTAACCTATTTCCCTATCTTTTCCTTTTCAAGACTACATAACCACTCACAATATGACCATTCATGTCCACCCAAAATCTATCTACATGTGATCGTCTACATACGGATGGTCCACCGATGTCCTCTAAACTCGGGAAGGCCGAGGGAAACTCAGCTATTTAAGATTTGACGGGCCAATCAATCTCATTTTTAAAATACAACTTCTTCCCATAGAGTACAACATGAAACTTCTCATTGATTGGGTCTTGGATATAAAATACTTGGCGAGCTTGGGCGGTTAAGATGAACTTGTCGTTCTTGTAACCCACTCGGTTCATGTCCACCAACTAAAACCCATGAGCTTCTCTGAACAAACCCCTATACCATTTTAAACCCATCTACACTTGAAGAAAACAACTTTAAACTCAACACAATCCAACTCCCAAATCTCCTGGATCAACTCATAAAAAGACCATAACTGCGACGATAGGTTTTTTGTCTTTCTTACTTGCTTGGCACATGGATTCAGAATTCACGTAAACCCCGTTGTTCTGATTTGTGCTCTTGCTGTCCTTGGCCACTATTGTAAAGCAATATCCATTAGTGTCATAGCCCGTGCATCTTTTCACGGTGTAGTCGGGTGTCCTTGCAAATGCTCAAAATTTTGTAGACATTCCATCTACATCACTACGATTATAAAACCAATTCACAAATTTTGAAGATTGCTCCAGTTGTATTGGATTCGATGGCCATTCGTGATAGAGTTCTTCTAACTGTGAAATGTTCTCTTCAACATATATTGTAGTCTCATAACTGTTCCGCAATATGTAAAAGATAAACTTTCATCAACTCGACATTGTAAGGTGGGTAAAGTGTGTGGGATCTCCTTATTCTTACTACTTTGCACATGATACAGAACTATCTTCCCAATTAAACTTGAAGTGCAATACTCAATGATCTCCTTTGTGACATACCTCTGGACAATGATGGCATCGAGTCAGCTTCGATTGTGTACATAGCCCTTAAAAACCCTCATGTGCCGCTCGAACGGGTACATCCAATATATCTCCACGGGACCACATATTATGATTTCCCTAACCACATGGACGACGAGGTGGACAATAATATCAATGAATGCTGAGGGAAAGTACTTCTCAAACAAATAGAGCACTACAATCCCCTCACTCCAGCCCATCAAGTTGTTTCTTGCTAATATTCTAACGGAAAATGGATTTGAAGAATAAACACATGCACATGATGCAAAATCTCACCTCATCCTCCATGACACCGCAGATAGCCGAGAGAAATAGGTGTTGCATCAAGACGTGACAATCATTGGATTTTAACACATTAAGATGCAATTCAGCGTTCACAAACTGACTAACATTTGAAGAGTAGCCAGATGGCACCTTGATTCCCTGAATACACTCACAAAACAATCTTCTCTTGCTGATTGAAGTACTATAAGGGGCGGGTGATAGGTATGTTTACTTCCCTTTTACCCCCGGAGCTAAATCAACTCGTATACCGAGTTCAACCAAGTCCTTCCGTGCATTCAAGCTATCCTTCGTCTTACTAGGAATGTTAAGCAAGGTCTAAATTAAACTCTTGCACACATTCTTCTTTATATGCATCTGATCCAAACAATGGTGAGCCTCCAAATTCTCCCTGTATGGAAAATCAAAGCAAATCGATCTTTTCTTCCAAGGTCCATTATTTGTGGCAAGCACCTTAGATGTCTTTTTTTTCCAAGAAAAACATTCAATTTCTTCACCTTGTTGTGGATGGAAAATCCACTCAATATTTTTGCCGCCTTCCTCCTCTCCCTCGTGTCAATAAAATTATTGTGTCGTCTCATAACTTGTGCTTTATCGGAAGGAATTTCCTATAACCCAGATGCATGGCCTTCGTACCATTCTTTCAACTGATGGAAATTCATATTTTTCTTGCACATAGGACATGCCCTGTGACCCTTAACCACATAACCTGAAAGATTACCATAAGTTGGGAAATCATTTATCATGCAGAAAAGCATGACCTTCAAATTGAACTCGGTCCCGCGATAACCATCAAACATATCAACACCTTGGGACCACAAAACCTTCAAATATCCAATGAGAAGGTCTAGACAGGTATCGATGTGATTATTTGGTTGTCTCTGCCTCAAAATCATCAAAGGCATCAAAACATATTTCCCCTTCATTATCAAATACAGAGGTATATTGTAAATGGAAAGCATAACCGGCCATGAACTATGTTTCGATGATATGTTCCAAAAGGGATTCATAACATCAGTACACAAATCCATCCTCAAATTCCTAGGTTTAGCTGCAAACTTGGGATACATCTTGTTAAATTTCTTCTATTGGTCAGCATTTGTAGGATGACTGATAATATCATCATCAAGACAACCCCTATCCTTTTACCATGTCACGTTCTTCTCATCCTCGTCTTTCTTAAACAATCTATTCAGCCTCAAGATAATAGGAAAGTACCACACACATTTTGTAGGGACCCGTTTCCTTACCTTCACAACATTATCTTCATCGACGACCTCATTTCTCCTTTTTTTTATAACGAGAAACATGGCATATGGGGCAAGCCACTTCTTTTTCCAAAGAATCCCTATACTAACATTATTCCAGGAATGGGCCATTAAAGGAGAATATATTGGACCATTAAAAGCGGTTATGAAGTGCCTTCTTTGGTCCCCACCTTTGATCTATTTCAATCAAAGGCAGTTCAAATAACCACCTTTAGTAGGGTCCGGACGAAGTTCCAAACTCGGAAGTTGTCTCTGATGCCCCAAAAAAATAGCTGCTGAAAACCAAATCGATTTTCGGCAGGGCCAAAATGGATCCAGAAATGACATCAAAACTGGACAACAAAATAATGATATAACCTCTGGGCAACACAACTAACATAATGGTTAAGCAACACAGCAATGACAACACTTAACAGAACCTAATCTCCGACGGCCTTTGGTGGGGGACACAACGATGAACTCTAATGACAAACGCTTTCACCGGCAAAGTGGATCTCCAGATTTGTACATCTATCTTCGGTGGCATACGTCAATCTATATCCGTATATGGAAATCTTTGGTTGTGTATGCAATCTCCAGCAGCGTACGTCAATCTCTAGCGGTGGAAATGAGCACATGCATATGCGACCGGCGAAGGGAAGCACAAGCGAGCGGCGGTGGATATTAGGCTAAGGGAACACGAGGGGTGGTGGATATTAGGCAAAGGGAACACGAGCAGCGATGGGAAGGCTGGGGATGGTGGAGGCGTGAAGGAATACTATGGGTGGTGGAAGCGAATGAAAGGTGATGTGGATGGAAGGCAAGAGAGGCAAAGATCTGGGAAGGCAGCGATGAAATAAAATAGAGTGGTGGATTGGAGAGAAAATAGAGGGATTGGGGAGAAAAACCTAGGGGTGGGAGGAAAAAATGGAGAAAAATAGGGGATTGGCCAAAAAATAAAGGCGGTTTGGCCCATTAAAGGCGATTTAGAACTGCCTTTAAATAGAGAAGGTCACCTAGGATAGCACTTCCAAACTCGGAAGTGCTTCTGAACCTTTATTAAAGGTGGTTCTAAAGGTGGAACCACCTTTAATCGATCGTCATTAAAGGTGAAACTGCCTTTAATTAATTTGGAACTGCCTTTAAGATGAAAAACACGACCTAGGAAGCACTTCCGAACTCGGAAGTCCTTTTTTAAGGCAGTTTTAAGAGAATTTTTCAAAACCGCCTTCCATTGTCGCCTTCAATAAAAAACTCTCTACTAGTGAAAACACAATCATTGTGGCATGCATGTATTTGTTTTATACTCTATTCCCATTAGGCACAAAATTCTCTTCGCATGTAAACCATTTCTAGAGGGGAGCTTCTCATTCAAAAACTTGAGCAACTTATCCATGCTAGTATTACTCCACGAACCAACACCTTTCATGTTAAACAACTTCATCAAACATGACATTACAGTGTCTTTCTTCTTGCAACCGGGAAACAATGGTTCATCATTCTCATCTAGAAATTTTGGCAGAAACTCGGGTCTCCCCCTAAATTCATCTACCACCTCCTCCCTTGAAATTTTCTCCCATGCTACCTACAACCACCTCTAGCAGTGGTTTATCACCATGAAAGGTCCAAACCAAATAATCCTTTGCAAACCCTCTCTTGAACAAATGGAGTTGCAACAAGTCCCGGTTGTCGGTACACTTATGAATCTTACAATCATGACAAGGACATAAGAATCGCATCTCACAACTAATGCATGCTCCATAAAATTCCTAACAAAAGCAATAAATTCATCACTCACCAAACTAATGTTCCCATACACATGCTTACGCCTCTCGATGACACTATACATCTCTACAATTCAATCAATGTGTAAGAATTAAACTTCCACAATAATATACACTTCTACCCTAAAAGTAATTTATTTAATAAAACATCAAGTTACAATCTACAACATGCAAAATCAAAATACTACATTCGTACCACACCATGTCATATCACATGCATGAAAAAACCATTGAATACATCAACAATCCTTGCTAACAAATCCATTTCATGAAGAGTGTGAAACAACACTACAATGATCAAACATGGAATAAGTATATGAAAAAAAACCATTCCCCCACATATTCCATCATAAATGTAAATTAAAACAAAATATATGGTATCTTCAAGGGAGTTCATTGATAAGCATTCATTGTCTTTTTCATCCAAAATTTGTCATTAATGAACTAAAACACACACACACATTGCACTTTTTACCCGCCATAAAAAAGTGGTAGGTGTGCATTTAATGCACCAGTAGCACCGGTATAAGCTACTAATACCGGTGTGCATTTAATGCACCAGTAGCACTGGTATAAGCTACTAATACCGGTATCAGACTTGCCTTTTACAAGCTAGCACCAGAATTGTTACCGGTGCTAGGCATAAAATTTGAATCTGGTGCTGGAAAATACCATTCCCCGCGTGTTTTTGCACCAGTACCAGCACCGGAATCGGAGTTATATTTTTCCCACGTAATTTTTGCTCTAGCACCGGTAATATGCACCGGTACGACCTTTACCAATGCTAAATATTATCATTTTTTGCCTTTTTCTCACTTAGATACTGGTACACTGCAGCAGTAGTTTTGCTACTAGTTCAGATGTCTACATAGGCACCGGTATTTTTACCTATGCTAGGCATACAATTTCAAACTGGTGCTGGAAAATACCATTTCCTGTGTGTTTTTTACAGCAGCACCAGTACCAAAAACTTTACCGGTGCTGAAAAATACCCTTTCCCGCGTGTTTTTTGCATCAGTACCGATACCAAAAAACTTTACTGGTGCTGGAATTATCTTTTTCCTGCGTAATTTTTACTCTAGCACCGGTACGACCCTTATTGATAATGAAAATTATCATTTTTCATCCTACTTCTCATTTAGGCATCGATAGTTTTGCTGCACCGGTGCTAGAGTGATTTCTAACACCAGTATGGTTGCATCGGTTCACTTCTACAGTTGCCTATGTACCTTTTTCTAGTAGTGACAATTTGGACAACACAGATCGAACTTTGGATCAAGTTGTGTTACAATTCTTGAAAATCCATGTTTGGTGTAGTGATATTGATGTGTGGTACGCTCTTCTCTGCCAAGTGGTCATGATTTTTACGGGAAACGAGTTAATTTCCCGATGGTGATATTACAGTTTTATTAGATCTCTAAGATGTAATAATACAGACGATCAGTTTGATTGACATGTAATTTAGATATCATTGCTATAGATTAGTTATTGTTAAGTATAGTTGAATTGGATGTCAATTCTACTTATTGTATTTGGTGTTGTGCATTTTTTCATCACCTATGAATGATTTTTTTTAAATGACATATTAAATACATGGTAACTCTACTATGATAAGACAAATATTACTACATGAAAAACGAATATTTGTTCTAACATGATTAGAAGATCTCTTGGGGATCAACCCACATAAATACCAAGGGTTTTCCTTCGTTATATTCATTCAATTCTCAATACTCAAAATTAATACTTTTGGTTTGACTTAGTCATCGGAGTTTCTTCCCGTACCGGTCACTCCCGGAGGAATTGTTTTGCAGGATCAGCGTATTGAAACAAGATTCGACTATCAAGATCGTGGTTTGACACGCTTAATGTGCTTGCTACTACGACACGTTTGAGATGAAACCAGAGGTGGATCTACGTCTGTGCAAGGTAGGGCAATTGCCCTACCTTTTTTTTTAAAAAAAAAGTATCGTTTTAATATATTTTAGTTAATTAATACCCCATCCGTCCCACCATTAATTGCTTAATTACTTTTTTAGGAGTCCAACTTTTTAAACTTTGACCGTGCATATCTATAGTTGCCAATAATAATGCCGCATAAAAAATTGATATATGAAAAATATATGTTAAAATGAATCTAACAATATTTCACATGATAGTTTTATTATATGCATATTAATTTATATTTACGGTCAAAGTTGGCAAAGTTGGACTCCCCAAAAAATAATTAAGCAATTAATGGTGGGACAGAGGGAGTATGTGATTTATATTAGTGCCTTAATTTATTTTAAATTTTAGCCCCACTTTATTCCTCAAAATTTAAAATTTTCTCAAAATTTTAACACTATCTTCAAAAATAGAGTCATCAAATTAAATTGTATCCCACCAAAAAGAGTTTTCTGGCTTCCTGGATGAAACAACATTTCGAATTGATATATTTGGTTTAGTGAAAATGGATCGAGATTGGTAGAGAGTTTTATAATAGAGGATCACTTGTCCTTTATTTATATACGTATCTTACTGTTACTCAACTCTTTGATTGGAGTAGTATATATAATTAGCACATTTGTAAATGATATTTGCTTATGACATATATGCTGTAAAATTTACTCGACGACAGCTTATTGTCCAATTTTGCTTTCTTTGAAACTACGTTGGTATACTTTATTACCATCAGCATTCACATCTCCGATATTGATAAAATAAGTTATCTAATCTTCCTCCGTTGAAGGGGGGATGAAGAATCGGAAGAGGTGTGGACCGCGTGGTGGATAACTGGCAATGATTTAAGAGTTGATGATGGTGTAAAACTTAGGAAAAACGAAAGTGTAGTTGAGAGTTTAAATAATGTCAGATCAGACATGTTAATTTATGAAAGGAATCGTACATCCGGATCCATGCATGTGGGCAATGAAGTAATTGTCAGAAACGTTCGTCAGAATCATGTGTTGGTGATCAGATCTGGTTTGAACGCACAATTATCTAGTACCTCCAAGAGAGTTGACTCCATGCACGTATTTACGTGAATCACGTTTTGTAAATGTGTAGAACTCGTAAAACACGTGCTACTTGAACAGCCGATTCATCATCTTCGTTGTGCATGTGTACCAACATTGTGTTTTAATTCAAGCTTTCGCGTTGTTAAAAGTTGGCTAAATTGTTCGAAGGTTTAAAATAGTTGCTCGAACACTCTGCAGAGCCAGCACACACACCCCCACCTTCACCACCACCACCACCACCACACACATACACTGCACCCAGTATATAGGCACCGGTGGGGGTGCTGATTGTAAAAATGATGTCCAATGTATTGGTATGCCTTGAATATGTATTAGCCGCTTCGACAGGTTAGTACGGGGATCTCGCTGGCCTGGGGGGTCCAAGGGGGTGGAGCGCACCCTGGCCTGGGGGTCCGGGGGCGGAGTCGCCCCCGGTCTGACGGTATAGCTTGTCTCTTTATTGGACTGCTGTTGATTTGGGCCGAATTGTGTTTTGGCCCAGTTTGTTAGGGTTTAGTGGAGACAGCATATAAAGTGTCTCTCTTCTCTCCGTAAACATTAATTCTGATATAGTGAATCCGTCTCCCGTGGATGTAGCCAAATTGGTGAACCACGTAAATCTTGTGTCTTGTTATTTTCGTTCATATTTTCTGTTCTTTCTCCATTCCGCACAACAAACTGGTATCAGAGCGGTTTCTTTTTCCGGCGATATCCGTAGTGAGTATATCGGATTCTGGGCTCATCAGATCGGGGCTGATCGGGGAGAAAGATGTCTGGGTTGAACGTGAAGATCGACAAGTTTACTGGGAGAAACAGTTTCAGTTTATGGCAGATCAAGATGCGAGCTTTGCTGAAACAGCAAGGTTTGTGGGCTCCGCTGACGAAGGATTTCGCGAGCAGTTCTGGCGATGTTGTGAGTCTGGAAGAAAAGGCACACTCGACGATTATGCTGTGTCTCGCGGACGAAATCATCACTGAGGTCTCAGATCAGGAGACTGCTGCACAACTGTGGCTGAAGTTGGAGAGTTTGTATATGACGAAATCTCTAACCAACAAGTTGCTTCTGAAACAACGCCTCTTCGGTCTCCGAATGCAGGAAGGTACGCAACTCAGAGACCATCTAGAGCAATTGAATACTTTGTTATTAGAATTGCGAAATATAGATGTGAAAATTGAAGATGAAGATGCTGCTTTGATTTTGCTAGTTTCTTTACCACTTTCGTATGAGAATTTTGTTCAGTCATTTATTGTTGGTAAAGATTCTGTGTCTCTGGAGGAAGTAAGATCCTCTCTCCATAGTAGAGAGTTGCGACATAAGGCAAACAGTACAGTTACAGAAAGTCAGGCCACTGGCTTGTTTGCTAGTGACGGAAACACAAAAGGCAAGGAAACCGGCAATAAGAAGAAGGGCAAGAAGTCATCTTCAAAGGGTCCCAAGGCCAATGATGTTTGTAACTACTGCAAGGAGAAGGGGCATTGGAAAAAGGAGTGTCCGAAGAAGGCTAGTAAATCTGGGAGTACATCTGGTACTGCTGCTGTGGCTGAAGGCGATTTCAGTTCTGAAGATGATTTTGCTCTAGCTGTTACTGGGCAAAATAATCATTCTAATGCGTGATTTCTTGATTCTGGGGCATCCTACCATATATGCCCAAGGAGAGATTATTTCTCAACTTATGAGCAAGCTGAGGGCATCATTACTACGGCAAATGGTGTTGCGTGCAAGGTAGTTGGGATTGGTTCAATCAAGATCAGGACGCATGATGGTAGTTTCTGTACTTTGAACGATGTCAGGCATGTTCCATCGATGACAAAGAATCTGATTTCTCTTCCTACGTTGGATAGAAAGGGTTTCGTCTACTCAGGGAGTGATGGAGTTCTGTGTGTCTGCAAAGGTTCTAGGCTAGTTCTGAAAGGTGTTCTGCATGGTACTTTGTATTTTCTGCATGGTACTTTGTATTTTCTACAAGGTTCCACAGTTATGGATTCTGTTAATGTTGCATCTTCGGAGGTTCACCAGGATGATATGACTAAGTTATGGCATATAAGGCTTGGTCACATGGGTGAAAGAGGGATGCAAATTCTGTCGAAATATGATCTTCTTGGTGGCCACAAGGTCAAGAGCTTGGACTTCTGTGAGCATTGCGTCTTTGGGAAGCATCACCGCAGCAAGTTTCCTAAGGCGATTCATAGAACAAAGGGCACATTGGATTACATCCATTCTGATTGTTGGGGACCTTCCCGAGTTGAGTCACTGGGAGGTCACAGGTACTTTGTTTCTCTGATTGATGATTACTCAAGGATGACTTGGGTTATCATGATGAAACATAAGAGTGAAGCTTTCTCGAAGTTCAAGGAGTGGAAAGCTTTGGTGGAGAATCAGACCGGGAAGAAGATCAAGAGGCTTCGAACTGATAATGGGCTGGAATTCTGCTCATCTGAGTTTGATCAGTTTGTAGGGATGAAGGGATTTCTCGTCATCATACAGTCAGGAATACGCCACAGCAGAATGGCGTAGCTGAGCGGATGAATCAGACATTGCTGGCGAGAGCAAGGTGCATGCTCTCTAATGCTGGTTTGGAAACGAGATTCTGGGCAGAGGCGGTGAGTACAGCTTGTTACCTGATCAATCGCGGGCCTCACACGGGTATAGAGTGCAAAATACCTATGGAGTTGTGGTCAGGTAAAGTTGTTGATTACTCCAAGTTAAAATTTTTTGGTTGTACATCTTATTATCATGTTAGTGATGGTAAGTTAGAGCCCCGAACCAAGAAGGGTGTCTTTGTGGGTTATGGAGATGGAGTTAAAGGCTCCAGGATATGGTCTCCATCTGAGAAGAGGGTTATTCTGAGCAGGGACGTTGTCTTTGATGAAAATTCTTTGCTTAGATCTATGGTGAAGCCCACAGTTGTGCCAGAAACTAGTGGAGTTGATAAGCAGGTGGAGCTTGAAGTCACTCAAGGTGAAAATAGATTGGAACAATTTGAGGTGGATCAAGAGCCACAGATAGAATCTGAGATACCGGAATCTCCACCACCAGATCCTCAACCATCAGGAGCTACAGTCCGCAGTTTAGCTCAGGACCGACCCAGGAGGGTTGGAGTTGGGGCGCCAAAGAGATATGGGTTTGAGGATATGGTGGGTTATGCACTGTCAGTTGCCGAGGAAGTGGATACTCAAGAGCCATCAACCTTCAGAGAGGCTACTTCGTGTACTGATGCTGATAAATGGCTTGCTGCAATGGGAGATGAGATGGAGTCTCTTCAGAAGAATCAGACATGGGAATTGGTCAAACAGCCTCAAGGAAGAAAGGTAATCAGTTGCAAATGGGTTTTCAAGAAGAAGGAAGGAATATCACCTGCAGAGGGAGTCAAGTACAAGGCAAGAGTTGTTGCAAGAGGTTTCAGTCAAAGGGAGGGGGTAGACTATAATGAGATTTTCTCACCAGTGGTCAGACACACTTCCATCAGAGTGTTGCTAGCCTTGGTGACACATCAAGATTTGGAGCTCGAGCAACTTGATGTGAAGACCACTTTTCTACATGGAGAATTGGAGGAAGAGTTGTACATGACTCAGCCAGATGGTTTCCAGGTTCCTGGCAAGGAAAAGTATGTTTGCAAGTTGAAGAAGTCTTTGTATGGACTTAAGCAGTCTCCGAGGCAGTGGTACAAGAAGTTTGACAGTTACATGCTTCAGCTGGGATATACGAGGTGTGCTTATGACTGTTGTGTCTACTACAGCAGGTTGAGAGATGGGTCATTCATCTATCTGGTGCTTTATGTAGATGACATGCTGGTAGCCGCAAAGAGTAAGCATGAGGTTCAGAAGTTGAAAGGACTTCTTAGTGCTGAGTTTGAGATGAAGGATCTGGGTGCAGCTCGGAAGATACTAGGAATGGAGATTCTTAGGGATCGAAGTCAGCGGAAGCTTTTCTTGTCACAGAAAGGCTACATTCAGAAAGTGTTGGCTAGGTTTGGCATGTCTACAGCCAAGCCTATAGACACTCCTAGTGCTGCAAATATTCATCTCACCACTATGTTTGCTCCTCAGTCAGACGAGGAGAAGGAGTATATGTCTCGGGTTCCTTATGCCAGCGCGGTGGGGAGCTTGATGTATGCTATGGTTTGCACGAGGCCAGATTTAGCACAGGCAGTCAGTGTTGTGAGCAGGTTCATGGGGCAACCGGGAAAGGAACATTGACAAGTTGTGAAGAGGATCTTCAGGTATCTTAGAGGTACGTCTGATGTGGGTCTCATTTATGGAGGTGATACGGAGTGCTTAGTTGCAGGCTACTCTGATTCTGATTATGCTGGTGATGTTGACACGAGGAGATCGATGACTGGTTATGTATTCACTTTGGGAGGTTCTGTGGTTAGTTGGAAGGCGACTTTGCAACCTACAGTGACGTTGTCTACTACGGAAGCAGAGTACATGGCTCTGACAGAGGTTGCAAAGGAGGGAATATGGCTGAAAGGACTGGTTAGTGATCTTGGTCTACATCATGATCAGGCTACTGTGTACTGTGACAGCTTGAGTGCAATCTGCCTAGCCAAGGATCAGGTCCATCATGAGAGGACCAAGCATATTGATGTCAGATATCATTTCCTGAGGAGTGAGAGGAGAATCCGAGTGAAGAAAGTGGGAACTGCTGATAACCCCGCTGATATGTTCACCAAACCTGTTCCACATAGCAAGTTTCAACATTGTTTGGACTTGCTGAACATCAGAGCTGATTAGGTCCTCTATGGGCAGTCCCGGGAGTGGAGGGAGAAGTCTACTCATCTGGCACTGTAATGGTGCGTCTGGAGTTTCTGCTTTGAGGATTCAAGTCAAGGTGGAGATTTGTTGGTATGCCTTAAATATGTATTAGCCGCTTCGACAGGTTAGTACGGGGATCTCACTGGCCTGGGGGGTCCAGGGGGGTGGAGCGCACCCTGGCCTGGGGGTCCGGGGGCGGAGTCGCCCCCGGTCTGACGGTATAGCTTGTCTCTTTATTGGACTGCTGTTGATTTGGGCCGAATTGTGTTTTGGCCCAGTTTGTTAGGGTTTAGTGGAGACAGCATATAAAGTGTCTCTCTTCTCTCCGTAAACATTAATTCTGATATAGTGAATCCGTCTCCCGTGGATGTAGCCAAATTGGTGAACCACGTAAATCTTGTGTCTTGTTATTTTCGTTCATATTTTCTGTTCTTTCTCCATTCCGCACAACACAATGCTATTATTATTTTAGCACGAGTTTAAATCAAGAACTGGTATAAAAAAATAATTGATGGTGCTTATGCTTAGAAGGATCTAAATGTTCACACACCGGTATGGGAAAGAATTGTCGGTGCTCTTACTTAGAAGCATCTAAATTTTCCAGAACCGATATTAAATTTTTAGTGATGCCCAATTTTCCAGCAACAGTTCTTAGTTTCAAAAACCGTTGCTGGTTTTGTTTTGCATTGTCAATGCCCTATTTTAATTTTTCTTGGCCCATCCCTGATCGAAACTCGGGAAAATATCACAGAATAAACTCAAAAAACTGCCAAAAATACATAATCAAGTGTAGTTTGAAAGGAAACAAGTTTAATTATAAGCAACAAGAAATGAATAAGTTGAAAACTAAACAAGTCTAAAAACATAATCCATCCACAAGAAAATTTTCAAAAACAAGTAAATTTGTATGAAATCAATTTTTTTATCCTCCATTTTACAGCATGAGGTCCATAGAAGTCTTGTATTCTTTGGAATATACGTCCACCCAAGCCTGACACCATCTCTCGGCTACAATTGCTATCTTCTTGCCACTGTATGCTCCTTTTGCCGAGGGAAATATCTTTTGTGCACAAAACAACTCGGTCAATAATTACGTGAAAGTGTTTAGTAGGTAAGAAGAATAAATGTTTAATTTGTCAATTGACCTCTAGAATATGTGTAGAGGTAGTCTTGAGCACAACTTCTTCCATGAACAGGAGGATGTAGTACCTTCACAACCAACCACTCTTTTGATGTCGATACAGCAAATGTTAAAATTGAGTTAAATATAATTGTATTGAATAATGTGGGAAATAAAGGGACTCTTGGATTGAATGACTTACATTAATATTTGTGATTTTTCAGGTGTAATCCGGAAATGGTTCTATCTTCCTCTTCTCCCTTTGATATTGGCATGCTATCCTGGTAATGTTAAAATTTTAATGGTTACGTAACTCACACTTGTAGATGTTAAAATTAGTACGATATAAGGAATGAAAGTACCTGGAAATGAGTTGATCTTCAAGAATGTTGTGGGTTTGATTCCTCTAGTCATCAGGTCAAAGGTAAAAACTCCCTTCGTACCAGGAAGAATGAGTACTAAGTACCAATGATAGTTACGTTGAAAAGAAAGTAGCATATGAATGAATTTGTAAGCGGTGAATAATTTTCCGTAATTGAGAAAATGGAAAAGTGACACTTACATTTTAATATATGGCACCACATAAATCTCAGCGTCAGTAACAAGCATGGTATCTAGAACTAGTTTAGCATGACCTTCGACTTCTACAGGTTTGAATTCCTAGGCAAAGCCTCTCGTGTAGCATGGAACAAGCTGTATGCGGCCATTGTTGGTTTCAAAGACTTGGTCCCAGAGGTGCCTTGAAGAATAACATTTGTTAATTTATTAAAAAAATTCAGATATAAATAGCTACAGTTTGTGTGAAAAAGTTAACCATACCCCATCCACACATCTATGTGTGAGTTCACTAGCCAAGCCATTGCTTTGAAGTTGCCAAGTTTGTTTCCAAACTCCACCATCTCATCGATCATCAATCCACTTTAATTTTTCCTGCCAGAATTTGAAGGTCGGAGTTGTGGAAACAACACCACATCTCCTAACTTTTGCATGTTTTTCACAGACTCGTTGCAGTACTTGATGTAGTTCCCCATGTTGGGATATGCCTTGAACGGGTACTTGTTAATCTGAAATCAATGAATCGCATGAGTTTTCGGCCAAATATAAAATAATTAAAAAGGTACAAGATGTATGGTATTCATAAGTGCCTGTTTCAGTGTCCTTTCATGTTGAAATTGTTGCTTTGATGGACGATGGGATCTGCTTGATCCAGACTGTTTTGGAGTTGACGTCTGGGGAGAAATTTTTTTGAAGTTAAACGAATCTTAACCTAAAATTAACTTGTAATAGATGTAGCAATTATTTGTACATATTACCTCATTATCACTGACATCAATGCAAAAAAAATCATTGTTCCGCACCAGATCGCCTTCAAAGTCCTCGTGCTAGGGGTCATCTCCAAGTCTGACCAAAGACATCGGCCAGTCTAAGCCTATCCCACGTCATTGAAATGGTAGTTGGCAGAAGGAAATCTAGATTTTGAATGGTAGATTGGCTTGCACACACGGACACGAGCTACTAGACTAGGTGACTTATCAGGATGCCTAGATTTCTGGATCCATGCTTTGGCTACCCTTACCCTTTGTCCCTCTAGGCTCTTTATGAACAAGGTGAAAAACTCGCCATCCTATTACACAGAGTGATAATTTAGTTAGTCAAACTATTTTTTGGGTGTAAATGAAAAAATAAAATTGAAAGTAGAAAAAAAAGTAATTGTAATGTATATTTACCTCCTCATCTTGTTCTGCATCGCTGGGGGATCTCTGCCCGAGTCGCTAACACCTACACCTACCAAGGCCTTCTCAATGAAGCTCTTTGGGTTCTCAAGGACTTCTAGAATATTTAATCTGCCTACTGCAGCCATTCCCTTGACCAACTGGTAAAGGTAAGTGACCATCCCCTTAACAACCGGCTGATTAGTGAGGGGTTTCTTGGCCTCCTTCTTTTGGAACGAGGAGCTGCTACCACACTTGCTTCTTGCTATACCTGGGATATCAACAAGTACATGCAATCAATTCTGGGTACCTCTGTAGCAACTTATGTGATCCTTCTTCTTAGTGACTCTTATCAAAATGTCCTCACCCGGTGTCAACTCTAGGGTTCCCTTCTTTTTTTCCTCTTTCATCATCAGCTGTGGTGCAATTTACTGTGTTAGTTATCAAAATATGTTTACATAAATATAGAACTTTACATTAACTGTATACTTACAATATCCTCTACTATGGTTTTGATTTTCAGGGTTGCATAGTCTTTATCTTTTCCCTTGTTTGACTCCAGGAAAACCAACGATCTGCTGGCTTGAAATTTTTAAAACGGATCTCCTGCTCGATCTCTTCTTCTGTATAGCCCTGGTCCCCAGCTTGTTTCTCTCCTTGTCTTTTAACTGCTCAATCAAATTATCCTTTGTAGCCTTGTTGCCCTTTGGTCCGGTGTAGTGAGTGTATTTCTTTTTCTTTGATTGGGCACTTGCCCGCTGTCTTTTTTTCTGAACACCAAATTAATGTTTAATTAGCTATTATCACAATGAATTAGTTGATAAATATTGAAATATTAGTTATGAAATCATGTAAGAACTTTACTTACCATCATGTCCTCATTTTTTCTGTGTTCCTCGAATTTCTTCCACCCATCATCATCCATCCACCTGTATGTACTTGTTTGCCACCTTGAACTTTCGATTACGATGTGCATCAATAGTGATGTGTCCATTTTATATGCATTATTTAGTAGTATTTAGGATCACTTTTGTGTTTTTTTATTATCGAGAGGTTGTGTTTCACCTTGAAATTCTCTTAGGAGAGGTAAGAGCAACTTTATGCTCTTTTACCTCTTCTAAGTGGACTTTGTGTGACGAGGGAAGAACACGGAAGCAACGAAGACCGGAAGACATTGAAGACTACACTTTCGAAGACTTTTGAATACTCACTTCGAAGACATGAAGACCGGAGGCCGTTGAAGACCATTTTTTGGAGCCATTGAAGACTTGAAGATTGAGAGGGATGACTATGAAGAAGAAGAAGAAAACATGCAAAATTCTGGCACCCATCGTGAGTCGCGACGGACTCGTCGCGACGGACTCGTCGCGACCAACATGTTCGTCGCGAGTCGCGACGGCCACTGACCAGAAATCCACTTTATCTTCTTTGCACTATAAATACCACTCTCTTTCCTCCTCTTCTCCAGCTTTGCCCAGCCCGTTTTTCTCTGGTTTTAGGGCTTGAAAACCCTTGGTTTTCTTCTCTTTCTTTCCTTAGTTTTTGTAGTTTAATTATGTCTTTTGTTGTTCTAGCTTAGTTTTTACCTTGGGAGCAAAGGATTGAAGCTTCCATATCTATGTATTGAGAACCATTTATATCTATCTATTTGGTGTTTTTACTATTGTGCATTTATTGTGCTTTGAATGTTAATTGTTGATTTCATTGATGTTGTTGAGAGCTTGAGCATATGAAATACTTGTATGAATTGCTAGCTAGGGTTTGGGGGATTTGGGTTAATTTCCCCCCTGTTCTTGTTAGGAATGTATGAGTATAATTTAGAGCTTTTGATTGTGTTGATGGATTGATAATGTGCCAGATGAATGTGATTGATGTTGAACTCTTCGTCATGTTCGTTTGTGTAGCAAACGAGAGAGTTATATGCTCTTGGATGAATGTGCGTTGCACGTTCATCCAATCTCGTGTAATTGCATGAATTGGTTAAATGCTTAGTCACGGTGTAGTGGTCATAAGCATTGCCAAGCTTGTTGGTTCTTCGTGCTAAATGCCATCAATGGGATACCTTGAGTCGTGGTCTCGACAACGGGAGTCATTGGTGAGGTTTGACAAGAGATGTCGAATTCACTCTTGCAAACTACTACCTAAGAAGGATGGAAGATTTATCTTCACAACAAGTAGTTGAAGTATTGAATAGATGATTTTAATTCATCCTTGAAGCATTTTTTATTTAGCATTTATGTATTCTTGATGGTGTGTTTCACTTCATTTGTGCCATGAGTTGTTTGAGAATAGGGAGTGTTTGTATGATTGAATTGGTTAGGTGTTAGGAACGTGACGAATTCCGTAGCTCCTTTGCATGAAAATCTATGAATGTGAACTTAGAACTTCTTGTGCATAATGTGTTGTGATTCTTGCTAGAGAGGTATGTTAATGTTAAGCCAAGTAACGAATGCGATAGGATGAGTGAATGGTTCAATGATCTACATTAGGTTTGGAAGTGGATATCCCTTGCCCCCAAGGCTTTATCTTTGTAGTTTTAAAACCCCTTTTTCTTAGTTTTGTTTGATGATTAGCATAGTCACTTGACCTTGCTAGTTATCTTGTCTTTTATTTATTCTCATAACTTAGGACAACCAACCAACCAAACCCCCCCCCCCTTTTTACATGCTTTTATGTGTATGTATATATATCTACTCCTAGCATAATATCAACCATTTGTGCTTAAGCGCTTAGGAAGATCCCTCTTCTCCTTGGACGACCCCGATTTGCTGCTATATACCTAGTTGTAGAAAGTAAGCAAAAAGGGCTTATAAATTATCTTTGCATAGGGGTGCGACGACCGCCCGCTATCAAGTAGCCTTGCCTACCACATTCTTCCTCAACCTCCTCCATTTCCCTTCATTCATTTTTGTTTCAAATTTGAAACTTTCCTGCAATGGGTTATTACACAATATATAGGTTAATGGCGAAAATATATAGGTTAATAGGAAGAGTTAGGTATTTAAAGACTAAGTATTATAGCATTGTTTTTTACCTTTATGTCTCTCCACACCTTCTCATTCACATTTAACCAGTGTATCCATGTGACAAATCTGACCCACCTTCGAAATACGTAGTGGCAATAAGCAGTCCAAGCGCTCCAATTTTTTACACATACTATCTCACCATCAACACACTCGAAAGCGATGGGGACAGGGTCATTTTCCTTGGCTAACATGACCGTCTGACACGAAGCTGTTCATCGTTCCCTACAACATGTGGCAATCTCAAACTTGCCGAACACCTTCCCTTGATGCCTTGGTAAGGTTATCATTCCTAGAATCGTGAAGGGAGTTGTCCTCATTATCTTTCTCGTTCTCCATTTCACCACCCTCTTCAAGAGCATCACATAATGCACCTCTCCATCTTCCTCGAATTGAATCATGAGGGGTACCAGCGGTGGAACGTCCTCTTGTTCACCTTTGGGGCCAACTTCTTGGTCCTCCACCCTTCGTTATTTGGGTGGAGAGACAGTCTTCTTCCTTTTTCCCACTGCCTTTTTTTATTTAAGAGGCATCTACATAGAATACAAATAGATATGTTTAGAGATTCAACGACGACATGCAAAATTGGAAGCAAATCCATGAGAAACTCATATCAAAGTGGATAACTACAACGTAATTCGTACAACTATAATGACCATCTAACTAACATAAAAATTGTATAAAAAAAACAACACACCAACATCAATGACCAACAACGAGGCTGGTTCCTTTAAGACATTATAGCATCCTATCTTTGCACAATCACATTGATATTGAATACATCAATGGTGGGTGAGATACATCTCAATATATGTTACATTTGTTAACAAATGCTTCATATCACACTACACAAGATCATGACATCCATGATAACCAATTTATAATTGCGCACCAGCCAAAAAATTAGTGACATTCAAGAACCATGCCAATTTAGAAGATCAACCAAATTATATATATATATATATACATACATACATATAAATGATTACGGTTAACAAACATCACCACATATACAGCATTCGCTACGAACACTTCAAAACACACAATTTGGCATTTCAAACATCCAAAAATATTCACCATTGGTTTCAAACACTTCACAACACACAAGTTTGTATCCCAGACATCACAACATATTCAGCATGTGATATAAACACTTCTCAACGCACAAGTTAGCATCTCAAACATCACTAACAACAATCAAGGCCATGGAAATTGTAATGGGTACAACCTCACACTAACAAAAATTGAAATAGCTTCCAAATTAGACATTTCATCAAACACCTACTCCTTCTTACCCATATTTTTGAATCCAGAGGAATGAAACCCTAATTTTTCGACCAAAAAACTTCAAATCCATGACTTACATTTGAAGAATGACGATTTGGAATTGGGTGGAGGCTGAAAGCTTTAACTTCCGAGTTTTTGGCTTCAAAGTTACCAAAAGTTTTTGGGTTGTTATTTAAGGTGAATTTGTAGAGTGGGTTAATGATGTGTGAATGCAGAGTAATGGTGATTGGAATCAAGGGTGACATTTGGATTTTTAGGGAAGAAACCATTTGGGGAAGAAACCGTTCGAAGAAAATGCGACCGTTAATGGGGAAGACGATTGGTTTTTATCTACACCAGGAGTACCAGCATCGGTACAATGAAAACATATCGGTGCCTGTTGTGCTACTCATATGTTCTAGATATCCCGAAGTATGGAGCACCGGTGTCATACCGCTGCTGTTGAAAAAAATACCAGTGCATATTCTAACATAAGGCAGCTGCCTAAGTCTGCTTTAAATCGGTTTTTTAATTTATATTTCATGGACAGAAAGGAAAGAACAAAAAAATATAAGTATAAAGCACCAGTCGAATAACCAGTGCCATTTTCAGAAAATTGGTGCTTTAAATGAATTTTTTGGCCAAAATTTTAGACAGTGAGGAACTCCCTAATTTTTTTTTCTAAATGTTTAGCATCAATAAAAAAAATACTGGTGTCATAGCTACAATACCCGGTGCCCCGATTATTGGATATGGGATGAAATATTTTTCATCCCAATATCCCTTTGGTGGGAAATCACTTATTCAAGTAGGCATGAAATTTGGGACATGAAATTTTGAATTTACCATCTATATTTTGACAAAAAATTAAAATTTTTGATTTCCCTCAAGTTTTCAGTATCGGTAATTTTATCTCAAGCACCAATGTTGGGTTAACTATTAATATTTTGCATAATTCCATTTAATGCCAACATAAAGAGTAATGTATTTTTGGTTTGTGTGGTTATGCAATTGGATTGAAAAATATTAAATTACACATTCAATATATCCGGTGTTCCAAAATTGTGTCAACAAGATGAACGGAAAGGGCATGTATCTAACTCTGGTGAAATTACATTGGTGCCCAAAACTAAGCTACCCCTTCTTAGTTGTGTCAAAATTACTTGATTTTGGGTATTCTTGGGTTAATATAGGCTTTATAATGGAAGCATGTTTTATGATGAAAATAAGTAAAGTGTTAGTACCTGTCTTTGAGTATCTTACTCTTGATTAGTTAGAACCTAGGAAGTCCAAACGGGAAGGATAATTGGTTATTTTTCCCCACATATTATGAATAAAATTTTATATTCGTACTTGGAATATGAATCTAGGTTTTATAATGTAGCATCTCTTCCAACCGGATTTCAATTTGGACATCCGAGTGAAGTTTTTGCTTTTTGCACTTAGGTCCCTCCAAGGTTCTTAGAATTATCAAAACGTAAAATTGGCGACTCCGTAATGAAATTCAATAATGTATGATCACAACTTTGCCATTTGGTCATGCTTGGGTAAATGGAACGTGTGTGAAACTGAAAATAGAAAAGTTGTACAACATTATGTGAAAATAGCATTGTTGCCCAAAAGTGTGTGAACCTCTTATCCACTACTTAAAAATATTTGATTTTTGTTACTATAGCCTAAATACAAGAATATTAAATAATTGAATTTTCCATGGTATAATTATAAAGCTTTAGTACATGTTGTAGACTAAATTATGTAAAATGGTTTGGAATTAATAAAGGGAAATTGGATTTGTGTACGGAACCTTTGTATTTCTCAATCGCTTATTAATTTTCCTTTACGGACATGGAAAATTAATTACAATTTAATATCATAGATTCACATCAGATCGGATTTCAATTTGGACCTCCGAGTGTAGTTTTTTCTTTTTGCACTTAGGTCCCTCCAAGGTTCTTGGAATTGTTGAATCGTATATTTGGCGAAACCGGATTGAAATTGAATGGAATTCAATTGAACATGTGCATTTAGAGGTTTAATTGGTGAATGGAAGCCTTTCATAAACCTTCGCCGAGTTGTGGATGTGATTTTTCAAAAATGATATTGTGGCCCAACTTATTTTGGTACTCACCTAAAAGCACCCTAAAATCAATATCAAAACTTGATAATTCTAAATCCATGTGATAACAATAATATTGTGTCTACAAAATAACTTGATTTGTTCTAAACGTCTCAAGAAAATAAAAAGGGCAAAATCCATAGTTTATGAAATTTTTATACTAAATCATTAATAATATTTAGCGAACGGTTCTTCATCCCACATATGTGCATCTTGTGAGCTGGTCCCCATGTCACTCTGCTCAACGCTCGAATCATGGTATGTAGGGAAAGGTCTAACAACTTTCACCGCGTCAAGGAATTGATAGTTAAACCTTACCCATGTGATAACACCAGGATCTTTGATAATGTGATTCCATTAGCAGATTTTGAACACCAACCTCCACGATGCGACTCTAGATTCAAATGAAAGAACCACATTGTCATGAGCCATTTAGCACATTGTCGTAAGCCATTTAGCACATTGTCATGAGCCATTTAGTAGAAAGAGTCTACCGTAATCTTACCCATTGGTTGCCCGTATATTTCGTGTGGATAGTGCGAGACAACCAATTTTGTGCACAGTGAGGAGATGAGGTTGCAGTAACCGTAACAAAAAAAATTTCTCCGAATCTTGTCTCAATATATTCACCATTCGACGACTTACATTACATCGCAGTTTCTGCTGAATTGTGTACAGATATGTAAGCCTCATTTTGTGCATATCCGTGTTCACTATGACTGGGTCCATTCTAGATGCTACAAAGTGATGCCATTCAATTATCTCGGTCGTGAGGGCCTTTTTTGAAATCTTTGTCCAACCCTGCTTGACAAGTAAATCAACATATATTCCCTCCATAGTAACCGTCCTCACAATCGCCTGCCTAGTGGGATCATCAAAATCACAAAAATCATCCACCCTGGTATGGAAGGAAAGAAATCATCCTCCTTGGTGGGAACATTTGGCAACCCGCACAATTCGTTTATGGATTCAGCTGTTAATTAGACCATTTTGCCTCTACATAACGTCTCATCCCACCTTGGACCACACCTCAGATTAGCATAGAACTCACTCATGATGCTGAGGTTAAACGTTGCAGGCATGTCACACAGCTTTTTCCATCCAAGTATCTGGATAGATTCTTCAAAAGGGGGGGATGCTTCTATTCCACTCTCCGGAAAAGGGCACCTTGTTCTGTAAGTTTGTTCGATTACCCTTGCCTCCTCCTACACGAACCTCTTCTCTTGTTGTTTGAGATTCGATTAAAACCCCAGAGAGGAAGGGGATCTATTGCATGTCCTCTTTAATGGAATATTTAATGGTCATATCCTACAAAGTCCACTCAAGCCTTTTACAAACACCTCTCATGCATAAAAAAATGTAACAATACTAGTGTTTCAAATATGAACAAACATTCAAGGGAAATCAATATAAACCTAAGTATAAAGATATGTAACTAATCTACAATAATGGTAAGTACATTATTACACCATAGACTATATCCTATTGTAGATGAAGATTAACAATCATTTTTAAAAACCTTGCATGAGAAACTCTCTTGGTAAAATGATAAATATTCTAGCAAAATAACTTACTTTATTCCTTTTGAAACCTTGGATTGATGATCCGATGGTGATAGTAGGGAAGCTTTGTGCTCTAACTTCGTGGCTTGGAAGGTGAAGCATGTGTGGATTTTTTTTATGTAGGGGAGAAGTTAGCACTGGTATGAGCTGATGATACCGGTGCCTGTTCAGGCTAAGGTAGCTGCATGTCGCTGCATTAATTCATTTTCTATGTTCTTTTTTCAACCTGAGACCAAAGTTAAAAAATATTTTCTAGGTACAGAGCACCGGTACCAATACCGGTGCTAGGAAGGACACATACCAGTGCCCATCTAGACTAAGGCAGCTGCCAGACGCTGCTTTAAATTAATTTATATGATTTTATTTCAAATCTGAGACCAAAGTCACAAAATATTTTCTAAGTACAGAGCATCGATACCAATGCTGGTGCTAGAAAGGACACATACCAGTGCCCATCTAGGCTACGAAAGCTATCCAACGCTGCTTTAAATCAATTTATCCTTTTTTCCCAACCCGAGACGAAAGTCACAAAATAATTTCTAAGTATAGAGCACCAATACTATTACTTGTGCTAGGAAAGACACATACCAGTGCTTATTTAGGCTAAGGCAGCTTCCTGACGCTACTTTAAATCATTTTATCTGATTTTTTTTTCAACCTGAGACTAAAGTCACAAAATATTTTCTAAGTACAGAGCATCAGTACTATTACTGGTGCCATTTATACCATATACTAGTGTCTTTGATGAAACAGAGCACAAACTCCGTTTTCCAGCATCGGTTATGGATCCCATTACCGATGCTGGTTTTCATTTTCACCTTTTACAAATAAGATAAAATGAAGGAAAAAATAGAATTGCGCGACACTACAAACAAACTAAACCCAAATTCATATATTAATATCAACATGTTGAATAGATATGACACTAGCGAGTACACAAAAGTATAATACTAATTACATTTATGGTGATAAGGTGCACATATCTTTTGTTTTTCAAGACAGCATCACCCCCACCCCCACAATTTGACAACTCTCATCAACCCACAATCCATCGCCATGTGACTGTCTACCTACATCCTCTAAACTTGGAAATACAAATGGGAAATCAGGACATTCCACTCGGACGTGCCAACCAATCTCCTCTTCAAAGTAGAACTTCTTCCCATGTAGGACGACATGCCACTTCTCGTTGCTAGGATCCCGGGCATAAAACACCTGGTGTGCCTGGGCACCTAAGATGTACTTGTCATCCTCGAACCCAACTAGATTTAGGTCCACCACTGAAACCCATGGGTTTCTCCATACGAACCTCACCTCCATTATCGACCCGCCGACACTTGAATACCACAACTTTGAACTAAACATAGTCCAACTCCAAAATCTCCTCAATCGCCCCGTAAAAGGCCATGACTGCAACAATAGGTTTTTGTCTTTCTTGCTAGAATGCCACATCAATTCAGATTCAATGTAAACACCATTGTTCTGTGCCGTGCTCTTGTTGTCCTTCTCAACCATTGTAAAACTGAATCAATTAATATCATACCCTAGGTATCTTCTGACAGTGCAGTTTGGTCTTCTAGCAAATGCGCAAAGTTTACTAGGCACCTCGTCCACATTGCAACAATTATAAAACCAATTCACAAATGTGGAAAAATGCCCTAGTTGTATTTTGTTCGAAGCCTAGTCCGAACATAGAGCTTGTAAATATGACATGTGCTCTTGAACATAGATTGTAGTCTCGCTACTATTCCCTAAAACATAAAGGTGAATTGTCACCAACTTAGCATTGAAGGGTGTATGAAGTGCACCTTTTGAATGTTCAACCCCATTCTTCCTACCAAAGTGCGTTTGTTCAGGTAATTCGACTGATATCTTACCAACTAAGTTTGAAGTACAGTATTCGGTGATCTCATTGGTCACGTACTTTCGCACGATTCTTGCATCCAATCGACTACGATTGTGAACGTAACCTTTGAAAACACCCATGTGCCATTGGAAATGGTACATCCAATGCATTCCCACGAGACCGCGTAGTCGAATTTCCCTAACCAAATGAATGACTAGATGGAGGAAAGTAGTTCTCCAACTGACATAACACTAAAATCCCTCCCGCTTCAACACATTAAGTGCTTGCATGTTTATATTCTTCCAACAAATGGAGTTGAAGCAGAAACATAGTCACGTAATGCTAAATCGCACCTCCTTCTCCATAACACCACGGATGGCAATGAGCAACAATTGTTGCATGAGAACGTGACAATCATGCAGTTTCAAAGACGTTCATATGCAAATCATCACTCATAAAGCGACTAACATTATATGAGTATCTGGATGGTACATTGATTCCTTGGATACACTCACAAATCGATCTCCTCTCATTCAGTAACAGATTGTATGGTGCGGGAGGAAGGTATGTTTGCTTCCCTCTCACCTCCAGAGTTAGGTCCGACCGAATCCCAAGCTCCATCAAATCCTTCCATCATTCAAGCTATCCTTCAACTTCCAGAGAATGTTGTGTAAGGTAACAATAAAAATCTTGCACACATTATTTTCTATTTGCATTATATTAAGTTATGGGCCTAGTGGCCTAAATCTTCACTACGAGGCCAAAGGCTCAATATTTAACCTAATGAAGCCCTAAAATTTCATCCATATGAAGAAGGCAATAACCTGAAAAAAAAGGCAGGTTTTATTCTACCACCTTTACACTATAGTATCATCTTCACTACCACGCCAAAGGCCCAACATTTGGCCTAATTGAAGACCTAAAATTTCGTCCATATAAAGAAGGTAAAGCCTTGGGAAAAAGGCAGGTTTTATTCTACCACCCCTTTACGCTGTAATATCATCTTCCACACATACACTTTTCAGATCTGACTTAAGCATCAAAACGGACCGCCCCGCCCAGAGTGCCCTATACTATTTTACAAGTATTCATCCCGCCAGAATCAAGCTGGAAGGAGGCCCGAATAGAGGCTGTATCTGAGTTTCTAGCCGCCCAAGATAATCAATCCCAAGCCAAGTCTATGACAAATTTTGGCCTCAACATTTGTGTCGTCTGTGGGGAACGACAACGAGACCCCACGCAGCTCCAACAAATGTTGTTCAAACAGACCTGCGGACAAGCCATGTCAAATGCGTCTGCACAGCTAAGCAAAGCTATTGCTCATACAATTTACTGTTTTTATTTCTTAAAGGGAAGAAACATAGCCAGATACATTCTTCACCTTTTTCTTTTTGGAAAAAACAAACGGAAGCAGAACAACATTCAGCGATGATGTTTGAGCCGGAAGGGAGCCTTGACTTAATGAGTAAAGAAGCAAAGCAGATTCGACCCAGCTCAACAAGCAGACCCGGCTCAACTCAACAACCGGGTCAACTCACCCGGCCTGGTCAACTCGGCAGCTCAGTGAGTCAGAGGAGTTGACCCAATAACCCCAGGAAGTCAACCCGCTGACTGAGCCCGTCGGGTCAACCCAGCTGAGTTTGTCAATCCCATTCCCGCTTCATGAAGGAGAGGTCGCCAGAGCCGAGAAGGACGGGTTCGCAGATCTGCTGAGTTCGCCAAAACCTTGTCTCCGGGACGGACAATCGCCTTCTTCTTTAATAGACGGACACTCGCCGGTGGCCACCATCTTCTCCGGTGAGTCAGCAGCTTCGACAACCCCCTGTGAACAGCCACCGTCTCCAGCTTTGTCAATCCCCTGTAAGTTGCAGTTCTCTGGCGGATCCACGGCCCCTTCAGCAGGAGAATTGAGGTCCTCAACACTATGACTCTGATGACCACCATCTCTGACAAATCAAGGTCAGACCTCGTGCAGCGTTGAGACCCTTCGCCAGAGATACCCCAAGCCAAATCCAAGCGCGGTGGAAACGGCGTCTAGGTTCTCAGTGAAGAAGTGGCAGAAAGATCAGAAGAAAAAGGAGAGACTTCAAAAAGAAAAACTCTGGAGACATACGAAAGAATTTTCTGAAGAAAAAGGAAAAGAGTGAAAAGATTTCCTCTTAGGAGAAAAAGAAGAACAAAATGAAAAGAATAATTCCTTTCTAAAAGGTGATGCCCTCGCTCTCAAGGTTCCGTCCGCCCGACATCACATGCATCGTCGTCCGCCCGACACCACATGCATCGTCGTCCGCTCGACACCACATGCATCGTCGTCCGCCCGACACCACGTGCATCGTCGTCCGCCCGACACCATGTGCATCGTCGATGAGGTAAATCATAGTGTTCTAAGGGTGAGCACTTGATCCACGATTTTACTTGGTGCCCACAAGAAGCCACTCCACTGGAGGAAACATCCACACTGCGGCCGCTAAGAATCGAACCCCTGATCATGTGGATTGAGACTAAACATCCAACCACTTGATCGATCATGTGGGCGTAGAATAATTCCTTTCTAAAAAACAGGGGAGGCGGAGAAGGATAAGGCATAACAATAGTCATTGATGTGTTCCAATTTATTTTCTTTACTTTAGATAATACCAAAGGTAGAAAGGATGAAGTCTGGCGCAGCACTAAAGCTTGGCACAGCCCAGAAGAGACATGGTCCAGGACATTGGGAGTCAATGTCAAAATCTGATACATCAACAAGACTCGACAGAGCCCAAAGCAATGTGCAGACATAGTTCAGAGCAGAGCACAGTCAGAACGTTGCAGCTCAACCAGAGCGTCAAGCACAACCACACAGTGGAGCACCCGTAGGGTAAGGTTGGCTGCATCGGTTGCTGCCAAGGTAAAAAATATACAATTGATTCACTTGAATAATAATCTAAGCATGACTCTCTGTAGAAAGACACATAAACTGTTTGTTTCGAGCAAAATTACATAACTCAATGAAAGTAATTATTCGCTTAATACTACTTAACACATTATGTGTGTATGTGTAAGCAGATAAACTCAAAAAATTACACATGTGATTGTCATTTCGGAATGTAAAACTAAAGATATTAGGCATGATTACTCAAATAGAAAAAGAGATTCATACAAGTGAGAGTTATATTTGAATGTCTTTGTCATTTAAATTTATGCATGATAGCATGGTTAATAAAGTTGACTCTCGTAGTGATTGTTAAAAAAAACTGAAAATAGAAAGTTGATACATTATACCATATTTTAGACTGATGCATGTTAGCGTTGTCCGTGTGAATCGGGACATGTTAGCATGAAGTGCTTAATTGTAAAGGCCTGGCAGTAAAATAACAAACAAAATACCCTTAGCCGCATGAAAGGCAAGGACAAAACCAAATACGCCAGGACAAAAGAAAGCCTAGTTATCGATCTGTTCACCAGCCTGTCATACAGCGCGTTGATCAAATCTTCAGCTTGTTCAGGCAGGGCAAGGTTCACCTCTCAACCTGCACAAATCAGATTGATGTGTGTTAGCGTGAAATTCAACAGCTCCAACTCAAGCTAGCTGCAGAGCGCATGCTAGATCACCAGGCCAAAATAAGCAGCTCTAGCTCACAATAGGCAGTAAACTGCAGGCCGGATCCTAAGTGCCCAAAATTAATAGCTCCAGCTCACGCTAGCCGCATAGCACATGCCAAAATAAATAGCTCTAGCTCACGACAGGCAGCAAACCGCAGGCCAAATCCTAATTGCCCAAAGTCAACAGCTCCAGCTCATGCTAGCCACAAAGCGTAGGCCAGATCACCAGGCCAAAATAAGCAGCTTTGGCTCACGACAGCCAGTAAACTGCAGGCTGAATCGCGATGTTGCAACGCAGTTAGAGTGCAAGGCGCATGCACACAAAGAAGCAGCTAACTAACAAGGTAGGCTACATCACCAACTACCAAGGAAAGTACGTATGCAATAGCCATCATGAAATTCAAAAGTAAAGGCACTAGCATGGTCGATAAGTTAACCAGGGCAAAAAAAGCTTAGCCATGGCAAAGAAAATCTCAGCCACCATCATGTTCAAATAGGGCGGTGATCAACCCTCAGCCTGAAACGGCAGTGCAATAATCATCCCTCGGCATATTCAAACAAGGCGCTAATCAACCTTTTTAGGCAGAGCCACGTTATAGAAACCCCCAAGAAAATGCGAGCAGCCTCTTAAGACCGAAGCATACCTGAATATCGCAGGCAGGGAGATGCAAGAAAGCACACCTGACCATCACAGGCAGGGAGATGCAAGAAAGCACCCCTAGTCCAAAATATAAACGATAAAGTAAGGACTCTTAGCCGAAGGAAAATACACACCTAGCCCACGCAGGCCAGGAGATGCAAGTCATCCTCCATAAGACAAAGTAAGCAACATTGACTTATAATAGCCAAAGACCTGCGAGCTAGAGGTAACAGGCCAAAATAAGCATCTCTGGCTCACGACAACCAGACATGCAGACCAAGAACAACAAGCTAAAATAAGCAGTCCCGGTTCACGACAGTCAGGGACCTATAGGGAACCTCTTAAGGCTGATGAAAAGAACCCCTAACACGCGCAACCAGGGTGATGTTAGCCAGCCTCTCTAGGCTAACACAAAGTAAAGAAAGCAAGCAAGCAAAAAATAAAGCAAGCAAAAGCTATGCCAAGAAGATGCCTCCCTCACTAGCATATTCGCGAAAAAGAGGAGATTATATGGGTAAAATTCACCTTAGAACATTATATGAAAAGAAGGTACAAGATCCCTGGCTTTCTCCGGTCAGAGAGCTGCAAGTTCCTGCAAGATTCTTCAGGCAAAAACCTACGGAGCTGCAATGCAGAGTCTAGGTTGGCATGCAAGCAGCGGCGAATAGTTTTACCTGAAGATTAATGAGGCCAAAATGAGAGAGTTCGGCCGTGATTTAGAAGGCCCACACACAAATCTCGGGCCGATACTATTAGGGTCCCCACGTGCGACCCAGGCAAAAACCTACGGAGCTACGATGCAGAGTCCAGGTTGACAAATAGGCAGTGACAAATAGTTTTGTCTGAAGGTTAATGTGGATGAAACGAGAAATTTTGGCCGTGATTTAGAAAGCTCGCAAAGCCCAGGCCGACGCCATTAGGATCGCCATGCGGGACCCAGGCATAAACCTAAAGAGCTACGATGCAGAGTCCAGATTGACATGCAGGCAGCGACGATTGGTATTGCCTAAATATCAATGAGGCCGAAATGAGAGAGTTCGATTGTGATTTAGAAGGCCAGGGCAAAAAGCCCTGGCTGATGCCATTAGGGTCACCACACACGACCCAGGTAAAAACCTACGAAGATGCAATACATAGTCTAGATTGATATGCAGACAGCGACAATTGGTTTTTCCTGATGATTAAAGAGGCTAAAACGAGAGAGTTCAGCCGTTATTTAGATGGCCCGGGCACAAAGCCCATGCCAATGCCATTAGGGTCGCCACGAGCAACCCAGGCATAAACTTACTGAGCTGCGATGCAGAGTCAAGGTTGACACGTAGGCAACGATGAACAGTTTTATGGGAAGATTAATGAGGCCAAAATGACAGAGTTTCATCGTGATTTAGAAATCCCTGGCCAACGCCATTAGGGTCGCCACGGACAACTAAGGCGGCAACCTACAGAGCCACTATGCAGAGTCTAGGTTGATACGCAGGTAGTGAAGAATGGTTTTTCCTGAAGATTAATGAGGCCAAAACAACAGAGTTTGGTCGTGATTTAGAAGGCCCGGGCACAAAGCCAAGGCCGACGCCATAAGTTTCGCCATGCGCGACCTAGGCAAAAACCTACGAAGCTGCGATGCAGACTCCAAGTTGACACACATGCAGCGATGAATGGTTTTGCCTAATTATTAATGGGGCTTAAGCGAGAGAGTTCGGTCATGATCTAGAAGACCCGGGCACAAAGCCCAGGCCGACGCCATTAGAGTCGTCATGCGCAACCTAGGCTGAAACCTATGGAGCTGCGATGCAGAGTCTAGGTTGACACACAGGAAGAAACAAATGGTTTTGACTGAAGATTAATGAGGATGAAACGAGAGAGTTTGGTCGTGATTTAGAAGACTCGGGCACAAAGCCCATGCCGATGCCATTATGGTCACCACCCGCGACCCAGGCAGAAACCTACGGAGCTGCAATACAGAGTCCAGGTTGACATGCAGGCTGCAAAGACTGGTTTTTCCTGTAGATTAATGAGGCCAAAATGAGGGAGTTCAGCCATAATTTAGAAGTTCGAGGCACAAAGGCCAGGTCAATGCCATTAGGGTCGCCACGCGCAACCCAGGTAGAAACCTACGAAGCTGCGATACATACTCCAAGTTGACATGCAGGTAGCGACAAATAATTTTACCTGAAGATTAATGGGGCTAAAACGAGAGAGTTTGGTCGTGATTTAGATGGACCGATCACAAAGCCCCGGCCGATGCCATTAGGGTCGTTACGCGCGACCTAAGTAGAAACCTATGGAGCTGCGATGCAGAGTCCAGGTTGACATGCATGCACCGATAAATGGTTTTTTCCTGAAGATTAATGAGGTTGAAACGAGTTCAGTCATGATTTAGAAAGCCTGGGCACAAAGCCCATGTTGACGTCATTATGGTCACCACGCGCGATCCAGGTAGTAACCTACGGATCTGTGATGCTGAGTCCAGGTTGACACGCAGGTAGCAAAGAATGGTTTTTCCTAAAGATAAATGAGGCCAAAATGAGAGAGTTTGGTCGTGATTTAGAAGCCCGAGCGCAAAGCCCAGGTCAATGCCATTAGGGTCGCCATGCACAACCCAGTCACCTATGGAGCTGCGATGCAGAGTCCAAGTTGATAGGCAGGCAACGACAAATGGTTTTTCCTGAAGATTAATGAGACCAAAACGAAAGATTTTGGTTGTGATTTAGAAGGCCCGGGCACAAAGCCCAAGCCGACGCCATTAGGGTCGTCACGTGTGACCCATGCAGAAACCTACGGAGCTGCTATACAGAGTCCAGGTTTACACACAGGTAGCGACAAATGGGTTTTCCTGAATATTAATGAGGCTGAAACGAGAGAGTTCAATTATGATTTAGAAGTCTCTGACGCAAATCCTAGGCCGACGCAATTTGGGTCGCCACGCACAACCCAACAGAAACCTACGGAGCTGCGATACAGAGTCTGGGTCGACACGGAAGCAGCAATGGATGGTTTTTCCCAAAGATTAATGAGGTCGAAACGAGAGAGTACGGTCATGATTTAGAAGTCCCAGGCGCAAAGCCGAGGCTGACACCATTCGGGTCACCAGGCGCGACCCTGGTAGAAACTTACGGAGCTGCGATGCAGAGTCCAGGTTCAAGCAGCAGGCAGCAATGTAGGGTTCTGGCAAAGATTAGTAAGACCGAGACAAGATAGTCAGTCATGATTTAGAAGGTCTAGACGTAAAGACCAGGCCGACGCCTTTAGGGTCGCGATTCGCGACTCAGGCTGAAATTTATGAAGATGCGATGTAGAGTTCAAGACGGCATAACTGGTACTGCTCATTGTTCTGGCTAAGATTTACGAAGCTGAGCAAGAGGTTTCGGTCGCAATCTAGAAGATCCCGATGTTGAGTTCATGTCGATTTCAGCAGGGCCGTAATACAAGACCCTGGAAGATAATTTATTGAGCCGCGATGCCGAGCCCCATACCGACATCAACGGTGCAGTGAAGCACGATATCGGAATAAATTTTCAGAGTCGCGAGGCATAATCTAGGTAGACACAGGCAGGGCCGCGACACAGATCAATGACTAGGAAAGATAAAACCAAGATGCAAAGTGCCACCTTGATGAACATGGATGTTTTCCAGGCGATCACATTCAAACAAGTATCTAAGGCGTTCAAACACGAATTACCCTGATGCCCTGCTTTGGTTAGAAACGTGACATCGCCTGGGGGGAACCTGATAAAGTATGGGCCCAATGGCCTAAATCTTCACTACTAGGCCCAAAGGCCCAATATTTGACCTAATGAAGCCCTATAATTTCATCCATATAATGAAGGCAAAGACCCAGGATAAAGGCAGGTTTTATTCTACCGCCCTCTTTACACTGTCGTATCATCTTCCTCACATACACTTTCCCAATCTGACTTAGGCATCGGAGCGGGTGTGGTCACACATTACCCCGCCTGAGTGACCTATACTATTTTACAGGTTTGCATCACACTGGAATCAAGCTAGAAAGAGACCTGAACAAAGACTGTATCGAAGCTTCCAGCAGCCCAAGATAATCAACCCCAGGCCAAGTCCATGAAAATTTTTGGCCTTAGCACATTACATCCAAACAATGTTGAACCTCCAAATGCCCTTAATGAGGTAAATCGAAGAAAATTGACCTCTTCTTCTAAGCTCCATCAGACGCTGCACCCACCTTCTTCATCTTTTTTTCAAGAACAACATTCAATTTCTTCACCTTGTTGTGGATGACAAGCCCCTGCAATGGTATTAGCACCTTCCTGGCCTCCTTCCCACCAACAAATTGAAATGTGTCCTCACACAATTTGTGCTTCATTGGGAGGAATTTCCAGCGACCCGAATATATTGTCTTGCGACCATTCTTCAGGTGTTGGAAATCTGTGAACTCTTCGAACACGGGGAATGCCTTGTGCCCCTTCACCACATGATCCAAAAGGTTTCTGCATGCTGTAAAATCATTTATGGAACAAAAATTACCTTCAAATTGAATTTTGATCCCCTAAACCCATCAAACACATTGACATCGTCGATCCATAGAACCTTTAAATCCTCTATCATAGGTTCCAGATACGTATCAATGTCATTTATAGGTTGCTTTGGCCCAGAAATAAACAAAGGCATATTTACTCTTCATACACAAATACAATGGAAGGTTATACACGCCCACCATTACTAGCCATGAACTGTGCCTAGAGGACATATTGCCTAATAGGTTCATTCCATCAGTATACAAAGACATCCTCAAGTTCCTTTGCTCACTTGTAAATTCTTTATACATCTTACCAAATATCTTCTACTGATTGGCATCAACTGGTTAACGAATCACATCATTTTCAAGAGAACCCCTTCCCATGTACCACTTCATGTTCTTTGCATCATTGGCATTCTTGAACAACCTCTTCAACCTCGGAATAATTGGAAGATACCATATGCATTTCGCAAGAACTCATTTCCTTAACTTTATGATAACATCTCCATCGATAACCGCATTTCTCCTTTTCTTGTAACGTGACACATGGAATACAGGGTGAGCCACCTCCTTTTCCCAGTCACTCATGTACAAAACAAAATCATTAGGATAAGCATGTATTTTTTCATACTTCATTCCCATTGGACAAAGAATTCTCTTTGCTTTGTAAAGGTTCTGGTAACCCATTACCGAAGGGAATATTCTCATTCAAAAAATTTAGCAATTTATTCATGCTAGTGTCGCTCCATGAACCAACACCTTTCATATTAAACAATTCCATCAAATATGAAATCACCGTATCTTTCTTATTGCAACCGGGATACAACGGTTAGTACTTCTCACCTAAGAGAGTTGACAAAACCACCCCCATAAATTCATCGATAACCTCCTTACACATGTCATCTAAATTTGCATCTCTGAAACACTCTCCTCCACTACCTACAACCACCTCCGGCAGTGCTTTCTCACCATGAAACATCCAAACCAAATAATCTTTTTAAAACTCTCTCCTAACCAAGTGGAGTTTCGTGATATCTCTATCACCCCTACGGTTATGATTCTTGCAATTACGACAATGACATAAGACTCGCTTCTCACGACCAAATGCGTGCTCTGAAAACTCATCCACGAAAACAACATATTCTTTACCCAACCAACAAACGTTGCAATACACATGATGCCTCTCAATTGCACGTTCTATCTTTACAAATTAATGAATGTACGACAATTATGGTTTCACACAATGACCATGGCTACGCAAGATTCTAAACATTCAAAATCAATTTGGAAAACCTTACGTATAACTCACATCACTACATTCAAAACTTACCCAACAATTTCACATTCCTAAACAAGGTATTAATGGCATCAAGAAATTTAGCAAAGAATCACATTCTTTTCCATCAATGTAAGTACCATTAACATGATCAAACACAAAATAAATGCATATAAACCCTTTGTTACATATTCCATCATCAATAACATGCCATATAATTTAAAATTTAACCTTTATGAGTCTTCATCTGAACATTGAATGCTAAAACCCTCCAAAAAAACACCATTAATGAACCTTCTCTCCTAAAAATTACCTTTTTATCCACCAATGAATAGTGGTAGGTGAGCATTAAATGCTCCTCTAGCACCGGTATTAGACCTGCTAATCAGTGCTAGATATTTCCCCCACAAAAATTTTGCCTGCCTAATCCACTATTCTGGTATAGTGGTTTATTTTTACCGGTGCTAGAAGTTATAAATATATATCCCTCTTTTTATAGGCGAACCATTTTTTTTGTACTGGTATAGTGTATCCTAGTGCTATGATTTTTACATAAGCACTGACACACTTAAATTAAACTAGTGCTAGGGTTTTCCCACCATTTTTTACGTTCCAAAAACACTATTATGTCATAGATACCTCTTTCTGCACTGGTGATCATTCGATATTATCACTATCGGTGCTAGAAAAAATGATATCCCAGAACATTTTTCACTACGGGCACCAGTTTCTTCTATTTTTACGTTTTCTACCATTGTTGTGTTTCTTCTAAGGCATCAGTTTTGGGAACCGGTCTCTTTCTTTTGGTGCTCAAATGAGAATGGGCATTGGTTTCTCCCCCCCCCCCCCCCAGGGCTTAGGTACCGGTGCCTATGTACCTATTTTCCAGTAGTGGAAGGCTTACATAAGTTGCCCCAATATGAATCATAAAGGTGCTAAAAATCAAATTACAAATTTGTAGCCTTTGTGTATAAATAAATATAAAGGAGTACATCGTAAGATATATAGTCAAATATTGTGTACAATTTCGACTAGTTTGGCTCGAACCACTAGAAGCCGATCACGATATTCAAACATTAGCTACCCTCTCACAGAATTTCCAATACACTGTCCTAGTCAACCTCTCTAGAAACCAAAACAAACATGAACATCTCCTGAAGTGAAAGATCCATTCATTTCCATTAAACTGAAGTTCTTTATAGAAATTAGGAGATGGCCCTGGTCATTTTGGTAACCACAAAAGTCTATTGTAAATGTAAGTCGACTCAAAATATGGTACAAAAGTCTCTAACACGACACAAGGCGATCAATCAAAGATTTATCCACTTGTTCAGTCTACAAATCTAGACTATAGAATATGAACGGAATCGCCGAAGGTAAGTTGTTCTAACTACCTTGACTCAAATTTCTCTTATACCGACATATAGACCAGATCAGAATCCAACTAGGTTTAACCAAGCAAAAGGAGCCATTAGAAAAACTTAGATTGGCAGAGAGCAGATGCAACTAAGTATTCCAGCAAAAAACAACCAGTTTTAAACAAATACCTCCAATAATGATAAAAAAGTAATAACATATTTAAATAATGGCCTCTCACCTGAAAAAGATAATTTAAATAATAGAAAAAAAAGGAGAAGTACCCTCGCTACCATCATATCATCGGAGAACAGGTCGGCTTCGAATTTGACCCAAGTTAAAACCTTTTGGGTTGAGTTGACCCGCCAATGACACGAACCGAGTTGACCCAAATCTTTGAGTTAGCCAATTTGGCCTCGACTGGCTGGGTTGGCCCATCCCAAACCGAGTAGACTCAGAAAAAACACCATATCTAGGCCATGTGTGTCTCGTGTGGGCCATGGGTGGGTTTCTGAAAACCCTGGTTGCGCTCGGGTTGTTGTCTGGAACACCGACTTGCCTGAATAAGTTGTAGCCACCCCTGGTCCGCCATCTCTGATTTGTAAGCCTTGCCAGAAACACCTCTTTGCTCGGGATCTAGATGTCATTATTGCTCCATTTCTCCAGACATCGATGAAGGATATGCGTGGACGACAAACCATTCACCCCAGTGGAAAGAGGAAGCTCCGGTGAAGGAAACGTCAATGGAAAAGGATGAAAAGATTCTGTTCAATGGCTATCTTCATAGATCTCCAGGGATAGATAGGATTTGGGATAGAGGTGTTAGGAGGTGGGATTGGGGAGGGGGACCGCCGGAGAAAATGGTGGTTTGGCAGTGGCAACCCCCCTAGAAATTGCATTGCGGTTTTAAAGCTAGAGAGAGGGGAGAGGGTATTTTTTAGAGAGAGGGTTGTTCTCAACTGAAACATGAAACGAGTATGTGTACCAATATTCAGGATCTGAATCTATAATTTTCATTATAAAAGGGACTGACATAGGTATACCTCCATCTCAATTCAAATGACACACTTTTCATTCTAAGTTGTCCCAGACTACATTGTACAATCACAATCAGTCCAAAAAATGGCCTCTTTATAACTTGAATGAAACATTCAAAAATTTCCCTGAAATTGGTTCTATTTACTCCGGTTATGGGTTGAATTGAGTGGGAGTAGGGTTTCAGATTTGATGTGGCTAGCGTTTGAATTAAACGAGTGTCTTGGCTTTTCCATTCCCCAAGAAACGCATGTAATTTCTTCATTCTCGTTCTCTCTCACTCACAAAACTCACTTGTCTTTCTCTTCCTTTCTCCCTGAAACTCATTTATTCTTCTTCTCCATTCTTTCTCCTGAGGCTGATTTTATGCCCTTTCTCTTTTTCTGTTTCTCTATTTCTCCGTTCTTTCTCTTTCTTCTTCTCCATCTAAAGGCTGATTTTATGCCCCTTCTCTTCTTCTTTTTTTCATCTTTCTCGTTCCAAAATTTTTTTTTCGGTACTGTTATGCACCCGTGACATATTTTTTGAAAAGACAACATTTGGGTTTGAGTTAGGGCTTTGTTAACGTTTTTTGAAGGAAAGCCTTTTTTTTGTAGGCTATACTCTGAAAAATGTTGATGTGAAGAATATCTTTGGAAGGCAAGAATTTGTCATCTCATCTCTCAGATATACTAAGTCATCGTGGCTCAGACCGAGTCGCTCCGAGTTGGACTAAGTCACACCGAGTCTGGCATTTTTGGCCGAGCTCTCTTCATCGAATTTGAACCTTTCTCTTCCTTTTCTCTGTATCACTGTGTTGGAGTACACAGATCCGTGATAATTTATTTTAGAATATCTTTTTATTGGTTATTTATGTGGATATGGTTTTTGTTGTAGGGATTTGATATAGGCACTCATATGTTTGAAGAAGAAGAAATCTAGCATTATTGAAAATTTATATTTTGATAAATACTTCTTTATTTGGGGGATGTGGGGTTAGCTATTTTTATGTAGTTGGAGGATATTTGAATTTTTAATGACGTCTCTAATTGCTGTTAAGTTTTGATCAATCATGTAAGGATATCTGAAGAATATTTGGGTGATTTCGTTAGTGAATCAGAACTGATTTGTCACTGTTACTTAGATGTAAATCACATTTTGAATGGTTTGATTACTGTTTAATAAGTCACACCGTTGAAATCACCGTCACATCACACTTTTGGACAACTTTTTAACAGCTTTACACCGTAGATAATTACCCACCTAATTTATCTTTCTACCGTGTAAGATGGGACCGAGGAAAGTATGATGCATTTTATATAATATTATTTTTATATTTAAAATAATTTAGAACATACAATTATTATATTATTGGATTAAGTGACACTAGAAAGGATATCTAAATGATAAATGATTGTTTTTTAATGAAAATGTTATGCAAGCTCTACTTGATTTTACCAAATTAAATTTACAAACTTTAGTCTGTCATAGTAGGAAGCATCAAATTAACAACACAAACATAGATCGATACAACAAAAATTTTCTGTCTGCTAAAAAATGGGTTTTCTCTCTCAGGAGTTTTGAGAGCTACAGTAATTCTGTAAACATTTTCCAATCTTCACCAGCATGTGAATTCAGTCAGTACCTATTCATCAACAAAAAAAACCCATCATTATTCCATCCTTGGAATTCAATCACAAACCTAACCAACCATCAATTCATGCTATACACACAATATTCCATACACATTTCCAATTTCTAGTTACCAGTTTATCACATATAACCAAGAAGTTAAGTCAGGGGAAGCATGGCCAATACAATTCGGGAAGAATAATGGTCAGAAGTCTCTCGGGATGGCTCAGAGAATTCGGAGGAGAGAAGAGATGTCCTTTTTGGGGATGAGCTCACCAGGGAGACGAATCTGCCGTCCAGAAGGGGAGTCATTTTCAACCCACTGGGGGAGGAATACCAGAGGGGGCGGAGACTACTAGAAGATAGTCTAGTAGGGTATTTCCTCGACTACTGCCATTTCGCACTTACAAGAATGCAGCTCCTCATATCGGGCTAGTGGGGAGAAGGTGTTCATGTCATTGCAAAGAATGGTAAGTTCTATGTTATCCAGTTTCAACAACGTTCTAAGCTTCTAGCAGTCCTTTACAATGGTCCGGTGAACATCGCTGGTGGTATGCTGGCTTTGCACAGACTAGTACCTGAAATGGTTCTGTCACACATGACAGTAACCAAAGTACTAATCTGGATCCGCATTTATGGCCTTCTGCTGGAATATTTCGGTAGGAGTACCATTCAAAGGTTTGCGTCCGTGGTTGGCATTACCGAAGAAGTGGATTTCAGCGGAAGACTTCTGCAACATGCGGAGTATGTCAGTGTCCGAGTGTGGACACTGGTCCAGAAGCCATTGATATCCGGGTTTTGGTTAAGATTGAGAAGGGGGGAATGGTTTGGATAACCATTGGATATGAAAGAGTTCACAAAATGTGTCGACGATGTGGAGCTCTGGGACATACCTACCCACATTGCAGTTGGCAGAATGTAGAAGCTCTTCAATGACATATTGATGATAGATTTGCTACTCTCGGTTCAGAGATGCAACTGGAGATTTATACAGACCTGTCAGAAGATTTGTACCCACCTGCAACCCTAGTTCACAGACACATGCCAATCAGAAGGTTCACAAGGTTCCCACCTCATTATTTCTATACGAATGAACATATGTTTCTGCATATGCCTGAACATGCGTTCTTAGATGGTTTTAAGTATGAGGAAGATATTTACCCTACACCAGAAGAATTGAGGGAGGCATAGGAATACAATCAGGAGGATGTGCAAACGATTCAGAGATCAGGGGAGTCCTCGGAGGAAGTAACAGAAGAAGACCCATTGGTGGATCTGGAGGAGGACCCAGATGACAGACAAGAAGAACAAAACCCAGGGGAGATGGGTCGTAGGGGTGAGATTCATCAAATCTACCTACAGGTTATTGCGGAAGCACGTGAGAGGCTGATGAACTTACCAGAAGTACCAGACTTTTGGGAAGACGAGGGTCAAGGAGTCTTTTCCCAAAATGACACTTCTGATGTGGAAATGTTGGAGTTGAATCCAACGCCATTGCCACCGCAACAAACAATTCAGCAGCAACAACAGACTACGGTTGGTCCAATGACCCATACAAGATATGTGGAGGGTGAAAACAGTGAGGTTGTGGTTGAAGAATACTTGATCAATGGCGGAAGAAGATACATTTGTGCTGACGTAGGAGCGGAACAGTGTCTTTCAGCTAACAAACCGGTGGTCAAACAATTCAGTTTGGCAAATGGTACATTAACGGAACCGTTTCTCACTAACGGGGTTTTTTCAGAAGACATTCATTTTGGAGTTGATGGTTCAGTAACGGAACAATCTGATGTAGGACTCAATTATGATATGGAACTTACTATTCATTTTGGCGAGCTACGCGATGAGACGGATGTCATCATGAGCATCCAGGGCGCATTCAAGGAGCCTCTACCTAACACAATCAATGATGTGGAGATGATGAAAGTGGTTGAGATGGAGAAATGGAAGGCTAAGTTGAACATTATACCAAAGGGGGCAGGAAGAAGCAAAGTGCGCCCTCGACATCGTAATATTGGTGTTCATATTAATGAACCCAGTAGCTTGACACCTTTTCAGACCCTAAGCCCTGACTCGAAGCCAGAGAAGGAGCCTAATTTCAGACACAATGGAGAGTCAAGCGGCTCTGGATTACTTCCACAGCTACCAATAGAGGATGATGATGAATTTAGAAGTATGGTTGGCAAGAAAAGGTGTGCGGAGTTAATTGGACAAGATGGAAGGAAGAAAATTGACATGAAGAATGATGGGACTGGGATAGAGCGTGGAGTGAGGATAGATTTAAAGGAGGAAGGCAGTGAGGTTTTAAGGCACAGGGGCCTAGGTCAGTTTCAACTTCTACTTCCTTGCCTCAGTGTTTTAAATAAATCTTTTGATGTACACAACAAGTCACAACAAAAAGAAGATACAGGAACAAGACATTTTCCCAACCAAACAGCCCATGCCAACCATGGACACATTCACCCACCAACCCATCTTATTCTAAATAAGATGATTTTGCCTCCACCAGTACCTCATGCCCAACATAATGTGTATTTTGAAGATCAAAGTAACTCAGCCCAATCCTATCCCACAACACAATCCCACATATCCCACATAGGCCTAATCAACAGTACATCACAGCAAGACAACATGATCGGGGAAATTAGTCCAAGTCCAACACATCTTTCTACAGTACCTGATTCTTGCACAAACATGAGGCAACAAAGCTCTTGCACAGTGGAATTCAGAGCGGAGGAGGCGACAGAGGTCTTGCACAATGATGGGAATAATTTCCTCCCTGTCGGATATGCACATACACAATCAAAGGTTAATGTCGGAGTTGAAAATGATGAACATTTCAAAGGTGTTGCTACTAATGTTACTAGTGGATTTACCGAGGGAGAAATACCTATGGCCGTGGTGATGTTAACACAGATCGGAGGAGTGGAATAGATGCTCCCATTCATTGCTACAAATGTGGAGGAGAAGGAAGTTACGGGTCGGGTAGAGGAAGTGGATAACCGGGGTTTCCATGGCAACATAGGTTTGGACGACAATCATGGGTTTATTGATGATTCTTTCAAAATTGAGGAAGAATATTGTGGAGGAATTTTGGAAGGGGATAAAGGCAGGGAGGAGAAGGAAGTTACGGGTCGGGTAGAGGAAGCGGATGACCGGGGTTTCCATGACAACAGAGGTTTGGATGACAATCATGGTTTTGTTGGTGATTCTTTCGAAATTGAGGAAGAGGATTGTGGAGGAATTTTGGAAGAGGATAAAGGCAGGGAGGATTTTGGGGAAGAAAGGATAAGCACATGTGAACCACAAGTGGGGAAGTGGCTGGGAAAGAAAAAAATGGAAGAAAGAGTGGAATTTTTGGAAATGGAAATCCTAGTGGGCCATGAGAATTGCTTAAGAAATGGGCCAATTCCAATAAAGATTTTGGCATTTCCAAATTTGAGGAAGAAAGGAATCAGAATCTTTAATAACAGTACTGACAGGAGCTCGGAAACAAGGTTTATCATCCAGGATAATATGGAAAGAGTACGGAGGATGAAAATTGGTGATCATGACTTACAAAGAGTGGTAGGGACTAGTCGTGCGACAATTTGGCCAAAATCAGTAACCACACAGCATTGGATGGACCAAAATATGAATACTGATTTCAGTAGTATCAATTCGCAGAGAAAAGCTATTTTATGGGCAATGGAAGAATATATGCCGTTTGTGGAAGGGTTGGGTGTTAAGAGGAAGAGACTTCTCCAGGAGGAGCTAGGTGTCATTACCTTTAATAAGAAAATATGTACAGAGGTCCAGGAGCAGTATCTGTTGTGTCAATCGCTATCTGGGTTTAAGGAATTTGACCTAACACTTGGTGAGGAGCAGAGCAAGCAAGTTATTGTCACAGCAAGAATCTTTGATGCAGTGGTTCAGACTGTGTTGCAAGGTCATCAAACACAAAGAGGTGGTATTTCGGTGGTTGGTCCAAAACAACCACCTATAGATACATGAATCTACTCTCTTGGAACTGCAGGGGCCTATCGCATCCCCTGACAGTAAGTTTCTTAAACAATACCATCCATCAATATAACCCCAATATTGTTTTTCTAATGGAAACTAAGTGTGCTTATAGTAAAGTTAGGAAGTGGCTAGGTAGAACTTATTTCACTAGCTGGGAAGTTGTAGATTCAGTGGGATCCCAAGGAGGGCTCTGCGTAGCCTGGTCATCGGAAATCCTTGTAGCGGTAGTTAAAAGCTGCCCAAATTTTGTATGTTGTAAAATCACTACCGCCAAAGGCGAGGAATGGATGTTGATCCTTGTGTACGGGCATCCTGATCAACCTCAAAGGAAACACTCCTGGGATTGCCTGCATATGTTCCAACAGGGCACACATTTACCTGTTCTGATCACAGGTGATTTTAATCAAGTACTACATAGAGATGACAAACATGGTGGAAGACCTGTTTTGTCTCAGGACACAAGGAATTTAACTACAGGAATATAACCTAAGTGAACTTATGCACAAGGGACGGTGGTACACCTGGTCTAATGGTAGACAAGGAGGTGATCTTATATTAGAGAGATTGGACAGAGCTTTTGCTAATGCTAAGTGAAGCTCTTTATTCCATAGTTACTGCCTAACAAACCATACAATCATGAGATCGGATCACGGGGCACTCATTATCAATACACACTACAGTGATAGGTCTTCACACAATCCCACTATGAGGAAGTTTGAGTCCTGGTGGGTAAGGTATGACAACGCAAGGGAGGTGGTAAAACGTGTCTGGAGGCCAATCAGGAGCGTGCAATGTCATTCAGGAGAAGTCCACACTGATGCTCATAATACCACAATATCTATCAATAGGAAGGTGATATCTATCAATAGGAAGGTGATGGAAACTACAACCAGATTGCATGAATGGGCTCAAGAGAATGTTGGAAAGCTGGAATACAAAATCAAAAGGGTGAAACAGCAGCTCGGTGCTAAGCAGAGATAGAAGGACGCAGATGGTATGCACAAGAAATCTGTTCAACTAGAGGGACTTCTTACTATGCAGGATAACTACTGGAGATAGAGAGCCAAAGCACTATGGATAAAAGAGGGAGATAAAAACATTAAAGTGTTCCATAAATGGGTGCATAAGAGGAAAGGACGGAACTATATTACCTACCTCAAGGACGATGCAGGAAATTGGATATCAAAGAAAGAGGATCTTCAGCAGCTAGTCTACAATCACGTGAGCTCTGTATTTCTTTCTGAATCAGTCATGCCAGAGGATGCTTTTGGTTATTCAACTATGCAGGACATCCTAAATCTCATCACCAGAGGGGTCAATCACAATCAACAGGAGGCGCTGGAGGCACCTGTGACTACACAGGAGATAAAAGTAGCTATTTTTCAAATGGGGAAATGGAAGGCACCTAGCCCGGATGGCCTACCGCCTGGTTTTTACCAACATTACTGGTCTGAAGTGGGAGATGAGGTCATAAGTTCAATATCAAAATTTTTCACAACCGTATCTATGCCACCAGAGTGGAACCACACTACTCTCGTCCTTATCCCGAATAAAAGGTGTCCAAATGTGCCAGCAGACTTACGTCCTATAAGCCTATGCAATGTCACATATAAAATCATTGCGAAGATCCTAGCCAACAGAATCAAGAAAGTCATGAGGTTCCTCATCTCGGGTAACCAATCTGCTTTTGTTCAAGGAAGATCTATTGTTGAAAATTTGCTGATTGCACATGAGGTAATCGTACGAAAGAAGAAGTCGGGGATACAGGTGACGGCAACCATGAAAATAGATATGAGTAAGGCTTATGATCAGGTATCCTGGGAATTTTTGGAGAAAATGATGTTACACATGGGATTTCCTCGGTTATGGATTTGCTGGATCATGGCTTGTGTCACCACGGTGTCATATTCTATTAAGCTCAACGGTATGATATCAAAGAGTTTCAATTCGAAATAGGGACTACGATAAGGTTGTCCCCTCTCACCTTTCCTTTTCATCCTTTGCCAAGAAGCATTCTCATCGATGATAGCATCAGATGGGTTCCGGAGTGTCTGCCAAGGTGTTAAAATTGGGCGATCGGTCCAACCAGTTTCACATCTCATGTTTGCGGATGATTGTATCCCTTTCTTCAACATTTCTGAGGCAGGTTTTATAAAACTAGCAAGGATAATTAATCTCTTTACAGCGTACTCAGGCCAAAGAATTAACTTTCAGAAGTCGGCAATCCTATTCAGCCCAAATGCGCAAGAACACACTAAGGAGAGGCTTAGACAGACATTCAGAATATTTTCAGACTTAAGGAAAATTTCCTTGGTTATGATATGGATTTCACGGCCACGAAAATTGGTATGTTCAGTAAGTTAATCCAAAGAGTTAAGGCAAAAACATCTGTATGGAAAACTGGGGATATTTCGATAATGGGGAGAATCACCCTGTCCAAACACGTGCTAGCATCAACAATCCAGTACACACTGAGTACTTTTTGTATACCGTCTACGGTCGCTAGGAAAATTGACAGCCATCTTGCACGATTCATCTGTGCAGGGGATACAGATGGGATGGGAAAACACTAGAAGTCGTGGTCAACAATGTGCCAATCAAAGTGGCAATGAGGACTAGGAATGCGCGCTACAAAGCAAATGAACCAGGCTTTGTTAGGATAGCTAGCATGGAAGTTGGTTATAGATAAACAATCCTTTTTCTCAAATTTCTTCCTTTCTAAGTACTACAGCAAAGACGATTTGTGCAAGGTTAAACTAAAACAGGACTCTACGTGGGGCTGGAGAGGAATAATGTGGGGAAGGAATCTCATTGTCAGTGGCTTGAAATGGCAGGTAGTCAATGGACATGAGATTAGCATCCAGGAGGAGTGGATTCCACAGCAAAGGAACCCAATCAGGTTTGAAAATCAACTCTTTCCACAACTGAACTTCAAGGTTTGTGATCTGATCGATAGTAACCAGCAGTAGCGTATGCCTCTTTTGAGACTATTCTTTAGTTAGGAAATTCTCAACCACATAGCAGGAATACATATTCCATATAACTCATTAGGATTGAGAGATTTCTAGTTCTGGGACATGGACTCATTTGAGAAATACACCGTCAAAAGTGGATATCATGAGGCATGGAACAAGGTGACCGGCCAGAACCCATCATCTTCAACCACCGTGGCCAATATGAGGGAAAATCAACATCTGTGGAAGACATTATGGCATTTGAACATACCAGAGAAAATAAAATTCCTTGTTTGGAGATTGGTAACGAATGTTGTACCAATATGACCTGCTCTTAGATTGAGAAATGTGGAGGTATCACCATATTGTCAAATGTGTCATCAAAAGGTTGAAACGGTGTCTCACATGATCCTAGAGTGTGAGATAGCAAGAAGGATATGGAGAATATCTAGATTGGGGTTTGATTTTGGTCAAGGAAAACCCACTCAATTTGGAATCCTGGCTTCGTCACTGGTTCAAGACTGCACCGGAAAGGGAGGATATAAACCCAACATGCATTATAATATGGTCGATTTGGTGTGCAAGATATAGCGCAACAATTGATCAGCAGAAACCATCAGTTGATATGATTCTAGCTATTATCAGGGCAAACTATGAGGACAGCGTTAGCAGTGAGGAATCAAGACATGCAATTTTAGCTAACTCGAACTCATCACATCTGGAGCTTGAAGACATGGCGAATCAGACAGAGATGGAAACCACAAAGATGGAATAGGCGGGGGACATGCGGCTTCTGTGGTACGCAGAGGATAATCACAAGAATCAGGTATATGAGGGCTGGGTATGCATCAATACAGATGCGACTTTTCATAAACAAGACGGTAAAGCAGTAGCTGCTTGGTGTGTTGTACAAGGTCCAGATAATTCAACCTCCAGCCAAGGTTATCGCGTAATACATGCGGCTTCACCATCACAAGCGGAACTCATAGCTATATACGAAGCTATGATACATGCTATTCATATGGGTGCCACTCAAATATGTATTCGCACAGACTGCGAAATGGTTCTCAACCATACCAGCAAATATCCATCGGTTCCATCGAGTCTACATGGCTTAGTTAGAAGCATCTTAATGCTAGCTATAGTTTTCCATAATATTCATGTCATGAAAGTGCATAGAGATGTAGTGATGAATGCACATAACCTAGCAAAACTTGTAATCAAGGATCGGTTGATAATATAAGTGCATGATTTACCCAAAAAAACAACACAAACATTGATCCATCAACACTTAAATAACATCAAGGCATAAAAAAATTAAGAAAATATAGCCCCACCAATGAATATTCTAGTTATCCCATCAAACGCGCTCATGCTCATATTTCTAAAGTAAGAGACCAAACCTGATCATTTTTTGTCGCCAAAATTACTTCTCTATTAATGTTTATGAGGCATTGTTTGTGTGTAAAATTGTCTCTAACTTGAATTTGAAGGATACTTATAAAATCGGTCCAAAAACTAGCATAACTGAAACATCCTAACTATTCGTAGAATTTCATTATATATACGATTTTGACTAGAATTTCTCCTAAACCGCCTTTGAAAAGCATATTAAAAGTCAATTAAGTTTTTACTGGATTTTCTTATTGAAAAAAGTGTTGCCTAAAAAAATTGAATTGACGAAAATAATTGGACCTGATACTTTAAAAATTTTGTGTTGCCCACTTCTTTTTATTAAAAAAAAGGAAAAGAGAGAGAGAAAAAGGTATTTCAAAAGAAAAGAAAAAGACATAAACCAAACCCTAACCTAATATTTTAGTATAACATCCAAACCAAATGTTTTATGGCTCTTTTGCCCACTTTAATAGCTAGAGAAAAAATGACCCAAAAGTAAGTATAACTTTTCAGTTTCTTTAATTTGAAACCCTAGACTCATAGTTGGTGGTGGAGCCGTGACCCATCAACAATCTAGTTGATCGACAATCGTTAAATTGAATTCGAGGTGAAAATTTGCTGCATGTGATGGAAGGTTGTCACGTTAGAGGCGAAGTGTGGCCAAATGATGGAGAGCACAACCACAAACCTGACTTGACCACGTGAGACATGAAAATCTAATCATGAAAACTCGCTAGAGATACCATTATCAGATCCTCCACCGCAATCATCAAGTGGATGTCGTGGCAATGACCAATCGCAGGGGCTAGCTGTGTATAAGAAAATAAGCAGAGTTGTACTAAAAAAAGTGAAAAATCATTAAAAATGTAGAGATTAATTTTTTTTTTAAATAGAACATCATAAAATTAATGATGTTTTGAGTATATATGTGGCTCCTTTTTCATTATTTACTTGATGTCCTTAAAATCCTAGGGCCAACCATGTGTGTTCTGCGACTTAGTGTAACAATTGCAATAATTTGAATAGTCACTCTTTTCTTCTTTATAAGAGGAGTAGAGTAAAAGATTTATCAGATGTGAAATTTCATTAAATGGTACTCATTTGATTAGATAAAACTATATAAAACCATGCTCCACGGTTATTTGGAAACCAAATTTTGATACTCCCTCCGTCCCAGTCAATTTTGCACACTTTTCTTTTTAGCCTGTCCCAAGTAATTCTGCACACTTTCCATTTAAGGAAAATATTAACATACTAGAAGACACAGCTACCCTTAAAAAACTAAAACTAAAATTAAATTTAAATTCTCTCTTTCTTACCCCACCCACCACACCTTTCTTCTCCCATCTAAAACCCCCCCTCTTCTTTCTCTCATGTGCCACCTGTGTTTCTTCTTTCTCTCCTGCGCCATATGCTTTTCTTATTCAATTAATGCCACCAGCTTCATCTCTTTCTGTCACCCATCCTCATCCACTCTTTCCGCGCTACCCTTCTTCTTCTCCTCCCTAAATCGTCGCCACCAAAACTCAGCCTTCAGATAAGATAAACAGTACTGTGTGCGATTTTCACCCAGTAAACGTGCGAATCTTTTTCTTCTCTGCGCCTCCATCCTCTGCAAACTCTGGCACCGCCGAAATGGCGGAACCACCGCCTACTATCAATAATCCCAACTTCTTATACGCCCAGGCCGTGCAACAAGAACTTCGTGAAACTCTCAATCTCTCCACCCCGAACACCCATGATGCCCAGAACTCACCCTTCGTCCCCAAAGCAAGAATCGATCACCTGGGTGAATCGGGACTCCACTTCACGGAGGAGGAATGTCTAAAATTGGAGGCCCCTCTCAGATGGACCCTAATCGGGAAGTTCTCGCGTAGTCGGCCACAACTGGAGAAGCTCCGAAAAGACTTCCACACTGCCGGATTTAAGGGCCACAACAACATTACCTTGCTGGATAATAAATAGGTTCTGATATCCTTTTCTCTTCCTGACGATTACTACCGATGTTGGTTGCATAAAATCTGGAACTTTGGCTCCTATTCGATAAGAATCACAAAATGGGTTCCTAATTTCAACCCAAACGCCGATTCCCCTATTGTCCCAATTTGGATTTCCCTCTATGGATTGCCTTAGCAATTTTTTGATTACAATGTTCTTATGTCCATTGGTAGCATAATTGGTACCCCGATCAGGGTGGATAGAGCCTCTCTCAATAGGACCAGACCTCACTTGGCCAGGATTTGTGTAGAACTGGATGTCACTAAACCAAAACTTGAAAGGCTTTGGCTTAGTTTTAGGGATATTGGGTTCTGGCAGTATATTGAGTATGAGGGTGTTCCTTTCTATTGTTCTAATTGCCTGAAATTGGGACACTCAGATACAGTCTGCAGGTTCGATAAGAGCTCGTCTAAATTCATCCCCTGGAAGCCTCAGGGTAACTCTCTCAAAGAAGGTAGCAAAACCATTTCCATGGATGAACGGGGAAGGACCAAAGGTAAAGGAAATGGTCTTTCGGCTACTGCCTTTGATGTCCCTAAAACTCATGCTGTATATCAGATTAAACTTGGTAATCATGCTCAGAAGAGTTCTCAGGAATGTAATCCCGCCCTAGGAGTCTCACAATCGCACAAAGATGCAAGTACTAAAGAATTGATCCTTGGACAAGGATTGCAGGTTCCATCTACTCCCCTTGAAACTGCTTATGTGAATTTAAATACTAAGAAACAGCTGATAGTTACTGAGATAGATTCAAAGCAGTCTGCTACCAATGTAGCAAACTCCCTGAAAAAGCCTGAAAACAATGATCCCATTTTTCCTCCCAAACTGGGCTCTTTTATCACCACCCCTACCACCCCCAACTCTTCCTCTCTAAATCGCTCTCAGGAAACAAATATAGACACTCTCCCAGAAAAGTCACATGTTTTAAGACATATCAGTAACCCACAAACTGCTGAATCAGTAGCTAACTCTGTTCCCACTACACAGGTCGCAGATCTCCGCACTCTAAATTCTAATACTAATCTTCCTAGAGATATAGATACCCCAACTATTAATACAACTGAGGATGCCCCTTACTGTATTGAAGCAAATTTTGACCCCTCCCCTCTCTCCTCACAAACCAGGAAACCCCCATCCCCCCCGGAATGGATTAATACAGAATCCTCCTTTAAGCAACAAGAACAACTGCTAGAACACCAGAAGCTTAGCTTCGAACAAATTAAGGCCAATCTTCTTAAGGACCACTTAAGGTTAACCAACATCCTCACACTTAACCGCTCTGAACCCAAGCATAAACAGAGGAAATATACTAAAAAAGACTATTCTTCTACACCTAAAACGGTCTTCACCCGTTCCTCATTGACCCTCTCCAAAGCATATCCATGAATAAACTCAACATCTGCGCATGGAACATTAGGGGAATAGGCAACAGACCTACTCAAACCCGTTTTAAAAATATTAAAAGAAGAAACTCAATCAAACTTTGTGCCCTCATTGAACCCCTACTGGACCCTAGCCAAATACATAATATTTCCTGGAAGCTTGGTTTTAACCACTCATATGCCAATCCTATCAACAAAATCTGGCTATTGTGGGATGACGACATTACAGTAGATATAGTTAAAGTGGAGGATCAGGCGGTTATTGTGAAAATCAAATCTGCCACTTTATCACATGAATGTCAGATTGGATTTGTCTATGCTAAGCACACAATCCACGAACGGAATAAACTGTGGCAAGTCTTAGCAACTATGACCAAGGAACCCCTGTGCCTAATAGGTGACTTCAATGTTATTACAAAAAATGAGGAATACCTAGGACAATCAATCCCTAATCAAAACAGCATACAGAACTTTAACACTTTCCTAAATGACCAACAATTCACTGAAATACCTACATCTGGTAGTTTATTTACCTGGACTGGTATGTGCCCTAAAGGGAGAGTATGGAAGCGCCTCGACAGAGGTATATCAAACAACATTTGGTGGTCTACCTTCCACAGCTCTAACATCAAAACTTTAGCCAGAGAAGGCTCGGACCATACCCCTTTAATCCTTTCTGTGTCTAATTCACCACACAAAACCTCGCCAAAACCATTTAAATTCCAGGAATGCTGGACAACCCATCCATCCTTTATGAAACTGGTAGAATATGGTTGGAAAGTTTATAAAAACCTCCAAGGGATGAAAAGACTGATTTACAAACTCAAACACTTAAAATGCTCACTTAAAATCTGGAACAAAGAGGTTTTTGGTAATGTATTCGATGTGGTTAAGATGAGTGAAGACTTGCTAATCAATGCTGAAAATGATTTACAGCAGAGCGAATCTGAGGAAAACATACAAGCCTTAAATCTTGCTAAAGCAAAGCTGAGAGTGGCTTTAAGCAATCAGGAAACATTCTTGAAACAGAAATCCAGGCTCAAATGGCTGAAGGAAGGGGATGCAAACTCAAAATTTTTCCATCAATCAATCCTAAACAAACATAAAAGACAAACCATCTCGCTTATCAAATCCACTAACGGCACTTGGCTTAATAACATAGATGAGATTGAGAAAGAAGCTGTCAGCTTCTTCTCTAATCTCCTGGCTGCAGAACAATTTGATCCATCAGGAGCTAATGCATCCTGGATATTGGAGAATGTTCCAGCTGTCGTAACTAATGAAATGAACTCTACACTTCTCCAAGGAATTAGCATGGAAGAGTTAACTAACATAGTTTTTTCCATGAATAGCCTCTCAGCCCCAGGCCCTGACGGCTTTTCTGGTTTCTTCTTTATAAATGCTGGGACATCATTAAATATGATGTTATGAAGGCAGTAGAAGATTTCCTTGCTGGAACAGAGATCCCTAAAGCCATTTCCTCAACTCAAATAATTTTAATCCCCAAAAAAAATGTTTGCTCATTTTTCAAAGACTTCCAACCTATAAGCCTAAATAATTTCACTAATAAGATTCTCTCAAAAATCATCTCCACGAGACTGAAGACCTTTTTAGATACCATAATCAGTCCGAAACAATCGGCTTTCGTTTCCTGAAGAGAAATTGCAGACAATGTACTGCTTATGCAGGAATTTACTAATCACCTGCACACAAAAACAAAAGGACATAACATGATCATCAAATTGGATATGGTGAAAGCTTTCGATAGAGTCTCATGGTCTTTCTTAACACATTTCCTACTCAAACAAGGCTTTTCCGAGGCCATTGTTGAGTTAATTATGAGGAACATCAAATCTGCTCATTTCTCATTACTAATCAATGGTAGAACTATTGGTTTCTTCCCTGCTTCTAGGGGTTTAAAACAAGGTGACCCTTTATCCCCTATGCTTTTCATTCTCATGGCTGAAGCCTTTTCCCAAAACCTAAACTTTCTATTTCAATTCGGGAAAATTCAGCCCTACAAACTTCCACGAGGGATGATCTCTTCATCTCATCTTTCCTATGCTGACGACACAGCAATCTTCCTGAAATATTCAAAACAGGGTCTTCAAACCATAATGAACTTCCTTCAATCTTATGAGATGGCTTCCGGTCAGAAAGTCAATTTTGAGAAATCAACTTTCTACATATCCAAACACAGTCCACACAGAATTACAACTCTTCTAAAAAGAGAGGCATCCATGTTGGAAGGTACAACCCCTTTCAAATATCTAGGATGCCCTATTTTCACAAGAAGAGTTAAGAACTCACTATTCCAAGGCATGCTTCTTTCAGTCCAAAACAAAATCAATCACTGGCACAATAAACTTATATCTCCAGCGGGTAGGGCAATGCTAATCAGACATGTTTTGTCCTCAATGCAAATACATTTAATCACAGTTTTAAAGCCAACTGCTCACATCATTAACCAAATTCATAAAACTCTTGCAAGGTTTTTCTAGAATAACAATTCTAACAATGCACAAAAACACAGAATATGGAAATCATACCCCAGTTTATGCTTCCCCACAGCAGAAAATGGACTCAACTTTAAAAATCTGACCACTTTAACAAAATCTTTCTCCCTAAAACTGTGGTGGAAACTCCAGACAGGAAACTCACTATGGGCTAGAGTCATGTGGTCAATGAGTGACACACACAAAACCTCCAGATCTTGGAAACAAATCAAAGAGGCTAAAGATATAGCTTTAAGTAACTCAAAAGTCATCCTTGGCTCGGGTTCGGTCTCTTTTTGGAACTCCAACTGGACCTCTCTTGGACCACTGATTGATCATCTTCCTAACCCCTCAAACTGTCCATTTAATGACTTAACTGTAGCCGATTATATACAAAACAAAACCTTTTTTTTTTGAACAGATCAGGGCATCCCTCTCTCATAACATTTTCCAAAGGATGGAACTGGAACACACCTTATTCCCTGGATACGATGACTCACTCATATGGAAACCTACCCCGACAGGTGTCTTCACTGTTCGTTCAGCATATGAACTGATCAGGGAAAAGAAACTGATGCTACCCTCATATTCTCACCTTTGGTCTAAACTTTTACCAAGGAAAATGAGTATATTTAATTGGAAACTTTTAAAAAGATTAATAGCTTTTCCCTGATGTGCTAGAAGATTTCCAATTCCATCTCCCATCTAGATACTGCTTCTATTTTCATCAATCTGAAACAATACACCACTGCTTCAACTCCTGTGCCAAGGTCAGCCATATCTGGAAATTGGTTAACCTGATTTTTGGTCTGCCAAATAACCATTTCGAACTAGTGTGGGATAGATTTTATTTTTACTGGAATTACAGCCCCACTGATGTTTCTGCTACAAGTTTAATCCGAATCATTCCATGTGCAGTACACTGGTACCTGTGGCATGCCAGGTGTGCCTACCTTTTTGAGGGCACAAAACTGGATTTAATGTCCATTTTTAAGCAAATCCTATTCCACTTTAATGACACATTGCTTGCTTTCAAACTAGATTTCAACTGGACTTTATCTCCCACACCGAGGCCAGTGAGCCAGGAACCAATTAGACAGAGATCAATCAAAATACTAAAATGGATATTACCTGTAGAGTTCAAACTTAATACTGATGGAGCCTTTAACAACGGGGCTGCAGGCGTAGGCTGTTTGATTAGGGATCATGTTGGCCACGTAATTGTTGCTATGTCAAAATCTATCTCGGCTGAATCTGCTTTGCAGGCTGAGACCACCGCACTTCTACATGGATTACATCTCACGCGAGATAAACGCATCAACAGAATTGAGATTGAAACTGATTCTAGAGTTCTGATTGGAATGATTCCATGGAGATTGCTGATCATGTTGAGGGAAATTTGGGACCTTCTACAGGGAATGAATTACTCATTGCATCACATTTTCAGGGAAGCAAATGGCGCGGCTGATTCTCTCGCAAAGATGGCTAGCTGGAAATAGGTAAATATCATCTACGGCCCCACGGATATGGCCACAGGAGTTGCAGGACAGGTAAAGTTGGATGCAGAGGGTTTTCCCTATTTTAGGAGAATGTAGCTCTTTTCATGTAATTTTCCTTTCGTTTTCGTCTATGCTGATATTTAGGGTAGTTATAGGATGATGTTTAGCTTTCAAAGATCGATAGATAGACTTTCCAAGGTATGGTATTAAGCCCCCCTCTTCTATGTATCTTTTCTTTAAATTAATAAACGGGTAGGGGTCTGCCAAACCCCCCACCATCACAGGTGGATTTATTTAAAAAAAAACTTAGACTTCCTCTTCTTCACCCCAAACCCTAACTTCCCAATCCGTAAATCCTCGACGCAGATCTGGAGCATTTGTATTTCAATCGAGCACATAGAGAGGTGGAAGGATAGAGAGAACACAAAGATCTGGGATGGAGAGACTAAGACGTAGATCTGGGTCGGCTTCGATAGAGCAAACGGAAAGGCAGAAAGGTGGAGAGTCGAGAGGCGGGAGGGTGGAGAAGAAACGAAGAAGATGTTTGGAGAGGCGGAAAGGCAAATCATAAGGGTTTAGAAACAAGGGCATTTAAGTCATTTCACCTCCCTCAAATTAAAACAAGCCCTTTCTCTTTCTGCAGAAAGAGCTAGGACAGAGGGAGTAGTAGATTTCATCAAATGGAGATATAATATGGGCCTGGTATTTAGTTGTTCTACCCCCCCCCCCCCCCCCGTCCCAGCCGATTCTGCACACATTCCTTTTTAGCCTGTCCCAAGTAATTCTGCATAATTTCCATTTAAGGAAAAAATTAACATACCAAAAGATACAACTACCCTTAAAAAAATTAAAACTAAAACTAAAATTAAATTATTTTTTTTTGAAATAATACAGTCTTACTTCATTCATTAATAAAGAGATTGGTACATGTTACATGGGAATGTGCTAGATCATGAGTCTCGACCACTGTTAGTCTATCCACCTTAAGAAAAGATAAGCTCTGGAACACCATCCCTAGAATTATGATTTCCTTCACTAAATGTCTTATATCTGGCGGGACATGTGGGAAATTGGTTACATATCGCAATGCATTTTCGCAGTCTGTTTTAATGAGTAGATTCCAGTTGCTTTTATTGGTAGCCTGCTTCATAGCCTGGAATATCGCCATTAGTTCAGCCTGGACCGGCTATCCTGCATGGATGTCTACTTTCCCACTCCATCGAACCTGTGTGGAAGACTTGGCACACCATTCCGCCACTCCTTTTCCATTGCTGCTGCAGAACGCTGCATCAATGGTGATAATTGTGCTATCATTAAAGAGATGGTCTATACTCTTATCCTTCTTGAGACACATGAGAGTGATGTCCCCTATCTTTATTGTTTCTTTGAGTGGTTTAGTATTTGCATCACTGTGTGGCCTTGTACCTATGAGATCCTGATCCGAGTCTGAATTGTGCTGGTCCCGATCCCTATCCCTATCCCTTATCGTGGCTCTATTAGTGAGTCCTTGTATTTCATCCATTATATATTAAAATGGAATATGTGCTTGTTGTAGTGCGACAGAACATCTGGCACACCAAATACTCTAGATTATAAAACATGTGAGTTCTCGATCTTCCTTCTCTGGAGCCATGTTAAACCATTGATGGATCTAGACTTTGAATGAAGTTGGGACGCCCATACTGAAATCTAATCCCAATCTGCTATACCTCCATACCTTTCTGGCTAAGTCACATTCGAACATCATATGCTCTATTGTTTCATCCGCCCTGAAGCAGATTTGGCATTTTGTGGAAAGTATCATACCTCTTTTCAGGAGATTCGGGGCTATTGGGCAAGCATTATTGATCATCCTCCTAATAAGAAATTTAATGTTTTCTGGGATGTTAGCATTCCACAGCGCCTTCAACAATTTTTGTTCTGGATGACTTGGTGGTGGCATTGTTGAGGAAGAAGGTTTATCTTGGTTCTTCACCTCCCTTGCTGTGTTATAACCCATCTTGACTGAATATTTCCCTAATATCTCTCTGTCCCATGCCACATAATCTACATCCCCGAAGCTGTGCATCGAAATATGTATTTTTTGGATTTCCTTGATTGTGTCAGGTGGAGATATAGTTCGAAGTAGAGGCATCCTCCAGGATTTGTGTGCATCAATGAGGTCTGACACTTTAAAATCTAAAGATGGGAATATACTTACTTCATATTTGATTGGGTTGATCGTATTTGGTATCCAATTCTGCTGAATATCCACAGCGTCACCCATCACAATCTTCCACTTAAGGTGTGGTTTAATTAGTTCAAGTCCCCAAAGGATACCCCTCTATCCGTAAGAATCTTCGTGCTTCTGTTTTATCTTTAAAAGGTCTTTGTTCCTGCAATATTTAGCAGTAAAGAACTTTGAGAAGAAAGACTCTTTGTTCTGTATGAGTGTCCATGCCTACTTTTTGAGCATTGCTTGGTTCATTTCAGTCATAGATCGCATCCCTAGTCCACCATGCCATTTCGATTACCAAATCTTATCCCATGATTTCCAATGTATTCCCCTTCCTTCTGGATCTCCTGCCCAGATAAACCTTGCCAATTGTTTTTCAATCTCTTTTGCGTTTGTTTTTGGTATCCTAAATGTCCCAATGGTGTATTGTGATAATGAGCAAAGTGCATGCTTACATAGTGTGATCCTACCCATTACCGACAGGTCGCTCTTTCTTCACGTGGCAGTCTTTGAGATAATCTTCCTTTTCAAGGCTTGAAACAATCTGAGTTTTGAACCCTTAAAATTGATGTCATGGCCTAGGTATTTCCCTTGCAGTAGGTCTGGCTTTATGTTGAATCTCAATTTGATCAGGTTCTCGGTAAACTGATTGGCATTTGGGCTTATCATGAACGAAGATTTCTCAAAATTAAGTCCCTGGCCCGAATAGACTGCAAACAAATTTAGAGTAGTTGCCAGTTTTTGCACACCTTTTTCCGTAACCTCGAAGAAAAGGATACAGTCATCTGCAAACATCAGGTTTGAGACACGTGGCACTCCCACACCACATTAGATTCCCATGAACACCCCTTGAAATGTTGTTGAAGCAATCATAGACGACAAGGCTTCCTGGCACAAAATGAACAGAAAATGGGAAAGTGGACAGCCTTGCCTCAATTCTTTGGTGGGTTTAAACGGTTCCGAGAGCTCCCCGTTGAATTTAATCGAATATGATATTGTAGTAACACACTCCATGATCCATTGGATCCACTTAATTGGAAAACCCATCCATCCCATGACATTCCTCATAAAGTCCCAAGACACTCTATCATATGCTTTGCTCATATCAATCTTTGAAGCTGCAATGGTTAATTTCCCTCTCTTCTGCTTCCTAACCTTCTCTATTAACTCAAGTGCTACTAATGAGCTCTCGACTATCGACCTTCCTTTAACAAATGCCGTTTGATTGTCGGAGATCAGATATCCCATTATATGCTTTAATCTATGCACTAGTATCTTAGCTATTACTTTATATGTAACATTGCACAAGCTAATAGGTCTTAAATGAGCAGGTATTGTAGGTACCTTTGTTTTTGGAATTAGTGAGAGGATGGTGGCATTCCATTCTTTCAGCATGCTTCCAGTTGTCAAGAATTGTTGTACTTCTTTTGTGAGATCGTCTCCGACTTCGTTCCAATAGTGTTTATAAAATCTCGGTGGTATTCCATCTGGTCCCAGTGTCGTCCAATTTCTCATTTGGAATACTGCCGATTTAACTTCTTCTGGCGTTACTCCCGCTGAAAGCTTCCTTTGTTGGTCCGATGTCACCGTTTGGTCAATAAGTTATAGAACATCATTGATTGTAGAATCCCTATATGCATCATGTGGCATAATTGATTCATTGACAAAAACCATACTTGCATGTTCTACCACCATCTGACGTAGTTTGTCCGGATCAGTAACCCATTTCCCTTGATCGTTCTTCATCTGTTTGATTCGATTCCTACCTTGTTTCTTCTTGGCCCATTTTTTAAAGAAGCTGGTATTCTTATTGCCTTCTGCCTCCCATTTAGGCTTTGCTTTTTGTTTCCAGAAGTCATTTTGTTGCTTTAGTAGGTCATCTAATTCTTCTGATCTAACTTTTGCTTCTTCAAAATCGAGAGTCATCTGAAGGGTATCCTTTTCTTTTTCCTTCCTCCGGATCATTTTGTCTAGTACACCAACGTTTTCTTCACTCCATTTAAATTCTCTCTCTTACACCACCCACCACACCTTTCTTCTCCCACCCAAAACCCCTCTTCTTCTTTCTCCCCTGCGCCACCTGTGTTTCTTGTTTCTCTCCTACGCCATATGCTTTTTTTCTTCAATTAATGCTACCTGTTGGTATGCCTTGAATACTGTAATAGCCGCTTCTGCGACCCTGGCCTGGGGGTCCGGGGGGCAGCAGTCGCCCCCGGGAAACAAACGAATTGTGTTTTTGGCCCAGCTTGTTAGGGTTTAGTGGAGACAGCATATAAAGTGTCTCTCTTCTCTCTGTAAACCAACTCTAATTCTGATATAGTTGAATCCGTCTCCCGTGGATGTAGCCAAATTGGTGAACCACGTAAATCTTTTGTCTTGTTATTTTCGTTCATATTTTCTGTTCTTTCTCCATTCCGCACAACACTACCGTCTTCATCTCTTTCTGTCACCCTTCCTCATCTACTCTTTCCGCACCACCCTTCTTCTTCTCCTCCCTAAACCGTCGCCACCAAAACTCAACCTTCCTCTTCTTCACCCAAACCCCAAGTTCCCAATCCGCAAATCCTCGACGCAGATCTGGAGCATTTGGATTTCGATCGAGCACATAGATAAGTAAAAAAGATAGAGAGCAAACGAAGATCTGAGACGAATAGACTGGGATGCAAATTTAGGTCGGCTTCAATAGAGCAAACAGAAAGGCAGAAAGGTGGGGAGTCGAGAGGCTAAAAGGTGGAAGGGTGGAGAGGAAACGAAAAAGACGGTTGGAGAGGTAAAAAGACAAATAAGAAGGGTTTAGAAACAAGGGCATTTAAGTCATTTCACCTCCCTCAAATTAAAACCAGCCTTTTCTCTTCTGCAAAAAAGGGCTGGGACAGAGGGAGTACTATAAAACTAAACTTCTTTGTTAGACTAGGTTTATTGGTGACTGAATCCATTCGGGCATATTCGAACCTCTTGTAATCTTTTTTTTTGTTAAGACATGGAGCTTGGGGAGCTCGTTAGCTATTTTACTTGAATTGAACTAAACTATATTTAACCATGGTATAGTACAGGGATAAATATATTTATAACCCTAACTTTAGGCTAAAAGTGCCAATATAACCTCGCAATTTCAGAAAGTGTCAGTATAACCTAACGAATGATTGTATGTTCAAATCTAACCGTAAGTTTAGAAAAATTAGTACCGATATAACCAAACTCCCTAATTCCAGCATTGGCCAAATAAATTCAAGCTAAACCCTAAAATGAAATGATAAAAATACCCCCTAAGACAAACATATCTTTCTTCTTTCAAAACCAAAAACCTCTGCTGATGTGCTCTTCTGCCATTGCCGCTATAAAAGTAGTTAACTAAATTACTCCCTTCATCTTAGATTAAATTGCATATAATCTTTTTCACGATTATCAAGAAATATGTTTGACCGTACAAATAAAAGGTTACATTTTAGAAACTGTAAAGTCCTCCGGCGTTGGACTTATGTATGGCATATTGTGAATATTGGTGATCTGGTGTTTTAACACCACTGAGTGAATTCTGGTGATATGGTGTTTTAACACCACTGCTATCCAGCAGTTTTTCCAGCAGCATTATGGTTGATGTCCACGAATTATGGAGTGTATTATGGGATATAATTGTGCGATCTGATCAGGATATTGTGAAGATAAATGATTGATTTCGTGGTCATCTAATTCTGGTAAACGAATATTCCTGTAATAGTTAGGAATTGGTTAAGTAGTTTATTTATGGAACAAGTCCTATTGATAACAGGATTGTTCAATTAAATACCAGATTAGCATTAGATCTTTCCTTAGTCTAGAAGTCTATTTGTGGTAGAGTTAGACAAGGAAAGAGTTTGATTCAAGGCAGGATTGCGATGGGATAAATAGAAGACGATTACAACGCAATCAATTGACGCGACCAAGATTCAATCTCTACGTGAGAGCTTTGGAGCGATCTGCCGTGGTGTTTTGGAGGTTCGTAAACAACCGACCAAGTTCGTAAAGATCAGAAACAAGGAAGTCTTAATTCCTCGGGAGGAGGAGATCCAGGGAGACGTGTTGATCGTGAGGGTTCAACGACGTAGGATCGACAGTGAGGGGAGCTCACAACATTCACTCTGTAGGTTAGCAATGGATTAGTATTTAAGTTAAGCTTCTTGTACTAAAGACTGCTTTCTAGTGAATGGTTTCTGATCTGGGCAAGGCCCCGCAGACGTAGGTGTATTTGCACCGAACTGCGTAACCAAGTTGTGTGTGCACTGTGTATTTCGTTTTGTTTTTAACACCAAACTGATCTTGGTGTTCCAACACCAAACTGTTAAACAACTTGGTATAAAGGTTTAGAATTCAGGTGAAACGGAATTTCAATTGGTATCAGAGCAAGGCACTTGCTAACCCCTATACAGGGAGAGTGAGATCAGGTTTCACCATGGCACCAAAGGAGGGGGCCTCTGTCACGCGACCACCGTTGCTGGAACAAGGCAATTACGCCTACTGGAAGGCACGTATGAAAGTATTCATTGGAGCATTAGATGATCAAGCATGGAACTATGTAGTGAATCAGTACACTCCACCTCCAAGTGACAAAACTAAAGAATCAAGCTCATCAACGATCAAACCATATTCTGAATATTCTACTGAGGAGCATAGAGCTTACATGTCCAACTCAAAGGCGTTGAATGCCATCTTCACAGCAGTAGATGAAGATCAATTTAAGATGATTTCAAATTGTGTGACTGCAAAGGAAGCATGGGATGTGTTACAGACGTATCATGAGGGAACAAGCTCAGCCAGAGATTCAAAGTTGCAATACTATACATCGAAATTTGAGGAATTGAAGATGCGGGAAGATGAGACTATCTCCGAGTTTAATGGACGAGTCCGAGATATTGCAAACAAGGCTTTTCAGTTTGGTAAAAAGTACAAAGATCAAAAACTTGTAAGGAAGGTGTTGAGGGCATTACCTCCACGGTTCAATATGAAGGTCACAGCAATCAATGAAAATGGAAGGATTGGGATGATGACATTTGATGAGCTCATGGGGTCTCTGGAATCTTATGAGATGGAGATGCTGCAAAATAAAATCGGAAAGAAGGAGATGGCTTTTACAAGCACAACCTCTGGGAAGGCAGATGAAAATACAGATAATGAAGATTCCGATGAAATTGCTAACATAACCAGAAACTTCTCCAGATTCATGAAGAAGATGGGCAGGAAGCCACAGGACAAGTTAAGTGGAAGCAAAAATCCGAATGCCAACTTCACTCCCAGGTTCGGTCAGGCAACTGGTGTTGAAACACCGAAGATCAAATCGGTAAATCCGAATCTGAACAGAAAAATCCAATGCAGAGAATGTGAAGGCTTTGGACACATACAAGCTGAGTGTGCCAATACACTTAAAAAGCAAGGGAAATCATATACCATAACCTGGAGTGATGATGACGGAGGAGACGATATTAAGGATGGAGAAGAGTATACAAATCATGTTGCTTTCGGAGTGTCATTGGAAGAGTCTTTTGAGATAAATCGCAGTGTGTTGACTGAAGAAGAAAGTGATAGCTCAGATGAAGAGACTAGAAGCATTAGTGAGATGACATTCGCAAAGAAAGTATGGAGATGTATAAAATGTGGTTAAAAGTGGCGGATGAAAACAAAGAGCTCAAGGTTGAGAACAAGAGGTTATGTGAAAAAGTTAGAGTGAATGAACTTGGAAAGAAAGATGCAATTGAAGAACTTGAAAAACTTAAAAAGGAATTTGCTGAAGAAGTTCAACGAGCAGAGGCAGCAGAACAGGCTATTAGACGTCTCAATACAGGGAAAGCTAAGCTTGAAGATTGTTTGAAAATGGGACAAACTACCAAATTTGGAATTGGGTATGAAAGATCAGTTGATGCGTTGAAAAATAAGGCAGATCAAGGTGCACCTGCTCCAAGAATAATTGAGGAGAATTGCCCCATCAAGAGAATCAGGAGATGCGGATACTGTGGAGTTCAAGGTCATGTGAGAAACAGGTGCTTCAAATTACTTAGGACACTGTCTGTCAACCCAGCATATCGGTATTTCAACACCATTCCAGGATACAATACCGTGCACCAATTCAACACTGGAGGATACAGGAACGGATCCTTGAACACACATGCAACTCAACGATCACATCGCATCACTCTACCAGTAAGCCAGGTATGGGTTCGAAAGTCTCAAGATATTTGTCTTTCAAGTTTTGTATGTTTTGGAGCACATACAGGAACCTCGTGGTACTTCGACAGTGCGTGCTCAAGGCACATGACAGGAGTTCCTGAATTTCTGCGAAAATTCAAACCTGGATTTAGTGGACATGTTAAATTCGGTGATGGAAAACGAAGCAGAATAATTGGCAAAGGGGAGTTAGAAATCAAAGGGCTTCCAGTGTTCCAAGATGTGTTGCTAGTGGAAGGTCTGAAGGCTAACCTATTGAGCATCAGTCATTTATGTGATAATGATATGACAGTGTACTTTGACAAAGATAAGTGTATTGTAAATCATGGGTCTGGAGTTTTCACTGGATCCAGATCAATGGATAAGTGTTATCTACTTGATCAAGATGTCACCTGCTTGAGCTCGAAAAAGGAAGTCAGTACATTGTGGCACAGAAAATTGGGGCACATAAATTATAAATCCTTGGCTCGTATTTCCAGACTAAATGCAGTCAGAGGTATTCCCGAAATTAGTGAAATCAAGGAGACTGTTTGTGGATCTTGTAAGGAAGGAAAGCAAATTCGTATTCCTCACCATGCTGTACATGATGTTTCAACATCAAGACTTTTGGAGCTTCTATATATGGACCTAATGGGGCCAGTGAGTACACCAAGTGTGGCAGGGAAGAAGTATATTTTTGTTTGCGTGGATGACTTCTCGAGGTATACGTGGGTATCATTCCTCAAAGAAAAATCAGAGGCCGCTGATGTATTCAAGACCTTGGCGCATAAGCTTCACGTAGAAAAAGGAACCATTCGAATTGCACGCATCAGGAGTGATCATGGAAAGGAATTCAAAAACTCTAAATTTCGGGACATCTGTGAAACGCTTGGTATACATCATGAATTCTCTGCCCCCATAACCCCTCAGCAGAATGGTATAGTAGAAAGAAAGAATCGGACACTGCAGGAAATGGCACGAGCAATGTTAGCTGAGAAAAAAAAATTCATTCTAGATATTGGGCTGAGGCAGTACACACTGCATGCTACACCATCAACCGAGTTTATCTGCGTCCGTTTACCGAGAAGACACCAGATGAGATCTGGAAAAGAAAGAAACCAGATGTGTCGTATTTCCATGTCTTTGGCAGTAAGTGTTACATTCTGAAGGATCGAGAACCCTTAGCTAAATTTGAATCTAGGAGCGACATTGGGATATTCTTGGGCTATTCTCCTACCAGCCGAGCATACCGAGTACTGAATCAACGTTCTGGGGTAGTCATGGAGTCCATTAATGTGGTGATAGATGATTCAGAGGACGACAATTCTGGAGAAGGTGATGCACTTGATTCAGCCGTTCCTACTGGTGTTGGAACACCAGAACCATCAACCGGTGTTGAAACTCCAGAATCTGGAATTCTTGATTCTGACCAGAATCCAACGAGACATATGCAGTTAAGGGATCAACCCCGTGTCAATTACAGAGAATTAGCAGGATTATCGTGTTTCATCTCACTCACTGAGCCAAGAAATTACAAAGAGGCTTTGCTAGATGAATATTGGATCTCGGCGATGCAAGAAGAATTGCAGCAATTCGAGAGAAACAATGTTTGGTTTCTTACCCCACGACCTGTTAATGTAAATGTGATCGGTACCAAGTGGATTTTCAAAAACAAATCTGATGCAGATGGTAATGTCACCAGAAATAAAGCACGCCTTGTTGCTCAAGGGTACACACAAGTAGAAGGGGTTGACTTCGATGAAACTTTTGCCCCTGTAGCCAGATTGGAGTCCATCAGACTAATTTTGGCCGTGTCCTGCATACTAGACTTTACTCTTTATCAAATGGATGTCAAGAGTGCATTCCTGAATGGCATAGTAAAGGAGGAAGTTTATGTGGAGCAACCTAAGGGGTTTGAAGACCCTCAGTTTCCTGATCATGTTTATAGGTTGAATAAGGCGTTGTATGGACTCAAGCAGGCACCTCGTGCTTGGTATGAGCGACTGATGACCTTTCTGATTCAAAAGGGCTATCGTCGAGGGGGAGTAGACCGTACACTGTTCGTGCTGCACAAGGGGTCAAAAATTCTAATTGCACAGATCTATGTGGATGACATTGTGTTTGGATCTACCGATTCAGCCTTGGTGAAGGAGTTCGTTGACTTAATGACTCAAGAGTTCGAAATGAGCATGGTAGGAAAATTGTCATATTTTTTGGGATTGCAGGTTACTCAGGAGAAGAATGGGCTGTTTATCAATCAACAGAAATATGCTGAAAACTTGATCAAGAGATTCGGACTTACAAGTGCAAAGGCAGTACGCACCCTAATGGCAACCACCGACAAGCTTACAAAGGATGAACAGGGGCAAAGTGTTGATCAGAAATTGTACAGGAGTATGATTGGCAGCCTGTTGTACTTGACTGCAAGCAGACCAGACATCTGTTTAAGTGTTGGTATTTGTGCTCGCTACCAAGCTGATCCAAAGGAATCACATATGTCAGCAGTGAAAAGGATTATTCGGTATATAAGTGGAACAGCGGAGTATGGAGTATGGTTTTCTCGGAACAAGGATTCACAATTAGTAGGTTTCGGTGATTCGGACTGGGCTGGGAATGCTGATGATCGTAAGAGTACCACTGGAGGGTGCTTCTTTGCTGGATCTAATCTGGTCAGCTGGTACAGTAAAAAGCAGAATTCTATATCTTTGTCCACTGCTGAAGCAGAGTATTTAGCTGCCGGGAGTTGTTGTGCACAGTTATTGTGGATGAAGCAGATGATGAGAGATTATGGGTTCAATGATGTGAGTTTGACAGTCCTGTGTGATAATAAAAGCGTCATTGATATTTCCAGGAATCCTGTGCAACACTCTAGAACAAAGCATATCGATATCCGACATCATTTTATCAGAGACTTGGTTGAAAAAGGAGAAGTCGCAGTCCAGTATATACCAACAGCAGAACAACTGGCTGATATATTTACAAAACCACTGGATGGTGAGACGTTTGAAGGCCTCAGACAGCACTTGGGTGTCTGTCGAATGTAAGGTACTCTGATCTGTACTCTTTATTGTATTATTTACTGTTGTGTTGTTTCTTTTATAATATGGTGAAAGAGAAAAAAAATAGAAAAATCAAAAGTATCAAAAATATGAGAAGTGGTGTTTAAACACCAAGGGAAATCGGAGAAAAGTAAACCAGACGGGCTGAAATCGGAGAACAGTGTGTTTATGGGCCTAAGGGTTCGTATGTGGCAGTCTGAAAAGAAGAGAAAGTAGATGGTCTTTTGGGTTTCTGAAAAAGGAGGGAAAAGAGAAAGTTGATTCTCACAAAAACTCAAACTCTCGACGGTTCATCTTCCTACACAGTTCGCAACTCCCTGTTCATCAGAAAAAAATTTTCAAAAATCCTCGATTCGTGTAGCTCACTCAAAACCCTGTAAAGATGGTAAGTTCCACATTCCATAAGATGGTCGGAGACTTCGTCAAGGTTCGGGTGCCGGAGAATTCTCGAATCGAAGAACTCGACCCCGATACAGAAGTGGCAGATTCTGGAGAAGGCCGAGAACGGACGATAGTTCAGTGGGATGGCAAAAACCGACGCCGCCCTAAACCCAGGTTTGACCACTCGTTTGTTCATGATGGTGTGTATTTTCCCTCCGTTTTGGAGTTCATTACCTGGATGGTCCAAAATAGGGATTACATTGATCTGAGAAAATATAAAAGTTTACATGGCAAGATTAACGGGTTTAAACTTGAGGAGTTATTAACTGGTGGCATAGGAGAGATTAGGGAAATCAGTGAGTATAATGTCAAGCTGGTTGGAGTTGGTTTCGGAGAATGTTACAGAGTAGGAGAAGAAGAGGGTCAGTTCTTCACAATCTACACACGGATAGCCTCCCTGCACAGGCCGATTATCAGGAATTTGGGGGATAATGTAGTTGTGCAGCCCTGGATAAAAGTGGTTAAATCCACTGATTTTACTATGGCTGGTGACACAGAGATAGTGTGTTTTGATGAGTCTCTGTTTCAGACTCAAGAATCACTGAGAAGGTTACCTATTCCTGTTGTGGACATTACTGATAGTGAAGAGGAGGCAGGGTGTGCAGGTGGCACTGATGAGGCTGAGATAATTTCGAGGGTGAATGAACCAGAGAGTGCCTCTGTACTGAGTGAATCTGCGTTGAATGAAGCTATATCAGAGTTGTTTAGGTCTGAGTCTGCCCTATCAGAGTTTGTGAGGTCTGATTCTGAGAAGGAAGATGGTGAAAGAATTGCTGCGGAGAGAGCAGGTGGGGCTGATGTGCCAAGTGCTGGTTTGGTTGATACTGATGATCAAACACCAGATGAGAGCCATGCTGAGAAGGAACAGAGTCCAGCTGATCTGGGTATTGGTGTTGAAACACCACTGGAGACAAGTCCAGCCCAGGGAGTCAAGAGGAAAAGGAAGAAGGCTGGTGTTGAAACACCATCTGAATTTGGAGACAGATCTGAACCTCAAATGTCTGAGACAGGTGAAGAAAGGTTGGCCTCTACCTCCAAGAGGGTTCGAAGATCTAAAAGATGCAGAGTCACAAGTACAGCCACTAGTGAGGACAGTGATGAGCCGATTGGGCTGAAACTGAAGAAGTTACGTGCTGCCAGACAGCAAAGACAAGCTGAGACAATTGAGTCTAGTGCACAACCTGTACCTGAAGCGAGTGAAGCCATTAGCCCTGAATTCTTTGATAATGCAAGTCAAGAAAGGTGGAAGTTTGTCTGTGACAGGAGGATATTGGCGGAGAGGCCAGCTGATGCTGTAAAATATAAGGAATGTGTATTCACAGACTATTTGCATCATCTCAAGGTGTTTAAGGCAGCTACCTGCTTCTGTGACTATAACAAGCAACTTGTGATGGAATTTTACTCAAATTTGAAGGAGGAGTGTGAAGACGAAGACTCTCCGTGGTTTCACAGAGTATATGTGAGAGGAACAGTGGTGGTATTTTCCCCGGAGGCAGTATATGTTTGTCTGCAGCATGGAACATCGAGGAATGTTCAGGCGGTGTTTCAACACCAAATGCCTGAGAGTTTCGATGCAGTGGTAGTAGAGTTGACCGGTGGTGTGGAAAGTTCGTGGCCACTGACTGGGAGACAACAAATACCAGCATCAAACCTGACCTCCAGGTATTACTGTCTGTATATGGTGGCTATTCATAACTGGATTCCTTCGGTCAACAACACGATTGTTACCAAAGAAATGGCGACTCTACTTTACAGTCTGGGAATGAGGCATAGGGTCAATCTGGGCAGGTTGATATTTAATGATATTATGGACTGTGCTCGCAAGACGAGGAAGGAAGCTTTAGTCCATCCCTGTGTGATATCGATGGTACTGCAACAAGGGGGAGCAGTTGCAAGCGAGACCGATGAAGTACTGGCAACCCAAGCATTACGGCCAACTCTCAGAACCCTGAGTGGTCGTATAGTGAAGGATTTACCTTGGACGCCTCCAGTAAAGACAAATGAGGATGAAGGTGCAGCTCGGCTGAAAGCCATTGAGGCGAGAGCTACGGTATGTCAAGAGATTCTTGGGCGTCATCAGGATGCGATAGTCAAGATTCAGGGGGAGCTGGCAGCTTTGGAGGCTGAGAGAGAAGCATTGCTGGCAGCGAATTACAATGAAAATGGATCTGATGCTGGTGATTCAGACAATGCTGCATCAGAGGAGTCCGAGTGATAGATTGGAATTCTGGATTTTCTTGATTTTTCTTGTCATATTACTGAATTCAGGGGGAGATATTAGAGTTTTTGTATGATTTGAATGATTTGAATGATTTTGTGTTCTGGATAATTGGATATTAGTGCTAGCTGGTTTTCTGGTATTCTATGGTGTTTGTGCTGATGTTCTATGAATTCACCAATATGCCAAGGGGGAGATTGTAAAGTCCTCCGGCGTTGGACTTATGTATGGCATATTGTGAATATTGGTGATCTGGTGTTTTAACACCACTGAGTGAATTCTGGTGATATGGTGTTTTAACACCACTGCTATCCAGCAGTTTTTCCAGCAGCATTATGGTTGATGTCCACGAATTATGGAGTGTATTATGGGATATAATTGTGCGATCTGATCAGGATATTGTGAAGATAAATGATTGATTTCGTGGTCATCTAATTCTGGTAAACGAATATTCCTGTAATAGTTAGGAATTGGTTAAGTAGTTTATTTATGGAACAAGTCCTATTGATAACAGGATTGTTCAATTAAATACCAGATTAGCATTAGATCTTTCCTTAGTCTAGAAGTCTATTTGTGGTAGAGTTAGACAAGGAAAGAGTTTGATTCAAGGCAGGATTGCGATGGGATAAATAGAAGACGATTACAACGCAATCAATTGACGCGACCAAGATTCAATCTCTACGTGAGAGCTTTGGAGCGATCTGCCGTGGTGTTTTGGAGGTTCGTAAACAACCGACCAAGTTCGTAAAGATCAGAAACAAGGAAGTCTTAATTCCTCGAGAGGAGAAGATCCAGGGAGACGTGTTGATCGTGAGGGTTCAACGACGTAGGATCGACAGTGAGGGGAGCTCACAACATTCACTCTGTAGGTTAGCAATGGATTAGTATTTAAGTTAAGCTTCTTGTACTAAAGACTGCTTTCTAGTGAATGATTTCTGATCTGGGCAAGGCCCCGCAGACGTAGGTGTATTTGCACCGAACTGCGTAACCAAGTTGTGTGTGCACTGCGTATTTCGTTTTGTTTTTAACACCAAACTGATCTTGGTGTTCCAACACCAAACTGTTAAACAACTTGGTATAAAGGTTTAGAATTCAGGTGAAACGGAATTTCAGAAACTACTAATTATTACGAATCCAACAATATCAAATACGATAATATTATTATTTTATATATTTATTTAAATATACGGTCAAAGTTTAACGGTGAATATTATCAAATAGCATAGTGTGTACTTTAATTCGGGACGGAGGGAGTATCATTTTCAAGAGTTTCCTGAAAATTGAAGGAAACCTCCTCGTCCATGAAGATAGCCGCCACGTTCTCCAGCAACTACTTGAACGTGGGTGTCTAACATATGGCTAATGTTTATGGAACATCAAAGTCAAAACACAAGAATGTGAACAATTCACCACATGAACCAATAGTGAGTAGTAAATAAGGGTTTAGAATAGGGGAAACGCAGACTCGAGTGATTCCGACCACAAAACATAAACAGCAAATACAGTTGAATCCATCATCCAAGAAAGAGGCATCCAAGAACGCATTGAGGATTTCTTCATCGTCACCGGAGATAAGCTAGAAGCCTAGAAGCAGGCGTCGGCGATTGATGGAGATGAGCAGAGAGTGCTCGGATGGCGATGGGCAGAGGAGGATGGTGGCGGAGGTGAAGGAAGGAGGTTAATTAGGGTTGGAAGCGGGGGTAAGTGTGCCCGGATTCATTCCGTCGGTGCTCTTCTTCTCCCCAGCGCCGCCGCTCTCCTCCTCTCTCTCCCCAGCGCCGCCACCCTCCTTCTTCATCTCCCCGAAACCCTAGCGCCGCTCATCCCCACCCCACAGTCGCACCGCGGCGGAGGAAACTCCACCCCGCCCTTGCGATTAATTGCGAATTCCCCACCCCGCTCAGCCACGGTGCCGGAAATGGAATGAGAAATAAGAACGAAACGGGAGATAGGCTGGTTTCATTGGGTTTGAAAGAAGAATGAAACGGGGAAGAAAGGGAGACCATCGGCGAAGTATTTCTTCGTCTTATTCTTTTTATAAAGAAAAATTAAAGGCAATGATAAAATCATCTTTTTCATCAAAATCCAGAATATAAGAATATTGGTGAGTCAGTCTGCAATTTAGCTAAACTTAGGTTTTCTATTCTTATATTCTAGAATTGAGTGCTAAAATGGCTGTAGAAAATGCCAACATAACTGAGTCAGTCTGCAATCTATTGGTGACACAGACTGATTCAAGCATGGCTGTAGAAATGTTTGCGGATATCATGGAGCTGGGGAACACCGCTAATGCTATCAGGCAACACCTTGATGGAAAAAACATTATGATTCGACGCACCATTGACACCAACATAGAGGCAAAAACAGCGAAATTTTGTATGATAAAAGTTTGCTACAAGAAGGGATGAAACAATGTGTGAGTTATAATAAGACAAGCGTGCAGGTCATTGATGGACAAAATACTCTGTCGCTTGCCTATTAATTTAGCCAGTGAGTTTACTGCTAGTAATGTTATTACTGTTGTTATTTCTACTTATACTTAGTGAGTTTACCGTTACCATTAGTAGTAAAGTATTTACTTTTACCAAAAAGTACAATGTCAGAAAGACGAAGTTCTCTTTTAAGCAATAAAAAGTTTTAAGTGGAGTTTCACTTCCCCGGGATCCAAGAACAGCAGGCCCATATGTATCCTTTCTTATGGGTTATATGATAGCAAATCTCAACCCAGATAACGTACAGGTTTAACAGGGTTAAGAACCATCTGATACTGCAGAAGACAGCATTAATAGATTTGGATTCCAAACTCAACTAAAATGTAAACATGCATCTATAGTGATGCTTACTACTCTACCGTCATATGGTCTATGCAAAGAAGATGAGCTTCCACCAGAGAGGTCTGCGAAAGGGTCACATGACTCGAACCTAATGTAGGCAACCTTACTTCATATTTCTACAAATAGTTTCTAAGCTCAAATCAAGGCTACCATTCTAGCTAGTCACTGCAATGCAAAGCTGAAAATGGAACCACTAGATGTGATATAGCAAAAGCTAAGGCAGCAGAAATCCAGAAATAATATAATTACAGAAGTCAAGATAATGCAAACTAACGCGGCTAATTAAGCCCAAATATCATGAAACATATAATCCCTTGGTTACTAGACAGAGTAACATATACAGTTCCTAGCGATCTGACAATCGTGTAATATTGCAAATACATCTGGCATCCAACTTTGCGAAACCAATAGGTACCAACAAACCAATTAACTATAAGCAAATTATATAATTGATGATGTTGATCTCTATTGACTTCGATAATATGACCACCTCTGACAGAAGGGCATACCTTCAGACTTCTTGAGTAATCCGCTATCATCAAACTGTAGGATCGAGAACAGTATCTAGCTCTTAAATCATGTTTGACACGTCAGTAAGTGCTCCAAATAAATCTTCAGTCGCTAGGCAAAAGAACAGTAGACGAGAACGATGATGTCCCATTGTTAGGAGCTCCTTGTAGCTTGAGAATCTGAGTAACCATGTTGTATATCTGAACATTTTCGAAAGATGGAACTTTTCTACCCCTCGCAAACTGAGGACCATGGCCTATGAATATAGTCCTCATCGAGAAAAATGCATTATCATAACCATGTGCTCCTCCACATTCTTGCTTTCCTGACTTTGTCTGAACCACCTTAAACCCTTCCTCAACTAGACCGATAATCGGAGGAATTCGCTCGCTGGCATGATAATGCAGCCTACTAGGAAGATCCTCCTTGAGATATACCTTCAATCTATTCCCACTTGCAACCTTCGCAGAACTCAACCCCTCATTCATCTTAGTCACGACATCCTGGTGAGACACTCCTAACGGAGGACGAATCGAGAGCAATGGAGTATAAGACTGCACCCATTCGCTCGGAATCTGTATCCACGGAGCTAAATCATCCAAAACTATCAGCTTCTTATCGCAAGTACCTACCATCCCGTGATCACCTAACAAAATTATAGTCACGTCCTCAAAAACCCCTCTCTTTTCTAAACCATCAATCAATCTACCAATCAGCTTATCAATCCTAGCAACAGCCTCAGTAATCAGAGGATCATCAGGACCAACCTGGTGACCCTGATGATCAGGGTCCTCAAAGTACAATGTCATAAACACAGGCATATCATCGCTAGGCAAATCAAAGTACTTTAGAACAGAATCAACTCGATCATCAAAAGGCACAGAACCATCATATTTGGCGCAATAGCCTTCAGGGCAGGTCCATTTACCTTTCACCACCTCCGAACCAGGCCAGAAGTATGTAGCCGCCTTCAACCCATGATTCGCCACAGTCTCCCACAGGGGCTCCCCGAGCCACCATTTAGGCTCGTGGCTCCCCATGTTGAACTTATCTCCAGTGCGAGCGTCGGTAAAATAATTGTTGATGATTCCGTGGTACGCCGGGTACAAACCGGTGACGATGGAGTAATGATTCGGAAATGTCAAGGTTGGAAAAACCGGGATCAGACCCAGTTCGCCCTCGGTCCCATTAGCAATCAGTCTGTCGATATTCGGGGTGTGGGCCTTGAACTGGTAGCCGAACCGGAACCCATCTGAAGAAATGATGAGCACGACGGGTCGGGTGAGTTTGGAGAGTGATCGAGCGACGTCGGTGATGGGCCCGGGGGAGGATGAGGAGTGGGCGACGGAGAAGAAGAGGAAGGCGAAGGCGGCGGCGGCGGAGAGAGCTATGCAGGTGGAGAGGATGAGGGAGATGAAGATGAGTGTTCTTGCTGTGGGGATCGGACTTTCAGACGAAGAAGAGTCGGTGCTGAAGGAGGAGAGTAGCGCCGCTGTTGAGATTCGGGGTTCTGCTCCAGCTTTCACTGCGGTTTGGCTGGGTTTTTGGGTGCCGGCTAGTAGATTCAGCGCCTCGGAATCCATGAACTCCGATGTGCCGGTAGCTGCTGGATTAGTATAAAGTGTGACGGACAGGACAGCGGGTCTTAGTGAATTGAGCTATTGGGTTGATTTTTCTCGAAGTCATTTTTGCTGTAAAGGACACTCCACTTAAGCACTCATCTATCCTCTCTTTTTTTTTCTTTTTCTTTTTCTTTTTTATGTGTCATAGTGATAAAATAATTTCAACTTAAAGTTGAAAATGTCAATATAACTCTTCAAATGAGAAAGTGTTAAAAACCCAGCCACCTGTGTCGCCAAGCTTCAACCACAGCAGGTCCGGGTTTTCAATCGCCGTAGTGTTTTGGCATGAAGGCGACACTTAGTGGTGGTGGTGATTTGGCATGAAAGCAATGCTTAGCAGTGGTGATTTGGCGTGAAGGCGACGCCCAGCGGTTGTTTTTTTTCTAGTGAAGGCGGCGCTTGCTCTGGTAGTGATTTGGTAGAGGCTTGGTGAAGGAGGATGGCTTCGGAGGGTTGTCGCCAACTATGCTTCAAGGAGTGTGGCGGTGTGACAAAGCCTCAACTCCGCTAGTGTGAACACCGAAGCTCCTAAGGCGGAGGAAGCAGTGGTGCTGCTGAGAGGGTGGCAGGAGAGGGTTTGTCGGAGAGGGTGGCGAGAAAGGCTCAAAATGTGCAGTCGAGGCGGTGGTGTTGTGGTGCTTCTGGTGGTGTTTTATTTATGAATAATTATAAATATATTTATGATATATTAGATTATGAAGTTGTAATGAAGGCATATTTTTTGTATGGAGTGGACTCTCCTCAAAAAGATATTTTTTGTACGATAGTGCTAATTTGACCTTATCATTTTTACATAAGTGCTAATTTAACCCTATTTTTTTACTAAAATCCTGATCTAACCCTGTCTTGTTAATAAAAGTACTAATCTAGCCCCGGCCACCATCAACCGGAGTCGGTGACTGACTCTTGTCCGGCATTGACCATCGTTGACCCGTGTTGGACATCGTTGACTAGAGTTGACCATTAGTTACCACTGTTGACCGGCGGCAGAGCCTTAGGGTGTATTGGTCATTAAATTTTTAGTTTTAAACCTTACGGTATTTTTGTCTTTTTATATTAGGTTAACACATTAATTCCTTTAGTCAATGCCGGAGTAGTGCGGGTTAGTTCACACTTTCAAATTTTACAGGGTTATATCTGCACTTTCAAAATTTAATAGGGTTATTTTTACACTTTCCCCAAAATTTAAAGAATAAAAATTCTAAATCATCAAATCAAATAATAAATCAAGTTAAAAATATTAAACCATCAAATAAAATTGTTTAAAATACACTAATTTGAAAATATCAAAATAATATAGCAAAATAACGAACTAAGTCATTGAAAAATGCACATCGTATTATAATACATAAACAACAATATAAATTATAAATTGAATTAAGAATAATGTGCATTTATGCCGCCATTTTTTGTGTTTGTGCATATGTACCTCCCATTTTTTGAAAGTGCACATACGCTCCTATGCTCGCCTGAAAATTTGCTCTGTTTGGTCTTGGTTGGATTTAAATGAAATGTCATTTTTGCCCATGATAAAAATAAATCTGAAATTTCAGAAACTGTGTGATAACAACCCAAATCCATACTTAGGTTTGCCCCTCGGCCATAGAACTCTTCCCTACCACCAGAGAAATCCTTCCAAACTCGAAGTCCACCACTTCAGGAGTAAAATTGTCCAAGAATATAATAAAATTTGAAAAATAGTGGTGTTATGGTCATTTTCAGTTTGGTCAACACCAAAATTTAACCGCACCCCTTCAAGGGTAAAATTGTCCGAGTGTGTATTGAAAATAAAAATTAGGGGTATTTTGGTCATTTTTAGTCTAGTCAACACCGGAATTTGACCGGTCAACTCCAGTCTCCAGCTGTAGGGGATGAGTTTTTTAAGTCAATGCTAGTTAAAGGGTATATGTGCACTAAACTAAGAGGTATATCTGCAACCAAGATCCAGGAGGTATGAATGCATTTTACCTTTGAATTAAACTAGTAAAACATCAAACTGTAACAGTGAAATGTATACATTAAATAAAAATGATTAAACGTCGCATAAAAATATATATCTAATTAAAGTACTCTCTTCGTCCTAACCGAATTTGCACACTTTCCTTTTTCGTCTGTCTCGGATAAATCTATACACTTTACATTTAAAGAAATTTTTAACATATCAAAAGACACATTTACCCTTGAAAATTTAATATTTAACACAAAAACTCTTACCACCCAAACCCCTCACTTTGTTCCAAATCCATTATCAAAATTTTCCACCCTCGCCACCAAACACTCCTCCTTCGTTCTACACCCAAATCCCTTACCACCAAACCCTCTTCATGCTCCGCTGATCCTCATCTGATTCTGACCATCAATGGAGACGGAGGTCCACACAGTGCAAACCAATGACACCAGCGCCACCACTTTCTCCTACCCATGTTGCACCTTCAGTGGTCTTTCCCTCACCGACGACGCCCACTTCTCCTCTGCTTTCAGCGACTGCTACAACGATAGATCCGACGAGTTACCCACCACTCGTTGCAGAGCCGCCACCTCCTCATCTCTCACGCCTTCAACAACTCTGGCGAATTCATCGCCCAGATGGTCTCCGGCCTCAACTCTCTATCGACCGAGCTCCATAAGCAGGCAGCGCTGGAGCTTTACCTCCTCGCAAAGAACAAGCCGGAGAATCGAATAATGATATAGCAGATGTAAATGTCGAGGGTCCGCTTAAGGGGGGAATAGCCGGAGGGCAACGGCGTGGTCTGCTCTTCTTTGTGTTGCTCTGCATTGTGGCGGGGAACAGGAGGTGCAGGCGAGAGGCGGGATGTGCAGAGGTGGAAGCGGCGGAACCCTAGTCGTGGAGACGGAAAGGCTCAAATTTGGAGGAAGAAGACTAGAGGTTGAAGGAAGGGGTAGAAATGTGTTTTCACATGTCTGAAATTAAAAGATAGAGTTTCTCCCTCTGCAAAATGCCTTGGGACAGAAGGAGTAGTAAAACATCAAATTAAAATATTAAAAGTACATGTGAAACATTAAATATAAGCAAATTTTTAGGGAAGATCGTCTTTCCATGGGCTTATGGAAAGACAATGTTTACTTTTAATAATAAAAGGTAAAAGGTCTTAGTTGCAATATAAATTTATTATGCAACATGTAGTAGTTATAAAGTTTATAACCCGATTTATGTAACTCAAAAATTTTATCTCCATTTCTTCTAATTTACACTTTAAACCTTGGTATTTCCAAAGCTTATGGAAAAACCGTCTTTCAAGAGACGAACTCTTAAAATTATATTTAAAATACATTAGTTTTAAAAATTAAATGAAAATGGTTAAATATCGAATAAGCATAATATAAAAAGAAAATAGTAAAACATCGAATTAAAATATTAAAAGTTCTTGTGGATGTTGAAAAAAACTAAAATACATTGATTTTAAAACATCAAATGAAAATGGTTAAACATCGAATAAACATAGATATCGAATTAAAATAGTAAGACATTGAATTAAAACATTAAAAGGACATATGGAATATTTAAAATATACTAATTTTGAAAAACCAAGTTGAAATAGTGAAATAACGAGCTAGAGCACTGAAAATACACATATTAGAATAGATAAACTTCAAATAAAATATAAATCAAATTAAGCTAGGAAAACATCAAATTGAAAAAATAAAATGTACATATCAAACGAATTAAAATATATATCAAATTTAAAAGGCATACTAAAATTGTAAAGACAAAGTTTTGGGAAAGACCGTTTTTCCATATGCTTCTGGAAAGACGAGATTTAATTAGAATAATAAAAGATAAAAGGTCCTAGTTGCAATATTAAAAAAAATTTAAGCAACATGTTATAGTTATAAAATTCATAGCCCGATTCATGCAACTCAAAAAATTTATCTTTATTTATTTTAATTTGCACTTTAAACTTTGGTCTTTCCATGACTCATGGAAAAACCGTCTTTCAAGAGACGGGCTCAATTGTAAAACATGAAATACAAAATTGAATTATCATCATAGTTCTATAAAAATCCAAATTCTAAAATAGCAAACAACAACAATAAAACATTATCCCAACTTTTAAAATTGTCACACGTTAAAATTTTAAAGAGAAAAGTGTTTATTTACAATATGTTTTTGGTTGAAAGTGTCAATATAATCTTGCAAGATCTGAAAGTGCATATATAACCCTATGTTTTGGTCAAAAGTTCCAATCTAACCCTAACAACCAAATTGTGGATGGAATTATTTAAAATGACCATTATACCCCTTTGAAACAAGATAAAAAAAAGAAAAGAAAAGACTATACTACCCTCTCCAAAAAGAGCTCAACCCACCCCCCCCCCCTAAAAAAACTGTCATCAGTTGCCGCTGGTGGTCGGGTTAGATCATCACTTTGGCAGGGTTGGATCAGAACTTTAGTAATAAATACAAGGTTATATCAACACTTATGTAAAAAAAGATAGGGTCAGATCAACAGTATTTTTAAAAATGCCTTTTTGAGCAGACCCTGCTCCTTATAAATATTCATTCATTACAATCTCATAATCGAAATAGTTTGGTTGGAACCAGATGACGATAAGGAATCCATTTCCGAAAGCAAGGAACGAAAGTATGGCATCCAAATTGGTGACACTCTTTGGGAATGATGCGTTGCATTTTTCTTCTCTCAGCCGCACACTTCAATTTCAAAATAATTTGTTGCCCATCCATTGTGGATTACAAAAATATAAGATATAGGTTGTCCATTCTTGTTCAAGATCTAGAACACAATAAATCCTTTTACAAGAAGAAACATGCAAGCGGAAAAAAAGTAATGAAGCTATCCAATTCGGATGCCATGGTTATTTTTGTTCGGTACCGAGTTAATAAGGTTGTTTAGTACTCATTTTTATAATATTACTGATTTAACCCTATCTTTTTTACATTAGTGCTTATTTAACCCTATTTTTTTTTACTTAAGTGTTGATCCAACCATATTTTAAAAATAAAAGTGCTAACCTAACCCGCCCAATAGCGACGGCGACTAGCGGCCAGCTTGAAGAGGAAGAATAATGGTCATTAAATTTTTAGTTTTAACTCTAGGGTATTTTTGTTTTTTCAGGTTAGGTCAACGTTTGAATTCCTATAGTCAACAGCAGAATAGTGCAATTTGGGTATATCTACACCATTGCTCAAAATCTTAGGGTTAGTTTGACACTTTCAAATTCTACAGTGTCATATCTGCACTTTCAAATTTTTAATAGAGTTATTTATGCACTTTACCCTTTAATTTTTTATGTATTTTTAGTTTAATGTGTATTTTTAGTTTAATGTGTATTTTATGCTTAATGACAAATCATCCCAAGAAAACATATATATTGGGCCCACATTAAAAAATTGCCAACGTATCCATTCATGAACTTTCCCCCAATTCAGTTGCCTTAACCCGGTTCCAACCCGAATTCGATTACTCTAACCCAAAATTTTCCATCGTCGCCGTTCTATTATTCGGTGAAACAAAGCTGGATTCATCGTGAAATCGACCTCAAACAGATGGAGAGCATCGCAGTGGCGAAGAGTGACAAAGACGACGATTAAATTCATCGGAGATTTCCAGTTCAAAGACGAAGACGAAGGTATGAAAGTTGCAGTTCGAATTCATCGGAGTTCGAATTCGAAGATGGGGAATCAGAGCTCGAATTCGACAAAGATGGAATTGGCTGGGAATTGGCGGCGAATCGACGATGAAGATGAAAAAAGAGCGACAAAGAAGGTAATCAGAAGTTCACCGGAGAAGGTAGTCATTCCAGTCATGAATTGAGCGCCGGAGAAGTAGGATTCGTGGTGGAACGTTGAAGAAGAAGGATTCACGGTGGAACATCAAAGAAGAAGGATTCTCGGTGGAACGCCGGTGATATTGAGTGCCGCGGAAAGACGTGGAGGTGGGGCGTGGCGGAAAAGAAGGACTCGCCGAAGAAGATGGCCGAAGGAGGAATTTGTTTTGAATTTGTAGGTTAGCCCCTGAAGTTTAGTATGGTTTTTACAATTCACCCGAATGTAAAATATTTATGTTTTAGCTACCAAATTTTAAATTTCATGCTTTTATATTTTCTAGTTTTGCTATTTAGTCTTTGGTGTCAATATGGGACGTCCTCTCAGAAAATAGATTCTTGTTTTAGTTAATTACAATTATTTTCTCCGTCCCATTTGATTCTGTACATTTTTCTTTTTTAGTTGTTTCGGACAAATCTGCACACATTCCTTCTTATAGTAAATTTCAACATAACGATACCTGAAAGACTACAAATTACACTGCTATTTTATCACTAAACCCACTCATTTTTACCAGCTGCACTTATTCCTTTGAGCAAAGTGCATATATAATTCTATATAATTAATGAAAGTTCAGATATAACCATGTGATAATTGAAGATGCAAATATAACCCTGGATATTTAGGTTATGTGCAAATATAACCTTTTTCGGCAGTTTGAGGTCAGATTTAATTAAAAAAACTATTTTATCCTTTCAAAGATAAAAGAAAAAACAAAAAGGAAATTGACTATTATTTACCCTTCTTCCGCTCCAATCTCCGTCGTCTCCAATCTCTGAAGTCTCCAAAAACTCCACCTTCTCCGCTCCGGCTCCAATCTTTGTCTCCACTTTCTTCAGACCTTTATTTCCCTTCGCCCAAATCTGGTTCTTCGCTCAAATCTAGTTTTCACAACTCTGTATTCCAAAGTTTGCTTCGCCCAATCTGGTCTCACAACTCTCCGGCGTCGTCGATTCGCAGTGTGAAGTGGAGAAAGTGGGTCTCGATTGGTGGTGTGAAGATGGCACTCTCCGATGTCATCGATTAGCGATGTGAAGTGAAGGAAGAGGTGGTTCGAAGTGGAGGAAGTGGTATGGATTAGTGGTGTGAAGATAGCACTCTCCGGCGTCATCGATTCGCGATGTGAAGTGGAGGAAGATGCGGTTTGAAGTGGATGAAGTGGGTCTTGATTGGTGGTGTGAAGATAGCACTCTCTGACATCGTCGATTCGTAGTGTGAAGTGGAGGAAGAGGCGGTGTGAAGTGGAGGAAGTGGGTCTCGATTAGTGGTATGAAGAGGGTCTCTCTGACGTCATCGATTCGCAGTGTGAAGTGGAGGAAGAGGCAGTGTGAAATGGAGGAAGTGGGTCTCGATTGGTGGTGTGAAGATGGTGGCATTTAGTGGTGTGAATTAGGTCTCGCTTTTCCGGCGCTTGGCTGGCAGTGTCAGAAATGGTGGCGGGGTGGCATGGGGCTATGGGGGTTGCTGTGCGAGTGGTGGCGAGCATAGAGAGGGGTTAGTGGTGGTGGTTGGCGGAGCTGAGGAGGAGACAAGGCTAGGGCTGGTTGATGGTGGAGCCGGAGTAGTGGTAGTGGTGGAGTGGTGGTGACGGATGATTGGTGGTGAATTGGTGGTGGGATGGCAGGGTTGATGTGCTGTGCGGGTGGTGGATTGGTGGTGGGTGGTGGGGGCATTTTTATCTTTTAAAAGTTTATATTAGATTAGAAGGAAATTTTGGTCATTTACGGTTGGTCAATGGCCGAAAATTGCCAATCAATGCCGGAATAATGAGTTTAGGGTTATATGTGCACTTATGTATAATATTTAGGATTATATTTATACTAAAAAACAACTCAGGGTTATATTTGCACTTTCTCCAACATATAAGGTTATATTTCCATATTACCCTATTCCTTTCCTTTAGCCGTGAAGGAACTCTTTCTTCTTCAAAATCAAGAACAACCACCAAGATTCAATTTTTGGGGTTTTCCTCAAAGAGAAAGTCTTGGGAAAGACGGTATTTCCATAAATTTATGGACAGTTCACAATGGTTTTTACCTTAAATATTGTAATTTTTTAATAAAATTTAAATATTACATTTTATAAGCTAAAACAAGTAATAATATGTATTTGAAGGTGAAAATATAAAAATATATGATATAAAAAAATATTTTCAAAATTTCAAAAATTTGTACTCCCTCCGTCCCAGGTGAATGTGCATACTTTTTAGTTGGGGTGGGCAAAAAACTGAAAACCGAACCAAAAATTGAATTATCCGAATTCGAATAACCCAAACCGAATTTAAAATACGGTTTTTGGATAACTGAATTGAATAAACCGAGTTTTGAATATGGTTTTTGGTTTGGTTTTGGATATTGAAACTCAAACCGAAAACTCAAACTGAAAACCGACCCGAATACCGAATTGTAAATAAATAAATATTATATATATATATATTAATATAAAGCTAATAAATAAAATAAACTTGGGCCATTTGAATAAATGTATTTGCCTAAGCCCAAATAAACTTGGATCACTAGGGTTCACAATCCTACCACTATATAAAGTTATAAACCGAACCAACGCTCACAATTCTTGATTCTTCAGCAGCTGATGCCTGATACATTTGTTCCGGGGCTAGGGTTCACGCCACCTCCTCCTTCACGCCACCGCACCTGCAACCAACGCCGCATGATCTCCCATCATGGCAGAAACGGTGAGTATCCCACCGCCATTGCAGTTGAAGGTATTGATTTTGCTATACCTGCGTTTGTATTTTGGTATATCATGTTGTTTGTTTATTGAGATTTGTTATTTTCCACAGATTAGAACCTAGTTTAGGGTTTATTAGCTCGGCGCTTTAGGGCCAACTGAATCATGTCTCGAGAATGATAATCCGTCTACATCTGGTACGCTGCTGGATATCATGATAAATGTGCTGATTCTTTTAGCTAATGAAATCTCGTTCGCATTGTATGGAGGTTTATGTAGTATCAATAAAATGTGAATGGTAAAGTGATAGATTTTTGACTTGTGTGTTTTTGGGGGAGTTTTCCAGAGATAGTTGCGTGATCTCAAGAAGTAACTTGGTAATCCTTTGCGTAATTGCTCCTTGTTGAATAACTAGGAGACAATGGTAAAAGTGTTTTTGGTATGTCAACAAGAAAAGTTTAGTTTCTTCGAGTTTACTTCTATTGTATGAAATCCCTTGTTTGCGATGTAAAAGATTATAGCCGAAAAACTGAAGAATCAATAGTGGAAGGAGGTGTATACGCCTTGGCTAATGTCATTGTTTGTTTCTATCTATTTGATATATGGTCAACTTTGTTAGATAATAGAAATGAAGCTGATGGAATCATGAATCGAAGTGAGCAAAGACTGCCTCTCCCTGGTGAGCCGACTTGTGTTGTTTGTGGCAAATACGGAGAATATAGATGTGATGAGGTGGGTATCATCCGTACTATTGTGTTATATTTGGTCTGTTGTATCAAATAGTATACATGAAGTGATTTGTATATTCTTTTCGCAGACTGATGATGACGTTTGCATCATTGACTGTAAAAATGAACTTCTACAGAATCTTCAAGCAGAGAAGGTGTTCTTCTCTCTTTTCATTATCCGACGTTAAAATTATCGCACTCTGCATTCTCTTCACCGTGTTCCTGCTTTTACCAGGGTAATGCAAGCATCAGAAATATTACTGTCCCAATCTCTCAGAAAAGTGGCTTAGAAGTGATTGAATCTAATCAAAATACTTGGAATTTCAACAATGCTGATTGGCCAAATAATTTTCCTAGTCTCTCTACTCACAAATGGTATACTATTTCTTTTTTTTATATGCTTGGTCTGTGTTCATAGGTTATAATTTTTGAAGCCAATTTTCATGATTGCCTTGTAGCTGGAAATGTTAGAGACCTGGTCATCTTGTCGAGGATTGTTTATTTATAACATCTCAATGTGAATCCTTGTTATCTGATAAAGCTAGTAACCAGGTACTCTTTCATATTCATATTATAGAAAAATTTACAGTTTGAAATTTCAAGTTACTGAAAAGTGAAAACAAATCGTTCATCTCACGGTAAATCATTAATGAACAGGTGTCATATGTCCAAAACAAATCCTATCCTATAGCCAAGGATCTTTCTCAGTTATACAAGAGGTTTGACCGATTTCCACATCCTTACAATAAAATTTTATAGTAATACTGTCTTTATATTTGTTATAATGTTATATCATCCCCTCCTCTGCAGCAAAGCACGGAGACTTCTCTAAGTAATTCGAGTACTTAAAACAGAAAAATAAATGCCATTATGTTGCTTCTGCTACATGATCTACATATTTAGTTCTGGCTATTGTGTTGAGTTAGTGTTTCTCCACACAAGTTATGAAATTAGTTTCGAAGTTTCAATTGCTAAATGCAAGTTGTTTTGACAGGATTCTTTACACATCAACTGATGAATATAGCAAACATCCGAAATTGTAATTTGCAAGTTTTAAGGAATATGTTTGCTTATATCGACTTTTCTCTGATCACAATGAACAGGTGATATCAGATTGGCAAGAACTTTTTGACTGCAAAATGCAGTGATTTCCGTGGGTTAACAACGTTGGCTGCATGCCTCAAATGTTCTAAGTTTCTAACACCTTCTGTGATTGGTACGCAGAATAAAAAGTCGTGCTATTGAATTATATTTACTTCATTTGAGTCTTGGTCTTTATTTGATTTCTATGCTTCTCTGAAGATTGTGTACTATGTAAATTTTCTAAATTTCCTTTTATTTGTAATTCTTAAAATTGTTCTTGTCTTATTTTCAGTTCAGGTCATTTGAGTACATTGTTTATGTAATCTTAAAGGCCACTGGAATGTACATTGTTTTCATGTTAGTTGATGTTTTAATCTTCAAGTTCTTTGTATTTTCAGGGTAAACTTAAAGTGTTTCAAGTCTTGAAGAAATGTGAAACTTTTGAAGATAAATATTAAAACAAACTATTGGTCCTTGATATTAAGTGTAATCAATTGTTGAATTTGTATTATATTTATGGGATTTTAATTCTGAAGAACTGATTTTGGTGATGTAAAATTTAAATTACATATTCAATATTTTTCTTAAATTTTGAATTAAGTAATGTATTTTTAATATTTTTTAAAAGTGTTATGGTCCAATTCGGTTTATTCGGATTAGATCCGAATTCAAACCAAAACCGAATTCCAAATTCGGTTCGGTTTATTCGGGTTATTTGGGTTGTTCGGGTCGGTTTCAATTTTGGCATTTTTAGAAAAAAACAAAATAACCCGAACCGAATAAACCGAAATCCGAATAAACCGAACCGACGCCCACCCCTACTTTTTAGTCAACTTTCTCAAGCCATGTTTGACCATCAATAACTTTAAAAACGTATATTATTAGTGTAATAAAATTTAATATTTAGAAACTAAATGATGCAAAGAATCTAACAATATTTCACATGATGATATTAATGCCTATATACTAACTCAAATATATGGTCAAATGTGTCATTAGAAAGTTGATCAAAAAGTGTGCAGATTCAGGTGGGACAAAGAAATATTTAATTTAACAAACACAGTATATTTTTCAAGAAATTGACACATCCATAAACTTATGGACAGACCGTCTGTCACAAGACCTACTCTTCCTCAAATTTCATGTCATCAAAACTTTTCATCTTCCAACTCACCCCTTTCACTCTTCTTTTTTAATGAATTCACCCCCCTTCAAATCTCCTCATCTTCTTCATCAATTAGGTTAGGTTGATTTAGGATTTATATCTTTTGGTTTTTGTCGATTTGAGAATTCTCTTTGGTGTCTCCAAGCCCAGCTCCATTCTGCGTCTTAGAGCCCAACTCCGGTTGGCGTCTCCTCAAACCCGCTGTTATCAGAATCGGAGAAAACCCATCAGTGGTAAGAGGAATTGGAGGCGGCAAGATCCAGAGAAACGGCTGGGACAGAGGTAGTATAATAATACTCATTAGGAATAATGAAATACTCATTAGCAATAAAATAATAAATTTTATAACCATTTATTTACCAAAGGGATAATACTATGTCATTACCCCCAAATCCTACTATAAATACCTCATAGAGGATGAAGAAAAATGCATATCTCATTCTCTCGTTTCTCACTTCTTTTCATCTTATCTTCTTCTCCATCTTATCTTCTTCTCCATTATCTCCTTCTTACTTCTCATATCAAGTTCTTTGCTAATTTCTCAATAAACTAGTGCAAAATGAGTAAAAATTACAACACGTTATTAGCACGATTACTTTCTATCTTCATTGAGTGAGCCCCTTTTTCTAAAAGTTGTAAGAATTTTGTAATGAATCAAAGTAGTTGGTATTAAGGATGCTAGTCCAAACTTTTCTATTAATTTGTAGATGTCTAGAACCTAATGTGTTAAAACTTGATTATATTTGACAGCACGGATCAACTTCACATAAGTGTCCAGCAACTATGACCTAAAGTTTTTTCCTCATCCAGGACACTCTTAATTAGGACCCTTTTGATTGACTCAATTTTCAAATAAATCTCAACATACTAGAATGTCTAAAAATAATAATAATGATAATAATAATGATCAGTCACGGTAGAAATGATGTGAAGTATAATAATTAACTTTCTAAATTCATGACACCATTAACCTTCTAATTACATGACATCTCTGCCGCCTTATGGTAATGTGATGTGATTTATTTGCTTTCTAACTACATAACACCATATTACTATACACATGAGGTTTTGCCGCCTTATGGTAATGTGATGTGATTTATTAACTTTCTAAATGAATAACATCATATTTCTATACACAGGAGGCTCTGCCACCTTATAGTAAAATGGTATGATCTACATCTAACTAATCTTCAACTTCTTTATATTAATATTTCTATGGTTAATTATGTCTCTAATATATTTGTCTATTTATCTGATGACGTTACATTGCTAATCTACTCTTAACATTTTAACTACAATTAATTAATATAACGGTTATAAACAACTATATTTTTAGCAATAATATAATGGTTATAAATGGCTATATTTTACACTATAAATGCAAAACATCAAATGATACAAAACCACATACTCTCCTCTACCTCATATTTTTGCTAAATTTTACCGATAAAATGTCTAGACTAATATTCATCTTTGTTGCTGTAATTATTTTAGTATTACATGTTACCATTCTCACCGTAGAAGTTTCACCGGAAGATTTTCGTTTTTCTTCATTGATGATCGGAATCATGTATTACTCTTTATTTTTCGCAATTATTATAAACTTATGTATTTTGAATTATATCTAATGAACTATTTTACTTTCCATATTAGTTATCATCATGTCAGACCTTGTGAAGCTTAAATTCAGCCCAATCGACATCAGTGGAAACAACTATATGCCGTGGATGATAGACGTTGAGATGCACTTGGAATCAATGAACCTCCTTGAGACAATCCAAGAGGGGAATAACTCATTAAGGATGGACAAGGCAAGATCTTTAATCTTCCTTCGTCGACACCTTGATGAGAGTCTCAAAAATGAATATCTCACTATGAGAGATCCACTTGAGCTGTGGAAAAATTTGAAAGAAAGATACAATCACACAAGAGATGTAATGCTCCACATATACCGCGATGACTGGAACAATCTAGGGTTCCAAGACTATAAGAAAGTCTGTGACTATAATTCTGCAATGTACACAACAGTAACCCACTTGACATACTGTAGGGTTACAATAACTGACAATGAAATGCTAGAAAAGACTCTTTCTACTTTCCACGCATCAAATGTGACATTGTAACAACAATATCATGTGCGAGGTTTTAAAAGATATTATGAACTAATTGCTTGTCTGCTCATTGCGGAAAAGAATAATTAGTTGCTGATGAAGAATCATCAATCTCGCCCGACTAGCTCAAGTGCGTTTCATGAAGCAAACACTGTTAACTTTGACGAACATGAACACAAATTTTTTTTTCAGGGTCGAGAGAGAGGTCGAGGCTGTGGATGAGGCGAGGCCATGGTCGTGGTTACGAACGTGGTCGAGGTGATTACAATTTGTCCTATAAGCCTGGTAACTACTACCACAAGAAGCATCAATATGAGAGGAACCATGAAAGTACCCATAAAAGGGGAAAAGAAGCAAGTTCATCAAAGGGATCTGGAACCTCTTGTTTCAGATGTGGTGTCAAAGAACATTGGTCAAGAGTCTGCAGAGTCCCGAAGCACTTATGCGAACTCTACCAAGAGTTCATAAAAGGAGAGGGGAAGGAGGCAAACTTCAATGAATCCACTCATCTCGAAGCTTCTGATTTCAATGATGATTTCATGGACATAGTTGGTGATTTCACTGAGCAACCAAGTGGTGGAAACTAAATGGATAGTTGTGTAACTATTATTGGGAATGAAGCTAGATGGTCCGATGTTTGTTTGTATCTCTTATATATAAATGGTTTTATTTAAAGGCTACTACTTTCAAATTTATTATCTTTCTTATCAAATTTGTTTTTTTTAATTAAAGAGGTAAAATGGATAAAACTAATCGTGAAGCCAACCAAAGGATAAAAATGAAGAAATTTGCATACTCGATTGTGGAACGATGCACACTATATTAAAGGATAAAAGGTTTTTCTCAAAGGTAAAACCAATGCAGTACCAAATGGCACAATGTTTACAATAAATAATGCATTATTTTCGCCAAAGTCCAAAAGGAACTTATTGAGTTTCAATGATATATATTCTCATGGATTTGATACTCATATAGTGAAGGTACCATGAAATATATGCTTCTCATTGTGTATAAATCTGGAAGGAAATGCATACTTGAGAAACTACCAATGCTCCATACTGAATTGCATTACACGCATATAAATGCAGTAGAATCAAATACGGTAATGATCAAACCTTCAATATTTACCATATGGCATGATCGCCTGGGAAATCCTGGTTCAACTATGATGCGAAGAATTATTGAAAGCTCACATGGGCATCCATTGAAGGACCAGAAGATCCCTCATGAAAAATCCTTTCAATGTAAGACTTGTTCCCTTAGAAAGCTAATCATAAGGCCTTCACTGGGAAAGATTGAAAGAAAATCACCAGCGTTTCTTGAAGGTATTCAAGGTGATATATGTGAGCCTATCCATCCACCATATGGACCATTTCGTTACTTCATGGTATTGATAGATGCTTCTAGCAAATGGTCACAAGTATGTTTGTTATCAACTCGAAATATGACATTTGCTAAATTACTCGATTAGACAATCAAATTTCAAGCTCAATATCCTGATCATACTATCAACAAAATCATACTTGATAATGTCGGTGAATTCACATCCCAGACTTTCAATGATTATTGTATGTCAGTTGGGATTGTTGTCGAACATCCTGTCGTTCATGTGCACACACAAAATGGTCAGGCTGAATCATTGATCAAACGTCTCCAACTCATTGCTAGACCATTAATAATGAGAACAATGCTCCCCACTTCAGTACGTAGTTATGCAATATTACATGCTGCAACACTGATTCACATTAGGCCAAGTGCATATCATAAATACTCCCCACTACAACTTGCATCAGGCTAAGAATCAAATATATCCCATCTAAGGATTTTTGGTTGCGTTGTTTATGTGACCATTGCACCACCACAAAGAACAAAGATGGGACCAAAGAGAAGTCTTGGCATTTATGTAGGCTTGAAAGTCCATCTATTGTTAGATACCTTGAACCCCTAACTAGGAATATTTGTACATCTCATTTTGTTGATTGTCATTTTGATAAAGAAAAATTCCCAACATTAGGAAGAGAAAGAAAACAGATGGAAAGGAATATTACCTGGTCTATACCAACATTATTGCATCTTGGTCCTTATTCAAAAGACTGTGATGGAAAAGTCCAAAGGATGTTGCATATGCAAGATATATCAAATCAACTTCATGTTGCATTTACAGACACAAAGAGATTGACAAAATCTCACATCTCAGCTGAGAATGCTCTTGCTCAAATTGAAATACCGAAAGGGTAAATTGAAAACAAAGTCACTCATGAAATCATGACACGCCTGAAGCGTGGAAAACCACTCAGTGCCAAAGATAAAAATCCTCATAAAAGAAAATGATTAAAGAAACAAGATGACTCCAAAATGGAGGAACGTATTCCTGTAGAAATACGAAATGAGGAAAATCAAGAAATTTTGATTAATTATGCCAATACAGGTATAAGGTGGGACATAAATGAGGAAATCAATGATGCATTCTCTTACAATTTAGCATGCGATGTTATGGACAAAAATAATGGAGATCCCAAACCACGGTCTATTACCGTGTGTAAAAATAGGCCCAATTGGACTGGATAGAAAAATGCCATTGAAGCTGAGTTAGAATCACTTAACCGGCACAAAGTTTTTGGGCCTATACTCACCCCTGAAGATGTGAGACACGTTGGATACAAATGAGTATTTGTGTGAAAAAGAAATGAGAAAAATGAGATTGTTAGATACAAGGCTAGATTCGTTGCGCAATATTTTTCTCAAAGACCCGGAATTTATTTTGAGGAAACATATTCCCCAGTCATGGATGGAATTGCATTCAGATTCCTTATTAGTCTAACAGTTCATGAGAAACTTAATATACACCTTATGAATGTTGTTAGCGCATACTTATACAGATCGCTTGATGCTGAAATTTACATGAGGATCCCTGAAGGATTCAAAATGCATGAAGCATTAAGTTCAAAACTAGGAGAAAGATGTTCAATAAAATTACAAAGATCTATATATGGGTTAAAGAAAGCTAGACGCATGTGGTACAACCGACTAAGCAAATATATGTTACAAAAGGGGTATGTCAACGACCCTCTTTGTCCCTGTGTTTTTATCAAGAAAACAAAATTTGGGTGTGTGATTATCGTTGTCTATGTTGATGATTTGAATATCATTGGGACCAATGAAGAGATTCTGGAAGTATTCTCTTACTTAAAGAAGAAGTTCGAAATGAAAGACCTTGGAAAAATAAAATATTATCTTGGTTTGTAGATTGAACACTTGCAAAGTGGGATACTTGTGCATCAATCAAATTACAAAAAATGTATTAAAGAGATTCAATATGGATAAATCAAATCCATTGAGTACCCCAATGGTCGTAAGATCCCTTAATTTGGAAAAGGATCCATTTCGTCTATGTGAGGAATCTAAACAGGTTCTTGGTCCAGAAGTACCATATTTCAGTGCAATTGGTGCACTTATGTATCTCGCTAATTGCACTCGACCTGATATAGATTTTGCTGTTAATTTATTAGCGAGGTTTAGTTGATCTCCTACCAAAAGGCACTGGAACAGAATCAAACATGTGTTTCGTTACCTTCAAGAGACAATTGATTTGGGATTATTTTATTCCAACACTACGGAATCAGTTTTGGTTGGCTATGAAGATGCAGGTTACCAGTCAAATCCACACAAATGGAGATCTCAAACTGGGTATGTGTTTACTTGCAGAGGGGCTGCGATTTCATGGTGTTCACAGAAACAAACACTCACCACAACATCATCAAATCATGCTGAGGTTATCGTATTGCACAAAGCAAGTCGAGAGAGTGTGTGGTTGAGATCCACGACCCGACATATCAGAATCGCAAGTGGTCTCCTATCAAATGATAATCCCATCACACTTTATGAAGATAATGCTGCGTCTGTTAATCAAATGAAGGAAGGATGCATCAAAATCGATAGAACAAAGCACATTCCTCCGAAGTTCTTTTCATTTACTCAAGAGATGGAAGAGAGTAATATTATCAACATCCAATATATCCGTTCCTGTGAAAACTCAGCAGATCTGCTCACAAAGGCTCTCCCTACTTAAGTGTTCAGAAAACATGTTCATGGCATTGAAATGCGAATACTGCAAACTTTATGAAGAAATTACCAATGGCAACATGGGGGGAGCTATACGTGGCTGTACTTTTTTCCCCTTGATGTGATTTTTATCCCACTGAATTTTTCCAAGTAAGATTTTTAATGAGGCAGCATGAACACTTAATTATTGAAATGAGCATTCCAGGGGGAGTGTTAGGAATAATGAAATGCTCATTTGCAATAAGCTAGATTTGTGATAATTAATTATATCACTATTTATTTACCAAAAGGAAATACTATGCCTATACCCCCAAATTCTACTATAAATACCCCCGTTAGAGGATGAAAAAAAAATCCACCTCTCATTCTCTCATTTCTCACTTCTTCTCTTCTTCTCATCTTATCTTCTTCTCATCTTATCATCATCTCCATCTTATCTTCTTCCTCATTCTCTCCTTCTTACTTACTTCCCACATCAAGCCCTTCACTAATTTCTCAATAAATTAGTGCAAAGTCAGTAAAAATTACAACAATATTGACACTACTCTTGCAAAAGATAGAGTTATAATCGCACTTTCTAACTTTACACGATCATATTGGCATTTTCGACCAAAATATATGATCATATCTGTATTTTACCCTTCTTTATTACTAAAACAGTGTATAACTTTAATTAAACTCTAGTCACACCAACTTCAAAACTATTGATCCAATTCATGTGACAAAGAGAAAAATAAAAGCCGCTCAAATAACCATCTCACATTCTTGAAAAATCTAACATGAAAAATCTAATTATAAAATAAAATTTAATCATATCAAAAAAAATAATCATTTAATTTTACATTTTGATTTTGGCAAAATTTTGGTAAAGACCGTCTTTTCATAAGTTTATGGAAAATGATGTTTAATTAAAATAATAAAGGTAAAATATTTTAATTGCAATTTTAAAAATGTACTACGTAACTTGTACTAGTTATAAAGTTGAGTGGAGTGCATATATAATCCAAGCATCGTTTTTACCCTTTTCTTACAAGGATATTTGCCTTTTGGGGAACATTTGTTAGTGGATCTGTGTCTCGGGTTTATCATGAGGAGACTTTGACTTCCAAGTTAGTGCTCACCCCACATGGGTTTCAGCATTAATCAAAGCCAACCTTATCTTGATATTGACGAGCACCTTTTTTCTGGGGTTTAATACTTTGCTGATTTTTTTGAGCACTTTTGCGAGTTGGGATTTGGTTGCTAGAGAACTTTTGAGAAGAAAATTTGGTGAGTTTAGAGCTTGCAGTTATACTGGATGAGGGAGTGGATTTGGGGTTTTAGGTCTGGTGATCTCTGGCGACGACGACCTGCGGAGTCTCGGCGACGAGCTTCGGCTTGCTATTGTACAGGAGAAGGAAGTGGGTTTGAGGTTTTAGGTACGGCGATCTCCGGTGACAATGACTCGTGGAGTCTCACCGGCGAGCTTCGACTTATGGTTGTACTGGAGAAGGGAGTGGATTTGGGGTTTTAGGTACGGCAAACTCATGCTTGCGAATTGGATGTTCACCGCGTGAGTGTGTGTTTATTTGCAGTGCTTATCTACCATCAATGGCGGGAGGTTGTGGAAGGAGGGCATTTTTGTCTTTCAAATTTTTGCTTTAGGTTGAAAGAGTATTTTGATCATTTCCGATTGGTCAATGACCGGAAATAGTCAGCCAATGCCGGAATATAGTCTTTAGGGTTTTTGTTTTTTGAAAAAATTGGGTAATAACTCAAATGAGCCCCCAATAAAATCCCTCCCCTCCCCTTGCCCTGGTGGGAATTGAACCCATGACCTCATGGTAGTAACACTAGACTAACATTCAATTCCCAAATCGTTAGGGTTATATATGCACTTATGTAAAATAGTTAGGGTTGTTTTTGCACTAAAATTATTTCAGGATTATATCTGCACTTTCTCAATTATATAGGATTATATTTATATGTTTCCCTATGAAGTTTATGACCTTATTAATGCAACCTATAAATTTTATTTTTATTTCTTCTAATTTACATTACAAACCTTGATTTTTTATAACTTATGAAAATATCGTCTTTAAAAAAAAACTTTTTAACTTTCCAACCATTGACTTTTTCCTTCCCCTTCGATCATCCTTCGACCGTCCCTGGTAAGAATCCTCAATTCGTCGGCTTTTTCTTGCAAATCGAAAGTACCAATTTCTTGAGCTTTTAATAGACTGTCTACCTGGTTTTGTGTCAAAACCCTAATGTCTCTTTTAGACACAAGGCAAACCTTATGAGCAGCCCAAAATTTAAAAAACAAGTGGTGTAATGCTTAACCGGGGTGGGGGTGGGGCGATTTTTGAAATACTACATGATTAGTTCTCTGAACACAAAACAAATTATCCATGTACGTATTTACCTTACAAATTAACCATGGATAGTTGCGTTTCCGTGAACATTTCAAATTTCATCTTTTGTCTAAGACTCGATATTAGTTATAGTCGATTTTTGAAATACTACTCCCTCCATTTTTTTTTTCATTGGCACACTTACTAAAAGTGGTATTTTTTTTAATTGGCACTTGCTATTTTGGGCAAGTTTAAGGTTTTTACATCCACTCATTTTACTTTCTCTTCTTTCAATTCAATTTCATCCACTCATTTAGCATCTCCTCAATTCTAACACCAAAAGAGATGTGCCAATGAAAAAAAAACGGAGGGAGTACATGATTAGTTCTCTGAACACAAAACAAATTATCCATGACCGTATTTACCTTGCAACTAGTACTTACCCCGTCCCATTTCAAATTTCATCTTTTGACTTTTAATATTTAACTCAAAAAATATTTGATCCTTTTAAAATTTTTAAAATTTTATTATTTTAAAAATATATGTTATAACGAATCTAGAAATATATCACATAATAATATTTATATTTATATATCAATTCAATTTTATGGTCAAAGTTAAGAAGTAAAACGCACAGCTGAACGCTTTTATTAAGTTATGCGTTTTTTAAGTAAGCAACTACTACAAGTTGTAAAACCGTTTTTTAAGTAAGCAAATACTACAAGTTGTAAAACCCAAACTAAAAAGTAATTAAAACTGACATGAGTGCATTTAAATCTAGTATTCTTATTTTAATTTTTTTAGGTAAAAGATTGAGATTTCATTCATTTCAAATGTGACTTACAATGATTGGGATATGATCCCACTGTGAAACAAACTCCACAGAGATTTTTGCATGTTGAGCCAAAGTGTGGGCTACAGTGTTTTCCTGTCTTCTAATCCAGATTAGTTATGGGTAGTTTAAATTTGGAATAAGGCTAACTATATCCTCAGTGATAAGGCAAAAGTCTGATAGATCTTCCTTTTTATTCTTGACCGCATTTATCACTATTTGTGCATCTCCTTTAATTTTCCTTAATGGAATGCATTTTTCCAAAGCTGCCCGCATTCCGGTTCGCAGAGCGATGGCTTCTGCCTGTTTTGGAGTGTAAATGAGCAGTATATATTGTGCTCCTCCGCATATCCAAAAGCCTTAATCGGATAATATGTACCATCCTAGACATGTTCTTCTTGAAGATATTGTTGCATCAAAGTAGAGAGTATTTCCATGCGACGACGTAAGGGTACTTTGATTATGGCTCTCCTTTGTAGATTCCGCTTTACCATTAATCTTTACCAAATCAGACCTCATTTTCATCGCATAGCTGGCACAATGATATGGTTGAAGATCATGAGCTTCTTTGTGGAGGAGTTTGTTTCTGTGATGCCACAGTTGAGATAGGATGATAGCAGCTATAGCCATATCTTGTGATTCCAATTCTAAGATTAAGTCTTGAACCCATAGAATTGCATTTTGTTGTTGGTATGCGAATATCTGTTCGTGTAGATTTGCTGCAAACCATACTCTGTGAGCTAGAGGGCATTGGAAGAATAAGTGCTCGAGAGAAATGTCGTCCATAGAACAGCTCAAGCACCATGATTCAGCTGGCATACGTCTTTGAATTAAGTTTATAGCTGATGGTAGGTGATTTTTGCATAGCCTCCATAAGAAGTGTTTGACCTTTGGTTGTATTGTTAGAGACCATATCCTTCTCCAATGTGGTGAGGGTCCTGAGTTACTTGCTGCCATATTTCCTGCAAAGGCAAAATTCGAGGAGTTAATACCCAAGTTATAGCCGAATTTGACCGTGTACTTATTGTCCTCTCCTGGTTGCCATATCCATCTGTCTGGGCCTCTAGGGTTTGTACTTCTTGGCTAGGATAGAATAATATCCGACTCTTCTTGATTGAAAGTGCTCCGTACAAGATCTTCATTCCAACTTGTGCCATTGTCAGTCAATAGATGAGATATCGTAAGATTTTCAGGATAGCTGCCCGGCAAGGATGTGGGTTTTTGATTCTCTATCCTCGGGAGCCATAAATCATTTTTTATGTTTGTATCTGCTCCCAATCCAATCCTTCTCCTAACCCCTTTCAGTAATAACCGTCTTCCTTCTAGAATAGATCTCCAAGCAAATGACGGATTCCATCCTAACTTGGCATCCAAGAATGTCGTTGATGGGAAGTATTTTTCTTTCAAAATCTGCGAAACCATGAAGTGTGGCTTCTCTAGTATACGCCATGCTTGTTTTTTTAGTAGAGCGGTATTGAAAGTTTTGAGTTCTTTAAAGCCTAAGCCTCCCTTACTCTTTGGCAAACATAGCCTAGTCCATTTAGCCCAATGCGTTTTCCTTTTCTGGGGTGTACTACCCCACCAATAATGACTATAGAGCTTATATATGTCCTCTGTAAGATTATCTGACAGCATAAAGCACGACATAGTATAGGTGGGGATTGCTTGAAGTACTGACTTTATGAGAATTTCCTTTCCACCCTTGGATAATTGTTTATTCTCCCAACTTTCCACTTTTGTCCAAATCCTGTTTTAAACTACTTCTAAGGCAACAGATTTTGAACGACCCAGAATTATCGGAAGTGCCAAGTACTTTTCATGAGCGATTGTTTCCACCATTCGTAGAGTTGCAAGGATTTTAGTTCTTAAGGGTTCATGAGTATTGGGGCTAAACATTATTGAGGATTTTTCCAGATTTATCTTCTGACCTGATGCTTTCTCATACAATGACAAAATATCTTTTAGCACCCTGACTTCTTGATTAGTTGCTTCCTCTAATATCAACGTATCATCCGTAAACAGAAGGTGAGAAAGTATAGGAACCCCTCTTGCAATTTTCACACCATGTAGTCTTCTAGTCCTTAAATTTTGTTTGATCATTTGAGAAAAAACTTCACTGCAAATGATGAACAAGTATGGGGACAAAGGGTCTCCTTGTCTTAGCCCCCCTAGAAGGCGTTACCCTTCCAAAACATTTTCCATTTAGGAGGAAGGAGTTACGTACTGTCGAGATACAGTTCTCAATCAGATTGATAAAAGCTGGATGAAAGCCCATCTTCTCTAATGTTTTTAGAAAAAAACTCCATTCTATTTTGTCAAAAGCTTTTCTCATATTCAACTTGATGGACATCTGCCCTTTTTGTCCATTTGATTTTCTTTTTATATGATGATGAACTTCATGGGATATTAGACATTGTCTGTGATTAGCCCGTTCTTAACAAAAGCACTTTGGTTGCTCGAGATCACCTTATCCAGGACCACTTTTAGCTGGTTTGCTATGCACTTTGATATAATCCGATAAACCACATTACATAGACTTATGGGTCGGAATTGGGTGATGTTCTTCAGCTTCTCCACTTTCGGAATGAGCACTACATTGGTGTCATTAAGATTACTCATAGGTCGTCCTTCATTCAAGTATCGTAGTGCTTCATGTGTAACTTTCGGACCCACAATACCCCATTATTGTTGGGAAAATGATGGCGGCATCCCATCGGGTCTTGGAGATTTATTTGGTGCCATACTCTTGAGAGCAGCATGAATTTTGCTCACCGTGTATGGTCTTGTGAGTTTATAATTCATCATTGATGAGACTTTTGATTAAATCTGGTCCGCCAAATGGTCCACCACTAGCGGGGATGGACTAGAGCTTGTGAAAAGTGTCTGAAAATGGTTGGAGATAATGAATTCCATATCTTTCTCTTTTGTGCACCACCGCCCTGCTTGGTCTGTTAGTCCATGAATGGCGTTTCTCCTTTTTGGTTTATTTGCGAAAGAGTGGAAAAAATTTGTATTCCTATCTCCTTTCTCCAGCCATTGTTGTTTATCTCTTTGTTTCCATCGTGCCTTTTCCATATCAAGGTGTTTTCCCAGCTCAACTTTTAAATTTTCCATGTCACTCTGTACTTCAGCATAACACCCTATTGGAGTCTCTTGAGATGATTTGAAATGTCATCTTTTTTCTTATGCTGATTGTAGAATTCCAATTTTGCCCAGGAAGCCAGTTCACTTGAACATTCTTTTATTGTTTCCGGCAGATCCTGTGTTACTGAGTTCCAAAATTCTACCACTTTCTCTTGACATCTCGGAGATTGGATCCAATAATTCTCAAAACGGAAAGGCTTAAATCTTCTTTGCTGCGCCAATTCTGCATTTTTACCTCATAAGTGTAGCAATATGAGAGCATGGTCTGACTGGTGGCTATACAAATGTTTAAGTGTTACCGTAGGGAAAGCATTTAGCCAACCAGGATTTGCCACAACTCTATCTAAGCGTGCTTTAACAGTGTGGGGGTCTTTCCAATTTCTAAACCATGTGAATTTGTAGCCCTCATATCCTACGTCAATTAAGTTACAACTATTCAGAGCTAGCCAAAAGTCGTCAATCTGGGGTGGAGGCCTGCGATTGGCACTTTGAAACTGATGTAAAACTTCGTTAAAATCCCCTATGCATAACCACGACGTATCAGGCCCGTTACAGAGTGCAGGAAAATTGCACCAAAATTGTAGTCGCTTATTTGTGTCAGGTTCACCATAAATACCTGTACAACGCCAGAGTAAGTTAGTTTTTGGATCTCTTACAGTAAAGTCAATAAAGTTAAAAGAGTAAGAGTAACTCAAAACTGAAACTTCCCAGTCTTTATTCCAAAGTAACGCAAGACCCCCTGAGTTGCCTACAGAATCAACAAAGACTCCGTGCAAGTCTAAGGAATCACGTAACCCTACTAACTTATTGAAAGTACACTTATTTTCACAAAAAAAATTCAAGTGGGGGAAAATTTGTGATGGAGGTATTTTAGATGTCTGACTGCACGAGGGTGTGACAGCCCCCGGCAGTTCCAACTGAGAAGACTCATGGGCTTCGGCGGGACTGGTTCTTGCCAGTCGCCGCCGCTGGTCCAAATGCAGGTGAGCCCACATTAAATTTTAACTCTATGTAGAGAAAAAAAGGTTTCATCAGCTCCAATTTTAGCCTTTTTGGATCCTGGCCTTCTTCATCATCCATTATTTTAGCAGTATCTCCTGATTTTCTTTTAAAGACAGTGAGTTGGGCCTGTGTAGGTGAGTACTGGGCCACCATAGATAATTCAGCCTGCTTTTCCTCCTCTAATTTTTCTTCATTTTGGTCCAGCGTCTGAATCCGTTCTACAGTTCCATCCCTTTTATGTGCTGCTGTGATAATCTCTGTGTCTCCAAATAGGAAGGGATTCTACAAACTGGGTGGCTGGATTGACTAATCAATTTTTGGTGGAGGAGTTTTTGTTTGCGCCGGCTTCGAAACTCTGCTAGAGCTAATTTCCTCCACAATCAGCGGCTTCATCGCTGTGAGTTTCTTCGGATCCATATCACCACACACGTCTGTTGGGAATTTACGCTGCTCAATTTTTGGGTTTGCCAGATTATAAGGTACCCTGGATGGTTGGTTTCTGCTCACCGGCGCCCAGGCCTTCTCGGAGGTGCTGATGCTATCCAATTCTGAGCCATTGGACGTTAAAACCTAATTTCCACGATGGTGGACCATTGGCTGTGAAAGCCCCATTTCCACGATGGTGGGGGCTGATATAAGCCTAGTGGCAGTTCAACGAGACTTGGCGCAGGCATCTCTCCATTAGAGTTTATCTAAATTCCACCATAGGCTCCTTCCCTGCCCTGTGAGATAGACCCATAACCTCTTGAACTTGTGTATGTTCAGCTTCCATCTCTTTGTTTTTTTTGTCTTCCTGACGCCCCATTAGTTTGAGAGGGTAAATTGATTCACTTTCTTCCTCTGAGGGAATTTCAATTACCATAGGCTTGCTCTCAAATCCCGGTGGTTGTGAATTCAGGTATATACTTCCTCCATCCTTGCCTTGTGAAGTTTGGTTGTTAGACTGTGTTGGTGATGATCTCAGTAGATTGATTGGATGAGTCGCCAGGGACTGGATGATAGTATTCTTATCTTATAACATGTATTTGTTCAAATACTCAGCAGAAGTTATATTCAATTTCACATTACTACACTACTAGTATCTTGAACGCACCAAATTATACATATAAGTGGCAGTAATCACCCTACAACTAGTACTTCTCTAGTACTAACTGCATATGGTTTATTATTTTAATTAGAAACAAAAGACTACTAAACTCATGTGTAGTTTGTGTCCCATTTCTTGATCAAAATGTGAGATACACATGTGTTTGTGTCCCAAACCAAAATATCATAAAGCTAAGGACACAAACCAAAATGAATCTGTCTCATGGTGAGACCAAGGGCTAGAGGAAAAATAGCAAAAGGGCAAACTAAATTTGGGGGAAACATCATAATTATTATGGACTTGGAGTTCTACTGTAACTCACAAAAAAACCAAAAGATCAAAGAGCAATAAACCAAAATCTGACCTAGCTCACCTTTCCCAACCCAAAAACGTGAAGTGAAAACCAAGCCCAAAACACGCCTCCATCAAACGCGTTCAACCAAAATGGATGAAACATAAAAATTGGAAACAAAATCATTCACACCTCTCAATCCTTCAAATGTTGTTAGTCATCCAAAAGCAACCAGTCCGATTTTGAATAAAAACATCAATCAACATCTACAAATCATCCATCAAGCAAGGTACAACTAGATTTAAACTTTAATTCAACATCAATCGCAACAAATCTGTTATTAAACAGAATTTTGAAATTTTGCAGATTCAAAATTCGATCACGACAGAATAAGGTGATTTACAGATCGAAAATCAATTAGCAATCATACAAACAACGCAAACTCAAAATCCTACACAAGAAAGCGAAACAAATATCAATGATGAACATATCGTATCTGTTTTGCAAGGTCATGAATTTTCTATCCTTGAGTTTGATCTTTCTATTTTCTGATTTGAAGAGCAGCAAACTGTATTTGTGAACGATATGATTGTATGATTTGAACAGCAGCAAACTATGGTAGCAAAAGTCTGATCCATAAGTTTGATCGTACCTGATTTGTTGTTGCTCTGTTGTTGAAAACTGTAAATTAGTTGTAAATTTGCTAAAACTTTCATTTAAAATGTCAGAACTTTCAAATTATAGACTTGAATTTATTAGAAAACATTTTAAAGTTTTAAACAACGTGAAGAGGATCTATTCACATTTTGCAAAAAGACAATAGGTGGACAATGACATGATTTATAGCCGACGATGTTCTTGAAATATGGCATGATGTTTTAAATATATGACATGATGTTGCATACAAACTGAACATAATCAGAATTTCCCCCCCCAAAAAACAGGATGTGATGTTACTCATGTACTGCTTGATGTTTCAAATATATAACATGGTGTTTAACTCTGCAACAATATGTATAGCTTCTCTTTATTTATTTATTGGGAGTTTTCTATTAAAGGTCTACCAAAATTGTTGGAAATAGATCAAACATAATCCCTTCAAGGAGTGCAAGCAACTACATGGGAAAAACTTGAAACATTATACCATGCACATGCAACTTCACTTGGATTTTCTGTACAGAAGTCAACACAGAGACTAACAAATGAAAGAAAGGTCAAGGAAAAATAATACACGTGCTCACGCCAAGGAAATCAGTTTCTAGAACTCTTGACACCTCGACCTAACAACCATAAAACAAGAGAAGAAAGACCAAATAATTTCCAATTACAAGAACATGATGTAAGGCTGCAATCGGGATCAAGCTTATCGATAAAAATATCTATGAAATCAAGCATCATATACTGAACAAAACCATGATTTTACAAGGAAGGAGTGGCAATACTTGCAGCATAGTGAGAGGAAGATAGAGAATGAAAAGGCAAGGGCAATTGAGGCTATGAAATTGGCGGGTTTAAAGCTAGCTACATGTTTCAAGTGTTTGTCATGCGATGCAAATGGACAAGAAAATGTGGGGCACATGATGATGAACCAAATTAATTATGTAAACATATTGAGGATGAAAGCAATTGAAAGAGGCAATGCACAGATTGTGATCGATAAGCTCTACATAATTGATGGACGGAAGGAGGATTTCTTATTCAGGGTTAAGTTGGATGAGGAGGGTAAACTGGCCGCACTTTTTTGGAGGGATACAATGATGAAAGAGGATTACATACTCTATAAAGATGTAATGATATTTGACACCACATACAGGACAAACAAGTACAATCTTGTTTGTGCACCCATTGTCGGAATGAATAATTATTGGAACAATGGGATGTTTGGTTGTACGTTCATTGGCAATGAAAAGAAAGAGACCTTCATTTGGTTGCTGGAGACATTCAAAAATTCAATGGAAGGAAAAGAACCAGTGACAATATTTACTGACCAGGATTCAACTATGGCATATGCCATCAAAAAGGTACTTACCCCAACCTGCTCAGTTTATGTGTTGATGCTTCAAAAACCGTGTTTGATATTTCAAGTATTTGTGGTAGATTTTTGCAAACCTCAACATATATAATTATACAAACACAATAAATTCATTTAAAAAATACATGTATGATGTTCCTGTATTATGAAATGAAGTTTCATGATAAATTTCTTAATGCTTTCTGAAATCCATTTAAACATGAATACCAGATGCTTGATGTTTCAATAGCAGGTCATAACCTTTCATAAAAAAGCCGATGTTTCATAATGAAACCAAATTTTGTACCAGGTGTTCAGTAACACAAAGCATAAGTCGTATCTATGTCATTTGAAACAAATTGTAATCAGATACTATGGTAAAGTGAAGAGCGACAAAGAATTTGGCATGTCATTCAATCATTGTTTGAAGAATTGTGCAAATGAAGTGGAATTCTAGAGATGCCGGGACTCTATGATAGATAAATATCAACTTCATGACAACCAATAGTTCAATTGACTATATGGACTCTGAGAGAAATAGTGTACCACATTAAGCAAGGACTTCGTCTCGGCTAGAATATTGTCATCATAGAGGAGCGAAAGCACAAACAAGGCAATCAGCTTCAGTGCCAACAAAACAACAAACTTAACACAATATTTTTCAATATTTGAAAAAATTGTACAGAGAGCACAAAGACCAGCAAGGAGTACATCGGCTCAATAAGAAAACCAAGGTCTAAAGAGCAAGAACCTGGACTTCTGAAACATGTAGCTGAAATATATAAACATAAGTTGTAAAAGGACTTCAAAGCAGAATGGAAGCTACCCATGGCGAGTAAGGCTGTAAAAAATATTCAACCTTGGATTCAAAGATGTTTATGAAGTACATCCTAAAAACAATGAATAAAAAATGGAGAAGAAAACTATCAAAAAACAGGATCAAAAGGTGGAAATCAATGCTCTTGAAAGTACTTTGAAGAGGTTGGATTGTTGTGTTTTCATGCCCTTTGCATCCTCTATTTGCACCACATCACTTCCATTCACGAAGATTACATCCTCAAGAGATGGACAAAGATGGCAAAACAAGAAATATGGAACAAGGTGCTAGGAGGAATAACACCACAAAACAAGGAGATCAAAGGTAAGATACCACAGTGCCAAGATATATTACGTACTAAAATCTAGTGTTGAAGTGTGAAGAGGAAATAGAAACTTACAGAATCCTTGAAGAAGGGATAAAGAGAGACTCAATTAAAATCAATCAAATGAAAGCAATGGATACGCAAGAACTTAAACAATTAATAATGCAAGAGGTTCCACAACAAAGACGGCTCATGAAGTACTACTCGATCCACCAAAAATAAAAACCAAAGGAAGAAGTGCAAGAGTGAAATGTAAGTTCGAAAGGAAGAAACCAGTAATAAACGAATTTGGATCAAAGACACCAAAAACTCAATTGATCTAAACCAACTTGTTGGTAAATGCTTACTATCATCTTGTGATTTTACACAGTTATGAATTAATGTTCCATTGTTACAGTTTGATGTTTTAGAAAAATATACTGATGGTGATGTTAATTTTTTTTTGACCATGATATTCATATGCTACTACTCTTCTTGTACATTCCACTTTTATTTCATTGACTTTTTGGATGTTACAATTCTATTCACTAATGTTATTATTTTCTTACATGATGATTTAGAGATATAAATTATAGCTCGTATATCTTTATATATGTTGCAGATGACCAAGTATTTTCAAGAAAATTTAAAGACATAAAATATCAAACACTGATAATGAAACATCACATAAAATTTGAAAATTATCACATCCAACAAATACATAGAAAAAACTACAAATAGTTTTACGTCGGCCCGTAAACTGTCAAACACCATAACTAAACATCATCATTCATCACATAAAGGGTTCAAAGGATCTATCAAATCCCTAACTTAAATAACTTAAATGTTCAAACCAACCAATATTCTTAAAACATCAGTGTCAGATACTAGTTCATCACACTCAAATTCTAATTCTTCTTGTTTCACTTTGCAACTACCTGCTGTTTGCCTTCTGCTGGTGCTTTTGAAGATGATGCCCCTTCAATTTCTTCAATGCCAAGATCAAATGATGGCTTAGGTTCTTTATTTATAGGAGCAACATGATTCCTAAATGCATTCTTTATGATCTCATTAACAACATCATAAACTTCAGGGTTAGGAAAATATTCCTTTGAGTCAAAAGGAGGAGTAGACTGGGAATCATCAGCAAGAACAACATCCTTAGTACCTTGATCTAACTCAGAAACCAAGGCCCAAGTGACAACCTCGTTATTCCTCTTGAACCTAAGGAAAGCTTGATCAGCAGCCTAGGAAAAAAACAAAAAAGAATTAGGAAAAGCAAACAAGGAAGAAAGACATAATTTTAACTTTAAAAAATATCACACCAGCAAAATTTTTTTTAAACAAAAGATTAAACTTAAAATATCCCATGCAAAAACTAAAACATCAACTAATGAATTTAAAACATCAAAGCTAAAAGAGATGAGCAAAATAAAAAACAAAAACTAAAGCTTAAATTTAAAACATCCTATGCAAATACTAAAACATCAACTACTGAATTTAAAGCATCAAAGCCGAAAGAGATGAGCCAAAAAAAAGCTTAAACTCAAAATATCTCATGCAAAAACTAGAACATCAACTTCTGAATTTAAAATATCAAAGCTGATAGAGATGAGCCAAAAAAACAAAAACTAGAGCTTAAACTGAAAACATCTCATGCAAAAACTAAAACATGAACTATTGAATTTAAAACATCAAAGCTAACAGAGATGAGCCAAAAAAAACACCAACTAAAGCTTAAACTTAAAACATCTCATGGAAAAACTAAAACATCAACTATTGTATTTTAAACATCAAATATAAAAGACATGAATACTTATAGAGCCTCCATCATTCATGATCGCAACATCGGTAGGCAAATCTTCTGGAACCACAAAGGTTAAAACCCGTGAGATTGAACCAGCTGCATCAACTTACGTACGACTACCTTTTTTGGATTTTGTAGCAGCACCACCACAACCCACATACTTCCCCATCAAAGTTAAAGGAAATTGATCCTTAGACATGGGGCAAGTATCAAAAGCAACACCTAGAATTTGCCTACACCTTTTGATTAATAGAGAAGTGTCCTGATGCTGAATGAGAGGAATTGTGGTGAGGGATGGTTTTCCTTGAAAAGGAAACCGGTACAAGAAACAAATCAGTGGAACAATTACAAAAGCATTCACTGCTATGTAGGAACTAGTCTTGTACCTAGACACTGCCTCACAAAGCTTCCTATGCACATACCCACACCAATAATAACTCCTAATCTCCCCTACATTCTCCACAACATGAAGAAGCTTATAATCAACAAAGCACATAGCAGTAGGACTTAAGAAAATGCACACAACATACATGACAAACGGTTTTTTAAATTCATTACCACCATCAACTAAAGACATCATCTTCCCTTACAGCCTATCACAAGGAATGTTACCCAAGCTATTAATCCCGAACTCATCCTCCCTCATATCTAAGTCCCTTCTTTCCCCCTTACCAACATAACTAACCTTAATCACATCATTCTCACTAATAAGGAGTTATAAAACATCGTGAACATCATCACATGTTCAAAAATAGCTATCATAACCAATTCTCTGGACATGGCTAATGGGGTTTAAATTATGAACAAGATAAGGAATGATGTCTTTATGAAGACAATTAAAATTAATTTTCATCAAACCATCAAATCCAACATCTTTCACAGATTTTAAATGGTTTGCAGTCAGCGTGCAAGACAACTTTTTAATCTTCCCAAGGTTACACTTGGTATTGAAACCCTTGTCAGCACTGAAAACATAATGGATAAGTCAAGAAACATCACATGCATAACTTTAAAAAGCAATTACAGAAAGTAAAACATCACATCCACATAAAAGAACATGAACACTACCTAAATTGTAAAATACCATGCACATAATTTAAAATATCAACAAATCTTGCATCGCCATCGGAATCAACATCACTAGACACGGCTGCTTTCCCATCATGTTTCCCCTTCACTATCATCTTTGTAAACCTTCTCGCGGGCTTCTTCACGACCACCACCTCATATTCTGATTCAGAATCAGAACTATTCGAATCATCAGCAACTTTATCAACCTCCTCCCCGCTTTCAGAATATTCAGATCCAGATTCCAACTCCTTAGATTCGGAGCTCCCATCATCATCAACATTTTCATCTTCATTTTTTTACTTCCAGATTTCTCTTCTCGGTTGACCACATTCTCAGCAGAAACATTTTGTTTTACAGATTAGGTCTCAGGAACAGTAGGAATACCTCCTCATCTACAAGAAATAAAAACATCATATCAGCATGATAAAACATCAAAAAGTTAGAACTGAAAAGCTGAGCTATAAAATACTAAAACAAAAAAAAACAAATCCTACCAGAAAAAATGAGGTCATCCATATCTGCATTCCCAACAGCTTCTTTGTCATTAACAAACTTTCGATTTTTCTTTCTCAGCAACTTTCTTGTTGCCATCATAAACTAATATATGAAAACATCAAACCAGATAGTTAGATCTTAGCATCATGAAAGAAAAATGATAGAAATCTGAATAACACAAAACATGAAACATCATTGAATAATGTTAAAAATAGCATAACAAAATTAAAACGGTACCAAAAACTAAAAGTAATGGGAATAAAACATAATAAGGTAAAAAGAAATTGTCAACACCTTTGCCATTGACACCCTCAGCAGCAACCTTAGATTTCTTCACAGCTGCAGACTTGTGCAACATCCTCCTCTTAGGCTGACTCGTATGATTCGCAGGTTCAGTACCAACAACATCATTCTTTTTTTTATTGATTCTTCACACCTGCATCATTGTTCGTAACAAGGTTTTTACCCTTATAAACACCAACAACTACAAAAAATAAAACATCAAATCATATTGCAGAAGGAATAGGAATAAACCATTGAAAGGTTAAAAAAATTAAAAACAAATAATCTAATTTCAACAATACCTTTGCCATTACCCTTAGCAGTAACCTTATATTTCTGGACAACCGTAGTCTTGCGCAACATCCTCCTAGCAGGTGGACTCTCAGGATTTGCAGTTTCAACTCCAACAACATTATCTGGTCCAGCGTTATCAGCAGAACCAGAACCTGATTTAGTCAGCACCGTCTCAAAGTTGCGAGCACCATCTCCTTTCGAAGTTTCATCTTTATCAACCAAATCAAGATTTCACATGTCTTTCTCCTTCTGTCTCCTCTTTGCAGAGGGGAGTCCTGAAACAGAACAACTGCATCAATTAAAATATATAAAACATTAATATACAACATTCACAAAAGTAAATAAAAAAAGACCTGATATCAAATCAACATTAGGGTCACCCTTCAGTCGTTGTGATTGTCTCACAGTACGACCACCAACAATAGTTGCATCTGAAACACCAAATGTAATTATGTAAGCATAAAAAATGTAACACAAATTAATTTGGCAAAAGGATAACATGATAAAAGAAAACAACTGCATATCAACACACATGAAGCCATCAATCTGAAAACAAAGTAACATCAATCAAAGAGGCTGAAACATTAATAAGACAAAGACATTTTGCACAAGCGACATGCTTCTGTAAACTGAAAGTGTAAAACATCAATAACATCACACTGAAAATGAAAGGTTAAACTCGAACTGTAAAACATCAATAACTGCTAAATAATGTGTATGGAAAAAATAGAAATCATCATTTAAAACCTCAACCCAAACCACAAGCTACATCACACTCCTAAATTGAAACATGAACCTAAACAGACACACAATACACACATTCAATGAAATACACCTCTTAAAAATAATCATACCATCCAACAAAAAGCATATCAAACTTAAAAGTAAACATCATTCAATAAACTTTAACCATCAACATACCTGCTCATACTAAAATAACAAATCAAATACATGAAAAGATGGAAAACAAAACCTAAAGCATAATACATTCAAGAATACCACATAAAATCTAGAAACAAAATACACTAGAAAAACACAATAGATGGTTGATCAACATGAAGACATTATAAGTGAAACATCAACATAAACCTATAAAACATCATGTGATAAGTTCACAAAATCAAAAAAAAATTTGAACGTTCACAATTTAAAATTAAATATGGAAATAAAATTTTAAAATTCCCACAAAAAATAGAGACAAACAGGAAATACCAGGAGAAGATACTCGCTTCTTTGCACTTTTGATGACTGGAGCAGGACTTCCTTTAGAAGAATCATCATAATTCTTCGCAATGTCCAGAAGAACATCATCTAAGAATTCACCAGCAACATTATTCTTCGACATCTACAAAGCAGCAACAAATACACATAAATTAACACACAACCTAAAGAAATCCTAAAATATCACCCTTATTCAAGACAGAAACAAAATCAATGCAAAATCTGAACAAAAACAGTCAAATAACATCATATACAACCAATAAAACATAAAACACTAAAAATACTCAACAAAGACAAAAAATAGAGCAATCCCCAAATATGAGAACTGTGAAGAACAAAAACCCTAGAAACTTCAAATCGAACATAGTAAAGGCAGGTTAAACTACATAATAAAACAAAAAAACACAATAAAAACACAATAAACACTCAGGAAACCTACACGAATCATAGAACATCACATGCATAAAAAAGTTGAAGAAAAACAAAGAAAACACCAAAATACGCAAAAAAAAAACTAGTGAATACATTACCTATGCAGATAAACAAAAATCGAAGTTCGTCTGGTCTTAGATCGTCAAAAATTAAACCAAAAACAATAGAAAAAATTTCCGAAAAAGAAGCGCCTCTTCACTGCGTTCATTGTGCACAAGAAATAAGGAAAGAAGCAAAGCAATGAACGATCAAATGGAGGAAATCAAGCGGTTGTGTGAATTGTGTGCGTTTGAATTTTGTGAGAGAGAGAAGTTGAACAGTTGCAAAGAGAGAATATGAATCGTCCACGATTGTAATGAGGGAATGTTGGAATAGAAGCTGATATTTTTAATATATATACTAGGACTAAACTGCAAATTATCACAATTGCAAACCCAACCCCTAAACTTTTGAAACTTTATTATGAAACCCCATTTGCAATTAAATCCTTGGTCTCGTTGTGAGAATGTCTTATACAAGACTTTGTTAACCAAAATATCATAAATCTTTACTAAACTACGATTTTAGTGAATTTGTGTCCCATTGCTACTAAACTGAAATGGGATGCTTGTCCTCAATACTAGATCAAAAGTGAAACACACAAACCAAAAATGAGAAATAAAAACACACAAGAATTAGTTCATGGGAGACGTGAAAACTAAATTTGAACAAAAAATGCACTAAAAAACAACCAATGAAAATCATCACCAAAACCCCGCAATCAAAACAACAAAAAAAATATTATACAAGAAATAACAAAAAACATATACATTAAGAGCAAAGAACGGTAGAATAACACATCATACCAAATCCACAGCTTTCCTTCCCGCGACTTAATTTAGCAAATGCATGTTGTAAAAGCAAAATTCCTAACCCAAGCAATTTGAATTTAACTTACATATGTAAACATTTAGTAAACATATGCAAGTTGTAGGAGTAAAAACACAAGACTGGCAGAGTTTAACTATTGTATGCAGAGTCGAAGTAAACTCAAAAACTGCTCATTAAAATACAAGTTGGAAAATTAAATTTAAAACTGAAATACAAAAATAGAAACTATGAAGCAAAAACATGCAAAAACAACTTATGGAAAGCATGGAAACAAAAGTTTTAAGGAAAAAAATTCAATGTGGTATATTTTTCAGAATTTATTGGAGTTTGGGCATATCACGTGATGATGGTGTACATGAATAATGCAACTCTGGTCCATTCTTATTTGTTGTGACCAATCAATGTGAACTACTTTTTACAAAATTATTGGGGTTTGGACATCCCATATGATGATGATGTATATGAATATAGATATTCTAGCGCATTTAATTGATGTGACCACTCTATGCAATATACTTTTAAGAAATAATTGTGTTTTTAACATCCCATTTGATAGTGGTGTACACGAATAATGCAATTTTGTCTGATTTTTTACTTGATATGACCACTCAATTTGGTATGCTTTTAGAAATTATTAGGGTTTAGAAATCACGTGTGATTGTAGTATACAAAATAATACCGTTCTGATTTGTTTCTATTTGATGGGGCCACTAATTGTTGTCTACTTTTCAGAATTTATTGGCACTTGGACATCTCATATGATGGTGGTTTATATAAATAATGTAATTTTTACCCTTTTTTACTTAATACGGCCACTCAATGTGGTCTATTTATTTTTAGAAATTATTGGGGTTTTGGCTTCACATGTGATAGTGGTGTATATGATAATGCAATTATGCCCATTTTTACTTGATCCGGCCACTCAATACAGACTGTATTTTAAAATATTAATGGGGTTTGGACATATTATATGATAGTGGTGCACACAAATAAAGTAATTTTGGCCTTTTTCATTTGACGTGAGCACTCAATGTGGTCTACTGTTTAGAAATTATTGGGGTTTGGCCTTTCCTTGTGATGGTGGTATACATGAATAATGCATTTTTGCTCATTTTTTACTTGATACGACCTCTCAATATGGTTTACTTTTTCAAAATTATTGGGGTTTGAGTATCTCATTGAATGATGATATACACGAATAATACAATCCTGACCGATTTTAACTTGATGCGATCACTTAATGTGGTATATTCTTCAGGGATTATTGGGGTTTGGGCATACAATGTGATGGCGGCGTACACAAATAAGGCAATTTTGACCTATTTTTACTTGGTGTACTAGCCAATGTGGTCTACTTTTTAGAGATTACTAGTGTTTGGATATCTTACGTGATGGTGGTGTACAAGAATAATGTAATCTTGGGCAGTTTTACATGATGCAGTCACTCAATGATGATATCTCATTTTAGAAGTCATTGGGCTTTGGACATCCTATATAATGGTAGTGTACATAATATTGCAATTATTATCCATTTTTCCTTAATGCAACCACTCAATGTGGTCTACGTTTATGAAATTTGAGGGTTTGAGAATTACATGTGATGGTGGTGTACACAAATAGTACAATTCTGGCCCATTTTTACTTGATGCGACCGCTCAATGATGTCATATATTTTTATAAATTATTGGGATTTAGACATCACATGTGATATTGGTGTTCACGAATAATGCAAGTCTGACATATTTTACTTGATGTGACCATCTGATGATGCCATCTCTTATCAGAAACAATTGGGGGTTGGTAATCCCACGTGAAGGTGGTGTACTCGAATAATGTTATTCTGACCTACTTCATGCGGTCACTCAATGTGGTTTACTTTAAAGAAATTATTGGGGTTTGGGCATCCTATGTAATTGTAGTATACATGAATAATACAATTATTATCCGTTTTTACTTGATGCGACCACTCAATGTGGCTTTTTTTTCCCAAAAAGTACTCAGGTTTGGGCATCCCATGTGTTGGTGGTGTACTCAAATAATGTAATTCTAACCCCATTTACTTGATGCTACCACTCATTATGGTCTACTTTTCAAAAATTATTAGGGGTTGGACATCTCATATGATGGCGGTGTAGACGAACAATGCAATTTGGACAATTTTTTTTACTCTATGAGACCACTCAATGTGGTCTATTTATATGAAATTTTTGGGGTTTGGCATCCTATGTGATGGTAACATACACGAATAATGCATTTCTTACACGTTTTTACTTAATGCGACCACTTAATGTGGTCTACTTTTAAAATACTATTGGCTACCATGTGGTGGCAGTGTACCTGAATAATGCAATTCTTGACCATTTTTATTTGATGCAACCGCTCAACGTGGCCTACATTTAAGAAATTATTGGGTTTTGGGCAACCTATGTGACAGTGGTATACGTGAATACTGCAACTCTGGCCCGCTTTTATTTAATTCGACTGCTCAATGTGGTCTACTTTTCAGAAATTATTGGTGTTTGGGCAGCCCACATGATGCCGGTGTACGTGAATAATGCAATTTTAGCCCATTTTTACTAGATATGACCCCTCAATGTAGTCTTATTTTAGAAAATTATTGGGGTTTAGGCATCCCATGTGATTGTGGTGTATATGAATAATGCAACTTTGGAACAATTTTACTTGATGCGACTCCGTGTGGTTTATTTTTCATAAATTATTTGGGTTTGGGCTCCCCATGTTATAATAGTTTACACGAATAATGCAATTCAGACTCGTGTTTACTTGATGCGATCGCTCAATTTTGTCCACTATTTGAATAATAGACCAAAAGCATGCCATGTGATGCATTAATGAATTCATTTGAGCAAATTTCAAATTTCCCTTATTTAGATTAACCATTTTTCATTGGTTCAAACATAAACCAATACATATTCTCACAATTTTGAATCTGAAACGATAAACCCTTCTTCCAACTTGAATATGTCCTTCAAAGTCACTCCATATTTCAATGACACGAATTATAACTTTGACGAAGATAAGTTGTTTGCTCATGTATGGTTGCAGGTATCACAAGATCCTCTCATAAAAAAACAATCCTTTGATACTTTTTAGTTACATGTGCAGAAATTTATAATAACTAACTATCTGGGGTTGGTGAATATCAAACTGATAGATCTCTAAGTTCGTGTTTTCTAATCATGAGAAGGCAATATGAAAGCTAATTGGATGTGTTCGCCAAGTTAACAATTTGCATCCAAGTGGTACCTCCGAAAAAGATGAAAGTTTGCATTAAAAATCACACTTTGTTTTTTTAGTTACATGTCAGTACTTACTAACACTTACCATTTCTTAGATGGATCAAGCAAAGGGGATGTTGAAACAAGATGATAAATAAAAATAATGATTTAAGTTTGACAATGTATGGAATATTCTTAAAGATATTATGAAATTTCAAGATGATGATCATTGCCACGAAAATTCACAAACTCAAGGAATTTGAGTGACTTCCTACTCAACCTGAAGAGAATCCTTTTTCATTTCTTCAATATCATCTGAACCTGGGTTAGACCCTTTACATATGGATATAATGGTATTTCTGGTGATTCGACATCAACATGTCCCATTAGAGAAAAGAAAGCAAAATCTGCAAGAAATCAGAGCGAAAAACCTTCATCCACTTTCGACAAGGATCCAAGATAAAGAGATCGCATGTTAAGTCTTATGGGGTTAAGTCAATCACAAAGACACGAACAATTAGACCTCTACACAAGCACCGGACTCATTTAGATTTGGTTTGTGATAATAAAATGATGGAGAGGGATTTGAACACCATTGTTGATCCTAGAGTTTACGCATATGTTCAATAGAAGTTGGAAAAAATCATGGTAACAAAAATTTTCCTCAAAAGCTGGAAATGGAAACCTTTTTTTTATACTGGTGAATCGGGTACATGTCTCTCAGATGAGAAGATTAAATATTTTATGTAAGTTTTAGTGAAATATATATGACTACTTATTTTTTTAATATTTTATCAGTAGGTGTTCTTTTATATTATTATAAGTTTATTTTAAGTTTAGTGATTTTTTTATTAATACTCCTACGCTCTTCTAAATATGACACTTTTCATTTTCATATGTTTTCGCTAGTGAAAAATCCTTGATTAAATGTATGCAATCAAAGATGATTCTTAAGGAACCACATTTAATTAGTACCCGAAAAGAAATTTTGAATTCGAAACTCTCTCCCAAATCACACCGAAAGTTTTAAAGACACTATTAAAGAACTGCATTTAATAGATATCAATTAAACACAATTTTATCGAACAACTGCTTTTATTAGGGTGTCTTTGTTGGACTTTTGTACCAAGTATGTATGGCATCTAGGGGGAACCCCTTAGTTTTTTTCCTAACACTAAATTCCATCCGCCGCTGTCCTTGTTTTTACCTCACAAACTAAAACCCAGATCCCAATTTTCTCTCTTTCTCACTCACAAAACTGCCTCCCCTCACGACTCAACCGTCCCTTCCTCACTCCTCCACCACCATCTCCCTCACGCCTCCGCCACTCCTCTTCCACCTTACTCCTACACCACCATCTCTCTCACGCCTCTGCCGCATCGCCTGAAACCCTCAAGCCTCCACCGTGCTCACTGAAATCCTCACACGTGGAGAAGCTTTGCTCCACCGTGCCGCTCTACCATGAAGCGCACGAAGCCACAGCGCCGTTGCGCTCCACCGGGAAAGGCCACAGCGCCAGAGAAGCCTCCACTGCGAAAGGCCACCGCGCTGGAGAAGCCATCACCATGCCGCACCACCGGTGATTATGTATTTTTAGAGTTTGAATCAGTATTTTGATTGTTAATATGAATTTTAGGTGTTTGGATCTGTATTTTTTAAAGTGGAATCTGTATTTTGAGTGTGAATGGGTATTTCTTGAGTGTGAATCTGTATTTTTAGCTACAATTAGAGTGTGGATATGTATTTTTTGCTTCAATACTGCTAGAGACCTCAGGATTCCGGCAGTTTTTTTTTAACCTCATAAATAGATATCGATTTCGGAACCTATTTTCGATCCCAATCAAAGGCAATTTTTGATTGAATCGATCAAATTCAAGGCCTCCTCTCTAGTTCGATATAATCGTCTTTAATATGTCTTTCTCCATTAGTGTTTTGTTAAGATTGTCGCATTTATTTTTATGGTGAAAAGTTAAGAGTCCGTCTCTTGAAAGACGGTCTTTCCATAAGTTATGGAAAGACCAAGGTTTAAAGTGTAAATTAAAAGAAATGAAGATAAAATTTTCGGGTTGCATGAACATGGTCATAAATTTTATAACTACTACATGTTGCATACTAAAAGATTAATATTGCAACTAAGACCTTTTACCTTTTATTATTCTAATCAAACCCCGTCTTTCCATAAGCCTATGGAAAGACCGTCTTTCCCAAGACTTTGCCAAAAGTTAATCATTCTCAACCACTCATTAAATTTTTGCTCCCCTCATTCAATTCTCCCCATTCACTTCAACTTGTAGAAAATATAACATCTAGAATCAGTGATGTAGGGCAAATGGAGGCGAAAATTGAGATGGATTGCCGCAAAGGTCCAATATGGTTTTGAGCATAACCTTTTGCGTCCAGAGTTAGAATTGGGCGAGGCTGGTGCTGCTAGAACCCTCTCAACGAGCAAGGCGTTATTTGGCCATTTAAGCTTGTTTAAGGCCTCAAAAGTCAAAACGACAATTAATTGTTTTTGGTTTTTGTTTTATTTTTGAATGTCCTTTTATATTATTTTTTGAATTCATTATAGTATTTAAGGACATCTTGTACTATTCAGATATTTTATCTTGCATAATATTATTTTCGAGAATATTTTCTCTCTGGTGGATTCCAGAACCAAAACTTAGGGTTAGTGCTTGCTGCCCTTGATTGTTCTTCGAAAAGTCATGCTTGCAGATCTTCTTGGTTATTCTGACTGCATCAGTTGGTATCAGAGCAAGCTTCCCCCTGACCTTTTACATTGATTCATGATGAGTGATCAACCATTAACCAAGGCGGAAGGAGCAGTGATTAACGCAACACTTACTGCTTTGAGTAGGTAGACAGAGGCGTTGTCGATGCGGATGGAGACTCTGAGAAATGGAGAGCGATTGGCCAGGAGGAATCCGAAGGGGAAGCATATCGTCAATGATTCATAAAGTTCGGATGAGGAAGAAACCGACACGGAAACTTGGGCGAACCAGAGTAATCAATGGAACAGTCCTAATTATCGGGTTAAGGATGACATCCTTTTGTTTTATAGATCCATGGGCGTAGAGGAATTGCTGGATTGGCAGATCGAAGTGGATCAATTTTTTGAGGTCATGGAAATTTCTGAGGACAATCAAGTCAAGATGGTCACAGTAAAGTTAAAGAGTAAGACTGTTGTGTGGTGGGATAGGCTGGCTGACTCAAGGCACAAGCGGAACGAGAATTTGATTAGATCACGGGGAAAGATGAAGCAGATGATGCTGGATCGATTTATGCCCACTGATTACGAGCAGATTTTGTACAAAGTGTACATTTATTGCTCCCAAGGAAGGAGGTCAGTTCAGGAATACACGACTGAATTCATGCGTTGTTATGAACATAATGAAATTGGCAAGTCTGAGAATCAGATGGTGGCTAGGTATATTAGTGGCCTAAAACCTTCAATTCAAGAGAAGATGGGGTTACATACCATGTGGACTCTGACTAAGGCTCAAACTTTGGCCATGAAAGTAGAGATGATGGAGAATTCCCCTCGTGGCGGAGGTGGGGATTTTTCTGGCTTTCAAAAATTTTAGCCCCAAAGCAATTTTAAGTCATCTGGAAGCAAGGAGAACACCGTGGTAACGAAGAACTCCAACCTTGGTAGTGGTGGTTGTGGTTCAGGTGGTGTGCAGGATAAGAGGGTGTTCCCAGCCAGGGCATCGTTGCAGAGACAACCTAACTTGTATACCAAGGCACGTGGTGAAATTTTTTTCCATTGTGGTGGTGTGGGTCACATATCGAATGTTTGCCCATCAAGGACCGTGGCTCTTCTGGAAGAAGATGGCGAGGACGATGTAGCAGTTGAGTATGAAGGAGCTGAGTTTGCCGAAGAGGAGGCAACTGAGAAGGTCAACATTATGCTGCAGCGGATTCTACTGTAATCCAAGGACGAGGGGTAACATATGAATCTTTTCAGAACCCACCGTTCGACTAATAACAAGTTGTGCAATTTAATTGTGGCTAACAATAGTTCTGAAAACCTTATTTCTGCGAAGTTAGGTGAATATATAAACTTACCCACTGAGCCTCATGAAAAAACGTATACCCTAGGTTGGGTTGGCAAGGGTAATCCAATTAGGGTGACACTAACTTGTAGTGTTCCTATTTCTATTGAAGCATTACAGAGAGAACATGGTATGTGATATACTGGATATGGATGTGTATCATGGGTAGTTAGGGCGGCATTGGTAGTTTAATAATGACGTTACACACAAGGGGCATGACAACATCATGTTGTTTTCATGGGGCAGGCATAGGATTTCTATGGCTCATGTTCAGCATTTTGACAGTGCCACAAGAAGAAAGCAGTCAAATTTTCTTAATATGGCATGAGGTGAAGAGGAACTTGATGAGACTTTTGCTGAAGCCAACTGTTTAAATCCCGTGGTAATTTAGGGGTTGCCGAGTGCTGAGAAAAAGGAGGCATCGATTCTAGTGAAAGTGCAGGCGATTTTGGAGGATTTAGAGCAGTTAATTGGTAATAAGCTTCCAAATGACTTACCTCGTTTGCGGGATATTCGGCATCAGATTGATATGTTTCCCGGATCTAGCTTTCCAAACCTTCCACACTATCGTATGATCCCGAAGGAGAATGAGATTCCGAGGGAACATATTGAAGACTTGTTGAAGAAGGGGTTCATCCGTGAGAGTATGAGTCCTTGTGCTATTCCTGTTCTTCTTATTGCTAAGAAGGGAAATCAGTGGCGGATGTGTGTTGATAGTAGGGCGATTAACAAGATAACTATCAAGTATCGATTTCCAATTCCTCGATTGGAGGACATGCTTGATGAGTTGGCATGATCAAAGGTGTTTTCGAAGATTGATCTTCGAAGTGGATGTCATCATATTTGTATCAGGTTTGGAGATGAATAGAAGACGGGTTTCAAGAGTAAGGACGGGCTGTACGAGTGGTTGGTGATGCCTTTATGGTTGTCGAATGCCCCTAATACCTTTATGAGGGTGATGAATAAGGTTTTACGCCCTTTCATTGGTTCTTTTGTGGTAGTTTACTTTGATGATATCCTTATTTGTAGTAAGACCAAAGAGGAGCATTTAGAGCATTTGAGGCAGGTGTTGCAGGTTTTGCTCAAAAATCAGTCTTAAATTAACCTGAAAAATTGTACGTTCAGCACCAAGTTGCTTTTTCCGGGTTTTGTTGTTGGGGAAGATGAGATTCAGGTTGATGAGGAAAATGTGCGTGCTATCCATGAATGGCCAGCACCTACGTCTTGAACAGAGGCACGTAGTTTCTGTAGTTTTGCTGCATTTTATAGATGTTTTGCCCAGAACTTCAATGATGTGACTGCTCCTATAACTCAGTACTTGAAGAAGGGAAAATTCCATTGGGGTTATGAGCATGAGTAGAGTTTTGCCTTGATCAAAGAAAAGCCGTGTACTGTGCCCGTGCTAGCTTTGCCTGATTTTGATAAGGTTTTTGAAGTGGAATTCGATGCTAGTGGCGTTGGGATTGGGGTTGTACTATCCCAGGAGAAGAGGCTAGTGCCATTTTTTAGTGAGAAACTGACGGAGGCTCGGCAGAAATGGAGTACTTATGATCAGGAGTTCTATGATGTTTTTAGAGCTCTAAGACAGTGTGAGCATTACCTAATTCAGAAGGAGTTCATTCTGTTCACTGATCATTAGGCTTTGAAAATTCTCCATAGCCAGAAGATGATTAATAAGATGCATGCTCAATGGGTCAGTTTTCTGCAAAAGTTTCCTTTCATTATTCAGCATAAGTTAGGAAAGTCAAATAAGGTGGCAGATGCCTTGAGTATGAGGGCTTCTTTGTTGGTTACTTTGGCACAGAAGATAGTTGGGTTTGAATGTATGAAGGAGTTGTATGATGAAGATGTTGAATTCAAGGAGATTTGGGTGAAGTGCAACGAGGGTAATATTAATGAAGCAGATTTTCATGTTCGTGATGACTATCTGTTCAAAGGAGATCAGTTGTGCATCTCTAACTCTTCATTGAGGGAGAAACTGATTCGGTATTTACAGGGCGGCGATCTTAGTTGTCATTTGGGGAGAGATAAAACCATTGCTAGTTTGGAGGAGAGGTATTATTGGGGCCGTATTTGAAGTGGGACGTGAGCACTATTGTCAAGAAGTGATAGAGAGTAATAAGAGGACAAAGACAATACCCCAAGTCAGCAAGAAGCTAACACATCCAAATGGTTCCAGCTTAGTGTATGCAACGACCTTATATTCAGTTTCAGTTGAGGATTTTTACACATTGTGTTTCTTTTTAAAGCGTCAAGAAATCAAATTCTTCCCAAGTAAAACAACATACCCAGTCGTAGAGCAACGAATGTCAGGACAACCAGCCAAATCTGCATCAGAGTAAGCAACCACCAACCCAGGGGAGCTCACCGAGTGAAGAATAAGACCAAATTTCAAGGTACCCAAAAAATACCTGAAAATTATCTTCACAACATAAAGGTGAGTAGTACGAGGAGCATGCTAAACTGAGAAACCATATTAATTGCATAAGTAAATTCCGAACGACTCATGGTCAAATATTGCAAAGAAACATGATTTAGTATAAATTTAGTGGATCACATGTACAGAAGAAACAATTGCATAAATTTAGTGGATTTGTAGCTATACACCATGATTCTCACAGTTTTGATTCAATCCTTCATTATCTTATCCTATATTCTAGCTACCATAAATAAAGGATTCTAACTACCCTAAATAGATTGATTGAGAAGTGGAGAGATAATGCGGCTCACGGCTATGCGTGGATTGAGTGATTATCAAATTCTTTCATTTAGATTATGTTCATAGTTAGTTTCCTACAATCCCTTTCCATTTTGAATCTTTCCTCATCGTTTTATTATTCCAAAAAAAAAACTACCGTAAACAGAGGATTCTAACTACAATCAATAGAGAATTAAATGAAATAAATTATTTACTTTTCAAACGGAGCTAGAATCGGAGCTTCAAATGGAGCTTCAAACGGAACTTCCATTTCAATCTGACAATCTGTATTTCTGCCGAGCTCTTGTTTTTGGTTGACGCCCACAAGTAGGCAGAAATAGGGTTCTGGTGGATAATAAGTACCCTATATAATAGGGTTTTGGTGGGATAGTGGGCTAGCAATGTTTTAGAGTTAGTGCTGCCGACCCAATTCCTTCTTGATTTATGACCATATACAACCCATTCCTAGTTCCTTTTACTAGAGTATTAAAGACTTATGATAAAAAAAACTAAAGACGGTATTTTTGTCTTAAATTTAGTTAATCGCTTAAAAAATAAACAGAACAAACAAGGCAATAAATGAGTAGAGTCGGGCTCAACAATCACTTATTCGAGCTTGAACGAGCCTGTAAAATCTTAGCTGAATCTCTTGTAAAATAAAGTTTTCATTACCTCAAGTTCGAGCTCAAACTCGAACCATCATTAAATTTAACTTTATATTTTTATATCCAATATTTTTTTATAATAATATAAAATGTTAGCTCGAGAAGGTCGAACAACTTAACAATTAGTTGAGCTCAAACTTAAACACTATACAAGTTTGACTTTAGATAGATCGAACTTGAATTTGAGTCTAGATTCGATCAAACTTCTCATAAACAGCTCGGTAAAGTTAGGCATACACACAATATATTATTTAAAATTATAACTCTCCCATCAATAGCTGAAAAATAGAGGATTAAATGAAATAAATTATTTACTTACCAAATAGAGCTTGATTCCGAGCTTAAATCAGAGCTTCAAACGGAACTTCCATTTATTTGACAATCTATATTTATGCCGCTATAAGCTCTTATTTTTGGTTGATGTCCACCACAAGTAGGCAGAAATATAGGATTTTGGAGGATAATAAGTACCCTATATAATATGATGGTTTTGGTAGGATATTGGGCCAGCAATGTTTTAGAGTTAGTTATGCCGGCCCAATTCCCTTTTGACCCATTATGATCATATACAACTCATTCCTAGTTTCTTTTATTGGATTATTAAAGACTTATGATCAAAAGTTATAAAAAAACTAAAGACAGTATTTTTTCTTAAGAAATATAAAAAATCAACTTTTACATTGAGCGACTGTATTGTATTTAATTAACAGCTTAAAAAATAAACAGAACAAATAAGGCAATAAATGAGAAGACCCGGGCTCAACAATCACTTATTCGAGTTTGAGCAAGCCTGCAAAATCTTAGTTAAATCTCCTGTAAAATAAAGTTCTCATCACCTTAAGTTCAAACTCAAACTCGAGCCATCATTAAATTTAACTTTAGGCAAAGTCTTTGGAAATACCGTATTTCCATAAGCATATGAAAAGAGAGAGCTGAATTAGAATTAGAGAAAGGTAAAATATATTAGTTGCAATATTATTATACAACGTGCATTAGTTATAAGTTTATGAACCGATTAATGTAACCCAAAAATTTTATCTTAATTTCTTCTAAGTTGCAGTTTAAACCCCGGTCTTTCCATAAGTTATGGAAAGACCGTCTTTAAAGAGATGGACTCTTAACTTTATATCTTTATATCCAATAGTATTTTTATTTATAATTATATAAAATATTGGCTCGAGAAGGTCGAACAACTTAACAATTAGTTGAGCTCAAAATTGAACAATGTACAAGTTTGGCTTTAGATCGATCGAACTTGAATTTGAATAAAAATTTGATCGAACTTATCATTAACAACTCGGTTAAGTTAGACATACATACAATATATTATTTAAAATTAAAACTCTGCCATCAAGAATTGAAAATAGAGGATTAAATGAAATAAATTATTTACTTACCAAACGAAGGTTGAATCAGAGCTTGAGTCGGATCTTCCATTTCAATATGACAATCTGTATTTCTGCCACTATGAGCACTTGTTTTTGGTTGATGTCCACAAGTAAGCAGAAATATAGGGTTTTGGAGGATAATAAGTACCCTATAAACTAGGCTTTGGTGGGATATTGGGCCATCAATGTTTTAGAGTTGGTTCTGCTGACCCAATTCCTTTTTGACCCAACCATATACAACACATTCCTAGTTCCTTTTACTGGAGTATTAATGACTTATGGTCAAAAGTAAAATTTTAAAAAGTACTAAAGATAGTTTTTTTTGTCTTAAGAATTGTAAAAATTCAACTTTTACATTAAGCTATTTTATTGAATTTAATTAACAACTTAAAAAATAAAAAAAACAAACAAGGCAATAAATGAGTAGAGTTGGACTCAACAATCACTTCTTCGAGTTTGAGCGAGCCTGCAAAATATTAGCTAAATCTCCTGTAAAATAAAGTTCTCATCACCTCAAGTGCGAGCTCAAACTTGAGCCATCATTAAATTTAACTTTATATTTTTATATCCATTATTATTTATATTTATAATTATATAAAATGTTGGCTCGAGAAGGTCGAACAACTTAACAATTAGTTGAGCTCAAACATGAACACTATACAAGTTTGGCTTTGGATCGATTAAACTTGAATTTGAGTCAAGATTCGATAGAACTTCACATTAACAACTCGGTTAAGTTAGACATACATACAATATATTATTTTAAATTACAACTCTCCCATCTAGAATTGAAAATAGAGGATTAAATGAAATAAATTATTTACTTACCAAACGGAGCTTGATTCGGACCTTGAATCGGAGCTTCAAACAGAGCTTCTATTTCAATCTGACAATCTGTATTTTTGCCACCATAAGCTGTTTGTTTTGGTTGATGTCCACAAGTAGGCATTAATATAGGTTTTCAGAGGAATCTTGTTGGAACTTGTAATTGCCTAACTATTCCCTCCCTCACACTTAAACCTTGCATTGTCCTCAATGCATCATAAAAAGTAGAAATCATAAGTGGAGTAAGGAAAATAGTACGCACTTAATCTAGGGACCCCGAAGGGTCTGCTCTCATGCATCTCGCCTCACGCCTTCTTCTCCTCTCTTCTTGCCACAATTCTTGCCTTTCATTGGGAACTAGGTTCCGAAAGCCTTAAATTTGAAGTATGCATCCTCTCAATAAAATGCTCTATAGATTCCTCTTGCACATCAGCTCTCCCATAAACAATGGAAAACTCTTTATTCACTTCTTGCTCGATAGAATCCAACTTAACTCCCCAAACTCTCATGGTGTCATCCATAGTGTCAAGCCTAGCCCCAAATTCCTCCATTTGCAAACTCATCCTTCCTATCGTGTGACCAACCTCTTGCACTATTTGGGTGGAACTCATGAATTATTCTCCAAATGTGCGAAATTGGTCAAAGAAATCCGTTGGTAGGTTGGTTCGGGTAGTTTGCACTCTAGGTGGGATCTCATCATTTTCCTCTTCAATGTCCATATCTGAGCAAGATAAGGAACCTCTGATCGGGAGCTAGGAAGAGGTTCTCCAAGGAGGTGTCATGGTTGATTGTCGTTTGCTCGGACTGCGTAAGTACCATAAAGTTGCAAAATGTGGCACCACCGTATAACCAAATAAAGCTATCCTCCGAGGTGGTGATAGAAATCATTGAGGCCCTTTCCAACTTATCCATGGTGTACCTTATCCTCGAACGACCTAAGTTTTCCATGGCAAAGCGAGAGGGTGCTGAATGTCCTAAGTACTGTGCCAAAAGCCCGACCATGCCTCACATGGGTATCTTTCTGGCCTTATTTTTCCCTATACACTTTTCCACGAAAGTATCCATTTAGTTGGGGTAGAAATTCCCCTCCAGAGTCATCGCCCAAATGATTTTCACGTTCCGGTTGGGGCATTGAAAATCTCTCCGTGGCAAAGAAATCTCAAGGATAGGAACCGGTTCATGCACCGCAAAGTTGGGTGGACTATTGCGGTACTCTTATTGCAAAGAACTCCTATCTACGCCCGCCAAGTTCTGCCAAAAGCTGCTCAACGAGAACGGAATCCCTTATCGGTGAGTCTGTGGAACTTCCTTCCCGTACTACAGCACAAATGCTCGAGCGACTTCTGTATGGGTCATTGAGTACTCCGTGTCATCCAAGTGGAATGTGATGGTCCTCCTCCCGTCACTGTCCAATGATTGCTCCAAGGTCACCAAAAAATCCCAAGTCCACCTAATGTACATCTTGGAGTGCATTTCTAGGAAGCCCTATAGGCCTATCCGACATAACAAGTAGGTGGTGGGTTCGAGTAGGCCTAGTACTACCAAGGTATCCTTGCAGGAAAACTTTGTCTCCAAGATGGCCAGTCCTCTTTGGCCTATTGAGATGCTTCCATTTCAAGGCCGCACTCCCAGTAATTTTGGCCAATCCCATGAACTCATCAACAACAATGACAGGGTTAGGAGGTGCAGGAGTTGTCGGCTCTTGTCTCCCAACTTTAGCCGACCCCTTCACTTTATCACCTTGAGATGTTGTTCCTTTCTCCGGCCTACTCCTTTTAGGACCCATTCTACCACAACAAAAGAAAGATGGTAATGGAAAGAATACACAAAAATATTCATCAAAGATTATTTAACAAGAACCATCCTCCCTAAACACCCAACACATGGAAAATTATGCATCTCTACACAAGGATCGTGATCTCCCCCCACACTTAGTTCAACACAGTAACATGCATATAACCCACATACTTCCATAAAACATCAAAAGTTTCAAATTTCAAACCTTCCCACATGTAACACAAACATGCTTAAGAAAGAAAGCAAACACAAAGTTCAAAGAGTTATCCGAAATTGGAGGCTAAGAGATAAAAATCACATAAGAAGAAGCAACGAGTGTTCTCCCTTTAGAGAAAGTGCCCAATTTTTTGAACTCCTCAAATTGAGTAGTGAGGGTGGGGATGTTTTTGAAGTACTTGGAATGGGTTAGATGATATTTATGGATGGGATAATGTACTCTCAATTCAGATTCAGAGAATCAAAGATCTTCTAAAAGTGGGTTGATAAGGGGAGAGAGGCAAAAAGGAGGTACTAATGGTTTAGGAAAAAATATAAACTTTTGGAGTAAAAACTTTAATGAATCCATGCTCAAAGAAGGTGTTAATGTTTGATGTAGTACAAGTGACACTAACCAACTTAGGGAAGAATAAATCTGCAGAATTAATGGGGGCAAAAGTGCTTGTTTTGGCAAAAATTTCTGCCAAAATTCTACAAATCTGCCCCAACTGCAGTATTTTTTGACTGGCACGAGGCATGGCATGGCTTGTGCCATATGAAGGCCTCATGTCTGCTCATCTTACACAGGCCTTGTACCTTATAAGAAAGTGCTCCCCAGAACCTTAATTTTTTAACACTTTTTCATCAAAATCCTATTTCATCCTAAACACAAACACAAGAATCGATCTTAGACTCAACAATCAACTAGAATTCCTCACAAAATCCTTTGTCACACAAACATAAACATGCAAAAATCAACTACCAACACATCAAAACAAAACAAGGAAAAACACTATTATTTTCGTCCTCACGAGTTATTCTTCATGCATTCTAATTAGACTAAATTGTTTTTTGGTCTCTAACATAACATCTGATGCATTTTTTGGTTCCTGTGACAAAAACTACGTCCTTTTAGTACCTTACAAATTCAAAACGATTTATTTGGTCCCCAATGCAGTTTTCAAGGTGGTTTTTAGGTGGTTTTGAGACCAAAAGATGGTATTAGGTCATATGTTAGGGACCAAAAAAATAATTTTGTCTTCTAATTAAAATGAACTTACCATTGGGTCTTCGGAGTTGCCATCCACGAGTTCACCCACGATGACATCTTTGTGGAGAGGCCTCCACGAAGTGTCGCTCTTACCTTTATGCCCTTTGTCCACAATAGAGAGTGTATGTCCATTCTTAGCTAATTTTGAATCCTTTGCCATTTCCTCGAGTTTAGGAGGTGGCTTGAGAGGTTTTAAGTCCTTGCCACTCTCTACGAACTGCTGCAAGTTAGTGAGCATTAAAAATCTCCATAATAGAAGATCATCACTAAACTCATGCATGGCATAGGTGTCATCAACATCATTTTCACAATCAAAGCTTCAAGCATACTTTCTCTAATCACTCTTATCAAGGAACTCATCATTATCAATTATGCAAGACTTGTCACATTGAACAAGTTCATCACATAAGGTTATGCCATTGCATGAAAGACAAGAATTATCATGCTTAGACTTGTAAATTTCAAAACCAACCTTATCAATGTCATCCTCTAGGGTTAGTGTTCCCAAATGGACATCTATCTTGGTCCTTGATGTTTTTAAGAATGGTCGGCCCAATAAAATTTTGGTGCATCTCCATTATGCACTACATGAAAGACATAGAAGTCCGTCGGGAACATTAGATTACCTACCCTAATCGTAACATCCCTAACTATACTATACCCCTAGGGCTAGTTTGGGAGTGGTCGGCTAGTTAGACAATACCCTAGTGTCCCTAAGTTCACCTATGTCAAGATTTTCATATAGGCTAAATGTGACAACATTGATAAAGGCACCTAAGTCAATTATTGCATTTTTCACCAATTTACCTCCTAAAGAAATAAGGATTGAAAACATTCCGAGGACATCACGCTTTTTTAGGCATGTTCTTGTGAGCTAAAGTGGCTACTCCCCCTAGTTTCAGTTTTCCATTTTTTCTTATTGGTTTGTTCGTTTTTTAGTGCTAACATATTTCAAGAATTTAGCATATGAGAGAATTTGTTCAATGACATCAAGAATTGGAATGCTAACCTCAACCTTCTCGAAGAATTGATGAATTTGAGCTTTGTTGGTTACTACCTTTAGCTTTCCCCGTAGAGCACTTGGGAATGGCGGCGGAAGGTTGACCCTTGCCTCGGTGGTAAGGAGCTTCTTTTAGGGCTCCTCCTCAACTACTATCTCTTCTTCTTTGACACTGGTCTTGTTTCTTTCAACAAATTTGTCGTCCTCTTGCATGACCTCCTTCTCAGTTTTGCGTACCTCCTTCTCACATCTCAATTTCAAGGAACTCACATTGTGTGGATTAACCTTGAGTTGTGACGGTAGCTTTTTGGGCTCTCTAGCCTCAAGCTAGCTCACCAAAGTGGCCAGTTGACTAATTTGAACTTCAAGGTTCTTGATACTTGAAAAGGCTCTTATGCCGAGTTCCTCAATCTCCCTTCTCTCTCGCTCGCTCTGTGAACACATCACTCTTGTCTGCCAATTGTGAGATTGCCTCAAAAATCTCCTCCCGACCAGACTTGTCAAATGGATCATTAGTGTTGGAAGGCTCTTTTCCCCTCAAGCAGGGTTGAGGTGGTCCACCTTAATTGTACCTTGGTTGTCCTCGTGCCACCAGAAGTTCAGGTGATCGCGATATCAGGGATTGAACGAGTTTGCATAAGGGTCTTGTCGATCTCCACCTTGGTTCCCTTAGAACCCTTATTGTTGCCCCTAGAAAACTGCTTATTCCCACCACTGAAATCTAAGGCCTCACCTCCTCAAAGTTATTCCCCACTTGTGGACATGTGTCGGTCGGGTGATCCAAATTGCAAATTCCGCACACCTTCCCTTGTTGTGTTCTCCCTTTCATGAACTCTTTCATCATGGAAGAAAGTGATCGGACTTGTTCCTCAAGCTTGGGAGAATGAGCGGGCTCCTCTAAAGTCTTCACACGGGGATGGGTACCAAAATGCCTTGTGCTATTAGCCATCTCTTCGAATAATGCCATCGCATATTTGGGGCTTTTGTTTTCTATAGAACCATTACATGCCACATTCACTATGCGCATGTCTTCATATCACAAGTAATGGACAAGGTCGCCTTCTTTGAATGGATGATGTGAACAGCTAGCCAATAGCCACTTGAACCTCTCACAGTACTCGCATAAGGACTCGTTCGCCAGTTGCAAAATATTAGACAGTTACTTCTTTAGATCCGTGCACTTTGAATCCAGGAAGTATTTCTCAAGAAATATCCACTTCATGTCCATCCAGGAAGTGATGCAGCCCAGTGGGAGGTAATAGAGTCAATCTTCAGATGCGTCTCACGGCGAAAACATAAATAACCTTAGATTCTAGTCCCTCGCTAACACTCACGGTAGTTTCATATTGGTGCAAAACAAATGAAACTCCGAGAGATGTTTGTTGGGATCCTCTCCGGCCATCCTATTGAAAGTGGGCAAGCATTGGATCATGTCGTTCTTTAGCTGACAAGTGACATTAGGTGGCAAAGGCAGATAGACTATGCAAAGGGGTTGACTCTCCATATTTGGAGTCATTAACTCCCTAAGCGTTCGACTGTCTTCCACCATCTCAACTCTTTCTTCCTCTACAAAAACAGCCGGTCCTTGTGGAATTTCTCCTCTAGTTCTCCTCTTTCTCATTCTCCGACCATTTGGGTTTTTTTGGTAGATAGTATAAAGTTTCTACGTTCGTGGTATGGGTATGTACCATAAACAAGAAACTAAACACTACCAGTCCCAAAAGGGGTTAACTCTCCATATTTGGAGTCATCAACTCCCTAAGCGTTCGATTGTCTTCCACCATCTCAACTCTTTCCTCCTCTACAAAAACAGCCGATCCTTGTGAAATTTCTCCTCTAGTTCTCCTCCTTCTCATTCTCCGACCATTTGGGTTTTTTGGTAGATAGTATAAAGTTCCTACGTTCATGGTATGGGTATGTACCATAAACAAGAAACTAAACACTACCAGTCCCAAAAGGAAACACTAGCAAACAGATTAGAAGTAACCGAAATAACCATAACAAAAGGTCAACAGAATAACCAACTAAAGCTACACAATAAAAACAACACTAACTACTCTACCAACTAGTAATACAAGTTAACAAATAAATCTTTAAACTAGAATCCCCGGAAACAATGCCAAAATGTAATCCGAACTCCGCATAGTTGCTAATAAACCATCATTTTCACGGAAGATAAATTAACCTGCGTAGTGCAAAGGACCAAAGATAAGAATTTATAATGTTGCTCCCGTACTCACTACCAACTACCAAAGAGTAGCTAGTGGTAACTCCAGGATCGTCCACAGAGATGCTAGGATTCGAAGGCTAACTACGCAAAACACTCAATTGGGCATCACTCTAATTGTGTGTCTGGAACAGTTAGTGTCGCAAACATGGTTTGGGAGATTTTTTTTCTATAAACTATTGAGCATGAAAAATGAGAGAATAAATGATATTGAGCTAAAACTTGGGGATATTTGTGTAATATAACCGATAGAAGAGTTTGATCTTAGATTCTATCAAATACATGACGTGAAACTTACCCCAATGTCTATATCACACAGTGTGGTTGATAATCAACACTTCCCAATATCTGTCACATAAAGGTGCTTACATATATTCTATCAACACCACCTAAGTAATTAGGGAAAGTGCATTGTGCTGTCCAACCGATATGCTCTACTTTTTCCCCATAAAGAATTACATCCCGGGCCTCCACTATGAATGCTTCTCCCCAGGCCTATAGAGGTAAAAGGGATTGGCATCTATTGATGACTCTAGGGTGAAACGACGATGGTAGCTACACTACAACCTTAGTTTCTACAAACTATCATGCCCTCGCCTATCGGGGTAAAATATTTCTGTCGAGTAGGATCAACTTATTGAAATGGTGCTCACGATCTACATGCATATACTCACATGGCCGAGGACTCACAAACCTACAAATATCAAATCCAACACTCCCAAGGGGACAAACAAGCTTAGCACCATAAGTGAAACATATAACTATTGTGTATCATAGGATATATAACATGCATTTCACAAGAACATAAGGATTAAATCAAGCATGATAATCATAAACATAAAAGGATAAGGAGACCTATAATATCACAAAATCTCTAGCAAATCATGAATACAAATTAGATCTCTAAGAAAATAAACCACTCCCTAAGCATTGAACCCAGTTTTACCATTGGATTCAATGCCCCTGAGCAAAACTATGAAAGATTAAAAGAAGAGAGAAGGGTTATCCCCTTTCTCTCTCTACCTACTTTTAGAAGCTAGGAGAATAGAAATTAAAACTAATGCTAACTATCTCTCAAACTACTAAAATCTAGTAGAAATAGGCTCTTTATATAGTAGGTAGGAAATGGGCTTTAACGAGACCCAAAACTAGAGAAACCCAAATCTGTTGTGTCGGCACGAGCCCTGCAATAGCAAACGGCCCACATGGCATAACCTGTGTAAAAGAAAATGGGCCACCAACTAGAGGATGTTCTCAGCCAACTGAGCGGCGCAGCCCGTGGAGATCATTGTAGGCCAGCCGTGCTTGACGTTGCGGGGCACATCTAGGTCTTTGAATCTTGATCTTCAAGGAGCATGAGCCATGCAAAAGGACACGGCCCATGCTAGTACTTAGTTGCACGGTCCACCTAGTGGGCACGAGCCGTGTAAAAGCACACGGCTCGCGCCTATACTTAGCTACGTATCCATCTTTGGTTGGCAAGGGTTTTGCAGAAAAGCATGGCCATGACAGTCTTCTTAGTCGTCAGGGCTACAACTCCTTCTCTTTGGTGCATTTCCATCTACTATCACGATTAAGCATGTAGCCTTTGCTCTACTACCATCCTTGCAAATGGTCTTCAAATATCTACTACCATTCTTGCAAAATGCCTTCAACTCCAAAGTGCTTATGAGTGATCTACAATGAAGCCCACAAAATAGGATCTAGAAGCTTGTAAGGAGATAGCATCCATTATGTCTAAATAAATCTACAAAACAAAAGATTTAAACAAGAAAATCAACAAGGATTAAAACCCCTTGTGATGTAAACCTAACTAACCTAGCAATCAACCATACAAAAGCTACTAATAAATGTGCCAAATGCATTAGAAAACACATGCTTCTAGGTGCACATCACGGAGCAAAACCTAAGTTCAGAGGCGGCGGGACCTGGGCTAACTCGAGAGGCAAAGAAGTTAGCTGGCCAGGGACAAAAGATCTTCTCGCTAGGGTTCCACCAGTGAGCAACAAAGTCCACTCCACCAATCGGCCTTCAAGAAGCGGTGGGTCACCGGAGTGGATATGAGCGTCTCTGGAAGTCACCGGTGATATGAGAGTCGATCGCGCCAGAGTTGACATGGCAGATCTGGAGGTTGCCGGAGCAGACTCCGACGATGGGTTGTATGTGGCGTAGGACAGACCAAAGGTTTCTGGCGGCAGAATTGAAGACATCAGAACGAAAAGATAAGTGCGAAAGGAGAAAAACTTTTGCTGGAAAACTTTCTACGGAAAGCTATAGCTCTGATACCATGTACGCAATAATGAGAATAATTGTGGCTTACCCAATTGGTAAGCCTGATACTCTTAATATATGACTAATATTTACATGGAAAAGTCTATTCTAATTTTTTTTGAAAGATTACACTCAAGCAACCCAATTACATATTAACAAAGTCTATTCTAGTCTTAAACCCTAATAGGTATTAATATTGCCCATAAATGATGCTTCACATAAATACATTTTGAGAAAGTCACAGGATAGGTGACCGATCCATAAACTTATGGATATGCCCCCCAATTTTTTACTTAAAATGTTGTAGTTCTTTTTTATAAAATTTAAATATTGTATTTTAAAAGTTAAAAATTGTATTTTAAAAGTTAAAAATTGTATTTTAAAAGTTAAAAATAATAATAATGTGTATTTGAATGTGAAAGTACAGGAATATAAAATATACGAATAAAATTTTAAATATAGTATAATATTTAACAAATGCAGTTGTTAAGAAATGTAGATATTACTTGTAATTGTAATTAGATTCTATTTCCTTTTCCTAGCTTGCATAGGTATTCTGTACCACCATATAGTGTACCTTGAGACCGTGAATACACACACATTATTACCCTTACACAATTTGACACGTGTTGAAGGTCCACTTTACCATGATCCTGAGCAATACCGGCATCTGGTTGGGCGCCTGATCAACCTCACTATCACTTGTCCTGACCTAAGTTATTTGGTTCATACTCTTGCATAGTTTATGAAGTCTCATTTGTTCCTCATTGGCAAGATGTTGTTCGCATTATACACTACCTGAAGAGTCATCCTAGTCAAGGTTTATTTCTCTCTTCCCATAGCAATTTGCAATTGACTGCTTACTGTGATTCTGATTGGGATGCATGTCCTATTACCCGACGTTCTCTTTCCGGATACTTTGTGATGATTGGTGATTCTCCAGTTTCTTGGAAGACTAAGAAGCAACATACAATCTCTCGGTTTTCACCCGAAGCGGAGTATTGTACTAAGACTGTTACCTGTTGTGAATTATTATGGCTTAAATATTTACTTAAAGGTTTGGGGGTTGCGCATACTTCTCCTATGCGTTTATTTTGTGACAGTCAATATGCTCTTCATATTGCGGAAAATCCAGTATTCCATGAACGTACGAAGCATATCGAAGTAGATTGTCATTTTGTCCGGGATCTCGCACAGTCTGGTAGTATTGTTACTCATCATATCCCTACTTCTGATCAACCCGCGGACTTGTTTACCAAAGTTCTCGAACGTAACCAGTTTCTGATCCTCATGCTCCAACTTGAGGGAGAGTGTTAAGGAATGTAGATATTACTTGTAATTGTAATTAGATTCTATTTCTTTTTCCTAGCATGTATAGGTATTTTGTACCACTATATAACGTACCCTAAGATCATGAATACATACACACATTATTACCCTTATTTTCTACAGCAATGTATACGTGAAAAAATACATTGACATGTCTATAATCTTATGAATATGACACCTGTCAAAACAATAACCCTGATACATTTTTTATAGAAAAAACGAAGAAAATCAACCAAGGCCATCAAATGAGACACAAGTAGAACATCTTCGTTTGGTCGTTACCATAACAAATTGTAATTTATAACCAAAATGCGCGTCCAACGTGAGGTACAGGCGGAACGATGGGTATATTTTTAAATTTTTGTCCAGATGTGTATATTAGTTGAGTGTGGGATAATGCTAACATGTTTTGCCATTGGCATGGTCACATTAAGAGGAATTTCTTCACTCGAAATCTAAGTTGCCCTCTTAATCAATCAAATGGTTATTTGTGTAGAGAACTACATAAGCACTCCAAGAGTTTGTTGGTCCAGAAAGCTCGGCGCCAACAAATGTGTCTAGTGGCCTGAAGCTATAATCAATCAAATGGTTATTTGTGTAGAGAACTACATAAGCACTCCAAGAGTTTGTTGGTCCAGAAGCTCGGCGCCAACAAATGTGTAGTTGCCTGAAGCTAACTTCTACGGAAATACTCAATGATGCGAAATTAGATAATGAGCTTAAACAAAATCTAGACACTCCCTCCATTTTACTATATTTAATACACATTTTTAAAATTATTTCTTTTATAACATACTTTCAATTTTTTACGAAACACTGACGTCACCAAAACGTTAATTAGTTAGAACTTAGAAGATGACAAGAAAAAAGATATAAAACTTCACATCTATGACATGGATCTGAAGTTGACAAACGACAGTAATACTCCCTTGATTAGAATAATTGACACTCTTATATTTGGCACACTTAAAAAAAAAAGTAAAATCAGTGGAGAAGATTGTATAGGGAGGGTAAAAAGTAAATTGAGTGGATGAAATTAATTTTAATTTTGCCAGAAAGGGAAGGTGCTGTTAGACTAAATCAGACTCCTGATTAGATTATGATTTATTCTGATTAGAGTTCTTTCCTTATTATACCTCTATTGTACTATCTATATATTCATATATCAATAATACAATTGATTACGACAAATCATTCTATCATGGTATCAGAGCAAGGTTCTGATCCTCAGCCCTAAATTTTAATTTATTTTAACTTTTTGGATCGGCCCCGATTCCGGCGAAGTTCCGGCCAAATTCCGGCGTCCTCCTCCATTCTCCGGCATCATCTCAAGTCTCGATTTTTCGGCAAAGTTACCATCTTTTTCCAGCGGCGTCTTCCTCCATCGGCGGTCTCCTCCTCTGGCGTTCTCCAGCGGCGGCCTTCTCCTCCGGCGACCTCCTTCTCCGGCATCCTCCAGCGGCGGCCTCCTCCTCCGGCGTCCTCCAGCGGCCACACAGAGAAAAACACACGGAAAAAACCAAGCGAAGCGAACGACGCTGGAAAAGCACACGAAGAAGAAAAACACGAGCCTCCAGCAATCCGATCGCCCGCTCCAGCACCCGCTCTAGCGCGTGAAAATCACGTGCTAGCTTTGCCAAAGAAGGAAAACTCCAGCGCGTGAAGGGAACGCACGATTTTGACCCGCGCGTGAAGAGCACGCGCGATTTTGATCCGCGCGTGAAGGGTACGCGCGATTTGACTCGTGCATCAACTCCTTCTCCCGAGTTGAACCTATTTCTCGTGAGTTAAACCTATTTCTCGTGAGTTGAGCCTGTTTTTCGCGAGTTGAGCCGGTTTCTTGCGAGTGAGCCCGTTTCTCGCGAGTTGAGCATGTTTCTCGCGAGTTGAGCCCGTTTCTCACGAATTGAACCCATTTCTCGCGAATTGAACCTATTTCTCGCGAGTTGAACCCGTTTCTTGCAACTTGTTCAAATTCTCGTCAGCACTCAGTCCATTTCTGTGAAATTTTGGTCTTCTGCTATGGTTCATTTGAGCCATATATCTCGGGAAGATTGCTCCACTATTGGATTGCGGATAAGGTGTTGTTTTAGGCCAGTTTGAATGGTCCCAATCGTTATTCTTCGTCGAATCAGTGGATCGTTGATTCAGGTGCTACATCTCATCTCACTGCTCACACTAGTCATCTTGATCAGGTACAACATTATCGTGGTTCTGATTCTATTCTTGTTGGAAATGATGAATCATTATCTATTTCTCACATTGGCCAATGTCATTTATCTGGTTTCTCTGTTAATGATGTCCTTGTGGTCCCTAAGATTACTAGAAGTTTATTGTCCATTAGTAAGCTTACTCGTGATCTACCTGTTCGTGTTATATTTGATGCCGATGAATTTTCCATTGAGCACAAGATTACAGGGACGATAATTGGTAAAGGCCGTCATAGGTCTGGTCTTTATTTTCTTGAGACTGGTGATTCCAGTTTTTTAGGCGAACTACGCTCTACAAAGCTTCATGCTTCTTTTGAGCAGTGGCACTCTCGCCTCGGTCATGTGTCTCATAATACTGTTCAGTTATCGTATCGATGGGGCCTTATTTCTGTCACTTCTGCTATGCCTGCATCTGTCAGTTGCTCTCCTTGTCAGATGGCCAAGAGTAGCCGCTTGCCTTTTTCCACTAGTGACAAGCGCGCTACTGGTTTATTGGATAAAGTACATTGTGATTTGTGGGGACCAGCTCCTGTTTTATCTGTCGGTGATTTCTCTTATTACGCCGTTTTCATTTATAATTTCTCGCGATTCACATGGTTTCTTCCAATGCGGCATAATTCAGATTTCTATGACACCTTTGTCCAGTTTCAGAAATTCGTTGAAAATAAGTTTTCTGCTAGGGTTAAAATTTTTTAGACTGATGGTGGCACCGAGTTTACTAATCATCGACTTCAGGCTCATCTCATATCATGTGGCATTCATCATCAGATGTCCTCGCCTTACACACCTGCTCAGAATGGCCGAGCCGAGCGGAAGCATCGTCACATCACAGAGACTGGTCTTGCCATGCTTTTTCACTCTTCTGTGCCGCACTGTTATTGGGTGGAAGCTTTCTCCTCTGTGGTTTGCATTATTAACCATTTGCCTAGTTCAGTTCTGAGTGGCAAATCACCTTTTGAGGTTGTTTTTGGTCATGTGCCTGACTATACCCTCTTTCACCCATTTGGTTGCCGTGCATTTCCATGTCTGCGTGCCACTGCTACTGATAAGTTTGCACCCCAATCCATTCCCTGTGTTTTTATTGGCTATAGCCCTCGTCACAAGGGCTTTCAGTGTCTCAACCAGACTTCTGGGCGCATCTATATCTCTCGCCACGTTCGTTTTGATGAAACTTTCTTCCCTTATGTCTCATCTTCCACGGATAGTCATTCGATTTCATCATTTTTTGATGGAACTGTTACTTCATCGATTGGGGCCACCATGCCTGTGTCTATACCTGTTCTAGCTGCCCCTCCTTCACCACTATCTTCCATCTGGACGACCGACCTGGACCCGGCTCCTTGGCCAACGCCCACCATACCTCAGCCGCTGGCCATCACTCCTCAGCCACCGTCTCAGCCACCTGCCACCACGTCTCAGCCTTTATCGGCTATTATTTCTCCGGTGACTTTCGACAGCCACTCTCCGGTCAGCGCATATCTATCTTCCTCAGTGTCATCAGCTGGTTCGACTCCTCCATCTTTGCCGCCCCCGCTTCGTACTCATTGGATGGCCACTCGGTCTTCTACTGGTGCCATTCAGCGTCGGGATTATTTGGATATTATTGCTCATGGTCTCACTGCCGCACTCCTCTCTTAGACAGAGCCCACTGGTTATCGCTCTGCCCTTTAGGATCCAGCATGGGTTTCAGCCATGGATGATGAGATGGCCGCTCTTCGTGGTCAGCACACTTGGGATTTGATGCCTCGACCTTCGAATGTCAACATTGTTGGCTCCAAATGGGTCTATAGGCTCAAGTATCTACCAGATAACACTCTTGAGCGTCACAAAGCTAGACTTGTGGCGCAGGGTTTCTCGTAGATTCCGAGTTTTTAATTTTGACCACACTTTCAGTGCTGTGGTCAAAGCCTCCACTGTTAGGACGGTTCTCGCCATAGCCGCCATGCGTTCCTGGCCACTTCATCAGTTGGATGTCAAGAACGCTTTCCTTAATGGTGTTCTTGATGTTCCAGTCTACATGGAGCAGCCCGTTGGTTATCAGGATCCTGTCTATCCAGACTATGTTTGTCGTTTGCGAAAGGCCATTTATGGTCTTAAGCAGGCTCCCCGGGCTCCACAGGGAGTTTGCGATCAAGGATCTCGGTGCTCTTCATTACTTTCTTGGTCTTGAAGTTTCGCCTACCTCCTCAGGATTACTGCTTGGCCAAGCAAAGTATGCTCGGGATATTTTGAATCGGGCCGGTATGTCTGATGCGGCACCTATTTCTGCTCCATTTGTTGCTGGTTCTCAGCTTCACAGCTCTACCAGTCCTCCATTTCGGGATCCTACACTTTATCGTTCTCTTGTTGGTGCTCTCCAGTATCTCACCATCTATCACCCGGATTTGGCATTCTCAGTCAACACGGTGAGTCAGTATCTTCAGGATCCCAGAGATGACCATTTTGCTGTTGTGACTCAGATTTTGCGGTATGTTCGTGGCACTCTTCATTTTGGTCTCCGATTTTGTTCTGCTAGTACTCCTGATGTGTTAGGATACTCTGATGCTGATTGGGCTCGCTGTTTGGAGACTCGTCGGTCCACTTATGGTTATGCAATTTTTCTTGGTGGGAATTTGGTTTCTTGGAGTGCCAAGAAACAACCCACTGTTTCTCGCTCTAGCACTGAGTCTGAATACCGTGCTCTCGCCAACACTGCCTCAGAAGTGGTTTGGCTCACTCATTTGCTTCGTGATCTTCGGGTTCCACTTTCTGGTTCTCCACTGTTATTATGTGACAATAGTAGTGCTATCTTCTTGGCTCAGAATCCAGTGGCGCACAAGCGGGTGAAGCACATTGACGAAGTGATGCTATCATGAATAAATTGCTCAATTTTTTTGAATGAAAATCTTCCACCCGGTAATGGGGTTCCTGATAACCTTTATGAAGCTAAGAGAATTGTGTGTTCGGTGGGATTGGAGTATGAAAAGATACATGGTTGTTCGAACGATTGTCTCCTAAGTAGGGATGACCTTAAGGATAAGATTGTTTGTCCAGTATGTAATGTGTCGCGTTATAAAAAGAAGAGAAATGTGGCTATCGATGGAGAGCATGTTAGGCCGGTGAGGAGGCGGGTGCCCGCCAAATGTATGTTGTATCTTCCAATTATTCTGAGGCTGAGAATGTTATTTCAGAATGAAAAGCATGCAAAGAACTTGACGTGGTGTGTTGATAGGGGAGGTTCTAAAGATGATGATATAATTTGACACCCGGCTGACGCGGACCAGTGGAAGAAATTTGATAAGAAATTCATCAAGACTGGCCCTCGAATAAAATTTAGGTCGAGCATTCTTCAAGGTTTGTTAACTGGTTTTACAATAATTGTAATGTCGAAGGGATGTCCAGTATGCTGTGGGCGTTTGTAAGGAATCCAAACTGCACCATTAGACAGTACCTTGGTTATGAGATTAATGACTTTAGTTTCTCAACATTGGTGAAGGATGAGAAGAACACCACTCAAAACAGTGGTGTTTATATTGAATCTGAATCCATGTGGCAGGCAAGCAAGAGAGATAAACATCCAGTTGTTGTTGTGATGCCTTTCTATGGGTAATTGAGGAAATTTGAGAGTTGGATTATGAAGAGTTCAAGGTGGTTGTCTTCAAGTGCCATTGGGTGGAACACGGTTCCCATGTTGTAGTTGAGAAGCCTATGGGGTTCACATTGGTTGACTTGAATCGTGTAGGATATGAAGATGACAAGTTCATCTTAGCTGCCCAGGCACGACATGTTTTTTACATCAAGGACCCTTTGAATGAGAAGTATCATGTGGTGTTGCATGGGAATTTTTTTTACTTTGATGAGGAGATGGATCAGCCCTCCATAACTGATAGTCCTGAGTTTCCATCAGTATTTCCTAGTTTGGAAGATGTTGGGGGACCCTTTGTTGGAAGGCGTTCTCATAGTGATGGGTTGTGGGTTGATGCGAGAGGTGAAATAGTAGGTGGGGACTATGTCTTGAAGCGGAAGCGATAGATTAGTCGTTCCTGGCCATAGTTTTTCTTACCATGTTTCGTGAAAAATCGTATGATCATTAAGCGAATTAGCGAGTAATGTATTTAATTGACACTCTTTTTATGAATTGGTTGGTATGATCTGTGATTTCAATAGAGTGTTTATGAATTGAATCGGTGAAAATGTGTTTAATTTTACTTAAAATTTTTACTACATGCTAATTTTTTACACCGGTAAAGAATAAATTACCAGTGTAGAGAAACAGTGGAGGTACTTTGTTTTGTACTTACACACCGGTACTCTTACTGGTGCTAGATACTTAGATTTGTTTTTTGTTTTTTTGCTCTCGGGTTCGAAAATGTTAATTTTTTGGCATTTAAAGCAGCCTTAAGCAGCTATTTTTGTAAAATTTGCACCGGTAGAAGTACCGGTGCTGGATACTTTGAATTTGTTTTTGAGCATTCGTATCTGGTTTGTGCATGGTAATTTTGTTGGCATTTAAAGCAGTCTAAAGCAACTGCTTTTTGTTGAATTTGCACAAGTACATGTACCGGTGCTGGGTGCTTAGAAAACAAATTTGATCTTTACTCTCGGGTCGGATTAGGTAGAATTTTTTTAATTTAAAGTTGCTGCTTTAGGCCGCTTTTTACACCGGTATATGTAGAATACCGATGTATAAAAAATGTTCAATAAATTAAAACCCCTGCAGATCCCCATTTTCACAGTAGCAAATTTATGTCTCTCACTCAATACCGTCTCCATCACTACCCATCTTTGTTGAAATCCTACATAGGTTGTCATATAATCAGGTAAACCACTTTAATACCTTATCAGTATAATTAATTAACCATTGCATATGAAATAGAATCATTGAGAATGTGCCATCATGAATAGCTTGACTAGCATGTAAGGTGTTTGATGAAATGCTTCAATGTGTTTTTTAGGAAATGCCTCCCAAATCCAATTAAAAAAGGATACGACATTCACCGTCTCCATCATTACCGAAAGTATCATCACACACTTATCCACTTACCCGGATGATACCTTCATTTCCGAGGAGGCTAGGTTGGTCTATGAATTATACAAAGAAAGCCGTTATCACATAGAGAGAGGAATTGAAGCATCTCCCCCATCGAACAAACTACCTGGAAGCTCGGGTGGGAAATATTTTACGAGACTCTGCAACCATTCAACCTGACCATTGTAAGTGAGTTCTATGAAAACTTTAAGAGTGGGCCGAGCTACGATCACGTGAATTGTAGAGGTAAAACTATTCCTGTAACACCAGAATCTATCAATGGCTTGTTTGGGTTGCCCAATATTCCAAACGATGAGGACGGGTTTCTTGAACTCCATTTTCTAGGTAATGGCGGCATTATTCTACAACAACAAATTGAGAAGGAGATTGTTGGGACAGTAACTAGGGTAGGTACAGACATAGATGAGTTGGTCAAACTAGGTTGGAGCAAAATACCTAAGAAAACTCTAATTCCGAAAATGAATGGGTGGTACCACTTCGTGGCGTGTAGAATCCATCCTGTAACTGTGAACACAGAAGTCCATAAACTTTGCCTCACCTTCTTGTATGCAATAAAAAAGGAGCTTCAAGGGAATACTGGTCGTCAAATTTGTCCTATGTTGCAGAGGGAACAGGATCAGATGTGATCTTATGCCATTGCAGTATCATCTCTACGCTTTGTTCAAGAGCGGAAGTTAGTGCCCATGCACATGACGTTTATGGCAACCCAATGGGTAAGATTTGTGTGGACTCTTTCTAAAGATAGACATCTGACATGCCGTCGCTATTATTGAATCCAGAGTTGCTTCTTTGGAGGTCGGTGCAGCAAACTCACTTGAAGAATCCAAATATCAAAGATTTGGCACGAACATATGACCAAGGTTATAACGTATCAATTTCCTAACGTCGTGGAAGCAGTCGGAAATTTCCTTACCTTCCGCGAAGACGGTGTTGAGGACATGGATGTTGGCACAAGTACCCGTGATGGTGATGCAACAGGACCTGCTGACGGGGTTGAACAATTTTCTCATTATTATTCGTAGAAAACTTGTAGTAGCAGTTTGAAAGAGTAGATTATGTACTAAACATTGACAGTGTGGGCACTTAGACCATTTGACATTTGTACTTTTGATAAACATGCACGATGATGGAACCCCCTCAAAAACTTTTACACTATAAGATTTGAAATTGTTTTGGACAAATACACTCATGAAGACAATAAAGATAGGCCGAACACGGTTTGCCTAAGTGGTTACATCAGGACCGCCAAATTTGGTGCATTATATTCCAAGAATGGTTAGAATTAAAAATAAATTGTAGCATTAGGAGCTATGGAGGTTCCCCAAGTAAATTTGTGGGCGATAGTATAATTTTGGGAAAGATAGTGCAAACATTCACTGTTGATTTTACAGGGCCTTTCGTTCACCCGTAGGGTCTATAAATGCATGAACACGATTGTAATGTATTGAATTGCATATATATAGAGCCAATTTTATATTTCGACCCTTCCAAGATTCTTGGAGGGAATAAATTGCAAAAAACAAAAAGTTTACTCGTAAATCAAAGTTGAAATCTGATTGAACCGGATGCTCCACAAAACAACCCTATTGTATTTCCAAGTTCCACATGTGGGGAAATGAACGAATCTGGACTCTGTACTTAGTTTGGAAGATGTTCTGATTACACATAGAAACAATGAAGTAAACCCTTGTCGTTTACTCTACACCACCTACTAGCGTTTTAGGACGAATTGCCACCCAGGCACAAATATGTTGCAATTATGATTTAAGAAAAGAATATTAAATTTGGTAATTTATGTAGTGTCTTAATATGTCGTAATCGCATGTCACAATTTAGGGGACCTAATTTCAATAAATGCATATAATCAATTTTGCGGGTTCCTTCATACCATTGAGGTACGGAAACATTACTTATTCAATATGTAACCTCTTAAAATGCCATTTGAGCCGATGGAAAAGTGCTTGACGGGGTGGAACAAAATATTTGGGGTCGAAATGAAAATTTACTAAAATTAAATAATGCTTAATAACTTCAATGTACGGGGCCCATGCGTGGTCGATATTTGCATGAAACAACTAGTACATTGTCTATTCACAATAATTAAGCATCAATTCGAATAATTGGGGTTGTTGGAAAAAAGTACGAGAGGTAAATGAACTAAGAGAGAATTTGAATTATTCACAAAACAAAATTTTACACCAGTAATATTAAGCAATTACCGGTGATGTGTTCAATTTTTTTGGCGTGCATTCAAAATTGTCAATTTCTTCATTTGTTTTTCTAAGGAACGAAAATTTTTACACCGGTACCTTTTGTTTTTGCACCGGTACATGTACCGGTGTTGAATACTTAATCTAAAACTTCTAAAGTTCCTCTCGGGTTCATCTTATTTTTTCAAAAAATTATTTAAAGCAGCCGCATGCTGCTGCTTTTTGTGTCATTTTACACCGGTATCAATATTTTCTACACCGATATTAGTACCGGTGTACAACAGTTAGCCAAAAAATATTAATTGTTTCTCTCAGGTCAGTGAAAAAATTATTTAAAGTAGCTGCACGTAGCTACTTTTTTTCATTTCTACACCGGTAACCCTATCGGTGCTGAACAGTTAGCCATTTTTCAAACCCATTTTTACAAATATTACACCAGTACTCTACATAATACCGGTGTAAAAAATGGCTTCATATGTTTTGAAACCGTTTCAAATGGTCATAACTCTCACAACTCCTCCCTCTCCTCATCAAACACCTTCAAATTCTCTTTGAAAATTGCCATCTACCACTTCAACCATTCAATTCACACTAAATTGTACCATCATAACTCATCATAAATCATTGTAACTTCCATCATCTTTCCTATAAAGGGTTGAGCAACACAAGAGAAGCAACCCTTCATCAACCCTTGAACAACACAAGAGAAGAAAGTACTTGCATAGGTTCATCCCATTCTGTTCTTAGCGAGTTCAAGCAAAGCGAGTAGCAACACAAACTCTCCATTGGTGAAGGTAAGTGTTGGTGTTTATGTAAGCATGGGTTACCATATCAATTTCTTTTCAAAAAACCATTCCAACCCTCACGCACAACACATGTTCGACTAAATTCCACTATGAACAAAAACATGTAAATTGAAAAAAAAGTTAAAAGGGTAACTTGAATGGTAGGGTTATACAATTGTGAGGTCAAAAAGTTTTGCATTTTTTGTGGAAGGATGATGTTGTACTATAGTTTTTTGGTTGGTGATAATGTTGATCGAACTCAGGGTCATTTCTAGGTATTTCAATCAATCAAATCATAAATCCAATTTGGTAATATACGGGAAGAAGTAACCATTTTAATTTACTTTCTTGACAGGCTTGCATGCGCATACCAAAGGGAGAAGAGAAAAACGGAGCTAGAACCCGACTACACTTGGAATATCAACAACATCATGCTAAGTCATTCTGTCATTTCTTCCCTCAATTTATTATGTTTAGGGTTAGTAATTACATTTACCTTTCCTGTGCAGTACTGAACCCATAATGGTTCGTGGAAATGCGGGTACTCCATCATGCTCTTCATAGAAGAATTTGTAAATCACCCGGAGACAAACAATATCTTGGAGGTAAACCTTGCATTTCAAAATTTTTTATTATTAATTTCTAGTAAACACAACATTATTGACTAACTATGTAAGTTTGAAATTAACAGATCTTCCCAAAGGGCAAAGGGTCATACCATATGTAGCAGAGAGATGGTGTGGGGCTTGGCTCAAAGACTACCAGCAGCAGTCAAACACTACGTTACAGCTTCTGGATGATAAAAATGACATAATAGGTTGATGGTTGATTTCCAATGGTTGATGATATAAGAATTCTATGGATGGTGTTTGGTTATAGTAAACTTGTGTGATTTTTTTACTTTGCTTCAATCCATGCTTAAGATAGTTATTCTATTTCATAGTTTGAATAATGTTCGCGTGTTTTGCGAGCAATATTTTTCTAATAAGTTGTTTCAAACTTTTTACCGATTCAAAGGTTTCCAATTTATAATAGTTCACAAGTATCTCTGGCAGTCGTTGCCCCGGAAATGATCTGGGAGAGACCATCGAAAAATAAATAAGGCATTGCAAATTTTTATGAAATCATACACTGGTAGAAAATGGATGTACCGGTGTAAAAATAAATTAAATTTTAATAATGCTTTTTAATTATTTAAATAATACCGGTGCATAAAATAATATCGGTGTAAAAACATACAGGTGCAAAACTATTCTGGTGCAAAAAAACAATATTCCTATTACAAGAGAAAGACTGGTGTTATATTTAATACCGGTGTACAAATCACGATTTTACATCGGTTCATATGTTATATACCGGTGCAAAATGTCTACACCGGTGATCCAAATCTTATCGGTGCAGATACTATGTGCCCCCCCAACTTTTCAAAATTATTACATCGGTCAAAAATACCGGTGCAAACAATTTTCTACACCAGTTCATTTTACCGGTGTGTTGCATTTTTATACCCTTGTACATACACACTGGTATTTTGGCCCATATTGCCCTAAATTACCTGTGAAAATATCCATGTCCTGCAGTAGTGTATAAGTTAATTAAAATGTAGCCTATTAGCATTCTCACAACAATAACCATAACCCTAAATTATAGTAAAACCAACCTACAAACCCTAATTCAAGATTTCATTTATATGTGTGTGTGTGTAAAACCAATACTAATAATGTACCATACATTTTTAGGCAACTTACATTCTCCAATGAATGCAATCCTCTTCAATGGACTATGATGGGAGAAAACCCTTCAAATTTTATTGTTTGTGAACAATTGAAGAAATTGATGCGTCTTTTTGTTTAGTATACAGAGTGGATTCCGAGTCCGGAACACCTACATTAAAAGTAATATTAAATCGAAAATAATTGTTCAGAGTTCAGAAGGTACACACATCATGTTCCGGACTCAGAAGTCAATCGTTCCCTATTTCTGAACTCGGAACAGACCCCAATCAAAGGCGATTAGGCACAACCGCTTTTAATTAGGGTTGATTAAAGGTAGTTTTACATTTAACCGCCTTTAATTAGCCCTATTTAAAGGCGGTTATTAAAAAAATGCCTTTAATTGAATAAAACCCACCTTTGAAACATTTTTTCCCGGTTCAACCAAATGTTCCAAGTTCGGAACAGGCGAAATAAGGAGGTTCCAAGTTTTTTTAATTCAAAACCGCCTTCTATCACCGCCTTTAATAGCATGGTCTCTACCAATGTTGGGGAACAAATTAATGCTCATTTTCAATATATTGCAAAATGGTAACCGGGTCTAAAGGTAGACAAATCTAACGATTTACATATATGTTGTATGGAAATAATTCCATGTGACAACTACAAGAACAAAAGAAGGTCAAAGAAAACAAAGGCACGCTGGCCAGGACCTTTAAGAAATAAACTAAGTAATGTACCAGCAAAAAAAAAGACAATTTGTTACAAGGAGCTTTGATGTACCCATTATATATGTTTGTTTTTGGATTTTTGGGATTCACTTATGGACACTTTTGTGCTCTAGATGTGGTATTTTTCCTTGAAATTCTCTAAGGAGAGTTAAAACCGACTTTTACGCTTTTATCACTTTTCTTGAGAATTTTGTGTGACAAGGAAATTTGTTTGAAGGCTTTGAAGAATACCTTTGAAGATTTAAAGACTTGAATTTGATATGTTGAGGACTTGAAGAATTGAAGATAAGTGAAGTGAAGAGGAGGACTTGAAACAAAAAGAAGAAAGAAATCAAGATTCTGAAACTTGGCTCGGTCGCGAGTCGCAAATGATTGGTTACGAGTCACTGCGGACGTGTGGCTAGAACTCTTTTCTACTTTTTGTAATATATATATATATATATATATATATATATATATATCAAACCTTATCCTCTCTCTCTTCCTGTCTTCTTCTTCTTGTCCACTTTGGGACAAAAAACCCGAGTTTTTTCTTCTTTCTTTTCTTAGTTTTTGTAGGATTAATCATGCATTTCATTATCTAGGTTAGTTTGTACTTGGGAGCAATTGATTGAAGTGTGCATATCTATGTAGTAGGAAGCTCTATTTCACTCTTTCTTGAAGCATTTGTTATTTAGCATTCATGTGTTTTAATTTGATGATTTACTTCTATTATCCTATAAGTTGTTTGAGTATATGATGTGTTTGTATAATTGAAGTGTTAGGGTGTTAGGGAAGTGACCAATTTCTTAGCTCTTGGGCATGAAAATCCAAGAACATGGAATTAGAACTTCTTGTGCATAATGAGTTGTGATTCTTGCTAGATAAGTATGTTAATGTGGATTGTTCTCATATTTATCCTATAGATGCAATGGAAGGTTGAATCTTGAATGTGATTTGTTCTAGGTTTAGCCTAATGAATGCTATGTTTGGTTAAATGGCTATGTGTTTGGTCGAATGCATGTTGTTATCAAATCTATGGTTTTTCGTCTATAATGGCATTGATGAAATATTTGTATGGTCATTGATCGCCTAAAGTGATTGTCAATGGGGTTTGCAATGGTCGTAGAATCACCTTCGTGAATTATTTTTAAGAAGAAATGAATGTTGATATTCAATTGGGAAGTGATAGCATTCCCCATAGATAACGAATGTGATAGAATGAGTGAATGGTTTAATGATCTACATTAGGTTTGGAAGTGGATAAATTGCCCCCAAGGCTTTGCCTTTTGTAGTTTTTACCTCTTTTTCTTAGTTGTTGCATTATTAGCATAGTTACTTAACTTTGTTAGTTATCTTGTCTTTTAATTTCATAACTTAGCACTAAAACCAACCAAAACCCCCTTATTTACTTGTTTTCATATATCTATATTTATTTGCTTCTAGCCAAATATCAACCTTATATGTTTAAACCCCTAGAAATATCCCTTTTCTTTGTGGATGACCCCGACTTTCCATTATATACTTAATTGTAGAATGAAGCATTAGGGCTTATAAATTTAACTTTGAGAAGTACTACGATGACCTCCCAAGCTTCGAATAGCGGAAGAGCTTTACTCGTCTGATAGGGCTATGCGGTAGAGCCCGAGGTCAACGGTGGGGCTTCGTGGTGGGAGACGAGAGGGAGAGGGGGCGTGAGGGAAAGGGAGAAGGAAGGCGGTGGAGGGTGGGCGGTGAAGGGGTGGGTAGCAGATCTAGGGTTTTGGTGTGGGGGGTAAATGGCTAAAGCATGGAGACGGATGGTGAAGTTTTTGGTGTTAAAAAATATACTAAGGGAATTAAAGAGAGAAAACCTAGCTATTTATACTTGGGCCCAAAATTAAAATAAAGTCAGCCCATTAAAGGTGGCTTTTCAATTGAACCGCCTTTAATTGATGACACTTAAGGCGGTTTGTGAAGAGCCATTTTTAATCAATTAAAAAGTGTCTTTAAAATTTTCAGGGTGGCTTGGGAGGGAGTTTTGAACTCGAAACTTGCTCGGATCCTCATTAAAGGCGGTTCCTCAAGAACCACCTTTGATTGAGTGTCTTTAATCAATCTTTTCCCACTAGTGTGAAGTCATGGAATTTGTACTCCTCCGGATGGTCAGCCAAGTCAGGCATGCAAGCCTGGAAACTCGACATGTATTCCCTCATACTGCCAATTTTCTTCAGCACCCTCAGTCTCAACTAAGCCTATTTCTTCACGCTGGTGGGTATGAATTATCGCTTCACCTTGAGCTTCACTCCATCCCATATGTTGCCTTTATCTCCACATCTCTAGGGAGCACCACCACACCATTGCGCAGTCCTCTGAGTACATCGTGGCAACAATGACTTTCTCAGATTTTGAGTCTGTCTCGATCACCTTAAAGTATTGTTTCATCTCTTACAAGAAGTTATCAAGCTCTCACGCATCTCGTTCCCCGATATATTTCTTAGGATCACTGACTTCTCGTCTATTGATTGCACTGGCACCACCGCCACCCCCACCTTGGGATAAGTTAGCCACAACTTGCTTAAGTATACGCACGTCTCCGCCAAGGTGCTCGATGATGCATCTCATTTCTGCAACATCTGTGTTGTGAGACGCCAAAGATTTTCTCGGCTCCACAATCTCCTCCTCTTGATGTGCAACCTCCAAGTTGGCTACTTCGATGTCTCTACTGGTGTTGGAAACATCCGTCTCCATCTGATCCAGTTGATCGACTAGGTTCCCGAACCTATCTGTATCACCAAACAGAACCCTAAATATATTCTCTAATCGATCGATTTTCTTAGACTTAGTGATGGCCACTTCACTATGCGCTCAAGTATTGCTTGAGCTCTGATACCAACAACACGGGTCACCTTTCTTGGGTTTAATCGTGCGGCATAGTCGTGCTAGATTTCAATGACTACCACCTGATTTTTAAGTACATCGCACTCAGCGAGGTTGCTCCTACCACATCAAGTCTTTAGAGGGACATGGACAACTGCTTAATGGAATACACACAAATTTAGATTATGAGTGCCTGCAACCGAGGAACAAGTGCAAATAAGCCTAGACAACTTGGAGAATAAATTAATGCTCGTTTTCAATATATAGCAAAAATGCAACCGGGTGTAAAGGCAAACAAATCTAACACTCTACATATAATTTGTATGGAAGTAATTCCATGTGATAGCTACAAGAACAAAATAATGTTAAAGAAAACAAAGGCACGCATGCTTGGACCTTTAGGAATTAAAATAGCTAAGCCAACTAGCTAAGTAATGTATAAGTAAAAGAGAAGATTATTTGTTATCAGGAGTTAGGGACGAGTCTTCTTGGGCCGTGACTCAACACTAAGTGTGTCTTCTTAGTTGTCAACCAAGCATTGCGCGCACGGGCATTGGGCACAAACAGCTCAGGTGTTGTGCACATTGTGATGCTGGCGTAGAAAGGGATGACACAGGCCAAGAGGGTTAGGCAGACGATACTGGGCTTCTCAAAGGCATGGGGAGCGTAGTTTAGGCTTACCGGTTCTCATGACACATTGAGCAACACATGACCACAACACGTTGGAGCATTCGTGCGGCCATGGGGTTGCGTAATGCCGTGGGTTGTGTAATTTTTGCAGTGGGTTGAACGGGTTCAAATTGATCAATTTATAACCTATTAAAGGAGTGTTCTTCGATAAAAAAAAATCTTAGGAAGACTAGGAAAAATCCCGCCAGTCCATAGTATCGGAGTGATTGGAAATGAGAACGAGAGATCATTTTTTGCCTTAATCAAACAATCTTCTTTCTAAAAAATTTAGAACTACACAACTTACATTCATAGAAAAAAAACAAGGCACCAGAAGTCATCACTTTCCTTTTCCCTGCATGTGCTGTAAAATTGAATGGCTGAGGTGATGCAGATTAGACTTTTAAAAAGCTTATGCTATCTATAATGCAAGTCCAACTCAGACTGCTTGTATTATATAACCAATCAATTGCTTCACAACTCAGAATGGGAATTAACATATGCATTTAAAATCCTAATCAGGATACATTTGGTAGGTCGGGATACACTTGGCAAGAGCGGATGCTTGAATTGTTACATCCGTCGCACTTCTCATTTGAATCTGTTTTATTTTAACACGCATGCCCTAAAATCATAACCTGGATAAGCAAATTGCATTGCACTTTTTATTGTAATCTGATTTACTATAAAACACGTATCCTTAAGTCGTAATTTGAATAAACTATTGCATTACGCTTTTCATTTTAATCTGGTTTGCTCTAAAAGATGCGTGTCCTAAAGTCACAACCTGAATAAGCAGATTGCGTCATGGAATATATCCAGTTTTCTTCTGTACTCTGAATCATACTTGCAGACATGGAGACAATTGGCACCAAACTTTCTGATTAATAAAGTAAAAGAAATACAAGAAGAAGTTAGAAACAAAGTTCAGTTTAGTCAATGCAATCAATAATTATGATTTACCATAAGATTAAAAATACAATATCACTTCAATCATCATCAGAAACGAACTCCATCCAATTATTAAGCAGCCATGCTTTCAGTTCCAGAAGGTATTTTAGGTAGTACAAAGAATCTACAGAATCTGCCACCAATCTCAAACCTCTGTAAATCCATTTTCAACTGAATGGCAATGGAACACCTCGAATTCGCATTTGGGCGATATGATCTTCAGCATCATCCTACTGATATCCTCCTGGCTAACTTTTCCACCGGCCATCTCCACCAGCGCCGCGCCCACGATCCTCTCGTACCCGCCGCCTCCAAGGGCAATATAGGCTATCAGCGCCGCCTGGAGCGGCGGCAGACTGGGATTATACGCGGCGGATTCCGCGTAAGAGCCCCGATACAACTCCCCTTCACAGTCCATCAGCGCGATCCCGGAAGGGCAGCGGCTGTACGGAGCGTGCGATTTGACGGCGGCATCCAATGCGGCGGTTTTCAGAGAATTTGCAGTTTCTTTAAGTCCATGGGGATCGTCGAAAGATAGGGCGTTGTGATGAGGCTCGAGAAGAAGGGGCGAATCGCTTTTGAGAAGATCGGTGGGGCCGAAGGGGCTGGTTAAGAATTCCGACAGGTGCTTAAATGGCAGAGGATGTTGGGGGATATTGTATTCGGAGGTGATGAGGATTTTGAGGGAAGGGGAATTCCGGAGCTCCTGTAAGAACTGGCGACAGTGGCCGCAGGGGGCGGCGGAGACGGCGAGGGCGACGAGGGCGGGGCAGCCGTGGACGGCGAGGTTGGTGAGGAGGAACTGCTCGGCGTGGACGGATTGGTTGAGAGGGAGGCCCGGGAACTCGAGGTTGACTCCGACGAAGACGCGGCCGTCGGAGCCGAGGCCGACGGCGGCGACCTGGAAGTTGGAGATTGGGGGGCGGGCGAGGGAGCGGGCGGGGTGGACGAGGGCGGGGAGGAGGTGGAGGACGGAGGGGAGGCCGTGGGACCGGGCCATGGATTCCGCATCGGAGGCGGAGATTACGAATTTGGGCTGATCCATTGGCTGTGGAATGAAGATCGAAGGAGGGGTAGAGAGGTAATTGTGGGAGGTTTTGATTGGGAGGTGACGACTGAATCTATGCAGCTGCAGCTTTGATGATAATGGGCAGCCCGAGTATTTATAGGATTACAAACTTACCATCTCTATGTAAATAAAATATTAATCAAATCAATGTACTGCGTATATGCTCCAACTAGTATGTGATTACAATCGATAGAATTAACCTACTCCTTCTGGTTTACTAAGGGTGGCACACTAAATTTAGACTCTGAATTAAAGTGAAGAAAATAAGAGGTTAAAATTGAGTGTAGAAAGTAAAAAGTAGAATGAGTAGATGAGAGGATAGGAATCTTATCAAAAATGGAAAGTGTGCCATCTAAAAAAACATCCTAATAAGGCAAGTGTGCCACTCTTAAGAAAACGGAGGAAGTACAATATTAAATTATCCATTGAATCTTAAATTACCCTATTAAAGGATGAGTAAATCCACATATACAATTACTAATACATGATCTGAAATAATACATTGATTTAAATCCACGGATATATTTTGGTAGACTAGGCGAAAAATTTACAAATTTGCAATTTACTAGATTATTGTTTCAAACAATTTGGAGGTCATGGGCTAAGTAATAAAATGAGGCTTGCAAAAAAAATTAAGAACAATTATCTGATAGAAAAACATTAATCTCATAGTATGATTTTTTTAAACAAGATATAAGATTAGAGAAAAAAATTAAAAATATTATTGTCTACAAAATAAAGTATTTTAGGAGGGATAGTTAAGAAAATTAATTCTTTTTTGAAAATTGAAAAATGAAATTATAGAAAATGGAGCAAAAAATTGAAGGGTTGAAAAGTTAAATAATTAGGAGAAAGAGAGGTCACAAGGAATAAGTTACACTTTACTTTAAAAAAATAAAAAATAAAAGTAACAGTAATAAAATTTAAATTGGGCCCCAAAATATTAAGCCATATTCAGGGTATCCTAATAAGTCATGTAAGAGTCAGCCATGCATCGTGGCTTGATAATTAGATTTATATATTTCAAGATTTTTTATTCAAACTCTGACACTAGTGACATTAACGATTATGTTAGAAGGCAATTTCACACAAAATTACAAGAACCCCTAATGCGGTGTGGACATAGACTATATGGCCGAGCCTTGCTCCTAAGCCCTGAATCTGCAAGACAAACCCTCCTGAGTGTCGGGGAGAACTCTTTAATGCTAAACTCAGATCAAAAGTGTTTTAATAAAATATTGAGAATATAATTAATAGGAACATATTGCAGTATTTATAGGGATTTATTCTTATATTTTCTCCGAATCATATTGGGATAAATATGTTTTTTCCATATTGGAATAAGTGTCTTACCATACTAGATTTACCAAATATTTATGATTCTATAAATATACTTTGAATAAGAGATCTTTTTATCATAAGAGGCTCCGGCCCAACATTGACATCAGTATACAACCACGTGGGTTGCGACCCACCCATCATCACTAACCCTCGAGAGAGTAGATGGTCATGCTTCGATTAAGACCTTGGATTCTCTCTGATACTTGTATCTAAAGGCCATGCATTGTCAGTGACCTTTGATTTTCCTCTATATTGGGTAAGAGTATTTGAATTGTCGGCACATTCTGCTTTGATCAAGACTTCATATGTCGCTGTCTTGGGCAGAGAGAAAGCTCTTTCAGCAAGCGGTGCATGTAAGCGCCAATTTTCAAGGTGATAATTATTACTTCTAATTTTTAAATTTCCCTAAACTAATGTTATTCCATAAATTCATTCTCTTCAGGAAATTTAGTTCACTTTTTGCAGAAACTACCAAAGTAATTAACGACAACAAAAAGTCTCCACTCCTTCAAATTCTTCTTGTTTAAAAATATTCTTACAACAATTAAGTCTCCCTTCCCAACTTCAATATTCTCAGTTTAATATCTAGTTCATCTGTCATTCCGTCATTTTCTTCTGTTGGTAAGGTTCACACACCCCATGATGACAGTGGTCTTGGTCTTGGTGGGGCAGTGGTTCCATTTCGGTCAAGCCTTATGTAAATCCTTCTGTTGTAAAGGAAAAGAAAATGAGTAGGAGGAAATCTACTGTGCGCCATAATCGTAACATAATTATGTCTGGCGGAGATATGGTGCTGACCAGGGGGTTGAACATGATATCGCGAAAGAGGTAGAAATCCCAATTCATGCCTACTAGTTTTCCTATGGTATAACTGAGATTGTTTGAAATTATTCTATATTTTGGATAAGGAGGTGTATAAAATTCTTCACTCTTTGTAAAATTTCTAAAGCACAAAAGGTAGATATGGTTGAGTTGTATATGAATGACTTGTGTGATGTTTGGTTACAAAGATTGAAATTAGCGGAGGGTAGAGTATCCTGGGGTGAATTCAATACTGAACTAATTTATAGGTTTGAGGAAAAGGGAAAGAAGATGATTGTGGAAGAATTTAACAAGTTAGCCCAGTTAAATTTAGTGGTAGAGTATCTGAAAAAATTGAAAGATTTAAAACTCAAATGCTACTTAAGAATCCCTACTTGAATGATGAATATTTCTTTGATAGTTTCTTGAGTGGATTGAAGGAAGAATTGGTGTTAATCATTAAGATCTTGAAACCCAAAACATTGTTGGAAGCTTTTGAATTGGCTAAATTGCAAGACCAGACCCGGGAACACTTGTGTCAAAAACAAAAGAGCATGGTTGCACACGTAGGAAATAATCCTTTTCTGATTGGTTTGTAATATTCTATTCCACGTATGATTTTTTACTTTGTAACCCTTTGTACTCACCTATAAATATGAATACGTACAACCCCAATTATGGTGGATTTTACATTCTATCATGGTATCAGAACCCAAGGTTGGTCTGATCTGCCCAGTGGATATATATTCCCACTGATAGGCTCGTGACCCCTTTCTTTCCACGTTTGTGTAAATAATAATACCGCTGCACATGAGGGGCATATTAAGAGTCCTACATTGGTGGTTGACAAAAAAAATGCTTAGATATAAGATAATGGGCCACGTTTATATAATACCAATTGGTTTTATAAGATCATTGGTCACCTCTGTCGGTTCTTGTCATCTTTCCCACCACGTCATCTGATTTCCACCAGCTCTCTCTTCGGTGATCTCGATTTTTTATGTCCTTCTCATCGTTGGTGTTCTTCAATTTTTTGTGGTGGTTCAATCTTGGTCTTTGGCATTTTCCGATCTTCTCCACCCCAATTTTCTTCTCCGTTTGGTGGTCCAGCCAAGTCACGATGCAGTCGACTAGGTTCTAGAACAACCACGACCAGATCCAGCAAGTCTTCTTCTCTACTACAATTGTGCCTCGCTACATATTCATTGACTCGTGAATCTGGCGCATTAGATTCATGCCCCTCCTGCTAGATCATGCTTCTTATGTTTTCTCCGCGCAAGAATTTCACACGCCCTACCTTCCAGATTGTGTCGGCCTTAATCTCACGTGCAGTTCCATTTCTCGTGATATATCTAGCCATTCTATATCAAGAAAGTTCAACGCCACATGGTCATCCTAGTCAGCGCCCGTCAATATCAAAATTCTTCACAAAAAAATCAATTCAGTTATGGCTTGCTTTGATCACCCATGGTGTTGATGGTGAGATGTTTTAGTCCATGTTTCTTCCTCTAGTTATAAACTTTAGGGTGAATGTTTCCAGTTGCAGTATCAGTGGTGTGACGAATTTGGTCACACTGCCTCAAAGTGTCCTCATTTGTTTTCAGTTCGTGTTTTTGAGTTCCAAACTATGCATTGCTAGTAATCCTAAACTTTGCTTGGGGTGGTAATAGAGTTATATAAGGAATAAAAGAAGGATATGAGTGTGATTCTCTCTCTAAAATAAACTCCCTCTCCCATAACAAATAAACCCTAGCTATTTGGGGCACCGCCGGCTGTCTAGCGCCCTCCTTTTTTCTGTTTCTATCATAACTTGTTAGTATGTGGCTAGAGGGGGCCGATGCCATACTCGTTCTTCTTCGGCGACCACCTCTGCTGATGAAAGTACTCCAGCGAAATGGAACAATATCCGATGAAAGACTGGTCCGGAAAGGAAAAATGCAACCACATCTGGTCATCTGGGCTACAAAAGAGTTCCCAGCAAGCTCTACAGAGTTTCGGCAGGTTCGGCGGAACCACGGAAAGACCAGCAACATCCCAACAAAGAAGGGGTGATCGGGCGTGCTCAGATGCGAGAGAACCGGGGTTTCTAGTGAGTGCGGCAGAGGTCCGCTAGTGCTAGCCACATCTAGGTGAGGAACACAAGACCAGATATGGTCTTCTGCATGACAAATGGGATTCTGGTGACTATAGCTGACTTCCGGTGAATTTAACTGAGCTCCGGCCAAGCCAGCTAAATCCTGGCAAAGCTAGAGAAGCCGACATGCATGGTCAATGGTGAGAGCTGAAGTAGGCGAGATCTATTTCACTGAACATTCTCAGACCCCGGCAATAGTAAGTGGAAAATTTGGTGTCTGTATTTTATTGGTGATCGGCGGAAATGTCACAGCCAATGGAAACAATCCATGGGTAAAATCCATCCAAAATGGGTCGGAGGTGGGTTTGGTAAATCCGAACTGGGTCATCAAATTGAGCTGAACATATGGATGGTTATGGCGTTCTTCTCTACTGGTGATCGACGAAAATGCCGTAGACGAAGGTGATCATCTGTGGGTCAGATATGGCCAATGGGGTGGATGCATGTTCGATCTGACCGAACCAGATCATCATACTGGCTGAACACATGGCCATTTTTTTCTTACTTTAGGGGTTGAGGTTATTGGGTTCGATTGCTTTGGCCCTTCCACTTATGTTTTAGTTTCTCATAGATGTTTTAATTTTATATGAGAAAAATGCATATATAACCCTATATAATTGACGAAAGTGCAGATATAACCCTATGAAAATTGAAAGAGCAAATATAACCCTAGATATTGAGGTTATGTGCAAATATAACCTTTTCTGGCAGATTTAGACCAGAATAGGGTGAAAATACTATTTTACCCCTCTGTAAAAAAATAAAATAATTGAAAAAGCCTTCAAAATTTTTTTGCCCTGGCCATTTCTCTTTTTGGTTTATAACTTCCATTTTTTGTAACTTCAATCACCAAATACTTTGCACTTTCGTCAATTTTCCAGCGCTTGGCTGAGCGGCACCGGAAATGGTGGCAGAGGTGGCGTGGGCCTAGGTTTCGGTGGAAGGCTGGTGGCGAACACGAATCGGCGATGGTGAATCCCACATCCTTGTTGGAGTGAGCCACTGCATGCGATGGTTAAAGAAGAACACAAATCAATGGTGGAGAAGAATGACAGCAGTGAGAGGGAGGGGCTGGGGAAGGCCGATTCGTGTGGCTAGGGTTTCAGGCGGCGACAGTTTCAAGTCGCGGTGGTGGAGAAGAACGGCAACTTGAGGAGAAAAAGTAATTTGTGTAGCTACGATTTAGGCGGCGGCGGAGGAGATTTGGCCAGGGTTTCAAGCGAGAGGAAAAAAGAAAATGGAGTAGTGGTTTTTGGAGATTGGGAGCAGAGGAGGCGGCGGTAGTGGCATTTTTTGGCGGCGATGGTGGTGTTTTTCGGCAACGACAGTGGCGTTTTCTAGTGGCGGTGGTTTCAGAGGGCAGAGTAGGCAGCAGTGGTTTCAGAGGGCTATAGGGGTACTTTTGTCTTTTAAATATTGTATTAAGTTAGAAGGGCAATTTGGTCATTTCTGGTCGATCAATGGCCAGAAATGACCAATCAATGCCGGAATAATGACTTAAGGGATATGTTTGCACTTATGTATAATAGGTAGGGTTATATTTGCACTAAAATACAACCCAAGGTTATATTTGCACTTTCTCCAACATATACGGTTATATTTGCAAGTGCCCAGGTCCCGGCCAGATGCAACTCGGTTCCCCCTTTGAGTTGCATTATTATGATTTCAAGTTTCCTAATACACTGAGCCTCCACAAGTGTAGAGCTACAGTGGGAGGCTCACCCCACTTTGCTGTGTGAGCCAGAAGGGAGTCTCACCCCTTTATGTTAAACACTATGAAAAATGAATGGATTTTTTTTTAAAAAAAAGATATGAAAGAATCATTTACTGATTGGTTTTTTAATATCTTGTTCCATGTATGATTGTACTTTGTAACACTTGGTACTCAGCTATAAATATGAATACACACAACCCAAACTATGGTGGGGTTTACATTTTATCACTACTCTTTCTATTCCAATTATAACCGTGAATTTTTTAGTCAATGTTTTTAAAAAATATTTGAGCACATATTTCAATTAGAATTTAGTAATAATATGATAACATGAGACATTGTTATATTCATTTTAACACTTATTTTGTTAGTATTAATTTTAGGGATACATACAAATATAACCTTACCTACTTGAGTAAGTGTCAATATAATCCTAAGATAATTTTAGTACAAAAACAGCCCTAAGTAGTTAATGAAAGTGGCAATATAACCCTAAAACATCATTCCCGGTGTTCACTATAATAAAATTACTAAAATACCCTTTAACCTAGAACCTAAAAATGTTAGGACAACTTTGGCCGAGGCCCACCACCACTATCTTACCGCCACACCCACCTCCCAGCCCCACCACCACCACCACCTTCCACCCTCCACCCTCCACCACTGCAGAAAAAAGAAACGATGGTATTACCCCTCTGTAATACAACAATAACAAGAACAATGCAGTATAACATTATTACAAAGCCAAAAGGTAAGATCTGCAATACAACAACAATTAGTCAGACAACGACCAAATGAATTCTCCTGAGTTGATTAGATTAATACGGCAAGTGGCGATTCCTTTTGAGTTGATTAGATTACCATGCTCTTCCCGGCGTTGAAGATGAAGAACGTGATGAAAACATCGTTCCAGATGCAGAGGTGTCCGAAAACGTTGTCCCGGATGCAGAGGTGTCTGAAAATGTGTAGCAAGGCAAAGTTGAAGATAGCATCAATCAGCGGCGGAACTAGGGGGCGAGGGGGTGCTAGCGCTATCCCTAGGATCCGGCAGCTCGAAATTTAGGCCTAGAGCCACCAGAAGCCACCGAATTTCTGCCCCCCCTTGAGTCATCGGCGCCGGAGTGGAAGAGGTCGTTGCGCAGTGCCACTGGATGAAGAAGATAAAGTTTTTGTTTTTTTTATAACTAAACAAAACGACGTCGTTTTTGGCTTAAGTGAAACGACGTCGTTTTGTTTAGCTTAAGGGGAAAAAATATAAGGCCAATTGGGCTGAAACCCAATTGGCTCAAACAAAATTTAAACAACTAAAGCCTAACTTAATAATATACTCTTGAGGCAATCAATATATCAAACGTTTGGCTCCAACTCCAAACCCCAGCCATAAAACGCAGATCCACCACCGGCCAGCCGCCGCCTGCTGCCATCCCCTTCCTCAACCACAATCAGCAACCGTGTTGTCCGCGTCCAAGCCAAACCAAGGGCAAGGTATCAAGGAGCCAATATAATTTTGTTGTGTAATTTATGTTGAATAACTTGAATTGAATTGCTTATTTGTATGAAATTGTGAATACTGAATATAGATATGAATAATTTAGTGGTTGTGTTGAAATTGTGAAATTGTGCTAAATATAGATATGAATAATTAGACATATTTTTGACATATTTAATTAGACATATTTAATTAGACATATTTAATTAGACATATTTAATTTAACATATTTAATTTGACATATTTAATTTGACATATTTAATTAGACATATTTAATTAGACATATTTTTGAGAAATTGTGAATATTGAATAGCATATACATATTTAATTTGACATATTTTTCTTATTTTATGTCAAATAGAATATGGATAAATTCTTAATTCGAAGTAGTTGATCATCTATTTTTAAGAGACCGAGTGAATCAAATGAAGAAAGGATTAATGAAGGGGGTAGTAGTCAAACGCATTCTCGTGTTGAGTTCAATTCGGATGATGTTATAAATGATCCCGGGAAACGTAAACCTATTAAGGATTTTGATGTTTCTATTAGAGATCAAGTGATGAGAGAATATGTGTTAAGAGGTCCTTTCCAACTTAAGGGTCATTCTTTTCCAAAGACAAAGCAGGGAAATGACTATAGATGTTTTCAACCTTCGTGGAATGAAAAATTTGATTGGTTGGAGTATAGCGCGTCAAAGGATGCAACATTTTGCTTTTGTTGCTATCTCTTTAGGAGTTCACATAAGGGATGTCGAGATGGAGAGGATGTATTTACTGTGAGTTGGGTTAACAATTGGAAAAAAGCGCTTGATATATATAAGAAACATGTTGGCATAGCGGGTAGTTCTCATAATGATGCAGCTGAACAATTGTATACATTTAGGCGTCAAAGACAGAGTATCCTTCATTCTTATCAGGCACATGGGCGGGAATAGGAGTTTGTACATCGCACGCATTTGATAGCCGCTTTGGATGTGACACGGTTCTTGCTAAATCAAGGTATGGCTTTTCGTGGCCATGATGAAGGGCTAGATTCTCTTAATAAGGGCAATTATCTCGAAATGATTGACTGGCATTGCAAGCGAAATGGTGTTATTTCTAAGACCATGAATGAAAATGACCCTGGAAATTGCAAGCTCACATCTCCCAAAGTACAGAAGGAACTATCAAGTGCTTGTGCATGTGAGGTAAAAAATGTTATTGTGAATGATATTAGAGATAGTTATTTTTCTCTATTGGTTCATGAGGCTAGAGATGCATCAATAAAAGAGCAAATGGGGGTTGTTTTAAGATATGTCAACAAATAAGGATGCGTTCTTGAACGTTTTCTTAGTGTTGTGCATGTGCGTAATACTTCTGCTATTAGTTTGAAGAGTGTTATTTGATGAATTGTTTGCAAAGTATAAATTATCAATGTCAAAGTTGAGAGGCCAGGGATATGATGGAGCATCAAATATGCGAGGAGAGTATAATGGACTGAAAGCTTTGATATTGAAAGAAAACTCATCTGCAAGGTATGTCCATTGTTTTTCTCACCAGCTTCAATTGGTTGTTCTTGCTGTTGCTAATGATAATCGAACTGTGTGTCAGTTTTTCGTTTATCTTGGTATGATTGTGAATTTAGCTGGAGTTTCATGTAGAAGAAAAGACATGCTTCTTGATTTAGAACATGCTAGAATTGTAGAGGGATTGGAGAAAGGAGATATTGTGAGTGGAAGAGGCAAAAATCAAGAGACTAGTTTAAGAAGGCCGGGGGATACTCGTTGGGGGTCACATTACACTACTATTATTCATTTCATTAATATGTGGGATTCTATTTTGCAATTGATTGAAAACGTCCACGATGATGGTGATGCAAATCTGAGTACATCTTCAGCAAGCGGTTTGCTTGAGCAAATAGAGAGTTATGAATTTGTTTTTGTGATGCTTATGATGAAGCGTTTGTTGGGAGGTGTAGATGCCTTGTCTCATGCTTTTGCAACAAAAGAATCAAAATATTGTGTTGGCTGTGAGTTTGATGAATACAATGAAGTTTGAGTTGTAACAATACAGAGAGAATGGTTGGGATGAGTTGTTAAATGAAGTCAACGCATTTTGTGTTAATCATGACATCTCGGTAGTTAATATGGAAGATGAACGAACAATTCATGGTCGTAGGAAACGACTTATGCAAATGCAGACCCATGGTGATTTATTTTGTGTTGATACTTTTCTTCAGGTATTACTTTTATAATTTACATACCTTATTTGATTTGATTTGTAATTTTTTTTTCACTGCTACATGCTACCCTTTCATTTTTTGAATATTAGGTTGTTGATAGGATGATTCATGAAATGAACAATCGATTTCCAGAAGCAAATACAGAGTTACTCACTTGTATGGCTTGCCTTGATCCAAGAGATTCATTTTCTAAGTTTGATATTGGTAAGTTAGTTCGTCTTACCGAACTATATCCAAGTGACTTCTCTACAGAAGATCATTCCCACATTCATCAACAACTTAGTACTTTCATTCATAATGTGCAACTTGATCATGAGTTTTTGGCTATTGAGGACTTTGGAAGTCTTGCTCAAAAGATGGTTCAAACAACTAGGCATATATGTTTTCCACTGGTATATCATCTTATTGAGTTAGCCTTAGTTCTACCAGTTGCAACTGCTTCTGTTGAACGAGTTTTTTCAGCCATGAAGAGAATCAAGACTGATTTATGCAACAAAATGGGAGATGAATGGATGAATGATGTTATGACAATGCATATTGAGAAGGCGATTTTTGTTGGGATCGATAATGAACCAATTTTGCAACGTTATCAGCGTATGCAACATCGTAGGATACAATTATCTCCTGCGGTTAGTGGTTCTAGTTCTAGCAACCCAAGTATTGGAATGTAGTTTTTTATGTAGTGATAGTTCTTTGTTGTAAAAATCTAATTATTATGTATTCATTTTATTATGTAAGCGTTGTTTGTTAAAAATTATTTTATTTAGCGTTGCAAAAAATATTTTAACCTATTTTTCGTCCCCACTAACATATACTCCTGGTTCCTAATAGAGAAGAAGAAACATAGGAGATGGATGAGGATGCGAACTTGTTAGAATCTATTGAGAACGATGAGAAGTTAATTGCAGGTATGGAGAAATTTGTGGTGGAAGATTAGTTAGAAAAGGCCAAAGAAGAAGATGAGAAGAGTTGGTTTGATTGATACGAAGCAAGGGACCAGATTTTTTTTTAAAAGAACATAAGATTTCAAAAAAAAAAAACGAAGCAAGGGACCATGGGATTAGGCAGCGACGGGAGCTCATATCCACGGAGAAGAAAGGAAGGAAGAAGTGAAAAAGGTTTTGGAGGGTATAAATGTAAAAAAATTTTAATTTTTTTTAATTTTTAAAGGAGTAAAATAGTTTTTTTAAAAAAATAAATATCGACCTAAATCTGTCGAAATGGGTACATTTGCACTTACACTTACTATCTGAGATTATATTTGTACTTTTAATTATTAAAATATTATAATAATAGTTGTGTAAATTATGTAGGGTTATAAAAATATTTTTTCTTAATTTTTAATGCTATTATTATACAATAACTAAAGTTAGGATAAAAGATTATGGTGAAAAATGAACAGTTACCATTGGGATTGAAGAAGTAATTGAAATGCTAATAACCTTTTTTTTTAATGAAAGCACCCAAAGGTGGGGGTTTATATATTGGTGCCCCAAACCATGAAGAGTAGCCATATAATTAGGCAGTAGTTTTTACAAAAGGCAACACCAATGCCTCAAAATCATGTAGAAAGTAAGGGATTAGTCTATACAGGTTAGTGGTAATATCAAAGAGGAGTTGCGATTCCAAAGTAGACGAATCTCCACACCCCGTGTTAATTCGCACTTTGGCCAGGCAACTCCTTAGATATTACCAACATGTAAATAAGTTGTTAGCTAGGAGGTAGCTAAATACAGCAATGTACAGTTAATGGTCCATGCCGGTTTCATAAGCGTTGCTGAAGTGGATGAGGAGTCAGGAAGTATTGAGTTTGAAAGAGTGCAGGATCACCCTATATGCCTTGAACCACAGAAGTGCAGGATCACCATATAGGCCTTGAATCACAGGTTGCCCGTACCTGCATAACAAACAATTCCCATCAGCAGTATCTAGTCCAGGTATTGCTATGTTTGTAGATTCTAATGGGGAAACTGCTCCATATCTAAAGCGATGAGACCTTTGATATGAACCGGCAAATTATTCAGGGTAAGTGGCTGGTTATGTGAAGAGTGATATTTGGCAATTGCATTAGCCACAGTGTTGCATTCTCGATAGACATGTTTAAGCACTGCTCCGTTTAATAGGCTTTTAACCTTATATGCCAAGTTGAAAAGATTCCAGTTTGCAGAGTAAGGATCCTGAATCATGTTGATGGCTAGAAGAGAATCAGATTCAATGATTAAGGAAGAGTCACGATTTTGGAAAGACTGACAAGCTGCAAGTATGGCTAATATTTCAGCATGTAGAGGAGATATTGCCTCTATCATAGATGAGTTTATGAGCAGTGGAAAGCCAGAGCTATCTCTCACAATGATCCCAACAGAAGCTGTATGAGATAGCCATGAGGCATCAGTGTTGATCTTAATGAAATTAAGGCCAGGTTTTTCCCAGTATACAGACCTGATAATTGGCTTCGGAGGTGGCTTAAGAAAAGGTATTAAATGTCTAAGTGGTGTTGGAAAACCAGAGGAAGAGCTCAAGTTTGAAGGGCAGGAATATAAGGAAAGTTTGATGAGGTCAAGGATCTCCCTACAGATGAGGTTAGCAGAAAAAGGAACCTGATCATGGATATGTCTAGTTCTAGCTTTCCACAGACACCAACAAATAAGTGAAGGAAGTATTTTACATATCATTTGGTAACCTTTGGGTAGGTCTGAACAGTTCCAGAAAGAGAAGAATCTCTGAGAGATGGATTGATATTCAGGAAGGTTGAAATGAATCAGAGATGCCAGTTTGTTCCATACCAATTTTGCCAATGTACATGATATGAAATAGTGATCTATTGAATCAGAGTGACAGCACACAGGGCATTTGGAAGCTAGACTATATCCACAGTTTATAAGTACATCATCAAAAGGAAGGAAAGCATGAAGCAATTTCCATGTGAAAATCGATATCTTTTTTTGCAACAAAACATTCCACACATTTTTGGTAGCCGGGAAGTTACCTGGAGAGTTTGTGATAATACAATATGCAGACTTAAATGAAAATGTGCCCGAGGTGTCCGATCTCCATATGAATCTATCTTCTCTGTCCTCCACCACCTCAGCCTCCTGTAAGAATAACACAGTATCATTTTCCAGGAAAGGTGATATCCTAGATAAAATGTCCAGTTTGTTATTGATGAAATCAGATATAGAGTACCACTGAAATGTATCATAGATATTACTTGGGATCTTATTAATCAGTGGACCTTTAGGGCACCAAGTAGATGTCCAAACATTACTTGTCCCTTTACCATGGATAATAAAGGAGTTTTCTTCAGCTAAGGCATTGACCGAGCAAATCCTTTTCCAGGTAACAGAATTTTTATAGGAGTGTGGTAAAGACCATAATAGTTTAGACCACAGGGAGACTCCTAACTGACACTTCCACCACAGCTTGAGGGAGCATGCATCTACTATTCCTTTAATGGATCTAAAACCTAAGCCATTTAGGGATTTAGGTTTTGCCAATTCTGTCCATTTTTTCCATACCTTATTCCTTTTCCCATCAGTTTCTCCCCAAAATGCTAGTAACCTTGCGCCAACTACTCCCTTTTGTTTTGATATTTATGATACATTTACTTTAAATTGATGTTTTCTTTTATTTTACATTCTTTCCAGTTTTGATAAGATTTCTTCAATTTGATACAGTCATTTTACCTTTTACTTTCCACATTCAATTTCATCCACTCATTTTCTTCACCTTAATTCAAACATTTAAACATATACATAAATAGAAGAACAAAGAGAGTATATATGATAGGTATTCTATGCCATTAATGGAATTCGAGTACTCCCTCCATCCCAGTTTAAATTACAGCTTACTCATTATACACCGTTCGAAAAATATGTTTGACCATTAATATGTCTACCTACGTACAATAACGGTAAACAAAAAGTTACTTTATAGAAATTACGTGTTACGATGAATTCAACAATATCATATACGATAGTATTATGTCTCATATATCTATTCAAATATGTAATTAAACTTTAATAGATAATATTGTTATAAAATAAGTGGATAATTTAACGTGGAAATAAGTAATTCGAGTATTGTTGTTTTTCCAATATATACAATTGCTTGTTTGATTCGATTGCTCCAATATATACAATTGTACTTTTGTGACAAAAGAAAAACTGCTTCATCCTCTTACAAACTTAATTAGACGTATGAAACTCTTAACATTGCAAGTTGATGAATATTTGAAAGGGTAAAATATATTTATAACTATAACTTTTGTTGAATGTGTTAATAAAAGTTAATTTACTCCTAATTCATTATTAATTGTGTCAATCTAACGTTAACTTTTGATCAAATTGTGCCAATATGATCAAACTTCCAAATTCGGCATTGACCCAAAATACTCAGGCATTGACTATAATGAAAAGACTAAAATACCCTCTAAGCCAAAGCTAAAAATTCAATACCCATCATAACCTTGTCCTCTTTCACCCTCCCCAACCCGAACCCCTGTCTCCCCCGCCCTAGCCCCACCCTAACCACGTCGCCTTCCCCAACTCCACCACCAAAACCTCCGCTGGCAATCGATGGTGTTGGAGCAGACCTAACCTCCATCACCCTTACCTCCACCACCCTAACCCCCACCGCTAACAACCAATTCACCACCCTAACCCCGATCTTGCCCATCACCAATTTACCATGTCGCCGCCACCCCTGCTCTAACCTCACTCTCCGCCCAACACCGATGTCCTAACCTCGATCTCCGGCTTATTCCATGTTCTCTTCTGCCACCACATTACCCGCCTAAATCCACCACCCATTTCCCCTCCCCCAGCCCCTCCCTCTCGTCCAGACCCGCGCTGCCCCACCCAGCCCAGCCCAGCCCAAACCAACCACCCGCCACCACCCCACCCCTTCCCCACCCACCACCTGTGACTTCAATCTGGATATAAGGAATTCCCGGAAATCCATCACATAATCAAAACCATGAATGAATTCGCCGGAAAAGCTCGGGTTCTTCACCTCATCACCGGCGTCCACCATTGCCTTCGCCAAAAGCCAAGGCGAGTAGCATCCACGTCGTGACGTTTTTGAACGAGAGGGGAGAAGGGGTAGGAAGAACGCAGGTGGAAGAAGGTGGAAGTGGGAGGTGAATTGGTTGTCGGCGGAAAATAGGAAAAAAATGTGCAGAACCCACGTCAGTGAACAAAGTGGATGCAGAAAGTGAGTGCTTTATTTTACTGTGCATGATCTCAAGATGTTGGAAGCAATTGTGCTTCTTCCGAAATTCCGTCACCATTGTGGAAGACGCATTCTTCGAATGTGTCTTCTTGGACTTTTACAAAAAATTTACGCACCCTTTAGAGGATGCAATCAGCGAATGCGTCCTCTGTATTTGCTAAATTTTTTTTCTGTGCTCCTTTCAGAGGATGCAACGAATGCTTCCTCATTGTCTGGATTTTAATTTATTTTCTTGAAGAGGATGCATTCTGTGAATGCGTCTCCACAGTCTGGTTTTAAATTTTTTATTTTCGTGAAGAGGACGAATTCTTTGAATGCGTCCTCAATATTGGCTTAAAAAAATTTCTCTTGATTTTATTAAATAAATGCGTCCTGAATGTAACAAATAATTATTTTTAATCCAGCATTTTATGAATGCGCCCTCAATATAAAATAAATATTTTAATCAATCTATTATATAATTTATCAATTATTGTTTTCCATATTTTTATTTTGGGTGAAAATAGCGCATAAGTAGACTTGTGTTTGTTTAATGATTTTTTAAAACTTTCAGTATTGATAAATTTTGATCGTGGGATTTGCAAATTTTTCACTAGTCTTGAATATAGAGTATGAATGAATTATTTTATAGAGTAGGAATGAATTATTTGAATTGTAAAGTTGGAGTTTCTTATTTTTTGTTCGAATTGTGCATTTTTTTCACTGTTAACGAATATTAATAAACATAAATGTACAATATCCCAAGAAGACGTGTCAAATGTAATGAAATGAGCGCTCAATGTCATGTAATGTACTATTGATGGCCTCTGCAAAACTTTCCACCTGTTCCACATGGGGGAGGACGTATGGTGCGAGATGTGCTTCGTGGAACAGTCATCTCAGTAGAAACATATACGTCGTCATGTGGAGCTCCCTCTGTATTATCCTGAACCTTATCGTATCATGTGTCCTGTAATGAACCATACTGGAAATGTGGAACACTACCTGTATCTAATTGAGCAGCAGGCGACATGTAAACATGACAAGCAGTGGGAGCAACATATGCAGTGAAATTAACTGTGGTATTGTCATAATGTGAGGGTTCACCATGTGATGGTCCGACATGACTAGCATTGGGAGTATGATATGCAGTGAAATCAGCTGTAGTAGTGTCATAGTGTGAGGGTCCACCATGTGATTGTCCGGGGTTCGTTGGACTTGCATATGAGGGTTCGGCTTGTGATGAACTAATGTGGTCTATATAGCCCTGAGCATGCGGTATACGACCGCCTCGTCGACCCGGTAGAGCTGGACGGTGGCTTCTAATGTCATTATATCTCACACCAAGGGAGGTTCCTCACAGTGCACATATGGCTGATAAAATTGCAGTTTAGAGAGCTCATGAGCATATTGTAGAGTACGTGTGGCAACATCGTGTACCCCCCTGATAACTTCCGCGAAACGTGGGGTAACATTCGTCCAAATTAATATCCGACATGATGTGCATCTCGGACATTGCCTGCAACTACATAAATGAGGTAAATATGTTAGATATTTAATATTGAGGAAATCTAAAGTATTATTTGTTAACACTATTAGAGATTTAGGAAATACCATATACTCCATAGTAGCCCTGTCTCCATGAAAACCCTCTGTAATTGTTTTGGCCTGTCCTTGTTGATCAATTAGGGTCAATTTCCTACAAAAATACCACTCCATGTATTCTTAACTGGGTGTGTACGGATCCGCTTACCCAAGCACATTAACTTGTTACCTACTCGATATTCCCAAGCATTGAGATATCTTCTCAATTCAACACGCCAATCCATTCCTGACCTCCCTCGATGGTCTCTAGTATGAAGCAGTTTATGTTCATCCCTAGTGACCAACTGGGTGTGTATTGGCTGGATAAGGCCAAAATGCCCGAGAACACGATGAACGTGATGATACTCCATGACATGCTAGAAAATTAGGTCAACACACAGTAGCCCATTGTTGCTACCGGCTGTACAGTACTGTAGGAGTTGTTGCACGACATCCTCGGTGTACGGCTGCCAAATAAACTGAAATAACTGGTAGGTGTTGTGGTTAGGAAAGGAAAACCTTTTTCTCTATTAATTCAACGAAAGGAAATTTGAATTGCAATATACCTAACTGTCATGGAGAGATGTCAGCTGATCGCAGTACATTTTCAATACATGCATAGGTGATTGTAATAAATCGTATCGGGATCTCCACCTGTGATTGCCAAGCAGTTTTAAAATTCCTAGTAATTGCCAAACAGTTTTAAAATTGTCTCCTGACTAATTCAATACGTACCTGGACCCAAGTGCACTCATCGTGACGGTCACTAGTAGTTTTCTAGCCGGACGGATGGATGGTATTCGCTCACATGCCCACAACTGACAATAAATAAAATAAAATTTAATATAATATAAGAGGTCATTATTGACAGTATGTACAACAGACAAGATTAATCACCAATGTTACCTTTAGTAAGATAAGTGGCCCAGATATAGATTTAACTTGTGGGATTGCAGCATCACATAAGCACCTGTACAAGTGTGCCAAAGTGGCACTCCTCCAACTGTACTGATGTGCTGCATCTAGGTCCATCAGTACTGATAAATTGAGCAAAGGGATAAGGTGCCCTCATGTGTCTGACATGAGCATTTCACCCACCAGCAGTAGAATGAAAACCCTAGCCCGCTGTTGATAATCTACCTCAGTAGCATCAAGAGGGAATGGACTATGCAACAAGTTTCCCAACCAGCTGGCCCTTATGCGCCCTCTGATAGCACTTGTGTTCGGCGTAGCCCCTAGGTAGTATGTGCATAATCCTTGTCAGTCCTCTATGCGTCTACTGGTGTCCACACCAATGATTGGCATACCATTAATCGGTAGACCCCATAGCATGCAAACATCCTGCAAAGTAACAACAGTCTCCCTTATTGGCAGGTGAAATGTGTGCATCTTTGGTTTCTAATGCTCTACTAAGGCTGTGACGAGGAAATGAACAATGTAGATTGGTGCGAAATCCAACACTCCCTGGAATACAGCTTCACGCACATAGCGCATCACTCAATCAGGGATCCGACCAAATCGTACCGCCTCACATGCAATGCTCCTGGTGCAGGTACAGAAAATCCTCATCAATGGGTCCTGGATTACACATAGTGTATCACTACTGACAATTAGAATCACATGGTAAAATGAATCAGTCCAGATTTCCAAAAAAAAACTATAACATGTGATAAATATTCAAACAAAATCGTATATTAGCTTCAATTTAGACAAATACACATAATACAAATCCACAGAATCCATTGCACTAAAAAACAAAAGAATTTATCATAGCAAGCTTATTGGCTACATAAAATCACCGGCACGCTCTCGCCTATAGATGCATCTAGAATCACTCAGCACCCTCTCATCCATTTGATTCATTATCCTTCTCTCCGCAAACTGACCACGCCTCCTATTGTGAAACTTTTCAATATCGGGAATCAACCTCCAACTAGCATATTTCCATAGTGATGGATCTCGTACAGGCATGAAACCTCGACTATATTGTTGCACATAGGTGGTCGTGTGATATACCCTATCACATAGAGCAGATGGATTGTCACGCCTATACCTACAGACGACCAATGTATGGGAACAAGGAAAATGGAAAATTTGCCATTCACGACAAGTACACTCCTTTCTCCGGTATTTGACTGTGTACTGGCTTTTACCAATGCTGCCATCAATGCTCCTTATCACAAGTCTATAAGTCTGCAATGCATGACCAAACACGGTGACAATATGTCCCTGTGCCCAAGTGTCTTGCTTCTGAAACTTTTTCCAATTCCTACTGGGGAATTCAGACCACACAATTGAACATCAATTTAGAACACATAACCTAGTCCACGAACACATAAAGAACTGTAATGAATCATGAAAGTACCTCCGATTTGTAGTGGCCATTACCCTTCGTGCAAACATTTCAACTGTTCGCTCAAAAGTGGCTTTGACACATGCAGTTATCAAGAGATGTCGTGCGCGCCTTAAACAATTGTTGTAATTCTTGGACAAAGTGGTTGTAAGAATTCCCCAACGACGATCACCCTCATCAAAGGCAAGGCACCAGTTACTTCTATCATGTTGTATCAACTAATCTCAAGCAAATGGTTCGATACTCTCCAACTCCTCCTTGTACTCCCTCCACTTGCTCTCTCGTCTAGCACCACCAAGCTGCCAAACCAGAGTCTTCAGATGCGCATTCTAGAACCTCCCACCCTCAGCACTAAGGAAGTTGGACTGAAAATGATGTAAGAAAAATCGGTGGTATCCAGCTGGCTCCATCCATTCCCCCATATGTCTCATTGCATTCAAAATTCCATCATGGCAATCTGATATAATACATATTGGCCTACAATCACCACCTAACACGTGGAGTTGCAGTCTTTGCATAAACCAGTTCCAACTCTCATTAGTCTCAGCGTCAACTATTGCATAAGCAATGGGGAGTATGTAGTCGTTCGCATCGTGAAACACAACAACTAGCATTGTGGCCTTGCATGCACTTCTCAAACGAGTCCCATCCGCACTAATCACTGGCCTGCAGTGGCAAAATGCATCGATAACCTAACCAAATGCCCAGAAAATGAACTTAAATTTCCTACACCCATGTCCATGTATTCTATCAGGTACGTCTGCCCAATCAACAACGGTGCTCGGATTGGCCCTGACTAGCTCATCCACATATGTTGGCAACTGTTCAAAAGATTCCTTCCAAGTTCCAAATACCAAGTCAATAGCCTTCTGTTGAGCATACCATGCCTTCTTGTAGGAAAGGGTCACATTTAACTCCATTTTCACATGCGCTTGGACATCTTTCACCGTGTAAGAAGGATTTACGGCAATGTGGTGGCGAATAGAACTGGCGATCATCAACGATGTCAGGTTAATGTTACTAGTCAATCGACCAGCTCCAACACAAGCATGACTTCTTACCCATTTGGTGATCTCCCACATGCCATGCGAAGCCTTTTTGCTAGCTCTAGCAACCCAATAACAATTACCAATTTCTTCAACAATGTCCTTACATTTCGCATACCATGTGTGTGACCTGCTCTCCACGACCATATATTTTTTGTTTATCATGGAAATTCACCTGGAAATAGCTTCTGCCGATTCTGGCTTCCTTCGGAATCGCGTACCCAATGCCACTTCACCAGTCGCTTGAACACAACTAGAAATTCCGTCACCACAGTTAGTTGGGTCATAGCCATTCTCATCAGGGTCCCCATAATCCCTAAAGTAGACCTCCGCATCAGGATTCGCCAAAAGATGGAACGACGTGGCTACATTGTTCATGCACACCGCTTGTTCATCATCGTCTCCCGGATTCATATCAGTTGATAAGGAACAATCATTCTCACTGCCATCATCGCTACCAACATGACCAACAACATGCTCGCCAATTTCACCCATATAATCATCATCAAAGTCATTCATCTCCTCATGATGCATACCATATATACCACCACTTGTGGACGAATGAGCGCAATCAACATGAACATACGCACTGGGTTGGCTGGACTCACCAATGACAAAACCTTGGCAATAAATAGGGGGCTGTAAGGTTGGCAAAGGTGTACAGTTCTAGATGTTACTCCACAGCGACATGAACGTGCCTGAACTAAGATCACCTGCACGGTCAATGGTGCTTGACATATTCTCCATAATAATGTACAAATCTGCTGAGGACAACAATATTCAATCAACAATGTTGAAGAAGGTTGTGGTAGACTCGTAATCTTCCACATTATAACATCGATAGTATACGGCCGAACCAATCATCTCAGGACAACGATAATATATTTTCGATAGAAACCTCTCATTTGCAATACCAAGCCTTCTGAAAATTAAATCAACTAACTCGGAGTGGCTTAACCTCCGTTCGAGTGTCATGTTCCTCTCCGGTATGGGAGGATCATAATATACACCCACAGTCAGATCAAACTTAATTTGGCCCCCTTTGTACGGGTACACCATAAAAAACATCGTACAACTGCATTATAAAAATACATAACATATAATTTGACATTAAAAAAAAGGTATTATTCAGCAACTTATATTCAACTCCTCAAACCCTAAACCATACAGGGTTCCATTATCGTCTGTCTACCACATCAGACACTATTATAGATTTTCAAACTATTACAATCCTAAAATGTGTGCTCACTTACGCCACACTAATTAAACCATTACTACAACTTCAATACAAAAATTACTAAACAAATCACACATAATCAATTCACACATAGTCACGCATCATCATTCAACACTTTCATAGAATCAGACCAAACATAATCATTAAAACTACACACAATCATTTAACACATTTGTATCAACAAGATTTTTCAAGTATTTCACAAACTACAGTATTACACCAAATTCAATAAAAAATATTAGAGGAAAAATCACACATAATCATTCAACACATTCGTATAATCATGAATTGTTCAGGTACCTCTAGGATATTCAAAAATTCCCTCGGCGCGTGTCTCAAACTCACGGAGGATTTGGTGGCGCGTGTGGTCAACGGTCGGTCAACGTTGGTTAACGTCGGTCAACAGTCGGGTAACGTCGATCAATGCTGGTCAACATTGGTCAACGTCAGTCAACGTCGATCAACGTCAGTCAACGTCGATCAACGTCAGTCAACTTCGATCAACGTTAGTCAACGTCGGTCAATGTCGGTCAACATCGGTCAAAGTTGGTCAGCGTCGATCAAATTGCGGGCTCTTCAGAATACAAACAGGCAGCTGGATGTCACAACTAAAAATGGGACAACAATTAAGACCAAAACAAAAACAAACAAAGCAGATCTGAACAAAACCTTAAAAAATTAACTAAAGCTTCATGGGGAACCAAACGAGGGAGGAGGACGATGGGTGAGCTGAGCTACGATGGCGGCCTGAGCAACGGAGGAGACAACGGAGGAGATAGCCTGAGCAACGGAAGAGATGACGGAGGAAGCAAGGAAGAAACCATGCGTGTGTGGAATGGCGGTCTGAGCAAGGAGAAGGCGTTAAAAGCAGGACGATGAGGACGATTCGGTGAATGCGTCCTCAAGATTTATGAAAATAAAATGTAAATTCATGAAGACGCTTTTCGTAAATGCGTCCTCCATCAGCCATGCAAAAAAAGGGAAATTCCAGAGAACACATTCGCTGAATGCATTCTCCACCATTGCATCTATCTCAAGCTACTGTAGCCACAACAGTAGAATTTTCTCACAGAAAGTGGAAAAAAGGTTCTGATCATTGGTTCGAGAACCCACTTTCAAATTTGGAAAATGAGGAAAAAAGTTGATACCATTTCATTTTATTTATTTTTAATTTAGGTGAAAATTTGTCATTTCATCTAATTCTGATCACTTCACCTTTGATTAATTAGTTAGCCAAGTTCAGGATTATTTTGATATTTTTTTGATATAGTAGGGTTATAATTACATTTTCAACCTAAATCAAAGTCATTTTAACTTCCAACTCTATTTTAAATAATTGAAGTGAATAATCTTCAACCATAGACGTCCAATCACTACCCTATTTTAAACAAGTTTAGAGTTGAACAAAATATACCTAATGCTTTGTGAAAAGATTGGCATGCGTTTCATTTATATGTTTAAATAAGTATGAAATACTTTATTTACACCTCTAACTTATTCTATAATGAGGTGTGAGGTCATGCATATCCACGTAGAAAAATCCCAATCATCTATTATTAATTAGCAAAAGGTATGTGATGAAAAAAAAAGTAGGTGAAAGAAGAACATCTAGTGATCATAGGAAAAAGGGTAGGCTCACGTCCCCTAACATCCACAACGTACATATCTCTCCCTAACACAAAGCAGATGGGTGGGTAAGCCCTAACACAAAGCAGATGGGGCGGCATTGTGTCAGCCTTTGAGATCTTTATAAAAAGGGGTACTATCTCTTCTATACACAAGTCATTACACATTAATTAGATATTATACACCTTCCAATCCAGCTAATTTGAGCATCAAAACTTAGTTCAAGGAGCAATCCCAGCAAAGTCTTGACCACTTTTCTGTCTTGGCAGGCTATTCTGACCACATCAAGTCGGTCATCCGGAGAGATCTCACCGAGGCATTATCATTGGCGCCATTTGTGGGGAATTCACCACTGGTTCTGCTTTGGCAGAGGAAAGAACGCCACATGTAACCCTAGCCCCACTCACTGTTTGCTCATCAACTCCGTCGGCGACCCCAAAATATATGATGAATTGTTTGCTAGGAAATTGTGCAAGTCCGAAAAATATGATTTCACCCTAATAAAATAGAAGGCTGCCTCAGCCTGCAAGCTCTTCGAGTTACGCTGACAAAGTTATTCGGCAGTCCCAGCGATAAGGAAGAAAAAGATTTCGCCATCGACCCGCTCAAAGAAGAAAATTGGTGGACCACATTTGATGATTCTGACCTGGAAAGGAGAAACCGCTGATCAACTTTAAAAAGTGCAAAAAATCTGATCTAGACATGCATATGCTTGTGAATTAAGTTTCATTCCGAGAAGGCTGGTTTGGGAGCGTCTCTTCATGGTGCGGGGGATGGGGTTTATTCTACAAGGAAAAAAATGTCCATCAATGATCGCATTTAAGGGAGATTAAGAGTTATAATTAGGGACAAATACTATTTAATTGTACAATATAAATACGAGGTACGTATTTATTATTATTCATTCACACTTTTATGCACATTCGAGTATTCTTCCGACTTAAGCATCAAAGAGTTTTCCCCAGGTACCTCCCGGAGCTTGTTGTCTTGTAGATCTCAACCAAATAATTCAACGGAGCATTTTGATCGGTTTCTGGACACATCAATTGGCAAGCTCGATGGGACCTATTTAGTCAAATTTGGGTATTTTGGTTTATGTCCACTTCTACGAATACTCGAAGAAATGAGAGGTTAAGGTTGAAGGGGACAGGTGCCACTAACGAGATACAATTCTCATATCAAGGAAGAAGAAAAATGATGGTAACCCTTCAGTGTCTCAAAACGTTGGGCACAAAATGGTGCAAGCCTCGGTAGGTGAGCCAGAAGCATTAAAAGTCCCAACTGGTGGCAGAAAGCAACACAAGGCTCTGTCAAGCCTAGTCCATCGATAGTCGATGCCCCTCGAGATATAGATGGACTTTCAAGGCATACAGATGATAGTTTGGGATGAGGTGCAAGGGTCACAATCCAGCACAAAATATACCAGCTTGGTCATACGATGAAAGAGACGGCCGCTTCACGGAAGCTTCTGGTGATTCCCATATCGAGGCTTATGAATGGGTCATGCAAACGAATCAGGCTATGGGAGTGGTTAGTTCACATTCAGATCTAGTGCAAGCAGTTCAGATGTTGGTAGCTGTTGGATATCAGGTTGTGCTTCTCTTAACACCTGTGGGTATACCGAGAGACCTTTGACAGTCATGGAAACACCTGCGGGTAATGTTTCCAAACCCATGCTGACATTCCTCTATTTTGGATATGCTCGAGAGGGTTATCAGGCATGACCTCAGCCTTCTTTCCTAGAATATCCACCAGGGGTGGTATATTCCAGCCCCCCTTCAATGCCGATAGCCTCGCCAATTGCGCTACCCAAAATATAGGTAGGATATGAGCTTCAGGGATTTGGTAGCACAAGAGTACCAAACTACCTGGTTGGTCAAGGATTTATGGTACTTATGGACAGTTTCATGTAAGTTCAGGGGCGATGCCGTCTTGGATGAATCCTGGGCACATGGGTCAGCAACCCATGTATCAAATTCCACATGGGGATACCAATAGAGGATTGAATTTACCTGGACATTAGCAAGGGCCAATGGGAGATACGGGAGACTCACTGAAGAGGGAATTGGACAGGTTGATTGGACTGCTTGGCTAAGCGGCAGGCTCACCCTTTAATCCATTGATAACATGGGTACGCTGGCCTATGAATACGAAACTCCCGGAGGGGCTTCCTACCTACATCGGAGAATCAAATCCTCAAGAGTTCATTCAGACGTTCTTCAGTTTAATGAATTCGAGGGATTTCGATGAAAAGCTGACATGCAAGTTAGTGGGGAGTTACCTTCGAGGGAAGCGCAAGAGTGGTATAACAAGTTTCCGAGAGGTTCTTTGCATTCCTATAGAGACTTCAGTGCGGCATTATTGAGCCAATAATTCCCAAAAGAAGAAATTCACTAAAACTTTCCTGGAGTTGTATCAGACCAAACAAAATCTAGGGGAGACGACAAAGGCTTTTTTTATCATCGTTATGTGGATGAAAGTTTGGGAGTAGTGGAGAACACGGGGAATGAAGTAATCTTGGGATACCTATTGGGGATGAGAGATATAGAGCTGTATAAGAAGCTAAGTACCAATCTCTCTCAAACAATACAGAAGCTTCAAGAAGTCGTCGAGCAGTATTCAAAAGTTGAAGAGGCCACAAGATGGAAAAGGGAAAGCATGACTGATAAGCCAGGAAAGAGTAATGACTCTCGGGGAGAGAAACCATTGGAAGTAGTAAGACCTAACTTCGAGACTTACACACCCATCACTACCACAGAGACCTCCCGGTGCCCAAATTTTAATAGCACCGGTTTTTAAAAAATTTTAACACTGATTTTTTATAATTTTAACACCAATTTTTTTAAAATCGATGTTAAAATTATAAAAATGGTGCCCAAATTGTAATAGCACCGGTTTTTATTATGTTAACACCGATTTTCAAAAATCGGTGCTAAAATTTATTTAAAATTCAATCTTCCCACTATAAAATTAGCCAAATGTTTTAAACATTCAATCTTCCCGTCAAAATTTTCAAAAAAATAGCCAATTTTTTTAAAAATAATTCACCAAAATTTTTTAAAATTCAATCTTCTTGCCAAAAATTTCAAAAATATTGCCAAAAAATTCAAAAAAATTCGCCAAAGATTTCAAAAAATGTTGCTAGAAATTTCACGGGGTGTGCGCAGCTGCACATGACCGCTCTAAGCTAAATTCTTTTTTTTCTTAACATTCAAAATTGTTCACTTCTTTTGTTGACTTTAACTAAAAACTAAGTTGATTTTAACTAATCAACGGTAAACACTTACTTGACTTTCTATATGTAAATACTAATAATTAAGTTGAATTTAACTGAACAACGATCAACTCTTGTTTGACATACGTTGTATATACTAATAAAATGTTTGACATAACTAATTTTCGTTTGAAATTTTAGTTGACTTTTTATATATAAACACTAATAACTAACTTGAATTTCACTAATCAACGATCAACTCTTGTTTGACATTCCATAAATAAAAACCAATAACTAAGTTTACTTTAATTAATAATCAGTCAACTCTTCCTTGATTTTCTATATGCAAACACTAATAACTAAGTTGGCTTTTAACTAATCAATGATAATTTCTTATTTTACTTAATTTGTATGCTAATAAAATGTTTAGCGGTAAACTCTTGATTTACTTAGTATATGTTTAAATACAAATGTTTGACTTTAACTAATAAATGTTCAATTGACTTAGTATATATCAATATGAATAAAAAAGTTGATTTGAACTAATCAACGGTTAACTCGTACTTGACTTAGCATGTACATAAATACGAACACAGAAGGTTTGACTTTAACTAATAATCATTCAACCCTTACTTGACTTAGTATATGCATAAATACAAATAAAAAAAGTTTGACTTTAACTAATAAACATTCAACCCTTACTTGACTTTCTATATACAAACACTAATAACTAGGTTGACTTTTACTAATCAACGGTCAAACCTTACTTGACTTTCTATACACAACACTAATAACTAGGTTGATTTTGATTAATCAACAGGCGAACCTTACTTGGCTTTCAATATATAACACTAATAACTAAGTTGACTTTAACCAATCAACGGTAAAACATTACTTGACTTTCAATATATAAACATCAATAACTAGGTTGACTTTCACTGATCAATGGTCAAACCTTATTTGACTTTATATATATAAACATTAATAACTAGGTTGACTTTGGCTAATCAACGGTCAAACCTTACTTGACTTTCTATACACAAACACTAATAACTAAGTTGTCTTCAACTAATCAACGGTCAAACTTTACTTGACTTTCAATATATAAACACTAATAACTAGGTTGACTTTGACTAATCAACAATCAAACCTTACTAGACTTTCAATGTATAAACACTAATAGCTAGGTTGACTTTGACTAATCAACAATCAAACCTTACTTGACTTTCGATATATAAACACTAATAACTAGATTGACTTTGACTAATCAACGATCAAACCTTACTTGACTTTAAATATATAAACACTAATAACTAAGTTGACTTTAACCAATTAACAGTCAACCCTTATTTGACTCTGTGTTTATAAATACTAATAATAAAGTTGACTTAAACTAATCGACGGTCAATCCTTACTTGACTTTCTATATACAGACACTAATAACTAGGTTGACTTTGACTAATCGACGGTCAACCCTTACTTGACTTTCTATATACAGACACTAATAACTAGGTTGACTTTGACTAATCAGCGGTCAAACCTTATTTGACTTTCAATATATAAAAACTAATAACTAGGTTGACTTTGACTAATGAACGGTCAAACCTTACTTGACTTTCAATATATAAACACTAATAACTAAGTTGATTTTAACCAATCAACGGTCAACCCTTATTTGACTTCCTGTTTATGAATACTAATAACAAAGTTGACTTTAACTAATCGACGGTCAACCCTTACTTGGCTTTCTATATACAGACACCAATAACTAGGTTGACTTTGACTAATCAATGGCCAAACCTTACTTAACTTTCATTATATAAACACTAATAACAAGATTGACTTTCACTATCAATGGTAAAACCTTACTTGACTATATATATATATATAAACACTAAAATTTAGGTTGACTTTGACTAATCAACGATCAAACCTTACTTGACTATCTATACACAAACACTAATAACTAAGTTGTCTTTAACTAATTAACGGTCAAACTTTACTTGACTTTCAATATATAAACACTAATAACTCGGTTGATTTTGGCTAATCAATGGTAAAACCGTACTTGACTTTCAATATATAAACACTAATAACTAGGTTGACTTTGACTAAAAAATAGTCAAACCTTACTTGACTTCAATATATAAATATGAATAAAAATATTTGACTTTTAAAATTAGTCATCATATTTTAAAAAGGAATTGACATATTAAAATAAGAGTCCATCTCTTAAAAGGCAGTCTTTCCATAAATTTTTAATTTTGCAATTAAAACCTTAAGTGAAGTGTGATTTTAACCCTATGGTTTGTGAGAAAGTGCAGGAATGACTATATAAACTCATAAAGTGTAAAATTAACCCTGTAAATCGTTGACCAAAACGTCAACTCTAAAAATGGATGGAAATAAGTGAAATATCTTTTATACCCCTAAGTTTAAAAAAATAAAAAAGGACACCCTCACTCTCATTTCTTCATTTTCTTTCTTCCCAGATTTCTTTCTTCATTTTCCTCTCCGTCGATCTTCCCCCATCATCACCACTCACGGCGAGAGACACTGTGACGGAGCGATGCTACTGCTCGATGTTGCTTTCACCTGGTCGCGGAGGTTGATGTTGGGCACAGGCACAGAGTGACAGAGCTGGTTTTGGGCGATGATGTTTCTATGGTTTAGGCAGAAGTGGTGGGCGGAGACAGATGAGATCTGGGTATAGATTGGTTTGGGGGACTGTGGTTCCACCCAACGACGAATTAGAGATAAGTCAGCGGTACCGGTGCGACAGACCGGCAGAATGATGGTGGACTGGAGCAGTTGTGGAGCAGCGGTGGTGCAGCGGTGCAGTGTCAAACCAGCAGAATAAGAGGAGAAAGAAGATGGTTTCTGGGCAGAAGGGCTGGGGATAGGGTTTCTGGGCAGAAGGGCTGGGGATAGGGTTTCTGGGCAGCGGCGGTGAGGGATAGGGTTTCTGGCGGAGCTAGGGCAGAGCTATGAGGTGGTGGAGCTAGGGTAGATGTAGGGGGTGGCAGAGCTAGGCAGCAGTGGCACATAGTTCTTTCTGGTGGCTAGTGGCGTGGGTTTCTGGCGGAGCTAGGGGAGAGGTAGGGGGTGGCGGAGTTGGGGTGGAGGTAGGGGGTGATGGAGCTAGGGCAGTGGTGGCGCATGCGACAAAAGACTGTGAAGAAGCGGAGCCTAGACCAAGGATTCAGCCATTAAAGTGCAAACTTTCTATTTTGAGCTCAGGCACAAGCTTTCTCAATTCAAACCTTTTAAGTTTATGTTCTCTTTTGTTTCTTCAATCTGAAACACATATGCTCCTAAATTTAAATGTGAAGTAGCAAATACCAGTCATTCAAATTATGGGTATTTCGTTTGGTTACTGAATACTTGCAACTTCTTAAATGGTCTTAGGATCCGGAAACAAGAACTTAGGAGATTAGAAATATTGTATTCTACTAATGCAAAAGGCTTAATATGTATCTAGTTTGTCTCGGTGACTCCAGTTTTCTTCTTCATTGCTCAAATGAAACACATCCTGTGTTGTCTTTTAAACTATTCACAAGACAAAATAGTTTTGTTTTCTAGGGTTTGGTCCTTTCTTTATCTAGCTCAGAGGTGTAAAAAAATCATCTACTGATAGTGTCATCTAACAGTTTGAGATAATTTACACCCTAAAATTCTCAATTTTCTTATGAATACAAGTTCTAATTCAAGTTTGAGATTGTGGGACATAGATTCAGGGTGCAACACACTTGTAATTTATGAGATCACACGATTACAAACAAGCAAACGTTTACAGTTGGCCACAACTCAAGATTCAGCCCTTGCTTTTGTTCCATGCATGACAACTACTAAAGTAAATGTTGTTTTTATATGTTCAAGCTCATTTAACGTAGAACATGTTGACCAAGCTCTTGACTATTTGTGTTACTAAACTGGATCAAGCGTTTGACGTGTGGTCCAGAAACACAGTGCTGAGTTTTCACGACCATTACAAAAATGTGAACTATTGCTGGTACAATGTAGATGATCAGATACTTCTTCGTGTTGGGGATCTGGTCATATATCTATTAATTTTGCATTCTCATTTGAGTTTGATAATCCTTTTATGCTCTTTGTAGGAACTGTATGCCGGGGGTAATGATCGGCAGATCCTAGTCTGGTCTCCTCTCGATTCAACAACCGATGAAGTGGTAAGCTTGTATGAGTGGTGCTACAAAAACCAATTAAAAGCTCAAATGTGAAACTTGCGAGTTTTTATTGGATACAAACTATTGATTTGAGACACATTGATGTTCGATATGGTTTTTAGCAGAGAAAATATAAGTTGATTTAAGTGCTAAATCTTTTGAGATAAGTTTTATGTTTAAACATTTTTTAGTTGAACTAGTAAATTTCTTGGATTATGTTTTTGTTGCTACTTTGAAACTCAAAAGAACTATGTATAGCTATTTCACGTATAACATTTCCTAGTTTTTGAGGGCGTAATCTTATTTACATCGTTGAACATGTTATAATGACCGTAAATGCCTAGTTTCTATGGTGTGGTTTCAAATTATAGGTTGTTGAAGTTATTTTAATTGGTGTGATTAAGAGGCGAATATGTTTGACTCTGTTTGGCTCCTTTAAAATGTAGTATGTGTTATGCTTAAAAAATTTATTGTCATTTTATTTGGCAAGTGAAGGCTAATCTTGATGATGTTTTATTTTGGCTTCTTCAATGGTGATCTGAGCATATGGTGTTTTGTTTTGGTTAGTTTAATCAATGAGACTGTTTTCTTGAATTTGAAGACTATGCCCTCCTTTTCTAATCTATAAATGTATGTTTCTTTCATTCAAGATTTTCCTTACGTTTAGTGATCAAGATTCTCCTTTCTTTTTTGTTCATAGTATTACATGTTTGGTTACCTAGATGTTTCTTTATGATGTTTTGTTTTGGCGTCTTCAATGGGACTCTTTTCTTGAATTTTAAGAGCTCTTCTATAAATGTATGTTTTTCTTTCACTCAAGTTACCCCTTGTGTTCATTGACCGAGATTTGTGATCATTGTTGGATGTTATTCTTTTCATAGGATTCCATGTTAAGTTAGCTAAATAATTTCTTGATGATGTTTTGTTTGTGGCTTACAATTGGCTTCAGAGTATGAACAAGTATCAGCAAATGTGATAAGGAAGGCTTTCTTGGAAAATGGAAAAAAACTTCATTTCTCAAGTGAAGCAGCAATGGGGGAGTATGGGTTCTTGTGATTATTAATTTTGTATCATACATTTCTTTTGTTTTATTTCTATACTATCAATTTTGTGAAGATAGTTTAATTATTAAATTAATGCCCTAAATTATTAATTTTGGATCTTTTTCCCTTCCTCTGGACGCGGCTGCGCTCAACTACTTTTAGAGGAAGGGATTTTTTTAATCGTTGCAAAAATTTTAGCATCAGTTTTTTAGAACCAGTGCTACAATTAACACCGGTTTAAAAAACCAGTGCTGAAAAAACGGTGCTAAAATTAACACTGGTTTTAAAAACTGGTGCTAACAAAAAAATCAATTCTAAAATTAACAATGGTTTAAAAAATCGGTGCTAAATTAACACCAACTTTTTTGAAAATCGGTGAAACCGTTTCACCACGTACTTAGGAACCAATTTTAGGGTAAAAAATCGGTGCTAGAACAAGAAAAAATACGTGTTAAAGGGGAGTTCCTGTGATAGTGCATGAACATGTCACTAGCACAAATCCTAAGTATTTATCGAGGGATACTCAGGTAGCCCCAACCAATGCAGATCACGCCCACAACAGTGGCAGGGAGATGAGCCACACATTTATTTTGTGATTTTCATTGGATAATAACCATGATACGAATGACTGCACTCATTTAAAAATGGAAATTGAGAGGTGTGAAAGGGAAGGACGACTTTAAGGTCCTGGACCTAGGCGAGGAAATCAGAGCGAGCCTCCTAGACCTAGAAATGACCGACCACAATACAAGAGGAATTATCAGAGAAATTGAGGTAGATGGGATAGGAGACCTCAAGATTAAGCGCCTTGAGATAGAGCCTTGAGATAGAGAGCAAGGAAGAAGGGATGGAGAATCATGAGAAAATCCAGCTGGCAATCAAGAGAATAGAAATGGCAAAAATCCTCCGATCCATAGGGGTGATCAACATGATAAGTGGAGTTGTGGGTGAAAGGTCTTCAAATACAGTTATGAAAACTAATACTCGTAAACCACCTATGGAAGAGTTGAGGTTCAAGAGATTCTGACCAGATGAAACAATAATTTTTTTAGAAGCAGGCGTGGTTCCAAATCAGACCCCATATGCAGATCCTATGGTGGTCTCGGCTGTAATAGGGACTTCCTTGGTAAAAAGAGTCTTTATTGACAATGGGAGTAGGGTTGAGATAATGTTTGTTGATTTTTTCGATCAGCTGAACATAGGACTGAACAATATGAAAAAATTTTCCACCCCCTGCCGGGGTTCACTGGAAACCCTATATACCCCTTAGAAGGGATTACCCTGTCAGTCTGAATATCGGAAGGAGATAGAGGAGTAACAATAAACTGTAACTTTGTAGTTATCGATGCATACTCCCCTTATAGCATGATTCTTGGGAGGCCATGGATGTGTCAAGCCCGAGCAATATGGTCCCCATATCACTTAATGATGAAATTTTTGACAAACAAGGGGATAGCTTTAATTTGAGGGGGCCAGGAAGTTGGTAAAAGTTGTAACCTCATGACAGCAAGGGAGGCAAGAAATATGAGGGATTTAGCCTTGATAAATGAGGGAGTTAACATCACAGAAACTGAGCAAGTGCCCATTTGAGATAGAGGGACAGTGGTTGTAGGGAAGTTCATGCCAGAGAATATCAAATGGGAGTTGAGAAGTTTGATGGTTGAATATGAGGATGTATTTTCATGGAGTACCTCAGATCTCACAAGGGTACCTTCAAGGCTAGTAGTCCATAAGATGAATATTGATCCGGTGGTTAAACCTATTAAACAGAAGAAAAAGATATTTGCACCTGAAAGGGTAGAGGCCATCAAGGAAAAAGTAGAGAAGTTGATAAAGGCGGAAGTAATTAAGGAGGTATTTTATCTGGAATGGTTGACTAACCCAGTAATGGTCCCAAAACATAATGGAACTTGGCAAACGTGCATATACTTCACCGATTTGAATAGGTGTTGTCCTTAGGATAGTTACCCTTAACCCTCCATCGACAAGTTGGTGTAAGCTATTGCAGGGTATCGGGTGCTGGCTTTCTTTGACACTCACAAGGGCTACCATCAGATACCGATGGCAGAGGAGGATAAGGAGAAAACTTCTTTCATAACGGATGTGGTCACTTATTGTTATAAGAATATGCCATTTGGCTTGAAGAATGTAAGGGCAACATATCAAAGGTTGGTGGATAAGCAGTCCAAGGAGAATATTGGCAATAATATGGAGATATATATGGATGATATGGTGGTAAAGAGCAGGGGTTACGAGAAGTTCTTGATAGATTTGAAGGAAGCCTTTGAGAGGCTTAGAGGTGCAAATCTGAAACTAAATCCATCCAAATGTGTGTTTGGAGTAGGAGCTGGAAAGTTCCTTGGGTTTATGGTATCTGGGAGGGGCATTCATGTCAATCCAGAGAAATTCGAGGCTTTGATGAGGATGAAAAGTCCATAGAATGTGAAAGATGTGCAGAAGCTTACAGGACGTTTGGCAGCTCTGAGTCAATTTCTCTCGGAGGGGGTCGAGAAACATTTTCCTTTCTTTGAAGTACTTCGAAGGCAAAGAAGTTCAAGTGGACAGACGTACCCCATATACTTTGTGAGTCAAGCCCTACAGGGGCCAGAGATGAGGTACACAACCTTTGAGAGATTAATTTTGGCATTGGTACATGCCGCATGAAGATTACAGACTTACTTCCAAGGACATACGATCATCCTGCTTACGAATCACCCCCTCAGGCAAGTCTTTTGAAAACCAGAAGCGTAGAGTAGGATGATGAAATGGGTTATAGATTTGGGGGAACAGGATATACAATTTCAGCTTATAGCTGCGATCAAAGAACAAGCATTGGTGGACTTCATAGTGGAAACCACAGAACCTATTGAAGTCGAGGGGGAGGCTTGAAAGAAAGAAGTTTGGAAACTATACGTTGATAATTCTTCACACTCGGGAGGGAGTGGAGAATAAGTGATGCTAACCAACTCTGAAGGAAAATATTACCCATATGTGTTGCATTTTGCATTCAAGGCTATGAATAATGAGGCTGAATATGAAGCCCTGATTACTGGATTGTGATTGGCTATTGAATTAAAGGTGGATGACTTAGAAATATTTAGTAATTCTCAAATCGTGGTTCAGCAAGTTAATGGAGAGCATGAAACCAAAGAACACAATTTGCAGAGGTATTTGTAGGTGGTAAAATGCTTATTAAGAAATTTTAAGACCTGTGTCTTAAACCAGGTGCAGAGGGAAGAAAACTATAAAGCTGATGCCTTGAGAAAATTGGCTTCATCACACTTGGGGGCTAAGCCTCAAGCGTAGTTGCTCATTGAGACCTTGAATAATCAAAGTTTCAAGGAATGTGTAGTAATGTCTATCGAGGACAGAAACACCTAGATGCTGCCTATATTGAATTATCTTAGAGAAGGGGCTTTGCCAGAGAATGCAGTCGAAGCCAGAAAGATCATCTGAAGGCACCAAAGTATATGTTGCTGGATGGAATTCTATACAAAAGAGGGCATTTGCAACCACTACTTCAATGTGTTAACCCCTATAAGGTAGATTATTTGATCAGAGAAGCTCATGAGGGTATATGTATCAGCCATCAAGGAGGAAGATCAGTGTCGAGGAGACATATCTGAGCAGGGTATTACTGGCCGATAATGTTCGAAGGTGCTACTCCATCTGTCCCAATCAAAGCTTCACCTTTTGACTTTTAACAGATGACTTGAAAAATATTTGATCCTTAATATCTTTCATTAAGTGTAATTAACATTTGTGAAAAATTGATATTTTGAAAATACATGTTATAACGAATCTGACGAAGTATCACACACTAGTATTTATACTTATATACAAACTCAATTTTAGGGTTAAAGTAAGGAAGTTTTGACTAAATGAATAGTTAAATTGCAGCTTGAATAGGGACAAAGGGAAATAACAAATATATACAAGCCTTCCATCAGTGTCAGAAGCATGCACCGCGAGTGGCGAAACCAGCCTAGTATTTTAGGGGGGGGGGGGTTACTTATACTGGCAAATATATTTTTCGGACGCTATATTATATTGGTAATTTTTTTCTGGGCGCTGAATTACACTGAATTTTTTTTTGAACACAAGTCGACATATTCAAACAAAATCCGCTTCAATAATAAAGTGTTTATAAAATAATCCAATTACAAATACGATAAATCACACTTACAATTATTCGATCTTGTTAATTAATATATTAAAAATAACTTAAATAAGATTATAAAAATAAAATTAGTGAGCAAATCACATGTATAATCAGTTTATGCCTAAATGAAATCAATTTATGTCTAAAATTAATTAAATAGTTTAATAACTTGGTAAAATTACAACTGAAAATATATAGCTTTATTGTGATTTTCTTAATTTAAAAAAATTACCATATTCATCAGTATTAATTTAAAAATGAGATAAAGAATCTCTTATGATCCTCTCATCTTAATTAATTATAGTAACAAAATCATATTTAATGCAAAATTCCAAATATCACAAATGACAAACAATTATACTACCGAATATAATTACAGTAAACTATTGTTAGCAGTACTATTTTGACTTCCATAAAAGCAGTAGGCTTCAAAGACTTGGTTAAGAAACTTGACAGTGGGCCCATGGCTTCGTTTGAACGGCCTAATTAGTTTTTAACCCATATTTTGCCTTCAGACTTTTAATCAAAACGACGTCGTTTTGATGTCTGAAGGCAAAGAAAAAAAGGCAGGCCAGTCGTCTTCTTCGGCAAGAAAACAAACAGGGGGCGGAGCTGGCCATCCAACGGGGGGTGGAAACCATTTTTCCGGTGAAGGCTAGACCTAATTTCCGCGCTACTTGATCTTAGGGGGGCGCTAGCACCCCCTCGCCCCCTGGTTCCGCCCTTATGCACCGCTTGAGCACATCCCTCATGAGGAAATGATGAATATTCACAGCTCATGGCCATTCGACAAATGGGGAATTGATTTGGTCGGGCCATTCCCGAAGGCTCCTGGAAAGTTAAAATATTTAATCATGGCTATCAATTATTTTACAAAATGGGCGTAAGCAGAGCTTTTAACCAATATGACAGGGAAATCAATGATTGCTTTTTGTTGGAAAAATCTTATATGCCAGTTTGGAATCCCGGGGACCGTAATAATGGATAATAGAAACCAATTCGCCCATGATCCATTCAAGAAATGGTGTGAGGAATACCAGATAAAGAAAAAGGTAATGTCTGTATATCATCCTTGGGCCAATGGCCAGGTGGAAGTGACAAATCGAACAATCATGAATGGAATTAGAGCAAGGCTCGAGTGGGCTAGAGGAAATTGGATTTGTGAGTTACCTAGTGTCTTGTGGGCTTACAAACTGATGATTCTTCTGCAACTGGGAAATGCCTTATAGTCTGGTAAATGGCTCGGAAGCTGTGATTCCGGTGGAAATAGGAGTGCCATGTCCAAAGAAAAATTGTGGCATTTGAGGAAGGATTCAACAATGAGAATCGATGTTTGGACCTGGACATGATAGAGGGGAGTTTGAGAGTTAGCATCTATTCATGAGGCTAAGGTAAATGAAAAGGTGAAGCGCCCCGGAGACCCGCAGATGAGAAAGAATGAAAAAAAATCGACGAGACCCTGAAGGAAAACTAGCTGCTAACTTAGAAGGACCTTCTAAGGCAGCGGAAGCATATCCTAGAGGTAGCTATGTTCTTGAGACCATTGAGGGAGTTCAAATCCCAAGGAGATGAAATATCACCAATCTACAGGAGTACCATCAGCTCTGATATGGGCGGAAGATTTTACAAGGTCTCATTCTATGCGCTAAGACCGATGTATCGAGTGAAAAGCTAATAAGCAGCACTCTTGTTTCAATTCAGGCTAAGGCCGAGGTATCGAGCGAAACGCTGATAAGCAGCACTCTTACATTTTTCCAGCTAAGGCTGATGAATTGAGAGAAAAGCTTATAAGAGGCACCCTTGTACATTTCCAGCAAAGGCTGAAGAAACGAGTGAAAAGATAATAAGCAACACTCTTGTATATTTCCAGCTGAGGCTGAAGAGACGAGTAAAAAGCGGATAAGCAGAACTCTTGTATTAATTCCAGCTAAGGTTGATGAGATGGGTGAGAAGATAAAAAGAAACACTCTCATGATACCCATGTCGATTATAATCTCGATCAATGATCTAGTGGAACAAATTTTGCAGGATGTAGGTGGAAACACCGAACCTGGGTATAATCTCTTGTGTTCTTGTAATTTTTTAAGTATGGGTCACTTTCATGCATCAAACAATCATTGGTGAAAAGATTCATATGCTATACATGGTAACTCAAAGATTTGGGTATAAACAACTCTAAAGGAAATATTCAAAGAATATCCTATAAAAGATATGTGCATTCGAGGAAGTACAAATCTGAGGACAATGTCCAACATGGTACAACCTATAAATACAACTTTCTAGGTATCAAGAAACTAATTTCCTTAAATTCACTTCCATATTCTCTATTACATCTACTTTGATGCCAACTGCACGTTGAAAATCCTTTTCCTATTTCTCTTTGGGGTAATCAGCTGGATCTATCACAACCATTGCTCAAGGATGTTTTGATCGAGGACATTGATCTCTAGTACATTTTCTCATGTGCTTTTTTGCGTAGCCAGTGGGAACGCGCGCCCTTTCAAATTCCATTAGAAATTAAAGAATAAGAAAACTAAACGTCACCCACAGGCTCGAGATAGTTACCTAAGGGTATAGTGAATCTAAAGATTCCATGAACCTCAAGTTTGATTTCTCGATGATCTTTGAGGGCCTTTGAAAATATAATTAACACGGATCCAATGGTTAGATAATAAGTGCGTGATACCTCGAGGCTTCATAGCCTCGAGCGTATCTTTAGTTTTCTGGAGGCTCTTGATGATAGTCTATCCAAGTGAAGACCCATGAAGCATGATAGGCATGTTGCTGCCCAATAAGGATATTAATAAAAGGAATAATTAATGACCGTATTTAAGGAAAATTAAGAGATAATTACGGGCGGGTACTATGTAATTATACAGTATAAATACCAGGTACGTATTCAGTATTATTCATTCACACTTTTATACGTATTCAAGTATTTTTCTGATTTGAGCATTGGAGAGTTTTCCCCTGAGACCTCCCAGGACTTGGTGTCCTCCATATATCGACCAAAAGATTCAACAGAGCAACTTGATCGGTTTCTAGACGCATCACCGAGATAGCAGAATACACGACCTCACCAAATCTTAAGATCTCTCCGAACCTGCGGGTGTACAATGGGATAGCAGATCCCAGAAGACCACCTCCACATGAACATGTGTACATACCCCATTCCCATGGCGATCTTGTGCAAAAACTTTAAAACTACTCTGTAAGGCAAGGTTGTGGTTCAAAGGCTTACCACAAGGGAGTGTCGAAGACTTCGACAACTTGTAGCACAAGTTCCGCACCGGGTTTATGAAGATGAGAAAGTTATAAAAAAAATTTATTGTTGATTTAATGATGGTTCATCAAGGATTAATCCCTAAAAGACTTTTTGTAAAGATTTATTGATAAGTCCAGACAGGTGGAGAACCGAACGAATGTGTTCCTCATTGACGCATTCATAATGGGTCTAAGGCATGGATGCTTTCATAAGGATTGCTTCGAGGATCTACCTATTTCCATGGATGAAATGATGGACAAGGTAAACAAGAACCAAAGAGAATAAGCAGACAAAAGAAAACACGACCTCGACTCTGGAAGAAGAAACCACAGAGACTAGGAAACCCGTGAAGAAAGAAAATACTCCCTCCGGTCCTCTATTTATTGTCCCCCTTGACCAACAAATTTTTTATGGTATGTTTGACCATCGATAATTTTTGTTGCATATAGTAATGGACATTATGTGAGATGTCTTTGGATTCTCGGTAACGTGTAATTTTTGAAAAGTAAAATTTTATAATATGTTATCATACGTAACAAGAGTTATTGATGGTCAAACATGACTTGAAAAAAAGGTCAGAAAAAAAAATATAAACAGAGGGAGTATGTTGACGAGCGAGTAAGCCCACACCGGATAGAGAAGAAACGAAGTCCACTCCCTTGATTAAAGAGCATGACAATGGCATTGATTAGAGCATGGACATGATTTTTTAACTTTAAAAAACTGCTTTAGAAATTAAAAATATTCATAGTGGTGATTTTAGAGCAATTTCTTAATAAAAAATCATTTCATGGTTTCTTGTGTAGAAGTCGGTTTAGATATTGGTGGAGCTCTCTTTACATCAAAGTTATGGAAAGATGCTAAATTTACGTAAGAGCAATTTCTTTTGAAAGACAGTTTTTTCATAAGTTATGGAAAGATCAATGTTTAAAATGTAAATTAAAAGAAATGAAAATAAGATTTTTGGGTTGTATGATTCGAGTTACAAACTTTATAACTATTACATATTGCATAATAAAATTTTAATATTGCAACTAAGACCTTTTACCTTTCATTATTCTAATTAAACTCCGTCTTTCCATACGCCTATGGAAAGATGGTATTTCCCAAGGCTTTGCCTCAACTTATTTTGGGTGAACAAAATTAATTAAATTAACTGTTAATGGTAAAATTAATGAGTATGATAGAGAAAATTAAGTTGAGCCTATAAATAGTAGAAAGTGGTTTCTTTCCATTGTGAAGAAAAAAAAAAGAGATGATTTCTTAAATGGTTTCTTAAAGTAAAGTGAAAGAGAGAGATTGAGAGAAATAATATATTTAATTGGTAAAAAACCACCAGCTGTTTCTTTCATTGCATTTGGTCCTATAACCATTTCTAAGGAATTTTTTTGTCTTAATGTTGGAAAAGGGCATCTCACGCAAGGCCAATTTTTTTTTTTTTTTGGGAATAATGGTCCACCCTTCATTCATTGCTAAGGAAGTTGGTACATGTTACATTGCCGTGTGCTAGATTATGAGACTCGACGGCTGTTAGTCTATCCACCTTAAGTATTGATAAATTGTGGAACATCATTCCTTGAATTATAATTTCCTTAACTAATTGCATTATATCTAGCGAGATTTTTAGGTAATTGGTGACATGTCTTAGCGCATTTTCACGGTCTGTCTTTAAGAGTAGATGTCAATTCCTTTTGTTGCTAGCCTGCTTCATAGCATGTAGTATAGTCAATAGCTCTGCTTGGACCGTTGAGGATGCATGGATGGTTTCTTTTCCTTTTGACTCTGCATGTGTGTGGGTGGCTTTGCACACCAAGTCGCCACTCCTTCTCCATTGCTGTTGCAGAACACCACATCTGTAATGATGATTGTGCAATCATAAAAGATATAGTCTACACACCTATCATTCTTCAGCCACATGAGCGTGATGTCTCCAATTTTTCTTGTCTCTTTGAGTGGCTCCTCACCTGTATCATTTTGTGGTGTTGCACCTGGGAGATCCAGATCTGAATCCAAACTGTACGTGGTCCGAACTATATCTCTTATTCTAGCTCTGTTGATCAATCCATCTATTTTATCCATTATATATTTGAATGAAATAGATACTTGCTCTAGTGTCACATAGCATCTCCCAAGGCCAAATTAATTCGCTTTCTTATACTCAAACGTGAAGCAATCTTGTATTGTGATTACCATGATGATCAACGTCACATCAAGAAGGCAGTAGTAGAAGTTGGCTCACTTCACGAAGAAAGCCATGAGTTACTACTCCAATTAAGCATTCATCCCTCCTTTCTCGTTTTAAAATTTTAAATATCATTTACGAAAAAATTAATTTAAATATCATTTTAAAGAAGCTCTCTTCAAAGAGAATAAGGAGTATAAATAAGTTAATGGTGAAGGACATAACAGGGACAAACCAAAGAAAAGGACAAGGCAAGGAGCAGTGCAAGGACAAGTGCCCCTAAAGAGATGGCAGCCAAGAGCTGAAAGGCTAGGCTATAAAACATATAGTGGATGGATATATCATTCAATATAATTTACTTAATTATGTCATTTATTTATATTATTTAATATATAATATGTGTTTTAATTTAATTAAAATATATTTAAATTAATATTTAATAAATTTATTATTTACTACCACTGCCGCCGTCGTGCACGCCACGGCTTGCGCTGCCGTGCACCGCCACTACCGCTATCGTCCACCGTGCATCACTATCGTCAACCCCAGCATATCCGCCGCCTTCCGCCATGCACCACAGCCGCCGGCTGCTCATTTCCCTTCTCCGTCGCTCGTTTCCCTCTCTGTCGAAACGCCACCGCTCGTTTCCCTTCTCCTCCACTCTCCACAGCTCGTCTTCGGTCTCCTTCTCCATCGCTCATCTTTGGTATCCTTCTCCGCCGCTTGTCGCCGATCTCCTTCTCCGCCGCTCATCCCCGGTTTCCTTCTCCACCGGTCGTTCTCGCTCTCCTCTCCCCGCTCTCATCTCCCGCTCTTCGGCCCAGCCCCATTCTTATCACCCGGTTCTCCCCTGCCCCAGTCTTCCTCCCGCCCTGATTCTCCTCCTGCCCCGGTTCTCCCACCCCGGTTCTCCTTATCCTCTCTTGTTCTCGTTTCTCCTCTCGGGCTGGGTTTTGCTCGTCGGGGGATGAAGGTGGAGCATCAGCGGGGCATCGGCTGTGGGTGTCTAGGAATGAAGACGGAGGGATAGGGTTTTACAGGGGATGGGGAAGGCGGGCTAAGGTAGCATGGGATAGGGACAGCGGGCTAGGAACGGCAGTGGAGAAGGCTGGGGATGGATGGTTGGGGACGATGGCGGAGAAGGCTGGGGAAAGATCGATGGGAATGGCGGTGGAGAAGGCTGGGGATGGCGGTGGCAGGGAACGGCGTCGCCGGCGGAACCAAAAATTAAATTTTTCTATTTTTTTAAAAAAATTAAAATTTGTATTATACACGTATATACGTATTAGGGTGTAACCTAGTAAAATACAGGACGTGATATAATAACACCCAAAATATATTCTAGGCATGCTCTCTACGCATATCTTCCCATGTTTCAACTCATACTAGTCATGCATCCTTTTGCAGGTTTCAACTCATACTAGTCATGCATCCTTTTGCAGGTTTCAACTCATACTAGTCATGCTTCCTTTTGTTAAAATATTTATGGAAAATTATGCTATGGGCCAAAAAAAATGTTACGAAATTATCATTCTCTCCAAATTACACATTTTTGTTATTCTTGCATAAATATAGAAATACAAAACAAATATTTTTTTGGTGAATTATTGAAAAGCGTTATTACACGTTCTAGAGTAACTTAAAGTTGATTACTTACAAGTAAGAAAGAGAAATTGAAAAGGATGACAGGTATGTTCTTGTGCCCAATTGTTGATAAATATTTTGTTACGGACTTAAAAAAATACAATGGGGGGTGTATAAGGTATCATCACGTTCAACCTGATTTCAATTTGGAGTTACGAGTAAAGTTTTTACCTTTTGCCCTTAGGTCCCTCCAAGAAAGTTGGAATTGTCGAATTACAAAATTAGCGATACCAAAGTGCAATTCACCAATGTACTACTACAACTTTGCAATTTGGGCATGCATGGGTGAACATAAGGGTCTTGAAAGTCAACATTGAATACTTCTACACAGTCTTGAAAAATTACACTATGGCCCAAAATTGTGTTACCCCATTATCCGTTGCTCCAAAATATATTATTTTTGTTATTCTTTCTTAAATATAGAAATATTAAATAAATAAGTTTTTTGGTAAAAGGTTGGAAAGCGCTAATACATTTCTAGAGTAATTTAAAGTTGATTATTTAGAAGTAAGAAAGGGAAATAAAAAATGATTACGGATATATTTTTATGCTCGAGTGTTGATTAATATTTTGCTACATGCTTGGAAAATACAATGGGGTGTATAGGGTAGCATCACTTTCGACCAAAATTTAATTTGGAGTCACGAGTTAAGTTTTTACATTTTGCAAGTTACAAGTTCCAACGAAACAAAACCTGATAATAGTGCAGTTGTAACAATTATATTATTGAAATATAACCTAAACCAACCCAAATTTAATCGGGTAGAATAATAACCAGATCTAAAATGAACCAACCCAAAATATTTATGAATCCAATATGAAACATTATAAAAAATAACTGACATGATCAGACCCGAACAAAACTTCAGTACAAAAAATGATAAGACAATAACCAAGTCCGATCCAATCCAAAAATATTCTTACCCCACCCGACCTAACCCGAGTATAAAAATTACACGACAGTTTCCCGACCGGGTATTAACTCGACCCGACACGACCCCACCCAAGGAAAAAAACTGACATGTTTTCAACCCGACACGACAGTAACCCAACCCAACCCAACTCGACACGACAAATGAAATCAACACGTTTCAACCCAACCTGTTTCAACATGACACGTTTCCAACCTGATACGAACCTGACACGATAACCCAAATTGACACCTCTAGGTGTGGGGAAAAGTAAGCCTCTTTTGTATTTATATTGATTGGATATAAATGACAAAATTTCATTTTTTAATTTTGAACACTCTTATGTAAACTATGCATGTCCAAAGTTAATCTGTCTAAACAAAGGTATCGAATAAGATCATTTATTTTAATGGCACGGATACGTCTCAAACAACCAACCGGTTAGTGGCCCTGAGTTCTTCTCGTTCTAACCTCTAATAACATTGTCCCTATGGGTTCCAGGGGTCAGCACTCCGATGCCTAAGTTAGTCCAAGTGTCCAATATGATTAAGATAGAACGAATGATAAGTAAATGTATACCTTGTGTTTATACTCCATGTCCTAAATAACATTCTCCTTAATTACCCATAAATGCGGTAATTATGTTAGGGTATTAAATATTCTCTTAGCTGGGCTGCCACATCTTCGGCCCAATGGCCTTCTTGGGCTTAACCTCTATCAAGAGCCCCCAGAAGCGTAGGTTCTCGACTTCAGAAGACTGGAACGGTACAAAGGTTCTTCAAGGTCTCGAATGTATGGGACATTTCGAGGACTCTGAAGAATCGAAATGAACCTAGCACTTCGTTGTTCTTGCCTTCGAGGGAGGGAACCTGGTTTTCGAATCAACTATCATCGTTAAGATCCCAAAAGGGGTGTGCGTGCCATACAACCGCGCGTGTCACTGCTCTCGGCATTGAATTCCAAAAGGCGCGTGTGTGTCACACAACCGCACATGTCACAGTGCGTGTTGTCATAAAATAGAAAAGCAATTGCATCTTTCTGTATCCAAGGCAGTCATAAGTATCCGCCGTTTGAGCCCTCATTATTACCATTTAACCGCTCTTCCGTCTTTCACTTTTCTCATTTGCAGGATCTTTTTACGAGTACTCTTTCTCTACTTCTCTCTCGAGCGATCTAATTTTCATCGTCGTTCCCCAAAAATTAGTAAGTACATTCGTCTATCTTCTTATTCTAATATTTTTGTTTCCTCACCTTACAATCATGCCCCATTCTGATGAGGGTTATGCCTCCGAGAGATTTCCCGATGAGATTAGGTTAAGAGTGGCAGGGATTAGTACGCCATGAAGAGCTACTAGTAACTCGGAATGAACTCATTCCAAAGAATTATGATATGATTCCGATGCCGAAGAAGGTATGTCTGACCACGTTACTAACAGTCCTGGGGAAGAGAGGGTTTTCCCAGTAACTGATATGCCTCCTCGAGAGCCTGTTGAGAACTGGCCACCAGGCATGGGCAAGCCCTTTATAAGGAGATCCCCTACTAGTGTCAAAATTAGCTTCTACCCTCCTCCAAACCCAGAGCTTGAATTGGAAGGGGGGTTAAATACATCTCTAGCCTGCAAGGAAGTATCCATCGAGGCCATAGAGAAGGAGGAGAATGCATCTCATTTGAGAAATAGGACATTACTCGAGGAGGAGGAAGCACCCTCGAGAGCACCTCAGGTATCTTCTCTGGCTAATCCCTCTCAAAAGAAAGAAAAAGGGACTTCTTGAAAGATAAGGCTAAGGGATTCAGGGAAGGAGCCCCCGACCCTAGTAGTGGGGAAAACTATATCAGCAATTTTGGACTTGATCCCTCTTGGCTAATGGATAGCCCTAGATTCACATTTTCAACCCTTTAGAGAAGAAGATACCTCCCATAACCTTCCCGAAGGAAGATCAGTCATTTCTCTCAGACATCTTCGCTGCAGGTTCACCTTTCCCTTTCCACTCCTTTTTGCTAAACTTCTTAAACAGTTTCAGGAGAGCCCTTCACAAGTTCATCCCAATGTCTTGGTAATCATCATGATGTTCTTGACACGATGTGATGAGTTCGGTATCAAGCCAAGGTATAAGCTTCTTCACTCGTTGTACTTCGTGTCTTATAGTGGGGGGTCCACCGACATGATTGTCACTTTTACCAGTCAGGAGGCACATCACAAGGTTTTTGCTATTCCTAGTAATTCAGGTGACATGATAAGCTGGAAGAAGGGGATATTGTTTGACAGTTGGAGGTATCAAGTTCCCCCGTGGAATTGGAACGTGCGAGTCAAGTGTCCCAAACCTGAGGAGTATATTTGTCCAGATACCTTCCAGAGGGATAGGCAAAAGTTGTTGTCCAACCCCTTGATTACAGCCGCTTCAACAATCCTAATTTCCGAATTGGCGGCTTTGTATTCCCTCCCAAAATCTATGAGGAGTGTGTGTATAAAATACTGCAGAAGAATATCAAGAAGAGAAGAAGTCAACTTGAGAGCCCCAAAGAAGGACCCCCCCTCGAGGCCCTCGTTAGTGATTTTAGGTATTCGGATGCCTCTAAAAGTGCTTTAATATAATTTCACTTCTTCTGTCTGTTGTATCACTAAGTTTATTTTTACTGATGGTTTCTCTTTTTGTTTTTTCAGTGGGTCTCGCTAGCGGCTTAAGGAAACAGAAGCCCAAGAAGCAGGATCAAGGTCCTCCTAAAGGGACTGTTACTCCCACAAATTAGACCTCTACTCACACCAATCAGGCTTCCCCTCTCACAATAGGTGGTGAAAGGCCTAATCCAACCATTGCTGATGGACAACCTCCTCATACTAGGAATGTTTGCTGGAAGACAAGGGTAGATGGTAACAATGTTGGTAACGCCTCTCCCCCACCATTAATAGGAGCACGCGATGATGAGAATGCCCATCAACAGTCGGTACCCCCTTCGAGTGATGCGGCGTCCATGTCCAAGATTGAGCATCATCTCTCGAGGATGGACTCTAAGCCTGAGGTTTTCATCTGTTCCTATGAAAAATTTATTTTAGTGTCTTTTTTTCTAACATTGATCTAATTTAAGCTATTTTGCTAAGTCTCCCAATTTTTCAACGAGGCCACTAAAAAGATGGAAGCTTTTGCCTTCGCTTGTGCTTCTGGTCATGGCTCCCTCGAGGAAAAGCTCAGCAAACAGGATGCTGAAATTTTGGAGTTGAAGAGAGCGCTTGAGGAGAAGAATAAGACACTTGAGGGAAAAAAAATTAATTTCCTCGAGGAAAAACAAAATATTCTAGAAGAGGAGAGATGGAATGTTGATGCCGAGAGGCGTCAATGGATGCTGGAGAAGGTTACCCTCGAGAAGAGGGTTCAGACTGGTAAGGATCCGACCTCGCAGGTTCAACTGCTCGAGGCATTTAAACACAAACTTTTGAACAGCTCTGAGCTGCTTCGAGTGTTTGTAGATCTTTTGGGGGTGGCCAAACATCTCGGTTGTAGCAAATTAGCCGAGGAATTCCTGAAGCCTCAAGTGTCTGCCTCCCTGTCTGAAGATCTTGCTATGCAGGTGATGTGCCCATTTTATGATGTTAATGTGACATTTTTCCTTGAAATTCTCTAAGGAGGGTTAAAAAGCGATGTTTACGCTTTTATTACTTTTCTAGAGAATTTTGTGTGACAAGGTAATTTTTTTTGAAGACTTTGAAGAATATCTTTGAAAATGTGAAGATTTGAAGACTTGTATTTGAGATTTAGAAGATTTGAAGAATTGAAGAAGTGAAGAGAATAGGAGGATATGAAACAAAAAGAGGAAAGACATCAAGCTGCTGGAAATGGAGTCCGTCGTGAGCTCATCATGAGCCCGTCGTGACTCACGCCAGACATATGGCCTGAAATCCCTCTTGCTTTTTGTACTATAAATACTCACCTTATCCTCTACTCTTCAAAAGCACGAACATACCTTCTTCTTCCTACATTTTTCTGGGTTCAAACCCTAGTTTTTCTTTCTTTCTTTTCTTAGTTTTTGTAGGTTAATCGTCTTTTCATTATCTAACTTAGTTTTATCTTGGGAAAAATGGATTGAAGCTTCCATTTCTATGTAGTAAGAACCATATATATATTTGGTGTTTTTGCTATTGTGCATTTATTGAGCTTTGAATGTGAATTGTTAATGGCATTGATGTTGTAGGAAGCTTGAGTATATGAATTCCTTGTATGATTACTTGTTAGGGTTGGGAGAAAATAGCTAATTATCCCCTCTTTTAATGTGGAATCCAAGAGCATGAGTTAGAGCTTCTTAAATGATGTTGGTGTGTTGATAATTGCTAGATGAATGTTATAATGTCGAACTCGTTGTCATGTTTGTTTTATGTAGCAAATGAGAGAAGTCTATGAATGTTGATCGTTCTTGAATAATCTTGTGTAAATGCATGAATTGGTTAAATGCTTAGACACGGTGTAGTGTTTATAAGTGTTACCAAGCTTGTTAATTCTTCGTGCTAAATGCCATCAATGGGATACTCTTAGTACTAAGGGAGTCATTGGTAAGGTTTGACAAGAGATGTCGAATTCCCTCTTGCAAACTACTAACTAATAAGGATGGAAGATTTATCTTCACAACAAGTAGTCGAAGTAGTGAATAGATTGTTTTACTCGTTCTTGAAGCCTTTGTTATTTAGCATTCATGTATTCTCAATGCTATGTTTTACTTCATTTATGTCATGTGTTGTTTGAGAATAGGAAGTGTTTGTATGATTTAAGTTAGGAAAGTGACGAATTCCTTAGCTCCTTTGCATGAGAATCTAGAAACATGAACTTAGAACTTTTTGTGCGTAATGTGTCTTGCTAGATAAGTATGTTAATGTGGATTGTTCTCATATTTATCTTATAGATGCAATGAAATGTTGAACCTTGAATGTGGTTTTTTCTAGGTTTAGCCTAATGAATGCTATGTTTTGTTAAATGGATATGCCTTTGGTAGAAGGTTTGTTGTTATCAAATCTATGAACCTTCGTGTATAATGCTGTTGGTGAAATACCCCTATGGTCTTTGTTTGTCTAGGGTGATCATTAACGAGGTTTGCAAATGGTTGTTATTTGTCTTTGCAAATTACTCTTAAGAAGGAATGAATGTTGATCTTCCATTAGAATTCCCCATGGGTAACAAATGTGATAGAATGAGTGAATGGTTCAATAATCTACATTAGGTTTGGAAGTGCATATCAATTGCCCCCAAGGCTTTATCTTTTGTAGTTTTAAAGCCCTTTTTCTTAGTTTTGTTTGATGATTTAGCATAGTTGCTTGACTTTTCTAGTTGTCTTGTCTTTTAACTTTCATAGCTTAGGACAACCAAACAACCAAACCCCCAATTTACATGCTTTTTTATGTATGTATATATATATATATATATATATATATGTATCTACTCCTAGCATAATAGCAACTTTTTGTGTCTAAATGCTTGAGAAAATCCTCCTTCTTCGTGGACGACCCCGACTTGCCACTATCTACTTAGTTATAAATAGTAAGCATTCAGGGCTTATAAATATTAACTTTGAGAGGCACATCGACGGCCTCCCAACAGGCAGACAATCTAGTCAACCTAGAGCTCAAAGACACTCTAGATGCAAAATGGGATGAAGCAACAAAAAACAATGGCCTTTGATTTACCCTGATGAATTTCATTAAGTCCAAAGGGCAGTTCTTCACTACTGAGGGGATTTGAGCGATCCCCCTTCCAGAGGCCATGGATGCCTCTCCTGAGCAGAATTCAGCATCCGACCGAGTGGAAGAAATGATTGCATCCACCTCAAAAGAAGATGATTCTAGGGTTTGTCCTTGATTGTACCTTTGCCAAGTAGGGCCCCCAATTGTAACTTTTTTTCCTTCTAAAACTTCAATATAAGAATATGTCTTTTTCCATTTTTATGACTTATTAATTTTGCCTTTGTTCTCCTTTTGTAGTTTAATTCGTTGAAGAGAGTGTTAGAAGGCGCTTGTGAAGAGCTTTTAAGTGCTCAAAAAGAATTGAGTGAGACACACAAACACCTATTAAAGGTCATACATGGTCTATCTAGTTGTAATCAAGAGAAGGAATCCTTGAAGGACAAGCTCCACCAACTCGAAACTGAGATGAAGCTGTGGCAGCCTAAAGACTATTCAATTTTTAAGGGGTTTGTTAGGGATTTCCTGAACAAATAATTTAATGGTACATATCCTTTAGAGGTTGTTGAAGGTCGTGATCCCGTAGATAGAGGCTTTGAAGAACTGGTGCGTTAAATATTTTTAAAGTTTGGTTCTCTGAAGTCATACATTGCTACTGCAACTAGGATTCCAGTAGTGGAAGCGCACCTAATTGGTTTCATGGGCGAAAATCGCAGGCTAGTGGCCCAAAGGGAGGTACTTGCCAGGCAACATCTAGTAGCTCGGCGCAAAATAACTAGCCTTAAAGACGAATTACTCGCTTGGAAGATAGCTAGCGAGGACCCCCATTCTCCAAGCGAAGCTCATACATCCCCTCGAAGGAGCCCCTGGTTAAAGATAGTTCTTTGGTAGAATCCCTCTTGTCCGAGAACGCACAACTCGTAGGGGAGATCGAGGCCCGGAAGATATAGGCCAAAGAAATGGAGGAGCATATTGCTGATTTTGAAGAAAAAGTTGATGCACACAAAGTAAGCCTTCGTGCCCATATGCTTTCTCACGGCATTCCTTCCTCATATTTAATCAGCAATGAGAAGCTTCCGAAATTTTACTCAAAGGTACTTGATACTGGATGAATGAAGTTAACATCCATGAGAATGGAACTCCTCGGTAGAAAAAAGCCTTTGACCTTATTCTTTATTGGTTGGCGGAACTGAAAGTAAAGGGGTTCACCCCCCCTCGAGTTATCGTTCTGCTCCTTGGTCACGAAGATTTTCCATTAAAGAAGTTGACAAGCATCTTGCCACCTAGAGCAAAGTTACTGAGGGATCCTCCGCAAAATGCTGCAAGAGCGTTGAATCCTCCTCTAAGAGCCCATTCAAACCTTCCACAAAGAAGCAGTGTAAGACCATTGCTTCCCTTGATCCTTCTGAATATCCCGTGGAAGAACAAATGAAGGATATTCGAAGAGCCGCTAGTATAAAGCTTGAAGTGCTCATAGAAATAAAAGCAAAGGGGAAGGGGCTAGGAACACCTATTTCCACCAAAGATTTGTTTCGGGCGGGGTTTCCTCCATTTACATAATTACATTTAGACGAATAAGTTCATGTACTTTTTAGCATTAAAATTGTACTTCTGATAATTGACAAAGTTTGAATAAATAGCCTATTTTACTCTCACTCTTAGAAAATGCAGATCAAGTTTCTCAAACCCTTGCTATTAGAGTTAGTGAGGTTAAGATATTGTATCAGGATTCACGTTGCTCGTGCCTATACTCCCTGAAATATTTTACCCCTCGAATATAAATGCCACGCGCAACTTCCTTAGGCTATCATAGTATGAATATCTTTGGTAAGTAGGAATTCAGAAGTTTAGATAAACAGGCATTTTACCTAGGTTCGGTGCTTCCACCTACATCTTGCCAATCTTGTCCATTAGTTTAACATTCCAAGATTACAAAAGTAGCCCTCGAGTACCGCTTAAAAGCATACCACCAAAACCTTAGCCATAGCTGGAAATATCATCTAGAGCGTCGCTTAAGAGCAACTCCCTCGAACATCAACTAGAGTGCCGCTTTAAAGCAAACCACTCGAACATCATCTAGAGTGCCGCTTTAGAGAAAACCACTTGAACATCATATAGAGTGCCGCTTAAGAGCAAACCACTCGTACATCATCTAGAGTGCCACTTTAGAGCAAACCACTCGAATATCATCTAGAATGCCACTTAAGAGTAAACCACTCGTACATTATCTAGAGTGCCGCTTAAGAGAAAACCATTCAAATATTATTTAGAGTGCCACTTGAGAGCAAACCACTGGTGAATCATCTAGAGTTCCGCTTGAGAAAAAACCACTCAAACATCAGCCGTGGATGGAAATACCATCTAGAGAGCCGCTTTAAAGCAACCCCTCAAACATCAGGTGGAGTGCGGCTTAAAAGCAACCCACTCATTATAGCTGGTAGTTCTTTCTCAGGTTGGTGATGTTTCACCTCCTTGGCACTCAAACCCAATTCATCTCTTCGAGAACATAGCTTCCTCATGGGTGCAATTTGATCACCTTATAGGGTCCTTCCCAATTTGCAGCTAATTTCTCTTCAGGTTCCTTTATGTTTTTCTCGTTTTTCCTCATTACCAACTCCCCCGAATTAAACAACACCTTCTTTACCCTTCGGTCATGGTATCTTCTGACCCATTCTTTGAGTTTAGATCATGTAAATAAGCTAACTCTCTCTCTTTTCTCCACCATATCCAAATCCAAACATCGGTTCTGCTGATTGTTTGTCTCATCTGCAGCAGCCATCAGCCTTGGGCTAAGAAAAACTATTTTCGCGGGGATTACTACCTCCGAGCCATATACTAGGCTATAAAGCGTTTCACCAATAGTGGAAGACTCAACTGTCCAATATGCCCACAACACATTGGGTAATTCCCATATCCAATTACCTTCTGCCCCCTCGAGGCGTGCTCATATTCCATTTACTATGGTTCTGTTGGTCACTTCCACTTGTCCATTGGCTTGGGGGTGGTAAACTGATGTCACCTTTTGCTTAATCTGATATTCCTTGCACCACTTCTTAAAGAGATCCTGAGCAAATTGTGTTCCACTATCTGTAATGATCGTCCTTGGGGTTCCAAAATGGCACACAATGTTTTTCCAGCAAAAGGAGACAACTGTTTTTCCTCTTATGTTTGTCAGGGGCTCATACTCTACCCACTTTGTGAAATAATCAATGACCACTAATAGATATCTGAATTTTCTTAGATCTTCTGGAAAAAGGGCCCACCAGATCGATCCCCCATTAATCAAATGGCCACGAACTAGAGACGCTTCTCATCTCTTCCTGGGGAACAAGTGTTATAGGAGCATGTCTCTGACATTGGTGGTAAGCCTAGATGTATCGATTCGTATCCTCGAACATTGTCGACCAGTAAAATCCCGCTTAAATCACCCTCTTTGCCATGGATCTAGCTTTCTGGTGGCTGCCACATACCCCCTCGTGAACTTCGCTTAAAAGATAATTAGCCTCATGAGCGTTAACGTATCAAAGCAATGGCTGCAAATGACCCCTTTGGTACAACACTTCTTCCTGCAACACATATATTAGATATTTAAACCTTATCTTTCTGGCATCCGCTTCATTTTCCGGCAGGGCACCCTCTCGAACATATGCTACGAACAGTGCCATCCAGGAGTCTTCCGCTTCCACCGCTATAACTACAGGTTCTTTGAAGCTTTGTATGCTTAAAGTTTCCCTAAGTAGTTAATTCTGGGATTGGGTTCCCAAATCCGAAGAAGCGAGCTTTCTTAGAGCGTCTGCTTTATAATTGCTTTCCCTCGGAACCTGTGTTAAAGTGTATGATTTGAAAGTTTTCAACAGGTTCTTCACCACCTTGAGGTATCTTCCATTCTCTGGTCTTGTATTCCCCATTCACCTGCTGAAGCACAATTTGAGAGTCACTGAAAACCTCCAATCCTTCCACCTGCAGCTCCCTTGCGAGGTGCAATCCAGTTATCGGTGCTTCATACTCAGCCTCATTGTTAGTTTCTTTGAATGCGAAGTTCAACACATAAGGGTAATCTCTTCCATTGGGGCTAGTTAACGGAACCCCTGCTCCACTTCCTCCTGAATGTGACGATCCATCCACATACAACTTTCATACCTCCTTTCGGATCGCTTCCACCTTTTGAATAGGATCCAAACATACCTCGAGGGACTCTGTAGTTTCCACTATGAAGTCTGCCACCGTCTGTCCCTTAATCACAACTCGATGTTGATATTAGATATCATGCTCTCACATTTCCACTGCCCACTTCATCATTCTTCCTAAAATCTCTAGCTTCAACAGGATCTGTCGAATGGGGTGGTTCGTGAGCACCACTATTTTGTGTCCTTGGAAGTAGGGTCTCAATCTTTTGGCTACATGTACGAGGACTAGAATCAGTCTCTCAAGGACATTATACCTCGTTTCTGGTCCCTGCAAGGTATGACTGAAAAAGTAAATCGGATATTGAACCTTTTCTCTCTCTCTTACTAGGGTTGTATTGATTGCCAACGGTGATGCGGAAACGTACAAGTATAGTGTTTCACCCTTATCTGGTTTCATCAAGGTAGGTAGTGCCCCCAAGTGTTCCTTCAACTGCTTAAATGCCTTGACGCACTTGCCATTCCACTAAAATTTCTTGGCCCTTCAAAGAACATTGAAGAAGGGTAAGTGCTTCTCTGCCCCCTTCGATAAGAACCTGCTCAATGCTGCTAGAGACCCTGTAAGCTTTTGTACATCCTTTATTGATTGTGGGGTTTTCATTATCTTAAAAACTTCAACCTTTTCTGGGTTTACATCAATCCTCCTCTCCGAGACCATGAATCTGAGGAACTTACCCGCCTCACACCAATAACACACTTAGACGGGTTCATCTTCAAATTAGCCCCTTGAAGCCTACTAAATGTTTCCTCCAGGTCCTTTAAGAATTCTTCATAACTTTTTCTTTTGACAACCATGTCATCCACATGTATTTCCATGTTATTCCCTATCTACCCCCTGAACAATTTTTCAACCAGCCTCTGGTAAGTAGCACCTGGATTTTTTAAGCCAAATGGCATCTTCTTATAGCAGTACGTACCTACATCCGTAATAAATGATATTTTTTCCTTGTCTTCCTCCGCATTAGGATTTGGTGATACCCGTATGCGCGTCAAAGAATGCCAGAATATGATATCCAGTGATGGCTTCCACTAATTTGTCAATCATTGGTAATAGGTTACTATCTTTGGGGCAGCATTATTTAAATTGGAAAAGTCTATGCACATTCTCCAAGCCCCGTCATGCTTTGGAACCATGACTAGATTAGCAATCAATTTGGGGTAGAACACCTCCTTGATGACATCCGCCCTCGACAACTTCTCCACCTCTTTTTTAATTGCTTCAGCTCTTTCGGGAGCAAACACCCTTCTTTTCTGCTTCACTGGCTTAATCGAGGGGTCAATGTTCAACTTATGCAGTGCGAGACTCGAAGGTACTCCCTTGAGGCTAGAAGTATCCCACGAGAACACGTCTCCATACTTTCCCAACAAGTCTCTCAGTCTCTCCTTGACATCTTCGGGAATTAGCTTCCCCATAGCTACTGATCCCATATCCTAAGTAGGAATCTGTATTGTATCAGCCAATCCCACATCTGTATGTATCGTCACTACATCTCTTTGCCTTCTTGCTTCCCGCACTTCCGTAAGGTTACATTTTTTAGCCACAGTTTGATCTCCTCGAATGGATGCCACCGTCTTTTTAGTCGGGAACTTCATCATCAGGTGATAGGGTGACCAGACCACCCGATCCTGGCACATCCATGGCCTTCCTAAAATCAAAATATAAGGAGAATCGGCATCCATGACAGCTAAATTACACCTGATAGTCACCCATTTACCACCATCCGCTATGCGAACAGGCAAGGTTATCTCTCCTATGGGGAATATTGGGTTTCCTGTGAATTCGGATAAAGGGGAGGATGAATTGTTCAATTTGTTGCGCCCTATGTCCAACTGGTCAAAATACTTAGCAAACATCGCTTATACCCCGCTTCCATCATCAACAAATACCCTTCTTGTCAAAGATGTTCCAATAATGACTGAAATTACCATAGGATCCGCATTAGGTGTTTGGTCTGGTACGACATTCACTTATGAGAAAATATTCGTCTCGTCCAGTCGAAACCTCTTATGACGAGGCTCTTTAGTAGGGACCCTTTGAGCCTCTACTCGTATCACAGAATTCAAAGATCTCTCTCTCACCATGCCATTAATGAAATTAATTATCCTTCGCATGAGCAGGTTTTCCTTGTTTTGGTTATCATAATTTCCCCCTGTGGTTCCTGGGGGCTGTCCTGCCTTCCTTCCTGCCCCCTGTCTCAAACCACCTATTCTCAAGGTCTTCTATCTCCTCTTCCTCTGTTTTTTTATTGTTTCTTTTGTAAGGCTAACATTGGTTCACTCGAGGCCTCGAAGGGGTAGAATGGTTCCTGTGTCCTTGCCCTCGAAACCATCCTTTCTGTTCACACCTATTAAGCTTTATCCTCAATTGCATGCAATCGTTTGTGTCATGGACGTAATCCCTATGACGATCGCAATACCGATTTGTTTCCCTCTGGGTCACTACCAAGTTGTGGGAAATCTGCAAGGGTGGGGGTGCTCGAAACAACCCTATATGTATACTTATGATCTGTGCATGAGTTCTCTCTCCGATCGTTGGTAGCAATGGAATATATTTCTTGAATGGTGTTCTTATGGGTTCAATTAGCCTGTTTCTTGTATACTCTATATTTTTTCCCATTTTTCTGTAAGGCTATCTCTTTTCCTTCTAGTTTCCTCCTCTACCCTCGAGTACTGCTCTATAACCTCTTGAAGTTTTTTCAAGGTCTTGGGGGTGTTAGCACTCAGCTTCTTGTATAATTCTAAGTCCTGCATCCCCAGCAGGTACCCCTGGATTACCTCGTTCTCCGTTGTTTCTATCACTCCCAAGCTCTCGTCCACATACCAATGATAGAAGGCTTCCGTGCTTTCCCCTGTCTTTTTCTTTGTATGGTAGAGTTCTAACAGAATTTTGGTAAACTTCTTCTTCTATGCGTACTGGCTCAACAATGCTATGCTGAAGTATTGGTATGATTGTAGCTAGCCTCTTGGAAACCTATTGAACCACTCATGTACTTTTCCCCGCATGTAGCTTCCTACCAGCTTGCATGTCAATTTCTCATCGAAATCCCTCAAACTCATCAAGCCCAGGAACGTCTAGATGAACTCTCGAGGGTCAGTCTCACCATTGTATGTGGGAATTCCTTCTGAAGGCTTCACTTCTATTGGCCATCAAACCCCGATGATCATCGAGCTGAAAGGAGACCCCGCAACTTGGCCTAAGGGTCCAATCAACCTATCCAATTCTCTTCTTAATGATTCACTTGATTCGAGGGGGTTCCTGTTGCCCCCCTGGCATGTTCAACCCCCTATTGTGACCACCCAACTGAGGCACATAAGGAGGTTGAGTCACTCCATATCCGAGGTTCATCCAAGGCTGTCCAAAATTTGGATGTAGTGGTGGTTGGACATAGGGATTGTAAAGCCCCTGGCTAATTCCCATACTTCCATATGCTTGCATGGAAGAAGAGGTCATTATCTCGTATGCTGCTCCTGGATCGGCCAAGTCGAGGGTCAAAGCAGATGGGGCTAGTAGAGGTAACGAATATATAGGGCCATGTGAGTAACCAGGAATAGAATGATAGGGCCTAGCTTGTAATGGCTCTCCAGCATATACATGATAAGGATAGGCTATTGGAGGTTGCAAGGTCCACCCCATAGTTATTTCTACAGGTGAGGGTGGAAATACTCTGTGTGTGATCCTATCATCCCTCGGAGGAGGGGTAACTCGATAACCAGTCACAACCAAGACCTAAGCTGCTCATTCTATATCTTGATTCGGGGTCACCCTTCCCGCATTTTGATTTCCTTACCCGTGCTGGCCATAGGCTTCCATATATGAATCTCCCGAAACCTCCATAAACCTTCCATCCCTCGGATCGGTTACCCCTTCAAGCAAGGATTTGGGGTTTCTTTGCTCTTGCTCTCCCATCATTTCCAACATCCTCGAGGGACCTGACACATAATTCTGGATTGTTTCCAGGGTATTTGCAACAAATGCAACTGAGATTCCCCCCCCCCCCCTCATGGTTTACGACTGTAACAGGCTCAGCACGCAACTCCATTCCTGACGTTTGAAAGTTAGACATTATGATAACCTTGACACGGGCGTTATTTTTTGCTCCTAAATTCTCAGTTGTTAACCTTGGTGGAGATCCAGCCCCCTTACCTATCAACCTCAACCTTTCACTCATTCAAACAACCGTGGACATAAACTCTCAAAACCCTTGATCCGGCTTAGTCGTCCCCATAGACGGTGCCACTTGATGCATCTCGAACAACCGACCGGTTCGTGGGCCTGAGTTCTTCTCATTCTAACTTACAATAACACTGTCCCTGGGGGTTGCAGGGGTCAGCACTCTGGTGCCTAAGTTAGTCCAAGAGTCCAATACGATTAAGACAGAATGAATGATAAGTAAATGCGTACCTTGTATTTATACTCTGTGTCCTGAATAACGTTCTCCTTAATTATGGCCCTTAATTACCCATGAATGCGGTAATTACGTTAGGGCATTAAATATTCTCTTAGCTGGACTGCCACATCTTAGGTCCAATGGCCTTCTTGTGCTTAACCTCTATGAGGCACCCATAATGTAAAACCGTTAAAAAGCATTAAATCTAAGGAAATACCATAATAAGACCATAGCACAATGACAAAAAAAAGAAAAGGACATTCTTAACAATGATAATACAAAATCAAGACTATATAAATGACAGAAGGAGAAGTTGATTATGAAAAAAGACTTATAGAAAATTCAGAGCAAACCTTAAGGCAGTTTTTTTATGCAATAAGCATACACCACTCCATAAAAAATTTGGAGCAGAATGATGACACGCGGTCATAAAGGAGACTGATAAAAAAAAACTCCCAAGAAAAGGGGAAAAAATAAACCGCAGCCATCACCCCGCCGTCATGACCCGACTTTAAGTGATAACTCCTATCTGCCGAGGATGCCCGCCACAACTGACTCCACAACGGAGCTGTGACTATTATTATTTGTGATGGATAAATACCAAAGAAGTGTTATCTTTTAAAATTCTTAAGTCCAAACCCACTCTGTTTCCCGTCAGGGGTTGGACTTAGAGAGACATGTTGAGGTATGAGGTCATGCACCTTCACGTGAACAAATCTCAACCGTCTATTATTACTTATGAGAAGGCATGTGAAAAAGTGGAATTAATGGTAGGTGGATGAAGAACGTCTGGTTGTGGGAAAAAGGTAGGTGCACACCTCCTGACATTCCATGGCGTGCACGTCTCTCCCTGGCATGCAGTAGATAGGGCGACAACCATCGGTCTATGAGATCTCTATAAAAGGAAGGTACTGTCTCTTTTATGCAAAAGGCATTATATATTAATGAGATGATATCCAATCTAGCTAACTTGAGCATCAAGACTAATAGAATAGAAACATGATAAGGAAAGTATTCCTAATCCTTTTAGGATTGAAATATTGCATTCCTTGTATGATTGTGATGCCTCTATTACTCATCTATAAATATCATAACACAGAGCCAACATCAGTGTGAGTTTTAAATTCTATCATGGTATCAAAAGGGTTTATCTAAACCCTAATTTTTTCAAATACCTAATATCTAAAATTTTTATCAGCCCCTTCCTTTTCTAAAAATTTGTCGATCGTAGTCTTGTTATTTTAGCTATCTTGATCTGCTAGTATCGCTGTTGTGCTCTAACCTATTGTCCAACGGTCTTCACTGAGCGTCAATCACCTGTTTTAAATCCCCGATTTATTTAAGACTTCCAAATTTGCGCTACACTGCGATACCTTTTGTACTGTTGCTATTACTATCAATTGTCTTCCTACTCTAGTGTCGCTGGTCAGTCTCTTCTCTCTGTTATTTTTGGTTCTACGTCTGATTACTCCAATTTTCATTTGTTAAGCTGTCATATTTTTCCGTATATGTGTCACGCAGTTTGCCATGCATTTTCTAGGGTTATACTCCCTCCACCCCAACTATTTTTACGGAGAGAGAAATAGGAAGTTTTTAAGGATCGATTATTATATGTTTTCTTGCCCATGTGCTGGTGGTGTACCTTCATTTTACTTTCATTTTCCATTTAATTTTGTCATTTTTCAACATTAAAAATAAATAAAATCTGATAAAAAAGAAAATAAAGTGAAGATTGTGAAAATAGGCAGGACGAGTGCAAGAATAATTGGAACGGATGGAGTAACTCTCAGTATATGGTTTATCATTGCTTTGATCCCGTGACTAAGAAGAATCATCTAACTCATCATTATCTATTTAGTGAATCATTCTTTCCCTTTGCTTGCCTTGGGACGTCAACTTACCTTTGTCTCTTCGAAAGTTTTTGAGTTGCCTCCACCATTTTCACATCATATTCTACTTGTTGATGATCCTGATTCGGATGCCTTCAGTCCATCCACTGCGCCTTATCCCTACTTGTCATCACCTATGTCGAACATGTCATACACCACTTCTGTTGGTTCTCACACGTCATCGTTGCCTCACGCGCCGCCACTGATACCTGAATATCACGCGCCTCTCGCACCATTGGCCACCTTGTCTGTGCCATCTGTGTTCGCCGGCATGCTATCTATTGCTACTCTAACAATGTTGCCTCGTCTCCTCAGCATGTTTCTCATCGTCATATGACTACTCAATCCAAGACAGGATTTCTCAAGCACAAAGAATATCCTGATTATGAGATTTTTGGTATTTTTAGTGATATATTTATTCCACAACTATCATTCGGAAGTCATGGATCCTAACTAGTTTGCTGCCATTGATTCCCGGGTTTGATTATGTTCATACCTTCAATTTGGTGCCACAGCTTCCACGATTTGTACAGTCTTATCTCTTGTTGTCATTCAGAAGTGCCATATGCATAAGTTGGATGACATAATTCCTTTCTGAATGGTTTTCTTGATTCACCAGTTAACATGGATCAACCTTCTGGCTGTAGAGTTTCCTGCAGCTTAATCACGTCTCGTCTACGCAAGGCTATTTATGGTCTGAAACAAGCTCCTCGTGCTTGGTATTAGTGCCTGAGTTCATTTCTCCTTAGCCTTGGCACCGTATGTGTTTTATTTACACGTCTATGTTTGTTTTTGCGAAGGGTCACTCCTTGCTATGTAATTTGGTTTATGTTGATGTCATCAATATCACGGGAATTGATGGTGCTCTTATTCGTAAATTTATTGTGCAAGTCAATCGTGAGCTATGATCATTGTTGCATCATTTTTTGGGTTTAGAGGTTGTTCTTACTTCAGATGGCTTATTCCTTCGCCTGGAGAGATATGTGAAGTTGATGGATGCAATACCCATTTCCATTCCTTTTATGGCATACTTCCAGTTGATAAGCTCTACCATAAGTCTTTTGGAAGTCTCATTCTTTACCGCTCTTTGGTTGGCACTCTCCAAGTATTTGAAGATTATATGTCACGGCTTGTCTTATGCAGTCAATACGGTCAGTCAATTTATGTAGACTCCTACTGATGACATTTTCAACGTTGTTACTCAGATTATGCGCTACATTCATTGCACTCTTCACTTTGGTCTCTCTTTTTACGTTAATCTGTCTACCCATGCAGTTCTTAGTTATTCTAATTTCGACTGAACTTGTTCTGTGGAGACTCGTAAGTGTACTTATGGTTACGCCATTTTCCTTTATGGTAATCTAGTATCTTGGAGTGTTAGAAACAACCTATGGTGTCTCATTCTAGCTAGGAATCATAATATCATTCTATGGCAAATATTGCACCTGAATTTGTTTGGATGATGAATTTTCTTTGGGATCTTTATATAGCATCTTATGTGTCGCTTGTGCTGCTGTGTGATAATTTTAGTTCTCTCTTTCTTGCTCAAAATTCAATTTTCCATAAGAGATGTAAATATACTGATATTGATTATCATTTTGTTCGTAAGATGGTGGCTTATTTCTCAATTTACTTTTTTTTGTGTAAGATCAATATGCAAGAAAATGCAAAAAGAACATAAAACGTACACTGAAGTTCAAATAAAATATAAAAATTTAGAACATAAATTTGTAAATTTTAATCAAATGTACTAATATATACTTTCATTTTTTTTTTTGAAAACATGACTCTTTACTAGAAATAAAGTTGGTTAAAATAATAATATTCACGTGAGACATGTGAGAATGGGGGAGTTGATTATTGCTTCTGAAATAGAAAAGGGAAATGAAAAGGCTTGGTACAAGGTCAATATCTTAGCTGGTTATAAAGAAGAAGACGATTAAGGAGGGGACTAATTAAGGTGAGATGTAACGTAGCATTTGATTAATTAAACCAAATGAACAAAAATTTGTTATTGACTTAAACTAGATAAAACCCGTGCAAACATGAACGTGAATTTAAATGTTACTATATACAAATGAATCTAATTATTTTTTAATATAATTTAATTAGTTCACAAAATATTAATAAATATTACTTTAGCAAGACAACATTATCAACATTGCATGCATATGGATTCAATAGAATATAAAAAAAATCAAAATTTAAATATTTGATTATAATATTGTGTCATTGTACGATTCATGATAAAAATGTATTTATATTATTTTTTGAATAAAGAAGACTTCTCATTACCAAAAAAAAGTTCAAGTACAAAGCGATAAAAATCCAGTTTTCTACACCCATATATCCTCCTCATCCGGTCCTATCATCCACCGAACAACCTTGGGCCTCAATTTCAATTTCATCCACAATCTATACACAATATTTTCTATGATATTCTCTACCATATTTATAGTATTGTCCCTAACAAAACTTTTTCATTCCTCCTTGTCCAAACTTCATACAGTACTTTAGAAATGGTGATTTTCACCACATGTATCCTTTCCCTATGCATTGCTCCATAATCTTTGCATTTTCGGTATCCCATCTTCCCGGACATCTATGTACTCCCATCCATCCCAACACTAATCTCCAAACTTGCTTTGTCTCCTCACATTGAAGGAATAAATGTTGTGCATTCTCATCTGCATCATAGTATACACATTTCCCTTCTTGAATCAAGCCAAACTTAAGAAGCATGTCCTTTATTGCCCTGCCATCCATAGAGTAAACTGTGCTCTAGGTGTAGCAGGATTTCCATAAAACAGCATGCTCCATTCCACTTTTACCTGCTTCCTTAACAGCTCTTTGTAGATTTTCCTAGTTTTAAACTTTCCTTCCATCTCCTTCCAAGCCTTCAGATTTTGCACACCATCTCTGCATTCAAGCAGTCTTTTCATCATTCAGGATCCATTGCTAAGCACAGTGGCGGAATCAGGATTTTTTTCCAGGTGGGGCTGGACGGACGGACGGTGGTGGGGCGGCGTTCGGAGTCTCAGCCGGTGGTGGGACGGCGGCGGCGGCAGCCGGAGCTGGAGGCTAGAACGTTGGGCACAAACAGAAATTTGGGTTTGTGGCTGCTGAGAGTGTTTTGTGGCAAACTTTGGGTAATCCATTTTTAGATTTTGACCCAATACAAATACCCAAATTTTAAATTTCAATTTTCTTTTTTTCTTCTGCACTAATCAAAACGACATTGTTTGACTTGAGCCAAAATGACGTCGTATTGATGTATTATGGGCCAAAAAAAGAAGGCCTTCAGCGGTCTTCTTCCCTAATTGCTTATGCCAAAAAAATAAAAAATGCCGAAAAAGCTCTGCTCCACCGCCGGAAAGCACTTTTAACCACTACTACCATGGCGCCGAAATCTCAGGTAGGGCTGGAGCCCTACCACATGCCATGGTAGTTCTGCCCATGGCTAGGCATTCTCATAGTTTGAAGACTCTTACCTTTTATGTAGTAAGAGTGCACCCATCTCACCCAAAGCCTATCAGCTATATTGCTCAAATTCCATAACAACTTAGCCAGATGTGCGTCATTCCATTCCTCCAAAGCAATCATGTTCAGCCCTCCTGCCTTTTTTCCTTTGCAAATCTTATCGCAAGCAACATGACTCTTCCTGGTTAAATTCTCTTATCCACTGCACAAAAATAATCTATAAAGAACTTCTATATGCTTTATAACTTTTTTTGGCAGAGGCAAACATTGCATCCAATAGATGGTAATAGAAAACAACACACTCTTGATAAGTTGAGCTCTCCTTGCATTGATCAAAAGTCTGGAACTCCAATGCTTTATCCTTCCTACCATATTCTCTATCAAATGTTGGCACATGTGAACTGATAGCCTCCTGCTTGTCATAGGTACTCCCAGATATCTTAATGGTAATTGGCCTTCTTGAAAACTTGTGCAGTGCTGAATTTCATCCTTTATACAACCATCTACACCACAAAAAAATACTCTGCATTTTCCCAGATTAACCTCCAATCATGTGGATAGTTTGAACTTTTGAAATGCAGTCATCATAGCTAATATTGTTTTCTTATCAGCTTTTGAGAAAAGCAATAAGTCATTAGCAAAGCTCATGTTGATGATGCTCAGTTTTTCACACCTTTCATGGAATTTGAATTGCTTATCTTCCTTCAATTCCAGTAGACTTCTGAAGAGATACTCCATAACCAAGACAAATAGCAATAGTCAAATGGGATCACCTTGCCTCAGCCCCCTTTTTGCTACTAAAAGTTCTGATGCCTCTCCATTCACCATATACCTGTAGGACACTGTATTAACATATTTCATAATCCAGCTCACAAAATTTTAAGGCAGCCCAACTTCTTTCAAAATCTGCTCTAAAGTACACTAGTCAACTGTGTCATCTGCTTTATGCAAATCCAACTGCAGGAAGCATTTAGGAGGTCCACATTTTCTTGTATATCCCCTAATCAATTCATATGCAAGCATAAAATGTTCATGGATCCCTCTACCAGGCACAAAAGCAGCCAGTGTTTCATCCACCAAATCCTCCATTATAGTATTCAGCCTAGAAGTTAGAATCTTAGAGATTACCTTATAAAAGGTAGTGCAGCATGAAATATGACTGAAATCTGTCACCTTTTTTGCATCAACTTTCTTTGGGATTAATGTTACAATGTTATAGTTGACTGCCTTGTACATATTCCCATCTTAAAAAAAACTTAGCTTTTACTGTATCCTTTTTCATAGTTTCCCAGTTTGACTTAAAGAACTTGGAATTAAAACCATCCAAACCTAGTGCTTTTAGCTCCCCAATGCTTTTTATAGCATTCCAAATTTTCTCCTCAGTCACATTTTTCACCAGGTTCCTCCTGTCTTCTGGATGTACAGTTTGCCCTTCCTCATCACTCTGATATCCACTCCAGTCAGTTTTTTTTACGACTACTCCCACAAGTTTTTCATAGAACTGTACAATACTTCCAGAAATCTCCGCCTAATCAATACTAATGGAGCCATTATCATTTTCCAGCATATGAATCCCTGATTGCATATTTTTCTCCTTTACCGTGGCATGAAAATAACTGTTATTTCCATCCCCTAACCTTAACAAGTTAACTTTTACTTTTTGTCTTTCAATTTTATCACCTATATCATTCCACTTCAGAACTTCATGTGTGCATTCAATAACTCTGCCAATCTTCTGAGCATTCATCTTCTCAGAATTTAAATCTTGTTGCGCATCCATCAGCTCACTTCTGGCTTTCTGCAACTTAGCTTTAACTCCAATTACATCTCTCATATGATTTCTCAGTTCCTTATGCAATCTCATCAATTTTTTCCACAAAACATACATTGGATCACCATATATGGGGCTCTTTCCATTTATCATATATAATCTCCTTAATTCCATCCATCTTCATCATACAATTCATAAATCTTAACATTGTGTTCTTCTTCCTCCTTTCTTCTTCTATATTGATACTCAGCAAAGCATGGTCCAAAACTCCATATTCTTCTACTTTGATCAGTACATTTGAAAATTTCTAGAAACATTCTGTGTTACCTGTCACTCTATATCAATTCTAGAGTAGATAGTACCATCTTTGTGTCTATTACACCAAGTATAATATTCACCCCTCATATCACACTCCATCAATTCGGTTTGTTCATCATCTCCTCCATATCAGCATATTCAGTTCTGAGCACAACATTACATCCAATTTAGTCTACTGTTTTCAGAACATTATTAAAACCACCCAATGTTATCCATTCTCCATCCACCTGGTTCTTCAAATTTTCCATGTCTTTCCATAAATTCTTCCTCCGTGAAAGAAAGCTGCCTGCATATACTGTCGTCATCTCTAAAACTTTCTCTTTCTTCAAATTAAACACCTCACGGTGTATATACTAATCTGAGCATTTCACCTTTTCAATCTCCACCTTGTTTCTATCCCACATGATCTAAATCCTGCCATTTGGATGCTCACTGTAATTATCTTCAAAGTTCCATCTCAATCCAAACTTTCTCTTAATTTTTTCAGCATTTTCTAGTTTAACCCTTGTTTCAATGATCAAGACAATTGTAACTTTCATTCCAATGAGATGGGAGCTAATCTCATTATTTTTAGCTAGTTTATTGAGCTCACTTACATTCTACGAAACTATCATGGGACATGCCCATTATTATCTACAAGGACACTTGAAACCTGCAGATGTGATGGATAATCCCAATGATTCATATTGCCTTTTTTCTCCTGTTTCTCCCTGTCCTTCAGCATTGCATTCCCCTTCACACCATTCTCTTTTTCACTTTGAACTTTGAACTACATCAGTATTTTTCTTCCCCCTTATCACTATATTACCATTTCCTTTTTTCAATCTCTTTGCCTTCATCCTTTTGTTCCTGTTCATTCTTCTCAGCTTCAGCATCTTTTTTCACTACCCACTTCCTCACTATATTTTTTGCTGCCTCCTTTTCTTTACATATATGCCCTCCCAACTAGCATATTTCACAGTATGGTGGCCTCCATTCATACTCAATCTCCTGTTTCGATTTCTCACCATTCAGGTCTTTTATGTTGATATTTTCCTTCAGCTTCTGAGTTATATCAATATCTAGTAGGATTCTAGCATAAGACACCCTTATCTTGTTTGTTGTACATTCATATGTAACCAAGGGGTTTGACTACCTATTTTACCCAAACTTCTAGCTCCCCACAGATGAAGGGGAAGGCCGAGTAGTTTCACCCAAATAGGCCATGTCCTAATCATGTCCTTCCTGAGTTCAAAATTTGGTTTCCATGGGTGAACGAACATTGACATATTATAGATCATATAGGGGCCTTTACCATAAAAACATTTGTGTTCCCCTTAGTCTTAAACCTCATCAGGAAATAACCTTCTTCATTATAATACAAATCAGGTAAGGCAATAAAGGAACAAAATCTCACCATAAAACTCTTCACAGCCGACATAGCAAGGTCACCATCTATTACACACATAATCAGAGAGTTTTCCCATAATTTAATTTCAGATCTAATATAATCCTCTTCAATTTCCACATCAATTTCACCATTCACAATTACAGGAGAATTTAAATCAATTTTCATTCCATTTCCCTGCATTCTGTCACCCTTAATCACATCTACCCACAATCGGTTTTCAGTGCCAACATCAGTTTTAACAGTAGGTTTTAGAATTACCTCAGAACGTTGTTCACACGCTACCTCTAGTATCTTAGCTCCAGAATCTTGTACTTGTTCTGTCACATTCTTCCCTCCATTATAATCAGTCCCAGCTTGTCCATCACTGCAATCAATCCCATCTTGCAATTTCTGCATCTCCTTGCTCGTACTAGTACCCACCACCTGGACTGTACTCTCCCTCCTAATCACCGGTATGACTACCTTAATTTTTGGTCGTCCATGACCTTGCTTCATGTTCACATAAATTCACACTGTTAGTATGTGTTAATCGCCCACAGTAGATGCAAAAAAGTTGACTTATACACCGTTATTACTATATTTATATTATTATCATATAACTTTTTATGAAAAAATTGAATATTTAAATTAGATGATAATTTTTACTAATTAAACTCTATTCAATTGAGTTATACATGCCCATTTTCTTCTTCCTACAACAGTATTTTTTTTAATATATTGCGATTCATTGATAACATTGTGCTATTGTCACTACCATGGTCAATGGATCATTTCCAACCAAAAAATATTCTAGAGAATGCCATTTAAAAAAAACATTCTAGGGAAGAACAAAAAAAATCCATGGTCAACGAATATTGCACTCTGTATATCATTTTCAGACAAAATATACAGTAAAAGGTTGGACATTTCCATTAGCACTAGCGATGAAACAAGGGTCAAATATAAGGAGGGGCTCATTTATAATGATAAAAAAAATTTTGTACGTTAGATCTTAAAATTTTAAACTAGAGATAATAACAGCCAGTGGCGGATTTAGAAAATAAATTCAGTAGGGGCACATTAATAATAGTTAATAATATATTAGAAAATAAAATATATATTGATGAAACTTAAATGAGTGCGTCTATTGAAAGACGGTCTTTCCATAAGTCTTGGAAAGACCTAGGTTTAAAGTGTAAATTAGATAAAATTAAGATTAAATTTTTGGGTTGCATGAACCGAGTTATAAATTTTATAACGACTACATGTTACATACTAAATTTTTAATATTACAACTAAGACCTTTTACCTTTTATTATTCGAATTAAACCCCGTCTTTCCATAAGCCTATGAAAAGACCGTCTTTCCCAAGACTTTACCAACTTAAATCTCATTATAAATAATATAATATTACAATATTTCCCGATCAATAATATTACAATATTTTTATGACAGGTAGTTAACACAACATTTTTCAATGCGGGCGATTTCTGATGCGACACTTTGAAAAATCCATTCCTCGTCGGAATTCCCGATTGGCGTTCTTCGTCGCCAATATGGGCAGATCGGGAAATAAGCGAGGTAGGAAGCCAAAGAAACTTGATGGACGGCTCGTGAGGGATGAAACTAAGGATATAAGTACGATTAAATCTAGGGTTTCTGAGGTTTTGAAGATGGGTGACAAAGAAATTAAGAGGAAAACTAAGAAGAAACAAGATGGAAGGAATTTAGTGATGCAATCCAAGGGTGTTCAAACCCTAACAGAATTGGGAAAAATTGTCGAAGAAAAGATGGAAGGCAAGAGACTGTCCTGGGGTGACAGAGTAGATGTGGAAGAATCTCAATATTGGGCGTCCCTCTTTGAAAATTAGCAAGAAGTAAGAAAGTACGAAACAATAAACATTGAAGGCATGGAGTTAGGAGAAATTACTGATGAAGATGTGGAAGTAGGGGCTAAACTTTGGGAAAGTTGTGGTCTGCAAAACAATGGGATGTAATCCCCATTTAAGGTAGTTGAAGGCTTTTTGCTTAGAATCTGGGGAGAGAAAATAGTGAAAATGTGGCAACTACATAGGGGGGGTCTTTATGGTGAAATTGAATTCTACTGCTGTCTGTGATGAAATAGTTGAAATGGGTATGTTGATTTTTTTTATGGGAAACCTGTAATTGTGAAAAAATGGGATAGAAATTTAGAAGTGAATGAGCCTTATATAGTACCTGTTTGGATACAATTCTCTAATCTTCCATTTATTTACAGGAAACCTAAATCTATTTAGAAAAAAGTCAGCCCCCCTGGAAAGCCTATTTTCCTAGATAGAGCCAGTGTTGAAAAGGAACAATTAGCTTATGCTAGAATTAAGTTGGAACTTGGAAGTGATAATTGGCGAGACAATTCCTGAAAAGGTTCTGTATGTGAATGAGAGGAAAGTCATTGTTCAACAGGAGGTAGTATTCAAATAGAAACCTGGTATATGCTCTGAATGTAAGATGTATGGACACCAAGGTTTTGAATGCAGGAAGAAAGAACGGAAAGGTGTAGGGAAAACTCAGGTCTACCTGAAAAAAGTGACTGTGGCAAAAGCAGACATGAAAATGGGGGATAAGGATAAAGTTCTAGTGCAGGCCATCACTGGTGAATCTTAGAAGACTGAAAGTTCTGTCCATTCATTAGGGCAAAATGTGAAGAAAAGTGAGTTGGGCCAGGGCAGTAGGAGGGCATAGGGGACATATCTATTACAAGTGAAAATGTGATGAATTTGGAGTTGAATAGGGGGCAGAGGAAGGAAAAACCTCCTGATAATGAAAAATATTTCATTATGGAATATTAGAGGTTTCAATAAAAAGGGAAAGCATAATGAGGTGACGAAGTTTAGTTCGAGAAACCTCATTAGCTTGCTGGGACTTCTAGAAACAAAAATCCAAAAAGAGAAGGAAGGGGATGTATGGAGAAAAGTGAGACTTGGCTGGAATATGGTGACCAACAGTACAGATGAAAAAAAGACCAGTTTATTGATTTGGAGTGTAATCTCAAATATGAAAATAGTGCATTCTTTTGTACTATGGTTTATGGCTTTACCACTGCCTTGAAAAGGAAAAGCTCATGGAACTTTTTAGTTAAGTGGGATAGAATGGGTAAGCCCTGGTCCAGGTTGAGGAAAAGGAGATGGAGGATTTTCAAATGATGGTTGAAGACTTGGAATTGAATGAAATCAGAAATACAGGGTCAACATATACCTGGAGTAATAGAAGAAGTGGTGATGAAAGGGTGATGAGTAGATGTGAATAATGTCTGGCTACTAAAACATCAAGAAGCTTTTTGTGAAGTTAAAAATCAGCTCATCTCTGACCACCTTCCCCTGGTGATAAAATTTAGTAAGACGTGTGAATTTATGAGAAGACCCTTCAGGTTTTTTAACATGTGGACCAGTTTTGATAGTTATGAAGAGATGGTGATTAAAGTGTGGAGAATGGAGAAAGTTTGTGATATGGAAGATGTAGCATTGGCATTGAGAAGATTGGAGAAACCTCTGAAAGTACTCAACAAGTCTGAATTTGATAACATCAGTAGACAGTCCGCGGATGCACAGTTGAAATGGGAGAAAAGGCAAATGGAGTTAAATGTGAACCTAGGCTCAAGAGTTATGCAGGAGAGAAAGCAGTCTGCTAGACATACTGCTGCAAAATTAAAAGGAATTTGAATTTAGTTTTCTTCAACAAAAAACTAAGTTACGGTGGTTACTGGATGGAGATAGACCAACAAAATTTTTTTATAACTCTCTGAAGAAAAGGCATTACCAGAACAGAATCTTCTCTCTGAATATAGATAGGAAAGGGGTCTGTAATCAGGAGAAAATAGAAGAGAAGTTGATTATGCATTTCAGATCACAGTTAGGGATTAAGGAAAAAGTGTGGTATTTAGGATAGTATCGTTCATCAAGGTCATATTTTGAATTTGAGCCATCAGATGAAACTGATAAAGCCAGTGGAAAAGTCTGAAATCAGGAAAGCATTATGGGGAATCTGTGCATCAAAAAGCCCGGGGAAGGATGGTTTTTCAATCCATTTTCAAGTATTCATGGGAGGACATTGGAGATGATATATCAATAGCAGTTCATGGCTTCTTCAAGGGAAAAGATATTCCAATGATCTTCAGGAATTAAGTTGATCTGAAATGCATAATGCATAATGCACAGACTCTTAATTAAGACAAGTAATCATGTGAGTATTTTGTAAAACTAATAAACTTCTTCAAAATTTATGCTGAAATTTTCTATATACTAAGAGCATATACACAAGAGTTCGTCTCTTGAAAGACGGTCTTTCCATAAGTTATGGAAAGACCAAGGTTTAAAGTGTAAATTAGAAGAAATTAAGATAAAATTTTTGGGTTGCATGAACCGGGTTATAAATTTTATAACTACTACATGTTTCATACTAAAACTTTAATATTGCAACTAAGACCTTTTACCTTTTATTATTCTAATCAAACCCCGTCTTTCCATAAGCCTATGGAAAGACCGTCTTTCCCAAGACTTTGCCTATACACAATTATTTTTTTAAAATGAATTAAAAATAGAACTACCAAACATTAAGGGTGGGATTAGTGGGGGTACGTGCCCCTGGTGCCCCCACCCTAGATCCGCCAGTGCTAACAACAATTCATGATTAATTGATTGAATAAGAAAAAATTAATATTAAAATTTTGATCCAAAAATCTAAATTCACCATCTTAGACAAATAAATAATAGTCAAGTGCTCAAAAGACCCTAAGTTTAGAGTATAAATGCCAATATAACCCTGCAAAATGAGAATATATCAAAATAACCCTAACTTTATGATAAAATGTGCAGTTATAACATTTTGTCACTATTTCAGTGTTGACTCATCAATTTGACCGGACCTGAAATGATTAAAATAGCTTATGGAGACAAGGGTATTTTCATCATTTCAGGTCCCGTCAACACCCAAATTGATGAGTCAACTGCCGGAATAGTGACGAAAGGTTATAACTGCACATGTTGCCATAAAATTAGGGTTAGAAGTGTAAAAATCCATAAATTATAATTGACTAAAATATTTTTTGGTCCCTAACATATGACCTAATACCATCTTTTGGTCCCCGAGACCAAAACCACATTCTTTTAGTACCCTAAAAATTCAAAACGATTTGTTTGGTCCCAAGACGGTTTTCAAGGTGGTTTTGGGGACCAAGAAATGGTATAAGATCACAAGTTATGGACCGAAAAAATAATTTAGTCTACTTGAAAATTATCTGAAATCTGGTTAAGGGACCAAACAAGTCGTTTTAAATTTGTTGGGCACTGAAAGGACGTGATATTGGTCTGGGGTCATATGTTAGGGACCAAAAAAATAATTTAATCATAATAATTACACAGTCTAAAAAATATCAATATTTTGTAGTTATTAATTATACAAATTAAAGAAATTTAAAATTTATGAAAAATAAATTTAATATTATAATATATTATAATATATCTTAATGATTTTTTTTGATATTTTCATTAATCATTTATTCATATGTACTAAAATTTGTAATTTTTAAAGATTAATTAACAAAATTTAAATAAATTCGTACAAGGAAAATTGCAAGTAAAATTTACATAGTATTAAATAAAAAATTGAAAATATATAAAAATAAAATATTTAAGTACTACATTTAATATATATATATATATATATAAAGACTTTTATACTAAATTTTTTCTCAAAATTAAAAATTTATCATAAACATTTATATAAACGAACAAATTTACTCCATATATTATTCCATATGTTTAACATAGTAATTTTTTATATTTTTGTAGGCAAATTCAATTGCGTGGAGAGAATTGATTGCAAAGAATAATTAAAGGAATGAGTAGATGAAAAAGGATTCACTTACTAACATGAAAAGAAGTTTTATAAAGTCAAAAAGACAAACCAAAATGGAAAGTGTATCAAATTTAAATAAATGTTGTAAGAATAAGTATCATGAAAGAATTTCCGTGAAAATGGAGATTGAGAATTCAAAACAATCCACATGACAAAAATGTGTGCATCCTCATAAATAGGCTAAGATTAATTAATCATCAATTGAAAAGTATTTAAGTATGGGAAGAGAATTGAAAATCTTGGGGAAAGAGCTTTGCATTGTTAATTAGGATTAACTTTGAAGAATATTAATTTTTTAGTTATTTTTCTGAAACTGGAGTGGAATTTTGTATGAGTCACACGTGACAACAGTGACCTCTTTTAATATATTCTGTAGACATTAAAATAATATATTTTAAGGAATTAAATATCTTTGATATTATCATTAATCATATATTGATATGTACTAAAATATGTTATTTCTAAAGATTAATTAACAAAATTTAAATAAAGTTGTATACAGAAAATTGCAAATAAAATTTACAGAGTACTAAATAAACAATTGAAAGGATTACAAACAAAATCTTTAAGTACTATATTTTATATTTATATAAATCATTTTATATTAATTTTTTTCTCAAAATTAAAATTTATTAGAAACGTGCATATAAATGAACAAATTTACTCCATATATTATTCCATGTGCTTAACATAGTAATTTCTGATATTATTGTAAGCAAATTAAATTGAGTGGAAAGAATTGACGGTAGAGAATAATTAAAAGAATAAGTAGATAAAACTATTCACTTACTAACATGAAAAGAAGTTTGATTAACTTAAAAAGATAAACCAAAATACAAAGTGTATCAAATTTAAAATAAATGTTGTAAAATTAAGTATTATGAAAGAATTTCCATAACAAATGGATATTAAGAATTCAAAACAATCCACATCCACATCCACTGGCGCATCTAGGGTGAGGGCAATAGGGGCACGTGTCCCCACTGCCCCCACTGCCCCCACCATTAATGCTAGGTAGTCCTATTTTTTAATTTATTTTTAGAATTTTAATTGTATACTCACCCTATCCCACAACTAATGTCCACTCACTTTTGGTTCAATATTTAAGAAAGCTGATTTGACTTAACTAATATTCACTCAATTTTATTAAAATGGGTAAGCTTCAAAAGTGACCAAAACTTGTGGGATGAACTAAAATAGAAAAGTGGAAAATAGTTGTGGGGCAGAGGGAGTATGTATTTTCAATATAAAGTTAAATTTTCAGTAGCAACTTTAAAGAAATTTATTAGTTGTACATTTTTTTATTTTATCCATTTCAATTACTATCATAATAATAGACTTCATTTTTTTCTCTTTATTTTCTATTAAAAGTATTGGACGTTGTTTTTATATTTATAAATTTATAATTTTGGCAGGTTGAAAAGTCATTTTATTCATTCATCATCATGAAATAAAATACTTACATGATTACTTGTCTAATAGTTTGTTTGCATTCTCATTGTTTAAATTAGTTTATTTCAAAATAATTTGCAAGAAAATTATTGATAGAAGGATTTATTTATTTTTTTGAAAACAAATATATCTATAGATATTAGAAAGGTTTACATATAAGTCTCCCTAAATTTAGGGCTGACTCGTGTACATCTTGCAACATATTTCTTCAAAGAAAAAAGAACAATAACTAGAGAAGTTTAGTTTTAGGAATAGTAAGATTATATTTTTAATCTCAGAAGGTGCAGATTATGCATTGTTTATAGAATTAATCAGCAGAGTGGAGTCCGAAAATATTCGAATGTGGTCCTTATGTGCTCTCACTGCTGCTTGCAATGCTCTCCAAATGGTAAAAAAATGATGAAATCTCCAGATCTGAAATCGAACGACTGTCCATGGAAGATGAGACATAAGGGAAGAAAGTTTCATCAAAACGAACGTGGCGAGATATATATATGCGTCCAGAAGTCTAGTCGAGATATTGGAAGCCCTTGTGACGAAGGTTGTATCCAATAAAAACACAGGGAATGGATCGGGGTGCAAACTTATCAGTAGCAGTGGCACGCAGACATGGAAATGCACGGCAACCAAACGGGTGAAAGAGGGTATAGTTAGGCACATGACCAAAAACAACCTCAAAAGGTGATTTGCCACTCAGAACTGAACTAGGCAGACGGTTAATAATGTAAACCGCAGAGGAGAAAGCTTCCACCCAATAACAATGCGGCACAGAAGAGTGAAAAAGCATGGCAAGACCAGTCTCTGTGATGTGGCGATGCTTCCGCTCAGCCCGACCATTCTGAGCAGGTGTATAGGGCGAGGACATCTGATGATGAATGCCACATGATATGAGATGAGCCTGAAGTCGGTGATTAGTAAACTCGGTGCCACCACCGGTCTGAAAAATTTTAACCCTAGCAGAAAACTGATTCTCAACGAATTTCTGAAACTGGATAAAAGTGTCATAGAAATCCGACTTACACCGCATCGGAAGAAATCATGTGAATCGCGAAAAATCATCAATGAAAATGGCATAGTAAGAGAAACCGTCGATAGATAAAACAGGAGCTGGTCCCCACAAATCACAATGTACTTTATCCAATAAACCAATAGCGCGCTTGTCACTAGTGGAAAAGGGCAAACGGCTACTCTTGGCCATCTGACAAGGAGAGCAACTGACAGGTGCAGGCATGGCAGAAGTGACTGAAATAAGGCCCCGTCGATTCAATAACTGAACAGTATCATGAGACACATGACCGAGGCGAAAGTGCCACTGCTCAAAAGAAGCATGAAGCTTTGTAGAGCGTAGTTCACCTAAAAAATTGGAATCACCAGTCCCAAGAAAATAAAGACCAGACCTATGACGACATTTACCAATTATCGCCCCTGTAAGTTTGTGCTCAATGGAAAATGCATCGGCATCAAATATAACACAGACAAGTAGATCACAGGTAAGCTTACTAATGGACAGTAAACTTCTAGTAATCTTAGGGACCACAAGGACATCATTAACAGAGCAACCAGATAAATGACATTGGCCGATGTGAGAAATAGATAATGATTCACCAATTCCAACAAGAATAGAATCAGAACCACGATAACGTTGTGCCTGATCAAGATGACTGGAGTGAACAGTGATATGAGATGTAGCAATTGAATCAACGATCCACTGATTCGACGAAGAATGACGGTTGGGACTTGGATAACCATCTTGAAAGACTCTTTTCCGTTGACCTCAGCTGCATGGGCTTCCATCCTTGCCACTGCTTCATTTATTCGACTGTTAGCTTGTTGACTCTTATTCTCTTTTTTTATCACATCATCCGTAAGACTAACGTCCTCTGAAAAGTGGAGCCCGTTAATTAACAAGGCTATATCAGTTGGTGTATGGCCTTCCGACTCCACAAGCTGCATCGGCTGAGGGGGCTGTATGGCTTCATATTGTGACTGCTCCTCCTGCTGTTGTTCTTGATTATCTTGAACGATTTGCATGGTTGTATGAGCCACTGTTGAAGATTTTCATCCACATTTGTTTGCTCCTACGAGTTGACATCCACCTAAGCTTCATCAACTCCCATATCTCTATATCCATCTAACTCCTGCAAGCTATAAGGTAAATGACCATTTGGCAAAATAAAGATGGCATCGACGGGGGCCCTGGTGGCACCGGGGGTGAGTAGTTTCTTCCCCTCACAAAATAGGGATCAAAGAATCTTTGGTGAAACCCTCCTCCGGGGTTAGGCCCCCTCCTGCTGATCCTCCTTGCACACCATCTGTTTCCATTGAGAAAAGGAAACCCTTCTGAACATCCTCATCTCGCATATTCTCATGCCTCTCCCACCTGATCTCCATGTAACCCACCGGAATACGAAGGCGGCTACCCCTATTCTTTGAAAACCCCAGATTTGAATTGTCAAGACACCCAACTGATCGCCATCCCCCAATGGGATTAATCCTACTAATAAACGTTTTAGATTCCAACAAATATCTATTAGTGTTGCCACCCTTACTAACCAATCCTCTAAATCAGGGGCGGGGCCAGAAAATTTTTATGGAGGGCTAATTAATTAATTTTTAATAAAATATTATTTAATAAAAATAATTTTATCTAATCTGATGGGGATGAAGGATAATTTTTAAAATATTGATAGTATTAGGAAAACTTTTATGGAGGCTGAAGGGTAATTTTTTTTTTAAATGGTAGCATTAGTAAATTTCTGATGAAGACTGAAGAGTAATTTTTAAAAAAATTTATAGTATTAGAAAATTTTTGACAGGGTTAAAGGCTAATTTTCAAAAATTAATACTCCTAAAAAAATGGCTGGCGGGGGCTGGAGCCCCCTCCAACCCCATGTTTCTCCGCCTCTGCTCTAAATTGCTTACCAAGGTTCTCTAAAGATTTTGGCTAAAAGCCCTAAATGATCTTCAAATCCCTTTCTACTTTACGTTTAGAGCATGGGCAGTGGGTTTCTTAAAATTTAAAAAATCGCTCTAAAAATCATAAACATCCACAGTGGTGATTTTTAGGCCAATTTCTTGTTAAGAAACCGGCCCTTGATTGCCATGCAAGGAACTGGTTAAGAAACCGGAAGTGGCAGCATGTGTCAGGCCGTGTCACATGCCTGCTGCGGCAAAAAAATTATGGGAGCTGAGTGGGACACGTGTCACCCATATATTGGGCCACGTGTCCCACTCAAAGACAGCATATATTTTTTGGTAAATAGAGAGACACGTGGCACCCTCTGGTTGGGCCATGTGTCCCTATCTTTATTTTTAATTTTTTTTAAAAAAAAGCTGCATTTTTTTAAAAAAAATTTAATTTTAAAATGTTTTTAAATTAAAAAAATTGAATGATTTTTTATTAAAATTTGGAATGATTTGGAATAAAAATTTGAAATAATTTTTGAGAAAATTTTTGAAGAAAAATTTTTGAAAAAATCTGGAATAATTATTGAAAAAATGAAATTCAATTTTAAAAATTATAATGTATTATTAAATTTTACATTTAATTTATATTGGGTAGACAAATTTATTTAAATTAAATGTTAATAATAAAATTAATGAGCAGGATAGAGAAAATCAAGTGGGGTACATAAATAATAAAAAGTGGTTTCTTACCATTATGGAAAAGAAAATGTGTAATTTTTAAAATGAGGTAGAAAATAGAGAATGAAAAAAATAATATATTTAATTGATAAAAATCGATAGCAATTTCTACCCTTGCATATGCTCTTAAAATTCTTGTAATTATTACCTGACAGCCACACCTTCATAGCTTCAATTCAGACGCCAAAATCATTCTTACCTATCTCAACCGCGTATTCGCAGTATTGGCTTGTTTGGACCGACTTCAATTTCCGATGAAATCTGTGTAGATGGCATCTGTGTAGGTGGCCTAATATTGTACGGGCCGATGTAGACCTAGAGTTTGCTCCAGCTTCTCTCTAAGTTAGAGAGAGAAAGTGTAACTGCAAATTAAAAGAATTTAAGATAAAAAATTTGGGTTGCATTAATTCGATCATAAACCTATATCTATTAAATGTTGCATAATAAATTTTTGATATTGCAAATAAAACTTTTTACTTTTCTATAATTGTAATTCAACTCATCTTTCCATATACCTATGGAAAGACGATTTTTTCCAAAACTTTTTTTAAAGACCACGAATATATATTAAATATGAAATGTTGCATTAGATAGAGAACGACCTAGATTGGTAGCTACATTATGCTCGCTGTGTAAAATAGATCGATTAACCTTAAAACATTTATGAGACTGAAATGAAAGAAGAGATTTTTGTATATGCAAAACTATCCCTTTTATTTCCCATGGTGCTTTCTTGATGTCTTGGATGGAGGATACTAAGATTGCAGAATTCGTGCATAGATGAATCTTGGAGTTGTGTATTCTTTGCGTAGCTTTAATTGACCTTAGATAGATTTCTGCTTCAACTTGTAGGGGTGATGTCACCACGAAGAAGTTTGAACCTCAAGTGTCTATCTGTCCCGATCTTGATGTTTGGTGGTGATAGAGGTTAAGCCCAAGAAAGTCATTGGACCGAAGGTAAGGCAACTCAGTTAGGGGGATATTTAATACTCTAACTTAATTAGCGTATTCATGGGTAATTAAGGATGATAATTAAGGAGAATGTTATTTAGAAAATGGAGTATAAATACAAGGTATGTATTTACTTATGATTCATTTTGTCTTAATCATATTTGGAAGTTTAGACTAACTTAAGCATCGGAGTGCTGACCCCTGAAACACTAGGGACAGTTTTATTGCAGGTTAGTTTACGAAGAATCTAGGCCCACGAACCGGTCAGTGGTCGAAGACTCATCAAGTGGCACCGTATGTGGGGACGACTAAGCCGGATCAAGGGTTTTGAGGGTTTATGTCCATGGTAGTTCGAAGGAGTGAAAGCTTGTGGTCAATAGGTACGGGGACTGGATCTCCACCAAGGTTAACATCAGAGAATCCATGAGGAGAAAATGATACCTGCATCGAGGACAGAGAAATGGCTAACATTCAAACGATGGGAACGGAGTTGCGAGCGGAGCCTAATACAGGCACAGACCACGAGGAGGGGTAAACCCAAGTGGCGGTTGGTGCAAATTTCCTAGCGCAAGTCCAGAACGATGTGCGAGGGCCCTCAAGGACGCTGGAAATGATGGGAGAGTAAAGATAAGGAAATATTGATTCCTTGCTCGAAAGGGTGGCTGATTCGAGGGATGGAAGGTTTATGGAGGTTTTGGGAGATTTGTATATGGAAGCCTATGGTCAACATGGGAAAGGAAATCAAACATAGGGAGGGCGATACCAAATCAAGATGTGGAACGAGCAGCTCAGGTCCTGGCTGCGGCCGGTTACCGAATCACCCCTCCTCCGAGGGATGATAGGGTTATGATGGGGGCATTACCGCTCTCACCTTTGAGATTAACTATAGGGTTGGGCTTCTCAACCCCCGATAGCCTACCCTTATCAGGGATATGCTGCAGAACCGCTCCAGGCTAAGCCTCGGCCTTTCATTCCTGGTTACTCCCAAGGTCCCGTATATGCGGTACCTCTGCTAGCCCCATCTGCTCCTACCCTCGACCTAGCCGGTCCAAGAACATCATATGGAATAATGGCCTCTTCTGGCATGCAAGGATATGGGAGTATGGGAATTATTCAAGGGTTGTACAATCCTCATGTCCAACCACCCCTACCGCCAGCAAACCTGAATCTCGGACAATATTGGATGAACCCGGGATACAGAGGAACCCAACCTCTCTATATGTCATAGTTGGGTGGTCACGATAGGGGGCTGAACCTACCTGGGGGCAGCACGAACCCCCCTTGGATGCAAGTGAATTGTTAAGAAAGGAATTTGATAGGTTGATCAGCCCTTTGGGCCAGGCTGCGAGGTCTCCTTTCAGCTCGGTGATCACCGGGTTTCGATGGCCAATAGAAGTGAAGCCTTCAGAAGGACTTCCCACGTATAGTGGTGAAACTGACCCTCGAGAGTTCATACAGACGTTCCTGGGCTTGATAAGTTCGAGGAACTTTGATGAGAAATTGACATGCAAGCTGGTAGGTAGCTACTTGCACGGAAAGGCACATGAGTAGTTTAATAAGTTTTAAAGGGGCTCGCTTCGATCGTATTGGGACTTCAGCAGAGCATTGTTAAGCCAGTACGCACAGAAGAAGAAGTTTACCAATACTTTGTTAGAACTCTACCAGATGAAGCAAAAGGTAGGGGAAAGCACAGAAACATTCTACCACCGGTATGTAGATGAGAGTTTGGGGGTGATAGAAACAACGAAGAATGAGGTAATCCAAGGGTACTTTCTGGGGATACAAGACCATGAATTATATAAAAGCTGAGTACCAATACCCCTAAGACTTTGCAAAAACTTCAGGAGGTCGTAGATAGTATTCGAGGGTAGAGGAGGCAAACAGAAGGAAAAAAGATAACCTTGGCCTTGCAGAGCGAAATGTAGAGCATAGAGGAAAAAGGCCGGTCGAACCTATAAGAAGACTATTCGAGAGGTATAATGCATTGCCTCCAACACTCGAATGAGGAACCCCTGCACATATTTTAAGCATACATAGAGGGTTGTTCCGGACACCCCCACCCTTGCAGAGTTCACAAAACTCGGTTTCAGTATGGAGAGCAATAAATAGGTATTGTGGTCATCACAAGGATTACGGCCATGACACAAACAATTACATGCAGTTAAGGATGGAGATTGATAGGTGTGAACAGGAAGGATGGTTTCAAGGACAGGGGCATATGAACCAGGCTGCCCCCTCGAGGCCCCAGATGAACTAGTGGCAGCCTTATAGAAGAAATCATTTTAAAAAATGGGTGTAGAGGAGATAGAAGGCCTCGAGAACAGGTGGTTCGAGACTGGGGGCAGGAAGGTAGGCAGGATAGACCCCAAGAGCAACAGGGGGAAAATTAAAACTGAGAAAACTCACACATCCAAAGGGTAATTAACGGCATCAATGGCATGGTGGGAGAGAGATCTTCAAGCACTATTATATGAGCTCGAAGAGCCCGTCATATGAGGTTTCGACCGGATGAGACGGTCACTTTCTCGAAAGCAGATGTTGTGCCAGATCAAACTCCCCATGCGGATCCTATGGTAATTTTAGCCTTTATTGGAACGTCCTTGATCAGAAAGGTGTTCGTTGATGATGGAAGTGGGGCGGAACTGATGTTTGCTGATTGTTTTGACCAGTTAGACATAGGGCGTGAAAACTTTAAAAAATTCACTTTCCCTTTATCAGGATTCACGGGAAACTCAATATTCCCTATAGGAGAGATAACATTGCTTGTTCGAGTAGCAGATGATGACAAGGGAGTGACCACCAGGTGTAATTTTGTTGTTGTGGATGCACCTTCTCCTTATAATGTGATTTTAGAAAGGTTGTGGATGTGCTGGGCTCAGGCGATATGGTCACCCTATCACCTGATGATGAAGTACTCAACTGAAAAGGAGGTGGCATCCATTCAAGAGGATCAGAATGTGGCCCAAAAATGTAACCTTGCTGGTGTACGAGAATCGAGGAAACGAAGGGATGTAGCAGCAGTACACACAAAGGTAGGATTAGCTGATACAATACAGATACCTATTCAGGATAAAGGGTCAGTAGCTTTTGGGACTGAGGATGTGAAAGGGAGACTGAAAGACTTGTTGGGAGAGTACGGAGACGTGTTCTCGTAGGATACCTCTGACCTTATGGGGGTCCCTTCGAGTCTCGCACTACATAAACTGAACATTAACCACTCGATTAAGCCAGTGAAGTAGAAGAGAAGGGTGTTCGCTCCCGAAAGAGCTGAGGCAATTAAAGAAGATATGAAGAAGTTATTGAGGGCGGATGTAATCGAGTAGGTATTCTATCCTGATTGGATTTCTAACCCAGTCATGGTTCCAAAGCATGATAGAGCATGGAGGATGTGTATAGACTTTACGGACTTAAATTAGTGCTTCTCCAAGGATAGTTACCCGTTGCCACCAATCGACAAGCTGGTGGAAGCCATCACTGGATATCAAATTTTGGCATTCTTTGATATGCATAAGGGGTATCACCAAAACCTCATGGTGGGGGAAGACGAGGAAAATACACCATTTATTACAGACGTGGGCACGTACTGCTATAAGAAGATTCCCTTTGGGTTGAAAAATGCTGGAGCTACTTACTAGAGGATGGTGGATAAACTATTCAGGGGACAGATAGGGAAAAATATGGAAATATATGTGGATGACATGGTGGTCAAAGGCAAAAGTTATGAAGAATTCTTAAAAGATCTGGAAGAAACATTTGGTAGGCTTTAAGAAGCTAATTTGAAGTTGAACCCATCTTAGTATGTTATTAGTATGGGGGCAGGAAAGTTTCTCAGATTTATGGTCTTAGAGAGGGGGCCGATGTAAACCCGAAAAAGGTCGAAGCTCTGGGATAATGAAAACCCCACAATCGATAAAGGATGTGCAGAAGCTTAAAGGCCTCTAGCAGCATTAAGGAGGTTCTTATCAAAGGGGCGGAGAAGCACTTACCCTTCTTTGATGTGCTTTGAAGGGAAAAGAAGTTTGAGTGGAATGGCAAGTGCAACGAGGCATTCGAGCAGTTGAAAGAACATTTGGGGACATTTCCTACCTTGATGAAACCAGACAAAGATGAGACAATGCACTTGTATATTCCCGCGTCCTCGCTAGCAATCAGCATGGCTCTGGTAAAAGAAAAAGAAAAGGTTCAACATCTGATTTACTTTGTTAGTCGTGCCTTGCAGGGGCCGGAGACAAGGTATACCGTTCTCGAAAGGCTGATTCTATCCCTCATACATGCAGCCCGAAGGTTGAAACCCTACTTCCAGGAACATAAGATAGTGGTGCTCACGAACCACCTCATTCGACAGATTCTGCTAAGGCCAGAGATTTCAAGAAGAATGATGAAATGTGCAGTAGAATTAGGAGAGCATGATGTCCAGTATCAACCTCGAGTTGCGATTAAGGGGCAGGCGCTAGTAGGCTTTATAGTGGAAACTATAGATCCTCTCGAGATGTGTTTGGATCCCATTCAGGATAATGGAAATAAGGCAAAGAAAGATATGGAAGTTGTATGTGGATGGTTCATCACAATTAGGAGGAAGTGGAGTCGGGGTCCTACTAACTAGTCCCAATGGCAGAGATTATCCTTATGCATTGAACTTTTCATTTAAATCAACTAACAATGAAGCTGAGTATGAGGCACTGATCACTGGATTGCACCTCGCAAAGGAGCTATAGGTGGAGGAACTGGAGGTTTTCAGTAACTCTCAAATTGTGGTTCAGCAGGTGAATGGAGAGTATGAGGTCAGAAAGCGTGACTTGTAGAGATACCTCAAGGTAGCGAACAACTTGTTTAAAATTTTGAAATCTTATACATTGACGCAGGAGCAGATGGAAAGCAATCATAAAGCAGATGCTCTAAGTAAGCTCGCTTCTTCGGATTTGGGAACCCAATCCCAGCAGCAACTCCTCATGGAAACTTTAAGTATGCAAAGTTTTGAAGAATCTGTGGTGATAGCAATTGAAGTGGAAGACTCTTGCATGACACCGTTTGTGTCGTACCTTCGAGAGGGAGTCCTGCCAAAAAATGAAGTGGATGCTAGAAAGATAAGGTTGAAGGCTCCAATGTATATTTTGCAGGAAGAAGGGTTGTATAGTAAAGGTCATTTTCAGCCATTACTTCAATGTGTTAACCCTTATGAACCTGATTATCTCATAAGAGAGGTTCACAAAGGGGTATGTGGTAACCACCAGGGAGCCAGGTCCGTGGCGAGAAGGCTCATTCAAGCGGGGTTTTATTGGCCGACCATGTTTGAGAACGCGTACCGGTATATTCAGGCTTGCCATCAATGTCAGAGACATGCACCTATAACACATGTTCCACATGAAGAAATGAGAAGCATCTATAGTTCGTGGCCATTTGAAAAATGGGGGATCGATTTGGTGGGCCCTTTTCCGAAAGCGCCAGGAAAATTCAGATACCTAATAGTAACTGTTGATTATTTCACAAAGTGGGTAGAGGCTGAGCCCTTGACAAACATCAGAGGAAAAACAGTCATATCCGTTTGCTGGAAGAGCATTGTATATCGTTTTGGAATCCCATGAACGATTATTGCAGACAAAGGAACACAGTTTGCTCAGGATCCTTTCAAGAAGTGGTGCGAGGAATATCAGATTAAGCAAAAGATGACATCTTTTTACCACCCCCAAGCCAACGGGCAAGTGGAGGTGACCAATAGAACAATAGTAAATGGAATATGAGTACGCCTCGATGGGGCAGAAGGTAACCGGATATGGGAATTACCTAATGTGTTGTGGGCATATCGGAATGTGTTATGAGCACATCAGACAACCGAGTCTTCCACTGCTGGGGAAATGCCTTATAGTCTCGTATATGGCTCAGAAGCAGTAATTCCTGCGGAAATAGGAGTTCCTAGCCCAATGATGATGGCTGCTACAGATGATACGATCAATCAACAAATCCGATGTCTAGATTTTGATATGGTGGAGGAAAAAACAGAGCTAGCTTCTCTACATGAGGCTAAAGTCAAAGAATGGGTTAGAAGATACCATGACAGAAGGGTAAAGAAGGTGTTGTTTAACCCGGGAGACTTAGTAATAAGGAAAAACAAGAACAGCATAAAGGAACCTGAGGGGAAGTTAGCTGCAAATTGGGAAGGACCTTATAAAGTGGTCGAATCGCAGCCAGGAGGAAGCTATGTTCTCGAACAGATGAACGGGGTCTGAGTGCCAAGGTGGAACATTACCAACTTGAGAAAATACTACCAGCTATGATATTCGAGTGGTTTGCTCTTAAGCGGCACTCTGGTTGAAGTTTGAGCGAGTTGCTTTGAAGCGGCACTTTAGATGATATTTCCAGCTACAACTGATGTTCGAGTGGTTTGCTTTAAAGTAGCACTCTGGTTAATGTTCGAACGGGTTGCTTTAAAGCGGCGCTCTAGATAATATTTCCAGTCATGACTGATGTTCGAGTGGTTTGCTCTAAAGTGGCACTCTAGTTAATGGTCGAGTGGTTTGCTCTAAAATGGCACTCGAAAACTATCTTGTAATCTTGAAATGATAAATTAGTAGGTGAGATTAGCAGGATGTAGGTGGAAACACCGAACCTGGGTAAAATACTTGTGTCTCTAAATTACTTAATTTCTACTTACCAAACATATTCGTACTTTGCTGCGCCTAAGGAAATTGCACAGGGCGCTCATATTCGAGGGGTAAAGTATACGAGATAGAAAGAATATTGGTTGTATATTCAAATTTCAACAAATGTATTAGGAATACAATATTGATACTAATAACTATCTAAGTTTATTCATCTAAATGTATGTATCTAGTAGGAGGAAATCTCGTCTTAAATAATTCTTCAGTGGAGATAGGTGTTCCTAGCTCCTTCATGTTTGCCTCTATTTCTTCGAGTTCTTCAAGTTTTATACCAGCTGCCCTACAGATATCCTTCATTTGTTCCTCTACAGGATATTCTGAGGGAGTGATGATGATGTCTTACACCATTTGTTTATGGAAAATTGGAATGGGCCCTTCGAGGATGACCCAGCGTTTTTGCGTCGTTTTGAGGAAGATCCTTGCATAATTTTGCTCGAAGGGATAAGATTCCGTTCAGTTTCCTTAGTGGAAGATTTCTCTGGCTGAGGGGTAGAGCGAAAGCTCGAGGGGTGAGTCCCTTCACCTTTAGCTCTGCCAGCCAATCGAGAATGAGGTCAAAGGCCTTTTCTGTCGAGAAGTCTCATTCTCATGAACGTTGACTTATTCCATCCAGTACTGAGAAGCTTTACGTAGAAAATTGGGAAGATGATCATTTCTAATTAAGTAGGAGGAGGAAATGCCGTGGGAAAGCATGTGGGCACGAAGGCTCACTTCGTGTGCGGTGATTTTTTCTTCGAAATTAGCAAAATGCCGCTCCAATTTTGTGGCTTGTATCTTCCAGGCCTCGATCTCCCCGGAATTGTTTTTGCATTCTTAGATATAAGATATTCCACAAAAGAGCTATCTTCACCTGAGGGGCTCTCTTGAGGGGCCAGAGGAAGTTTTCTTGAAGAAGGGGGATCCTCGCTGGCTATCTTCCAAGCGAGCAAGCATCTTCAAGGCTAGCCACTCTTCATTGAGCTAATAGGTGTTGTTTGGAAAGTAATTCCCTCTGGGCTATCAGTCTGCAATTTTTTCCCAAGTAACCAATTAGGCGCCCTTCCACTACTTGAAGCCCAGTCGCAGTGGCGAGGCAGGACTTCAGAGAACAAAACTTCAAATAAATTTGACGCATTAGTTCTTCTAGTTCTTCATCAGCGGGATCGCAACCCTTAACCACTTCTAATAGATAAGTACCATTAAATTCTTTACTAAGGAAATCCTTAACATAACCCTTGAAAGTGGGATGGTCTTTAGATTGCCACGGCTTCATCTCAGCTTCGAGTCAGTGAAGCTTGTCCTTTAAAGAGTCCTTCTCTTGATTACACTTAGAAAGATATTGAAGGGTGATCAGTAGCTATTTGTGTGTCTCATTCAGCTTTTTTTGGGCACTCGAAAGCTCCTTTAAAGCGCCCTCTAACACCATCTTCAACGAATTATACTACGAAAAGAAAACAATGGTAAAATCAATAAGCTACGGCAAAAAATGTATTTTTATTGATACTAAGTAAAAAAAAGAAGAGGATTACAATTGAGGAGCCCTAAGTAAAAAAGAATTATTACAATCAGGGACCAACCCTAGAATCATCTTCCTTTGATGTGGAAGCAATCATTTCTTCCACTCGGGCGACGGTGGAATCCCGCTCAGGAGAAGCTTTTGTAGCCTCTGGAAAGGGGATTGCTCGAATCCCCTCAGTAGTGAAGAACTGCCCTTTGGACTTGATGAAATATAATAGGGCAAAACGAAGGCTGCTGTTCTTGATGGCCTCGTCTCATTTTGCATCCAGAATGGTTTTGAGCTCTGGATTAACTAGTTCATCCATCTGCTTGGTAAAATCTTCAGATAGAGAGGTGGATACTTATGGCTTTAAAAAGTCCTCAGCTAATTCACTACAGCCGATTTGCTTGGCCACACCCAGAAGATTTAGGAAAAGTTGAAGCAGCTCAAAGCTGTTCAACAACTTATGCTTGAAGGCTTCGAGCAGCTGAACTTGTGTGGCCGGATCCTCTGCAGCTTGAACCCTCTTCGCGAGGGTGTCCTTCTGTAACATCCATTGACACCTCTCGGCATCAACACCTTGCCTCTCCCCTTCCAGAAGTTTTTGTTTCTCCTCAAGCACCCTATATTTTTTCTCGATCACCCTATCCTTCTCTTCGAGGACTCTATCTTTCTCCTTGAGAGCCCGTTTGAAATCCTCAAGAGATTTCTTTAGCCTCGAAATCTTAGCATCTTGTATGCTGAGCTCCTTGCTGAAGTTACCGTGGCCAGAGGAACAAACGGAAAAGAAGGCCACCATTCTCTCGGTGGCCTTTGCCATTCTCTCGATGGCCTCATGAAAAATTTGGGAGGCCTGGTAAAGCAACTCAGCTCAGATTGATGATAAAAAAAGAGGGATATATAAAAAACAGATAATAGAGGAAAACCTTTGGTTCAAAGGCCATCTTCGAGAGGTGATGCTTGATCATGTATGCGAGTCAAGCATCATTCTAAGGGTGAGGAGATTGTTGATGAACATCCTCACCACCATGTGTCCCTATCAATGGCCTTGGTGAGGAGGAATCAATAGTGTTGTTGTTCACCCTCATTTTTTGGCGAACGCTCCTGGCGTGAGGTGGATGCTCATTACCAATAATTGAGGAAGGCCTTTTGTGGCCTATTTCAAGAGGGAAAGCCGGGTTTGAGGGGAGAGACACCGTATTTTGGGGAATGCAAGCCTAATTCGAGGACTCAATAATCCCCTTTGGAGAAGCCTGGCCTTACTTCGAGGGCTTCTACTTCTTTAAGCCCTTAGCGAGACCCATTGAAAAAAAAATAAAAGGAAAATTAGTAACAATAAACTCAATAACACAACAAATATGAGAGGTATTCCTCTATTAAGGCACTTTAGAGGCTCCCGAATGCCTAACATCACTAACGATGGTCTCGAAGGAAGGGTTATCTATGGGGCCCTTGAGTTCTCTTCTCCTCTTTCTGGCATCCCTCCGGAGTTTTTTATATACATATTCTTTGTAGATTCAGGGCAAGAACGTAAAGCCGACAATCTGGGAGTTGGGATTATTGAAGAGGTTGTAGTCGAGGGGGCTGGACAATAATTTTTGTCTATCTCTCTCAAGGGCATCTGGAAAGATATATTCCCCAGGGTTGGGAGATTCAACTCGCATGGCCCAATTCCACGGAGGAATTAGATACCTCCTGATATCAAACGAGATACCATTCTTCCATCTTTTCCAGTCACCTAAATTGCCAGGAACCCCGAAAACCTTATGGTGTACCTCTCGGCTGACAAACATGACAATCATATTGGTGGACCACCCGCTATAGGACACGAAGTATAGTAAACGAAGAAGTTTATAACTAGGCTTAATACCGAACTCGTCGCATCCAGTCAAGAACATCATAATGATTATCAAGACATTGGGGTGGACTTGTGCAAGGCTCACCTGGAACTGTCTAAGAAGTTTGGAAAAAAGGGGCGGAAAATGGAAGGTGATCCCGCAACGATGTCTGAGGTAAACAGATGATCTTCCTTTGGGGAGGTTATGGGGGGGTATCTCTCTCTGAAGGGTTGAAAATCGACATCCAGGGCCACTCGTTGGCCAGGGATCGAGTCCAAAATTTTGGAAGTAGCGGTTCCTACTACTGGAACTGGGGGCTCTCTGAGTCCATTAGCCTCAATCTTAGACAAACCCTTTTTTTCTTCTTTTGAGAGGGTTTAGCTGGAAGAGATGCCTGAGGCGCTCTCGAGGGTGCTTCCTTCCCCTCGAGGATTGTCCTATCCTCATCTTCTCTGGCTTCGAGAGGCGCCTCCCTATAGGTCAAAGATGTACTTGACATCCTTTCCGACTCAAGTTCTGGATTCGGAGAAGGGTAGAAACCAATCTTGCCGCTCATAGGGGACCTCATTATGTAGGGTTTTCCCAAGCCTGGAGGCTAGTTTTCAATGGCATCTCGAGAAGGCATGTCAGTTATGGGGAAATCCCTATCTTCCCCGGGACTATTACCAAAGATGTGCCCTCTCCAGCATCTAATTTGTACCGGAGTTCTTCAGAATGAGTGCATTCAGGATCGCTAACGGCCCTCTACGGCGTGTTAACCCCTATCCCACCTACCCTGACCTCGCCAGAAAATTTCTCTGCAGCGGAACCCTTATCAGAGCGGGCCAAGATTGTAAGTGGAGGAAATAAAAAGATTAGAATGATAATAGGGATAAAAGAACTTAATGATTTTTTGGGAAAAGTGATGGGAATTGAATCGCTCGAGAGAGAAATACAGAAAGAATGCTTGTAAGAAGATGCCTTGCAAACGAGAAAAGTGAATAAGGAAGAGCAGATGGGAGGTAATTATGGAGGCTGAAGTGACGAATAATTATTACTGCTTTGGAAATATAAAAGTTATGGAAAGACATAGTCGCTTTTTTGTCTTCTGACAACGCACTGTTTGGGGAGCAGTGACACGCACGGTTGTACAGCACGTGTGCGCCCTTTTGGAATCCTAAAAGACATAGTTGATTAGAAAACCATGTTCTCACCCTCGAAGGCAGGAGCAACAAAGTGCGATGTTCGTTTCGAGTCTGCAAAGTCATCAAATTGTCCCTATGCATTCAAGACCTCCATGACGTTCCAGCTTTTCAAGGTCGAGAACTTGGTATTCTGGGGGCTCTTGATAGAGGTTTAGCCTAAGAAGGCCATTGGCCGAAGGTATGGCATCCCAGTTAGGGGAATATTTAATACTCTTAACTTAATTACTGCATTTGTGGGTAATTAAGGAGAATGTTATATAGGCCATGGAGTATAACTACAAGGTACGCATTTACTTATGATTAATTATGTATTAATTATATTTGGACGCTTGGACTAACTTAAGCATCGAAGTGCTGACCCTTGGACTAACTTAAGCATCGGAGTGCTGACCCTTGGAACCCCAGAGACAGTTTAATTACATATTAGTTTGAGAAGAACCTATGCCCATGAACCGGTCGGTGGTCGAATACGCATCAAGTGGATATGATCCAAGCCCCTGTTCCAAACCATTTTTTTCCTGAAATGATCCATCTAAAGATAGAACTATAATTCCATCTTGAATGTCTTCATGTAGATCCCAATCTTCCTGAGCAGTTCTTCTACGTCTTTCATTCGGTGACCTATGTTGAAATAGCGTGTCATTCTCATCTTGATCTTTCAGTGCATAACTTTGAGGCATGTTTAGAGTCAAAGCCAGATTCTTAGCCTCTTCCTAGCAAAAACTTTTATTTATTTAATTATCACTACAAAAAAAAGTTTAGCAGTGTCGCATTTTTTTGTGAAAATTTGTTATAAAACTCACTTCACTTTTAGGTGTCACTAAATTTTTCTCACACGAGTATATGTCACAAAATTTATTAACAGTTATACGTGTTAAATTGTCAGAAAAATACAAAGACACTTTTACAAAACTCACTTCACTTTTAGTGACATGCTGCATGAGACAAATGTCACTAATAATTTTAGCTACGTATTTAAGTGTCACTAGTATTCCGAAAAAGCATCGAAATTACTCGAACATAATTTTGGGATGAATGATGTGTTTTCATTTTCTACTTCATCTACATTTTTCTATTATTTTATTCTCACTTTCTTTCTTTCTTATGAAAATGGATTGGGTGATTGGAAGATATACCACACGCATGGTGGAATAGGAGAACTAACGGGAAATAGTAATAAAAATGGCAAAGTCTTGGGAAAGACGGTCTTTCCATAGGCTTATGGAAAGACGGGGTTTAATTCGAATAATAAAAGGTAAAAGGTGTTAGTTACAACATTAAAAATTTAGTATGCAACATGTAGTAGTTATAAAATTTATAACCCGGTTCATGCAACCCGAAAATTTTATCTTAATTTCTTCTAATTTACACTTTAAACCTTGGTCTTTCCATGACTTATGGAAAGACCGTCTTTCAAGAGACGCACTCCATAAAAATTGAACGATAATTATCTACTATTATTTTGATTTTGTAACCCATAATGCACATTCCCATATCATTTATTTTCGGTAACAAACAACAAGAAGGATTCTGCAAGGCAAACTTTGCATGAGCATTAAAAAAAGACCAATAATTATGTTTATGGAGATATTATTATTTGAGTGCGTCTCTTGAAAGACGGTCTTTCCATAAGTCATGGAAATATCAAGGTTTAAAGTGTAAATTAGAAGAAATGAAGATAAAATTTTTGGGTTGCATGAACTGGGTTATAAATTTTATAACTACTACATGTTGCATACTAAATTTTATATTTTATTATTCAAATAAACTCCGTCTTTCCATAAGCTTATGGAAAGACCATCTTTCTCAAGACTTTGCCTTATTATTTTAGGGAGGGTTCAATATACGCATGCATAAATTAAGAGTTTGTCTCTTGAAAGACGGTATTTCCATAAGTAATGGAAAGACCAAGGTTTAAAGTAATAATTAGAAGAAATGAAAATAAAATTTTTGAGCTGCATGAATCGGGTTATAAACTTTTTTACTACATTACGTTATATGATAAATTTTTAATATTGAAACTTAAATATTTTACCTTTTATTATTCTAATTAAACCACATTTTTCCATTAACATATGAAAAGATCGTCTTTACCACAAATTTACCAGTTAATACTATAATAATCCTAGGAAATACTAGCAGTAATTAATAATAGCTAGGAACATGAAACTTTTGAGATTTTCCACGATATGATCATATGGGCAAGTGTCTGGAAATCATAGACGGCACAACGTTTCCAATTTGGAGGAACCAACAGTTAGTGGAGCCGAGTTTGTCTCGAGACAGTTTTGCATCAATTATAAAAAAAATTAAGGTTTAAATTGTCAATTAAAAGAAAACTAAGATAAAATTTTAGATTAATTTAATCAAGTTATAAATTTATAACTATATATTGCATAATAAAATTTTAAATTTTTAACTAAACTCTTTTATAATTCTATAATTCAAATTCAACCCATTTTTCTAAATATCTATAGAAAGACAATCTTTCTCAATACTTCCGATCCTTCCAATTTGAAAGAACCATTAGTCAGTAGAGTCGATTTGATACTCCATGTCTGTATTAAAAAAATGGATACTCCAGCCTCCCTCTTCATGATGGCAAAGTCTTGGGAAATACGATATTTTCATAGGCTTATGGAAATATGGAATTTAATTTGAACGATAAAAGGTCTTAGTTGCAATATTAAAAATTTAGTATGCAACATGTAGTAGATATAAAATTTATAACCCGGTTCATGCAACCCGAAAATTTTATCTTCATTTCTTCTAATTTACACTTTAAACCTGGTCTTTCCATGACTTATGGAAATATCGTCTTTCAAGAGACGCACTCCTTCATGTTAGTACTAAATTTTACAAACCAAAAAAATCAGAAAATTATCTAACGAAAAACCAATTTAATTTTAATTTGGAAAAAATATTACTTACGTACAAGCATTCAGGCATTGTTGATAAAAGTTGTCAGGACACATCTTGGTCCTATAGTATTATAATTTTTTTTGGTAATAAGCAAATATAATCCTAAATGTTGGAGAAAGTGGAGATTTAACACTGAGTTATTTTTTAGTGCAAATATAACTCTAACTATTATACATAAGTGCAAATGTAACCCTAAATCCATTATTCTGGTATTGACTAGCCATTTCCGGCCATTGATAAACCAGAAATAATCAAAATGTCCTTCTAACCTAAAGTAAAAACTTAAAAGACACAAATGTCCTCCAACCCACCATCCTCAGCCGCTGAACACCACCACCAAACCACCCCTCCGCTGCTCAGCCGCCATCGGTCCACCAAAACCTTCCATCCCACCACCTTCCAGCCTATCACCACAGTAAAAAAAAGTGAATTATTCCCACAAAATCTGCAAATTGAGGAACAATTTAAAGCACCACCTTCTGCACCACCGCCACGCAGCTGAACCTCACCGTGTTATCGAGCCGGACCTGCACCGGCAGCGGCAGACTCTTTATCTGTCACCACTTGCCGAAGCCCTGCCCGACTTGAATCTGTCGTCGACGAAGCCCTGCGCGACTCTTCCGCCACCACCGCTAGTGACTCGAATCCACCACCTCTCCCGACTCACGTCACTACCACCAGCCAGTCCCCCACAGCCCCACGCCACCATCGGCTACCATTTCCGGCACCGCTCAGCCAAGCGCTGAAAAATCGAGACCCACCTCAGAAAATTGAGCCAAGCGAACGGCAAAACTAGTTCAATACGGAGGTCCGACATATGGCGCCGCCGAAGACCCAGAAGAAAATTGGAGACCCAGAAGAATTGAAAACCCAGAAGAAGACTTAGAAGAAGACCCAGAAGAGAATTGAAGACCCAGAAGCGGTTGGTCTTCTGGGTTTTAATGGCCATGGCGGAGAGAATTGGTGATAACAATATGGCGAAGAAGAATTATTGTTATTTCTCATAAGAACTGGTCGGACAGTGAGTCAATGGCCATGCCGAAGAAGAAGTGGTCTGACGGCGATTCAATGGTCATGGCGAAGAAGAAGTGAGATGAAGAACAATGGGAAAGAAGAAGATGAAGGAGTTAGGGTTTCAGGGGTATGGATGTCATTTCATTGCTTTTGTATTTTGTATTTTTTTATAGAAGAGTAAATTTATCTTTTCATCATCTTTCGGCTTGTAACTGCTAGAAAAGGTTATATTTTCACATAACCATAATATCTAGGGTTATATTTGCACCTTCAATTATCGCAGGGTTATATTTGCATTTTCGTCAATTATATAGAGTTATAAATACACTTTGCTCTAATTTTTTCAAGTTGTATATGGTTGGAATATTACTAATACTATATTTTTTTATAAACTAAAATTTAATAAAGAATAATATCATTTAATAATTTATACAAATAATAGTTACAATATTTTAATATAAATATATAGGAAATTTTTTGGGAAAGACCATTTTTCCATAGGCTTATGAAAAGACGGGGTTTAATTAGAATAATAAAAGGTAAAATGTCTTAGTTGCAATATTAAAAATTTATTATGCAACATGTTATAGCTATAAAGTTCATAACCCGATTCATACAACCCAAAAAATTTATCTTCATTTTTTCTAATTTGCACTTTAAACTTTGGTCTATCCATGACTTATGGAAATACTGTCTTTCAAGAGACAAACTCTTTCTATGATATAAATAAATATTATTATTCCATATAAATATTACTATTTTATATGGGATGGTCTCCTGTGAGACATCCTAAACTTTAAGCAGGGGCTTTTGTACAATTCTAACAATATTCTAGCTACATGGACCTATCTCTAATTATTTTATATGTGCCTATTTTTAATTTTTTTACAGGGACCTATGCTAATAACTTTCAAGGGTTTTTTCATCCAATTTTTTCCATTATTTTCCCGCTACCTGCAATCTGCAAAAAAGATAAAAAATAATTCAGAAAAGAAATTATTTTTTAAAAAAATAAATAAAAAACTACAGCTAAAAACTGCAGCAACCTCAACAGAAAATAGCATAACATCAACGAAAACTCATAAAACATCAACTAAAAACTGCAGCAAAAATAATAATAGTATATACATAATCAAATAAAACAGAAATGCAATGTAAAAAATCAAATAAAAATAAACAAAAAATTGGAAAAAAACGTCGACTACGACTAACAAAAAATGAAGTGAAAATCATAAAAATCTCAATAAAGCGAAATTATAATTTTTTTAAAAAAAAACTACAAAACATCAACTCCTAACGAGCAACGATTGAAGCGCTTACAAGTTATAAAATAGGTACATACAACCTGCATTTGAAGCACTAACAAAAAATGAAAAACGTCAACATAAGGAAAAAAAACTACAAAACATTAACCATATCATCAAAAAAGCTACAAGCATCAACTCCTAACAAGCAACGATTTAAACACTTACAAGAAACGATTGAAGCACTTATATGTTATAAAATAAGCACCTAAGACCTACATTTGAAGCACTAACAAAAAATGAAAAACGTCAACGTAAGGGAAAAAATACTACAAAAAATCAACCATTCCTAAAAAAAAGCTACAAACATCAACTCATAACAAGCAACAATTGAAGCACTTACAAGTTATAAAATAAGCACTTATAAGTTATAAAATAAGCCCATACAACCTACATTTGAAGCACTAACAAAAAATGAAAAACGTCAACGTAAGGAAAAAAACTACAAAAAATTAACCATATCACCAAAAAAACTACAAACACCAATTTCTAACAAGCAACGATTGAAACACTTACAAGCAACGATTAAAACACTTACAAGTTGTACTATAACACCAATTTATTTTCATAACACACACAAGCTATAAAATAAGCACCTACAACCTACATTTGAAGCACTAACAAAAAATGAAAAATGTCAACATAAGAAAAAAGACACTACAAACATCAACTCCTATTATAAAAATAAAATCAATCATATCATAAAAAAACTACAAACATCAACCCCTATCACCAAAAACACATCTATAATATGAAAAATATCAACAAGAGAGAAAAAAAAACTAAAAAACATCAACAAAAAAGCTAAGGCACCTTAAGAGTATAAATTATTCACTCTGGAAATCATAAAACATCAACGATTTTTATATTAAAAAACTACAAACATTAACTCCTAACACCCGAACCTCATCTGAAAAATGAAAAATATCAACATGAGAAAAAAAAACTACAAATTAATTCATATCACCCAAAAAAATACTACAGAACCTCAACTCATATTAAGTAAATCTCACCTGAATAATGAAAAATATCAACATAAGAGAAACAAATGCTATAACATCAACAAAAAACTACAGTATCTCAAGAATAAAAATTCTTTAAAAACAAATCTAGTGGGTTTTGAACTTGGGTCACCAACCTCAAAGTATAGAGCAATAACCACTACTCCAAACATTTGTAATTGAAAAAACATTCAGTTAAATAATATTAAATCTCAACAGATAGCTCAGGAACATAAATTCTTCAAAATATAACCCCTAGCAAGTTTCTGCAGACCTCTAAAAAGAACAATCAAAGTACTAACCATTATACCAAAGATGCTTAAGTGACAATTTACTCAATCAAAAAGAATTTAACCCCAATGTATCTCATTGGAAAAAAAAGGAAGAAAATTAATCCTCCCCTCTCGTAAGTCCATAGCCGTGAACCGCTGCGTCAACTCGCCGTTCGCCATCGTGTCCAATGTTCGCCGCCGCCGGCGCGTGATTGCACGTGCTAGTCACCTTTTTCAATACGCACATGGATCTCGCCTGACGGAAGAAGAAGAGGTAGCAACGCCAGCGTCGTCGCGATCGCCTCGCCGTCAGCAAACTGTAGCTCTACAATTTGAACAGAGAAGAAAAAAGTTCAACGTCGTTGCAATTTGAACGATCAAGCAACTCCGGAGAAGACTCGAGCCCGCCAGCTTCGCGATGAAATCTGCCAGAGAAGACTCGAATCAGAGAAGTCTGAATTCGCTGGAGAAGACTGAGCGGTGAAGGCTAGGGTTCCGGCGCTCTGTAAATCCAAGCATCGTCGTCTCTATCGCAACGCCATCGTCGTCGCAGCTCGAGCATCACCGGAAAACTGAGGAGCAGCATTGAAAATAGAGCTGCGCCGAAAATATTTCCGGATGACAGAGAAGACCAGTGGAGACGGCAGAATCCGGTGGAAATCCGGCAGTTTCCAACAGCCAAAAGTGGTTTCCCGCTGGAAGAACAATTCCCTATCTCGATTGTAAAAAACTAAAAATGAAAATTCTAGATATTTTTGTTAAAAATATGGTATTTCGATAATTACACAGTATGCCCCTGAATTTATTAGCAAAATTTAGAAAAAAACCCCATCCCAAATTTGAATTTACCATAATTGCAAAATAAACTCCTGCTTAAAGTTTAGGCCGCCTAAAATAAGACTTTGTGATTTCATATATTGTAATTGAATTATCATTTATATTTAGTATCAAAATAAAAATTACAAGATTATAATTATTATTTTAATAAAAAATTAGAATATTATTTTTTGAGTCATATATGAATCGAATTTAATTAAAATTACAAATTTCATATGAACACATTTTTTAGTTAAAAAATCATATTAATTTTTAACTTTGTACTTTGAAAAATAGTTATGTTATTTTATTATAAATATATTATTTTTAGATAAATACTATTTTATAATGAGTCCGTCTCTTGAAAGACGGTCTTTCCATAAGTCATTGAAAGACCAAGGTTTAAAGTGCAAATTAGAAGAAATGAAGATAAAATTTTCGGGTTGCATGAATCGGGTTATAAACTTTATTACTACTACATGTTGCATAATAAATTTTTAATATTGTAACTAAGACTATTTACCTTTTATTATTTTAATTAAACCCCATTTTTCCATAAGTCTATGGAAAGACGGTTGTTCCCAAGACTTTGCATTTTATAATTCTATAATATAAATAGTAATAAATTAAGGAGTAATATTATAATTTAACTTTAATACAAAAATTACTATCATACGTAAAAATTATAATATTATTAATTTATTTTTTAAGTTGTGTATGGGTCGAATATTAATAAAATTAAAATTATTTTATTTTTATCATAAAATAAAATTATTTCATAAATTATACTATAGATAATAATAACAATATTTTAATAAAATATTATTATTTTATTATATTAATTAATTAATTAATTAATTATTTTAAATAAGTAATAATTGTATTATTTTAAATATAGATATTATTATACTATAGAATGTTTTGCAATTAAATTAAGGCAAAGTCTTGGGAAAGACCGTCTTTCCATAGGTTTATGAAAAGATGTGTTTTAATTAAAATAATAAAAGGTAAAAAGTTTTAGTTGTAATATTAAAAATTTATTATGCAACGTGTAATAGTTATAAAGTTTAGAGTTCGTCTCTTGAATGACGGTTTTTGAAAGACCAAGGTTTAAAAGTGTAAATTAGAACAAATGAAGATAAAATTTCTGGGTAGCATGAACCGGGTTATAAATTTTATAACTACAACATGTTGCATACTAAAATTTTAATATTACAAGTAAGACCTTTTACCTTTTATAATTTTAATTATACCCCATCTTTCCATAATGCTATGGAAAGACCGTCTTTCCCAAGACTTTGCCTAAAGTTTATAACCCGATTCATGCAACCCAAAAATTTTATCTTAATTTCTTCTAATTTCCACTTTAAACAATGGTTTTTCCATGACTTATAGAAAAACCATCTTTCAAGAGTCGGACTCATAAATTATACTTATATTTATTATAAAAATAAAAAATTACAGTATAATGATTAATAAAAGTATTACTATACATGCAAAGTCTTGGGAAAGACGGTCTTTCTATAGGCTTATGGAAAAACGGGGTTTAATTTGAATAACAAAAGGTAAAAGGTCTTAGTTGCAACATTAAAAATTTAGTATGCAACATGTAGTAGTTATAAAATTTATAACCCGGTTCATGCAACCCGAAAATTTTATCTTTATTTCTTCTAATTTACACTTTAAACCTTGGTCTTTCCATGACTTATGGAAAGACCGTCTTTCAAGAGACGCACTCTACTATACAACGTGATAGACAGTACCAAAAAAATTTAGTTGTGACGCTTATTTGGTCCATTTGTGACACTCAAAAGCGTCGCTAAAACGATTAGTAACACTTTGTGAAAATACCTTTATTTAACGTGTCACTAGAATATAGTGACGTGTTGATGTGTCGTTATATATTTTATGAAGTGTTTGGGATGAAGTTCAACTTTGGGACATGCTAAAGCACCGTGAAACACGCAAGAGCATCTAAATGGGAGCTACAAAAGGAAGCGTCACAAATTTCGGCTACAGTTGGAAGCGTCGCAAACTTCAGTAGAGAATAAAAAAAAGAATTTTCGCTTATTACAATTTCATCCCAAAATTTTCCTCAGTACACATATTTCCAATATTTTCAAATTGACCCACAATTCAATAACTTCACCAAAAGTTCTTATCCACATAATTTCACTTACTTAGAAAAAATCAACCAGATGATTTAGCGTATAAGCTCATAATAGAATAACTTTTGAGCAAAATTCGATACATATACTTCCAATCACAATTTCTGGCAACAACATCAAACACAATAAATACAACGACAAATCAACCCACTATAGGTGATTAAAATAAGTAAACACTGATTCTCATATAATAACCAACATATCAAATTTCAACAGAAATACCAATCAATCACACAATGGAGAAGCAAAGTCAAATCAATTTGTACTTATAGTGAACAAAATCTCAAGCAACATCAAACAGAACAACGAAATAGCAAATTATTATTGATAACAATCAAAATCCGTTTCAAAACAACGATATGTAACTAGAAATCAGAATACAATCCACAAAATCAAAATTCAACAAATATTTCACTAGCTTTCCCATAATAATTCTGATTAATGATTAGGAGTATATAAAGAGTACAAAGAATACTAGTCTAAATATAACTCTAGTACTAGTCATCAACATGAAATAAAATATTATCTAATCATCTACTTGCTTTATTCTAACACTCCCCCTCAAGCGAAGCGTCAGATGCTCACCGACGCAATGCTTGGATATGAAGAACTCGAACAATGGACGAGAGAGTCCCTTGGTGAAGATGTCAGCAATCTGAAAAGAAGTAGGAACATGAGAAACACGCAGCCTGCCAGAAGTCACTAGCTCACGAACAAAATGATAATCAATATCGATATGCTTGGCCCGCTTGTGCGCCACCGGATTCTGAGCCAAGAAGATAGCACTACTGTTGTCACATAACAACAACGGCGAACCAGAAAGCGGAATCCGAAGATCACGAAGCAAATGAGTGAGCCAAATAACCTCTGAAGCAGTGTTGGCAAGAGCACGATACTCAGACTCTGTACTGGAACGAGAAACAGTGGGTTGTTTCTTGGCACTCCAAGAAACAAGATTCCCACCCAGATAGACCGCATATCCATAAGTGGAACGACGAGTCTCCAGACAGCGAACCCATTCAGCATCAGAATAGCCTAACACATCCGGAGTGCTTGCGGAATGAAAAATCAAACCAAAATGAAGAGTACCACGAACATAACGCAAAATTCGTGTAATTGTAGCAAAATGATCATCTCTAGGATCCTGAAAATACTGACTCACCGTGTTGATCGAGAAGGCCAAATCCGGACGAGTAATAGTGAGATACTGAAGCGCCCCAACAAGAGAGCGATAAAGAGTAGGATCCCTGAAAGGTGGACTAGTGGAACTATGTAGCTGAGAACCGGTAACAAATGGCGTAGAAACTGGCGCAGCATCGGACATACCAGCCCGAGTCAGAATGTCCTGAGCATACTTCGCCTGGCCAAGAAGCAACCTGGAGGAAGTAGGGGAAACCTCAAGACCAAGAAAGTAATTAAGAGAACCAAGATCCTTGATAGCAAACTCCTTGTGCGTCCGAGCAATGAAATGATGAAGAAGAGCCGAGTCATTCCCAGTAAGAATAATGTCGTACACATACACAAGAAGGTACAACAAGGAAGACCCCTGCGCCAGAACGAATAAAGAAGTGTCAGCCGAGCTGCACCGAAAACCAAGCTGGGTAAAATAGCTGCTAAACCGCTAAAACCAAGCTCGAGGAGCCTGCTTAAGACCATAAATGGCCTTCTGCAGACGACAAACATATTCTGGATGAGAAGAATCCTGATAGCTAACTGGCTGCTTCATGTAGACCGGAGCATCTAGAACACCATTAAGAAAGGCGTTCTTGACATCCAGCTGATGAAGTGGCCAAGAATGCATGGTGGCAATAGCAAGAACCGTCCTAACAGTGGAGGCTTTAACCACATGACTGAAAATATGGTTAAAGTCAAAACCCATAATCTGCGAAAAACTTGCGCCACAAGTCTGGCTTTGTGACGATCAATCGTACCATCCAGATGATACTTGAGCTGATAGACCCATTTGGAGCCAACAATGTTGACATCCGAAGGCCGAGGCACCAAGTCCCAAGTGTGCTGACTATGAAGAGCAGTCATCTTATCATCCACAGCTAAAACCCAGGCTAGATCCCGAAGAGCTGAGCGATAATTTGTGGGTTCTGTATGAGATAGCAGTGCAGCAGTGAGACCATGTGCAACAATGTCTGAAAATCCCATCGCTGAATGGCACCAGTGGCTGACCGAGTGGCCATCCATGAGGACGAGGCGGAGGCGGCGAGCCCGGAGGGGAAGAACTAGCGGACGACGCCGGAGAAGAGCTTTCCAAGCGGCGAGATGACTCGGTCGAAGCTGGCTGCGGGACCGTGACCGGCGGTGGAGAAGGTTGAACCGGCAGCGGAGAAGTTGGTTCTGGATCTGGCGAGCACATGGTACATGGCGGCACGTGAGACGAAGCCGAAACTGGCACAGAGATAACAGGGTCGCCATCAGGATCAAGAAAAGCAAAAACATCAAGGGTGGATGCGAAAGATCCCGAAGGCGTAGAAGGAGAAAATGGGAAGTATGTTTTGTCAAAATGAGTATGACGAGTGATGTAGACTTTGCTTGTAGAAGCATCAAAACACCGGAAACCTTTGTACTAGGAACTGTAGCCAAGAAAAACACATGGAATGCTGCGGGGAGATAACTTGTGATTAGCATACGGTTGAACAGAAAAACCTGGCACCCAAAAGGATGAAAATTCGAGTAGCAAGAAGCACGACCATAAAGAAGATCATAAGGCGAAGAACAATGCAAAACCGGAGTAGGCAATCGATTGATTGTATATGCAGCTGCAGTAAATGCATCATCCCAGTAAGAAACAGGCAGATGCGAATGAAAAAGCATAGTAAGACCCATCTCGGCAACATGCCGATGTTTGTGCTCCACACGACCATTCTGTTCCGGAGTGTATGGACACGAGATCTGATGATGAATGCCTTTAGTGGCAAAATGACCCCGTAGGTGAGTGTTCAGGAATTCAGTACCACCATCACTCTGAAACACCTTAATTTTGGATGAAAACTGATTCTCCACAGAAGCCTCAAATAGTAAGTAAGCATCAAAGAAAGCTGATTTGCGACGAAGTGGATAAAGCCATGTGAAACAAGAATAGTTATCCGAAAATAAAGCATAGTATGAAAAACTATGTGTCGATAAAACATGGGAAGGTCCCCATAAGTCACAATGAATCAAATCCAGTACATTTGTAGCACGCTTATGGCTCTCAACAAATGTCAACCGTTGACCTTTCACCATAACACAGGGAGCGCATGCAATAGGTTTAGGCAACAAAGAAGACAAAGAAACTAAACCAGACTTCTGCAAACTAGAAATTACTGATGCTGAAGCATGACCCAGGCGAGCATGCCACAACTCATAAGATGCTCGTCCTTTATTCTGCTGCAAATGCGAGAAAAATGCTAAATCACCTTTATCCAAAACATAGAGACCATCATCACTGTGGCCCCTGCCCACGACGGCCTTGGAAATTTTGTTCTGAATGACAAAGTTTCGATCATCAAAAGTGACAAAAGCGTTTAAATCTATGGTCAGTTTACTAATAGACAGCAGATGCTTAATAATATCGGGAACAACCAGAACATCATACAGGCATAAATCATCAGAAATTTTAGCATCACCAACATGAAAGATTCGAATAGGAGCTCCATTACCAACAGAAACATGAGAATTACCAGAATATGGGGAGACAGACTCCAAGCCTGAGGCGGAGGATGCCATATGACTGGTGGCACCCGAGTCAACATACCAATCGGAGGATCGTGCAGTAGGCTCTAACTGCAGCGATGACTGAAAAGGTTCGGCCAGATGAGTGGAGTATGTACGATTAGCTGGACCCTGAGAACCAATCTGAGCAAGCATCTTGTAACAAGTAGCAGTATAGTGACCGGGATGACTACACCAAGTACACTGCGGCCGACCACGACCAACCCCTGCCATGAATTGACCGTCGGACCTACCACCTTGTCGTCCACCGAAATGGCCTCCCCTCGAGGCACGTGAGCCGGACTCGCCGCCACCCCTCGCCGGCATGTGATCCCACGCACGGCCGGCCGAGGGAAAAATGCATGCTGTGAAGGCGGCAGGCCCAGTGGCTGGGGCTAAATGGTCCTGTAAATTTTTCAGAAAAGTTTCGTGGTTTTTGGCACGAGATAAAACATCGGCATACAACGGAGTAGGTGAGGAATTAATTAAAGGTACAGAAAAATCCTTAAACTCAGTTCCAAAAGCAGCCAAAAACCAAATAAGTTGATCATCATTTGATACAGGAGAACCCATCATAGACAACTGCTCAAAAATATCTTTAAATTGGAGATGGAGTTCATGAATTGTACCAGTCTTACCTGTACCAGTCTTACGTATATCATGGGCAGCAGCACGAAGACGAAGGATGGAAGAAGCACTCTTGTCGTGATAAATTAACTGAAGATTGTCCCAAATTTCCTTTGAAGTGGCATAGTCAGGAAAAACCACCAAGACCTCCACCAAGACCTCTGGGGTGAGAGAAGAAAAAAGAAGACTGCACACACGTTGATCTTCATCAACCCAAATCGCATAATCAGATTGGGCCTTCAAGTAAGCCTCTATGAGATCAGTCTTGGTGGAGGAGCCGCGAAATGGCGTGGAACTAATGGCCCCGGCGTAGGAGACGGAAGAGGCCGCGGCAGGAAGGCGAGGAGGAACAGTCGGACAGGGCCTGGAACCATCAAGAAAACCATACAGCTTCTGAGGTTGGAGAACATAACCAGCTTGATGCTTCCACAACAAAAATTGGATGATGACAATTTGATAGTCATCATGTGGAGCAAGGTATTATAAGATAATTTCTTGTCAGACATGATGAGATGAGAAAAATAAAAAAAATTGGCAAGAAGGAGGGAGAGGTGTTTTTCCAGCGGCGGAACTGAGGAGGAGGGAGATGTGCGGCCCGAAAAAAAAAGGGTTTTTAGAACCAGATTTGCTTTGATACCATGATAAAGTAATTTCTCATAATGATTCTGATTAATGATCAGAAATATATAAAGAGTACAAAAAAACTAGTCTAAATATAACTCTAGTACTAATCATCAATATGGAATAAAATATAATCTAATTATCTACTTGAAGCTAAAATGGGTACAGTGGCAGAGGTTGCACTGCTCTGCCAGAGCGAAACGTTAAGATATACAGAATGGAAAAGGTTCGTTAGTAATTATAAAGTAGAGTGGTAAATCCAAACTTTACACTTTATAACTAGAAACAGAGTTTGACATCGACAATATTTATATGCAAGTTATGCAAACTAGGTGTTCAAATTGTCCGATCCCAGCTGATCCGTTTGATTCGATTCATTTTAGTTGGGTGGGTTATTGTTTCATTTGAGTCAAGTGGGTTAATTCAATTTGAATTGGATTGGGTATGGACTTGGTTGAATTTTGACTAAAACTGACCCATTTTGATCCATTTATTTTTTTGTCCCATTTTCTAGAGAAAAAATCATTCTTTAAAAAAAGTCACCAAAAATTTTTTTTAACCCACCAATAATTTACTTCATAAATTTTTTTATCATTCTTGAAAAAAAAATATATTTATAAAAAAATATATAATTTTACAAAGTGTAATGATTGAGAGAACAAAAATTCACAGTGAAATTCATAATGAATTATGTGGGTGCTAGTAAAAGACTAAATCACTAATTTAACATCGTTAATAATTGCAACTAATTAGGAGATATTTGTCTTTTCATTATTGCCACATCAGTCACTGTGTGGTTTCACTATAAAATTTTACTCTCTTTATCATTACCCTTTTGTAAAACTACTTTAATTATAAATAAATATATTGATTAAAATATGAAATATATATATTCATAATTATATAAATAAAATTTTAGTGATAAGTGTTCTAACTTAGTATAATAAAAATAATTGTATTTTTCTTTATTAAGTGAATAATTTATAATTAAAAAATAATATTCTTATTTTAAATTATATGAAAATAAATTATTGTTTTTTTATCATTTAAATATTAATATATTTAAAATTATGATCCAATTCAATCAAACTCAAAATTATGAGAATTTTAATCTAATCCCACCCGATCCATTTGATCCTAAATTTCGGACCAATTTGAGGTGGAACAATTGACATCGGCGGATCGACATGATCAGCCAGCCCTATCTAAAAGTTCAATTCCTTCCATTCTGTAAAGTGAAAGAGTCCGTGACAGTTTCATCATTACTACATCATGGCTTCTACATTTAAATTTTACTCCTTCCGGTTCACTAATAATGACTCACTTTTCTTTCTTGGATTTTTTTTTAATTAAAACCATCATGAGATGGGGGGAATATATTGGCTCCCCAGACCAATAATTCAGACCAAAAATCAGCCTGTAAATTGTAAGGTGCGAAGCAATTACAAAAGATCATCCTGTAAGATGAATCCAACACTAAGTATATCCCTATAGCAGATGTTCCCAGAAGCTAGTTAACCATCCAGGGATCCTATGAATAACCTCTAACAGGACATATCGCGAACAGGGCGAAGAAACGTAAAAAACGGAACTTCTATTTGTCAACGATGTGTCCGTATAGAAGGTGGTTATCTCCCATCTGTAGTTATCTCCCATCTCTGATGTATCTATCAAGTGTCAGCTACACGTATTCCTTTCATTCCTTTCTTGATGAGATGCTCCTTACCTGCATGAAATATGAAGAAGACCAGCAGTATCCATTGCAGACAATAAAGAACCGGAAATTACAACAGGTAGAATCAACCATTAGTACAGGAAGTTACACGGATTCCTTTCATTCCAATTTTATCCAACAAAATGAGACCTTTGAAAAATGGTGGAGCCGTGTCCATGTTTATGTCACCATTCAGATTATTTCCAGTAGCATATTTTGCCAAAAAATCAGCTGCAGCATTAGTTTCCCTTGGGATGAATGTAATTGGATTAACTTTATGCAACTCATTCAAAGAACTACAAATAGAAAAAACTGACCAAGGACTGACCATAGGAGCCTGAATTCCTTTTACAGCTGATAGGCAATCAGATTCAATCACACAACCTTGTAAATTAAGTTCAGTACATAACTGATATGCCTGTTGAATACCTACAAGTTCTGCATGCAATGGGGATTCTGAGTGAAAAGCATGAGTTCTAAGTTTAATCACTTCACCATTCATATCCCTCACTATCACAGCAGAGGAAGACAGACCTCCAGTTTTCCATGTAGCATCGGTGTTAAGTTTCACACCGAAAATCGGCTTTTCCCATCCTACCACTGAAATTGATCTTCTCTGTTTTTGTAGTATATCAGATAAGAGGCCTGCTTGGATTAGTTCTTTGTGTTTTTCTTTTTTGCCTCTCAAAGGGTTTGCAATAAAAATTAGCTTGATCAGGTCCTTAATATGATGGAAGCATGAATCTACCGAGAAAGCCTGATTCTCAAATATACACTTATTCCTATGTATCCACAGGGACCATGATGTAACTAAGAGGACTGCAATGTTCATGCTAGAGGATATCTTAGAATCTGATCTTTTGGATAAATAAAATTCTACCCTGTTTCTAAAGCTTCCTAAAACTGGATAGTGAAGATGAATGAGTGTGTTAATTCTGTTCCAGATTTCAAGTGAAGCGGGGCAGGAGTTAAACAGGTGATCTAGAGTATCCGAATGATTCCTACACAAGGGGCATTTGGAGGCTAGGGAATATCCATATTTGCATATTATGTTATCAAATGGTAGAATTCCATTAAGCGCTCTCCAAAGAAGAATTGACATTTTGGAAGGAATAAAAGAGGACCAAATTTTATGAAGGTGCCTGATTTGTGTACCTTTTTGTCTTAGATTCTTGTAAGCTGAGCTAGTGGAGAAATTGCCATCCACTGTAGGGGTCCAGATCAGTCTATCAGCATGTGTGTTTGTGATTACCACCTCCTGCAAAATTAGATTGGTTGTGGTAGCCAAATGAGGCTCCAATATTGGAAGATAGTGGTTTTTGTTAGCAACAAAGGAGCTCAAATTTATATCAGGAAATGGAATTTCCATACCTTCAGGCCATTCATAAAACAAAGCCCCACTACCTTTCCAGTTAGCATTCCAAAAAGAACAAGAACCAGTTCCATAAATAACTCTTGTTAAACTATTTGAAACTTCTGTTACCTTACAAATCCTTTGCCATGTGTGAGAATTCTTGTATGATTCTGGGAGAGACCACAAATGTTGGGTCCATTGAGATTTATTGAGCTGCAGTTTCCACCAGAGCTTGCAAGAGAAGGCATCCACTGATGCCTGAATATCTCTAAAGCCTATACCATTCTCTTGGACAGGGAAGCTCATTTTTTTCCATGAGCGCCATTTCTTTTTATTTCCTGTGTACTCATTATGCCCCCCAAAATAGACCTGAAGCTAGCTTTTCCATTTTTCTTAAGACTATTTTAGGAGGACTGAGCACTGCAAACAGATGTATTGGAATGGAGAGGAAACAATGGTTAATGAGGATGATTTTCCCTGCTGAGCTTAACCACTTGTTTTTCCAGTTGTTTAATGTCTTTTCCATTCTCTCAAGCACAGGAAAGTAGTGAACTTGTTTATTCCTTCCAGCAAAAATAGGAGTCCCTAGATATTTAAAAGGAAAGGTGCCTTTTGACATACCTAAGGTCCTGGAAACTAAATGCAATCTATCCACAGGTATTTTTGGATCAGCAAAATAATTAGATTTAGCAAAGTTAACTTTCTGACCCGCGGTATGCTCATATGCCAGCAGGAATTTTTTGAATCTTTTCAGGTTTTTGGGATTGCCTTTCAGGAACACTGCAGTATCATCCGCATACATAAGATGGGTTATTGGTGGACAATTCCTGGGCAGACTAAAGTTCTGTAGATAGCCTATCTGAAATAATTTTTTTAACCCTCTTGAAAAGGCCTCAGACAAAATGTTATAAAGAAAAGGAGACATTGGATCCCCTTGTTTAATTCCTCTATTAGATGCAAAGAATCCTGAAGTAACACCATTTATTAAAACTGAAAAATGAGCTGAAGCAATATTCTGCATTATTCTGTGCACAAATACTCCATGGAATCCGAATTGCAACAGGACTGAATTAAGAAAAGACCACGATACTCTATCAAAAGCCTTCTGCATATCTAGTTTAACTATGAGGTTAGGGGTTTTTGATTTCCTACCTAATCTTCTAACCATTTCCTGCATCATAATTATGTTATCAGATATATCCCTACCTTTTATGAATGCACTTTGTTCAGGGGATATAAGAGAAACCATTAGTGGATTGATCCTTTCCATGATCATTTTAGAAAAAACCTTATTTACAAAGTTAGATAAACTTATGGGCCTAAAATCTGAGAAAGAAACTGGGGTAGGCTTTTTGGGAATTAATGTTAACCAAGTACTAGATATGGCCTTAGGTATATTTCCACTTGTTAGGAAGTCATTAGCAGCATCAAGAAGATCTTCATTGATGACTTCCCAAAAGGTGGTATAAAATGCTCCTGAGAACCCATCAGGACCAGGTGAGCTACATCTGTTTAGGTCAAAAACTGCATCCTTAAGTTCTTGAAGTTTGAATGAGGATAGGAGCTGTTCATTTTGCTGATCTGAAATTACAGTAGGTATTTCTGAAAGGAAATAATTAAAAAAAGTCCCCTTTTTTTGAGCAACTTCCTCATGAAAAAGTTCTTTGTAAAATCTTACTGTTTCTTCTTTGATTAGATATGGATCAGAGATCCAATTTCCATTTCCATCCTTAATCTTACTGATTCTTGTCTTAGATCTCCTTTCTCTAACTGAGTGGTGGAAGTAGCTTGTGTTAGCATCTCCAAACTTAAACCAGTTAATCTTAGCTTTTTGCTTTAGGAAAATGAATTTTTCTTTTTGAGCCCTCATAAGCAACTGTTTTGACTTATTTAACTCACTTAGGGTGGTTAAGTCATCATTGTTTTGCTGAAAGGTGATTTCCAGTTCTTTAACCACATTCTCATAGTGTGTCAAATTCTGTGAGACATTACCAAAGTGATTTTTATTCCATTGTTTAATTACCATCTTTAGCCTCTTCAATTTAAAAACCAGCCTATCATTCCTCGAAAAGGGGAGTCTAATTTCCAGTTTGTTGCTACCAGATCCTGAAATTTCTGTCTGTTTGACCACATATCATGGTATCTAAATGGTCTAGGGGCTTGTTCTTCGGATGATTGAACAGAAAGTAATAACGGGGCATGGTCTGAAGTCAGCCTATTTAAAACTTGAATAGAGCTATTAGGGAAGAGCTCCAACCAATCTAGGGAGGCTAAGCCTCTGTCTAACCTTTGAAACATTAAATCTTTGCATTTTTCCTTAAATCTATTATTGCTCCAGGTGTAGAAGTTCCCAACTGTAGGAATATCATGCAAGTCATTTGAGTTTATGAATTCATTAAATTGTTTCATGCTCTTTTTAGGTGTAGACTTCCTGCCCTTATACTCAGAAACAGAGAGCACAGTATTAAAATCACCTATATATATGGAGGGGGTATTTCCTGTCACTTTTAGATCATCCCATAAGTCCTCCCTTAATTGTCTATGCACACTTGCATAGATAAAGAAGCAATGCCAGTTAAAAGAAGAGCCAGAATCAGTTATGTTAACCTGAACAAATTGGTCTGTCTCACTTAGATTTGTAGTGTTAAAAGTTGGATCCCATAGAATCCAAATTTTGGCCGATTGTGCAGCTAGAGCATTATAATATCCAAGTTCACGCTTTAAAACTGTGAGCATTTGTGTATCCTGCCATGGCTCTATCAAACACATGATATCAATCTTATGATTAAGCTTAAGAATCTTTAATCTTTCTACAGATGTTCCTATTCCCCTAACATTCCAAACCAAGATATTTCCTATTATGGTGTATTTTCTTTCTTGGATAATTTTTTTATATTGGCTCCTTCCCCTTTTAGTAAATCCTAGATTGTTTTTATCCACACATTTTACTTTTTATACTTTCAATACAATCTCTACCATTCATTTATTTTTTTGAAAAAATTTGTGCCCAAAAGTTGAAACCATAATAAAAGAACCAGAGGAGTACATTATTTCCAAAAGCCGTAGTGTAGCACGTAATGTCAAAAGCTGCAAATCACTCTTTAGGGTGTGCTCACCTAAAGATTTGAATTCGTAACATTATGTACGATAGACGTCGGTTTATTTTTAAACACTGTAAGTTATATACCATTAAATGGAGGTTAAAGTTAAATTTTCATATAATGGTATTTTGTAGCTGTACAATTTAGCTATCCTCCCGACACAATGATCTGAAAATTGAACATATGAAGGGCAGCAGTTTCGAACACATAACTAAAAAATGTTGTGCAAATACGCCGTTAATGAACATTCCTGCACTAGTGTCAACTAAAAAAAATCCATTAATGATGTGGTTTGTTCCTTTCAAATGATTGTGACAATCATGGCACACGAGAAGCTGGTATCTTAATGTCAAGGTCTTGCAATGAAAGTATCGGTTTGAATCTGGGGTAAAGGCTCTAATGCCTAAATTTGTACCTTATTATTCTAGATATAATATATTTAATTTCTAGTTGTTTCTTACCTTGATATCTCAAGTTGTCGTTTATCTATAGGCCTGTCGGGCCCGCCATACTTGGATGACATCAATATGATGCAAACATTGTGCTTATTGTGGCCATCGTGTGGTTGCACACACTACTCGGAGAAACCCCCACCCCCTGGCACTAATCGGTGGGGGCTATGACACCGGTCACTCACGCCTCCTGCCAACCGGTGCCTAAGTAGGGTGGTGCTGAAACCTAGTTACCATGGCACCGGTCATTGAAACCGATGCTAGAAATTTGATATTACAACACCGGTATTTGATATGCCGGTGTTGAATGTTGAGTCCTCGGTAATGTTCACTGGTTCTTTCATAGCATCGGTTTCTAACATAAATTGGTGCCGTAAATTTGTCAGATTAAAAAAACAACACCGGTTTGTTTTTTTATTTGCCGGTGATGTTGCTTTGGAGATGGATGTCTAAGCATCAGTCGTATTATTTGTAAAATCGGTGCTTATTTTTTAAAATTTGCAATATCCATTTTTAATTATTCCTGGCCCTCTCGGAATTGAAACCCGAGAAAAATTAAATTGATTGTAAGCAAGAACATGCTCAAAATGTAAGAATCGTGGGAAAAATGCAATCCATTAACAAGATGTAACTTAACACAAAAATTAAAACTCTGTCCCAATAAAATACATCTTGAAAATACACTTTGTTAGGTAGACACACATTCAACCAAGCCTCACACCTTGTGTCTGGGACGTTTATCATCTTTGCCATTGTACACTCCTCTTGCTGGGGGGGAAATATCTATCTTGTAGAAATTAATTTTGTTCGAAGAAAATAATTTTAAATGTCAAAATGATGCAGGATTTAAGCACCAAGGAAACATGGTGTGTAACGTATGTATTAACAATGTATTTAACATCAACATTGATTTAATGTTAAACACAAAGTGTTAAACAGTTAACGATGAACACACCATGTCTACTTGGTGCTCATACACTAAAAAATCTCCACATTTAAAATTGTGGAGTTCTACAAATGTTATAGCACATTTTCATAATGGAAGAAACATTACTTAGTTAGAAGGCACTACATGAAAAGAAAACAACCAATGCGGTGCCCTTAAACTAATTCTTCCTCCGTTAAACTTGTTCACAATAACAATTAGCATAGAAAACAGTTTTAAATGTCGAAATGATGCAGCATTTAAGCACCAGGGAAACATGGTGTGTATACGTATGTTTTAACAATGTATTTAACATCAACCCTGATTTAATGTTAAACAAAAAGTGTTAAACAGTTAGCAATGAACACACCATGTCTACTTGGTGCTCATACACTACAAAATCTCCACATTTAAAATTGTGGAGTTCTACAAATGTTATAGCATCTTTTCATAATGGAAGAAGCATTAATTAGTTAGAGGCACTACATGAATAGAAAGCAACCAATGCAGTGCCCTTTAACTAATTCTTCTTCTGTTAACCAATGCAGTGCCCTTTAACTAATTATTCTTCTGTTAAGCTTGTTCACAATAAAAATTACCATAGAAAACCATTTAAAATGTCGAAATGGAGCAATTTTGCAGCACCAACAAAACATGACATGTATAAAAAAAACTATGTGAAACGCGTCATGTTTACTTGGCGCTGATAGACTGCAATATCTCCACAGTTTAAACATCATATTAGAACCAATAAAAAAATCACAAAAGACATGTAAACCTTGTGCACAAAGCAAGTTTGCATTGAAAACCATTTAAAATGTCGAAACGAAGCAGTTGTACACCACCAAGGAAACATGACTTGTATAAACTAACCATGTCAAACACGTCATGTCTCCCTGGCATTGATAGACTGTAAAATATCCACAGTTTAAACATGAACTTGAAAAATATTTAAAATGTCATAATGTTGTGCCATATAAGTACCAAGGCATTTGGTGTGTATACCTATTGTTTAAACAAGTAGACACACCAAAATGCACTAATACACTACAAATTCTCCACAATTTAAATTCCAGAGTTGTACATATGATACATCACTTTCCTTAATGGAATAAGCATTACATAGATAGAGGTCAATACATGAAACAAAGGCAACCTATGCAGTGCCCTTTAACTAATGCTTATTAATTTAAAATGTCGAAATGAGGTAGTTTCTCGGGGTCACCGAAGCAAGGAGTGTTTAAACAATAACAAGTCAAGCACTCTAAGTTTCGGTGGCCCCAGTAGACTGCAATATCTCAACAGTTTAGACATTAACTGGAAATTATCAAAAGACGGAAAAAGACATGTAAACCTTCATCTAGTTCATCATTCATTCAAGATAATCAAGTAGTTGTTCGACATTGATATGAATCTCCTTGTGAAGACTCATAATTGCAGAATTAATATCTTTGATCTAGTGAAGAGATCTGCAAACCCTCACTATCTTGGACGAAATTCATGTGTCTAGCTCTCGGGGGTACGCCTTATCTCAACTTGTTCTCTAACTAGCCCTCAGGCTTATATTACAAGGTTTATTGTTACTTAACTACCCCTTGAGGTTAAGAAACAAGGGAATAGCTCGCAAGCAAAGAGTATGAACTCAAAAGGTTGTATATTTGATTGATAAAAGTGGTACAAATCTCGAGAATTCAACCCCTATTTACAGGGCTAAACTTGTCCGAACCCTAATCCTAATAAGGACGGGTTTGGGTAATTTCTGTCAAAAACATAATAGAATTATGGCAGCTTTAAGAAGCTAAAACTATATCTAACTAAAATACCTAAAATAAACTGTCAATGGTCGAAATTCATCCAGATTACAACTTGGATGAATATTGCATTATCTAATCTTACCAAAACTAATTCTAATCAGAATAAAACTCAATATTTTCAAAACCCTAATTGACTGGTTTGAAAATTAGCTCTTCAAAGCCCACATGACCGAGCTCTACAGTCTAAAATTCAAAATGAAATAATTTTACAATATTTACAGTGATCACACCACCTCATTAAAAACCCACTGGGAAAAAGAGTATAGTGTTCTTCATGATGACTTCAGTTCATAGACAGTTTTGAACAATAAATCTAAGATGTCGATGATGACTCCTTCTTCAATTCTTTGTCATAAAGGCAATCAATCAAAGCATTTAAGGCAACATCTCTAAGCTTTGTTCTTGACCTAGTCATAGGTCCCGCATATCACTTAGAGGATCCCAAACATAACCTTTAAATGTTTGATCAAGATGTGGAATATCTTCATTTATGGTGGTAGTCGTCTTGGTATCTCCATCATTCTCTCCGTGGTCGAAAGGTTTCTCCCTCGAAACTGAATCGTGTTCAAAGGTAAATGGAGATAAATCAACAACATTAAAGGTCACACTAACACCATAATGATCTCATAACTCAATCTTGTAAGCATTTTCGTTCACACGATCCAACACTGTAAAATGACCATAAACAATCTCAAATGGAGCTAAAGAAGTAGTAGAATGAATAGTGCGATTGTAAGCAAACTCTGCAATCAGAATGCATTTTTCCCAATTCCTTCAATTTTTTTTGAACGAGGGCACGCAGGAGAGCCCCTGAGGTTCGATTGGTCACTTTTGTTTGTCCATCAGTTTGAAGATGACTAGCAGTAAAAAACAGCAACTTTGTCCCTAACTTGCCCCACAAGGTATTCCAAAAGTGGGATAAAAATTTAACATCACGATCAGAGACAATGGATGCAGGAATGCCATGTAACCAAACTACTTTCAAAAATAGATCGGCAACATGCTTTGCATCATCTGTCTTCCTACAAGGAATAAATTGGGCCATTTTCAAAAATCTATCCACAACCACAAAGATATAACCATTACCTGAGTGAGATCATGGTAAACCTAGGACAAAATCCATAGCAATATCAACCCAATGATGTGTAGGAACAGGTAGTGGAGTATAAAGACCACTAGGCTTAGTTTTAGACTTAGCCTTCAAGCAATCAAGACAATTCCTACAAACCCTATCAATATCAAGTGCCGTTTTCGGCATAGAAGTGTTCCCGCAATAAATTATAAGTTTTAAATGCACCAAAAATGTCCCATTAAACCACCCGAATGAGCTTCTTTAACAAGTAATTCATGCATAGAACATTGATGAATACATAACCTATTATTCATAAACAAGAAACCATCATGGCGAAAAAACTTCTCATAAGCACCATTTTTGCATGCAACATAAATAGATGAAAAATTAGGATTAGTTGCATATAAATCTCGCACGAATGAAAACCCTAACATAATGCATTCCAATCGTGTAAGTAAAACATGTCAACGACTCAAACCATCAACGATAACATCTTCTTTACCATTTTTGTAACGCAACACATAAGGAAATTATTCAATGAAACTAGATCATTTAGCATGACGCTTATTCAACTTCATCTGAATCTTCAAATATTTCAAGGATTCATGATCACTATGAATAACAAATTCTTTATGCAATAAATAATGTTGCCAAGTTTCTAATGCACGCACAATTGCATAAAATTCTTTATCATGCACGGGATAGTTTAGAGCATCGCCATTTAGCTTCTTACTGAAGCAAGCTATACGTCGATTCTCTTGCATCAAAATAGCACCAATACCAACACCAGAAGCATCGCAATGAATCTCAAAAGTACCATTAAAATCAGGTAAAGCAAGCATAGGAGGATTATATGATCGTACTTTCCATTCATTAAATGCATTATCTTGACTCTCAGACCAAACAAATTTTACATCCTTTTTAACTAGTTCATTTAGAGGTGCAACAATAGATGAGAAATCACGCACAAACCTTCTATAAAAACTAGCTAAGCCTTGAAAAGAATGCACCTGATTGGCATTGGTAGGTCTCGGCCAGGTCTTAATGGCCTCAATTTTTTTTGTCAATGGAAATTTGTTAGGATTGCTAACATAAGGCTGGACAAATGGATTTTCGTCCTCCATCTTCGCTAAATTGCTAAGAAAAAGCAAACGGTTAGTTTAAAAAACCGTCCCCCTTCCCTTTGTTTAGTAAGGTTACTCACCAATTGTATAACACTCACAACTCACAAGGCGAAGGTTAATGCGAGGGAAATTGATCAATTCACCGCAATTCAAAGCAAATTATGGAAATGAATACTGCAGAACTTTTTCAAAATTTAAAAATATATAAACTCAAAATTGGGCTCTACGATCTAGAATTACAAATTCTAAAAAGAATGAGGAAAAAATGCATTTTGACTGGCACGAATCGGAGCTGTATTGAAGAAGTTATGATCAAAATAAGATTTATTTATATAGGCGACTAATAGGTTCGAAAAATGCAAGCAACTTTTCCGAAAATAAATTGGAATAGGAACTCAAATCCAAATCACTTATGGTAAAGGATTTTAATGACTTACTTTTCCTCCAAGTCAAAAATTCAGATCAAAACCCCTCTATCAATTGGCTTTTATTTCTTTTTTCTCTTCCGATTAGGATTTTGGCTTTTCTTTTCCTTTTTCAAATTGGATTTCCTTTTTCTGCCCTTCTTTTTCAGCCACAATTCATTTTTTTGTACTATAAGACACTCACAATCAGAATCTTATTCCCCAAGAAAAAATTTCAATCACAGTTCCCAAAATTTTTGGAAATTGCAAATCTACTCCCCAACTTTTGAAAATTGCAAATCTGCCCAAATATTCCGATTTTAAATCCTAAATTCTGAATTTGAAACCCAAAAATTTGCTAACTTTTGTTTTTTTATTTTTGAAAAGTTTTGGAACAAAAATCTCCTATACAAAACTTGGAATAAGAAAACAACGACAACTTCCTTTTGATTCAAAAGAACCTCGGTATTCAAGGTCGTAAGGATCAAGAATGTGATACTATATATATGGAAAATGACACAAGATTCTATTTCTATTTTTATTTTTTTGAATACGTTGTAATCAAGAATCAAAGAACAATTCAAGATCACATAATCAAAGAACGATAAAGAAAACAAGTAGGATTATGAGTGTGCAATAATTTTCAGAAGAGTTGACAAAAACTATCACAAGCACATAAACTGTATAAGCTACCTAAAACTACAAAACTGACTGAGAGGTGAAGGTGGATAATACTTGTTAGCGCTCAGAGCTTTCGACGTCCTCCTGACTCGATTGATGAACGAGAATGTGTATAGTAATACCAAAGTATTCTAACTTTCGGACCCTTCGACGTCTTTCGACTCTAGATTCAATCCTCCTGGTAAGAAAGATTAAACAAATACAGTTAAAAAATGACACGAAAGAGTTTATAAATTAAAAAATCAAAAATAAATAGAGCAAAATTGAAACCCCCTTTTTTTTCTCGGCCTCCAGTAGATCTTTCGCTTTGCTCAGATACCAACTAACATGAATTTCCTTGTGAAGATTCACGATTATGGAATTAATATCTTTAATCTAGTGAAGGGATCTGCAAACCCTCACTATCTCGCACGAAATTCAAGAGTTTAGCCCTCGAGGTATGCCTAATCTCGACTTGTTCTTTAACTATCCCTTAGGATCATATTCCAATGTTTATTGATACTTAACTAGCCATCAGGGTTAAGCAACAATGAAATAGCTCGCAAGCGAAGAGTATGAACTCAAAAGGTTATATATTTGATTAATATAAGTGGTACAAACCTTGAGAATTCAACCCATATTTATAGGGCTAAACTCGTCCGAACCCTAATCCTAACCGGGGTGGGTTTTGGTAATTTTTGTCAGAAACTGAAGAGAATTATGGCAACTTTAAGAAACTAAAACCATATCTAACTAAAATACCTAAAATAAACTGTTTATGGCCGAAATTCATCCATATTACAACTTGGATGAATTGTCTTATCTAATCTTACCAAAATTAATTCTAATCAGAATAAAACTCAATATTTTCGAAACCCTAATGGACTGGTTCAAAAATCATCTTGGCCAAGCTCTACAGTCTAAAATCCAAAATGAAATAGTTTTACAATATTTACAGTGATCACACTACCTCATTAAAAATCCAGTGGGAAAAAAGAGTGTAGTGTTCTTAATGATGGCTTCTGTTCTTCGATAGTCTTGAACAATAATTCCAAAATGTCGATGATAACTCCTTCTTCAAATCTTCATCATAAAGGTGATCAATCAAAGAATTTAAGGCAGCATCTCTAAGTTTCGTTCTTGACATATTCATAGGTTCCGCTATGTCACTTAGAGGATCCCAAACATAACCTTTAAATGTTTGATCAAGACGTGGAATATCTTCATTTATGGTGGTAGTCGTCTTGGCATCTCCATTAGGCAACATTTAAAACTAAAATATAAACATATCAACATCCTACAATAACAATAATGTATATCACATTAATTACATAAAAAACCTACAGTTTACAGAACATCTTACAAAAATGTACAACATGATACAACTGCTAATTATAACAAACCCCTAAAATTAACACAATCATGTATATGTCACAGGTGCTCCAAAAATTGATTCACGAAAAAAAAAATAAACATCAAACCATACCCAAGGAACATTATATATATATATATATATATATATATATAATACACTGTCAATTTCATCACAAAATGCAGAAAATGTCACACAGTAGACAAAAGTTATATACATACACACATGGACTTACGAATTAATTGTTACTTCAACAGATTAATGTGTAAAACACATAAACCACAGAAATATGAACAATATCAATTAACCCAGATGAGTAGACTAGATAAATTAATACAATCCGATGAATTCCAGAACAAGATAATAAATACAAACAATCTTGGAATTTTAACAAGAGTTTAAAATCTCACAATCAAGTCAACGATAACTTCGATCGTCATATGAAACTAAAAGTTTAGATCACAAAATGCAGAAAATGTCACACAGTTACCATAGAAAAAATTTATGAAAATAATGACCTAGAAAAAATAACCTAGAAAAAAATAACACAGCCAAAAAAAAACCAACATCATAAAAACATGATGTGGGAGGAGGAAGAAGGAAGTTATGTGGGGAGGAGGGGAGAGGCGGCGGCGGTAACAGTTGGATGTTTAGGTGGTGGCGGCGGTAATGGCGAATATGGTTGGATGTTTAGGGGGAGGTGGCGGCGGAAATGGAGAGGTGGTGGAGTAGGAGGATGAAAGGATGAGAGGCAAATGAGGGAGTGAGTAGAAAGGGTTTCAAGTTTGGTTTATATAGACAATTTTTGAAGGGTTGGGATTTAATCAACATAGGGGAAATCAAGGATTTAGATTTGATCAAGATATGTGCAGCATTAATTATGTAAACTGGTGCTATGAATTACCTAAACCGGTGCTGACATTTGTATAATGCAGCTGCTTGATGCTACTTTTGTATTAGTTTTTGTTACAACCCGAGAGCAGACATAAATTTTTTTCTAACAATGGAGCACCGGTTATCAGACTGGTGCTAGAACGCAGATTAGTGCTAACATTTGTTTAAAGCAGCTGCCTGATGCTGCTTTGGTATTAATTTTTGTTACAACCCGAGAGCAAACATATAAAAAATTTCTTAACTATGGAGCACTGGTTATTTAATCGGTGCTCGATTGAAATATCGGTGCTAAAACATGCTTCAAGTAGTTTCTTGAGGCTACTTATTCCTGACGTGCTGTAGAATCCAAGTAAGGTATTTTGTAATCGGTGTTGTTTGTATAGTCGTACCGGTGCTGATATTAACATATTTAAAATTCCCGCCAAAACACTGACCAATTTATTTCATCTTGTACTTCCAACAAACATTAGAACCGGTAAATCAACAATCATGACCGGCGTTGTTTGTTAGGACACCTATTTCTAAAAATTCATTTAAAGATCTCATTTATGGGGAAAGTTTTGTCCATTGTTTTTATGCCCAATTGGGCTAAAAAATATTCAGTTCAACACTCAATAGAGCTTGTGTTTCAAAATTGTGTCCAATGGATTCCCACAAATCCTCTGATTAGAGCTTTGTTATAATCACATTGTTGCCCAAAACTTAAATATTACTCCTTATTTGGGGCCAAATAACACCACATTGTGTATTCTTGGATTAATATCAATTATAAAAAATAATGCGTTTTATTAGAATTTGGTAAAGCACTAGTATCTAACTATAGATGACTTAGAAGTTAGGAAGTCCGAGCAGAATATTTTCTTTGTTATTTATTTACACCAAAAATTGAAAATTTTTATTTGTTCTACAAATTCACATATGGTTCCAAGAATGTAGGATCGCATCTGAGCGGAATCGAATTTTGATGTCTGGCTGAACTTTTTGCCTTTTGCACTTAGGTCCCTCTAAGAATCTTGGAATTGTCGAAACACAAAATTGGCGATTCAATACTACAATTGAGTATTGTATGATCATAACTACGCGAGTACGACTTGATTGGGTGAATGGAAGATCCTCAAAAATGATCATAGTGTTGCCCAAAACTAAGTTTCAACTAGAGCATTGATTCAAAACACTTGATTCTTGTTTTACTTCCTAAATATATGAATTCTAAATAATGAAATTTTTTAATGTATACATTTCAGAGCAGTAGTACATGTCCTAGACTAAAATGTGCAAAAATATTTATAAATATAAACTGAAAATCATATTTCTTTAATACAATACGATAATGTAAAGGCATAATAATCCTTGAAGAAGTGGAAAATAATGATAATTCATCAGCTAAATAACATAAAATTGTTTCGAGCTGTAATCCAAAATATAATCACTACGGAAACGATTGTTCAATATAAAGACAATGATGATCCAACTTCATGAATTATCTAGCAAATGGCTCGGCATCCAACATTTTTGCCTGTTCTGAGCTCATCCCAACGTTGTTGCCCCCAACGCTCAGGCATGGATATGTAGGAAAAGGTTTAATTGCTTTCATTGCTTCTGGGAACTGGTATTCAGATACTTTTCCCATGTGATCTCACCAGGACCTTTGATATTATGATTCCGTCAGCAAACTTTGTACACCCACCTCCAACGGTGCGAATCAAGATTCAAAAGTAGGACCCACACTCTCTTGAGGGAATTTGAAGAAAGCGACTGCTGTAATCTTACCCATTGGATGCTCGTATATGTCGTACGGATAGTGGGGGACACCTGCTTTAGTGCACAGTTTGGAGATTAGGCTGCAAAAATCGTAACTTGTTCTCTCAGCACCATGTTTCAACTCGTTCTCTATTTGCTTACCCAAATTCCATCGGAGTTTTTTTAATGGTGCACAGATGTCTCAGCCTCATACTGTGAACCTTACGGGATCAATTCTAGTTGCTACAAAGTGGTACCATCCGTTCATCTCGGGAGTGGGTAGCTTCTTTGGTACTTTTTTTCCAACCTAGTTTAACAATAGACTCGACATCGGTTCCCTCCTTGATTACCATTCTCATGATCTCACATCCTGTGGGATCGTCAAAATCTCAACCCTCATCGGTATAATAGTCGAATGCAGAAAATTCATACTCCTCGGGGGGAATATTTAGCAAGCCGTACAACTCGTTTATGGATTATGGAGTTAATTTCACCATTTTCCCACGATAGAACGCCTCAGTCCACCTTCTAGCACACCGCAAATTAGTATAGAACTAACTCACTATGCTGAGGTTGAACATTGGAGGCGTGTCACACAATTTCTCCCACCCAAGTGCCCGGATTGTTTCTTCAAAAGGGGGAGCATTTTCGATTCCTCTCTCAGGAAAATGTCGCCTTTGTTTGTATGTTTGTGCCAATAATTTTTCCTGCTTCGAAATGAATCTCTTCTCCTATTGTTCCACATTGGATTGTATCTCCGGAGAGGAAGGGGATGCATTGTGTGTCCCCTTGTTGGAAGTTTTGGGTGTCATATCCTACAATGTCAAATGAGGCATTTCAACAAACACCTTCCATGCAACCAAAAAAACCTATACAATACTTTCTTTCTTAAACATCAACATATCCCAATGCGACCCAGTCAAATTCAATCTATACATGAATGTTTTTATTACACATTAACTCTATGTGCAAAATTGCAATATCGAAACAAGTTGGAGAGCAAAGTGAACCAACATTGAAAAAAGTTGTTACTTTTCCAAAAACTTTGGGTTCATGCTTAATACTCTAGTATAACATAATAGCAATGTTTGAAAGACAGCTCACCACAATCCTTCACAGAGTTTGGGAGTCTGAACCGGTGAAGAAGATGGGTTAGTTTTCCTCTACAAAGTTTAGAAAATGAAGGGCAGTTGTGCGGGTGTGCTGTAAAAAATTAAGAGCTCTAATTTACTAGCAGCGGTATGGCTTGAAAACCGGTGTTGATATTTGTAAAAAGTTTCTTGAGGCTTCTATGAATTATTTTCTCGGCATTTTCTTCCAACCCGAGAACAAACATGCCAAAACAATTCTAAGTAATCAGCACCGGTAGAAATACTGGAGCTAATATTTTTAAAAACTGGTGCCTAAAATAAATATAGCAGCTACTTACGGCTGCGTGCATTGATTTAATAAAATCATTTTCTCAACTCGTTAGCTAATCCTAGAAATTTTGTCTAAGTACCCAGCACAAGTGCCTGGACCGATGCTTAAATTACAACTACCGGTGCCAATAATGGAACAACGCACATACTCTGTTTTCAACCTTCAATAGTTTAGAGCACCGGTTCATGGAAACCGGTGCTATAAATTATAGATTGCACCGGTTTATACGTTATCTGTGCTATTTATCATGTATTGCACCAGCGTAAATATCGTAAATAGCGTTGGTCATGATCTCCTGATCATAATTAAGTGGTAGTCATGTGAGTAATATTCTTGATAATGGTCGACCGTTTCTCCGCATAAGTAGTGTTGGCTACGTAGTGCGTACTTCACGGCATGTGTTTGCTTTTCGTAGTGAGAACACCTTGCTAAGCTACTTTTTGTGTGGATTGGACATGATATCTGGACCATATATAAGCCCCTCTCAGCCTCAGAGCATTGAGGGTTGAGTATGAAATTGTATTGTGGCGAATGGTAGGACGATCAGGCTAACATCGTTGAACTTTTGTAGCGAAGTGAGGGTTGGACTTAATCGTTGTGCCAGTTGGTATGTAGTGTTAAATATCAAGTGATTCGTGGGTAGTTAATGAGTTATTCTCTGGGTTTGGAATGTTGAAGTTCTACTCCGTACCTTAGATTATGTGTTCATGGTTCATGTATCATTGGGTGGATTATCAAGGAGATTTCCGCATGAGCAATATAATCATCATATAGAGCTTCATTTTTGAAAACTTTCCATCCTTCGAAAAGCAACTTATCTCGTTCCTTTTCGATTTGGGTGAGAGACTTGATTGATTTGGCAGTTGTGGCAACTGAGTGTGTTGGAAAATGAAATACAGGTTTTCCCTCTATTTATAAATAGATCTTGGTGATAATCTTTGTCTATACTTGTCTTTATTTTCATTTTCATCGAGCGTTATACCTTGTCTGAATCCCAAAAAAATTTGGACGACACTGCCTTGCTCAAATCGCCAGAATCATAGTTTGATTCCTCATTCCAAGTAAGTATTGTATTATGCTATCCATGCAATCATTGGTATGATTCTTTCAAGTAGTTTTATTTATGATAGTAATCCCGAAAATACCTGAGACTTGGACATTCCAACAACTAGTGATGATTAAAATGCCGGGGCTGAGAGTTAGTCATGTAGAGGTACTACTGTAGAGTATGTATGTCTTCTTGGTGAGAATGCACTTCGTTATTATGAAGGTAGTACCTTTGAGTCTGGTGACGAAGAGGTAGACAGTCAATTAACCGAAGTTAGGTCCGGAGTTTGGTCAAGAAGCCATAGTCGTAGTTTGGTTACTTCTAATAAAATTGATAGGTGACAGGCGCGAGCGGTCGTCGCGCCCGCGTGCCAAAAGATAATTTATAAGCCCTCAATGCTTACTTTCTACAACTAGGTAGATAGTGGCAAATCGGGGTCGTCCAAAGAGAAGAGGGATCTTCCTAAGCGTCTAAGCACACAAATGGTTGATATACTAGGCTAGGAGTAACTATATTTACACACACTTAAAAGCAAGTAAAAGGGGGGGGTTGGTTGGTTGGTTCCTAAGTTAACAAAGATAACTAGCAACGTCAAGTGACTATGCTAATCATCAAACGAAACTAAGAAAAGGGGTTTTAAACTACAAAGATAAAATGCCTTGGGGGCAACGGATATCCACTTCCACATCTAATGTAGTTCATCGAATCATTCACACATTCCATCTTATAGCATTCATGACCCAACGCTCACACACCCATCTAGCAAGTACCACAACACACACATCACAAGGAGTTCTAAGTTCATGCTCATGGATCTTCATGCAAAGGCGCTACGGAATTCGTCACGTTTCTACACCTAAGCAATTCAACCACACAAGCACTACCTATGCTCAAACCACTCATGGCACACATGCAGTGAAACACACCGTCAAGAATACATAAACGCCGAATAACAAATGCTTCAAGAATGAATTTAAATCATCTATCCAATACTTCAACTACTTGTCGTGGAGACTAAACTCCTATCCTTCTTAGTTCGTAGTTTGCGAGAGTGAGTTCGACATCTCTCGTCAAACCTCACCAATGACTCCCGAGTCGCGACCACGACTCAAGGTGTCATTGGTGGCATTTAGCACGAAGGACCAACAAGCTTGGCAATGCCTATGACCACTACACCGTGACTAGGCATTAAACCAATTCATGCAATTACACGAGATTGGATGAACGTGCAACGCACATTCATCCGCGAGCATATGACTCTCTCGTTTGCTACACAAACGAACATGACGAAGAGTTCGACATCAATCACATTCGTCTAGCACGTTGTCAACACACTAACACAATCAAAAGCTCTAATTCACACTCATACATTCCTAACAAGAACAGGGGAGAAATTAACCCAAATCCCCCAAACCCTAGCTAGCAATTCATACAAGCATTCATATCATCAAGCTCTCAACAACATCAATGCAATCAACAATCAACATTCAAAGCACAATAAATGCACAATAGCAAAAACATCAAATAGATAGATAGAAATGAGTTCTTGCTACATAGATAATGGAAGCTTCAATCCTTTGCTCCCAAGTACAAGAACTACTCTAGAACAACAAAAGACATAATTAAACTAAGAGAAAGCTAAGAAAAGAAAGAAGAGAAAAAACCTAGAATTTTCGCCCAAAACCAGAGAGAAAAGCGGGTTGGAAAGCTGGAGAAGAAGAGGGAAAGAGATGGTATTTATAGTGCAAAGAAAATAAGAATGATTTCTGGCCGCCCGTTGGTCGCGACTCGCGACGGGGTTCGTCGCGACTCGCGACGGTGTTGGTCGCGAGTCGCGATGGCGTCGCGACGGTGTCGCGACGGGAGCCAGAGTCTTGCATTGTTTCTTTGTCTTCTTCATAGCCATCCCTCTCAATCTTCAAGTCTTCAACAGCTCCAAAATGGTCTTCAACGGCCTCCGGTCTTCATGTTTTCGAAGTAAGTATCCAAAAGTCTTCGAAAGTATAGTCTTCAATGTCTTCCGGTCTTCGTTGCTTCCGTGTTCTTCCCTTGTCACACAAAATCCACTTAAAAGAGGTAAAAGAGTACAAAGTTGCTTTTACCTCTCCTAAGTGAATTTCAAGGTAAAATACAAGCTCTCGATAATAAAAGAGCACAAAAGTGATCCTAAATACTACTAAATAATGCGCCTAAAATGGACACATCAATAGGTTGAGACTCGTGTACCCTTTCTTAAGTCAGATTTAAATCAGGGATCTCGGATCCGTGGAAAGTATTCGTTGTCTCCTGATGGGTGCATATCCATTTATAACATCATCTAAAATATGGTATATCTTTTCCATTGCCTGGATATTTAATCCAAAATTTGGACAGTTATGGGATGACTTTATGTCAAGTAAACCCACTGGGAGATGGCTGTTTTGGTGGGATTTAAAAGCACGTGTGATAGGCAGGTGTTGTCTTTAACGTTGAGTTATTTTGGCGGCTATATCAACTCCGTAAATTGAGGAATTCCATATCAAATTAAATTTCATTATATTACATATTAATCCTTAATTTCGTTATGAAGCAGTTTTATATACATTAATTTTTAAATTAGACTTTATATTCTTTAATCCATTGTGAAATTTTCAAGCTTCTTTATCCGAACCCAATTAATTCCAAATTATTTGCAACACGATTCAATTGATTTTGAACTTACGTTATGGAACAATGTATGATATCCTTCCTAAGAATATAAAATAAGTATTTTTTCATTAGAACACACTACTTCATTAAAAACTTTATCGGAAAAATTCAATAGGAAAACATCTAAGGGAAAAAGAGTATAGTGCATCGTTGATAATAAGCATGTAATCTAATGAATATATGCATATAAACACGTTTACATGCACATCAAATATCAACAAAAGTTTATAAGAACACATAAAATAAATGTGTAAAATACATCTGATCAAATATATCCACACCGAGATTAGGCTTTCCCTTAATTAACCATGTAATATCACAAAATCAATGTGTTTATGTGCAGGAAATGAGCAAAGATAAATATCAAGCCTCAACCAATATTTTATATGTGCTTTGAAATGGAAGTCATTTGGCATTTCCAAGGTATGAGGTTTCTCCCTAGAAGCCCTTAACTAAACCCTAATTTTTTAAAATTTTAAAATAAAAGGAGAAGCAAAGAATTAGGGAGCAAAATGTGATAGGGGAGAAATTGCATGAAGGAATGGAAAAGAACATACACTGTCAAACTTTTAATCAAGGTGTTTTTTCTTTGAGAACTGATAAGAAATTTACCTCAAAAGTTCTCCATTTTCTCATTCATCATACTTCGATATATACACAGAAAGGATTACAGCGAATCAATCTATTCCTAAAATATCTCTATGATTAACTCTTCTAAGTATAGTAGAGATACACATACCATATAACTCCTAACACCTCCCCTCAAGTTGGAGCGTGTGAATCCCGAACGCCCAACAAAAATTTGAACTGTGACTTTCCCAATGTCTTTATAAATATGTACGCCAACTGAACCTTCGTAGATACATACGATGGATCAATTAAACCTTCTACAACCGCATCCCTAACAAAATGACAATCGGCTTCTATATGTTTTGTTCACTCATGAAAAATGGGATTTTGAACTATATACAAAGCCGATTGACTGTCACAATAGATTCTCATTCCTTTGTCATGCTGAATTCCTAAATCCCCAAGCAACTGCTTCAGCCACTTCCAATTCACAGGCGATGGATGCCATTGAACGATATTCCATTTTCGCCGGCGATCATGACATCGTTTGCTGCTTCTTGATTTTCCATGAGACTGGAGAATAACCAAGTAACACAAACCATCCACTTAAAGATCGTCGAGTCAATGGGCAACTAGCCCAATTCGATTCACACCATCATTCTAATTTCAACTCACCATCTTCTCTCAACAAGATACCTTGTCCTAGATTCTTCTTCAAATAACGAACAACTCTTGAACTTAGCTTTCCAATGTTCTTCTCTTGAACTTTGCATAAATTGAGTGACGTAAAGTTCAAGGGAAGTGTTGCCGGGCGTGGTGGGTATTTTCCATTCGCGTTTATGGAATCTCTAGCGTCAAAGTGTAAAGAAAAAGGGAAAAAGAAAGTGGTGGTGGTGGTTGTGATGGTGGTGGTGGCTAGGGTGTGTGGTGGTGATGTTGTGACGGGTGGTGGTGGTTGTTGTGATGGCTGGTGGCGGTGGCTGGGAAGAGTGGTGGCAGTGGACGGTTTATTATTTTTTTTAAAAAAAAGAATAAATGGAGTAAAACCTGACCAACCGGTGGCTGCCTGACGTCGGTAAATTTACCCTGGTGTTCAACCACCACTCCACTGAAGTGAAACTCCTGGAATTGATGGATAATGCGTGATACTCGTGTGGACTACAATTACAAAAATAATGGGTGTATAATTGTCCATGATGCTTTGTTTTCTCCATTTACTTGGAATTTACACACCACAACAGCGGCGGCGGTGGCGGTGGTGGCGGAGGTAGTGGCCGGTGGTGGCAGGGGTATTATGTGGATAAAGTTTTCAGCTTCTATATCAAGGTTATTTTAGTCATTTAACTATATCATTATTGTCGGAATTGAGAGGGCCAACGCCAAAAATAGAAACTTTAGGTATATCGGCACAAATATTTTGAAAGTTAGGGCTCAATTGGAACATACAATAATTAGTTAAGGTCAAATTGACACTTTTTGAGATTGAAGGGTTACATTGGCACTTTCAGCCTAAAGTCTAGGTTATAAGTGTAAATAACCCAATATTAAATTATTTTTCTGAAGTTAGCGTGAAATTTTGTACAAGCGACATGCGGTAACAATGAAACCTTTTAAAATATACTACAGATAGATGGTGGAAGGAAGGAATGAAAACGATAAATAAAGGTAGACGTTGTAAATAAGCAATAGAGAATTGTGAAAAAAAGAAAAAATTACAGTTGAGGTGCCCAATTTTAGATATTATAACAGGTTGCGTTCTTCTTTTTGCACCAATTTTCTAAAGGGTTCTCATGTTATTACATATTGTTTTCAATTTGTTCCTTTATCGGACATATCACATTTTAATTAAGTTAAGGGACCATCAGCAGTTAACGAGATTTAAAATTATATAATTTAACAAATTTTGAGGTTAAATTAATTTTTTAAAATTTTCCCATCTTCCATTTTTTTCTCCACTACCCTTTCCTCCATGTTTCGAACACCACCAATCCAACCATACTCACAGTCTTTTCTATCGGCCTAATTTCTTTCCAGGTTCCATGCTTCCCAATGGCGACATTATCAACACAAAAAATTTTGACTCAATAACTCTCCTAAACCGGCTAATAATGACAAAGTCTTATCGAGACCAAGGATTATTGTGCAATATTGTGAAATTTAATTAGAGATGTGGTTCCAAATATAATTTAAGAAAGTTTGGAAGAGGAAGCAGGGGTCTGGGTGCAAATACCACTTTTGGGGGTTCTGGGCATAAATAATTGGGAAATTAATCATTCCGGGTCATATGAATCTCGCAGGTCTAGAATCCGGGTCGGAGAAATTCGCGGGTCAATTTTTTTCATCATTTCCGTGTAATGCACACAGATTTTTACTACCATATTTGATATTTCATCTTCAGCACTTGATGTTAGGGGTGGGAAAAAAACTGAAAACCAAAGATCGAATCGAAAACCAAATAATCCAAATTCGTTTAACCCAAACCAAATTTAAAATGCGATTTTTGGATAACCGAATTAAGTAAACCGATTCTTGAAAATGGTTTTTGGTTTGGTTTTGGATATTGAAACTCAATCTGAATACCGAATTGCAATTAAGAAATAAATATATTACATATATTAATAATAAATTTTAAAACTCTAAAATTGTTTGGATGAATTTGTATTATAGTTGTTGTATTTATATTTTAAACACTTGAGTTTGATGATGTAGAAATTAAATTACATATTTTTATAGAAATTTAAATTAGTATATATATTTTAGTAATTTTTTAATAAAAATTCCCATGAATTCGGTTTATTCGGTTTGAAACCAAATTCAAACCGAAACCGAATTTTGAATTCAATTCGGATAATTTGGTTTTTTGGGTTATTTGGATCGGTTTTAGTTCTGAGTTTTTTAGGGGCAAAACCATATAACCCGAACCGAATAAATCGAAAACCAATTAAACCGACCCAACGGCCACCCCTACTTGATGTTCCAATAAAACCTTATGATGGTATACAATGAAATTAAATTCACTAAATCATGTGTTTTAAAGTTAAGTGTTGATCTTTTATTTTAAATTATGTTTACATGTCAAAGTTTTTACACTTTATACATTTTTTATACTAGTTAATGATAATTTACTATCTTATTTTTTTCTTTTAAACTAAACTTTTATTTTGATTGATTTTTAGCTTTTCATTGTGTCATTTTAAAAATTAATATTGATGTTTTTTTATTTTTAAGTATATTTTTATTTGATGTTCAATTATTTTAGTTTGCTATACTTACTAATGTATTTATTTAATTTATAACTTCTCATTTAACATAAAAAAATTAAAATTATATTATATGATTTTAAACTATTTTAATATGTGTTTGTATTGTTTGCATTTGATATTTAATTATTTTAATTCGGTGTGTAATTAATTTAATTTTGATGTGTATGTTTGAGAATTTATATATGATGTTTAATCCTTTTAACATGATTTTTATTTTTATTATTTAGTTTATATGTTAGTGTTTTGAGTTTGTCTCTTTAAAGACAGTATTTCTATAAGCCATGAAAAAATCAAGGTTTAAAGTGCAAATCAGAATAAATGAAATAAAATTTTCAGCTTGCATGAATCAGGTTATAAACTTTATAATTACTATATTTTGCATAATAATTTTTTAATATTGCAACTAAAACATTTTACCTTTTATTATTTTAATTAAACCTCATCTTTCCATAACCCTATGGAAATAGGGTCCTTCCCAAGACTTTGCCTAGTGTTTTACGTAATTTCCAATTAATTTTAATATAGTGTATTTTCCATTTTTCATTTAATATTCAATTATTTTAGTGCATATTTTATTATTTTATTTGATAATTTAAAGATGAGTCCCTCTCTTGAATGACAGTGTTTCCATAAGCAATGAAGATAAAATTTTTGTGTTGCATGAATCAGGTTATAAACTAGAAGAAATGAAGATAAAATTTTTGGGTTGCATGAATCGGGTTATAAACTTTATAACTACTACACGTTGCACAATAAATATTTAATATTGCCACTAAAACTTTTTACCTTCTATTATTCTAATTAAATCTCGTCTTTCCATAAATTTATAGAAATGCAGCATTTCCCAAGACTTTGCCTTAAAAATTGTATTTGACTTTATATATTTTTAGATTGATGTTATTAATTAGATGTGATATTTTAAACAATAAATCATACACAAATCTGTCACAGCCCCCCTCCGTGACAAAATCAGCCCAATACCCATATTTTCTACCTAAAATGTGACCAGATTTTTTACCAGAGTCCTGCAAGACCTCGGAACCCGCCGGGATCCGTCTGAAGCCCTTGCCATCAGAGTCCGTCTAAAGCCCACGTCTCTAGAATCCGGAATTGGCGTCATCACCACTGAATCGCACCACCGGAATTTACGGCAGCCCTCACCATCCCAGAATCGCGACTTCATCTCTAGTGTTGTTGCGCCATTTGGAACCATCGGGCCCTCACCTATCTGAAAACCGAACCACCGACATTAAAATTGTTGCCATACATCCCTGCTATAATCATCAGCGACAGTGAAGGAGATTGCGGATGAAAAAGATGGAAATGGTGACGAAACCGACGATGAAATGCCACAACAGAATAATGGCGGAACGATGATGAAACCAGACTCAATTCGAAGTTGCCGGCGATTCTCCGGTGGTGTGCCGGACTCGACGAATATGGTCATTGGTTTTATTTTGGAAAATTATCATTCATACCCCCAAATTTCCCAGGAGTTTTTAGTTTAACCCTGAATTTAAAATATTGCCATTTCGACCCCATAATTTGAAATGGTGCTATTTTATTTTCCAATATTTTATAGGGCAAAATAGAAATACGACCCTATGTTTTAATTATAAGTGTCAATATGATCCTGCAAGATCAGAAAGTGTTATAATAACTCTATATTTTACATCAGAAGTGCCGATATAACCCTTTTTAATTTCCGACGTTGACCTAATACAAAAGGACTAAAATACCCCTATTCTTAAACTAAAAAATTAAATACAAGAATACCCCTCCGCACCACCTTCTTCTTCTTCATCTTCACCTTCAAAATAACCTTTAGCACCACCTCCGCCCGTTCTGTCACCACCTCCACTAGGTCATCGCCGCTCCACCACCACCGTAGTTGGATCACCGCCGCTCCGCCGCAGCCGGCGGAATCTAGATTTACGCCACCGCTAGAATCTAAAACCCTCATCTCCGATCCTTCACTCCCGTCCAATTCCAACATCCTCGACATCACTCTCGACCACCACTGCCGTCGCCGCATGCTCGCTTGCACCCTCGCCTTCTCCTCCCCAAACTTCAGCGACCTTGCCGCCTATAACCTCATGTACTCCATTAATTGAAAATAACAAGCAAATCCAACAAAGTACCCAGATTGTCATCACAATTACCAGCAAACGAAATGTTCGATAGAAAATTTAACAAACAAGATCCCCAATTTTGCAAACGCAAACAAAATGCAGGAAGACATTTTCACTCACCAATTCATACCTACTTCCATTGCACTCGAAGGAATCATAATGATTCCTCTGCCATTTCCCACCAGCGAACCCTAGCCCACCCGCCCCGACACCGGCGCCACCAGCGCCACCAGACGGTGCCATTGACCCCACCGCGCCTCAAAGATCTCGCCTGGAGAACCGCTAGAACACACTGCTCTTCCGACGAGCCCCACCCACGACCCTTCCGATGAGAACTGCAAAAACCACACCACTCACCTTCACCCCCTACATCATCAACCACGCCACCACCCACGCCCTTTCCGACGAGATCCAGGAGGTCTCCATCATCGTCACCCCCACACCAGATCCCTAACCATGATCGATGCCGACCTCGATGGAACCCACTTCTCCGGTAAGGAAGGTATCTTCTTGGCATCCAAATTCACTTCGACGGGACCCACTTCGGCTGAAGCTTAGCGCCGCCCAGAGAAAATGAAAATGGAGAGATAATTGAGATATGGAATCTATGGCATCGATGGAAAAATGGAGAGATGGAGAGATAAGTAATGGATGGAAAATGGAGAGATAAGGAATAGATGGAATCGAGAAGAGAGAAGAAGGAAAAGAACCAGAAAAGAAAAAGGGATTTTTTTTGTGGTTAATAGGCATGAGGGCATAACTGTCCTTTCATATTTTCTAATTTTTTTAAACAGAGATATAATAGTCAATTCACATAATTCAAGCCAAATTGAGGCATCCAGGGTTGTATTAGCACTTTCGAGCAAATAACAAGGTTATAATGGCACTTTCTGATCTTGCATGGTCATATTGACAATTTTGACCATAACATAGGGTCATATGGACACTTAACTATATTTTATAATTTGCCCTTGGTCTCACCATGAGACGGTCTCGCAGGAGACAGACTCGCTAATAATATGTTGGAACAAATTGAAAACATTTCGTTATAATATGGGGACGTTTTGGGAACAATTTGCAAAAAGAGGAACGAAAGCTCACAACATATATGTGCTTTTTAAAATAATTTGTGTACTATGAAAACAAAGATGAACCTGCTTGCAACATCAGGACTCATTGAATTCAATCTCCGTCTCTAGGGTTGAATTAGCTCTTCCCCATGGCTCATAGATTGGAGAATCAATTTCAGGCTCAGAAAACTCGCCCGTGGGAATTTGAGTTGTACCTTGAGTGCAAAGCAATTATCACAGCATGGCTCCACGTTAAAAAGGTTTACTCAGTTAGTTTCTCCGTGATAATCGTCAGACTCGTATGATCTGCAGACTGGAAGAACAACGGATCACCTGGCCTAATTTTAACGGAGCCTTCATCATTAACAGCATAAGTCAGTTTCTTCAGCATAGAATGAACAAATCCAAAGGAACTCATTGCAACAAGTTACAAACGGTAACATTGATTGCAGAATCAAGATCAGATTTAGAAATAAAAAAATCAGAAGCCTGGATTAGCTGTGATAGCATGAACAAAACCATAGACGCAGCAAACTGAAATATGGAAAGGAAATTTGGGGAAATTTTCTAGTTGTATAAACCGATATCCAACCGATTTTGTACATCCTCCTATCTATAAATCATGTACATGTGATCCCTAACAAACCAATGAATAGCTAAGATAATCTTATTTAAACAGAAAATCGCCCAACTGGAAAAGAACTGAATTGAAGCTGCTGATTCTAGCTGCAAGTGGCTTAAGTTATACTCATCAGTATTTTAGATATCTTTTCAATTTGTTAGTTATTACTGGACGTTAATTACATTGGTTGCCAAAATTCCACTCATTGAACAAAACAAAGCCACGTAGCTGAAATTGGTCCACTAACTGAAGATGCCTCTTAATACGACAGCCCATAACTCTCATCCAAAGTAGGCCCATTTCATGAGCTCATAGTCGCGAGAAACAAAAACGATAATAATGGCTAACCGCTTTCGTTTCTGCGCCAAATTGCCGCATAATCAACCGAATTTGGCGGGTGTTGCCGCCCCCATTTCCTCTTCTTTTGGTAGGAGAGCGATTAAGCAAAGGAACATTGGGTATGGGTTACGTAGCAATAGGAGGGTTGTGTTAGGATTTGGAGTGTCTCTTTGGTCACAGTTCATGAGCATGGCCGGCATTTCTGGTAGCAAAACCTTCTCCACTTCTGCTAGGCAAAAGGGTGCGATTGAGGAGGTATAATTTCTCATTTTGATTATCAGAATTATTGTTTTGAGGGATTTGGAGCAAAAGGGTACCTTTAGATTTTGTATTACTGGCCTTGATTGATCGTATTTGAAAAATCGTGTAACTTTTAATTTCTGGGCATGATTGCCTTGTTCTCTTTATTTTTTCATTAAATCAAGGTCCTGAAGAATGTGGATTGGCCAGAGCAGTTTCCTTTCAAGGCAGAGGATTTCCAGCGCTTTGATGAGTAAGGCCATGTTGTTTTCAACTTGAATGCACTTCGGTTCAGATCAATTCTTGCTGTTAGTATTAAATTGTACATAGTTCAGTTCGTGTCGGCCTGTTCTTTCGAATGAACTGAACTAATTTGAACTTACTATCAATAACTACTGAATTAAAGTGTCCATGTATCTTTCTAGAATAACAAAATTTAATTCAGTTCAATATAGTGAAGATATAAGGCGGGAGATTGCTATGATCTGTGTGGTCTTCCTTGGTTATGCCTTCAGGACATTTCTTATGCACAAGGAATTTATGGAGTTAATGAAAACTCGAACCTATGCTAACTTAAGTTTTTGAAAGTAGTAGTTTATTTGTATGTAGTTTGAGAATGTGATGTCGTGATGGAACTAGTGATGATCAGCTGAATGTTTTCTTAATTTTAATGTGCCCTTGTTCTGTTTCACGTTTATCTCAGGTGATCATTGTTTTAAAGGGTAGGATGGCATGGAGCGATAATGTTTCCCGTCTCTTTGTTTGAAGACTTGATTAGTTGCATGTAAAGAAGAAAAAAATATGCTTGTCCTATTTCCGTTACTCATGGAAGGCTATTTGAGTTCATCCAATTGATCATTGAGAATTATTACTAATATGATAGAAAATGTAGATGGTTTATAGGCTTCCTGAAATTTTGTATTATGATCACCATAATGTGACACTAGTTCTGTGTTTTACCAAAGAACTTAGATCAAATTATGCCAGCTTGTGTTTTCGATTCGGTAGCTAAAATATTCATCCATTGTATGTTGTCGACATTACAATCTTTGGTTCCTGATGGTGCATTTTGGACAATAAAATTATGTTTTTCTTTGTAATTTTTAGGTCATCGGATTTAAATTTCTACGAAGCTCCGCGCTTTGTAACCCATATAGATGACCCAGCCATTGCTGCACTTACTAAATATTACTCCGAGGTTTTGCCTCCTAGTAATACTCCCGGCGTAGCTATCCTTGATATGTGCAGTAGCTGGGTGAGACATGTCTTACTTTCAGCTTTTTAAATAAACTTTCAGCTCATGAAGTACATATCATAACTCCGTTGTCACATTTTATTTAGGTCAGTCATTACCCTAAAGATTATAAACAAGAACGCATTGTGGGGATGGGAATGAATGATGAAGAGCTAAAGCGGAATCCTGTGAGTGTGTAGACCTTGTTGGTGGCAAAACTCCAGTTTAGTGTCATTCTTGTCACTATACTATATGATATTGTTTTCCATTGTTGTGGTGCGTAAAATGTTAGAATAGACAAATGTTTTGCTTGTGGAACAAGTTTGATGCAATTCTGAACCTTTCATTCACTGCAGGTTCTGACAGAATATATACTGCAAGACTTGAATGTGAACCCGAAACTCCCATTCGAAGACAACACGTTTGATGTTATCACAAATGTTGTATGTACATTTCCCATCTCCCAAGTACTCTATTTTAACCATCATTGACAAATTGCAATTGTGATGTTTGCTTGCTGGTTATCCTGCCTGTTGAATTGTAGTTTAGAGCACGTAAAACTTCTATTTCTTTCTCTCATTTTCTTTGTTGTGATATAAATCCCAGACAGATGTATCTTGCAGGTTAGCGATGTTTGCATGTTGGTTATCCTGCTGCTGTATATGTAGTTCAGAACTTGTAAATTCCTGATTCTCTCTCATTTGCTTTGTTGTGATATAAATTTCAGTAAAATTAATCTTGAAGGTTAGCGTTGACTACCTTACAAAACCTATCGAGATTTTCAAGGAGATGGTGCGCATCCTTAAACCAGGTGGACTAGCTATAATGAGGTAAAACTTTCTAGTTTCTGAGTTTCCAACCTCGACATCCTTCTTAGTACAATATCACTATACTGCAAATCACACTGCCCTGCTATTATAATTTTGTTTGTAACAAAACTGCTTCTATGCCAGTTTTTCCAATCGGTGTTTCTTTACGAAAGCAATCTCAATATGGACATCGACTGGAGATGCTGATCATGTAATGATCGTCGGAGCCTACTTCCACTATGCTGGAGGATTTGAACCACCCCAGGTTCCGAATATCTATAGTAGTGCATGTCTTGCTTCATTTACTGCATTTGTGAGACTCGGGGTCTCAAATTTGGGAAATGTTGGTGCAGGCTGTAGATATATCGCCTAATCCTGGACGTTCGGACCCAATGTACATTGTATATTCAAGAAAGTTGGCAACAGCCTGAGTGTTGATACATCACTTTAAGCAGCACACAGATATTCGCCCGATCCAGACAGTGTCTCGAAGTGTTTTACTTGTCTGACCAAGATTTCTGTCTATCATGTTGGCAGAGGACTGTGTAAAAGACCAAGAGAACACGACTACCAAACAAACTGTCACTGGTTTGAACACATTGGTCACTGTTCCCTTGCATGTATTATAAACAAATGAGTTGATCCTGTTGGTCGTTGGCTTTTTGTTCCAAGAAAATATGGGTTTGCCGCCCAATGTTGAAGAGTTTGTGTAATTTTAGACCTTGATTCAATTCAAAGTACGACTCTCCCTATGCATCGGCACATGCCCCAAGTTCTTATCTCCCCATCCACGATTTACAAATTCATTGCATTTTATCAGTAATGTGGGATGAGCACCGACTTGGATGTAAATCTTTCGTCCGATGATCGATGACCTATAGGATAGAGCAGTCCCGGTGATGATTTACAAGACAAAGCTGTCCGATGCGTCAAATGGAAGATTTTGTAATACTTGAGCTAGCAAAAAGTATTTCCAATGATCAACTTATCTACAGCTAAGGTTTAAAATACACTCCTTATAATAATATTCATCTTCTCTTCTTCTTATCTTATTAGAATTGGTATCATGTCATACTTCCATATGCGTAGTCTTCACCCTTCTACCGATGAGATTTGATATATTGTAATATTAGGACTCGATTTACGAATTTTGGTTTAGGTATCATCAACCAGTTATAAGAGCCACAGAGATATCGAAAGTGTGTGCGAAATTAAGGTGCGAAAGTGTGTGCGAAAATTTAGGCTTCACTACTGTTCATTTATTCCCTCTGCTTCTCTTTCTCTTCCGACCGTTACTCGCCGGCAACGGTAACACAGCCACTGGTAACGGCTTTTTCTCCGCCACTCGGCGGGGTCTCCCCTCCACGCTCGATGGCAGCTTCCTCCAACTCCAATCTGCCACCGCCACCTAAAACGTTTGCGGCCGCTCTTCAGACAAAATCTCCTCCATTGTCATCACATCTTCCCAATAACCCTGAGCTAATCCCGAAATCCTCCCACCTAGGAGATATTGCCTGTTTATACTCTGAGGAACAAATTGCCACATTATCAGCTCATTACTCCAATGCATTGGTCGGTAAATTTACCAAAGGTAGAATCTCAATGGATCAGATGGAGGTGGCCCTTAAAACTATTGGGTTCGAAGGTAAGTACCAATTGGGATCTCTTGATTACAAACATATACTAATTCGTTTTGAACAGGTTAACGATTACCAAAGGTGTTGGATGAAAGGCATATGGAATTTCAATGGCGTTTCACTGAAAATGCTTAAGTGGACTCCTGAGTTCTCTACGCAAAGAGAATCCCCCATTGTCCCCATTTGGTGTACAATTAGGGAGGTACCACTCTATTACTATAACTCCTCATCTATTGAAGCTATTGGTAACAATATTGGTAACTTTATAAAGAATGATTATGCCACTGAGATGCTTACTAGGCCATCGGCCATAAAATTCTGTGTTGAAATTGACCTACTGAAGCCTCTGCCACAATACATTAGGCTTGGTTCAATATCAAACAATAGGAAATATCCAATTGAATTTGAGGATATCCCTCTATATTGTGGACATTGTGCTAAACTGGGACATTCTTCAAGCCAATGTAGGGTTAACTCTCAGAATAATAAGGAAAGAACTGAGGAAACAAATAGAATCCACACTCAACCTATCCCTCAATGGCAGGCAACCGGGAAAAAATTTGAATTACCACCACTGCTCACTGATTCACCTACCCATACTCATGTCTCTCCTATTGATAAGGTAGTCAGTAACCCTGGTCCTCTACTGCAACCAGCTCAAACTCCAACAACACCTGTTTCTAGTGGTCTTCAGACAATTGGGAGTCCAGATAACACCACCACTAGGTTACTAAATGCCACTGCTAAATCTAAAACTTTTCTGAACACTTATGCAAGAGATGATCTCCATATTGGCTTGCATCGTTCTCTTATGATTGATGCTACTGCTAATCCTACACTTTCCTTAGGGGGAAAGATGTCCAATAGATTCTCTGTTTTGCAGGGAGATGACACTTATTCTCAGGAACAAGAGGAAACCAGCTGCAGTAAACAGAAAGATCTGGAGCAACCTTTAGATTTGGACTTAGATGAACAACAAACCCTGGAAGAGGGATCTGAGCAGACAGGTAAGTGTGAACATCCAGGTAAATTTAAAAACAAAAAGGTGAACTATCTTAGTCAGCTAAACAAAATGTTATTAAGGTCAGCTACAAAAGGTGTTAAATCAGGTGAAATATGATAGGAACAGTTAATATTAATTTTCTGATCTGGAATCTTCGTGGAATGGAATCATCATTGCTTAGGCTATCTCATTTAATCAAAACCAAGAGAATTCAGTTGCTATGCATAATAGAACCTATGCATGATAACTCAAAAATACAGGCCTATATGACATCTTTACATTTTGCAAACTGTCTAGCTCATCCTAATGGAAAAATTTGGTTAATGTGGACTCATCTTCTCACAGTCTCACTGATTACTTCTCATGACCAATTCCTTTTTGTTAGCATATCTCAATTTTCTCAAACTTTTAACATGAATGCTGCTTTTATTTATGCTTCAAGGGATAGGGATGGTAGGAAAGCTTTGTGGACAGATTTAGAACCTTTGTCTAACAGTGACACTATTTTTATAGGGGATTTTAACACAATTAGGAGTCTAACTGAATACAGAGGACCATCTAATCCAGCTCTAGGGACCATTAGAGACTTCAATACATGGATTAATTCAAATGGGATTCAAGAAATAAGTACAGTTGGCAATTTATTCACTTGGTGTAACTCTAGGCTAAGGAATCCCACTTCCAAGAGGCTAGATAGGGGGCTCTGTACACTATCCTGGAGCTCCAAATTTCCATCTTCCTCCATCCAGATTCTCAATAGACACACCTCAGATCACTCACCTCTCCTCCTTCAGTTATCTAACCTAACATCCTCATATCCCAAACCTTTTAGATTCATCAATGCCTGGTTCCAAAGATCAGAATTCATAGGTTTAATGCAGGAATCTTGGGAAAAGCCTATACAGGAAAATGGAATGATTAAATTTTATCTGAAACTCATTAGGCTTAAAAGAGTCATCAAAACTTGGAACAGAGAATCTTTTGGTAATATTGATGTCAATGTTACACAAGCTGAAGATGCCTTAAGAATACAAGAATCTGTCTTCGATCAGGATCCTAATGTAAATGAACTGGTTAAACTTAATCAGAAAAAAGCTAATTTGCAGAAGATTTTAAAGGAAAAAGAAAAATTTTGGAAACAAAAGGCAGGACTTAAATGGTATAAATTAGGAGACAACAATACTGAATTTTTTCATAAGACTGTCCAAGAAAAGAAATCTAGGATACAGATTAATAAAATAAAAAACTCAGATGGTCAATGGATAAATTCTGAACCTGATATTCATAAAGAGGCAATCTCTTTTTACTCAGATCTACTAACTGAGCCAGATCAAGGTACAGATGATACTTTCTCCTCTCATTTTCTGAGCCAAATTCCAGTGATTTTAACTGCTTCTGATAATCATATTCTGAATTCTCCTATTCTGGAACCTGAATTAAGATTAGTTGTTCAGAGTTTAAGTAGCAGCAGTAGCCCTGGCCCGGATGGCTTTACACCAAAGTTTTATAAGAAATGCTGGCCTTTTATTAAGGATGATCTTTTAGAGGCAGTTAATGATTTCATTGTAGGATCTAATATTCCTAATGGGATATCTAGCACATGGATTACACTGATTCCTAAGAAAACAACCCCATGTCAGTTTGGAGATTTTAGACCTATTAGTCTATCTAATGTCTCTAATAAAATCTGCTCTAAGGTCCTCATGGAAAGATTAAAACCTTATATGGACTCTTTGATATCTCCTAACCAATCTTCTTTTTTGAAGAAGAGAGATATCTCTGATAATATACTATATTTACAGGAAATGGTTAGATTCTTGGATAAGAAAAACAGAATTCCCAATTGCATAATGAAACTGGACCTAATGAAAGCTTTTGACAGGGTTAACTGGCTTTTTCTTAAGCAGATTTTACTTAAATTTGGTTTCCAAGGGAATTTTCTGAATGCAGTGATGAAAAATTTAGCACAAGCAAAATTTTCAATTCTAATTAATGGGAAACCAGTTGGTTTTTTCCAAGCTACTAGAGGTATTAAACAAGGTGATCCTCTCTCTCCTTTCCTCTTTAATATTTTTACTGAAGCTTTCTCAAGGAGTCTTTCACATGTTTTCTCTACTGGAAGGCTATCCCATTTCCATTTTCCTGCATCAATATCTGCCATATCTCAACTATTATATGCAGATGATACCATAATTTTCATGCAGGCATCAAAATTAAATCTCATAAGAATAAAGGCTTTTCTAGATGTCTTTGAGGTGACTTCAGGGCAGAAGTTTAATTTTGAAAAGTCAGAATTCTATTTGAGTAAAAGAGCCTCTAACATTAAGATCTCTCAGGTTAAGTCCATTCTAAAAATGAAAAAAGGTTCACTCCCATTTACATACCTTGGTTGTCCAATATTTAGGGGAAGAACACTAAAAAGGTACTTTCAACCTTTAATGGCTAACCTGGATTCTAAACTTCAAAGTTGGAAGAATAGATGGCTAAGTGCGGGGGGGAAGCTAGTCTTAATTAAACATTGTCTCTACTCTCTCCCACAGCACATTTGGACAGTTACAAAACCACCAAAAGGGATAATTTGTACCTTTGAAAAAAGATTAGCCAGATTTTTTTGGGGAGAATCTCAGGGAAGAAATAATAAAATCTGGAAAAAATGGAAAGATATTGCAGTTCCAACTGACCAAAATGGACTTGGTTTTAGATCTATCCAAGCTATAATTGACACATGTTCAACTAAACTTTGGTGGAAAAGTCAATTAGGCAACTCCCTTTGGTCAAAACTGATCTGGTCTCTTCCTATATCATACAGAAAATCTGTTACATGGAAGAGAATTGTCCACATTAATTCCTTTGCAGAGCAGCACTCAGTAATCATTCATGGGGAGGGTACCTGTAATTTTTGGGTAGCTAACTGGAGTTTTAAGGGGCCTTTAGGTACTATTATCCCTGAGCATATAGTTCAAGACATGCCATATTTAACTGTGGCAGATTTCATTCATAATAAGTCCATCATATTGCCTCAGATTATGTCTTTTTTGGACCTTGATATTGTGTCTTTTCTCCAGGAAGCAATTTTAGTCCCAGGTAGGAAGGATAGACTGGTATGGAAACCTGAAGCTTCAGGTAATTTCACTTCTAAATCTACCTACAAAATGCTCACTCAGATGCCAGGTAATTTCCCTGCCCCAAAACTCATTTGGAATAATGCATTGCAAAAAAAGATATCCATCTTTACTTGGAAAATGCTGCAATCATTCTTACCCTTTGATAAGGTGCTCATTAAATGTGGTTTCAGCCTAGCCTCAAAATGTCCTGCATGTTTAAATTCTGATTCAATACAACATTTTTTCATTTCATGTCATATTGCTAAAGCTGTTTGGGGTAGCATGGCTTCGTTAGTTAATTTTCATCTGCATGACACTCATTCTCTTCCTGAGAGATTTTTTATTTTTTGGAATACCAGAGATCTACCTCACTGGAAACACTTCATCTGCAAAATAACACCTTCTATAATTTGTTGGTCACTTTGGAAAGCCAGGAATAGATTCTTACATGATAATGTGCCACTTGACTCAGATCTGATAGCTAATGAGATTCTCAACCTATTAAAATTGGCTTTCCTAACTACTCCAAGGACATATTTCACTCACTCTTCTATCTCTTTACCTTTCCATCAGTGGATACCTTTCATTAGACCCCCACCTAAGCCTAATATATCAACTGTCATGTGGGAGAAACCTCCAGTTGGGTTTTTTAAAATAAACACTGATGCTTCTTGGTATTCTGATAAAGCTGCTGCTGGGATAGTTGCTAGGGACTACTGTGGTGATTTGATTAACTTATATTCAGTGTCCATCTCTGCTGATTCTCCCATTGAGGCTGAAATGAAAGCCATTTTACTGGCTATTCAAGCTTTGCCTGGAATTCATTCGAAATGCATTTTAGAAACTGATTGTAAGCAAGCAATAAACATGATAAATTGCCCCTATTCAGCCAATTGGAAACTCTTTAACTTAGCTTTCAAAATTAATGGCCTTATGTGTGGTGCAAAGTTGAATCATGTTTTTAGGGAAGGTAACTCGGTAGCAAATGCGACTGCAAGGTATCATACTTGTCATCTTCAAAGTATCCAGTCTCATAACATTCCTCAGTACATTAAGGGACTAATTGTGTTGGACAAAGATCATGTTCCTCATGTTAGGGCTCATTAGTTTCTCACTTAGACACGGATGCTATTGATATATATTTTTTTCCTGTTATTTGCAGATCATGATCCAGCTCAATTGGCTTCCAACCGTTGCACCTCACACTTGCAAAGATCCATTGGCATTCATTGGAACAGTACTGCTGGGATACTGCCCTCCTGTTACTCCTTCATCTTTGGATCAGTTTCTGCATTTCTGATCCACTGCATCTCTAATCATTTTAGGATATAGATGTTGCCTGGCCGGAGGTGTTAATTAACACGAGGGGTGGAGATTTTCACCTCCGGATCGCAACTTCACCAATATATTTTGTTAGGATAATCTTGTTCACAACATAAGATCTCGATATAGGATTAGTAGGACTTTTGGAGGGCAATTCTGTTGCCTCATCGCAAACTTTGATCTACATTTGTACTAATACTTCATTTGAGGAATGGGGAACCTCTAATATAGTACCCCCACCTTCGGGTGATTTCATTAAAAAAAAGGTATCATCAACCAGCACTCAAATTTTAGAATTATAATCTGAGTTGATTTTTGCTTAAAGTGGCAATATTGAACAATTTCTTCCAACAAACTGTGTCACGTACCAACGTATGTTTGAGACTTATGGTAGTCCAACGTGGGAAGTAGCTAGAAGCCAAATGTCAAAAGGAGTTTGATTCGCACGTCAAAATTACAAGTCTTTCTAGGCTTTGTACACTGGAATTTAAAAATACTGATTGGAGAAAGAGTTGAGACCCAGAGTCCTGCTCAAGGAAAAAGGAACAAAAAGCTCTAGTGATCGGACCCGATTCCTTTTACCTTTTTCTGCATGATGAAGAATCAGAACAAAAGAATATACTCGCAGTTGCACTCCTGCCTTCACGTCCTAAAGCAAACACGCACTTACAAAAAGAAGCTCCGAGAGCTGCAAATGGCCGATTGCTATACTATGCCCATCCCCGTTTGTAGCGGCTGAAGAGCTCTTCAGTCTGTGCATTTCTGTAAGCACTGCAAGCGATGAGGTAAACGCAGATCAAAACCACGACGGTAACGATGAGAATCACGTTGGCTCTCCTCCATTCCCTCCTTAGATTCCCCAGCAGTCCAGCTTTGCAGGAATCACAATAGTAGCAGAGTTGGCTCGGGTCGTTGTTCCACAGGTTGCAGTCGGGATCTCCTGCTGGATTTGACGGGTTTATCCACATCGTCGGGTTCACATACTGGAATCCACACACTGTTGGTGGCTTACAGCACCCAGACTGCACCATGAAACAAAATCACACTTATCGGGATCATCCTGACATTCCCGCTCCAGAATAAATAGCGTGTCATTATATTGCCGATGTCTAATAAACATCGTAACCACACAAATCTTATGAACCAGAATCAAGAATGCAAGGCAACAAGTGCACTACCTAACCATAAATAGTCAGTCAAAATATACCAACCTCAACTAGGAGGGAATGCTTAATACTTATTGACAATCTATAATCTTAAATACTCCTTAGTAAACACTTGTTCCCACTAACTCCACAAAGTGGGGTCATTTTCTTGGCAACCTTTTCCTTAATTTTCAATAATGCTCATCATCTAATGATGGGAGCCTGTCTTAGTAGTGTGATTTCAGCTGTTGACCTTTTGCAAAAAGTGATCAGATGAATACAAAGTTTTCAAATGTAATGTCTAGGTAATTACCACGCTGGTTCAATCTGGGATAACAAAGTTAAATGGTAGGGCCAACACAAAGTTTCCCCATATTTGAATATGGCAAAATATCCCACACATTTTAGAGACTGCCCATGTTGCCCTGTCCATGAATCACATACAGAACCATCACTCCAATAATGCAAGCAGAACAATAGTTAAAGCAGTACCATACAGTGACCGACCTCATCTACTCTCATTTCTCTTCTCATAACACTAACGCTGCACTGTTTACATCGATTTTTTATGCAGCCTAATTTGACAAGTGTGGAAAAAATATAGCGGTAATGAATTAACGGAAAAAACCATAAAAGAAAGTGTGACGGTCTTAAATCTTAATAAAAGATAACCTTAGAATGTTTCTTCCACCCAAATACATACCGTATTAGAGTGAATGAACTTCCGTGATAAGCAGAAGTGACTCGTGAACTTATATAGCTGTCAGAATTGCGACAAGAAAGTGTGCAATTGAAAAGGCAAAACAGAGGTAAGAACCTGAATAGGCGAGAGACGGGCAGCAAAGAAATTTTCAGCAGTGAGATACTCCTGATTAAGCTTGGGACAGATCCCAGAATCGGCCAAACAGGCCCTTATCTTCCCCCAGTTCTCGGCGTCGGTGATGTGTTCCCGGAGCCAGGAGGAGTATCCCCGGAGGCTGTACTCCTGGTACTCCCGGCCGGGGACGGCGTAGGCGCCGCCGGGGCGGGAGACGACGAAGGCGAGGACGAGGAAGACGAGGAGGAGGACGATGAGGATGGCCATGCAGACGAGGTAGACTCCGAGGAGGCCCTCCTTGCGCCAGTATGCGCCGACGAAGCCGGTGAGGGAGACGAGGAGGATGGCGATGCCGAAGAAGACGACCGGCCAGCGGAGCCAGTGGATGCACTCGTTGTCTGCCTTGGAGGCAAGCCATATGCCGGAGGAGATGATGGGGATGGAGCACATGAGGGCCAGGAAGTTGAGAAATGCGGTGATGTTGTTGCTCACCGCCATAGCTTTACCAATTTTTGGGATGTGGAGTTGGACCGTCCAACTAGATATTTATATCCGGTCACTCGCTTGGGTGCGTGTTTCGATCATAAGTAAGAAACAATTAAATGGAAATGGAAAAATGGGTACTTTTATTGATTGCGTCTCTTTAAAGACGATCTTTCCATAAATCATAAAAAGATCAAGATTTAAAGTATAAATTAGAAGAAATGAAGATAAAATTTTTGGGTTGCATGAATCGGGTTATAAATTTTATAACTACTACATGTTGCATACTAAATTTTTAATGTTGCAACTAAGACCTTTTACCTTTTATTATTCAAATTAAACCCCGTCTTTCCATAAGCCTATGGAAAGACCGTCTTTCCCAAGACTTTGCCACTTTTATTTTTTATTTTTTTAAAATTGTTTTCACAATCTCTGAATCACATGCATGCATGTAAATTTCAGAAAGTCTCCCAATCCAATAACAGTTAGACCAACTATTAAAAATACTGTTTCAATAACTTTTTATATTTATATATATATATATATATATATATATATATATATAAAGTTATAAGAACATCGTTGCAATTAATAAAATAAAGAAAAATATGCAAATATAATCCTATATAATTGAGAAAGTGCAGATATAACCCTGAGATCATTTTAGTGCAAATATAACCCTAACTATTTAACAAAAGTGCAAATAACCTTCTTGTGACATTTTTGGTGTTGACCATATTTTTCCGGTGTTGACCCCCTTGAAAATGATAAAAATGCCCTCGGACCAAAAGCTAAATTTGAATGGATAATTATACCCTTATGCCGGACCGTCGCGGGATCAGGTAAGGCTATATCAGCACATTATGAAATATGGTAGGGTTATATATGCTCATTCTTAAAAAGTGTAAGGTCATATTAGCACATATTATAAAAGTAAAACCCATCAACATTAAAAACCCTAAGTCGAAAAACACAACAAAATAACAACTGCACACACAACTACAAACGTTATCCAATCATTAATCCAGACTAAATTCAACAAAATTGAAAAAATGTCATCAAAATCCTTATGTTCAATACCATATATACCGCTTATCTTTCTATTCATGTGACAAGAAGCAAAAGAAAATCACATAATCAGATTCGATACTGCATTAATCTAGTGAATTAAGAGGAATATTGGATGAAGATAACATTTTTGAAAGGTTCCCGCACTTCCACTTCAACATCCGCTACGTCGACCTCGCCAAATCTCTTCAAACTAGAATCACACTCTGGAATGTCGGCAATCGGTAGAAGAGATTGAAATGGCGGTTGCATGCGGTAGGCGTTGATTTTGTACTAATATGACACTCTGTTTTTATAGCAAAGTGCATGTATAACCCTACATAATTGACAAAAGTGCAGATAAAACCCTATAAGTTTTAGGAATGTGCATATATAACCCTATCAAATTTCATAATGTGTTGATACGATCCTACCAAGTCTGGCAGTGGTCTGGCGAAAATATTTAGGTATAATGATGCTAAGGGCAATAGCATCATTTCCTATTTTTTAGGTTATATATTTTTTTCAAGGACAAAAATGTCTTTAACAAAATTCCGACTAAAAGTTATTGGAAAGGGTTATATTTGCACATAATCTAAATAGTTAGGGTTATATTTGCACTTTCAATTATTACGGGGTTATATTTGCAATTTCGTCAATTATGTAGGGTTATATTTGCACTTTCGTCAATTATGTAGGGTTATATATGCACTTTGCTCTAAAATAAACATCAAATCACTCTATTAATTGTATCAATTATAAAATAACCCCATTTGATGGTTAACCAGTCTAAAATGGACTTTGTGTGTAAATTATAGATTTTAAAAATATTTTGGTGTATACGAGGAGTTTGTCTCTTGAAAGACAATCTTTCCATAAGTTATGGAAAGACCAAGGTTTAAAGCGCAAATTAGAAGAAATGAATATAAAAATTTTTGAGTTGCATGAATCGGGTTACAAACTTTATAATTTCTACATGTTGCATAATAAATTTTTAATATTGCAAGTAAGTTATTTTATCTTTTATTATTCTAATTAAATCCCATATTTCCATAGGCAAAGTCTTGAGAAAAACTGTCTTTCCATAGGCTTATGGAAATATGAGGTTTAATTGAAAAAATAAAAGGTAAAAGATCTTATTTGCAATATTAAAAATTGTCATACAATATGTAGTAATTATAAATTTTATAGCTCGATTTATACAATCCAAAAAATTTATCTTCATTTATTCTACTTTACACTTTAAACATTAATTTTTTCATAATTTATAAAAATACCGCTTTTTAAGATACGGACTCCTTTCCATAAGACTATTGAACGATAATTTTTCCCGAGATTTGCCTTATACGAGACCCAAAAAATAGACTCGGTCTATTATGGAATAACTTGATAAATCTTTTGAGTATATATACACCACATATCGAGAGAAGCTCTTTACCCACGGATAAATTAGCTAAGTAGGCTCTTAAACTCAACATAAATGATGTTAATTTTACTTGGACTTCACTGAATGCGGAGATTAAGGGGCTACTCTTACTGGACAAAAGGGGTCTTCCCTTCATTAGGATTCAAGTTTAGAATGGAATACGCTGCTGGGTTAAATGCTTTTCTACCCTGCATTTAGTCATAAATTATAAAATAATTTTATAAAATTTGAAAATATTAAATTAATCATAATTTTATAATGAATTGACCTTCCAACAACATTCCAACATTAACTAGCCTATGTGACCGTTGACCAAACTAGATAGATAAATTTACCCTCAAACAGTTCAGATTAATTTTTCCCCATTTTACCCCCTTCTATGACCGCCAGCCAACCACCACCCAAAGCCTCCACAACCCTCCACAACCTCCGTCAACCACCACCAACACCACCATTGCCTCCACCCGCCTCCCACCCCACCAAATCAGAAAAGCAAAATGAATCACAGACCACAATAAATCGGGCCGCCACTATCCCACCCCACCAAATCAGAAAAGCAAAATGAATCACAGAGCACAATAAATTAGACCAAAAATCACTAAAACATCCAAATTCCGAAACCAAAAACATAGCGAACTGCAATAGGTCGGCGGGAGGATGCGCCACCGCCATAGAAGGCCTGAACAACAGTTCGAAAATGGCGTAGGACAAAACCCTATTGGGATTCTATAGGAGTTGAGCAATGGGCTGTAAGCCCAAGTTGTATTAATTAAGCATTGTATTGCCTATAAATGTCTAATAAACCCACACCTCATGGTATAGAGGTTTTTCTCATTTACATGGTATCAGCCAGTGTCTTTTGGCTTTCTCTCTTCCATAACTGACGCCTTGTGTCTCTCTTCTTTCCCCTCCTCATCCGCCCCTCGTCTCTCTCCCTCCCTCCTTCTTCAAATTTTTTTCTCTTCTTTCAATCATGGCAGAAGACAAGCTTTCTTACAACAATATGATTCATCTGTTGACGATCAAGCTTGATTCCTCCAATTACATGATGTGGAGAAAGCAGGTGCAGCTTCTCTTTAGATCTCAGAAGTTGTTGGGGCATCTTGATGGTTCCGCTACGTGCCCTCCATTGCCGACGCCCCCAACGTTCCTCAAGGCCGCCTCTCCCTCGGGTTCTACCCCCAAGCATGAGGATTATGACCGGTTGAAGGCTTCCTATGATCAGTGGATCGCTGATGACGAAAATTTGTGTTGTCGGACTCTATTGAGGTAATGCCAGAAATCTCTGCCTGTGAGACTGCTGCTCAAATTTGGGAGACTCTTGCTACTGTTTTTCAGAATCGTAGTAAGTCTTCTGTGTTAAGCTTGCATGTGCAATCATGAATCTTCGCAAAACTGATTCTGTGCATGATTTACATCTCCAGTTTAAGGTATTTTTTGATAAAATTGCTGCCATGGATGCTCCTGCTACAAATGATGATACGGTGTTATGGTTTTTGCATGCTCTTGGGGCTGATTATAGTGATTTTAGTGCACCATTGCTGTCTCGTTCTCCGACTCCGCAATATGTTGATGTTGTTGCTGAGGCGGAGAATCAAGAGGCTTTTTGAAGAATTTGCAGAATTTTGGGGGTCCTGGAGCAGCCCCTGTTGCCTTTCTGGCAGAGGCAAAATCCGGCAGGAGTGATGGTGGCGCGTGGAGCCACGCGCCCGCGCGTGGGGCTCACGCGCTGGCCGGAATGGCCGCTCCGGCGGCCGGGGACGCGGCAGTGGACGTCCTTCATACTCTGGTGGCACCGGTGGTCCCAGTTCTGCTCACCATGATATCACTTGTCGTTATTGTGACAAGCCCAGCCACACTGCTCAGACGTGCTTCAAGCTTTTTCCTCCGCGTCCTCGCCATGGTGCATCTGCCCTGCTGGCTGAACAATTCCAACGCTCGTTTCACATGGAGCCTTCTCATATCACCTCTGATTGGTACATCGACTTTGAAGCAACCAATCATCTCAACTCTTCCTCCTCTGCCTTGGAGAGTGTCACTCCATACTCTGGTAATTCTCGAATTTTAGTTGGTAATGGTGATTCTATTGGTATTCATTCCATTGGTGATTGTCAGCTTACTCTTTCTTTGCAACTGTCTGATGTTTTATATGCTCCGAAAGTTTCTAAAAATCTTTTGTCTATAAGTCGTCTTACTAAGGATCTTGATGCATATGTGATATTTGATGACCGGAATTTTATTATTCAGCACAAAGTTACCAAGGGGATTCTGGGAAGAGCCCACAGTGAGCATGGTCTCTATGTGCTGGACAGAGGAGAGGCTGCCTGATTGTCTTTTACTTCTCAAAATAAAACTCGAACATCATTTGATTTATGGCATGCTCTTCTTGGCCATGTGGCCCCTAGCATTATTTCTACTTTGATTAAGAATGGTGTTTTGTGTGCTTCTTCCTTGTTACCTAAGCCGGGTCTGTGTACTCCCTGTGTTATGGCTAAAGGTCAAAAGCAATCCTTTCTTATTAATCCCAAACGGGCTTTGAAGGTTTTGGACTTGATTCATTGTGATTTATGGGGGCCTGCCCCAGTTTTATCGAAAAATGGGTTTTCTTATTATGCCATCTTTGTGGATGATCATTCTCGCTTTACCTGGCTATACCCGCTTCGCAGAAAATCGGATTTTGTAGACGTTTATATGCAGTTTGAGGCTCTTGTACAGAACAAATTCTCTACCAATATCGAGACCTTCCAGAGTGATGGTGGTACGAAATTTCTCAATCATCGTCTACGCTCCTATTTTGCCTCTAAGGGCATTCATCATCAGTTATCGTGCCCCTATACTCTGGAACAAAATGGTCGTGCGGAACGCAAGCATCGCCATATAACTGAAATGGGGTTGACTATGTTGTTCCATTCTCACTTGCCCTTGTCACACTGGGACAATGCTTTTGCAGCTGCTGTCTACACCATAAACCGGTTGCCCACTCCTGTTCTTGATGATGCTTCTCCTTACAGTCTCTTGTTTGGTTAAACTCCAGACTACTCGAACTTTCGGCCTTTTGGCTATCAGGTTTATCCCTTTGTCCGACCTTATGCGGATCATAAGCTCTCTCCTCGTAGCATTCTTTGTATCTTTATTGGTTACAGTTCTCAGTATAAGGGGTTTCGCTGTCTGGATAGTGTCACTGATCGAATTTATATCACTCGCCATGCTCGTTTTGACGAGACGTGCTTTCCCTTAGCTAATGGGAGTACTGAGCAGGATTTTTCATCCTTGGATGTTCTTACTTTTCTGGATCCTGAGCAGTCTACTTCTGAGCCGGTCTTGTCCTCCTCGGCAGTTTCTGGTCCTTGTACTCTTTGTGATCAGTCTCCGTCCTCGGCTTGCCTACCGCCTCCTGTGCCCATTCCAGAATTCCCAGTTACTCTATTGATCACTTCACCGTCGACACCGGTTTCTCCATCTTTGAGTTCCTCCGATTCCTCTGGGTCCTCTTCAGATTCTGATGCTCCGCCGCAGAGAGTTCATCATATAACCAGCAGAAATCAGGATGGTACTCGTCGTCCTACATCTCGTCCTGATTTTGTTCCCACTAGTCTTCTAGCTGCAGTTTTAGTTCATTCTGAGCCTCAAGATTTTTGTACAACTCTTAAGGATCCAAAATGGGTTAGTGAAATGGATGAAGAGATGAATGCGCTTCGTCGACAGAACACTTGGGAGTTGGTGCCTCGGCCTTTGGATGCCAATGTTGTGGGTTTGAAGTGGGTGTTTCGTCTGAAATATAGATCCGATGGGACTATTGATCGTTACAAGGCCCGTCTGGTTGCTCAGGGTTTTTCGCAGATTCCTGGTTTCGATTTTGATCACACCTTCAACCCAGTGGTCAAGGCTGCTATAGTTCGGACTATTCTTGCTATAGTTACGCTTCGGAAGTGGCCGTTGCATCAGCTTGATGTCAAGAACGCCTTCCTTAATGGTGTTCTTAATACTCCAGTTTATATGGCTCAGCCTGTCAGGTATAATGACCCTGCTCATCCTGATTATGTTTGTCGTCTTCAGAAGGCTATTTATGGCCTTAAACAGGCTCCTCAGGCCTGGTTTGATAGATTCAGTTCTTATCTACGCCAGCTTGGTTTTCTTTGCAGTTCTTCAGATACATCCCTGTTTGTTTTCTCTAGGGGTTCTACGCTGCTGTACCTTCTGGTCTATGTTGATGACATCATCCTTACTGGCAATGATGCGGGTGTGATTCGTCAGTTTATCACCATAACTGATCAGGAATTCTCGATCAAGGACTTAGGTTCTTTGAACTATTTTCTTGGTCTTGAGGTATCCTCTTCTCCTTCAGGTATCTTTCTTGTCCAAGCCAAGTATGCTCGTGATATTCTTTCTCGAGCTGGCATGACTAAGACTTCTCCAGTCACCACTCCGTTTGTATCGCTTTCTCAGCTTTCCCATAGCTCCAGTGCTTCTTTCGGTAATCCGACTCTTTATCGCTCGCTTGTTTGTGCTCTTCAGTATCTGACTATCACCCGTTCGGATTTGGCTTTTGCTGTTAACTTGGTTAGTCAGTTTCTTCAGGATCCCTGGGAGGATCATTTTGTAGCTGTCACCAGGATTCTTCGATATGTGGCTGGCACACCTCATCTGGGTCTTACTTTCCGCTCGGGTCGTTCCTCTGATGTTTGCACTTACTCGGATGCTGACTGGGCCCGTTGTTTGGAGATGCATCGTTCGACCTACGGCTATGCGGTTTTCTTGGGTGGTAATTTGGTTTCCTGGAGTGCCAAGAAGCAACCCACTGTCTCGCGCTCGAGCTCAGAGTCGGAGTATCGTGCTCTCGCAAACACAGCGGCTGAAGTGGTTTGGCTTTCTCATCTACTACGGGAGTTGCGTTTTCCCTTGGATGGTTCGCCTTTGTTGCTGTGTGATAACAACAGTGCGATCGTCTTGGCTCAGAATCCCGTTGCTCATAAACGGGCGAAGCACATCGACATCGATTATCATTTTGTTTGGGAGCTGGTGGCTCCTGGTAAGCTTCGTGTCAGTCATGTGCCTACTTTCTTGCAGCTTGCGGATATCTTCACCAAGAGGCTACCAAAGCTGTTGTTTGAATTTTTTCGTTCTAAGCTCTGCGTTTCGGTTAACCCGATGCTTCGCTTGAGGGGGTGTATAGGAGTAGAGTAATGGGCTGTAAGCCAAGTTGTATTAATTAAGCATTGTATTGCCTATAAATGTCTAATAAACTCACACCTCATGGTATAGAGGTTTCTCTCATTTACATATTCAGAACGAAAAAACCACCGGCATCGGCTTGCCCGTACACCACCGTCACCGGCAGCTCAATGATGACCGGATAGAGATTGGCCCGCCAGGTCTCTGCCGTTGATGATTCGTGCTGCCACCAGTCACACCAACGCTGCCAGGTATCCATCAGCGACACCAGCTTCCGTTGCCGCTCCAGCCCTCCACCACCGCAGCTTCGATTCAGCACTACCAACCCCATTCCAAACCTCCCTCGATTTGCTTCGTCCACCGGGTTATTGCCCTCCACCACCGCGGCCTCTATTTAGCACCGCCAACCCCGATCTAAACCTCCCTCGATTTACTCCCTCTACCAGACTCCAGCCCTCCACTACCGCAACCTCGATTCAGCACTGCCAACCCTGCTCCAAACCTCCCTCGATTTGGTCCCTCCACCGGGCTCCAGCGCTCCACCATTGCGGCCCCGATTCAGGTCTCTGCCTGCGACACTAGGTCTCCGCCGACGCCACCAAACCTGCCCCAAGCTGGTGTCAACGATGACTAGGGAGGGTAGCGGGCTAGAACTCTATTATCATTCGCGAAGAATAAAAAAGACCTCTGGCAGAGGTTATCAGTCGCAAAGTAAAAATGGAAGAAGAAAAAAGGGGGCTTATATCTTTTTATTTTTTAAATTCAGGGACAAAATGGTCATTTCCTCAATTTTCGACCAAAATTCTCGTTGACAATCAAAGTTATCCCATCCCAGGGTTATATTGGTGCAATACTTCATAAAATTAGGGTTATTTTGGTACTTTCTCATTTTACAAGGTTATATTGACACTTTCAATGCAAAGTCAGTGTTATTCTGACACTTAACTCTAAATTGTTTCTCCTTTGTTATGCAAGTTCAAAGTGGAACAAGAACTACCTGCTTCTGCAGATTTCCAGCTTCTTAGTTTGGAACAAACCATGAACAACCACTAGTAGAGATCAGTCCATTAAAGGCAGTGATTGCCTTTTAAAAAAAGATGCAGAACTGCTTTATTTCAAAGGTTCTGATCTCGGAACCTCTAATTGGCCCTAGCAAAAAATATTCAAAGGAGGTTTTTGTTCAATTAAAGGTGGTTTTGTAAAACCGCCTTTAATCAACCTTAATTAAAGGCGGTTGTGCCTAACCATCATTGATTGGGGTATGTTCCAAGTTTGGAAACATGGAACGATTGGCTTCCGAGTCTAGAACATCCTTTATGTATGATAGTGAAGATACCATAGCTCTTCCAAATTCACAACGTCTATACAAATCTACCTTCCAAACTCGGAACAATTATTTTCAATTTAATATTATTTTTGATGTGGGTTCCGGACTCGGAACTCACACAATAGTCCATTGAAGAGGATTGAATTCATTGGAGATGGTTAGTTGTATAAAATTTTATTGTACGTACTCCCTCCGTCCCAACTCAAACTGCACACTTTCCATTTAAGGATGTCCCAGCTCAAATTGCAATTTCTGATTTTTGCCAAAAATAGCCGAGTTGACTTGACTCAAAATTCCATTTTTACCCCTTATATTAGATAAAATGGCATTGGCCTTAGGCTTATAATTAGGATTTAAGGAAATAAATTTGAGTGGCTCCCCTTTTTTCTCCGCTAAATCCTCTCTCTCGAATGTTCCCTGCTTCCTCTTCCTCTTCCCCTTCCCCTACTCTCTTCTCCTTTTCCTCTCCCTCTCCCTCTTTCTCTCTCGAATCTTCCCTTCTCTCTCCTTCTCTCCCTCCCTCTCTCTCTCTCGAATCTTCCCTGCTCTCTCTTCCTCTCCCTCTCTCGAATCTTCCCTGCTCTCTCTCCCTCTTCCTCTCCCTTTTCCTCTTCCTCTCCCTCTCCCTCTCCCTCTCCCTTTTCCTCTTCCTCTCACTCTCTCTCGAATCTTCCCTGCTCTTCCTTCATCTTCCTCTCCGCTCAATCTTTCATCTTCTCTGCTATTTTTTTATTCTCTACGAATCCTCTTTTTCACCCACAAGTAGCCGCACCCTCGTGACTGAACGGCGGTGGCTTCATGTTTTTGCCTTTAAATTTGTAAGTTTTTAATTGTGTTTTTCAAAAATTTTGGTTAAATGTTCATCCCTCTTGCGTTCATAACGATTTTTACTTATTTTTTGGGTTGAGTTTTGTTAATATGGGAAAATTGGTTATGGTCTCTCAGATCTGGTTGCTTGAAGGTGGTTTTAATGTTTATAACAGTTTGAATGTTGAAGAATTTGTGTTATTTGGTAATATTATTGCTTCGATTTGAGCATGTTTGATATTTTCTGAGCTTTTAAGTTGAGAATTTTGCTCTATTTTGCTCTGTTTGCTCTGAAGTTAGGGCTTTTTGCTCTGTTTTTGCTTCATTTGCTCTAAAGTTGGGATTTTTTTGCTTCATTTTTGCTCTGTTTTTGCTTCATCTACTGTTTAAGTCAGGTTTTTGCTCTGTTTGTTTGGATATGATAATTTGCTTTGTTTTTATTTTCAGATCTCGTCTAAAGAAGATGAACGGGAGGTTTAGTAGCCATTAGCTAAAAAATGCAGCCTTTTAAATTTGGTTTGTAACAAATTAGTGGATAGTTTTGTAAATTTGAATAGCAATATTAGTGTGTAATTTTTGTAATTAACATTTAGCACTCATTATTATCCACCTGCTTTTTGTCACTTCAAGTCAGCTTTTCTGACTTTTGTCACAGTAGATAAATACCCCCTCTGTTTCTCTCTCAACAAATTGAGCTAGGACAGAGGGAGTAATTATTATTGGTTTTACATGTGAAATCTTGAATTAGGGTTTGTAGTTAGGTTATCTATTTTTTAGGGGGCTATGATTATTGTTGTGAGTACGCTAATGGGTTGCATTTTAATTAACTTATAGGATAATGGAACGAGATGAACTCATTGGTAATGATCTTAGAAAATCACCTGATTACATGTCATTGATTAAAACATTTCTTACGGTAGCGCTTGGTGATGTCTCTAAAAATGGTGTTGTGCGAGCCCGATGCCCTATGTAAAGATTGTAGAAACGATGTGTATTTAGTGAGAAGGAAGTTGCAGGGACATCTAATAATAAGGGGGTTTCAAACTTTGTACACTTGTTGGGTATGGCCTGGGAAAGTTGGGGAATCGACGTAGACAATTGATTTGGGTGACAAGAATGTGGAAGATGAATTAAATGGGAATGCGGAATTTGACAAAATGGTTGAGGATATTGCAAGAGAGTTCCATGATAATCCCGAGGTATTACAAGCTTAATTGATGGCAAAGATACGCCATTGTATCTTGGTTCAAAACATTCAGTACTTAGTGCAACTCTGAGGATAATGAATTCGAAGGCTTAATTTGGGTGGACCGATAAGTCGATGATAGATACTCTATAATTGCTTAGGGAAATTCTCCCAGAAGGTAACATCATGTCGGAAAGGTTGTACGCCGCAAAAAAAGTTCTTTGCTCAATGGGATTGGAATTGAAAAAAATACATGCTTGCCCTAATGATTGTATGTTGCACATGGGGAAAGAAGATGAAAATCTAGAAACATGTCAGGTATGTGGTGAGTCTCGGTACAAATTGAAGAGGAGCAATTGCGGTGGGTGCGGAAGTGTAAACTAATTTTTTTTTTTAAAAATACCATCAAAAGTGATGTGGTATCTCCCAATCGTTCCTAGATTGCAGAAATTGTTTGTGTGTAATGAAGATGCAAAATTGTTGTGAAGACACGCAAAGAGGGATCGACCGGTGACTGATGTGATTAGACATACTTCAGATGGTGAGCAATGGAAAAAATTGATGCTCTTTACCCCGAGTTTGGAAAAGAACCCCGACATTTGAGGTTCGGCCTATGCACCGATAGAATGAAGAATCAGTATAGACCCGATGCAAGTATTGTACAGAGGTATGTGGCAGAGGAGGTTATCAAGTTTTGTACCAATTATTTGAAGGAGGTCGATTCGGCTAGGGTCCCAACTCATAGACACGAGGGACAGTTGAAAGGTTATGGGGTTAGGCAGGGGAAACTGTTAAGCCCCAGTGCGGAAGATTTGAGTATCGCCCATCTTTATGTTTTTCGCAATCATGAAGATGTCGCCCATACATAGAGATTCACATAGATGTCATTAGAGTCACGGACCCTAATTTTAATGAAACCCAGGCCCTTCAATTAAATAGTGGTACTTTTTTGTCATGGTTGCGTGAGCACGTAGCCGTGGGAGACCATCCCACGACAGTGAAATGGTTGGCTCGTAGACCTCTTGGTACTGTTCTATCTTACAGAGCATATGATGTCAATGTTTTTATGTTTTCAACAAAATTAGTGGTTGATAAGAGTGTCTCAGAACAATGGAGTCTCTCTAATTTCTGAAGCTTTGCATGTCGGTAGTGGAAGTGATAATAATCCAATGTAGGCTCATCAGTGTTATATTTGGCACAATTTTGGATATCTGGGAGATGGACTATGTCACCATGCGAGTTGCTGTTTTTAAATGTTAGTGGGTGAATTTCAATAATGGACAACGTACTGGGATTTTGGTTTCACACTTGTTGACATGAGTCAGATCGGTTGGCTGAAAGATCCTTTCATCTTAGCATCCCAAGCGCACCAGGTGTTCTATGTAGGGGAGCCTTCCGATCCTAGGTGGAAGGGAAACAAGCATATATAGAAGATTATGTAGTCAAAGAAATTGTTGGTTTCAGTCAAAATTCCATTGGTGTTTCTACCGATGATGCTTTCTTCCTTGAGGAGGATGATGTGAGTTTGAATAGTTTCATGGGATGTAGTAATCATGATGAGGGAGTTTGGGTTGATGTCCGTGGAAAGGCCACTCGTAAAAAGAGGGTGTCCAAGAAGGTTTCAAAGAAAAGAAAGCATAAGAAGTAGCATCCTAAAAATTCTTGAATGAAATTGTCTTTTTAGATTGAATGGAATCTAGCTTTGGTAATCAAAATATGAATCCATAGTTCAAACTATTGTAAGAGTTTTTAAGTTAACCATAAATCAACTTCCGAAGTAAAAGTTAGAAATTAACAAGAAGTCTCAATTCCAAACAAGTTCAACAAGCAAATAAGAGGAACAAATGAAGCAAAATCTATGGGATTTGTAACTACAAGTCATTTTCAGATCGCTCGTGGATGTGGATTGGTCAAGACAAGGTTTGTGTGTTTCCGCAAGATGGCGTTCGTAGGCTCTTTGTCTTTTCTCCATCTTCAAAATCCTCCCCTTTATCGCGGTGACCTCCTCGCGAACCCATTTATAGCAATCTCTTATATCTTTGAGGTAGGCCTTCTCGGAATCTACAAAAGTTAAACATACAAATAATAATATACATCGAGACAATATACATAAGTCAAATATTAAAAAAGACAATTTGAATCACCTTATCATGGTACATATTATCTTTAAAGCACAACAACTTTTCAAGATGTTGAACTTTGAATCTATCTTACAAATTGCGCAAACTCAATTCATCAATAGACGATGCCCTGATAACCTTGGAATTAATGACCTTACACTTTAGAAATTCCACGTACCTCTTATTCGCCTTCGTGGAGAGAAATTGTTGTGACTCCTTACTATTAGAGAGCAACCCATTAAAGGCAGTGATAGAAGGCAGTTTTGAGAAAAAGTCGCGAAACCACCTTATTTTAATGGTTCCAAACTTGGAGCCGCCAATCCGCCCTAGCCTAAAAGAATCAAAGGCAGTTTTTTTCATATGAAGGGGGTTTTGTATTAACCGCCTTTAATTAGGGCTAATTAAAGGCGGTTAAGTGAAAGACCACCTTTAATAAACCCTAAATAAAGGCGGTTGTGTCTAACCTCCTTTGATTGGGGTATGTTCCGATTTTGGAACCCGGGGACGATTAGCTTTCGAGTCTGGAACATCATATATGTACCAACATTGAAGATATCATAACCCTTCCAAGTTCGTAATGGCAATTTTGATCTACCTTCCAAACTCCTAACAATTTTTTTCCAATTTAATATTATTTTTAGTGTGGGTTCCAATCTCGGAACTCACCCAATCAAATTCAGAATCCATCTGTATAAGAAAAAAAAGCGACAATTTCTTCTATTCATCACAAACAATCAAATTTGAAAGGTTTTCTCCCCATTCTAATCTACCGAAGAGGATTGCATTCATTGGAGAAGGTTAGTTGTCTAAAAATTTATCTTACTTAATTATTATTGGTTGACATATATGTATATATAAAATGAAACATGAATTAGGGTTTGTAGTTGGGTTAACTATTTTTTAGGGGCTATGATTATTGTTGTGAGCATGCTAATGGGTTGTATTTTAATTAGCTCATAGGATATGGAACAAGATGTACTCATTGATAATGATCTTGGAAAATCACCTGATTACTTGTCATTGATTGAAATATTTCTTACGGTAGCGTTTGATGGTGCAACTAAAAATGGTGTAGTGCGAGCCCGATGCCCGTGTAAAGATTGTAGAAATGATGTGTATTTAGTGAGGAAGAAGTTGCAGATAAATTTAGTAATGAGGGGTTTCAAACTTTGTACACTCGTTGGGTATGGCATGGGGAAGTCGAGGAATTGGCGCAGACGATTGATTTGAGTGACATGAATGTGGAAGATGAATTAGATGGGAATGCAGAATATGACAAAATGATTGAAGATATTGCTAGAGAGTTATATGGTAAACCCGAGGCATTACAAGCTTTAATTGATGACAAAGATACGCCATTGTATCTTGGTTTAAAACATTCGGTACTTAGTGCAACTTTGAGGATAATGAATTTGAAGGATAAATCTGGGTGGACTGATAAGTCAATGACAGAAACTCTACAATTGCTTAGGGAATTTCTCCTGGAAGGTAACATAATGCCGAATAGGATGTACGCCGCAAAAAAAGTTCTCTGCCCAATGGGATTGGAATTGAAAAAAAATACATGCTCACCCTAATGATTATATGTAGTATCGGGGGAAAGATTATGAAAATATAGAAACATGTCGGGTATGCATTGAGTCTCGGTACAAATTGAAGAGGGACGCAATTGCGGTGGGTACGGAAGTGGTAACTAAAATAAAGAAAAAAACATCAGCAAAAGTGATGTGGCATCTCCCAGTCGTTCCCAGATTGCACAAATTGTTTGCATGTAAGGAAGATGCTAAATTTTTGCGATGGCACGCGGAGTGGGATCTACCGGTGGATGATGTGATTAGACATACATCAGATATTGAGCAATGGAAAAAAATCGATGCTCTTTACCCTGAGTTTGGAAAAGAACCTTGGAAGTTAAGGTTTGGCCTGTGCACCGATGGAATGAATCCATTTGGTAATATGAGTAGTACACACAGTTCTTGGCCTCTTATGTTGGTCATCTACAATCTTCCGTCATGGTTGACGATGAAACGTAAGTACGCGTTGTTATGTATGATGATTTCTGGGCCTAAGCAACCGTGTAATGACATAGATGTGTACTTTGGTCTGCTTGATGAGGATTTATTGTTGTTATTTGAGAAGGGAGTGTGGACATATGAAGGCAGTGTTGAAGATTATTTTCATTGAAAGCGATGTTATTTTGTACTATCAATGATTTTTCTGTCTACTGTAATTTGTCTGGTTACTCAGTGAAAGGCCACTTTGCATGCCCCGTGTGTGAGAAGGACACTAATCACCACTAGTTGAAGCATGATTATAAAACTGTTTATCAAGGTCATCGTAAGTTTCTTCCGGCGGATCATCCATGGCGTTTGGCAAAAAAATGGTTCAATTGGGAAGTAGAGGCTAGAGAAGCTTTGGTTGCACAAATAGGCATGAAGATATTTGAAACAGTGAAGAATTTGGCCAATGACTTTAGGAAGAAGAAATGTAAAGTGCCCAAGGATAGGAGTTGGAAAAAATGCTTCATTTTCTTTAGATTGTCATATTGGGAGAATTTGGATGCTAGACATTGTCTAGATGTTATGCATATTGAGAAGAATGTCTGTGATTCTTTGGTAGGGGCCTTTTTTAATACCCCGGGGAAAATGAAGGACAGACTTAAGGGTAGGTTAGATTTGGTCAAGATTGGAATTAAGAAGAACCTAGGCCCTGTGAGTTCCAATGAAAATTGTTTCTTGCTCCCTTCTTGCTATTCTATGTCTCAAGTGGAGAAAAAATATTTCTGTGAAACCATAAAAGGTGTTAAGGTCCCGGCCACCTATTCTTCGAATATCAGTACTTGTGTGTCAGCTGAGGAGTTGAAGCTTGTGGGGTTGAAGTCTCATGATTGTCACAATCAGATGCAGGAATTGAACATCATTACGATTTGATCGTCATTTCCATCCCATGTAAGAATATGCATTATGAAGCTTTTTGTTTTCAAGTCCATTTGTAGCAAAAACATTAGTGTGTCGAAGTTGGACCATTTGTAGTCAATGATTGTGGAAGTTTTGTGCCGGATGGAAATGTATTTCCCACCATTATTCTTTGACATCATGGTCTACTTGTGTGTTCATCTAATCCGGGACATAAAGCTTTGTGGTCATGTATTTATTAGGGGGATGTATCCGTTTGAAAGGTACATGAAAATATTCAAACATTTTGTGAAGAATCTGTACAAGCCCGATGCAAGTATTGTACAGAGGTATATAACAGATGAGGTAATCGAGTTTTATACCGATTATTTGAAGGAGGTCAATTCGGTTGGGGTCCTAAGTTATAGACACGAGGGACGGTTGGAAGGTCATGGGGTTAGGCAGGGTAAACTATTAAGCCCTAGTGCGGAAGATTTAAGCACCGCCTATCTTTATGTTCTTTGCAATCTCAAAGATGTTGTCCCATACATAGAGATTTACATGGATTCCATTAGAGTTGTAAATCCTAATTTTAAGGAAGCTCACATCTTGGAATTACATAGTCGCACTTTTTCATCACGGTTGCGTGCACACGTAGCCATGGGAGACCATACTATGATAGTGAAATGGTTGGTTCGTAGACCACTTGGTATTGTTCTATCTTATGGAGGATATGATGTCAATGGTTTTACTTCACAACAAAATTCGTGGATGATAAGGGCGTGTCTCATAATAGTGGAGTCTCCCTAGATTCAGAAGCTTTGCATCTCGGAAGTGGAAGTTATAATGATCCAATGTACACTCATCAATGTTATTTTGGCACAATTTTGGATTTCTGGGAACTTGACTATGTCACTATGCAAGTTGCTGTTTTTCAATGTCAGTGGGTGAATTATAACAATGGACAACATACTGAGGTTTTTGGTTTCACCCTTGTTGACCGTAGTCGGATCGATTGACAGGAATATCCTTTCATCTTAGCATCCCAAGCCCACCAGGTTTTCTATGTGAGGGACCCTTCCGATCCTAGGTGGGAGATAGTGGTGGAAGGGAAACGAGCATTTGTAGAAGATTACGAAGTCAAAGAAATTGGTTATTTCGGTCAAAATTCCACTATAGTTGTTATCGATGATGCCATATTCCTTGAGGAGGACGATACGAGTTTGAATAGTTTCGTGGGACGTAGTGATCATGATGAGGGAATTCAGGTTGATGTCCATGGAAAGGTCACTCGTAAAAAGAGGATGTCCAAGAAAGTTTTGAAGAAAAGAAAACATAAGAAGTAGCATCCTAAACATTCTTGATTGTAGTTTTGTTTTTGTTGAAATTAAATTAATTCCTAAAAATTTGGAGCCCTTAAAAAAAACTTGCAAGCCATATAGCATGGTAATCAAATTATAAATCCATAGTTAAAACTATTCTTAAGAATAGAGTATATTACCCGAAATCAACATCCGAACTAAAATTAAGAAATTAACAAGTCTCAATTCCAACCATGTAGAAGAATGGGAAATAAGAGCAACTAGACTAGCAGAAGCTACTCCGATTCATCCTCTAGATCGGCCATGGATGTGGATTGGTCAAGACGAGGTTTATGCATTGCCACGATATGGCGCTCGCAGGCTCTTTGTCTTTTCTCCATCATCAAGATTCTCCGCTTCATCGCGGTGAACTTCTTGCAGACCCATTTATAGCAATCTCTTATACCTTTGAGATAGGCCTTCACAGATTCTACAATAGTTAAACATATAAATATTAATATGAATCAAACAATGTACATAATTCAAAGATTAATATAGAATTCGGCCCACCTTGTTCAACTCTCAGTCTCTTGCTTGGCCTTATCGCGCCGTTTACCATCAACCAAGATCCACCCCCATTTTTCCAAATAATTTTTTGTCAAAAAACTTTGGTGGTTTCTCTTCACTGGAAACTTGCAACCCTTCAACCTTCTTCAATATCGTGGTGATCAAACTCCCGTATGGGAGGCTTTTCACCACCCTTGCATTAGTGGCAATATGGAGAATGTGTTTAAAGATCGCCGCCCCGGGGTTGATCTTCATACCCTCCATTATCAAATAGAACATCATCAAGCAAGCATAGTTGGGATCAGCCACATGTCCGGAGAATGGAACCAATCATCTTGCAATTATCTAAAAAATGAAACGATCGTCGTTTGACAACAGAGGAAGATAAAAGGTCTCGGGCTTCCCTAAATCCGCAGCATCCCATTTGAAATACCTAACACTAAGTTTTACAGGGTCTACGTAAGGGAGATCAACTCGTACAATCCATTTTTACCAAGGATAACAATCATCCAATGGGCCCTTGGTGTCTTCTGGGTAAACGCTCTTGAGGACCCTATATAGGCACTTCAGGGTTTCATTCAAAATTCATTTATCAAGCGGAATATTAAATCCCCCAACCCTAGTGGGGTAAGCCTCATTTGATAGCTCATGTAGATTACTATAGAATTGACGTACAAGATCAAAATGGGCGGGTTCGGTGTAAGCAAGTTGTTTCTCGACATATTGGTCCCTAAATTTGTCTAAGGGCTCCGCCAAACCTATTCTAATAACCTCATTGAAATCAATGACATAAGAATCAATCAATTTCCCTTTAGAACACAGAAATTCATACCTCTTCTGTGCCCCATATGAAACAAATTTAACATTGTCATACCCGAGATTGTTGCCGGTCGATCTAGTGCGAGCGTCGCGTGATGAACCTCCCCATGCCATTAGGGTGTCAAAGTTGCCTTAGGTGTTGGGCATGTGAAAGAAACTTATTCTCCGAGGTCGAAAATGGGTTTTCTTTCTCTGCAAATCGACAAAATGAGGGTTTTGATTGGAATATGGGATTTTTTCTCCTAAATACAGGGGAGGTTCCAAGGCCGGAACCTGGTCGTGCCCATTTAACAAAGGGATGATTTGAGCTTTACAAGTTTGGAAATGGTAATTGGCCCTTTGTGAAAAGGACAAGATCAGGTTCCGAACTTGGAACCTGATTAGTAAGCAAAAAAACACGTCATTTCACTTCTAGATTCGGGACAAAAATTGGACACGAACTCGAAACTGGCAGTTCCGAGTCCGGAACCAAAATATTTTCTTATATCTAATCATATACGATCAGGTTCCAGACTCGTAACCCTTGGCTTTTTTTATATATATAAAAAAGGCAAAATTAGGTTCCAAACTCGTAACTCAGTGGCCATTAAAAATTTCAATTTATTTTCCTGTTTTTCAAAATTTGGTTTACCAACATGATTAGCTAAAATATATACTAAGACATTTCAACATATTATTGGATTATATAATGTTAAGAAATTCAATATTAAATATAGAGCGAACGACTTCAGGGGCCCTCAAACTCTTGCCATTTGACCCTTTTAGCCTCCCATTTTTTCGATCACTTTCATCCCTGAACTAAAAAAAGTGTTGAATTGTAACCCTTCCGTCTAGTCAAAGAGTCAACTTTGTTAAAAAACGTTAAGTTTAAGGACAAATCAGTAATTTTACATTTCCCATTTTTCTTTCTCTTTTTCCATTCTTCTTCAGATCATTCTTCCTTTTCCCGTTCCTTTTTATCGCTTTTTTCCATTCTCCTTTTCTCATCTTTAATCCCTTTAGATCATTTATCCACCTCACCAAAATCCGTCCTCCATTTTCCGAAGCTGGAAGCCATTCAGTTGGGTTGTGAGATGCTGGTTTGGGTTAAGTAGAAGGTAGGCATCAACGTCTTTCTTTGCAGCGCTATGCTGAGAGGTGGAGCATGGCTTTGTCTCTCACTGAACTCGCCTGAGTTGGTGGTGCGTCTTGAGCTGTTGTGGCAGAGCTCTCGTTAGCCGAGGGGAACTTGGAACTGGTGTGCCACCATTCGTGTTTGCCAATGATAACGAAGCTGAGGGTTTGAGAAAAATGGGTCAACGGCGGCCGGGTCACTTGATCCGCGAGAATGAAAAATGAGTCTGAAGACCCCTAGGCTTTCTCTGGTTGGGCCAAATCCATTATCCTTGAGCTAAAAAGATTGTTGGGGTTTTCTATAGAAATGGGGCATCATCCGGGTCAATTGGATTTTGCTCAGGTTTATGGGTTGCTGGGTTTTCCTTTTCTGGGTTTGTTTTTCTGACGAGTTGGCTGTGAATAGATGATGGTGGTGGTGTGATAGGGAAGGAGAACCGGTGGTGGTGGTGGCGAGGTGGCTGAGAATAGATAGTGGTGGCGAGGTGGCAAGGTGGTGGAACGGAGGACGACGGAGAAGAAATAGTGAATAATAAGAAGGAAAACAAATAATAAGGAAAATGAAAAGAAAAAGGAGAAAGAAAAGGAAGGAAATAAGGAAAATAGAAAAAGGATAAAAGAAAATGAAAAATGAGAAATTACTATTTTGCCCTTAAAATTAACGTGTTTGACCAAACTTAATGCTTTGACCAGACGAAAGGGTTACGGTTCAACACTTTTGTTAGTTCATGGATAAAAGTGATAAAAAATAGGGGGCAAAAAGGGTCAAATGGCAAGAGTTTGAGGGCCGCTGAAGTCGTTCGCTCTTAAATATGATGCCACACATAATATAAAAATGTCTTCAAAGTGTACATAAATCCCTCAAATGAAAAATAAGAGTCTAATATTCATGTTTTTTTTATGATCCTTCTCCTAAACCAACTAGATTATGTTTTCTATGTCTTCATCAAGATTGTTTTCCTCCGCTTCCTCTCGCTCTCAGAAAAAACCGGTTCCAAGTTTGGTGACTCTTCATCCTTGCTAAGCACAAGAGTGATTCCCCAGGATTCTAGGAAATGTTGTTGTTGCCCCTTCGCTCTAGCCAACGTCACGTGGCTCCATATCACCACGAATGCAATTCAAGTACCGGGCAGTTTGGCTCTTCCAACCACTTTGCGAACCTATTAACACATGGAAAAAACAAACACATTGTTAAAAAATCAAACATATAAAGTTTGAACATAATGTAAATTGAATCTTAAATATTATAAATTCAAAACTTACAAGAAGATGAACCCTCGGCTTTATTCATAGCCTCATCCCTAGCCCTTTTTGCATTCTTCACGGCTTGGCCCGAAATCACGCGGTGCTCCCATCTACCGTCAAATCCAAGATTCAAGCTCTTATGTTGGAATCACGCATTTTCATAGTACTCTAGTCTTTGAGGACGGTCTTGGGATACGCCTTCGGCTTTCTTAATCATGGCCGTAATCAATCCATCGTAGGGTAGTCCTTCTTCTTCACATTCGTCACCTTTAGAATGCTCATGAGTATGGTGTACCCTAGGTTAATCCTCACACCTTCCATCACGTAGTAGAAGAGCATCAAATTACCGATTATCGACTCACATGTGTGCCCACCCATTGGCAATGCATTCAAGTTATAACTATTCGCCGGCCCCAACCTAGCTCTCCTTTGCCCGAAATATTTCCTAGCCATTTCTAAGGGGCTTAACGGGGTGTACTCAGTGACAGATAACCAACATTGTTGGTGATAGTTTTGTAGGGGGCCATGGGGATCAGTTTCGATTATCAATTTCTCGGGTGAGGTATAGCTTGAACCTAGGGCTTTACATATTTTATACTTGTTAACCGTTATGATTTTTCCATTCACCTTTGTACTTTCCCTATTGTTAAAGCTTTGCCCTAAATTGGCATAAAATTAAGCCACCTCATTGGGGTACACACATTCTTCTAAGCACGTCAAAATTTCAAGGTGTTGAACCTTGAAACTATCTAACAAGTAGCACAAACTTAAATCTGCAATAGACAATGCCTTAATAACCTTGGTATTAATAACTTTACACTTTAGGAACTCAACAAACCTCTCATCCACCTTCATAGAGAAAAATCATTCCGACGCACCGATTTGTTGATTGGGTTTATGGCTACGGTCACTAGCTGCCCCGATGCCTTTCTTTGTTGTCCTCTTGCTTAACATTGTTGCAGGTTGGATGAATTGATGTTGATTGTGTGGGTTAGGGTTTGAGGGGACTAGTCTTTGAAAATGATTGAACTCCGTTTTTGCAATTTTTTTTATATACTCACTGAGGTTCCTAGTTCGGAACCTGATCCAAGGGTTTTAATGAAGTTCGGAATAGCTTTCAATTTTGGAAGCTCAATCAAATGGGAAAAAATAGCATTAAAGGTAGTTTTTCAAAAGGGTATTAAATACCCTTTTGCAACCCGCCATTTCTCCCTCATTTCCCACCACAACACAAGACCTCTCCATCCTTCTACTCCATTTTTTCCATCCTTTATTCTCCATTTCTCTCCATCTTCAAATCAAAGGTATGAGTTCTATGATTGATACACCCACTTTCCTCTTCATTTTTGTAAATTTCACTTCATTTTCTTCATTTCTATTAGGTTTGAGCTTATTTGCTACATCACTTGTAGGTGGGAAATCTTTGAGTGAGATATTGCTCTCATTTGTTTGATTTAAAGGTTGGTGCTTCTAAACCCTAGATTTCTTGAATGAGAGAGATGTTTTCTTCCATTGTTGGTTTTCTTTAGGGCTAATGTTAATAATGCTAGTTTAATATTCTATTTAAGGATCATACCTAATGAATATGATTTGGGTAGCAATAGGAATTATATCATTTTGTGTTTGTTATAGTGATAGTTGCTAGTTGACCTAGGGACAAATTTAGGGTTAACAGTTTCACTAACAATGCTATATGGAAGTTAGTTTCATAAATTGTTGAGGAATTTGTTAATGTAGGGGTTAACAATGTCTAAGAAATGGACTCGTGATAATCCATCGATTTCACGGAATTACCAACCCTCATAATTGGGATTCAGTGGCGATGGCGATGATGTGTCTGGGGAGAGAGGAATAGCCAAAATTTATTGTAGAGCACTAGAGCTAGGATGGCTAGGAAAGAGTTGACAACATTGGTTTTCAACAAGTCGGCAAAGTGTTTGTCCAAAGAACGAGCAAAGTGGTCTAGTTGGGTCGTGAAGATTGGAAGAACAAGGGTCGACATCAAGTACGATAGTTGACATGATATGCCAAAGGACTATAAGGAGACCCTATGGTTGGAATGCAAGGTACCCTTAATGGCCATAGTGTTCTTCGTATACCTAATTTGAAATATTAATTTTCCCCTAATTTTGACTCTCGTTGTTTTAAACTCTCTTAGAGACCTTTCAAAATTGATTGCCCGGATATGTCATTTCTAAGAAAGAAGGCAACGACAATGATGTACAAGAGTTTTCAGGAACACAAATATACTTTGTCTAGAGACTACATTTTTTCTCCGGAGAAGGATGATCAGCCATGGATAACTTACACACACATTCAACCAGAGAGTTGGGAGATCCACAAGAGAATGGCGTTAGAGAATAATTCTAATGTTAGTGATCAAAATTTTTATTTACAAAGTATTAAGATGAAGGCGTCTTTAGTGTTGGCATGTCTCTAAGATAGGTTATGCATCAAGAAAAACAACTCTTAGCTGGTTTGAATCTAGCTCCTTGTCATTTAAGCCGTGGGGGGTATGGAATGACCGCAATGCAATTAGTGAAAAAACGTCTTGAAAAAAATGTTCAAATTGCAATTGAGTCCGGGGTGACTGAAGAAGAGGCAAGGGCAACTGTAAGACCAATGGACGTGGATGATATTGATCGGTGTGATTTGTTCCTCAAAGGTAGACAAAACAAGGAGGGTATGTACGCGAAGCTGGAGGAAAAAGAAATTGCGGAACGAGTGGTAAACTTTCATGTCCTTTATTTTTTATTCTATAACTCCTATTTCCCTTTTATGTTAGCTAATCAATTCCAATAATTATAATGGTTAGGAAAAATTAAAGAATGAAGAATCAGAGGAAAATCCATACCCACGTTTAAGAAAGACATACTCATTGAGGCTACACAAAAACCCGACCACACGGGGGCATATTAGGGGAGTGGGAGGGTTTATGACCCAAAGAGAGGTGTTTGGGATTACTAGGTACTATAAGGGTGCACAACCATTGCGGATACACACTTTGCAAAAATAAGCCCTTCAACAAAAGAAAGGAAGACATTCTCATTTGGAAGTTGATCCAATACACGAGCCTTGCTATTCCTGAGAACTTAGATGTTTTGATACCCAATTGCACACTACCATCAAGAGGATCACACCATTCTCCCAAGGATGTTTAGGTAAATTAAAATGCAATCATTCAAACCCCTAATCACGAGGCTGAAAACCTTGATAGAGCCATCCTCAAAAGTGATAAAAAGGTACACAATTAACCTCTTGATATTGTAACCCCTGATTTCATTTAAATGTTTTACAAATGTAATTGGTGCGATGTAGAGTTCTCATGTATGTGAATTATACGTTGATCGAGATATAGATGATAGACCACTCCATGTTGCCGATGGATTTTTGCATGAGTTAGTGAGATATCATCACACAGTACCAATTACAGAGGGTTTGTCAAGAGTTTTTCTGGACAAGGTGTTGGTGAAGGGTACTTCTTTGCTTATTTCGGCCGGCGAATACAAAAATGTCGAGGCAGCACTAGGAATGTTTATTTTGTGGCCACATTGACTTATTTATGTCAATCCTACAAAGGATCAGCATTTGAAAGGCACACGTCCAACAACACCTAAAGAGGTCCAAGCTACACCAAAACCGGTAAACAAAACATCCAAACCGATGCAAACAACACCACGCAAAATTAGACAACCGGTTCCATGAGGACAAGTCCTGAAATACTCACCTCACTAGGTACGAGTGCTAAACAATTTGCTTCAACCACATCAAAGGAACTTGACTTACTCTTTTTCGGGTAACGATTGTATATTTGGTTCGAAACAAGATATCATCGCACTATGGAGTGATTTCGAAGACTTATGGAAATGTGAACAAGTCAATCAGAAACTAATGTCCATATACATCTTGTAAGTTACATTTATTTATATATACATTTATTGATTCATCACTATATATTAATTTGACATTGTTTACAACTAATGTGAATAATGTCATATTTTCAAGGTACTTGTATTTTATGTACAATCAAAAGAAGGCATGGGTCGGATACATGTGTCTGGTGATAACTCAAGATATTGGATGTAGAAAGCAAGAGAGAATCAACTACATTCGCAAAAATCTTGGGAAGTAGGATAAGAAATTGTTCACTGGGCCCTACATTGAAAGGTCATATTAACAATCAAAATTACGTTTACATACATAATTTAAGCTATTTTATTAGCATTCATTTAATTTGTTTGATTAGAGATCATTGATGATTGATCATGATTGTTATGGAAAAGAAACAGGTGTATTGGATGGACCCATTGCACCTCCAACAATCAGAAGAATTTGTTAACATTTTGGAGTCCACTATGAAGGACACTTGTGAACTTGATGGAATGAAATTTGAGGTGGTGGAAATCAAGGTATAAATTTGTACATTTTATTTTCTTTTTCCAAAATAATTTATTTAGGCATTTCTATACGTTACAAGTTTAATGTGGCTTTTCCTCAGCACAAGAAACAAGCCCAATCGTGGGAATGGAGCTATTACGTAATGTTATACGCAATAGAGTGCATAGAAGGTGTAAATGATGATTTTCTTGAAATTGACAAAGTAATTTTACATTCTCTTCTCCTAAACAATAATAGTTTCTCAATGTCCAATTTTTATTTTCTAATATCTTGAAACTCTTAGGTTCTTCCGAAGGCAACGAAGCCCTATTCAAAAGAAGAAATCAACAACACAAGGAATTGTTTGGCAAGAAATCTCATTATCAGCCGCTCACACTCTCTTGAGAACCCCAGCATGGTATAGTCTCAAAAATTTAGATAAATTAGTATGTAGCGATAGTTCAGAATAGAATTGTGTTCACTTCTATTCCTATCTACAGAATATTGCTTTGTTAGCATTTTCTATAGATTTTTGTGAAAAAGTAAAATTTATCCGTGTATTCATTTATAGTTCTGTCTTCAAATGAGGCCTATTTTGAGCTGGGGATTTGAATGAAAATAAAAAATTCAAATTGTGAGTTGCGTTAGTTCCAAGTTCTTAACCCAATTTAGACCTATTATGTTTGTGCACACGAACCAGCTTCCGAGCTAGGAAGAAAATTTACCAAAAAAAAACATGCTCCAATAAATTCACATATTGGGACCGGAATGGAGGGCTGATCGTGGAACTTTCCAGCTGACAGGGCCAAGAGTAGACATGATCTTTGTTCCGAACTTGGAACTAGAATAAGTTTCGAGTTCGTAACCATTGCCATAAGTCTGCATAAACGGACCGGTTTCCAAGCTCAAAAACTGATAAAGTAGGTTCATCCAGGCATTTAAAGGCAGTTATTAACCGCCTTTGAGGGAGGTTCCGAGTTCGAAATAGTCCATAAGGCCAAAGGAAACCAGCCTTCTTCTGAGTTTGGAAGTCATTAAAGGTGGTTCCTCTAAGCTTTCAAAGGCGGTTTGGAAATGCCTTTAATTGATGTTTTTTAATGTGGTTCACAGAACCGCCTTTAATTGGCAACAATCAAAGGTACGGACAAAGAAGGCACTTTGAAAGTGCCTTCTCTAGTCCAATAAAATCGCCTTTAATGACCCATCCCTCCACTAGTGCCTCAATCTCAGGCATAGGTTGATGACTACACTCACTCACCGCCCCAGTGCTTTTTTTTGTTTGCCTTAACCTTGCCATTATTGCAGGTTTGACAAATTGATGTGGATTGTAGGGGTTAGGGTTTGAGGAGAGCTCAATTTGGGGTTTCTTGTTTGGAAAACAATTGAACTCTGTTGAGATTGTTTTATATACTAACACAGGTTTCGAGTTCGAAACTTTTTTGTAGGGTTTGGAAAAAGGTAGGAAAAGCTTCCGAGTTTGGAAGCTAATTCAAACGGGGAAAAATAGCATTAAAGGTGGTTTTCAAAAGGGTAATAAATACCCTCTTGGAACCCGCAATTTCCCACCTTTTCCCACCACACCAAAACCTCTCCATCCTTCTACTCCATTTCTTCCATCTTTTAATCTCCTCTTCATCCTCAAATCAAAGGTATGTGTTCATGATTGATACACCCACTTTACTCTTCATTTTTGTAAAATTTTCACTTCATTTTCTTCATTTTTAATGGGTATGACCTTATTTACTACTCTACTTGTAGGATCTCCATCTTTGAGTGAGATGAATATCTCATTTGTTTGATGTAAAGGTTGGTGCTTCTAAACCATAGATTTCTTGAAGGGGATATACATTTTGTTTCATTGTTGGGGTTTTTTTAGGGCTAATGTTCATATTTCTAGTTTAATCTTTTATTTTAAGTGAATACCTAATGAATGTGATTCAGGTAGCACTAGGAGTTATGATATTTTGTGTTTTATAAAGTGAGGGTTGTTCGTTGACCTAGTGACAAATTTAAGGATTGGAAATCCACTAACCATGTTATATGAAGTTAGTTTCATAAATTGTTGAGAAATTTGTTAGTGTAGGGGTTAATAATGTCTAAGAAGCTGACTCGTGATGATCCGTCACGTTCACAAAATACCCAACCCTCACAATTGGGAGTTACTGGCAATGGCGATGATGTTTCTGAGGAGAGAGGAATAGCCAAAACTCATTGTAGAGCACTAGATCATAGGATGGCTAGGAAAGAGTTGACTACATTGGTTTTCAAAAAGTCGACGAAGTGTTTGTCCAAAGAACGAGCAAAGTGGTCTAGTTAGGTCGCGAAGATAGGAAGAACAAGGGTCGACATCAAGTATGATAAGGAGACCCTATGGTTGGAATGCAAGGTACCCTTAATGGCCATAGTGTTCTTCGCATCTCTAATTTAATTATTAATTTCCCCTAATTTTAACTCTCGTCATTTTAAACACTCTTAGAGACCTTTCAAAATTGAGTGCCCGAATATGTCATTTCTAAGAAAGAAGGCAACGACCACGATGTCCAAGAGTTCGTGGGAACACAAATATACTTTGTCTAGGGACTAAATTTTATCTTTGGAGAAAGATGATCGGCCGTGGATAACATACACACACATTCAACCGAAGAGTTGGGAGATTCATAAGAGAAGGGCTTTGAAGAATGATTCTAACGTTAGTAATCAAAAATTTAATTTACAAAATTTTGGATTAAGGTGTCTTTAGTGTTGGCAAGTCTCTAACATATGGTACACAGAAAGAAAAATAACGCTTAACCAGTTTAAATGTAGTTCCTCATCGTTTAAGCCGTGAGGGGTATGGAATGGCGGCAATGCAATTAGTGGGAAAATGTCTTGAAAATGATGTTCAAATTGCAATTGTGGCCGGGATGACTGAAGAACAGACAAGGGAAAGTGTAAGACCAATGGATGTGGATGATATTAATCGGTGTAATTTATTCCTAAAAGGCCGACAAAGCAAGGAGGGTATGTACTAGAAGGAGGAGGAGAAAGAAATTGCAGAACGAGTGGTAAATTTTCACCTCCTTTATTTTTTATTCTCTACCCTATTTCCCATTTACATTAGCTAATCAATTCCAATAATTGAAATGATTAAGAAAAGTTAAAGAATGAAAAATTGAAGGGAAAATTCATACCCACATTTAAGAAAGACATACTTATTGAGGCTACAAAGAACTGACACTCGGGGCGTGTTAAGGGAGTAGAAGGGTTCATGACCCAAAGAGAGGCGTTTGGGATTACTCTGTACTATGGGTGTGCACAACCATCGCGGATCCAAACTTTGAAAAAAACAAGCCCTTCAACAAGAGAAACGGATTGAGCAACAAGGAATTCTCATTTGGAAGTTGATCCAACACACGAGCCTTGCTATTCCCAAGAACTTAGATGATTTGATACCCAATTGCACCCCGCCATCAAGAGAATCACACCATTCTCCCAAGGATGTTGAGGTAAATCAAAAGGTAATCATTCAAACTCCTAATGACGAGGCCGATAACCTCGACAAGGCCATCCTCGCAAGTGATGAAAAGGTACACAATTAACCTTTTTGAAATCATTCATACCAATTTTATTGAAATGGTTGACAAACGTAATTGGTGCGATGTAGGGTTCTCATGTGTGTGAATTATACATTGATCGAGACATAGACGGTAGACCACTCCATGTAGCCAGTGGAGTTTTTCATAAGTTAATGAGATATCATCACACAGTACCAATTACGGAAGGTTTATCAAGAGTATCTATGGACTAAGTCTTGGTGAAGGGTGCTTCATTGCTAATTCTGACTGGCGAATACAAAAATGTTGGGCCCAAACTTGGAATGCTTCTTTTATGGCCGCGTCGACTTATTTATGCCGATCCTATAAAAGATCAGCATTTGAAAGTCATATGTCAACAACACCTAAAGCGGTCCAAACTACACCAAAACTGGTCCACAACACACCTAAACCGGCCCAAACAACACCGAACAACATTAGAAAACCGGTTCCAAGAGGACAAGACCCAAATGACTCACCTAACTTCGTACGAGTGCTAAACAATTTGCTTCAACCGCATGAACGGAACTTGACTTACTCTTTTTTAGGTCACGATTGTGTATTTGGTGCAAAATGAGATATCATCGCGCTATAGAGTGATTTCGAGGACTTATGGAAATGTGAGAAAGTTAATCAGATGCTAACGTCCTTATACATCTTGTAAGTATCATTTATTTATATATACATTTATTTCTTGTTCACTATTTATTAATGTCACATTGTTTACAACTAATGTGAAAATTTTCTTATTTTCAAGGTACTTGTATTTTATGTACAATCAAAAGAAGGTATGGGTCGGATACATGTGCCCAGTGATGACTCAAGAAATTGGATGTACAAAGAAAGATAGAATAAACTACATTCGCAAAAATCTTGGGAGGAAAGATAAGAAATTGGTCATTGCGCCCTACATTGAAAGGTCATATTAACAATCAAAATTACTTTTACAAACATAATTTAGGCTATTTAATTAACATTGTTTCATTTTTTTTCTTATTAGAGATCATTAACGATTGATCATGATTGTTCCGGAAAAGAAATGGGTGTATTGGATTTACCCATTGTACTTCCAACCATCGGAAGCATTCGTCAATATTTCAGAGTCCGCTATGAAGGACACTTGTGAAGTTGATGGAATGCAATTTGAGGTGGTATCTTTTCTTTTTCCAAAGTGATTTATTTAGGTATTTCTATACGTTACAAGTTCAATGTGGTTTTAACTTAGTACAAGAAACAAGCCCAAACCTGGGAATGTGGCTATTACGTAATGTTGTACGCAATAGAGTGCATAGAAGGTGTAAATGTGAATTTCTTGAAATTGACTAGGTATTTGTAATTAGCTTCTCCTAAACGTTAATAGTTTCTCAATGTCTAATTTATATTTGCTAATATCTTGAAACTCTTAGGTTCTTCCGAAGGCAACGGGGCACTATTCAAAACAAGAAATCAACAACGCAAGGTATTGTTTGGCAAGACATTTCATTATCAACCGCTCAAACTCTATTGGAAACCCCAACTTGGTATAGTAACTCAATTTAGATACATTAGTATGTAGTGATAGTTTGGAATAGAACTGTGTTCATTTCTATTCCTATCTATAGAATATTTCTTAGTTAGCAGATTTTATAAATTTTTGTGACCAAGTAGAATATATTCGTGTATTATGTTATAATTCTATCTTTGAATAAGGCCTATTTTGAGCTAGAGATTTGTACTCGAAACAAAATTTAGTTCCAAGTTCGTAACCATTGGCACAGGGCCGATGGATCTACACATTTTTCGAGCTTCAAAATCTGTAAAGTCAGTTCAATTGGGAATTTAAAGGCAGTTTTTAACCGCCTTGAACAGGGGTTCTGAGTTCGGAACGACACCCAGATCCGAAGGAACCTAGCCTTCGTAACCTATTAAAGGCGGTTCCTCTAGCCTTTCAATGGCAGTTAAGAATCACCTGTAATTGTCATTTTTTAAGGCAGTTCGCAGAACCACCTTTAATTGGCGACGATCACTTTAATTGGTGACGATCAAAGACGATGAAAGTGCCTTCCTTGGTCCAAAAAAACTGCCTTTAATTCCCCCCACTAGTGAACAGTTTAAACACAAACTTGGAGACACTGCAATACTACGGTTTAGCAAGGAAGCTCAAGTCGCAACTCAAATTTCAAACTGAAGCTTCAAGACTTAAGCATCAAAATATTTTTGGTAGGATTGGTTTTTTAAAAATTAAAAAGGCGATGCCCTCGCTCTCAGGGCCCCATCATCCCAGCAGCACAGTCGATGGAGGGGTAAATCACAGCGTTCCGAGGGTCAAGCACTGGTCGACGATTTATACCGGTACCCACAAGGAACCCCTTCAAAGGAGAAAATTTCCACACTGCAACTGCCAGGAATCGAACCCCAGTTGTGGGGAATGCAACCAAACACTTAACCACTCGGCCGATCGCGTGGTTGCTATTTTTTTAATTAAATCCACCAAAGTAGGCGGTGAGGATTAATTAAGGCTCCTCATACCATAATAGAAATAGAGTTATGATTTAGACAAACTGTACTTCAGGTTTTCATCCTTAAACTAAATTTGAGGACATAAAGTGAAATTAGGCATGAAAATGCACATTTGGTAGATAAGCATTCCTGGTGTGATGTCCTTATTGGGAATACTCTTAGAAAATTTGTCATTGATGTCTTCAGGTCTTCAGGTCGTCAAAAAATGAAGTCTGCTTCAGATAGTAGCTGGCCATCAAAATTAAAGGGGATGATGCTCTTCAGTGAGGCAAAACGAGTGTATTCTTATGGATGGAAAATTTGAGGCGTCTCCCATAATTGCCATCACTAGTTCTAAGGTTGAGCTTTGAGCCAAATAATGAGCCGCTTTGTTCTGTGCTCTATACACATGATGGAAAGAGATTAGACAGTCTTCCTGCATCCTCTCAACCTGCCATATTTCTCTCTGTAAAATCCAAGGAATCGACCTCTTCTTCGTGAGCAACTGCACAACCTGCAATGAGTCAGTTTCAACCATAAGTGGAAGGAAACCTCTTTGTATACAGATCATGATTCCAAGTATACATGCTCTAAGTTCTGCGTGCAACTGGTTGTTTATATCTTTCTTAAATCCCTTAACCATGAATTTGACATCACCTGTATGATTTCTAACAATTAAACCTCCAGTAGAGTGATTTGTTTCGGGACATGAGGCATCAATATTTAATTATAAACCTATATCAGGTGGTTCCCACTTGTAAGCCTTGCCAACCTTTACTTTAGGTGGTCTTAATTTATGAAAAATGCCTCTATGTAGGAGATCCTAACAATCAGATTTAGGGACTTGGGGATGTAAACTTGATGCAGGGCGAATGATGGCGAATATTGAAGAAGAGATGGATCGTCGCAAAGGTCTAGTATAATTTTTAGCATAAATTTTGCGCCTGGTGTCTGAATCATGCGAGGGCGGTGCCATTGGAACCATCTTGACAAGAACTATTGTAGTCACGCTATGCCGTGATACAGGGTCTTTCTTTGGCCATTTGAGGTCGTTTAAGGCCTAAAAAACGACCTCAAAACGACAATTTACAGTTTTTTGGTTTTTGCTTTATTTCAGAATTCCCCTTTTTTTTCATTCCAGGGTTTCATTATAGTATTTAAGGATCTCTTGTACTATTCAGATATTTTACCTTTTATAATATTTTTTTTGAGAATATATTCTTTCTGGTGGATTCTAGAACCAAAACCTAGTGTTTGTGCTTGCATCCCTTGATTGTTCTTCAAAGATTCGTGCTTGCGGATCTCTTTGAATATTCTGACTACGTCTAAACTGAAAAGATAAAATTTCAGGAAAGACGGCCTTTCCATAAGCTTATGAACAATCCATAGTGGTTTTTACCTAAAATGTTGTAATTTTTTTATAAAATTTAAATATTATATTTTAAAATTTTAAAAAAGTAATGATATGTATTTGAATGTGAAAATATAAAAAATATAATATAAATAAATATTTTTGAAATTTCTAAATTTAGTATGTAATTTAATAAGTGCAGTGTATAAAATAAAAAGTAACATGTCCATAAACTTATGTACAGATCCCGTCTGCCAGGACACCCACTCAACTGAAAATATCAACACACATCTTGTGAAGTTCTAACTTCATAACAGGCATATATTGTTTAACATTTTGAAACAAGAAATTGTTCCTGTCAAAGAATTCCTAGGGTTCCTGCGACACAGTTATGATATCTATGGGAAAACCATGCACCAGTTGTGAGATTAGTTCATTGTTTTCCTAGAAAATGGTAAGGTCTTTGTGAGGGTGTTCCTACAGACCTATCCAAAGATCTGTGAGTAAGCCCTTGCCCGTTCAGTTAGCCATCCAAAAGTTGGATGTTCCCCTTCCCACCTGAACCCCTAAGTTAGCTTCAGCAATATGGTTAACTCTTTTCCAGGGATCAGAAGATCTCGCAGTGTTAGGAAGTGACCATATCAGTTTTGGTCCTTGCTGCAGTTTCCAATAAAGCTTGAGTGAAAAGCTAGTGATGATGGTATTAAGGTTTCTGAACTGAAGCCCATTCTGAAGTACAGGGTAACAGAGTGAATCCCACAACTTCCAGTGTCTTCTTTTCTCAGTTAAAGAATCATCCCAAAGGAAATTTCTAAAAATTTGTTCCAACTGCTGAATTACATGCTTTGTTGGTGCCATAGCACACCAAGTACGTTGAGGAATTAGAGGTTAAGACATGTTTCATTAGAATTGACCTACCTGTCATGTCAGCCATTTGTTAGTCCATTAATTAACCTTAGTTTACTTTGGTGGAAGTATGAGTTTTTCTTTCGACCTTTAAAAATTGGTACCCCTAGATAGGTAAAAGGGAAAGATCCCTGCTTCATTTGTGTCAAACTTTCAACCAGTGCAATTCTATTAGGGCTGGTTCTTTTCCCCATATAGAAAGTGCTCTTAGTGAAATTCACTAGTAGGCCCAAAGCATTATGGTAATGCTGGATGAATTTCACAAAGTTGATTATTGATTTCTTTGTCCCTTTGACAAAAACCACCATATCATCTGAGTATGATAAGTGGGAGATGATGAATTTCACAAAGTTGATTATTGATTTATTTGTCCCTTGACAAAAACCACCATATCATCTGAGTATGATAAGTGGGAGATGTCAATGGCACCTGTGGCCATTATGAACCTATCTAAATAGCCAAGGTGAAGCATTTTTTCAAACCTCTATTTAATAATTCAGTTATGAAGTTAAAAGGAAAGGGGGATAAAGGGTCCCCTTGCTATAAGCCCCTGGATACCTTAAAGAAGCCGTATGTAGTGCCATTTATAATCAATGAAAACCAGGTTGAAAAAATGTTTCTTAGGAATACAAAGACAAAGTGTCCATGAAAATCGTATTTAAGAAGCATTGAATTCAGCATAGGCCACGAAACTCTATCGAAAGCCTTGGACATATCCAGTTTGACTATCATGTTCAGACCTTGTGATCTACTATCTAACATTCTAGCTAGCTCTTGAAGAACTAAAATGTTATCAGATATCTCTCTACCTTCAATAAAAGCAGATTGTTCCAATGAGATGCACTTGGTAGTCATTGGTTTCATTCTCTCAGCAATCACTTTAGAAAAAATATTGTTAGTGAAATTAGACAGACTAATAGGTCTATATTCAGAGAATGATTCCGGCGCTTGAACCTTTTGGATTAAGGTGATGAGAGTGCTGGTTATTTTTTTGGGTATTGGCACCCCAACCATGAATTCTCTAACAGCAGAAAGAAGATCCAGTTTGATAATATCCCAGGAAGCTCTAAAAAAATTACCATTGAAACCATCCGGTCCTGAGACACTATGTTTCCCTACATTATAAACTACATCCTTTACTTCCTGTAAGTCCACATGCCTTAGCAATTGAGAGCTGTCTTCTTCAGTTATAGTGGTTGGGATGTAATTCAGGAAATGTTTAAGATCCTGTCCTGTTTGATCATCATTAGAATCTGTAAGCAACTGTTTGAAGAATTCCACACCAGCTTCCCCTATCCTATCCTGATCTGAGATCCATTGGTTATGTTGGTCTCCAATCTTGTGAACTCCTAACCTGGTTTCCGTGTGTTTCACACTATTGTGGAAGAATATGGTGTTGTGATCACCAATTTGCAACCAGTTGTGCCTAGATTTTTGTTGCCTATAAAGTTGCTCTTGTTGTAAAACAAGAGAATACTCTGACTGTGTTTGAGAGAGAAGGATTGCATCAGTATCATTTGGGTTAAGGTCAAGTCTTTTTTTTATCTCACATTTTTTTTTTCTAGATTCTTTACATTTTGGAATATGTCTCTGAATTCCTGTTTGTTCCAGTGTTTTCAAAAGGCTTTTAACCTTGTTAATTTTGGTGAAAAATTTAGCATTCCTTGTTCATTATTTGGGCTATTCCAGTTTTCCTGAACCAGATCAAGAAATTGAGGCTTGAGTAGTCACATGTTCTGGACTCTGAATGACCTAGGATAGGTTTTATCAGAGCATTGTGTATCCAACAGAAAGGGAGAATGGTCTGAAGGCTTTCTGCTAAGTACCTGGACTGTGGCGGAGGGGTAATTCTGAAACCTCTTGTTTTCCATCATTCTATCAAACCATTATAACACCGTGTGAGGCTTTTTCCTAGTGTTTATGTCCTTCTAATTATTAGTTTTCATGATTCAACAAAGTCATTGACACTAGTTATCGAAGGCTGTGATCGTCCCTCATATTCTCCTATAGATTTTACCACATTAAAATCAGCCGATAAAATGCAGGGGGTATCATTATTACTGATTGAATCCTGTAAGACATTAAAGAGTTCTTTTCTTTCCTATCTTTGGTGTATTTCATAAACAACATATAGGTGAAAAGAGATAGTTGACTGTAGATTGGTGATTGAGATAGAGTGAATTGATCCTGTTCTAAAATAACCGAAACTAGAAATGAGTCTTTCAGCATAATCCAGGTTCTAGAGTCCGGTGATGAAACACCTACCTGAAAACCTAGTTGATTTTTAAAGATCTCTAGTTTTTCAGGTTTCTGCTTAGTCTCAATAATGATCAGTATGGAAATTTCCTGCATAGCAATTATTTTCTTCAGTCTACTAAGTGAGCTGCCAATTCCTCTAATATTCCATGACAGTAGTTTAACCTTCATAGCTAATTTTTTTTTGAACTTGCACGAGTAACAATATTAGGACTTTTAAAAAAAATTCCTGATATTGTAATGGATGTCAGAGATGCCCATATCAATAGATTGCATCAGGTCCAGGTTTTGATTATTTTCAGTAGTATAACCTGGTCATCTTGCTTGATTTGTTCCTTCTATGTCTGATCCCGGTTGTTGTTGCAACGGGATGATCTGCAGTTTCTGACCCTCATTTAGTTTAGTTGTTTGCTCAGTCCTATGATCCTCCTTTTCCTTTGGAACCTAAGATACTCCATTTCCATCTGATGTGCTTGCCTGAACCTGTTCTGTATCCTCCCTTGAGTGGTCATATGTTTGCTTAAGAAGTTGTGAGTTATTCTCAGAAGCTTGAATCTGCAAATCACTCTGAATCTGCGGCTCACTTTGAATATGCAAAGAGTTAAATTTATTCTGAAGGATTATACTGGATTGTTCAGTCAAAAGAGTTCTATCAAAAGAGAAAGAAGATGGTTTAGAATGTTCTCTGTATTGTATTTGATAGAATTGTATTATTGATAACTGAATATATAGAGAGTACAATAGAGGTGTAATAAGGAAAGAACTCTAATCATAATAAATCATAATCTAATCAGGAGTCTGATTTATTCTAACACCACCCCTCAAGCAAAGCGTCAGATGCTCGCCGACGCACAGGTTGGACATGAAGAACTCAAACAGCGGACGAGAGAGCCCCTTGGTGAAGATGTCCGCAATCTAAAGAAAAGTTGGAACATGAGTAACGTGCAGCTTTCCAGATGTCACCAACTCACAAACAAAATGGTAGTCAATGTCGATGTGCTTCGCCCGCTTGTGCGCCACTAGATTCTGAGCCAAGAAGATAGCACTACTATTGTCGCATAACAGCAGTGGAGAACCAGAAAGCGGAACCCAAAGATCACGAAGCAAATGAGTGAGCCACACCACTTCTGAAGCAGTGTTGGCGAGAGCACGGTATTCATACTTAGTGCTAGAGCGAGAAACAGTGGGCTGTTTCTTGGCACTCCAAGAAACCAGATTCCCACCAAGATAAACCGCATAACCATAAGTGGACCGATGAGTCTCCAGACAGTGAGCCCAATCAACATCAAAGTACCCTACCACATCGGGAGTACTAGCAAAACAAAAACTAAGACCAAAATGAAGAGTGCTACGAACATACCGCAAAATCCGTGTCACAGCAGCAAAATGGTCATCTCTGGGATCCTGAAGATACTGACTCACCTTGTTGATTGAGAATGCCAAATCCGGGAGAGAGATTGTGAGATACTGGAGAGCACCAACAAGAGAACGATAAAGTGTAGGATCCCGGTATGGAGGACTGGTAGAGTTGTGAAGCTGAGAACCAGCGACAAATGGAGTAGAAACAGGTGCCACGTCAGACATACCGGCCCGATTCAAAATATCACGAGCATACTTTGCTTGGCCAAGCAGTAACCCTGAGAAGGTAGGCAAAACTTCAAGACCAAGAAAGTAATGAAGAGCACCAAGATCCTTGATCGCAAACTCTTTGTGTGCCCGATTAATGAATTGGCGAAGAAGAGTCGAGTCATTTCCTGTAAGGATGATATCGTCCACATACGCAAGTAGGTACAGTAGCGACTCTCTCGAAAGGACAAATAAAGAAGTATCAGCTGGGCTGCATCGAAAACCAAGTTGTGTAAGATAACTGCTGAAACGCTGGAGCCAAGCCTGGGGAGCCTGCTTAAGACCATAAATGGCCTTTCGCAAGCGACAAACATAGTCTGGATGAGCAGAGTCCTGATAACCAACGGGCCGCTTCATGTAGACTGGAACATCATTAAGGAAAGCGTTCTTGACATCCAACTGATGAAGTGACCAGGTACGCATGGTGGCTATGGAGAGATCCATCCTAACAGTGGAGGCTTTGACCACAGGACTGAAAGTGTGGTCAAAATCAAAACCCAGAATCTGCGAAAAATCCTGCGCCACAAGTCTAGCTTTGTGACGCTTAATAGTGCCATATGGTCGATACTTTAGCCTATAGACCCATTTGGAGACAACAATGTTGACATCTGAAGGTCGAGGCACCAAGTCCCAAGTGTGCTGACCACGAAGAGCGGTCATCTCATCATCCATGGCTGAAACCCATGCTAGATCCTGAAGGGCAGAGCGATAATCAGTGGGCTCTGTCTGAGAAAGGAGTACAACAGTGAGACCGTGTGCAATAATATTCGAATAATCCCGGCACTGAATGGCACCAGTAGAAGATTGAGTAGCCATCCGATGGGTACGAGGTTGTGGTGGTGAAGCTGGAGGAATCGAACCAGCTGACGACGTAGAAGAAGATCGAGCAGAGCTGACCGGAGAGTGGCCTTCGAAAAACTTCGGAGAACGGACGGTCGAGACTGGCTGAGGCATGGGGAGCGACGAGTGAGGTGTGGTGGCCGGCGGCTGAGGTGAGATGGCCGGCGGTTGAGGAGCTGGGTCCGGGTCAGCCGTCCAGATGGAATATGATGGTGAAGGAGGTGCGGCTGGAACAGGAATAAGCGTGGTGACCCCAATCGATGAAGTAACAGTTCCATCAAAAATGATGAAATCTCCATATCTGAAATAGAACGACTGTCCGTGGAAGATGAGACATAAGGGAATAAAGTTTCATCAAAACGAACGTGGCGAGAGACATAGATGTGCCCAGAAGTCTGGTCGAGACACTGGAAGCCCTTGTGACGAGGGTTGTAGCTAATAAAAACACATGGAATGGATCGAGGTGCAAACTTATCAGTAGTAGTGGCACGCAGACATGGAAATGCACGGCAACCAAACGTGTGAAAGAGGGTATAGTCAGGCACATGACCAAAAATAACCTCAAAAGGTGATTTTCCACTAAGAACTGAACTAGGCAGACATCAGAGGAGAAAGCTTCCACCCAATAACAGTGCGTCACAGAAGAGTGAAAAAATATGGCAAGACCAGTCTCTATGATGTGATGATGCTTTCGCTCAGCCTGGCCATGCTGAGCAGGTGTATAGGGCGAGGACATCTGATGATGAATGTCATATGATATGAAGTGAGCCTGAAGTCAGTGATTAGTAAACTCGGTGCCACCATCGGTTTGAAAATTTTTAACCCTAGCAGAAAACTGAGTCTCAACGAATTTCTAAAACATGATATATGTGTCATAGAAATCCTCCTTATGCCGCATTGAGAGAAACCATGTGAATCGCAAAAAATCATCGATGAAAATGACATAATAAGAGAAACCACCGGCAGATAAAACAGGTGCTGGTCCCCACAAATCACAATGTACTTTATCCAACAAACCAGTAGCACACTTATCACTAGTGGAAAAGGGCAAACGGCTACTCTTGGCCATCTAATAAGGAGAGCAACCGACAGGTGCAGGCATAGCAGAAGTGACAGAAATAAGGCCCCCGTCCATTCAATAACTAAACATTATCATGAGACACATGATCGAGGCGAGAGTGCCACTGATCGAAAGAAGCATGAAACTTTGTAGAGCGTAGTTCGCCTAAAAAGCTGGAATCACCAGTCTCAAGAAAATAAATACCTGAACTGTGACGGCATTTACCAATTATCATCCCTGTATGCTTGTGCTCAATGAAAAATGCATCGGCATCAAATATAACACGGACAGGTAAATCACGAATAAACTTACTAATGGACAATAAGCTTCTAGTAATCTTAGGAACCACAAGAATATCATTAACAGAGAAACCAGAGAAATGACATTGACCGATGAGAGAAATAGATAATGATTCACTATTTCCAACAAGAATAGCATCAGAACCATGATAACAATGTACCTTATCAAGATGACTGCAATGAGCAGTGATGTGGGATGTAGCATCAGAATCAACGATCCACTGATTCGACGAAAGATGACAGTTGGAACCATTCAAAATGGCCTGAAACAAAACTTTGTCCATAATCCAATTAGCGAAACAATCTTCCTGAGATAAGGGCGCCAAATAACCCATAGGAGGAGTTGAAATTTTTGCTCTAATATTCACAAAGGCAAACAAGAAATCAGCAAGTAGACAAAAAATGTCAACAAAGCCGCCAAGCGCGTGTTCCTACGCGCAGCGAGTGGCTGGGCGCGTGACTTCACGCTCCAAAACTGGGGTCTGCACAAGCTTGGTCAGACGCGCGTGGCTCCCACGCGCTGGAGCTTCTCCTTCACGGATGGAGTGTGTGAATCTCACACGCTTGAGGAATCCGTCGAATTGAAACTGGGCTCGGCTTCCTCTGTATCTGACGCCGGATCTGGAGCGCCGGTGAATTCGAATGCTGGTGGCAAAACTAGAGATGCATCGGTCTGGTTCAACAGCGGGAGGAGGTCGACGACGCGACTGGACACGCGACTGGAATGGCGGCATGGCGTTGTAGTGATGACATTGGAGAGGCGGAAGGAACTTAAAGACAATGGGGATCTGACGAGATGGAAACGAAGCTGCTGCCGCTGCCGGAGATGACTTGAATGTCGATGACATTTGTCACCGTGAGAGACACCGGAAGTCGCTGGAAAATTAAAATAAAATTAAAATAAATTTATGATTAATGATTCAGGATCAGAACTTGCTCTAATACCATGATAGAATAATTTTCCGTAATGAATTGTATCATTGATAACTGAATATATAGATAGTACAATAGATGTGTAATAAGGAAAGAACTCTAATCATAATAAATCATAATCTAATCAGGAGTCTGATTTATTCCAACAGTATTTGTGCATGATGTTCTTCTAAAGTTCTGTAAATTGGCTTTCCTTTTGTAGCTGCTCTGAACCTGCAAAAGATTAGTAGATCTAGATGCATAATCCATAATCATTTTTTTTCTTTTTCTTTTTATCCTTGTTTTGTGTGCAGTTATCTATTTCCATATTTTGGTCATTCAACATGACCTCATTAGGTATTTTCTAGGTGCTTTTAAACCTAGTTGAGAGATTAGGGGAGTTTGGTTGACTGGCAGGTCTGCCTGGGCTGCTTTGTGATCAGTGTGGAGCAATTTTTTAGCATGACCTGTCTTACTTTGTTTAGTAACCGTATTATTGGCCATGTTACAACCTCCTTTTTTGTGACCAATTTTAAAACAAATAGAGCAATAAAAGGGATGGTCTCCAGAACTTATTTTGTACCATTTACTTTCAGTGATCGAACCTAGCCTAATTCTACCAGGGAATGAGCCTGTAAGATCCATATCCACACATATCCTAATATTAGAAGGCCTAGTTAAGTTCATTGCAACCTGATATAATCAAGGGTTGGTCTGCCCCTTGAAAATTTTCCAATCAAGTTCTTGTAGAAAGGTTTGGCTAGCTTATCTACCTCTTTGTCGTCATAAAGAACTGCTATTTCACCTTTGAACTCAGTAACTGGCTTCAGATTTAAGTTTTGCTTGGTCTGGATGAAATTTGGATTATTGTTTTTGAGTATATCACTGTATGAGGAGATGGTAGGCTTCAATTGCAAGGTCTGATGGCTATTGTGGGTTGTTCTTTCTCGGATAGGACCAGGTTGGCCACTGTATGACGGTGGCACCACCATCGCCAGTAGCGGATGTAAGGGATTAATTACCATTGTAGGGAAAATGAAGCCGTTGTGGCAACGTGGCTTAATATTTTTTTTATACTTTTTTGGAAGAGTGGTTCTAGAAATGGACTGGAGCATATTTAGAGAGATGTAATTAAGAGAGAAAACAATTCGCACGATTGATAATTTAATTTCTCTTTTGCGAGACATTTGGAAGCTAACTACAATATACTTTTTGGTACTTGAAATGTACAATGGTTGCTTCGTATCTTTAAGGAAATCATTGTCACTTCATTGTCTGATGTTGCTGCATCAACTCATGTCACAAATTCTCATAACTAATACATGTCACTTCATCTTAACTTTTATAGAACTTCAAGATTAAGTGACATGAGTTACCAACATGGAATTATACTTAATAGCTGCAATAAAACTTTTTAGGTGTCATCAACTGTCATTGTTAGAAGAGATCCGAATTGGCAACGAACCTAGCACCTAGCCCTCTCTCTACACGAGATCATTATCACTATAAACTAATCTGAATCAGAATTGTGAATGCAGAACACAATCAATCAGCGGACTGAGTGTAGGAAAAAAAAGCTAGTGAAGGCAATATAAATAAACAAAAAGAGTAAGGGAGATATAAATTGAAAGTACATACGCGATGGACAGAGGCTAAGAGAGAGTGAGAAAGAGGGAGAGAGAGAGAGAGAGCACGAATGGGAATCGAATCGTATTCCAGCGAGATTTCGATGGATTCAGGCAAGATCTAGTTGTTTCTTGAAGCGATTTTAGCGAGGAGAAAAGAAGAAATGAGAAAAGAAGAAATAATAAAATTAATTTATGATATATATATGTATATACATATACACACGGAACAAAGTTATTCTATTTACACAAGAAGCCCTCAACTTTTGAACAAATTTTTTTAAAAACCCCACTTTTGAACAATTAGAATATATAATATTTGCCTGCATAAAGTTCAGGCTGCCTAAAATAAAAATTTGTTAATAATTTTATTGTTTTTACCTGAATGTATTTTCATTTCTCATTCAAAACATATCATTACTTTCAATTTCTCGATTAATAGAAAATAAGTTAAAAATTGTGAGTGCACGTATAGTGCTTAGTTCTTTATCAATGAAATAATACTAGTTCTTTATTTTTATTTTCTATTTTCCTTGCAAAATCCGTGCTAATGCTAAATTTTATGATCATGTAATCACGAGTGATTTCAGTTTTCTTTAAATTATCTATGTATGACAATCCCATCTTCCTCATTGATACTTTAGGATTTTCCTCGATTATTTTTCACCGAGAATTTTAATTATCTTATGAGTCTCACTTAGAATAATTCTTTTTTTTCAAATTTGTTCATTGTCATTCTTGAGTTTTTATGTCCTTATAAATTGAGAGATTGTCCAGAATGATACCAACTTTTAACTGAAATTCATAATTTGGTAGCCGATTTTTTAATTTAAATGTATCCACTTTTTTTTTCATTTATGTCTTAAGAGGTTAATGGGTACCAATTTGGATCAATATTGTGCCACAATGGTACTCATTTTTAACTAAAAAGTACCTTTTTGGGAAATAAATGAAAAAGTGGGTACTTCTTTGGAAAAATTTTAAAAATTTTGTACCGAATTATGGATTTCACTTATAACTGGGTATCATTATGAATATTTTCTCCTTATAAATAATATATAAAAATATAAATTCATATTTTAATATATATATATATATATGTACTTGTGTGTGTGTGTGAGTGTGTGTAGTTATCATCTGTATGTACGCCATGTCACTTAAAGCATCTTGCGGTCGTATGGCAACCCTTATGATTACAATCCTTCGACCATCCTTATTTCATTATTTGTTGTTCAAGTGAAATTTCCAGTGTTTTGGTGTAATCAAGAAATTCTTGAATCTATAGAAACTTGGGAGACCACCTTTACTCCCATAGAATTTCTATCGCACAGTTTTGTCAAATTACAAAATAAACTTTTGGCTAGCAAGATGGTGCATTTAGCCTACATTTATATTCCGCCTATTTGATTGGAATTATGTTGATAACCAAGCCATGTAAAAAAACACAGAATATTAATATTAAAAAGATATTTAATCATAAGATAGTTGCGGCAGTTATAACTAATTAATTAGACATAAAATGTCTAGATTGGATATGCACCACTATTGGACATCCAAACTACACCGATGGGGTAAACCAAGAGAGAGTGTCACTAAATTAAAACACATCATACCATTTGTAGTCATGCATCTTAATGCCTTCTTCACATTGAAAAAGCACTCTGGCAGTCCTCGCTTAGTATTATAAGAGATAATATGATGAGGAATCAATAAGATAATGTCCAAATTCTTCCCATCATCCACCCAAGTCACGCTCAACACAACAAATGAATAGTGAATGCATGGATGTAGCAGAACTTCATTTCCATCCAAATAGAGCTCAACATCTAAATGAAGCTGTCCAATCATGCTCGGGAATTGCACGCCTATATATACAAATCCACCATGTGCATCAGAATCCACCCTCCATAATTATCCTTCATTTGGTATATTTTTATCAGTGGGCTACAAAAAACATTAAACTAAACATCCACAAAGAGAAGGTGACCTCCTGACTGCCCAATCAACCTCACCATGTCCGTTGTGTGAGAGTCACTCGTAAATGGCATCACTAGAAAAATCCTCATGATTTCATAAGTAAAGGAATTGTGTCTGGGGCAAATCCAGTGAATTGCACCATTCCAAACTACCCCGCGCTTAAACACATCTTCCATGTACCTAAAAAATTATTAGAGATTAAAAACATAAATGAAAGGACAAATATGAATTTGTTACTTGATAAATATTATGGTTATATTAATTGTAAGAGAACAATATAAATGAAAATTTATTCACGTGGAATTGATAAATTGTTCATTCCATCTTCTCCATTGGTGTGCTTCTGGGGAATATAAAACCATTATACACTAACCCCGTCTAAAGTGGCAAACACAAAAGATCCTTAAATGGGATGTTGATATTGGATCAAAGGCCAGAGTGAGCTGGTAGGTGAAGTGGTTTGGAAAATTGTTGGGAGGAGGTATCTCCATAAACTGCTTGGTGGTGATGTAATATGCAAAATACCCCCATGAAAAGGGACTCCACGTAACACAATGATAGCCCATTGCACGAGTTGAGAACCGTAGTTACAACACCTGGGTCTTCTTCTAGGTAATCCAAGTCCAACGTAGTTATTGTTTGTGAATGAAATTGGTCATTCACACGTGGGAGTAGAATCCAATTCCGGCCTTGCTGCATCATAAGGTGGGTGGAAGTTGGGTGGCGAATTCTTTTAGTGTGGCTGATCCGAAACTCGTGACTCGAGATTATTCTGTTCCATTTCTGTGAAACACATTGGAATTCAAGTAGTGATCTCGCTAGCAAACATATTAGAATCTTGCAAAGCAAAATATCATTCCCTTCTACTTCTTCAGCATTTGAAGCATAGGCACGAGTATCTGACGATGATGAGAAAGATGAGAATGTGATTGTTGAATAAGCCGGATTCCACCAGTTCATCAAGAGGAATATGAAGCTCCACACAAACCTTGTAAACGTAGAAGACATTTTCTGGAGAAATAGGTAGACTTAATCTACACGCATAGAAGATTAAAAACTATAACTTGATGAACTAAACAGATTTGATATAGTTTCTGGAAAAAAAAGGTTTAATGAAATTTATAAAGTTAAGAACAAACAGTGTATGCACGGAGCACCATTGTGCAAGCATGTTGAGAAAATATTGCACTTTTTTTTCTTTTTCACAATTAATTTTTATTTCTAAACCAGGCAACAATAATAGTCATTAATGTTTTGGGGGAAATTCCCCAAATTCATCATTTTAATCCATTAAGTCAAACTTATATAAATGCATGAACTAGCCATCATAAATTTCATATAAAAAACACGCTACATAATTTTAAGCTTAGATCTAACAAGTGAAAACAACAATGTTTTCCAATAAATTTGTCAAGTTAAAGCAGGTCTTCGTACTTAAAAATATTGTTATTTTAGACAATAGATGACATAATACCTCTAGTTTATGCTAAATTATGGCAAATTCAATAGTTGTTAAGTTTCCAATTGTTTTTCTAAATCTCACTTAAATCCACACTTAGAAACTCCCAAATTTATATTCACACTTATGTTAACAATGAATATGGATGTGGTTAAAACTGGTTCAAAATTATATTTTTTCTTTAAAATAAAATTACTCTTACAGTGAAGTTAACATCATTTAACTCTAGATCGAGCACAAGAATATAATTAGCATTTAAGGGAAATAATAAATCTATTTTTGGTTTCAATCAAAATTTTCATCTACAAATTTGCGACTGCTTCTACGATGATTGACAACAATTTCAAAATTGTCGTCAAACCTTCACCTTTGGACAAGTTTCCAATGTCAAAACTATATGGTAATGATTTTAAATATATTCGTCAGTTGAAAACTGAAAACAAGAATGGAAAACCAACAAATAGTTTCTTGTATCTACAAATTCTAGAATAATTCTACACTTCTAACAAAATGGAAAATAGATCTAGATAGAAGAAATTCACTTTTTGAGAAAGTAGTTTAGAGAATAGAACAGTCCTAATTCATATCTAAATATCAAAATAAAAGAGGAACATTAATGCTTTTCATCTTCATCGATGTACCAGATAAATTCTCAATAAACTGGAACCTAATTAAGAAAAAATATCAATCCACTCAACCTTTCCTCTAATGGAATCTATAACGTCGCTAATCACAAAGGCTACAGATAGAAGATTCCTGAATAAAGAAAAAAAGTTTGACTTAAAGGATGAAAATTATGCCTGCAATACTTAAACGCGATGAAATCAATGTGTTCTTTCAGCTATAAGACTTGATATGGGTTTCAACATTACTTTATTTAAATACACCTGGGTAGACTTGGGCTACACATTGGGTACGCTAAACCCATCCACCTGGAATGCCCACTTATTCTATTCCACTTTTCATACTAATTTAGTCACTTAAGTAGTTATATGTAGAATTAATATATTTCCTATAAAGGCGGTTTTTTTTGTTAAAAATTCATAATATTCCCAAGTGTTATGCAAATAATTTGTAATGCTTTGTAAAGTACTTCTAATGTACTTGTCAAAGATAATTATGACACTTGAAGCCTTGAAGTATAGCTAATTTTTGTAGGCTAAGTTCTTAAAAATAGCATTTCATAAGTTTATGTAACAATCATTGTATATTTTAATTTTAAAACTCTCATTTTAGATTTAAATATTGTATATATTATAAGTTGAATATGTATTGAGACGTGTTTGAATGCTAAAATATATTAAAACAATCATTAAAATCTATAATTTTTTGGCTCAAAATACAGCAATTAAATTTAAAATACAATATTTATCTTTATAAAGTGCAATGCATAAGTTAAAATGTAAAATGGTTGCTTCATATTGTAAGGGAATCATTGTCTGATGTTGCTACATCAACTCATGTCACAAAATCTCATAACTAATACATGCACTTCATTTTATAAGCTTCAAGATTAAGTGACATGTATTCGTGTATGAGATTATGTGACATGAATTGATGTAACAACATGAAATTATACTTAATAGTTGCAATACAAATTTTTAGGTGTCATCAACTGCAATTTTTAGAAGAAATCTGAATTGGCAACGAACCTAGTACCTAGCCTTCTATCTACACACAACAATTAAAGCAAGAGCAGTATTACTATACACTAATCAGAATCATAAATGGGAAATGTAGAACACAATCAATCAACGACATAAAGTGTAGGGGAAAAAAGCAAGTGAAGACGATAGAAACAAACAAAAAGAGTTAGGGACATATTAATTGAATGTACTTACGCGATGGAGAGAGGGTGAGAGAGAGAGAGGGAATGAGAATCGAATCGTCCGACGAGATTCCGGTGGATTCAGGCAAGATCTGGCGGTTCAGCGGCAATTTTAGTGAAGAGAAAAGAAAAAAGAGAAAAAAAGAACGTGTAAAATTAATTTATGAAATACACACACACGGAACAAAGTTCATCTATTCACACAAGAAGACTCAAATTTTTGAAAAATATTTTTAACCCAATTCAATTAGAATATATAATATATGCCTGCCTAAAGTTTAGGCTGTGTAAAATAAAACTTTATAAATAATTTTATTGTTTTTACATAAATGTATTTTCATTTCTCATTTAAAACATATCATTAATTTAAATTTCTTCATTAATAGAAAATAATTTTTAAATTGTGAGTTCACGTATTTTGCTTAGTTCTTTATCAATGAGATAATATCGGAGACTGCATTAAACATTTCTTTGAAAAATGAACTGCGATCTTTGGCTTTCCCCCTCCAATTCCCTATAAATACCATTTTCCCCAGCAGTTTTCAACAAATTTCATTCACGTCCTCCCGACACCCTCCGCCGCCGCCACCGGCCGCCGGAAAACACCATCCTTCCAGGAGATCTCCATTTAATCACAACAGAAATAACCCCATGAAGAATACTAAACTTGTTTACAGAGTTAAGGAAACCAATTCCGGCAATGCAGTTACGACGGAGGAAAGTACGCCGCCGCCGCCGCCATCTGAACAATCCCAGTCTCCCGAGAGTTCTTCATCTCTTCACGGAGATAAGTCCGAGAAGAAAACTGAATCTGTTAACATAGTTAAAGATGCTAAATCCGACAAGGCGGTTAGTACGGAGGAGAGTTCTGATCAACCGAGAAATGATGCCAATGTCCGAACTAAGGATTCATTCTGGTACGACATCTGCCCGCCAATTGTTGGAACGAAGCTTAAGCCCCCTCTTCACGTGGGGAAGAAAGAGATGAGAGAAGACGAAAATCGCACCATCTCCATTGAAACACCTCGACCTGGGATGGTTCTCCTGAGGCGGTTTTTGTCCTTGGATGAACAGGTTAAGGTGATAAGGAAATGCAGGGAGTTAGGAATAGGGCCTGGTGGCTTCTATCAGCCTGGATATGCAGATGGAGCAAAACTGAGACTGAAAATGATGTGTTTGGGCAAAAATTGGGACCCTGAAACTGGCAAGTATGGTGAAACTAGGGCTTGTGACGGATCGAAAGCCCCTCCAGTTCCTGAAGAGTTCCTTGATTTGGTTCAGAGAGCAGTAAATGATTTGCACTCGCATTTGATGAAGAACAATGTAAAAAGGGTTGAAAATGTGTTGCCTTCAATGAAACCTGATCTCTGCATTGTCAACTTCTACTCGATGACAGGCTGGCTAGGGCTGCATCAGGATAAGGATGAAAGCCAGGAGAGTTTTCGGAAAGGGCTGCCTGTGGTATCCTTTTCGATTGGCGATTCTGCTGAGTTTTTGTATGGTGATTCTAGGAGTGCTGATAAGGTTAAGGAATTGGTCATGGAATCCAGAGATGTTCTGATATTCGGTGGTAGAGCTAGGCATGTTTTTCATGGTGTTTCTGCTGTTATTCATGGTTCTGCACCGAAGTATCTGTCTGCTTAGACAAATATTAGGCCTGGAAGACTGAATCTTACTTTCAGGCAGTATTGACAGCTTTGTTTGTTTTGAGAAATTAATGAAATGTAGCTATGCATTCAGATTTTTTTAATCTGTTACTGTCTGAGTGTTAACTTTTATTGGTTTCTTTGTATAATCTTTTAGATTGATGAAATGAAGCTATATATATTTGCATTCTTGAATTAATATATATATATATATATATATCAATGAGATAATATACTAGTTCTTCTTTTTTTTTCCTATTTTATTTGCAAAATATGTGCTAATGTAAAATTTTATGATCATGTAATCAATAGTGATTTTTGTTGTCTTTAAATTATCAATGTATGACAATCACTTCTTCTTCATTGATAGTTTAGGATTTCCCTAGAAAAAAATTTCACTAAGAATTGTAATTATCTTATAAGTCTCACTTAGAATAATAAATTTTTTCACACTTGTTCATAGCCATGTTTGAGTTTTTTATGTCCTTATAAGTTGAGAGGTTGTACAGAATGGTACCAACTTTTAATTAAAATTCACAGTTTGGTACCCAAAATTTGAATTTGTCTTTTAAAGGTATCCATTTTTTCATTTATGTCTCAAATGGGTATCTTTCTGCTAAAAATGGGTACCTGTTTGGATCAATATTGTGCCACAATGGTACTCACTTTTAACTAAAAAGTACCTTTTTGGGACATAAAAAAGTGGGTACTTCTTTAGAAAACTTTTAAAAATCGAGTACCAAATTGTGAATTTCCCTCAAAACTATCAAAATATAAAATTCATATTTTGCTATATGTGTGTGTGTGTGGGTCCAATTATCATCCGTATGTACGCCATGTCACTTAAAGCATCTTGTGGTCGGATGACAACCCTGATGGTTACAATCATTCAACCACCGTTATTTCATTATTTGTTGTTCAAGTGAAATTTCCAGCATTATGGTGTATTCTAGAAATTCTTGAATCTTGAGAAAGGGAGACCACCTTTACTCCAATAGAATTTCTATCGCACAATTTTGTCAAATTGCAAAAATAAACTTTTGGCTAGCAAGATGGTGCATTCAGCCTACATCTATATTTTGCCTATTTGATTGAAATTATGTTGACATCCAAGCCATGTAAAAAACACACACAATATTAATATTAAAAAAAGATATTTATTCATAAGATAGTTGCGGCAGTTATAACTAACTAATTACACAAAAAATTAGTCTAGATTGGATATGCACCACTATTGCACATCCACCTACACACATAGGGTAAACCAAGAGAGAGTGTCACTGAAGTGAAACACATCATACCATTTGTAGCCATGCATCTTAATGCCTTCTTCACACTCAAAAAGCACGCTTGGAGTCCTTGACTTAGTATTGTAAGAGATAATATGATGAGGAATCAATAAGATGATGTCCAAACTCTCCCCATCATCCAACCAAATCACGCTCAACACAGTAAATGAATAGTGGATGCATGGGTGAAGCGGAACTTCATTGCTATCCAAATAGAGCTCAACATCCAAATGAAGCTGACCAATCATGCCCGATGTAAAACTGTATAACAATTCTGGAAAACTGGATTGCTTTCTTTGAACATATCAAAAGGTATTTTTACAAGAGGTTGCTTAATGAATAACTAAACCAGGTTACCTAAGGTAAGACAACAACTATTTACCAAAAATACAATGTATACTCTAATACCCCCCCCCCCCCCAAGCTCATAGTGGTGGAGCAACATGAAGCTTGGACCTCAGAGTACCAAAGCATGTAGTGCCAACAACTTAGTGAAGATGACATCGATATGATCAAGTGAACGAACATGACGAGCAACAAGAGAACCATCCTCAGCCTGCTCACGAATAAAATATTAATCAATCTTGATATGTTTTGACCTCTAATAAAAAATTGGATTAGCAAACATAAATTCACACTAAAATTATTACATAGAAGAATAGGAGGTGGTGACTGGAGTTCAATCAAGAGTTACTGAATCCAAATGAGCTCAGTCGCAGCAAAGGCAATGGCACGATAATCGGCATCAGAACTGGAATTTGCAACCACATGTTGCTTCTTGGATGACCAACTAATAAGATTGCCTCCATAATAAATAGCAAAACCATGCTGAGAACGATAATCACCACATGAAACGCCCAGCTGTCGTCAGAAAAAGCAACAATACGGTGATCTGTACAAGGCTGAAGAGTAAGATTTTAATCCAGAGTCCCCTGTAAATAGAGAAAAATACGCTTAACAACAAACCAATGTAGCTCAGTCGGACTATGCATAAACTAACAGACACAATTAACTACGTAAGAGATCTCAGGACGAGTGATCGTAGTATACTGTAAGGCTTCAACAATGCTACGATAGAGATGTGAATAATGGACAGGATCCCCAGACTGCGTTAGCTGCAACGCAGGCTCAGCCAGAGATGCGATCAGCTTTGCATCTGCCATCGTGCTTTCGTCTTATAGCTCCCGAATGTACTTCTGCTAAGAAATCCATATGATGGACTTGGATCGAGTGAGCTCAACCCCAAGAAAATTAATGCAAAGGACCAAGATCATGAAGCGAGAAGGCATTATTCAATTGACCAATAAACTCAGAGATAATAGCAAAAGAGAAGCTAGTAACAATTAGATCATCAATATAAACAAGTATATAGAGCACTTGATTTCCAGTTCTGAGTATGAAGAGTGTAGTGGTAGACTTACAGGGTGCAAATCCATTAGCCTGAAGAAAGAGTCGAAGCTTGATGAACCATGCTTGAGGTGCCTGTTTAAGGCCATAAAGTGCTTTCCGTGGGTGACAGACATGCAATGGCCGATAACTATCAACAAAACCTGGAAGTTGCGCCATGTAAACCTTCTCAGAAACATCACCATTCAAAAATGAATTATTAATGTCAACCTGATGTAAAGGCCAACCCAGAGTGAGAGCAATAGACAGAACATGGCGAATGGTAGTAAGCTTGACCACTGGAATAAATGTATCGCCATAGTCAACACCTTTCTCCTGATTAAAACCCATGGCCACAAGACGAGCTTTGTAACGCTTAATGGAACCATCTGCTTTACTCTTTATCTCGTACACCCACTTACAACCAACAATGTTAGCATGACGGGGAGGTGGAATAAGTGTCCACATCCCATTATGTGCAAGGGCATCATACTCAACTTGCATTACTTTTTTCCATTCATGTAATTTAGAAGCCTGAGAAAAGGTTTTAAGTTCAGAAAAATTTTGCTTAAGAGAAGGAAGTAGATGCCGAGTAGAGGCTAAGGCTTTACATTTAAGATTATTTGTTTTTGAGCGAGTGACCATTGTATTTTCAGTGTTTTCAACAGGTAAAAAATAAGAGGGATGATTGGAAGGAGGAGATGGAGCAGCCATGGGAGAGGCAGCGTCTGCCAACCAAGAGGGAGACCTAGGAGTCGCCGGTGGATTGGGAGGAGATGGAGCAGCCGTCGACAAACTGGGCTAAACGGGAGGTGGATTTTTGGTGGGCTAGGAAGGCAGCACCGAAGGCGACACTGCACGGATGAACGACAGAGCATCAAGGTAAATGGAACAGGCTGAGCGGACGGAGATCGGGACAGCAGGATGGGATTTAATGTTGGGGTAGTGATGGCAAGTTGAAGGAGAGAGCTGGACATGCTCAAAATTTGTAGGTGGAGTATAAGAGACGGGCGTGACATGATCAGGATAGGAAATGTAGTTTCATCAAAGATTACATGACTAGTAATATAGACACGATTAGTTGGAACATGTAAACACAAAAAACCTTTATGATGAGAGCTATAACCAATAAAAATACAGGGAGGTGAATGATACTCAAGTTTATTTAATATATAGGGACAAAGAAATAGATAACATAGACAACTAAAAGTTTTTAAGAAGTCATAGTCAGGAATTTCATTAAAAAGTGACTCATAAGGGGATTTGTGAATGAGGGTAGGGGAGAGTGTACGGTTATGGAGATATACAAAAGTGTGAGAACTGTGCTCCAAAAATGGAACAGGGAGTCGTGCATGCGACAAAAGAGATAGGCCTTTTTCAACAATTGTACGATGACGACATTCAACTGCACTATTTTGAGACTGAGTATGAGGATAAGAGACTCGATGAGAAATACCTTGAGTCTGAAGATATGATAATGCAGTTTGAAATTCACAACCCCCCCGGTCTGATTGAAATTGTATAATTTTAGAGCCAAACTGGGTGTAAACTAATTTTTTAAAAAGTTGAAAATAATGAAGAACTTCAGATTTTGTGCAGAAAATAGATTCAAACAAATTTAGTGCAGTCATCGACAAAAAAAATGATATCCATTAAATGAAGAAATAGGCGCTGAACCCCAAACATTAGAGTAAACAAGATCAAATAGTGCTAGACTAGACTTATGAACATGAGACATTGGTAATCTATGGATCTTTGCGAGCTGACAAGACTCACAAATTTTATTCGAATTGTTTAAAGGCACAAGAAGTTTGAAACGATTAACTAAATGACAAAGTGATGACTCATGAGGATGGCCTAGATGCTCGTGCCAGGTTTGAAGACCAGCTCACTTGCCAAAGAGAGCACAGGAGGGAGCTTTTGACGACTGAGTTAGTGGTAGGTTGAGACAATAAAGACCATGTTCAACGGTTCCGGTTAGAAGTGTCTGACCTTGCTGATCCTTCACATAACAATGATGTGGAAAAAAAGCATATAAGCGTGTCTTTAGTAATTTGAAAAACACTGAGAAGATTTTTACAGATATCGGGAACAAATAAAATGTTATGTGAATGAACATGTTGATTAACTGATGGAAAAATAGTAGAACCCAAATGCGTAATAGAAAGTGACGTACTATTGCCCACCTGTAAGCCGTCATTACCGTTGTAATCAGAATAAACAGGTAGATTGGAGAAATCAGAGGTGACGTGATTCGTAGAACCAAAATCAAAGAAACCAAGCATGATCATGCAGGGCAGAGGGTGGCGCTATGAGGGCCGCCGAATAGGCTTGGCAAGCGACGACAGGCGACTGCTGCTGGCAGCTTTAGTTATCGGGACGAGGTTGGACGGACCGGTTCGGGCGCGGGCAAGTGGGTGGAAATAAAGAGGTTGGGAGCCTTATGAAATACACACACACATATATATATATACCTAGAACTAAGTTATTCTATTTACACAAGCAGCCCTCTAAGTTTTGAGCAATTTTATTAAAAGAACCCTATTCAATTAGAATATAAAATATGTGGCAGCCTAAATTCACATATATATACATGTATATATACATATATATATGTGTGTGTGTGTGTATTTATTGTCTGTGTGTACGTTGTGTCACTTAAAGCGCCTTGCAGTCGGATGACAACCCTGATGTTTACAATCCTTCGACCATCCTTATTTGTTGTTCAAGTGAAATTTCCAAAATTTTGGTGTATTCTAGAAATTCTTGAATCTAGAGAAACTTGGGAGAGCCCCTTTACTCCCATAGAATTTCTATCGCACAGTTTTGTCAAATTGCAAAATAAACTTTTGGATAGCAAGATAGTGCATTCAGCCTACATTTATATTCTGCCTATTTGATTGAAATTATGTTGACATCCAAGCCATGTAAAACAAAAATACACAATATTAATATTTAAAAATATGTTTATTCATAAGATAGTTACGACGGTTATAACTAATTAATGACACATAAAATTAGTCTAGATTGGCTATGCACCGTTATTGCACATCCACACTATACCGGTGGGGTAAACCAAGAGAGAGTGTCACTGAATTGAAACACATCATACCATTTGTAGTCATGCATCTTAATGCCTTCTTCACATTGAAAAAGCACTCTGGCAGTCCTTGACATAGTATTGTAAGAGATAATATGATGAGGAATTAATAAGATGATGTCCATACTCTCCCCATTATCCACCCAAATCACGCTCAACATGGCAAATAAATAGTGAATGCATGGATGAAGCAGAACTTCATTGCTATCCAAATAGAGCTCAACATCCAAATGAAGCTACCCAATCATGCCCGGGAATTGTACACCTATATCATACAAATCTACCCTGTGTATCAGAATCCACCCTCCATAATTATCCTTCATTTGGTAGATTCTAACGACGGACTACAGAAAACATTAAACTCAACATCCACGAAGAGAAGGTGACCTCCTAACTACCCAATAAACCTCACCATATCCGTTGTGTGAGAGTCACTCGTAAATGGCGTCACTGGAAAAATCCTCCTGATTTCATCATCAAGTGAGAAGTAAAAGGAATTTCCTCTCGGGAAAATCCAGTGAATTGCGCCATTCCAAACCACCCCAAGCTTAAACACATCCTCCATGTACCTAAAACTTTATCAGAGATTAAAAACATAAATGAAAGGACAACTATGAATTTGTTACGTGATTAATATTATTATGGTTATAGTAATTGTAACAGAACAATATAATTGAAAATTTACTCACATGAAATTGATGACTTTTCCATTCCATCTTCTCCATTGACGTCTTTCTGAGGAATATATAACCATTATGCACTGACCCCATGTAAAGTGGCCAACACATAAGATCTTGAAATAGGGTGTTGTTATTGGATCAAAGGCCTGAGTGAGCTAGTAGGTGAAGTGGTTTGGAAAATTGTTGGGAGGAGGTATCTCCATAAACTGCATGGTGGCGATGTTTGTTATGTAATATGCAAAATATCACCATGAAAAGGGACTCCACGTAACATAATGATAGCTCATTACAAGAGCTGATCACCGTCACTGCAACACCTGGGTCTTCATTTAGGTAATCCAAGTCCAACGTAGTTATTTTTTGTGGATGAGATTGGCCATTCCTATGTGGGAGTAGAATCCAATCCTGGCCTTGCTGCATCTTTTAGTGTGGTTGATCCAAAACTCGTGACTCGAGAATATTCTGTTCCATTTCTGTGAAACACATCGGAATTGAAGTATTGATCTCGCTGGCAAACATATCAGAATCTTGCAAAGCAAATTATCATTCCTTCCACTTCTTCTGCATTTGACTCACAATGATGAGAATGTGATTGCTGAATAAGTCAGTTTCCACGAGTTCATCATGAGGAATATGAAGCTCCATGAAAACATTGTAAATATATGAGACATTTTGTAGAGAAATAGGTAGACTTAATCTACACGCACAGAAGATTAAAAATTATAACTTGATAAACTGAACTGATTTGATATAGTTCTGAAAATGAGGTTTAATGAAATTTATAAAGATAAGAACAAACAATGCATGCACCGAGCAACATTGTAAAGCACATTGATAAAATATTATACTTTTTCCTTTTTCCTTTTTCACAATTAATTTTTATTTCTAAACTAGACAACAATAGTAGTCATTAATGTTTTGGGGGAAATTCCCCCAAATTCATTATTTTAATCCATTAAGTCAAACTTACATAAATGCATGAACTAGCCATCATAAATTTCAAATAAAAAATGCGCTACATAATTTTAAGCTTAAAATATAACAAGTGAAAACATCGATGTTTTTCAATAAATTCGTCAAGTTGAAGCAGCTCTTCGTACTTAAAAATCTTTTTACTTTAGACAATAGATGACATTATACCTCTAGTAAATTATGGAAAAATCAAAAGGTGTTAAGTTTCCAATATTTTTTCTAAATCCCACTCAAATCCACCCTTCGACACTACCAAATTGATATTCACACTTATGTTAACAAAGAATATGGATGTGGTTAAAGCTGGTTCAAAAATATGTTGTCTTTAAAATGAAAATAGCCTTACAGTGATGTTAACATCCTTTAACTCTAAATCAAGCAACAAGAATATAATTGCCATTTGGGAGAAATTCTAAATATATTTTTTGTTTCAATCAAAATTTTCATCTACAAATTTGCGGCTGCTTCTACAATGATTGACAACAATTTCAAAAATTCGTCAAACCTTCACCTTTGGACAAGGCTCCAATGTCGAAACTAAATGGTAATGATTTTTAATATACTTGTCGGTTGAAAACTCACAGCAAGAATGGAAACCAACAAATAATTTCTTGTATCTACAAATTCTAGAATAATTCTACACTTCTAACAAAATGGACATTAAGATCTAGATAGAAGAAATTACTTGTTTTGAGAAATTAGTTTAGAGAATAGAACAGTTCTAATTCATATCTAAATATCAAAATAAAAAAGGAACATTAATGCTTTTCATCTTCATTGATAGACCAGAAAATTCTCAACAAACATAAACCTAATGAAGAAAAAATATCAATCCACTCACCCTTTCTTCCAATGGAATCTACAATGTCGCTAGCCTGCTACAAATAGAAGATTCCTGAATAAAGAAGGAAGTATGACTTAAAGGATGAAAAATATGCCCGCAATACTTAAACATAATGAAATCAATGTGTTCTTTCAGTTATAAGACTTGATATGGGTTTCAACATTACTTTATTAAAGTACATACATGTAGACTTAAGCTACACATTGGGTAAAAAGTGGGTCGTCTTAATCAGTACATGATTGAGAAATCTTTTCTCTGCCTTCTCTCTACTCATAATCTCTCTCTAGGAAATCTTTTCCTAGTTTTTCAAGATCTTCAAGATCTTATCATCCCTCCAATGATTCTGGAGCCTATTTTCAAAGGCTGTTTTGAATTTCAATTTTAAATTTTGAAAAGCAAGTAAAAGTTTATGTTCATACACAATCAATCAGGATATTCACAAATACTTGATTGAAGGAATTTCATCAATATGAAGATCCCATCAATCTCTATATATTCACGTATTCAACAACCCCCCAGCTCTCACCAATTTCATTCATCACAACCATACTCTCCCTACACTCCTAATATGCCATATAGACTCTCTTGCTGCTGCAACAATGGGGGAAGAATTGATAGCCCAGTATGCAAAAATCAACCTCTCTGATGAAACCCAAAACAGAATCATAGCCCCAGATTTGTTGCAATACAGAGACCAACAACCAAAATCGTATTTTCTAGGTGCAAAGATCCTGAATCAGAAATCAAGGAGATTGGACTACATGATCTCCACAATGAAGAGGGCGTGGAACTGCAACACGGTAAAGTAGAAGGATACTAGATGGGAGTCAACCTTGCCTTGTTCGAATTTGAAAGGCTGGAAGATAGGTTCAAGGTAACTGAGTCGTCACCCTGGTCCTTTAAGCATCACTTGGTTGTATTTGTGGAAACATATGGAGCTGAGGCCCTTCATCATCTCTATTTTTCGGAGACCCCCATATGGATTCGTGTCCATGATGTCCCACCAATTTTAATGACACCGGAAATGGCTGCCTTGATTGGAGATTACCTGGGGGATTTTGTAAAAGTGGCAAAAAATAAGGCTGGAAAATGTATGGGAAGGACACTGAAGCTGAGGGCAATAATCAACGTCTATAAACCATTATCAAGAGTGATCACAGTTGAATTCAAAGGTACTGATTACCTGTTCTACTTTCAATATGAGAGATTGCCTGTGTTCTGCCAACTATGTGGTTGCTTGGACCATCCGAAATTGGACTACTCCACATCCAGTTACCATTTTGTAATATAGTGTTGATAAGTGTTTACTTCCCTAATTGTTGGGCTCTATATTACATCTTTGGCTTGTGTGTGTGAAGCCATGCTCCTATTTTAAACCCGTGTGTGTATTTTCTGCCGCACACCGACCCCGTTCCTCTAAAGGCCCGGTTTGCTTGGTGCTACCGGGCTGAGTGCGACGCACGTGGGATCAAGGCGGTAGTCGTGAGTGTTGGATACACGGTTAGGATGCACGGTTTGATCCCCTTAAAGGTCGACCCGTGACAGTACGAAGAAAGACACCCCACAAAGAGACTCATTCATGCCAATGGGCTATGAACGTTGGCTGAGATATGAAAATGACCAGTCATATCTAATGGAGGGACCAGGGGAGCTTCACCAAAGAAGGTTGAAGGAGGACCAGGAGAGAGTGACATACAAGAATGCAGCTTCTGATCAAACCATGACCGAAAATGAGCAGGGGCAAAGGAATCCGGTGATTGCAACGTCGGAGCATTCAAGCCAGGGCGCTAATCAAGGCGTTAATCCAGCAGAGAGAAATCTCTAAACCCCCACAATGCAAGAAAATAGCTCCCCTAATTTTACGCCAGTCACAGAGCGTGATTGCAGGACAACAATTGATTACATTCCATTAAAAGTAAAAGGAGTTGATTGTGCAGGGAGTTTCTCTGTCAATAAAGAGGGACAACTAGTACTAAACTTTCCTAGAAAAACTCCTAATGATTTTCAATTTGGAAAGAATTACATACCGTTACAGGAGCAGGAGGACTCAACTTTTATGTCAGATGCTAGCGCTGAAATGTTCTGGGAGAAAGCTTTGAGCATTACGAATCAACACCACCAGCCGATCAAGCCTGCATCCTACGACAAAGCATTCATCCAGTCCCTAGAGACTCATCCAATCAATACACTGAGATCATCACCAACACAGTCCAACTACCAAATGTCACGAGGCAAGGGTGGATGAAACATATACCTGATTTCACCACCACTTGGATTCGAAAGCAGGCCTGTGGTAATTGAAATTCCCTTAGAGGAAGATCATGAATCAATATACCCTATTAAACTAATGGGGCATCGGGAAGAAAAACAAAACAAAGAGACGGAAGCTGAACATACCCAAGTTCAAGAGGCGATGGGTCTGTCTCACGGGGAAAGAAAGGAGCTTGTGGTGGAGTTGAGACAAACTCTAATAGAGAGAAGCCTGTGCCAAGTCTCGGTGAACTACCGCCAGGCTTACGTCAGCCCCCACCGTCGTGGAAATGGAGTTTTCACAGTCACTGATCCCCACCAATGGGGAAAGTGGGTTTCAATAGCCAATGGCTCAGGAGCGGATAACATCAGCAACTCCGAGAAGGCATGGGCGCTGGTGAGCAGAAACCAACTGGCCAGGGAACCTTACGATCCGGCAAACCCAGAAATGGAGCAGTGTAAATTCCCAATAGGCGTATGTGGTGATATGGATCCGAAGATACTCACAGCGATAAAGCCACTGATTGTGGAGGAAATTAGCTCCAGCGGAGGATCGAAGCCGGTGCAAACAATTGCTCCTCCACCAAAAATTGATCGACTACAGAATCCCAGTTTCCAGAATCTGTTTCTATTTAGGGATGCAGAGCTAATAATAGGAGCACAAAAAAGGGATGGACCTCTGGAATGGATCCGGATGCTGGGCCGAAATGAAGAGAATATTGAGAAGGAATTACCTATGGTGGAGGATAAGAAGGGCCGAAGCAGGATGGGCCGAAGATAAATTCTTTGCTGGCCCGAAGCAGGTTGAATTACCTATGGTGGCCCAGTACTTATCTACACAGGCCCAACTCACTGTATTTAAAAGAAAAATCAGGAGATACTGCTGAAATAATGGATGATAAAGAATGCTAGGATCCAAAAAGGCTGAAATTGGAGCTGATGAAACCTTTTGTTCTCGACCCAGAGTTAAAATTTAATGTGGGCTGACCCGCATTTGGACCAGTGGCAGCGACTGGCAAGAACCAATCCCACCGACGCCCATGAGTCTTCTCAGTTGGAACTGCCGGGGGATGTCACACCCTCGTGCAGTCAGACATCTAAAAGAACTCCATCACAAATTTTCCCCCACTTTAATTTTTTTATGTGAAACTAAGTGTACTTCCAATAAGTTAGTAGGGCTACGTGATTCCTTGGACTTGAACGGAGTCTTTGTTGATTCTGTAGGCAACTCAGGAAGTCTTGCGTTACTTTGTAATAAAGACTGGGAAGTTTCAGTTTTGAGTTACTCTTTTAATTTTATTAACTTTACTGTAAGAGATCCAAAAACTAACTTACTCTGGCGTGGTACAGGTATTTATGGTGAACCTGACACAAATAAGCGTCCACAATTTTGGCGCAATTTTCCTGCACTCTGTAACGGGCCTAACATGTTGTGGTTATGCATAGGGGATGTTAACGAAGTTTTACATCAAGATGAATTTCAAAGTGCCAATCGCAGACCTCCACTCCAGATTGATGACTTTCGGTTAGCTCTGAATAATTGTAACTTAATGGACGTGGGATATGAGGGCTACAAATTCACATGGTTTAGAAATTGGAAAAACCCCCCACACTGTTAAAACACGCTTAGATAGAGCTGTGGCAAATCCTAGTTGGCTAAATGCTTTCCCTACAGCAACGCTTAAACATTTGTTTAGCCACAGTCAGACCATGTTCCGATATTGCTGCACTTAAGAGGAACAAGCTCAGAATTGGCACAACAAAGAAGATTTAAGCATTTCCGTTTTGAGAATTATTGGATCCAATCCCCGAGATGTCAAGAGAAGGTAGCAAAATTTTGGAACTCAGCAACACAAGATCTGATGGAAACAATAAAAGGATGTTCAAGTGGAGTGGCTTCCTGGGCAAAATTGGAATTCTACAATCAGCATAAGACAAAAGATGACATTTCAAATCAACTCAAGAGACTCCAACAGGGTGTTATCACTGCTGAAATACAGAGCGACATGGCAAGTTTAAAAGCTGAGCTGGAGAAACACCTTGATATGGAAGAGGCACGGTGGAAACAAAGAGCTAAACAACACTGGCTGGAGAAAGGAGATAGGAATACAAAATTTTTCCACTCTTTTGCAAATAAACGGAAAAGGAGAAACACCATTCATGGACTAACAGACCAAGCAGGGCAATGGTGTACATAAGAGAAGGACATGGAATTCATTATCTCTAACCATTTTCAGACACTTTTCACAAGCTCTAGTCCATTCCCGCTAGTGGTTGACCATTTGGCGGACCAAATTTCATCAAAAGTCTCATCAGGGATGAATGATAACCTCACAAGACCGTACACGGCGAGCGAAATTCATGCTGCTCTCAAGAGTATGACACCAAATAAATCTCCAGGACCCGATGGGATGCCACCATCATTTTTCCAACAATACTGGAGTATTGTGGGTCTGAAATTTACATGTGAAGCACTACGATACTTAAATGAAGGACGATCTATGTGTAATCTTAATGACACCAATGTAGTGCTCATTCAGAAAGTGGAGAAGCCGAAGAACATCACTTAATTCCGACCCATTAGTCTATGTAATGTGGTTTCTCGGATAATATCAAAGTGCATAGTAAACCAGCTAAAAGTGGTCCTGGATAAGGTGATCTCGAGAAACCAAAGTGCTTTTGTTAAAAACAGGCTAATCACAGACAATGTCCTAATAGCCCATGAAGTTCATCATCATATAAAAAGGAAAGTGAATGGACAAAAAAGGCAGATGTCTATTAAGTTGGATATGAGCAAAGCTTTTGACAGAATAGAATGGAGTTTTCTTCTAAAAACACTAGAGAAGATGGGCTTTCATCCAGCTTTTATTAGTCTGATTGAGAACTGTATCTCGACAGTACGTTTCTCCTTCCTTCTAAATGGAAAATGTTTTGGAAAGGTAACGCCTTCTAGGGGACTCTAACAAGGTGACCCTCTGTCCCCATAGTTTTTTATCATTTGCAGTGAAGTTTTTTCTCAGATGGTCAAACAAAATTTAAGGACTAGAAGACTACATGGAGTGAAAATTGCAAGAGGGGCTCCTATACTTTCTCACCTTCTGTTTGCGGATGATACGTTGATATTAGGAGAAGCAACTAATCAAGAAGCCAGGGTGCTAAAAGATATTTTGTCGTTGTATGAGGAAGCATCAGGTCAGAAGATAAATCTGGAAAAATCTTCAATAATGTTTAGCCCCAATACTCATGAACCCTCAAGAGCTCAAATCCTTTCCACTCTACAAATGGTGGAAACAATCGCCCATGAAAAGTACTTAGGACTTCCGATAATTCTGGGTCATTCAAAATATGCTGCTCTAGAGGGAGTTAAAAACAGGATCTGGACAAAAATGGAAAGCTGAGAGAATAAACAATTATCCAAGGGTGGAAAGGAAATTCTCATAAAGTCAGTACTTCAAGAAATTTCCACCTATACTATGGCGTGCTTTATGCTGCCGGATAATCTTATAGAGGACATATATAAGCTCTATAGTCATTATTGGTGGGGTAGTACACCCCAGAAAAGGAGAACACATTGGACTAAATGGACCAGGCTATGTTCGCCAAAGAGTACGGGAGGCTTGGGTTTTAAAGAACTCAAAACTTTCAATAAAACCACACTCCATGGTTTCACAGATTTTTAAAGCAAAATACTTCCCTTCAACGACATTCTTGGATGCCAAGTTAGGATGGAATCCTTCATATGCTTAGAGATCTATTCTAGAAGGAAGAAAATTATTACTGAAAGGGGTTCGAAGAAGGATTGGATTGGGAGCAGATACAAATATAAAAAATGATTTATGGCTCCCAAGAATAGAGAATCAAAAACCTACATCCCTGCCGGGTAACCTGAAGATCTTATGGTATCTTATCTACTGACTGACAACGGCACAAGTTGGAATGAAGATCTTGTACGGAGTACTTTCAATCAGGAAGAGTACGATATTATTCTATCCTTGCCAAGAAGTACAAATCCCCGAGGCCCAGACAAATGGTTATGGCAACCAGCAGAAGACGGTAAGTACACAGTCAAATCCAGTTATAACTTGGGTATTAACTCCTCGAATTTTGTCTTTGCAGGAAATATGGAAACAAGCAGCTCAGGACCCTCACCACATTGGAGAAGGATATGGTCTCTAACAATACAACCAAAGGTCAAACACTTCTTATGGAGGCTTTGCAAAAATCACCTACCATCAGCTGTAAACTTAATTCAAAGACGTATGCCAGCTGAATCGTGCTGCTTGAGCTGTTCTATGGATGACATTTCTCTTGAGCATTTATTCTTCCAATGCCCTCTAGCGCACAAAGTATGGTTTGCAGCAAATCTCCACGAGCAGATATTTGCATACCAACAACAAAATGCAAGTCTATGGGTTCAAGACTTAATCTTAAAATTGAAACCACAAGATATGGTTATAGTTGCAGTCATCCTATCTCAACTGTGGCATCACATAAACAAACTCATCCACAAAGAAGCTCATGATCTTCAACCACATCATTGCGCCAGCTATGCGATGAAAATGTGGTCTGACTTGGTAAAGATTAAAGGTAAAGCGGAATCTATAAAGGAGCCTTACTCAAAGTAACTTTATGCCGTCACATGGAAATACTCTCTACTTCGATGCAACAATATCTTCAAGAAGATCATGTCTAGGATGGTACATACAATCCGATGAAGGCTTTTGGATTAATGGAGGAGCACAATACATACCGCTCATGTACACTCCACAACAGGCAGAAGCCATCGCTCTGCGAACGGGACTGCAGGCAGCTTTGGAAAAAGGCATTCCACTAAGGAAAATTAAAGGAGACGCACAAATAGTGATAAATGCGGTCAAGAATAAAAGGGAAGATCTATCAGCCTTTGGCCTTATCACTGAGGATATAGTTAGCCTTATTCCAAAATTAGACTACCCAGAACTAAGCTGGATTAGGAGACAGGAAAACACTGTAGCCCACACATTGGCTCAACATGCAAAAATCTCTGTGGAGTTTGTTTTTCAGTGGGACCATATCCCAACCATTGTAAGTCACATTTGGAATGAATGAAATCTCAATCTTTTACCTCAAAAAAAAAACTAACACATTGGGTATGCTAAGCTCACCCACCTGGAAAGCCCACCTATTCTATTCCACTTTTCATACTAATTTAGTTATTTTAATATTTACATGTAGAATTAATATATTTCCTATAAGGACGAGTTTTTTTTGTGTTTAAAATTCATAATATTCCCAAGTTTTATGAAAATAATTTTTAATGCTTTGTAAAGTACTTCTAATGTACTCATCAAAAATAATTATGACACTTGAAGCCTTGAAGTATAGCTAATTTTTGTAGGCTAAGCCCTAAAAAAATAGCATTTCATAAGTTTATGCAATAATCATTGTATATTTTAATTTATAACTCTCATTTTAGATTTAAATATTGTATATTATACATTAAATCTGTAGTGAAGTGTGTTTGAATGCTAACTATCATTAAAATGTATAATATTTTGGTTCAAAATACATCAATTAAATTTAATATACAGTATTTATCTTTATAAAGTGCAATGCATAAGTTAAAATGTAAAATGGTTGCTTCATATCTTTAAGGGAATCATTGTCTGATGTTGCTACATCAACTCATGTCCCAAAATCTCATAACTAATACATGTCACTTCCTCTTAAGTTTTATAAAACTTCAAGATTAAGTGACATGTATTAGTGTAAGAGATTATGTGAAATGAATTGATTTAACAAAATGAAATTATACTTAATAGTTGCAATAAACATTTTTAGGTGTCATCAACCGTCATTGTTAGAAGAAATCTGAATTGGCAACAAACCTAGTACCTAGCCTTCTATCTACACGCAACAATTAAAGCAAGAGCAATATTACTATACACTAATCTGAATGATAAATGAGGAATGCAGAACACAATCAATCAGCGGCATAAAGTGTAGAAAAAAAACAAGTGAAGACGATAGAAACAAACAAAAAGAGTAAGGGAGATATAAATTGAATGTACCTAAGCGATGGAGAGGCTGAGAGAGAGAGAGAGAGAGAATGGGAATCGAATCATCCAGCGAAATTCCGATGGATTCAGGCAAGATCTGGCCGTTTTCGAAAGCGATTTTAGCGAGGAGAAAAGAAGACAGAGTAAAATTAATTTATTATATATACACACACACACATAGAACAAAGTTATTTTATTTACTTAAGAAGCCCTCCATTTTTGAGCAATTTTTAAAAACTTTGTGAATACATTTTTTGCCTGCCTAAAGTTTAGCCTGCATAAAATAAACTTTGTGAATAATTTTTTTTACATAAATGTACTTTCATTTATCAATTGAAATATATCATTAATTTTAGTTTCTCCAGTAATAGAAAATAATTTAAAAATTGTGAGTGCACTGATAGTGCTTAGTTTTTTAATAATGGGATAATAAAAGTTCTTTTTTTCTTTCTATTTTATTGTCAAAATTTGTGCTAATGTTAAATTTTATCATCATGTAATCAAGAGATATTTTTGTTTGCTTTAAATTATCAAAGTATGCCACTATTGCACCACTATTTAGTCCAAATTGGTGTGCACCACTATTGCAATCCACACTACACCAGTAGGATAAACCAAGAGAGAGTGTCACTGAATTGAAATCATACCATTTGTATTCATGCATCTTAATGCCTTCTTTACATTGAAAAAGCACTCTGGCAATCCTCGACTTAGTATTGTAAGAGATAATATGATGAGGAATCAATAAGTTGATTTCCAAACTCTCCCCATCTACCACACAAATCACACTCAACACAAAAATGAATAGCGAATGCATTGATGAAGTGGCATCCAAATAGAGTTCAACATCCAAATGAAGTTGCCCAATCATCCCCAGGAATTGCACACCTAAATCATACAAATCTACCATGTGCATCGAATCCACCTTTCATAATTATCCTTCATTTTGTTGATTTTTATTGGCGGGCTACAAAAAACATTAAACTAAACATCCACAAAGAGAAGGTGACCTCCTGACTGCCCAATCAACCTCACCATGTTCGTTGTGTGAGAGTCACTCTTAAATGGTAGCACTGGCATAATCCTCATGATTTCATCATCAAGTGAGAAGTAAAAGGAATGTCCTCATGGGCAAATCCAGTGAATCGCGCCATTCCAAACCACCCCGCGCTTAAACACATCAGCCATGTACCTAAAAAATTATCAGAGATTAAAACATAAATGAAAGGACAACTATGAATGTGTTAAGTGATAAATATTATTATGGTTATATTAATTGCAAGAGAACAATATAACTGAAATTTTACTCACATGGAATTTATGAAATGTCAATTCCATCTTCTCCATTGGCATGTTTCTGAGGAATATATAACCATTGTGCACTGATCCCGTCTAAAGTGCCCAACACATAAAACATTGAAATGGGGTGCTCTTAATGGATCAAAGGCCAAAGTGAGCTGGTAAGTGAAGTATTTGGCATATTGTTGGGAGGAGGTATCTCCATAAACTGCCTGGTGGTGATGTTTGTGACGTAATATGCAAAATACCCCATGAAAAGGGACTCCACGTAACATACTTATAGCCCCACTACAAGAAAAATGACCTATTTCTTTGCCCATTTTACCTCAGTTTTTTTGTAAACATCAAATAGCTGAGGTAAAAAATTCTTTTACCTCGGTTTTTTTGAAGTAAACGATATTGTTTACCTTGGTTATTAAAAAACGTAGGTAAATAATTGATTTTTTAACTCGGTTATTATATGAACTGAAGTAAAAGGTTAAAAATGAAGAAAATAATGCTACCGAATAGCGTGCAACATCGCATATGCTTTTTTCAAAAGGTAGCTTGATTTTGCATACACCATCGTTTTCATCAACATGTGTTGAGATGGAATACCGATGCCGTCGATAAGTAAAAGATGGGTTAAAGTAAAGAATTTGACAGTGATAGAAAAGAAAGATAAAAGAAAGTTAGGGTCATGGACTTTTTCCCATAACAGAAAGTTAAATTATTAGAAAAATAGTAGTCGTGAAAACATCCTCACAATTAGTACATAAATTCAAATATGAATTATCTTAGTTCCAACATAACAGAAATTATAATAAACTTAATCAGTTCGGATAACGATGACCTTGAAGACGATTAGCCCCCTAGCCTCTATCACCTCAAAGAACAAGGTGTCCCTAATACATTGGAGGTTTCCCTTAAGGAACTCACCAAAACCCTTTGGGGAAAGTGCCTTAATCTTCCCACCCCCAAGTATTTCATACGCCACTCTGTCTCGTAGCACCTCACAACTACGGGGTCTTCTCTGTCGGCAGTAGTGGTACAGTCTCCCACAGAATGTACTAAATTAGAAAAAAAATATTAGAAATATATATATATATATATATATATGCAATTACAAAAAATTAATATTAATTTAAAATGCCTTACCAAAGTTGGGGTTTTCCCCAAAGTTCTGCTGCTTCAGAGTACATTGGAAATGTGGTCTTTCAGGAGCCATTGTATGATGTTCAATGTCAAACAAAAGAGGCTCGGGATTGCTCCGTTGTGCGGAGAAATCCATGAAAAACTTATTGTGGTAGAGTGTGAAGATGTATTAGTAAATATATGTTGTGAAATGTTAAAAGACCTGGAAAAATGGGCGAATTAAAGATCCTTCGCCAACCATTAGTCCTGAATCAGAAATGAAAATGTTAAGAGGGAACCAACTTATGAATTACAATGTGCGGCGTCGGCAACGCATCGCAGGTACGTCTCGGTCCAAAGCAGTGGCTTGGTCGACATGTATCAGCGACCTTGCTAAGAAGTTGGTCAAACCAAAATACATAGAGATGCAAGAATGACGTCACATTTGCATTTTCAGAGTAAACCTAAATGTCAGGATACGACATCGGTAATTATTTGGTCAGCTGAAGGTAAGACTGATATATGTGCGATGTCTCATATTGAAGAACATGCTGCTAAAAATAAGAATGTTCAACCTCGGATGTTAATTGCATAAATCTATGTGTGGCAAGCATATTACCAATATCGCACGTTACATAGGAAGCTACGGAAAGTAACACATAAACCCAAAAAAAAGAAGGTTTAACAGCATAAAATTAAACAAAAACCTTATGGAGACATACCAAAACATAGTACCTACGTTTATGGTCAAGGAAAGTTCACACTATCAAAAATGTGAGTAAAGACTAGAAAACAAAGAAAACATAACACATTGACAGACCACATATCGAACAATGCAAAGTAGGAATTACTAACATTAGGTGTTAGAAGATTAGAAAAACCATACCTTTTTCCAAGATATAAGAGAAGGGAGGGGGAGACCATTGGAATTCACGGGAAACTTGTGAAGAGAAGCTTGAAATATTTGTCAAGGTTCCCATATTAAAACATGTTTCAGAATGATGTCGTTTTGGCTACATTGTGAAGTTCACCTCACATAGTGCAACGTCGCACGTATGCTGGTTAATACAAAAATGTGCCGATCATGAACTGAAGTCGCAGGTGTATATGGGCCTAACAATTTCAGCCCACCAACCAGTCGGTCAACAGTTCGAATTTATTTTAAAAAATTGGAAGCAATAAATATTTGTTAGTTGTAGAATAATTGGAAGTAATTATTCATTACACACAAGTCTTGTATATTTTTCTGAATGATCGTTAAATTAAATCTTTGTTCGTGTGTTAGGTAAATATTAAACATTCAATAACATTAAAATAACATTAAACAAATAGATTTTAAATTAAAGATTTCAAATATAAAATACGTCCAAACAAATATTCTTCCAAATACGAATCAATTTGTTTAAAATACATGGTCATAACAAGTCTAAGCTAAACATCTAATGTCTGCAAGGAAGAATGATAACATGAAAAACTATGGGTTCAACACCATTTAGCAGCTCAAAGTGGATGGTGTCCTCAACCTTGAGTTCCACTGCAGTAAGAAACTGGCTGAACCCCGTCAGGGTCAGGGTCTTGAGCCTCCTGCTCCCCGAGTAGTGCATGTGATACTCCCTCCCGTTTCGCCTAATCACGTCATCCAACTTGTACGGCGATTGGAGCTTAACAATCTGGCCAGGGACGTACTGAATTATAAATAAAAAAACCTTTGTTAGTACATATGAAAGTAATCTATAGAAAAATTTAATTAAACATAAAGTACATGTGAAACAGTGAGGACTTACCAGAATTGGAATTGAACTTAAGTTTGTTTGGGTTTGAGTATGTACAAAATGCGGAATGACACCGCTGAATGTATCCCGTGGACTGTCATCATCGAAATCAGTACAGATTATATTGGTTAATGAAATTATTAAAAATTCAATTAGAATATTTCAATTAGAATATAAGTAATAAAATATAAGGAATTTTTAAAAAAGCAAAAAAAAACACTCACCTCAATCGGGTCACGGCTCGGACTAGCATTGCTAGCCATGATTGCTGAAATTCATACTCTCACAGATGTTAAATATTATGATAGATAGAAAATATTTAATAAATACAAATAATATTTTTAGTCGACCAAGTCAAAGCGACGTCACTTAACCATCGATATAACTGATTGCTTAACTGAGAACGGTGCAACGTTACATTGAACATCAGCTATATAAAACAGGACATGCGACGTCGCATAAAGATTGGTAATACAGATGGTGGATCAATGAATCAGCGACGGCGCATTCAAGCAGAGAGAATATAGTAAAAACAACATAAAACAACCAAAAAAATGAGCCACATTAACCAGGGAAGACAAAACACCTAATAATAACACCCTAAAACCATATTCTAGAAGCCCAGTAAATAGAAAATTCAAATTTTAAAAAAGCACACATTCACACCCTAATCCATATACATAACAATTTCAAGGATAAATACAAAAACAAAAGTAATGTAACCACATGTGGAAACCATACCTTTGAGAAGATGGGGAAGGGGGACTGTTGAAATTCGAGGGAAAGATGAATGTTTGAAGTGATGCGAGAGGTGGACTCCATTTATATATTCGTTACGAAGAGTTGTGACTTCCGCCTAGGGATGTGCGACTTTGCAATACAGTCAAAGTTACCGACATGTGACCGACCTTTGAGCGACATTGACTAATATAAATATGGGCCTCACCATTTCATACTAGCATAGAAATGGGTATGTGTTTGACCATGCATGTGCCAGGTCGCGTGTAATTCTAGTTTAGCGACATGTGAATGACATAGGACCGACATCGACTACTCTAAAATTAGGCCTCACCATTTCATCCCAGTAGCATAGCAACTAGGCCCGCATTTGACCAAGACAAACATAATTGACCATAATTAGTATTCCATTAATGCCCTTACGATGAGCGTAATTAATTATAATGATAAACTGCACATAGAATCAGAAGAAATTACACATTTTTGCTTTTTTATGAATTAAAAAGATAATGAAATTTCGTCCATACATTTTTTTAAGTGATAGTACGTGGTCTAGAGTAAATTTTAGATTATATTCAATTTTGCATTTCGACATGTATCTCCCAAGTGTTAAAATTGGGGATGAACTTGTGGAAATCTATGTGGAATAAGACCAGTTTCTTTATTTCTCTCGGTTATTATAAGTTCGACTAGGGATGACAAAGTTTATTTTTGGGAAGATTGGAATCGAGTTTGGGATAGCCGGTGATCTTTTTAATTTTAACACTTGGGTCCCTCCAAGAAAGTGGGATAGGTCAAAATGAAAAATTGGAGATAGTATTTTTTTCCAAATTTTGACGACAATGTAGTTCAGCTTTCGGCATAAAAGGGTTGACGGATGGGCCGCAATCTTAAAATGGAGTATATTACCCCCGGAAATAAATTACGTGCGACATCTTATATGTGTTTCATCGTACGAAACTGAAACTGAAGATTGACTGACGTTGCTCAATCTGAAATTTCAAGCGGGAACTGAACATTTTAGCCAAAAATTTGAACCAAAAAATCCCCCCCACCCTATTTCAAGTCAATGAGTTCAGCACTAACACATATTTCCCATCTCCAACACAAATCCTATAACCCAAACTCTACACCATCCATTCCATTCACAACTTTACAACAATTAAAGACCTTTATCAAGTAGTTTCTCTCAAACATCAACAAGTGTCCAAGAATGGAGAATCTCCGATTGCAAATTATTTGAGGTAGTTTTCAACTATTCCATGTTCATTTAGCAATTTGTGATGATCCTACAATATGCTTTTTCATCATTAATTGATCAAAGGTTCTTAAATTTCATGAGGTATGATGATTGAGTTACATGTTATATATTGTTTGTGGTTTTCTTTCCAAGATAGTGCCATGTTTGTTTCGATTATGAGGAAAGATGCTTAGATTTGTTTGAACATAGTTTGAATGTGCGACTTCGATCACATTTCATCGACCCATGCGAAATGGTACCGAACAAGGACCGGCATCGCATAGATCTCAGAATTGTTGACATGTCAATGAATGTTCGACGTCGCCCTTGTGTCATTCTTTGCGACCTTGGTATTTCACTCGTGAGACGTCGCTTTTAACCAGTTTAGTTACTTTTCCAATTGAGATTAACGTTGTCTACATTTTACTACATTATGTGTTATTCATTTGGGGACTGGCCAATTCTAATATCTCTTCCATTGGAGATGCTCCAAGAGCATGTCCAATGTTTAGGGGGTGTTACTACTTATTAGGTGTCATGGGAAAAATTTTCATTGAAACTTCAATATGATGTAAACAATTAAGATTGAATGAAGGTGATTTAAAGATTTTTGTATCCAATGGTACTGCTCGAGTCAGTATGACGGTCTATAAATAAAATTTAAAATTTTAATGTTTCCAAAATTTTCACTCAGTTTGACATGTTTATAAATAAGGTCAAAAACTTTATATTTATAAAATTTTAATCATGGTCATCCATTCATGTGTGTTTATTGATATTTTTTTGCGAAAGAGAAAAATGCTAAAAACAACTCTATTGTATGCACAAAAGAGCCAAAATAACCCTGGAAAATCAGAAAATGTCAAACTAACCCTTACTTATTGATGAATGTTTGCACCCAAGGACACTAAATTAATTGCCTTCAAGGCCCTAACAATAGTCGAAAAATTACAACCGTTTGCAAGCGCAATGATATCTTGACTAGGATCAACCAATTGGACTTCAACCTCATTCTCACAAACTATCTTCATTACCTTTTTACAAACGTCGAGCTGGGGTGACACTACAGCTCGATGAATCCATTCTTCACATTTTTCAAAAAATTAAAACATCTCATCAACCATTACAACAACCAAATCCGTATACAACCATACTTTAACCCATTATCAAAAGTAAATACCTAGAATTTCAAAAATTAAATTTCTCCCAAATCGAATCTAGGGTTCATAACATGAAACCAATCAATTAAATTTGGTTACTTGGGATCATGGTCAGCTAATGAACTGAGTTTCCTGACCTTTAGGGAGAACCAGGAATGTAGAAGAGGCGAGGAGAAGGAAGAAATGAGGGAAGGGGAAGAAATGGGCTGTGGGGGGGAGGGGGTGGTGGTGGGGGGAAGAAGAAGAAAACGATTTTTAATTTTATATTTTATTCAAACAACGGGCACATCATCAGGGAGTAAAATGGGCAAGAAATTTTCTTTTTAAACCTCAGGGGTATTTCAGAGTTTTCAACTTCGGTCAACGGCTGATTTGTTTAGTCTGGCGCCAGAATTGGCACCAAAGTTTATAACAACACAATTTGTCAATAAGTTAAGGCTAGTTTGTCACATTCTGATTTTGTAGGGTTATATTGGCATTTTCATGCAAAGGATGGGGTTAGAAATGTATTTTTCCCTTTATAAAATAGATTGTAATGATAAACAATTTTTTTAATAATTTGATAATCCTTTTATAATTAATAATATATACTACTCCCTTCGTTCCATCTGAACTTGTACACTTGCTTTTTTAAAACTATTCTATATTGAAGTTTGACCGCATATTTGAATAGATATGTGAACAACAATATTATCATATATGATATTGTTGAATTTGTTGAAACAAGTAGTTTCTAAATATCAACTTTTTATTTGTTATTGTTGTACGTAGATAAACATATTAATGAAAAAATACTTCTTATAGACATCGTGCTAGAAGCAATAATGCAAAATTAGTTGGGACAGATGAAGTGTATTAGTAAATTAAACATTGGATTTATGTTTAACTTAATTAATTAGATATAAATTTAAATTCGAGTAATTGAAAACTCGAATCCCTTTAAATTCGACTTCCAAATTATGATTACTCCCTCCATCCTGGATTAAACTGCACACTTTACTATTTGACACTATTCACGGTCAAACTTTGACCACATATTCAAATAGATATATAAGCAATAATATCACTGTACGTGATATTGTTGGATTCGTCATAACGAGTAGTTTCTAAAAAGTAACTCTTTGTTTGCTGATACTATATGTAGTTAAATATATTAACGGTCAAACATGTTTCTTGATAACCGTGAAAAAGATTCTATGCAATTTAATCCGAGACAGAGGGAGTACATGAATGAACTACAATTATTGAACATATTATAAATTATAAATTTATAAATAGTGTTATATTTTCATCTATGACATTATTAATTTTTAATATTATACATAAAATTTAAAGTTTATTATATTTAGAGTGAAGTGCACATATAAATCTACATAATTCACAAAAGTGCACATATAACCCTTTGATAATTGAAAGTGAAAATATAACCCTAAATAGTTAGTTGATGTGCAAATATAACCTTTTCTGCAGTTTAAAGTCAAAATTAGGTGAAAAATCAACTTTAACGTTATGAAAAAAAAAGAAAACCCAAAAAAAAGTGAATTTACTATTTTAACCCAAAAACTGCCTAACCCTAACTTCATACCTCTCCTTCCGCCACACTCTTTCCTCTCTAGAAATGTTCCCAAATCGTCATTCATTTGTGAGCTTTGCCCTTCATTTCTCTTCATCCCCTATTCACATAACTTCATCCCCTGTTTAGATAACTTCGACCACCATCTTCCCAAACTGCTACTAATCGCTCCGCCGCTGCGGAGACGAGAATCCCAAAGAAAATGGCTGCCGCTCGAGCTTGGCCGAGTCAAGCATGGCCAAAGATGTCCACCACCAGCAAGTTAAAGTTGCCTCACAAGCTCGGAATCAAGCATCTTCGTTTCTTGGTTGGGCATCGGCTTCACGGGGATGAAAAATCAAGGAAGGCCCAGTGATGTAGAGTGGCGCGACGGATGCTTGTGGAGACGAGAATCCTGAAGATAGTGGCACCAAAAATGGTGGTCGATGGTGGCGCGGTGGAAGAAGGCTAACGGAGATGGCGGTGGAAGGCCCATACGTTATCAAGTCCCCCTAGCCTGAAACCTTGTTGGTTTGAAGACTCAAGGTCGTAGGCTGTACGATTCATGCAATAACCTTGGTGGTAGGACGCAGGATACTGGCCATGCGCCTGGGAGCTGTGGCTTGCATTTTTGCTTCTTTTTGGAGGGAAAAGACCTTTTGTCTCCTCAGATTAAAAAATTCTTGTACCCTTAAGACATCACTTTGGCGTAATGTGTATTGGCGGTTATGCTACCTACCCTGATGCCGCCATGTACCCTCATCCTGACGATTTCACACGCGTGGGCCTTTAATTTCGCATTCTTACAAGGTGGTCTCATTGTGACATTGTCTTCTCATCTCCCAAGGGTAGCTTTTGTCCGTCGCTGCCTTTTCAAATCTTAGTCTGCTCTTATTCCCCTTCTTTCCTCATTGCATCTTCTCACTTCCATTTTTCACTTTTTGACGATCGCTCCTTCCCTCGGGTATCTCTCATCTTCTTTTCTTCCTTTCTTCTTTTCATCCTTTCTTCTTTTCTTCCTTTCTTCTTTTCTTCTTCATTTCTTCTCTCTGTCCACTTAATATCATGGTTTCTACTCTTGAGATTCATATTGTGATACCACCGCCACCGATTTCTATGTCACCTATAGGATTATTGAATCTGTGTTCTACGCCAGCAGGGTTGAGTTCGTTGACTTAAAAGATTATGTCTCGCAACCCCTAGTCTCCCATGCCGTCCTGGATGTACCTAAGGGAATGACCCCAGTGTATTTGGAAACTTTAGGGAATTGTTGTTTGCGTTTCTCCCAGTCAACTTTCTTCCAGTCCATGCTAGAATGTTTCAAATTAGGGTTTACAGACCTCCCCCCAAACTCTGTTTGGATCCTCCTGGGTTTTGGGGTACTCTGTCATCCTCTTAACTTGGAGACTTCCGTGACCCTGTTTCGCGTCTTTTGCCACTTGGCCAGGATGCCCCCCAACAGGACCTTCCTAAAGTTATGACAGGATGAGGTTAAGCTTGTGGTCGGGCTCCCTAGCTAGGTCAAATGGGAGTGCAGGTTTGTTTTTGTGGACGCTGAATTGATATTGGCTATGGAGAGATGAGAGACTTCCTAGCGAGTCTGGACTAGGCGTTGGGTGCTTGTCTCGGCGCCATAGAGATAGCCTTATTGCGAGCCTTTATTTTCCCTCTCAAGAAAATTAGTGTGAAGGCGGACATAATTCAATGAGATGCCGCCCTGTCAGCGGTTGGCATGCCCTTCCTGCTCTTCGGGATTATCCCCTTGGGTAGTCTTGACTACTCGCGGGGTATAGGCTCACCGTTGTTCATGTATCTTTTTTAATTTATGTCATGTTATTATTTCTTGTGTGTTGGTTATACTTTAACCCATTTCCCTTTTTCTCTTTGTATTTCTTACCCCTCCTCTTTTCAGATATGTCGATTGCCAGCTTCATCGGTGACCTGTCCAAGCTCCCAAGGCGTGCCACCAGCAACTGTTCGGTCAAGCCAGTGTAGGACGAGAAGGGCATTGTTGACTCCCCATCCCGGACCATAAAGCTATCTAACACTGAAGTTAGCAACAGGAGACCTCTGGTGAAGAAACCTCGTCATGGTCGGGGGCCTGCTTCTGCCACTGACAACACTAGCGGGTTTTTCGCTGTGGTAGAGAAGGGGGTCCCGGAGACCCCGGCTTCTCGTACTATTCTGTAGCCAAACTCTCAGGTCCTTACAGCCAGCTACTCCACTATTTGGTATCCACACTACTACTTCACTGTGCTTCCTCATCGCAAGGCCGCCCGGATCCCTTTCCTTTATGTAGTGTCACCGCTCGTGCTGAGTTCATCTTCAAGGTCATCCCAGTCCAACATTTCAATACCTTACTTGGGGAGCATGCCTTGAACGAGCATGTACCATAAACCAAAAACAAAAGCAATACGTCCTTTCAAAAAACAACAAAAATAATACAAGCAAAAACTATGAACAAACAAGAACACACAAAGAGAAACAAAAAACACAAAGAACTACATCAACACTCAACAAAATATGCCTCTTCCCCGGTAATGGTACCAAAATTTGGGAGGCCGTCTTCTTGCCTCTCAAAGATAATATTTATAAGCCCAAACTATGGCTAATTATTAAATAGTAGCTAGTGGTAAGATCGTCCACGAGGAAAAGGGGGTTTTATCGAGTGTTAAAGCATAGTTAAAAGCACACGAAGAAGTCACTCTATGTGTGTGGTAACAAAGTGGGGTAGGGGGGTTGGTTTTGGAAACACTACAACTACTTTAAACAACTAAATTAAAAACTATTAAAGAGAAAGGTGCAAACACGATCACAAATAACACAAATAACTAAACTAAGATAGAAACGAGTCTTGTGTGTAATTGGTTTACATTTTTAGTCATCGTTTGATCATTGACTAATCATCCTATTTTTATGCATTAACCACATATTGTGGAGAACTTGTCAACACCTTTAGAGTGAAGACATTTCTCACCGCTCCTCGATTATAGTTAGAGTGGGCGATTGGTGCCACACAATAACCTTTATCCTCGGGTCACATTAGAAGATCGGCGTTATAAACTTCCCCGAGGATAGCAACATACGTGGAGACCTTACATGACTACCACAATGTCCTACAAGCGAGAAACACATAAATAGCACAAGTATATTTACTAATAACGACTACGAGGATCGGCTTTCATGCTAATCAGTATTAGTGTGCTACATTGATAATTAGGTAAATCCATCTAAATTCAACCTAAGACTAAGAAACCCTATCAATTAACAATCATAATTAGTTGTCACTCCTAATTATAACCTAACATTGACCAACCGCAATCACGTTGACTAAAAGTCAAATTCTTTTGGCTTTGACCAAAAACCTAGCACATAATCAATCCATAATCTTCAACTAGTTGATCGCCCTAGTCTAAATCATGCATTAATCACACAAGAAAGCACCAAACATACTTGATAATCAAAGCACAAATAGGATAAACCAAGTCTCACAATATCATACTATAAATTCTTACCAATTGTTCCCAAGGTAAAATCTAGCTTAGAAAATGAAAACCCATAACAAATCTACAAGAATCCTTGGAAAATATGTAAAAACTATGAAGAAATGAAGAAATCTAGGGTTTGGAGGTCCCCAAGTCGGGATCCAATGAAATGGGGAAGGAGAGGGGCTATTTATAGATCAACGTTAAAAGAAAAGTAAAAAAAGGGTGCAGCAGGAGCGTGGGGGGTGCGGGGCTCGCGAGGGTGCTTGCTTGCTGGGGCAAAGGTGCTTGTATTCTAGGGGAATGGTGCTTGCGCATGGGCTCAGGTGCTGGGCCTTCTGGGCTGAAGATGTGCACCACAGCTATTCTTCTCGTGCGTGGGCGTGTGGCTAAGGGAGCTGGATGTACGTTCATCGGCCGATCGGTCTTTGCATCGTTACGAGTGAACGGTTCCTCCGATTTTGGAGTTCTTGCAGTCGATTTTATAGTGTTCAAGAAGAGGAATCCAATGGTACCACCATTGAAGGCCGATTCTTCTCAGATCATTTTAAGAACTTTGGCCCAAACTTCTGGGTCACAATTCACCCGCTTCTTTGTCTTCCTTCTTCGACCCTTCTATCTTCTATCACGTCTTTGCTCGTGGCCTTCAGTAAACCACTCTGAAGTGCTTATGAGCAATCTACAAATTAAGCTCACAAAATGGAATATAGATGTTCGTAAGGACCAAAAATCCATTAGACTAAACATAGGTTATAAAATGAAGGATTTAGATATGAAAATCGAAAATGGTCATCTGAACCCCTTCTGATGTAAACCTACCTAAATCTAGAAATCTTACAGCAAAAGGATAACAAAAGAAGTGTTAAATGCTCCAGGAAATACATGCATTTGACGTCTCATCAATGGCAGGATCGTCTGTTTCCTCGATCTCTGATCGGTCCGTTTCAGTCGCATTGGAGGTAACTTGCTTCTCCTTTCTATTTACTTTTTTATTTATCTTTGTGACTTGCGTACTTAGAACTTAGCATTCTTTCTTTATCATTTTCATGTTCTTTGTTTTGCTAAGGATGTACAGATAGAGCTCGATAGCCTGCATTATGAGGTCGGGGAGCTTCAGCGTGGGATGGCATCTCTGGAGCAAGCTAACAGCGATCTGGCTCATAACGTGCAGAATATGGGCGATTTTGAGAAGGACCTAGAGTTGGAGAAAGGGTTCCCCGGCTCGCTGCAAGGCTTCTCTGAGCAAGGCTGAATTGGACATTGCTAGGCTGCAAGATTTCCATGATTGGGCCTTCACTCAGGGATTTTTGAGTCTGTACTCTCGCGTGGTGAGGAGTCAGAAAGCCTGTGAGATGGTGGGCTAGGCCCTGATGAAATAGATCAAGCTTTATACTAAGGTCAAGGACGAGGAGCAGTTATGTGCCTGCCTTGGTGGGGTCTTTGTTCCCTTCCGGAAACACGGCTTCACTGGCTACTTCTCTAGCTAGCGTCTAGATGTGACCCTTGACGAGCTTGACCATTGGGATCCAAATGCTGAGCAGCCGGAGCCAGATGATCTCTCTACCAGTGAGCCTAATCAAGCTGCTGGTCTTGGCGAGCTAGAGGAGATGCTATATCGTGCTTCTGCTAAAGAGGAAGCCCAGGCTGCTGACAAGGATGATGTTGTCGATACCACCAAACCTTGATATCTTGATATCTTTTATTCACTTGAATAATTTTGGTCTGTACTACCCCATAAGGGGTTTAAACAAATATTTCTTTATGTTGTTTCTTTGACTAATTTGGAGTGTGCTTCTTCCCCCATCTGGACTATTTGCTACCTATTTTGGGGTGCATTTTTTCCAAGTTGAACTGATGGCATGGGGTGCCCTTTTCTCCCCTTTGATAAATGTGCGACATTTATCTCCAAAAATGACGTGATTTTGTACTTACTTGCTCCTGAGTTTCTCCTTGTTTTCGATCGTCTCTACCTTTCTTGTATGCTTGTTCATAGAGAATTTAGGTCTTATTCGTAGGATGTTCCTTCTGAGTTTGCCTTTCATCACTTTTTATGTTTTGTTTTGTCTTTTGAGTTCATTATGACCCTTCTGCTCAATTGCTGTTGGGATTTCTCCCTTGACGACTTTGCTCGTTCAACCTGTCTTTCTTTGTTAAGGCCTAAAAACTTTATCCCTTTTATTTTTACCTACGTGATCACGGCTTGCAATCTACTGGCCATTGGAGCCAGGATTGCAACTTTTTCCTACCATTCCCCGGTTGTGGTTGTGGTTAGGTTTTTTTTTTTCCTATTTAACCTCGACTAGCAATCTCCTGGCCGTTGGAGCTAGGGTTACACTTTGGCCTGGGTCCGGCTTGTCATTCCTCAGATATAGCTGTGGCCGGCGTTCATTTTCTTTGCCTGCTCCGCTGGCTGCGGGAGCCGACAGTTACAGCTTTGGCTATGGTGAGATCTTTTGTTCCTCGATTGTGGTCGTGGTTGGGTTTGTTTTCTTTTCCTACTCCACTGGCTGCGGGAGCTAGTGGTTACAGCTTCGACCAGGGTGAGGCCCTTAGTTCCCTAGTTATGGTTGTGACTGTGGCTCATTTTCTTTGCCTACTTAGCTGGCCACGGGAGCCAGTGGTTACAACTCTGGCCAGGGTGAGGTCCTTCGTTCCCTAGTCGTGGTTGTGGCCGGGGTTTGTTTTCCTTGCCTACTCTGTTGGGTGCAGTAGACAGTGGTTACAGCTTCGGTTTGGAACAAGCTTATCCTTCCTCGGTTGTGGTTGTGGTCGGGGGTGATTTTCCTTGCCTGTTCCGCTGGCTGAAAGAGTCAACGGTCACGGCTTTAGTCAGAGTTAGCCAATAGATTCTTTCGGCCATTTTCCTTCCTGCATTCCAAATCTGTAAAACAACAAAAAGACCAGGGCGCAGACTAGGATCTCCTTGGGATCATGCCCCTTATAGCCTTTCAAAAGACTTGATCCTTTCAGGAATCCCGTCTTGCCTGTCTGCGGGTGCCGAATACATTTTCATACTTACAATTACTTAAGAATAGTGCCTTCTTAGGTGAACAACGTTCCATGTGCGAGGTATTAGCCTTTCATCTAGCATCTCTAGCTTGTAGGCTCCCTTTCCTAGCACTTCGATCACCCTGTACGGTCCTTCCCATTCTGCATCTAGCGTTTTCTGCCCCAGGGCCCTGCTAGGCTCTATTTTTCTCAATGCGGGGTCTACCACTTTTTAAGGATTTGGGTTGGACCTTGTTGTACGCAGCTTCTTTCAGGGCCACATTTTCTCTAAGTCCATCCAGTCCCTCCAGGTTTTCTCTGATTGCTTCTTCATTTCATCCTTACCCATAGGTTTGACTACTCACCTGCTGGGCACGGAAATTTCTGGGGGAATGATTTCCTCCATCTCGAAAACATAACCTATAGGAGGACTCCCCCATGGCCATCCTGGGCGTGGTCCTGTATGCCCATAGCATAGTCACCAGCTCCTTCTCTCATTCTCTTTTTTGCCTGTCCCACCCTCATTTTTAAGCCTTGGAAAATTGTACTGTTCATCACCTCTATTTGCCCATTTTCTTACGGATAGGCCACAAAAGTGAATTGTTGCATGATATTGAGACCAGCGCACCTGGATTTGAAGGGTTCATGGGCGAATTATTTTCCGTTATCGCTCACTATCACTTGTGGGATACCATTTCTACACACTATGCTCCTCCAGGAAAAATTTGTGATTTTCTTTCATGTTATATTTGCTATGGGCTCGGCTTCCACTCACGTAGTGAAATAGTCTATCGCAACCACCAAAAATTTATTTCTCCCTGCTGCCTCGAGGAATGGTCCTGCAATGTCAATCCCCCACTTGGCAAAAAACCATAGTGATCTTATGATGGTCATCCGCTCCACAGGGAGCCTCTGTACACTGGCGTGTTCCTAACACCTGTGGCATTCTTTCTGCATCTACTTTCATTGTGGGCAAGTAGTAACTTACCTGTAAGACCCTCATTACGACAGTCGTGAGACCCCGGTGGCTGCCATAGCTTCCCTCATGTATTTCTCTCAAGACACTATTTGCTAACTCTGGTTCTGTACATCTGAGCCATGGCTCTGTGTGACCCCTCCTGTACATCAGCCCACTTCTTAGGGCATACTGGAGCGCCTTCCTCTTAACGGTTCTTGCTTCTTTCTCATCCGCCGTTAGTCTTCCATGTTCCAGGTAGCTTCGGATGGGTATCGTCCAGTTGACTGCCGCATCCTGTATCGTTGCTACCTGACCTACATTGGTCAACCTGTTTCTAGCTCCTCCACCAGCACTGACTTGGTTAATTGCGCGTGTGTTGAGGATGCCAATTTGCTGAGTTTCTGCTCTTGTGTTTTGTGATCTTGGAACTCTGGTTATATCAAACTCCTCAAACTCAGCCGCCAGGCTCTTGACCTTGTCTCTATACTTCATCATTTTCGGTTCCTTGGCAGCGTACTGCACATTGTATTGATTAGCCACTAACATTGAGTCTCTGTGGGTCTGCAGCTTCTTTGCCCCTATCTTCCTCCCTATCTCCATGCCTGCTATCAGTGCCTCATACTCCACCTCATTGTTGGACACGAGAAACTTGAAGCGTAAGGCATAGGTTGCTTCAATTCCTTTTGGATATGATATTACCATACATTCCCCAGCTCCTTCCTACTCTCGAGGCCCAATCTACGTACAACTTCCAAACATCCAGACCTGTTAGCCTGTTTAACTCGGTGGCCTAGACAAGGCCCCGTATTTCCTTCGTCGTTTTCATCTCATTTTCTTTAGGCATTTCCGCTAGGAAGTCTGCCATGAACTGCCCCCTCATAGCTTTTCTTGGGGCATATTCAATGGCATGCTCTCCCAACTCTATTGCTCACTTCACCAATCTTCCTAAGGCCTCCGGCCTGGTCAATATTGCCTTCAGCAGATGGTTGGTTAACACGATCACAGGGTGTACCTGGAAGTATTGTCTTAGCCTCCTTGCTGCATTGACCAGAGCCACGACGGACTTCTTCTAACCTGAGTATCTGTGCTCTGGACCCTGCAGGGCCTGGCTTACAAAATACACCGGTCGTTGTATTTTATTTTCCTCCCAGACCAGTGCACTGTTGATTGCCTCCTCGATTTCCGTTACATATGGGTATAGGGTCTCCCCCTTCTTTGGGTTGGTCAAGGTGAGAAAATCCTTCAGGTGGGCATCAGTTCATCGAAGGTTTTCTCTTTCGGTTCCCCCCACTGTATTGCCCCTTTTCTATCCACACATACTTTCAGTGTTTTGAAGAAATGGAGTGCTCTTTCTGCTGTCCGGGACATGAAATGGTTTATGGCTGCCAGTTTCTCGTTCAGGCTCTGAACCTCTATCACATTCCCGGTGCCTTCATTTCCAGAATTGCCTTTATCTTCTTGGGGTTTTCTTTCAACCCTTCATTCGACACCATGTTCCCTAGGAACTTCCATACTCCCACTCCGAACTGACACTTGGCTTGGTTCAGTTTCATTTATGTTTCCCTCAATATATGTTTCATACTGGCTGCTCTTTATGACCATATCATCCACATAAACTTCCATATTCCTTCCAATATGGTTATGGAAAATTGTCCACCACCCTTTGATGTGTGGCTCCAGCGTTTCTCAGGCCGAACGACGTCATTTGGTAGCCAAAGACTCTGTTTTTAGTTATAAAGGTAGTTTTTTATACATCACTCTAGAGCATGAGGATTTAATGATACCCTTTATATGCATCAAGAAAACATTTAATTGGATAGTTGGTAACGGCATCTACCTTTTGGCCAATGACCGACATTGGGTAACAATCCTTAGGGCAGGCTTTGTTCAAGTTCGTGTAGTCCACATACATCGTCCAGCTGTCATCCATCATCTTTACCAGCACCTGGTTAGCCAGCCAAGCTGGGTAGGGAACTTCTTGCAGGATCCCTGCCACAACCAGCTGGCTAACCTCCTTGTTTACTATTTTGTTTCTGTCTTTGAATAGCATCCTTCTCTTATGCTTGATAGGCTTGTGATCCGGATCAACCTTCTGTTCATGGCAGTCAATTTTCTTAGGGACTTTGGTCATATCTTCCAATCTCCAGGCAAAGACTTGCCTGTTCTCCCTCAGCACCTTTACCAGTATGTCTTTCACCACAAGGGGGAACGATGTTCCCACCTATACCTACTGGCCTCAGCTCAAATGTACAGCTTCCACCTCAGCTCCTAGCTCTGACGGATTGCTCTTGGCTGCACTCATGGTCATTCTGGCATGCCTGGGTTCATTGGCCTGTATTTTTTCACTGCCACTTTCATCTTCTCGCTTGCATTTACTGAGAGAAATTATGTGACACTCTCTGGCCTTTTATGATCTCCCCTGACTGTGGCTATCCCTCATGCAAGGTTGACACTATGCCTTTCAACAATGCCAATGCCGGCCTGCCCAATATCAGGTTGTTCAGGTTATTTGCCTTCACAATTATGAACTCCATATCCACAGTCTTGCTCTTGTCTCCATCCCCCACCTTTATAGGTAGCAGTATGGTTCCTTCTGGCCATATTGTTCTATTTGAAAATTTCACCAGCGGGGTCCCCGTCGGCTCCTATTTCCTCCTTGTGTTCTCATCCAGTTTTCTTGAAGCAGTTCCAGTACATTATCTCTGTTGAGCTTCCATTGTATACATATGCCCAATGAATCCTCTAATCCATCATTCTCACTGTTATCACCACTGCATCGCCGCCGGCCGGCCTTGCTAGCACCGGGTCGTTAGCGTCGAACATTATGGCTTCGTTCATGCCCAACTTCCTGGTCCTCCGACATCGGCTGCAGTGTTTGTCTGCATCATGCTTTTCACTTGGTTATTGTCCTCCCTCCAGCGCTTCCGTCTATGATGGCGTATATGTCGGTTACTATTGGTGCCCTGCTATCATCCACCGGGAAATTTTCTCTCAGTCTTTGGCTCATTTTTCCCCTTTCTTAGCTCGGGCCACTTCCTTTCCTTTATCCCATCTTCACTCCTTGTTGGGGTTCCTTGCTCTAGTCTACCCCTATTGCTGCATGCGGGAGCTCGTGTGTTTATTCTTGTTCTGGTATGTGGCTTTGTTATGAGCTCTTGCACTCTTGATGGGTTGCGTGAAGATCCTTTCTGATTTGTTGAACCTACCAGGCATCTGTTGGGCACCTCCCTTGGCACGCTCAACCTTCTTTGCTCTCCCGTTCCCGTCTGCATCAGTCATCCGCTGCCCATGGCCGCTTTGTGTGTCCTTTCTCCTTTTATCAGCTAGATCTACCCTTTTAAAGTTCCCAACTCTACTCATCAGCTCATTAACCGTTCCTGGAGGGTTCAGGGTGCAGTCTCTCAGTAACAACTCGTGCCTCGAGCCATTTATGAATGTGTCGATGAGGAACTGGCTGCTCCTCTCCTCTACTTGATTTGCCTCATCATTAAAACGCTCCCAGCACACCGACAATGTCTCTGGTGGCTTCTGTCTGATGGCTAGCAGCTCAGAATGTGTCTTCTAGAATTTCTTTCTCTGCATGAAGCGCACCAGAAACTTTTGTTCCAACTGACTAAAACTTTCAATCGTCTCATTCTCTAGGTTCTTGAACCACACCTTGGCTGGTGCTGTCAGGTTGGTTGCAAACACCTTGCACCAGATGCCCTATGGTATCACAAAGGTGGCCATGTTGGTGCAACATGTGTGCATGTGATCCTCCAGGTCTGCCTCACCATTGTACTGCCCCAAGTTTGATAGTAACGTTTGAATCCTCCTGGTGAAGGGAGAGCCTCTGCTCTCTATCCTTACTTCCTGCTCCAGTCCTCTGACTGGGCCCTTGCGCTTGGCATGCTCTTCCACCCTTGGTGGTGACACATAACCTTCCCGCCACTCGAGGTCTACTGCAGCCCCCCCTTCCCTAGCTTGTACAATCCTCTCGGAGTTAGCTCTACTATGGGCTGTCTCTGAGCCTTTCCTCCTCTAGCTGGGTGCCTTGTTGTCTCCTTCCTGTTCCAGGAACAGTTTGGTTGGATGCAAGCCCGCGACTCTATGCCTTACCTTTCCGTTCTAGCGGTCCTCTATCTTCATCAGCCTCTTCATCACCTCGTTCTAAGATACCATGAGTGCTTGAAGTACCTCTGAGTTGTTAGCGAGCTTCGTTGAGGTGTGAAACTGGTGTCTCTCTCCTGCCGGCATTAGCATTGGGGTAGAGTCGTCTTCCAAGTGTATCACGTTCTCCATAACCACTTGGTTGAACAGGTTTCCCACCTATTGTGCCTCCATGTTGTTCAAGCTGCGTGAATGCTAAAAAGATTGCACAATCTCCACAGACGGCGCCAATGTTAATACGCGATCCCCACACACGTCCTCCTCTCAGTGATCTACTCCGATCCAGCTCATACTGGCACCTACAAAATAGACAGGCTAAGGTCAGGTAGGCAGGCGCTGGGTCGTGCCTGCTTTGATGCTCCGGTTAGCCATGTTTTCCACGTTGGAGAAGTCTGGAGTGAATAGTGTTTAAACTGTGAAATCTTACCTTTGTTCCGTGATATTCCTCTACATATACTCCATCCGTCCCAGCTCAAATTTCATAAAACCTTTTTCACGGTTATCAACAAACATGTTTTACCATAAATATGTTTAGCTACGTTTAATAACGGAAAATAAAAGTTACGTTTTGGAAACTACTTGTTACAACGAATCCAACCATATAACATATGATGATATTGTTGTTTATATATCTGTTCAAATATGTGGTCAAAGATGGACATTAAATAGTGACATAAAGTGAAGTGTGAAGTTTGAGTTAGGACATAGGGAGTATGTGTTTGGTGGCTGATAGGACAACGACATGTCTACCCATCAGCGTACGTTCTGTCCGGTGCCTTAGCCTTGGGCTGGTACCCTTTGATTGGCCCGGGATGCTAGGGATGTTGGGCTTTTAGCCCATACACTATCATTGCATGCACTTATTTTATCTTTGTTTTGGTCATTTTCTTAACCCAACGGTTGATGTTAGCTCCAGCTTTGTTATACTGTGTGTTTTGCGTTGGAAGTTAGAAGAAGAATAGTTTTTGGGTTAATAGTTTTGCTGTTGAGATTGTGAGATCTAGTGAATTTTTTATACCACTTTATGATTTGGTGAGAGTCGTTGGAAGGCTGGAAATTTGGAAGCAACGCTGGCTGGAGAAGAATAAACACTGGTTAGTGGTGGAGTTGAACGGTGGCGGTGAGTTGTCGAAGGTGGTGGATTTGTGCTTCCACCACCAACTTCCACCACCACCAACTGGTTGTTGGTGCTTCCACCACAAAAAAAAACAACTGGGAATAACCCAGTGGCCAGGGCTCACGCCCGCCCCAGGAGCACCCCAGGTTCGAATCCGGCCTGGGGCAAGTTTCTGGGGTTAAGTCTCCAATTATACCGTGTTAGGTGTAGGAGCCTCACTTCGTGTGAGTTGTGTGGGAGTCTCACCCCACCTTTGTGTGAGACACAGGGGAGTCTCACCCCACCTTTATGTGGGGCAACGTGGATTTATTTAATGAGAAGGAGTTCGAATATTTGTTTAAAAAAACCATCAAAAATTCAATCAACGCCAGAAATGTCACCAGAAGATTATGTTTGCACTTTCGTTAAGTAGTTAGGATTAGAATTGCACCAAAAGTTATCTCACAATTATATCTACACTTTCTCAATTTTATAGAGTTATATTTTTATATTTTCCTCATGGCAAACCACCATATAATAAGGATTATTTGGTATTGTTATCAACCGGTCAAGATATTGGGCCCCCCTTATTTTGCTATCCTGGTTAGAGAAAACGATGGCTTCCCTTATTTTGCTATCTTGGTTTGAGAAAACGGCGTTGTTCTGCGCTTCTACTTCCTCCGCCAGATTCGACATTGTCTGCGTTTCTCTCTTCCTCCACCAGCCCTTGTTTTCTCGCCGATCTTGGTTTCTGCGCTTTTGTTTTCCTCACCATGACACCGTTCTGCGCTTTTCTCTTCCCCCTTCCTCCACCAGCCCGTGTTTCCTCGCCGATCTTGTGGTAGGGACTCCGCCAAACTTGCTTGATTCTACTAATTGTTCGGTGATGATTGCGTTTTGTGAGGGCTAGTAGTTACTTGTTCAGTTGTTCGCCTATTTGTTTGATGATTTTATTATTTTTTGCGTTTTGTTCATTTGGCGCGGATATTTGTTACTTGTTACTATATAGAGTCACGTGCTCATATAACCCTATGTTTTGAGGGTTTGTGCTAATATGACCCTGTGAAGTTGGAAAGTGCTAATATAGCCCTGTGTTTTGCCGAAATGTGCTAATATAACCCTATTGACCTGATTTTGGCCGGAAATACATGAAATGACGATTATACCCCTATTTTTAAAAAAATTAAAAAATATTAAAAGACAATTATGCCATTTTCTTCTCTTTTCTTCTGCTCCTTTCTTCTTCTTCTCTTTTCTTCTCCGTTTTTCTTCTTCTCCTCTTTTATTCTTCGTACCCCTAGCTCGTCTGAACCCTAAGCTCTGCAATTCCATTTTTTCACACTTCTTTTCTTCTTCTTTCTCGTCAGAACCCCTAGCTCTGCAAATTCCCTAGCTTTGAAAATCCCCTAGCTCTGCAAATCCCCTAGCTCGTCTGAACCCCAAGCTCTGCAATTCCATTTTTTCACACTCTGTAAATTCCCATCAATTTCCAGAGGGTAGGGTTTGGTGGTCAGAAGAGGAGGTGGATGGTTGGTGGTCGTCCGGGGCAGATGTTAGGGTTTGGTGGTCGGAGGGGAGGCTAGGGTTGGCGGCAGATGTATGGCTGAGCGGTGGTGGCGCACGACGGAGTGGCGATGAGGCTTAGGGCTAGGGGTAGCGGGGATGGCTTAGGGTCAGGGGTGGCAGGGGTTAATGCAGCGGCGCACGACAGAGCAGAGGCGGCGGTGCACGACGGAGCAGAGGCGGCGGCGCACGACGGAGCAGAGGCGGCGGCGCACGACGGAGCAGAGGCGGCGGCGCACGACGGAGCAGAGGCGGCGGCGCACGACGGAGCAGAGGCGGCGGCGCACGATGGAGCAGAGGCGGCGCACGGCAGCGGCCATCTGTGCTTCACCGGAGATGGCGGTGGGCTCCTCCATCTCTATCTGCCATTGACCTCGTCGTAAGCTTCACTCGGTTTCTCTCCCTGTGTTTTCGTTACCAACAGTGGATCCGATTGAGTGTCTGATGAATCTGTGCCCTTATAATCGGCATTATTGGATTGGGATAGGGATTGGGGATTAGGTTTTTTAATAACATGCATTTGTGGTGTTGTGATTGTTTAGGTGAGGGAGTTGGAGACGGATCTGTTTCGTCAATTTCTTGGCTGGAATTGGTTGATTTTTTAATCTGTTTTGTTGATTTTTCTTGGCTGGAACTGGTTTGGATTATCGTTGTTTCCAGATTTTGATTTTTCTGGTTTGGAACTGGTTTGATTTTTCTTGTTTCCATATTTTTCTGTGGCTGGAACTGGTTTGGATTATCGTTTCTAGATTCTGGCCAGCGGTGGCGATAGAGGTGGTGGAGCGGCGGCGGAGGTGGCGGAGCGGCGGCAGAGGTGGTGGAGGTGACGGAGTGGCGGCGGAGGTGACGGAGGTGGCAGGGCTATGGTTATGGAGAAGAAGAAGAACCAAGGGTATTTTAGTCAATAGATTTTTAATTTGAAGATTAGGGGTATTTTAGTATTTTTACATTTGGTCATTGCCGGAAATAACAAAGTCAACGACGGAATAGTGTCATAGGGTTATATTGGCACTTCTGATGCAAAACACAGGGTTACAATAGCACTTTTCAACTTCACAGGGTCATATTAGCACAGACCTCCAAAACATAGGGTCATATCAGTATTTTGCCCTATTATATATTGTAGTCGATTATGATGAAACCGCTAAACAATGATTTAATCATGGGTCATTGATGTTGTTTCGGTTATACCGGGGCTTTTTAATGGTTTCTGAATTCGAGTATGTTGTTCTCATCTATGTAACTGTGACAAGAAGTTTCGAGCCTGTTGTTCTGTCATTACTGATGATTTGGAAATCTCTGTACCGATAAGCCTCTTCCAAAGTGCCGTGTTGCTTATTTATGATGTTGCATTTGAAGTTCAATTTAGATACACCGACATAAAACAACTGTCTTTTTTATCTAATCGATTTTATACTTGTTCCTTTGTTCATGGATCGGCTAGGGGCACTTCTTGCTTGGGTAAACGATAACTAATCTTCTTATTTTGAAATGATATTAAGCTTTTGGTGTCTCAACTACTAATTTATGTTTTTGTTTCGGATGAGCATGCTGAACAATCTTGGACTCAGTGTCGTCTAGGCAAAGGTGTACCTTGACTCATCTGGATAGCACGTACAATCAAAGCAATCTAAATACTCTCTCTGGTCCTCTTATATTGACCCCCTTTTAAATTGTACAATTTTTTTAAAAAAATTACAAATGGTACAATTTTTTAAAAAAAATTAAAGGAGTGGTGTGAGTTGAATTGGGAGTGTAAAAAGTAAAATGAGTGGATGAAAACATTATATTGGCCCCCTTTCAAATGGCACAATTTTTTAAAAAAAGTTAAAGGAGTGGTGTGAGTTGAATTGGGAGTGTAAAAAGTAAAATGAGTGGATGAAAACATTCTAGGATTTACCAAAAGCGAAAAGAGACATAAATAAAAAATCATATCAAAATGGAAAGTAGGCCAAAATAAGAGGACCCGAGGGAGTATCTCATTTCAATGAAGTAGAGTTGATCATTTGCAATGTGGCGGGGGTGTTGTACAAGTGGGTGGGGTGGAGAGCCGGGTGATTCATCGTCATCCATGGACAGGTAACTGCACCCGATCCCACGGCCATCAACGGATGAGATTCACGTTGCTTCCCCGTCTGCATCTTCCAATCACGATCACGCCCAATTGGCCCTTTTCATGTTCGATATAAGGCTCAAAACTGATTCTTTGTCAATTGGGTGTATGCTGAAACCAACAATTATTTAACTGCCTCAAAGCATTGAAATTTGTTCTTATTGGTTAGTGTGGTCCTAGGATTTTGGACAGTTGTAGCATTGATCAGTCTTGAAGATTGGAGACTGTGGAGTCAAGTGGCGTTTGTAATATGTGTATGTACTTGGCAGCAGGAACGATGCCAAGTTAAGTCCACTGCCCAGTCCGGGCCCGGGATTAAGATCCGGTACTGCCGCCAGTTCACCTCGCCATCCGCAACTTGCTGGTTTGGATTTGGATACGATATTACTATATTAGAAGACGGTTGTTGGTATGCCTTGAATATTGTGATAGCCGCTTTTGCGACCCTGGCCTGGGGGTCCAGGGGGCGGCAAACGCCCCTGGCTAAACACTAAAGTGTCTCTCTCCTCTCTGGGGTCCGGGGGACAGCATATAAAGTGTCTCTCTCCTCTCTGTAAACACTAATTCTGTCCTGCACACTTAGATAGGTAGAAATCTGGCCAATTTCTTGGCGTCTGTAACTTGCTACCTACTATAGTGAATCCGTCTCCCGTGGATGTAGCCAAAATTGGTGAATCACGTAAATCTTGTTTCTTGTTATTTTCGTTCATATTTTCTGTTCTTTCTCCATTCCGCACAACAACGGTAAAGGTGAATATCATCGCTTGCACAACCCCGATAAGATCGTGATAAAAATTAGAAGAAAATGTGAGAAATTTCGGCATGTTGGGAAAAGGTAGAAGAAAAGTTCACTACTTACTGCTTCATTCCTCACTATGATTTTTAAATGACTCAAATGTAGAAGCCCTCCTCATCTTATTGTTTGACTTGACAAGGACCTTACACGCTAAAATATCAATGTTTGTTGAGTCGTTATTTTCACATCTTTGAGAAATCACTTCTGTAGTGGTGTAGCTTGCTAAGACAAGTCAATGTAGACTTGACAAAATATGAATGATGATCTTAATGAATGGAGTTCTCTTAACATATTTCTAGCAGTAAGCTATGTGTTTGTTTTCCAGGCATCAACAGAACTTGGACATGTTTACAGTGATGAGATTTAAAGAGTTGGGACACCAGCCGCAAAAGTGTTGCGAGAGCTGAGAGAGAGTGGGAAAGATGGAGAAACTAAGGCTGGGCGACATGCTTGATGAAGTGCATGAGGTTGCAGATAGTTTGCAGCTATTAATTGATCAGAAATCATGCCTTCTGGTGAAAGCAGAGAGCTGGGAAGGCGGGAAATGCCAGAGTAGATACGAGATGTGGAGCAGCTACAAGAATCGAAGGACAACGTACGAAAGCCGCCCATCACAAACTCCTTTGTGAAGCAAATTCCAACCCGAGCACCAATATATCTGCCTTACAATGGGATGAATCTGAGGAGGAGACTCTCTGCCAGCAGATAATGTGGCCCTCGAGACTCTCGATCCTTGGTGATGTCATTCTGAATGAACCCAGAGTGAGGACACAAGAGAGTGCGAGCGCATTGTCATTGTCTACATTTACTTCCTCACTGCCTCGCTGATTGAGTTTGTCGCGAGGCTTCAGAATATCATGCACGCGTTCAAGGAGCTTAGCGAGAAGGCCAGGTCCAAATTGATAGACATTAAGGTCTATTTCACTTCAATGGCATGACCTTTTTTGTAGCATTTGATCATATCAGAAAATGAGGTTCCGAAATTTGGTTGAAGCTTGTATTTTTCAATGTTTTTGGATCTCAAAAGCTCAATGATCACAATGGGTATGGGGGGAATGGTTTATTGTTAAAATAGAGTATGTTAATTGAAAGCAGCTGTATCTAGGCTGTGTATTTTAACCATATTGTCAATGTGAATGTGAAATTCCTTTGGAGACAAATCTCTGCTTCTTCAAAGCTACGATATGGCAACATTTTTGTTCCGATCAATCAGCACCATATTTTTAAAATTTTTGTCCTTTCGAATTCTCTCTACATGTATGAATATATAAAAGATGGAAAATAGGAAGAGCAGAGAAAAGAAATGCAGGTCAAATTTGAAGAGATGACATACAAAGGTATGAATATGGGCAGGACGTGGTGATGAATTTCGGTTACTATGAAGGTTGGGGATGGTCGTAGTGTTATTAATGGTTCATTTACTTAAGAACATGCATTTGACAAATTTGGTTGTTGTCAATTGTTATTACATATTTACATGGGATAAATTTATGATTTTATTTTTCATTTTAAATATGAAATGTATATACTAATATTTTAATTAAACAAAAAAAATTAATCAAATTGAAGAAGAACAAAATTGATGTAATTAGAACTTTTTAATCAATCAAGTTTATAATAAAATAAAATATTTCAAAGGTACAATTTTAAACCACAGTAATACTATTCATATTTTTCTTTCTGACTTAATCAATTGTGTCTTTATTACAAATTTCAAATTTCAATGAGGTAAATAAAAAGTGCAACTTATTTTGATATCAAGGCATGAAAGTGAAGATGAAGAGTAATAGTAATCAAAGACAAGAAGAATAACATAACTTTATAATTTATTAAAAATCGATGGGGTGATATATAATTTTCTTTAAAAAATATTTCTCAATTTATCCCAAACACAATATAATAGAAATTTTTTGCTTTCAATTTAACCCCCATTTGCTTCGCCTCTTTCGACGTGTCCTTCACGCTCCCCAGCTTTTCCATGATGCTCTTGTCCAGCTTCTCCCTACGGAACTTGGCGGCGATGGTGGGAGAATGGCGTTGAAGTCGAAGAGTTGCGGCTTTTTGAACTCCTCCTCCAGTGACGGCGATGCTAGGCCTAAGGTGGCGGCAAGAATGGAGGAGAATTTGAGGGGATTGGGGAATTTGATTTGGGAGAATTTGAGGTTGGGATAATTTGAGATTGGGATTTATAGTGGTGGCGTTATGAGGGATTTTGTGGTAGGGGCAGGTCTAGGCGGGATGGAGGGGCTGGTGGGGAGGGGAAATGAACTGGGAAGGGCTGGTGGCGTTGTGGCAATGGCGGTGAGCGGTTGAAGAAGAAGAAAGTTTGAAAAAGGGTAAAATGAGAATAAAAAACCTAGCTCAACCTTTGAGAGTATTTTTGCATTTCAGATTCGGTCAATGGTCAATTCTTTCAGTCAACGTCGGAATTAGACCAAAAGGTTATAGCTCCACAATTCGTCATGAAGTTAGGGTTATTTTGACATTTTCTCGTTTTAGGGTTATGTTGGTCTTTTCAGCCAAAAGTTAGGGTTAAAAGTGTAAAATTCCATTAATAATAATATCATTTTTCTAAACTACTCTAGGACTAAACTAATAGACACCATCATTGAATCTTTTGAAGTCCAGTGAAGGTTGAAACTCCATCCATTTGAATAGTTAGAGACACCCTCTTGAGAAACACCCAAATGCTGCATCACTGACGAACCACCGCCATTGGACCGTCATCAACCACCTGCGGGTTGGGAAACCACAGTGGGGGACCATCGACACAGTACTATAATGATGGGTAATATCTATCAAGAAACTGCTCTAATATTTACAATTCTTGACAAATGTGTGATTTAAACCCTGGACTTCTCTATTATAGAAAGTGTGGATTATCACAAGCTCAATTCATTAGGGGAGCAAACTTAATATTCGGTGTTTTATTTTCATTTCTATTGATTTGTTAGGTAATCGTGGGATTATGTTATTCTTATTAGAGAACTTTGTTATTTCATGGTTTTACATTAACTATTTGTATTATCAAGGACAGATTTTATTTCTCCATAACTTGAATATTTATTTTAAATTTTACTTCATATTATTACTAGAGTTTGTCTCTTGAAAGACGATCTTTTTATTAGCCATGGAAAGACCAAGGTTTAAAGTGCAAATTAGAAGAAATGAAGATAAAATTTTTGGGTTGCACGAACCGGGTTATAAACTTTATAACTACTACACGTTGCGTAATAAAATTTTAATATTGTAACTAAAACCTTTTACCTTTTATTATTCTAATTAAACTCAGTTTTTCCATAAGCCTATGGAAAGACGATTTTTCCCAAGACTTTGGCTTATTACTATATATTAATTATTAAAAGGTTATAAAAACAATTATTATAATTTTATTCATTTTTAATTAATTCTACCTAAACTGATTACTTTTACTTTATAATTCGTACTATCACTTTAGATGAAATGACTTTGTAATTGTATTTTTATTTTAATTTTAAATATGAAACTAAATATTATATTTTAATTAAATAAATATTTTCACTCTGACTAGTATTTATAACTAATATGATGTTATTAAATTAATTTTATTTTCAAAATTTATATCCCAAATGAAAGTAGTAAAATGATTAGAAGTAAAAAAAAATTACCAACATTTAATGGCTTGACAACTGGCGGGTCTCATTATGGCCTTCTATATAAAGAGGGTATTGAGAGCATCTCCAATGCAAGAATTAGAATGGTAAAAGTCAATAGTCATGTCATCATAATATACTCTCTAGTCTCAAGGTAAAAAATCCATTTTCAATGCAAGGGTCTCCTACAACATTCAGCATGATATAGCTAAAAATTGAAGTGACCCATTCATATAGACCCTATGATATTGGAAACTCGTATTGAAGCCGCCAGTATGAATAAAAAATAAATCAATTTTAGAGTAGGTCTACTGACAAGCGGCCCGTCTATAACCTTATGAATATGCCACTTATTTTTTACCTTATATACTGCATTTGTTAAATTACATTCCAAATTTAGAATTTTTAATAATATTTTTATATCATATATTTTTATATTTTCACCTTCAAATACATACTAAAACTTATTTTAACTTATAAAATGGAATATTTAAATTTTATAAAAAATTGCAACATTTAAAGTCCCTAGTTAAAAATAATAGAAAAGTTTTGAGGAAATTTTTCTCCTCCTCAAAATTTGGATCGTCTTCTTCATCTTCTAGGTCATCGCCACCGCTTGTCGGCGCTGCCGCCATGGCGGAGCCAGAAAAAGCCCCTACATTATTTTATGCAATTCTTGGTCAATCCCTTATTGACGCTCTCAAACCTACGGGATCTCCATTCAATCCAAAGCCGATAATCGAACATCTTGGTGAACCGGGATTGAAGTGCATAGATTCTGAATGCGACACACTAGACGTCTCGCTACGATGGACTCTCGTTGGGAAATTCTCAAGGAGCAGACCCCAGATGGACAAGCTTTGAAAAGATATTTAAACGAATGGATTCAATGGGCACATGGACATCAATCTCCTAGATAACAAGCATGTGCTTATCCATTTCAATATGCCTAAAGACTATTACAGGTGTTGGCTCCACAAGATCTGGAATTTTGGCCTATACTCATTTTGGATGACTAGGTGGATGCCTCATTTCAATCCCAATGTTGATTCCCCAACTGTCCTGATTTGGCTCGCTCTCTACAGTCTACCCCAACAATTTTTCGACCAGTGGGCAATGATGTCCATTGGAAGCTTAATAGGATCCCCTATCAAGGTTGACAAAGCAACCTTGAATAGGACAATACATCATGTCACCAAGGTCTGTGTAGAGATCGACGTTTCTAAGCCACTCAGTGAAAGGGTTTGGATTGAATACAGGGGCTCCAACTTCTGGCAGTGTATAGACTATGAAGGGCTACCAATTTATTGCTTTAAGTGCTTCAAATTTGGTTACGTTTCATCTGTTTGTAAATCAGAACAATCAAGAACATCTCTAAATGCTTGGAGACCAAAGGACACCAACCCACCAGGTAAAACCCTTGCCCCCAATGTTGAACAGAGAAGAAGCACATGTAATGGGGGCAAGGCTTCTACATCTGGTGTTTCAGCTTCTGATAAGGTTTACATTCCAGTTATCAAAGCAAAACCTAACACTGATCATCAGGTACCAAGTGACAATGGCAGAAGCAAGACTCCAATATCAAATGCCCTACAAATGTCGGAGGCAGTGGTTCTAATTCAAAGAAATCATGAAAATACCACTCCCCCTCTTTGCAAAGAGAGGCATGTTCTTACTTTTTACCCATCACCTATTGAGATTTCTAAGAATGCTGAAGACATAATTTCCAATGTGGACATTGAAATAATGGATAATTCTTCTGTTGATTCCAAATCAAAAAGGAAATACTATTATTAATGATATGTCTAAATCTGCCAATATTTCTGATCCGGTTGCCAATGCTAAGACTGATGCTGATCTTGATAATCATATTGTACTGAATGTTGTTGCTGATAATACTATGATTGATTTGTCTAAGCATGATAATTCTACCAATTCTATATTGGAATCTGGTAACCAGTTGTTGTACTTGACCAGCCAAATGTCCTGCCTACTGAATGTGCTAGAAAATGTAGCAAACCTGATGTGGATCTAAATCATGCTATTGTTTATTCTACAGTTTGTCCTGATAACTATGCTGACACTTATGAAACAACATTGAACTCAAATGATATCAATGCTAATGCTACTCCTAACTCACTATCTGTTCTGGTTTCTGAACCAACAAAACTTAATCAAACAGTTGTACTTAATAAATCAAATCCTAATCTGAACACTAAGAGCTAAATCCAGAATCTTAAAAATCCACAAGAAGAGTTCATTGAATTGAGTGCGGGCAACTTTCCCCTAATTTCTCCTGGCCAAAGAATTTCCAAAAGAATAGAATGGTTAAATGTTGAACAAACAAAACCTGCAAAGAACTCTTATACTACATATGTGGTAGTTAATTTTAATGAACTGAAACAAAGCCCAATTGATTCCAATAACAAATTTAACCTTTTGTTGAATCAACAGGAGGATCAGGAAACTCTACATGTTTCTAACCAAAAATTAAAACCCAAAAAATATAACAAGAGGGACTACACAGCTACTCCTAAAATGGTTGCAACTCGTTCCTCTTTGAATAATCTTAAAACTATTCAATGAGTGAGATTAAAATCTGTGTCTGGAATGCAAGGGGAGTAAGTAATATATCTACTCAAATCAGAATCAAAGACATTAAAAAAGATTTAAGACTACAATCTTTGTAATCATTGAACCTATGCTCAGCAAAGATGACATTAATTGAGTAGAAAAATCCATTGGTTTTAACCACATGTACTCAGATAAGAAGTGCAAAATATGGATTTTCTGGACTGAGAAAATCAAACTTCAAATAAAAGCAGTAGAGAAGCAATTCATAATATTCCAGTTCAGTCACCCTTTTTTACAAAAAGAGTGTCAAATTGGATTCATATATGCTAAACACAACAATAAAGAAAGAAGGAAAATGTGGAAACCACTTGCATCATTTAAATCCTCTCCACCCTGTCTCATTGGTGATTTTATTGTCATCTCAAATCCAGATGAATATCTTGGTCCATCACTACCAAACAACAGAGATATTTCAGCCTTTAACAAATTCATAAGCTGTAATAAATTTTCATGAATTCCAACATCTGGTTCCCTCTTCACTTGGTCTGGTATGAGGCCAAAAGGAAGGGTATGAAAGAGGCTTAACAGAGGTCTATCGAACAACTTATGGTGGCAGGATTTTTAATCCTTACATATACAAACACCAGTTTAAGACCAATCTAATCACTGTCCACTAATTCTCCATATCTCAGAAAATCTACCTCAATCCCAACCTAAACCTTTCAAGTTTCTCAGCTGCTAGTTAAACTATCCCTCGTTCATGAACCTATTTGAAAACACATAGTCTTCACATACTAATCTTCAAGGTCTAAGAAAACTGGTTTTCAAATTAAAATCTTTAAAATATGCCTTCAAGTAATGGAATACCAATACCTTTGGTAATATGTTCAGTAAAGTACAGAATTGTGAGGACTTACTGAGCAAAGCTTAGGAGGACTTACAATACTCTGAAAACCAAACAAATCTTATTGTTTTTAATCAAGCAAAAGCTAAACTTACCAAAGCCTTGTATAATCAAGAATCCTACTGGTAGAAAAAATCAAGAATTAAATGGCTAACTATAGGGGGCTCAAACACAAAAAAAAAATCACCATTCAGTTCAAAATAAGCATAAATAACAAAGAATTTATGGAATTAAAGGCAGTTATTGCAATTGGATTTATGATCAGAATGTCATAGGAGATGAAGTTGTGGCTTTCTATTCTAATCTATTAACACATGAGGATAAAGACACACCAGGAATCAACACAGTTTGTATGTTAGAAAACATTAATGCCTTAATCACTGAAACCTTAAACCAAAATCTAACCAAATCAGTGAGCATGGAGGAATAAACTCAAACCACAATGAACATGAATGCTTATTCAGCTCCTGGTCCTGATGGATTTCCTGGTTTGTTTTATAAAAAAATGCTAGAACATCATTAAAGAAGATGTTCTTTATGCAGTTCATGATTTTTTTAATCAATCAAAACTCCCAAAAGCCATTACAACAACTCAAATAGTTCTATTACCCAAATTAGATGTATGTTCATCTTTCAAATACTATAGACCAATTAGTCTTTGCAACTTTTCCAACAAAATTTTAACCAAAATACTGGGTGACAGGCTTAAGCCTATAATGAATAGTATATTAACACCTGAAAAATAAGCTTTTACTAATGGAAGAGAACTCTATGAAAATGTCCTCCTTATGCAAGAATTGGCAAGCTACATAAACTCAAAATCAAGGTTATAATATGATAATAAAGCTTGACATGATGAAAGTCTTTGATAGGGTCTCATGATATTTTTTTTAATCTAAACTCTTATCTAAAATGGGTTTTGTAGATAAATTTGTTGATCTAATTATCAACAACATCAAGTCTTCATATTTATCTGCCATATTCAATGGAAGTTCCTTTGGTTTTTCCAAGCATCAAGAGGTTTGAAGCAAGGAGACCCTCTGCCTCATTTGCTTATCATTCTATTGGCAGAATCTTTTTCAAGAACACTTAATTTTTTCTTCCATTATGCTGATATTTCACATTATAAATTACCTAAACACATGATTAACACCTCTCATCTTTCTTTTGCGGATGATACATCAGTTTTCCTAATATACACAAAATCTGGGATTAAAAAACTCATTGGTTTTCTCCAAATGTATGAAAATGCATCTGGACAAAAAAATTAACTATGAGAAATAATGATTTCTCATTTCCAAACCTGCCCCTCCAAGAATCATCAATCAAATCAAAACAGAAACTTAAATGGTTCAAGGGAAATTCCCCTTTAAGTATTTGGGTTCTCCAATCTTTATTGGCAGAAATAAGAATTCACACTACCATAATCTCCTTAACTCTGTGAATTCAAAACTTCTCCAGTGGCAAAACAAGTTGCTTTCTCAAGCTGGAAAAATGATCCTAATCAAACATGTCCTCTCTTCCATCCCTTTGCACATATTGACAGTGCTTCAGCCAACCAAAAACATAATCAATCAGCTATATAAAACCATGGAAAAATGTTTTTGGAATAACAAATCCACATCTAATCAATCTTAGAAGATATGGAGATCTTTTGATAAACTGTGCTTTCCCTTTGATGAACATGGAATTGGTTTTAAAATTTTTAACTTAATGACCCAAAGTTTCTCACTAAAACTCAGGTGGAAACTTCAACAAGGGAATTCTCTATGGGCTAAGTTCATGTGGTCAACCCCAATTAACCATCAAACAACTAGAATTTGGGAAAATGATAAAAAAAGGTTGATGTCTTAGCCATTAAATATTCCCAAAGAACTACCCGTAATAACGAACTTGCATTGTTTGGGATCAAGAAACTAAAATTCCCTATCCACATCTAACAGTGGATGAATTTTTAAATCAACCAACACTGTATATGAGCAATTTTCAGAATAACTTTGAAACTGATATCATTCACATTCTGAAAAAAGATCATATGTTATTCTCTTACTAAGATGATAAGATGATTTGGAAACCAAGTCCAAAATGGTATCTTCACACTTAAATCTTCATATGAAACTATAAGACCAAAAGGACAGAAAATAAACTCTTTCAACCATCTTTGGTCTAAGATTTTGCCTAAAAAGATTAGCATTCTAAACTGGAAAGTACTAAATAGGCTAGTTCCTCTACCAGATGTTCTTGAAGATTTCACTTTTAACCTTCCATATATATGCTCATTCTACAAACAAAATTCAGAAAGTATACACCGCTCTTTTAACAATTGTCCATTTACAAAAGAGATATGGGAAATAATAGAACAAATTTTTAACATCCCTTCATTTTTCTTTGATTACTTATGGGACAGATTATTCCACTTTTTGGAATTTAAAAGTGGTGATTCCTGAATTTACTGCTCTAACTAAGATCCTACCTTGCATTTGTATTTGGTTCATTTGGTGCTCTAGAAATAGTTATTTCTTTGATCAAATAAATCAAATGCTGATACTATTTTCAAAAAGATCTTAATACAAATAAATGACATTTTGATTGGATTTAAGATTAAAAGTTATCGGAACTTAGCAACAAGACTGCCTAAGTTATTCATATGCATGTCTAAGGGGAAAAAAGAAAGAGCTATAATTCAGTGGAACACTCCAATACTATATAAATTAAACACTGATGGTTCGTTTCTCATAAATGGAAATGAAGGTGCTAAATTCATCATAAGGGATTTCCAGGGCAGATTGGTTATCTCTGCTGCTAAACAAATTCCAGCATCCAACAGCTTCCAAGCTAAAGTTCGAGCATTGTTGTTTGGGATTAAGATTGTAAGAGAATGTGGAATTAGGAAAATCCAGATAGAATGTGACTCAGAGCTATTGGTTCAAATTGTAAGAAATATCTACAAAATACCATGGAAATGTACCACTGAGATCCGTCAAATTTGGGATTTACTCCAACTCATAGATTGGAGCATTTCACATGTTTACAGAGAAGCTAGCTGTGTTGCGGATGCTTTGGCAAGAATGACTAATACTGATCAGGTGAGTTCTTTCTTCAATCATTCTAGGCTATCAAAAGAAATCAAAGGAATGATTTATCTCAATTCGATTTCTTTTCCTTACATTAGGAAATAGTTCACCTAGCTTGATGCCTATGAAACCATCTGAATTAAAATCAATCTTTTGCATGACCTCTCTACTTAGCTCTTTTCCTGGAACAAGTTACTGCTCTTTTTATTCATGTTTGACAGGGCTTGAAGTTGATGCTAGGAAGAGACCGATCCATCCATCATGGAAATTATTCCAAAGAACTCAAGCCACAACTGACTGGTGCCAACAACATTGTTGTTGCTTTGAAATGTACTACTCACGAGTGATTTACTTATGGGGAAGTGTTTTGCAAGGGATTACTATGGGAGGCCACATCTTTTTGTCCACACTTGGGAGTGGAGGCAAAAAAGTGACAGGCCATAGTACTTCTCGAAATAATAGTACTTCTCGAAATAGGGTTTGGGCCATAATCTTTGTCGACATGGGGTTTGAAGACAAAGCTTATGGATTTTGTCGCTTTGTGATTAGCAATTCCACGCTTAGCTTTTTTTTTTATAGAGTTTCGCTCACAGTTCACAAAGTTGTACTACTACTGACTTTCTCCTTTAAGGCTCGGGGAGCCTAATGTACACCCCCTCACCTTGGTGAGTTTTTAATATAAAAAAGGTAAAAGCCCATGTGGACTGTCCATAAGCTTATGGAAATGCCGTATTTCCTGAGACTTTCTCTCAATTTTAATATACTTATCTAAATTTAATTACCAAAGTTTACATAATTTTAATTTTGTTAAACTAATACTCAAATTGTAAAGAGTTCGTCTCTTAAAATGCGATATTTCCATTGTTTATGCAAAGACCAAGGTTTAAACTGCAAATTAGAAGAAATGAAGATAAATTTTTGGGTTGCCTTAATAGGGTTATAAACTTTATAATCACTGCATGTTGCATAATAAATTTTCAATATTGCAACTAAAACCTTTTACCTTTTTTATTATTTTAATTAAACTCCATCTTTCCATAAATCTTTAGAAATTCTGTTTTTCCCAAGACTCTGCCAATTGTAAATTAGGTTATACATTTAATTATTTTATACATTAATTTTAGAGTCCGTCTCTTGAAAGACAGTCTTTCCATGACTTATGGAAAAACCAATGTTTAAAATGCAAATTAGAAGAAATGGAGAAAATTTTCGGATTGCATGAACCAGATTAAAAAGTTTATAACTATTACACGTTGCATACTAAATTTTCAATAATACAACTAAGACATTTTACCTTTTATTATTCTAATTAAACCATGTGTTTCCATTGACTTACGAAAAAGTGGTCTTTCCCAAAACTTTGTCTTAATCGTATTAAATTAGATATTAGGTTAAGCGAACAAAAGATATAAATTTTTAAAATTTAAATACTCCTACAATTTTAAGAATAAATAAGGTCACGTCTTGGGAAAGACCATATTTCCATAGGCTTATGGAAAGATGGAGTTTAATTAAAATAATGAAAAAGTAAAAGGTTTAAGTTGCAATATTAATATTTTATCATGCAATGTGCAGAAGTTATAACTTTATGACCCAATTTAATTTAACCCAAAAATTTTATCTGTATTTCTTCTAATTTACTGTTTAAACATTGATCTTTCCATAACTTATGGAAAAATGGTCTTTCAAGAGACAGACTCAATAAATAATAGGTGGTGTTTTTTTAATTAATAAAAATTTTAAAAAATGTAAATTATCGTGAAAGTTTAAGTTCCAAAATATCCATTTATGTAGTTATAAATGAAACTATCATAAAAACATTTTTATATACTATATCACTCGAAGGAGTTTTGATAAAGAGATAATATAAAATATATATATTATTTCACATACTATTAAATGATAAAGTATAGTGACACGTCACATTAAGTTTGATATAAGTTTCATTATTTCTGTTATCAGTCATTTTCAATCTACTTCTCAGAGAATCCCTATGATAATCCGCTATGTTGCTCCTATGCATTGGAGAAGCTTTAAAGCCATTTCCATCAATTTAGCACAAAATGGACGATCACAATCAAACTCTTTCAAAAAATATAAGGGCAAACTATTCATATAACCCTATATTTTTGTGGTTTGTGCTAATATAACCGTTTGAAGTTGGAAAGTGTTATTGTAAACATGTCTTTTGCATCAGAAGTGCCGATATAACCTTTTTGACATTATTCTTGCGTTGACTTTAATTTCCAACGTTGACCAAATACCAAAAAAAACTAAAATACCCCTAGTCATAAATCTAAAATTACAAAGACAATAATACCCCTATGTTTTTCTACTTCATCTCAAAAAATCAGCCGTCGCTGCCCCGTCTCTGAATCCACCGCTTCTACCACTTCGACCACCAAATCCTGCAATTGTATCAGAAAAATTAAGTGACAAACTCAAAGAATCGCTCAACTGCTAATCAAATATGGCATAAAGGAGCATAATGGAAGAAGTCGTTGCCCCTTCCTCTACACCACCGCACTCAACCTCTTTGCACCACCGCATCTGCACCACCGCACCCAGCCTCTACACCACCGCACCCAGCCTCTACACCACCGCACCGCACCCAGTGACATCCAGACAATTCCTACTCTTTTTATTCTTCATCTCCTCATCTCCAAAGCAACTGATGCTCTGCCGCCTTCTCTCCACCGTCGCACTCTTCTTCTTCTTCATCTCCTCATCTCCAAAGCAACTGATGCTCTGCCGCCTTCTGCAACACGCGGAGCCCACCATCATCGCCGCCACCGACTCCGACACTGTCCCTGCCAATGCTACCTCCATCAACGACACCATAACCGTCCCCACGACCTCCGTCGAACTAAACCTAAAATGTCGACGTCCCGCCGCCGCAGTCATTGCCACTATGAAAGTAGAGTTCGATTCACCGAATCCCGCTCCTCCACCGCTCGTCGGCACCGATTCGATTCTCCAACTCTGCACAGCACTAGATCCCCCTAGATCCGCTCAGCAAAGATTGAACAGCCTACCAATGGATGGCACCGCTCGTCTGCCCAGACCCACCCTGCCCCGCTTCTGAATCCCACTCCTCCACCGCTCGTCGACACCGGGGAAGATTTGTTGAGGCGATGGGGAGATGAGAGAAGGGTTAGGAGGGATCGTTAAGATGATGAAGAACTTGTTAGGAATTAGCTTCCGGAGCTTAGGGGGAGGCAGAAAAATATGACAAAAATTTAGGGTTTTGTGAGGCAATATAGTCTTTTCCAAGTTTTTGAATTTTTATTTTTTTAAAAATAAGGGTAAAATAGTCAATTCACAAAAATTAGGTTAAATTCAGACCTCCAAAATTATATTAGCCCTTTCAAGCAAAACATAGGGTTATAATAACACTTTCAAACTATTGGTACTTTCGATCAAAACATGTGTCCATATGAGCACTCAACTCTAAATATAGAGTTATATCGGACGAAACAATAGTTTCATAATTCTTAAACCTTATGAGAAAGAAATACATCTTGAATCCACCGACTAACAAATAATCCCTCAAACGCCAGTTCATTCATGTATTATGACTCACATATATGGCCAAGTTAAGCTTTCTAAATACACAACTACCGGCCGGAATGACCAGAAATACGGATAAAAATATGGAAATTTACTGAGAGAGTACTGCTTAAAGCTGTTGAGCAAAAACGCCGAGATGCCATTGCCAGTCATGTGACCGGGAGTAGGTATCATCTGCCACGCCTTACTTGGTTTGGATGGAGTAACGAACAGACGACGGCAAAGAAAGGAACCTTCTTTATAAACAGAACAAGCTTTCTGTCTAGGGTCTGTACAATCATCATTAATTCTAGTCCAAGATTCCTTCACACCATAACGCTCCATCATCCACAAATCGGCAGTACTCATGGTGGGGGGGCATATACTGTAGAAACAAAACACGGCTAGAAATTTCCCAGCAGCATGTACACTCCAAGCATAAGATCCCCGCCCACGCACACAATCTGGGGGTTCTATGACACCAAAACACTCGCTACACAAATCGATAGTAAAAATACCCTTGCTTATGGCCCAGTGAAGCTTCCCATTGAGAAGACAACCATGACCATCCACCTGATCCACCACAAAACCATCTTCTTGCAATTTCTTCCAAGAATTGGTTCTTGCACTGTATATCTTAACCATTGTCTTGGGAGTAGTTCGAATCCCAACAACTTTAAAGTCGTCACTGGCTTCATCGTATCCAAAGCCATAGGAGACAGGAGATCCATGACCAAAATAGGGCAAACTTTTACATTTCCTAAGTGCTGGATTCCACACAATGACTCTATGATTAAGACCTGCAATACAAACCAGACCACTACAAGATCCCACAAATGTGAGTGCGCCTCTACGTGATTCCTCTTCCCAGAACTTCATAGGATGAGATATCTCGATCAGAAGTTGGCCGTAAGAATGAGGATCACATAATGTAGGGTAAAGAGGAACCTGTAGTAGTGGTACCTCAGAGTCCCCGCTCTCAATGAACAGGACTTTGTGATGACTGAGGTTAGGGTCATCACAAGCGTTTCTCAGGCGGAATTTGATGAATTCTGGGCCACTAATTAATCGAAACCAGTACTTTGAAACAGTTTTGAATCTGAGGAGGGACTTAATTGAAAGTCTGACTAATACTTCAAACATGAGATCTTTACCAATGTCGGGTGTCTGGCATATCCCTTTTTCCCTAACTTGGAGCCTCTTCTTAGCATGATTCTGCATGACAATTGGCAAATCAATTGACACCATAATAACAGTTGAATACACCACTAGTTATTGCAGATAACTGAATCGCCCAATTGGGATTTAGGGTTTCTGGCGATCTATGGCAAAAATTGAACGAACAAATTAATTAAAGCGGCAGAAATAGTACTCACCGAGGCGCCGAGCGGCGCCTTCCGTTTGGTGCTCCGTCGCTTCATTGTTTCCACTTCTCCGGCCACACAGCGGCGGTGCTCCTTCCCTTAACTATGAATGGCCAATAAAGATAGGATTTCAACAAAAGTGATGGAATTTGTATGTGGCGATTTAGGTTCCTACAGAGTACTGATCGATCCTAAGCTCACATATATGCTATCTGCATTTGCCCTATCTGAAACGGCGATTCAGGTAGCCAAATGGATTGAGTTTGAGAAAGTGGAGCAATATCGAGAATACGGCTCTTGTTCATGGCTATTTACTGCAAGAAATTAGGTTAGATTTGGGGATTAGTGGGCCAGGGCCGTATTATAAATTTACAAATAGACTTATAAAAATGGATATTTTATTACTATGGGAATAGCACTACTAGTACTAGTACAGATTTCCCGCCCTGCATCCTATGTTCTCCCGTCTCTGCGTCTGCGGAACTGTTGGTTGGCGCCGGCCGCGGGAGCAAGGCTGTGAAAATGGAGAGATGGATTCCGCTGTTGGAGATCTTCATGAACTCCCCATGTCCCGAAACCGAAGCCTCTCTATGGCTTCAGAAATCCTTCAATCCCTCATCATCAACATCTTCTTCCATTTCCACTTCTTCTTTCCTTTCATTGCTCACTTCTTCTCCCGCGCATTCTTTATCGCCTGATTCCAAAAGGTAATTTAGTTAAATATCTGCGCCTACTAGGGTAAAGGGTTGTTTTAAAGGTCAAACTTTGAACTTAATATTTGTGTTTTTTCTTGGGTGATTAGCAGAGTTATGTATGTACAGACGTTGCCGAATGCGGTTCAGGCTCGAATATTGTCGTTTCTTGTTTACGAGAGACGGAGATTTCGCAGGAGGGATTTGATGGAACTCGCGCGGAATATCTTAACGGAAGGTCAGGAGGTGGATTTTTGGGTAAGGAAAAGTGCACAGCAGCTGCTTGACGTTATTTCTGGCTCGGGTTTCGGATGGATTTCTGGCTTGGATTTGTATTCTGAAGATGGAAGTGTGGAGGATAAGTTTAAGGCTGTTCCGGATTGGCTTCAAGAGGCTGCAAATCGTGGTGATTTGGTACTCCCTTGGCTCCCTATGATGCCTGGTGAAATTGATGTCAGAAGGCCGTTTTGTAGTTCTGGGGATGATGAGCTACCGGAGAATGATGTTGTAAGGGATAAAAAAGAAGATGGCGATGAAATTATGGGAGAGATTCAGACGGATGTGGTTATGGAGCCTGAAATTGAAATGGGGGCTGATTTGTTGAAGTCTCGAATGCTAACTTTTGAGACCACTTCTAAGACTGTGGAATTAGCTAGTGAAATTCGCAAACTCTGTCTCACGAGTGGAGTGGACGCAATGGAGACTATGACGATGATTGAACCTTGGAAGGCAGATGATGAGACTGCTTCAATTATGATCACTCATTTCCTTGGTGAAGCAGATGAATTTGGTTGGCCAAGTCATGTTCTTTGCTCTATTATTCTTCCTAAACTGCTTGCCCTAGAAGTGCCAGCTTCTCGGGTTCTGGTGAGTGCAACCATTGAGTTCTGCAAAGTCCATCAAAAGGCTGCCGAATATGCTCTACTGTCTCCATTGCTTCTGAAAGTTGAGGGAATAAACAAACCCATTTGTGATGTCGTCATGAGGATAGTCAAAGAATGTTTGCATCCAGCCCATGTTTCTTCATTTTGTCAGAAACTTCTTTGTCGGGAACTGGATGCTAAGAGTTTCACTTGCCTTCCCTGCCATAGATGTCTAATTGCTGGCGACCTGGTATGGACAGAATCACTGTTTTACTTGATGCAACATGTTCTGAACCATAATGTTCGTTTCACCCAAGACACTGTCGATACACTTGTGAAAGAGGTTTGCAAGTTCGCAAACATGTTCCCTAAATCTCTCAAACTTGGTAACTTTTGTTTATGCTTTGTCAGCAAGTGTGCCCCTCTTTTAAGATCTCATAAGCTTGAGTTGATGGAGGCCATAGAGCACACTAATTCACTTGTAACCAAATCATTAATGTCCAAACTGAGTTCCTTGTAACTGCAAATACCTTCTTAATGAAATACCTTCTTAACATTCCACTGCTGTTATGATATTAGCTTCTTTCACTGTCGCTTAACATCCGAAATCTGGAATTAGCTGTTGTATAACCAACTTATAATCATACCACTACTATATACACATGAATGAATCGGTCGGTAGAGGGTGTATAAATGTGTGATACATCCTTCTTCTTTAATCTTTTTAGGGTATGATAAACTATATTTTTGTTGCTGTATTGAAGTGGAATGAATGCATCTGTTGAGTGAGGAGGAATTAGATCTTTGGCTGAAGCAGTTCGGTAGAATAAATTTTCAACTTAGTTTATAAGAAGTAAAAGCATCACACTTAAGACACAGCCAAACATTAGTAATGTTTGTAAGGGCCAAGTACAGGAAGCCTTACACACTAGCTTCTCTTCAACTTTGACCCGTGGACGAATAAGGGAAATTAAGTAGAAATAGAAATTTTTAGTTTATGCCAGAAGATCTTGTGGAGCACCAGTCAACTTCTTCATGGACTCAAATCTTGGAACCTTGTCTGCAAACTTGGTTTCAGCATAGATTTTCAGGTAATCTTGAAAGGAGAAACCCCGTGGATACAAAAGCTTTGGTGCCGGGGATATTATGGCATCACCAGCAGGGTTGTAGAAGGTGGCAATGGAAAGCCTGCTTCCGTTCTTGTCAGTCATGACACGGTGCAGAGCGCTCTTGTATCTTCCATTGCTCAGCACCTCCAGTTGATCACCCGTGTTGACGAAGATCCTGCTGTTCTTTGATGGTGGAATTTCCACCCACTGCCCATCCTTCCAGAACTCGAGACCAGGGACTTCGCTGTCTTGGAGTAGGAGAATGATTCCACCGGCATCTGTATGCTCGCGAAGTCCTCTCACCTGCTCAGGACGTGGACAATGAGGGTACTTGGCCACTTTTGTTCCCACAGAAGGACCTTTGCTTCCTGAAAAGGCCTGCTTTATGTAATTTTTCTCTAATCCCAGATTCCCACTTATGAGTTCTGCTAGAGTTTCTGCTAGCATCAGCAGCTGATCTATGTACCCATCCATTAAATTCCTGCAAGTATACACTTATTTAACGATGACTTTCCTGCAGATTGATGAAACTAGAAGATGAATGAAGATATGAATGACAATCACTTACTGAAACTCGGGCGAGAGATTTGTCATCCTGCTGATGTTGGAATCGGGCCGATGCCAAACGAAGAAGGAACTTTCCCAGTCAATGTTCCTGGTACTTTGTTTACCATCTAAGCTATTCACAATCCCAGAGTTAAAGAAATTGTCTTTCATGTTTTCTTCATAGTGTTGATTCACTACAGCCTTCACTTTTGCCATCAAATCTTTATTGATGTCATGGTTCTCGATCTGCAGAAAGATGAATCAAATCAAGTTAGTTTGGGCAAAAAACTGAAGGATCATTTAAGCTGATCACACCAAGTTCTCCCATTTTTACCATGAAGAAACCCCATTTCTCACAAGCTTCATGGAGAAGAGCCAAGGTGTTGCTTCTGTTTTCACCAGTAAGCTTGGAGAAGTCGATCACTGGAATCTCCATATCTGGTAGTTGCTGATCTTCTTCTTCTTTGTTTTCTTCTTTTGGATGTGTGTCTAGCGCAAGCAATTTGGCTGAATATATAGGCAAACATTGGTTAATTTCAACTTGATATTATATCATATCATAGAGTAGCCGGTACTCCTTCCGTTCCACATCAAAAGTGCATCTCAAGTTCAAATTTATAGTGGCCTGACCACGTCAACGTTATGGAACTTTTGACGCGGATCATAACACAGGGTGGGTTATATCATATCTTGTATTTTACTTAAATATGCTCTAATACGTAAATATACATGTATTATTATTATTATTTTATTTTTTTGTTTAATAAAAAAAGTTTTCAGGAAATTCTTATTACCCTTATTACCAATGTTGCCTCTCCCTACCTCTTTTTACCATTATAACAAAATTTCATCTCCTTCGCTCCATTTCACCATTGTCCCTCTCTTCCACCTTAAACCACTGCTTATCACTCACTGCCTGCTGGCTACCACCGCACGTTGCCGGAATCTCACCGAAAAGTCAGTGTTCCATCTTTTAACATGAAAGTCGAATTTGTCGCTGGAAATGTTGTCTAAATGTCTAATTTTTGGCCGGAAATGTCATTTGAAATTCGACTGATTTGAATCTCATTTTTTCCGGTGAGAGCTTTATGTCATCCTAGTTCCAAATCTTGCTGGAAATGTTGTTTGGCTTTCGTTTTCAGGAGATTAGTAGATGGGGAGGGCTAGGGTGGCTTAAATGGGCGGGAGATGAGGGAGAGGCGTGATCAGCTAAGGTCGGAAGGCGGGATGGAGATCGGGACCGAGCTGAGGATGGGTAGACGCTAAGGACGGGTAGAGGCTGAGGACGGGAGGCTGGACGGCAGGAATAGGAGGTAGCACAGGCTGAGGACGGGTTGGGGACAGCGGGGAAGATGGGTTGGGACGGTAGGTGTTCCAGAGGATGGGGGTAAATAGGTATCTAGGGTTTCTGGGTAATTAAATTAAAAATTAAAATCCAAAAATTAATTATATTAATCCGAAAATTAATTTATTATGGGAAATAATATAGATATTAAAACCCAAAAAACAATTTTTTAAAATCTGAAAATTAATTTTATTCTAGGAAATAAATTAAAAATAAAATCTGTAAATAAAATTTAAATAAATAGAATAATCTGAAAGTATTGTTTGGATTAAATTTAAAAATGAAAATAATATTAAAAAATAATTTATAATCAACCAAATTTTACAAAAATAAAGTTTAAATTTCAAAATAGGATTATGAAAATAATATTTTAATTAATTAATTTTAACGTAAATTTCGATGATAGTCTCATTTAATTATTATATTTTTAGTAAATAATAGAAAAATAATTTTTTAATTAAAAATATATAATGTTTTGTTAATAATTTGTTCTTTTATGTTATATTAACATTTCATTATACATAACTGAATAAGTAATCTTTAAGATAATAATTCTGGAAAATAAAAAATAATATTTTTAAAATTTGATTTGTAATTATTTTAAAGTAAAACTTAAAGTAAATTATTATTTAATTTGTAAATATAAAAATAAATAAATCTCTGTATAAGAAATATTGTACTCCCTCTGTCCCAGGGCAACCTGCAGAGGGAGAAATTCTTTCTCAAAATTTTAGACATGTGAAAAGTCTATTATAGCCCTGTCTTTGTCTTCTTCGTATAGCTTTCTTCTTTCTTCTTTATGTTCTTTTTCTTTCTAGTTCTTTGCAGACTGCTTCAGCTCACATCTCTTTCATTCGTGCCTCTCTTCCCCCTCTGCCTCTTTGCCTCCCTCCGCCTCCGTCCCAGAAACTTTCCAAAGCAACACTATTTTCGGTGAAAGTGGGTTCGGTAAAGTCTACAGAGGTTGGCTTAATCATGAAAATCCTCCTCCCCTGGAGCTGCAGAGCTTGAGGAGGGCGGGGAGATGGCGATTAAATGATCCTTGTTATTAATTGCGACATCGAAGAACCAATCACACAAAAATAAACTGCTCCTGGAGGAGGAGAAAGAAGAACTAGAGCTGGTGAGTCGTGGACTAGTGTGGTGAAGATGAGACTGTTGATGGTGGTGCTGGTGGAGATCGGACGATGGCGGTGATGACTCTGCAATTGGTGGTGGAGGTGAAAGTATAGAGAGCGTAGGTAAGGAGGAGGGGCGGATTCAATGATATAAAAACCCTTCTAGAGTTGAAGAGGTGGGGCGGGAACGGGTTGACCCAATGAATAGAATGAATAGAATTTTAAGTCATTAGGGGTAATCATGTCTTTTAAGATGTTGATTTTTTTCTTAAAATGGAAAGTGTGTAGATTTGTCTGAGACAGACAAAAAAGGAAAGTGTGCGGATTCAGCTGGGACGGAAGGGAGTATGTTTTGTTTAAGAATTTGTTCTTTTATGTTATATTTATATTTTTTCTATTCATAAGTAAATATGTACTTTATTATTATAACATATACGATGAAAAATTACATGAGTAGTTGAAAATGTAGTTTATTTTCTATTAAAATTTAATTTTTTCATAAGTACTTTGAAATTATGTATTACTATTTTCATATCAGATAACATTTTATTTCTATATGTGTTATTATATTTCTCCTACAATTATTGAATTGTTAAGATAATAATTATATTTCTTGTATTACAGATGAACAATGACGGCAGACTCATTGAATAAAGGTCGTTGTATACGACAAAGGGGGATTAGTGCGTCGGTCAGACAGGCGAGATGTCGCGCCATGAATTCTTTGGTCCTACTACGTGAAATTCGACATATACATATATGTTGAATTCAAAAACATCATTATAATTAGTTCATAAAAGACATCTTATAAATGATGAAAAACACCTATAATATATCCACAACTATTAATAATGGAATAAAATAAATTTATGAAATTTAAACAATCCACAACTGAATATGAAATAAAAATAAAATATTACAACTTTTAATGATGAAATAAAATATAAGCTTCTATTTAAACAACTAATAAATCATAACTTAAGCTATTAATTATTATTCATAAAATACATATTTAAACATCAATTAAATAAAAATTTACCTCTAAAGACATAAAGCTTTCAACACCAAATTTTAGAGTAAAAGAGAGCAACATTGTGTTTTTTACAGCCAAATTTATAGGACATTTATTACTGTTTTCGTAATAAATTGGGAATAAATGTGGGGAGATGGGAGGAAAATCAGATCTGGGAAAGGATAGGGGAAAAGAGATCCGAGAAAATAGAGGCAAAAGAAAAGGAGAACGGGAAAGAAGGAAATGAGAAGGAGGGAAGGAGGAAAGGAGAACGGAAAACAGAGAAGAAAGAAGGGGGAAAGGAGAGCCGGAGAAGAGAGAAAACAAAGAGAATGGAAGAGAAACCGGCCAGGGGAAGGAAGGAAAAGGTGACAAGAGTCGGGAATGGAGAGCGGAACCGGGACAAGGAGAAGAGAACGGGGCTGGGAGAAGGAAAGGAGAGCCGGAGCCGGAGAAGGAGAGGAGAGCGGGGGCCGGGGAAGGGGAAGAGAAGGAGAGCCGGAGAAGGGAAGGAGGTAGGGGCCGGAGAAGGAGAGGAGACTAGGGGTCGGAGAATGGAAAGAGACCGGTCGCCAGAGAAGGAGAGGAGACTGGGGGCTGGAGAATGGAAAGAAACCGGTCGCCAGAGAAGAGGAGGAGACTGGGCCGGAGAAGAAGAGGAGATCGGGACAGAGAAGAGAAGGAAAGTGTTCGCCGGAGAAGAAGCCTATTGCCGGAGAAGACCTTGGGTATATCACGCCGATGGGAATACTGTCGGAGAAGACGACGAGATTTCAAATTTTCACTCTGGATTTAAAAAATCAACGGTGGTGCCGACCACCGCCCGCCACCGTTGATTTTGCTGGAGGTGATTTTCGACCCGCCGCCATTGACCACCATCGGCAGCGCCGACCACCACCCGTCAGCGATTAGATAGTTAATCTAATAAATTATCATTAATTTACAATTAATTATTTGTAACTAATCGATTTCATTACTTATTTTAAATTAATACAAAAATACATAAGCATTAAAATTGTATAAAATACAGGACGTAAGTAAGTAAAATACAAGGTGTGATATAGCGATTCACATAATAAACGAGAGTTTCCACATCAAGAAGTAATATGGTCACGCGGCGGGTTTCAAATATGGTTCTGATAGCACTTTAGGACTTCAAAGTTCATTTTAAGTTCAAATTAATATGATATTATTTTTTTCATCCGTACAGACACCATAAATCCATATATTTAAACTCATTTTACTTATAGAAACACGGTACGCGTAAACTACGGTGGTGGTGGTATAGTACAAGAAAATAGTTAGATTTGAATACTACTAGTTGGAAGGGGGGACCACACCTCATTGCAAGGAGAACTATATGGTGCTTTAGGAAAAGTAAAAGGATGATTTGCTCGTCCAAATTCAGTTAATTAATTGCGGACCTGTTATTGGATGATTTTTTTATAACCTTTGACCTCCACTAGTCTGGACCATAATTCCATGTTACAGGCACAAGATTTGTCCATCCCTAATTACTTAATTAGCGCAAAAGAGCTCTTTAAAACAGGCTATTTCTTATTATGTTTGTGCTGCTCACCCCGATGCTAATCTTTCAGTTGCGACATTTGTACAATTGTCAGGTTTATTGACCAAATTTCAGCTGTTTGCTAATTAGATTCACTTCATCAAATTTTAGGTTGGAGTACTTGTTTGGTTTATAAACAACCATTTAAGATCTAATCACTCCTTCCACTTTCTTAAATTTGGCACGGTTTTTTATTTTTGGTATGTTTTAAAATATTGTCACATTTTCTCTATGGTAGAAAGTGAATCATTCGCAATTACTCATTAATATTTTTGCTTTTTTTACTCAATTATCTTCATATATTTGAACTTATAAAATAGATCTAAAGTTAGGATGCACACATAGTAAAACAAGGGAGCATCCTAAATTAAGATTATGTGCATCCAACATGAATTCAGCTAGTGCAGAGAATATTTTTTAGAATTTGATGCATAGTTCAATGTTCCTAAAGGAGGGATTCCTTGCGGAGCCTTCCACCCATCTGACTTTGATCAGTTTATGGTCAATTAGGCCTTTAATTATTGATTAACGATCTTTTAAGGAAAGAAAGGTTGCTATTACTGTTTATTTTTCTACTAGCTGGGACTTTCTTAAGCTGTAATTTTAACTGATCTGGAAATCCAGGGGCAATGTATGATACTTGCATGCTGGTTTAGGCTTCCAATGGGCGGTTTTGGATGTTCCAATTTGCCACTGGATTTTTCAGACAAGCAGACATGGTTAGATTGTGAAGATTTTTGTTGAGCACATGTATTCATAATACCATACGAAAATTAAATAATAAAAACTGAACGAACAAATAAATATGCAAGAATAATAATTTTTTATTAATCATTCATTCATACAGTTGAAAAGCTTAAATTACAAACAATCAACGCATAAATCACGTTTTTAAGTAGTCACAAAGTGATGGAGTCACGAGTAACACTCGCTGCCCTTAAAACAAATGAGTCATGTCGTGGACATCGTTCCCTAGGGTAAAATCATCGCAGGTAACAATTAACACATAAGAGTTACCTTAGATTCAAGCAAGGCCCGAAGGACTATCACCGACAAAGAAAGAAAGAAGTGAAACTCAAGTTTAGAAGAAATGAGGAACTTGAGGATGATGCAAGTTTTCTGACTGACTTAGAGGCTCTATTTATACTGCTCTAAACTAGTTGGAGTCCCACAGCGCGTTGCGCGGTATTTTTTGATAAAATTTTTTGATTTGAATAAATTTTTTTTTATATTTCAGAGATTAAGTATAAACTAAAATTAAATTCTAAATATAAAAGACTCCATCTCTTGAAAGACGGTCTTTTCATAAGGTATGGAAAGACCAAAGTTTAAAGTGCAAATTAGAATAAATAAACTTTGTTAGTCAGTCTAATATGAAATATTGTCTTTTATTTTTATTATAATAATCCGTGTACGAATTTCTCAAATAAATCAAGTAGTACTTGATTAAGTTAAAAGAATGATAAAAAAGGTAAACATTATAGTAATGAAGAGGAAATTTATTCTCAAACTAACGCAATCAATACATATCTCATCATTCTGTTAGTAAAAAAAATATGCATATCATTATTCATTAAAAAAAAGAAACTAAAATTAAAAAGATAAATATGATTCAAATTAAACTCAAAACTAAAATGGAATAGAGAAATATAATGGAATAAGGATCATCCTCGATAATGGATAAATTTTGAAACCTATGTCATCCTTCTTGTCTTTGAGTTTGGTTGCTCTTCATCTTTACTTTCAAGTTCATCTTCACTTTCAAGGCTTGACATTAAATTAAGTTGGACCTTTTTATTTCTTCCTCTTGAGTTTTTGACTATGTAACAATATAGAAACAAACTATTATCTTATTAAAAACAAATTTGTATAGCATATTGGTTTAAGAATTTACCTTTATAGATCCAACTAATATTAATCAATCAACTTACATTAATCAAATCATAAAAAAAATAATAGCTCGTGAAGTAATGAAATTGTTACGTGAGTAGAGAGGTTCGAGTGGAGAGGGTTTGAGTGGCAATGGATTCGAGTGGAGAGGGTTCGAGTGGTACTGGTCCGAGTGGATAGAGTTCGAGTGGAGAGGGTTTGAGTAGTACTGGATTCGAGTGGTACTGGGTTCGAGTGAAGAGGGTTCGGGTGTTATTGGGTTCAAGTGGAGAGGTTCGAGTGGTACTGGGTTCGAGTGAAGATCGGGTGGTGAGGGTTCGAGTGGAGAGAGTTCGGGTGGTGAGGTTCGAGTGGAGAGAGTTCGAGTCGAGATTCGAGTGGAGAGGTACAAGTGGTATTGGGTTCTAATAGAGAGGGTTCGAGTGGAAATGTTCGAGTGGTACTGGGTTCGATTAGAGAGGGTTTGAGTATACTAGGTTCGAGTGGAGAGGTTTGAGTTGAGGCGGATGGTTGATGTTTGAGGGGTGGATGGTTTGAGTGGTGGCGAGGCAGATGGTTGATGTTCGAGGGGTGGATGGTTTGAGTGGTGGTGAGGCAGATGGTTGATGGATCGAGGGGTGATGCCTCAAGGAGGATGGTTGATTGTTCCAGGACCTCGAGGGTTAATGAATCGATATAGAGGTCCGAGTGGTACTGGGTTCGAGTAAAGAGATTCGAGTGGTACTGGGTTCTAGTGGAGAGGGTTCGTGTGGTGAGGGGTCGAGTGGTGAGCGTTCGAGTAATACTGGATTCGAGTGGAGAGGTTCGAGTAGTACTGGATTCGAGTGGTACTGGGTTCGAGTGAAGAGGGTTTGGGTGGAGAGAGTTTGGGTGGCGAGGTTCGAGTGGTACTGGGTTCGAGTAGAGAGGGTTCGAGTGGAGAGGGTTCGAGTGGTACTGGGTTCGAGTGGAGAGGGTTCGAGTGGTACTAGGTTTGAGTCAAGGGGGTTCGAGTGGTACTGGGTTCGAGTCGAGAGGGTTCGAGTAGAGAGGGTTCAAGTGGTACTGGGTCCAGCGAAGAGGTTTGAGTGGTACTGGGTTCGAGTGGAGAGGTTTGAGTCGAGGCGGATGGTTGATGTTTGAGGGGGTGAATGGTTTGAGTGGTGGCGAGGCGAATGGTTGATGGATCGAGGGGTGATGCCTCAAGGAGGATGGTTGATTGTTCCAGGACCTCAAGGGTTAATGAATCGATGGAGAGGTCCGAGTGGTACTGGGTTCGAGTAAAGAGGTTTGAGTGGTACTGGGTTCGAGTGGTAAGCATTCAAGTGGAGAGGGTTCGAGTAGTACTGGATTTGAATGGTAATGGGTTTGAGTGGTACTGGGTTTGAGTGGTACTGGGTTCGAGTGGTAGGGAGGCCTCGAGGCGAATGGTTAATGTTTGAGAGGTGGATGGTTCGAGTGGTGTCATGGTGGATGTTCAAGAACTGATGGTTTAGGGGGTGGTGGTTCCAGGAATGGATGGTTGGTTTTCGAGGGATAGATGGTTCGAATGGTGGTGTCGTGGATGGTTCGAGGGGTATATGCCTCGAGGGGGTCATGGTTTGAGAGCTAATGTAGATGGTTTGACGCTTTCAATGGTATTCTCTCTTGAGGATTGGTGTACCCTCGAGGGCTGGTGTACTCTAAAGGGTGGATGTGTGACCTCTCGAGGGGTGGTGTACCCTCGAGGGCTGGTACACCTCTCTCGAGACGTTGATGGTGTACCCTCGAGGGGTGGAAAGATTCGAGTGGAGAAGTTCGAGTGGTGAGGGTTCGAGCACACCTTCCACCCCCTCGAGGGTACGCTATCAACGTCTCGAGAGAGGTGTATCAGCCCTTGAGGGTACACCACCCCTCGAGTGGTCACACATCCACCCCTTTAGAGTACACCAGCCCTCGAGGGTACACCACCTCTTGAAAGAGTATACCACTGAGAGCATCGAACCATCCACATTAGCTTTTGAACCATGACCCACTCGAGGCATATACCCCTCGAACCATCCACGACACCACTATTCGAACCACCTATCCTTCAAACACCAACCATCCATGCCTAGAACCATCACCTCTCGAACCATCAGTTCTTGAACGTTCACCACGCCACCACTCGAACCATTCACCTCTCGAACATCAATCATTTCGCCTCAAGGCCTCCCTACCACTCGAACCATCCACCCTTTCAACATCAACCATCCGCCTTGAGGGGTGTTGATTTGAGACATCTCCACTCGATTCATTAACCCTCTAGGCCCTGGAACCATCAACCATCCCCCCCGAGGCATCAACCCTCGACTCAAACCTCTTCACTCTAACCTCTACTCGAACCCTCACCACTCAAACCAGTACCACTTGAACCCTTTCCATTCGAATCCTCAATTCGAACCCTCACCACTCGAACGCTCACCACTCGACCCCTCACCACTCAAACCCTCACCACTCGAACCCTCTCCTCTCAAACCCAGTACCACTCGAACCTCTTTACTCGAACACATTACCACTCGAACCCGGTACCACTCGGACCTCTTCATCGATTCATTAACCCTCGAGGTCCTGGAACATCAACCATCTTCCTCGAGGCATCATCCCTCGATCCATCAACCATCATTCTCGCCACCACTCAAACCATCCACCCCTCGAACCTCAACCATCCGCTTCGACTCAAACCTCTCCACTCGAACCTAGTACCACTCGAACCTCTCTGCTCGAATCCAGTACCACTCAAACCCAGGACCATTCGAACCCAGTGTCACTCATACCCAGTACCACTCGAACCTCTCCACTCGAAACTCTCCACTCGAGTGGGGGGGTCGAGTGGTGAGGGGTTGAGTGGGTTATGACTTATGACCATTAAAAAGTGCAGCATTAGGACATGTTAAAGACAAACTTACAGTAAAGAACCAACAACTGAGAAAGCAACTTCATAACAAAACCAACATATCTAGTTTACAATGTGATTACATGAGGTTAAAATGGACAAAAGAGCAAAAACTTCAAACGTACAAAGGGATTGTCCAAAACAATATTCATGTTTTCTGGAAACTGAAGTCTTGAAAACACCAAAATTGGCAGATAATAATGAAGCTTTAAACTTACAAACTGATCAGCATACCTTCTATGACCAATAATCATCAACCTAATTTAGCAATGAAGCTGTTGTATTCTGATCAAACGGACAAATTAAGTACCTTATTCTAAATAGTTGGTCTTTGCACTATAGATTCAACCATAAAAATAAAAAAAGAGCTCAACAACTGACCATATGGCAAAACCAGCAAGATAAACTGGCCCAACTAACAGCATACCACAAAACAAAAACTAATTATAATTACATGTATACAACTTATGATTGTGAAAGTTCAACCCAGTTATAATTTTTTTAAAAAAACAACAATAAAATGTGGCATGGACTTGTCTTTCAATTTATAGAATGGCAGAGAAAGAGCACTTAGTTGGCAACAAATCCATAAACCGACACATTAAATTCTGATCATTTTCATAAACCACATTTACTTTTTCGAGGAAACTAAGACTGAAATGTGGATATGTGAAAGAAACCACAGTAGAATAAGCCGTCTAACTCACTTATACAGAAAAAAGTTGAGATATTGTAACAACTATCGAGCACGGAGAATAACTAAAGTCCAGCAATGACCAGCTTGTAGAACAGTACCTTCAATTAAGTTTTTTACAAATCTGACACAAGAAATATAAAAATATGGCAATGAAACATTCAAATTCAAACACTTATAAGCTATTCTTATGAATGTAATGAACAAGCAAAGATCCCCAAGTTGATGAGCAAACTTTAAGTAGTTAAACTAAGCAGGGAAGAATGAATCTTATAAAATATTAAATAATGACTTACTATTAAAAAATTCTTCAAGTGCCTTCCAGCAGCAAATTCACGCGACACAACAAGAGCAATGTTAATCTCAGCTCTCAGGACAACAACAGTCTGAACAAATGGCTCCTTTGCTAGACAAACTACTGGAATTCGTGGAGGGGATCTGCACACAAAGTACAAAACCATTGATACAAAAACTAAAATATACCATAACATCTTAAAACTACAAAGAAAACTATGAAAAATTGGGATACAACACAACCAAGAAATTAAAAATCAGATTTTTAGAAAGCCATTGCCTTTCCGAGTAGCTTGATTAGTTTTGTGTGAACCAAGTATGCATAAATAGGAAATAAAAAGGCACGCATGCACGATTAATCAAACTGATAGACACCTCATGAACATCATAGGGAGTTATCATGCATTATGTATATGGAGTCAATAAAATAAGAGATGCAATCAAATAATTATATAACTATACCAAACCTTCATAACTATATCCGAAGAATCTAAGTTAAAAACTATATCAAAGTGAGGATGTATGTTTTTGCTGCGGGTCATTTGCCTCAACATCTTGATGCAAATCACTTTAATTTATTATAAATTTCTTCCATCAAATCAGTCTAACAACGCCCAAAACGTCTAAGCTAATGATTCTCAATCACAAAGTCAACAAACTAAAGTAGAGAGAACACAAAATCAAATACTTCCACTATAAAAGAACCATCTTAGTAAAAATAAAAAAATTGAAATCAGAGTTTTTCAAAAAAAAATCCATAAACAATACCCGGAGAGAAGAAAATTTTGTATGTTGGGAAGCATTCTATGTTAAGGTGACAACCAAATTTTAGGAACATACTGAATGTTTTAAATACCTTTTCTCTTGCAAAAGCCTCGACTCCATCAACACAGTCTGTTAACGAGTTTAGTTTGCAGTCACTAAACATGGGTATTTGTGAACACTTTTGTTTGGAATACTGCTCAACTCCGCAAGCACTACAATCAGTAAACAAAAGCTACATAATAAGGTCCTAATCTTCAAGTGTAATCAGATGACTATTCTGTTACACCCACTACACTTGTAAACAAACACAATACTTAACATTTTCAAGTAAAACTACTAACCAGATAGATGCCACTACGATCAGGATTTTTCAAGCAAAATTACTATCTAAGTAAATGCTACTCCGATCAGGTAACATCCAACTAAGTTCAACTGTTCCCCTAACAAACCCTTCATTTTCCATATTACAACAGTATGTTCAACTCATTACATACACTCTTAGATCACGGGACTGCATCCAGTATAACTATATACTAATGGACTGCAGATTAGCACAAAAGTTCTATCAAATACAATGCGCAAAAGCACAAGTAGTAAGAACAGAGAAACAACACAAAACAACACAAACATACCAAACTTTGTTGAAGATAAGGCAGGGAGGCCAAAGATTTCACGCTAATGGCATCCCATTCAAATGCGACCTTGAATAGGAAGAATATAGCAACGGCCTGGAACTGGAAGAATTCCTCGAACTCGAACTTGAACAGTACCAATAAGGGGCTAAAAATCTCCTCCGCCACGTCGGAAATGACGTGGTTATCACAATACAGCAACTGCGAATCCACGAATCTACCATCTGCCGCTTTTCCAGCCACGGGAAATTCATCACCATCAACAACATCTTCGAGAACCAAAAAATTCTACTTGAAGAAAACAACTCCTGTGAAGAAAGAGGGAAAATTTTGCAATAGAGAAGAAGATGAGAAAGAAACAATGAATTAGAAGATGGAAAAATGGTGCCATTTTTGCAAAGTAAGGATGTCAATAAATTACTTCAATAGCCTTGGTTGACAGACAAAAAACAAAGAATATCTATTATAGGGTGCTTGGGAAGACCCTAATCATGGAAACGTGATATTGTGATGTTCTATAATTAGAGAAGAATATTCTCCAATCACCAACTCACCAAATCCGAGACATTCCATGAATACTCTAATCAAATCTGCTGGAAATGGAAGAAATATTTGCACAAATATTCTTCAGTGTATTAAACATGGTAAAACGCGTATTTATTTGAGACAAGATATCTCACAAAATATGAAAGTATTTCGTTCTTATATCTTAAGAATTACACACAAGCTATTCCATATATACTATGTGGTTGGGCATTCCAGAGACTTCCACGCGGTCCATACACATTTTGGACAGTCCAGAGAAAAATTACTCGGGGCTAATTTCCGCCCATTTTTCCTCTTTCAAGAGTGACATTTCAAACATCCCTATCTCATTCACTCTTGATCCGTTTTGAGAGTTTAACTAGTCAATTTTATAGTACTTGGGAGGATAACCCTAAAATGACATCTACTGACCCAAAATCTATTCGGGTCCCACTCAAAACGAAGCCCGAAAAGTTGATAAATTTCAACCTTTTAACCATCATTTTCCAACAATCCCCCACATGAATATATATTGATGTATGAATTAGAACAATCACATCAGACACGGAGTTTGACTTAGTGATAGATTCATTTCGATGACATAGATGCTGCATATGATTGGTAGGTGTCACCATTTGAACTTTTCCTTGAGAGAGTACACTTACCCCACTGGTTAGGAAGTAGATGCGATGTCCTTGAACTTCCTCCACCGCTTGTGTGAACGACAATGCACTTCCCACAAACATCTTTCCTAGCCCTTGCGCTTTCCTCAGTTGTGTCCATTAATCAGGCCATGTCCACGCCTAGTTCTGTAAGGTTTCTAAAGAATTGCGTCCCAACAATTCCCTTTCGAACTAGCCACACTTCTCGCTTACATAGGTGATTCTTGGCGTAAGAGTAGTTTCGTAAACTATTCGCTCTTTCAAGTACTACACACTCGATGCCATGAATCATTAAAGCAACTTAGCTTAACCTCCATTCACATTACTGTTTCTTCATCGTACGAATAAGACAGGAGGTATGAAACCCCCACAGTGATTGCGATAGGCCTTTGCAGTTTAGTTGTCCCTTTGAACCTAGATCTTTAGATCTCCAGTCACATAGGTTGGGTGTCTACGTACGTAACCCATCATTTAATGGACTTCAGTCCCATTCATCTCGATGATGTTTCAACCACTTCTCGATTCAACCCTTTAGTCAAGGGATCGGCTATGTTGTCTTTCGACCTTACATAGTCAATTATGATCACTCCAGTTGAGAGAAGTTGTCTTATGGAACTATGTCTCTATCGAATATGACAAGAATTCCCATTATAGAGCATATTCTAAGCCTTTCTAATAGTAGATGCACTATCACAATGTATACATATGGCTAGCACAAGCTTCGGTCATCTAGGAATGTCCTTTATGAATTGAAGGAGACATTCGGCCTCCTCACCCGCCTTGTCTAAGGCAACAAAATCAGATTCCATCGTGGGTCGAGTAATAACCATTTGTTGAGAGGACTTCAACGAGACTGCTCCTTCACCTAGTGTAAATACATACCCACTAGTGGATTTCAGATCATTTATACGTGTATCTAGTTTGCATAATTGTATCCTTCAACTACAGTTGGATAACTCGAATAATGTAGACCATAATCACAAGTAAAACGTAGATATCTCAGTACTCTAGTTATCGCTTTCCAGTGAGTCATATTGGGGTTACTTGTGTATCTACTCAACCTACTTACAATGTAGGCAATGTCTGGTCTACTACAACTCATCAAGTACATCAGACTTCCAATGACTCTCGAGTACTCCACCCGATTAATAGCCTCATATTTGTTCTTTCGTAGATTCAAATCTGAATCTATTGGAGTCATCGACACCTGTGAGTCATTCTTGTTGAATTTCTCAAGGATTTTATCTACATAATGAGATTGGGTTAAGGTGATTCCATCAGAGTTTCAGATAATCTTTATCCCTAAGATCACATCCTCCAATCCCATATCCTTCATGTCAAAATGAGAATTCAACATGTCTTTGGTAGATTTGATCATCTTTTCATTACTACCCACAATGAGCAAGTCATTTACATATAAACATAGGATTACATATCCATTTTCCGTGTCTTTCACGTAGACGCACTTATCCCACTCATTCGTTTTGAAACCATTAATAAGAACGACATGGTCAAACTTCTCATGCCATTGCTTTTGTAATTGTTAGAGGCCATACAATAATTTCACCAACTTGCAGACTTTTCCTCCTTGACCGGGAGTCATAAACCCCTCAGGTTGCTTCATGTAAATTTCTTCCTTTAAATCTCCATTCAAGAAGGCAGTCTTCACATCCATTTGATGAACCTCAAGCTTACGCAATGCGGCGATAGAAAGTATCATTCTAATGGAGCTTATTCTCATGATCGGAGGATAAGTATCAAAGTAGTCAAGACCTTCCTTTTGTCTATAACCTTTGATTACAAGTCTCGCTTTATACTTGTCAATCGAGCCATTTGTTCTCATCTTCCTCTTGAAGATCCATTTGTAGCCCAGTGGTTTACACCCCGAAGGTAAGTCCACTAGCTCCCAAGTATGATTATGTAAAATCAAGTCGATTTCGCTTTTGATCACTTCTTTCCACATAGGCCCTTCAGACAAATTCACAGCTTCTTTATAGCTTTGTGGCTTGCTTTCAAGAATAAATGTTAGATAATCATGACCAAATGATTTTTCGATCCTAATCCATTTACTTTGTCTAGGTTCATCCACTTCCTCCTCTTGATCCTCAAGATTGTCAAGAATTACTAAGTCTTCGTCTAGTGACTCAATGGCCATCTTCAACGATTCGGCCTTTTCCTTGGCAGGGAACACATCCTCAAAGAAATTTACATTTCTTGATTCCATGATCGTGTTCTTGTGAATCTCGAGATGATGAGATTCATGTACAAGGAAGCGATAAGCACTACTCTAATGTGCATATCCTATAAAGATACAGTCAACCATTTTAGGTTTGATCTTTAACTTCTTGGGAGGTGGGATCAACACCTTCGCAAGGTACCCCCACATTTACAGGTATGTAAAGGACAGTTTCGTGCCTTTCCACAACTCATGGGGAGTTGTTTTCTCATCCTTACAGGGTATCTTATTCAAAAGATAGTTGGTCATAAAAATAGCCCCCCCACATGCTCTGTAGCAGCCCAGAACTTATCTACATCGTATTCATCATCTCCTTAAGAGTGCACTTTTTACGCTCAGCCATACCATTAGATTGAGGCAAGTATGGGGCAGTGACCTCGTGAATAATGCCATGTTTAGAACAATAGTCCCTAAATGGCTCTACATATTCACCTCTACGGTCACTTCTGATGACTTTGATCTTCTTATGAAGTTGATTTTCAACTTCCATTTTGTAGAGAAAAAATTTCTCAATTGCCTCATCTTTGCTTTTCAGCAAGTACACGTAACAGTATTTTGTGTAATCATCCACGACGGTGATGAAATACTTGTTACCTTCTCTTATTTGCAAGAACTTGAGATCACAAATATCGGTATGTATCAACTTAAGAGGTTTCATGTTTCATTTAACTTGTTTGAAAGACGTTTGAGTCATCTTAGCTTCAATACAAGTTTCACACTTATTATTTGCATCAATTTTCATGTTAGGTATGTTCTCCATGTTAATTAATCTTCTTATCGAATCATAATTAATGTGTCCTAGTCTACCATGCCATAAATTGGAAGACTCAATCATGTAAGCAGAAGAAGAAGCATTCATTTCATCTTTCTTAGGAGGTACAACCATGGTGTTCAACTTGAACATACCATCTAGCTCATAACATTTTCCTACAAACATACCTTTCTTTGACAAGACTAACTTATCAGACTCAAACACTAGCCTAAAGCCATACTTGAACAACACAGAACCAGACACAAGGCTCATGCGAATGTCTGGCACATACAAAACATTCTTCAAACTCAACTCCTTCCCATGCATTATCTTCAGCACCATAGTGCCACATCCTTTCACCATGGAAGTTGCAGAGTTGCCCATGTAGATGGTCTCTCCATCTTCAATTGCCTTGAAGTTTGAGAACACTTACTTGACAGAGCAGATGTGCTGAGTAGCACCAGTGCCGATCCACTATTCCTTTGGATTGGAGTCCACCATGTTGACTTCATAAATCACAGCACATAGATCAATGTTATTCACATATTGTACAACATTTTCAATCATGTGGCCTCATTCTTGGAATTCTTTGGCTCGGAGGACTTGTGGCCAACGAGGTTGTAGTTGTGGCACTTGCCTAGTAACTTTGACTTCTTCAAAACTCCACCCTTAGCTCCCAACTTGGATCCTTTCTTTCCCTTGTGCTTCTTTGACTTGGATCTCCCACCAACCTCTACGAGATTGGCTCTTTCTACAGGCACAGATCCACTTATTCTATTTTCAGAGATGCGGTTGTCCTTCTTAACACAAAGCTTTTGGATCACATCCCTCATGGTTATCACATTTCGCTTGTGTTTCAGATAACTCTTGAAATCCTTCCAACTTGGAGGCAACTTCTCGATGATGCAGTAGACTTAGAGAGTCTCGCACATCGTCATCTCCTCAGCTATCAGCTCATTAATCATTATTTGAAGCCCTTGAGTCTGACTGACCACAAACTTGGCATCAACCATCTTGTAGTCGAGGAACTTGCCAAAGATCCACTCCTTGGATCCAAGAGTTTTCGACAACACCTTAGGAGGCTCCTTCACCTGATACGCATTCCAAATGGCGTCTTGAAGGCTAGTCAAAATGAGGTTGCAACAGATATACTCCTTAGATTTCCACTCCACCGCAACATTTTGAACTTCATCAGTGCTTTTCTCATCCACAACTGGACGATATTCATGAATGTAACATTCCAAGCCCATAGTGGACAAGTACAAGAGCATCTTCTGTTGCCACATCTTGAAGCTCATACCATTATTGAACTTCTCAGATTTCTCAACATGAGGAACAACCACAAGAGGCGTCGCCTCAGGGGTAGTCTTAGCAGCGTCATTGTTTGACATGGTTCTGTGATTCGCAAAAAACCAATTACGTTCGAAAACAATTTTAAATGGTTCAAAACTTAAAGCTACAATTTTGATCAACGTAGCATGTAAGTGAAGCATTCAATTCGAGAAAACATGCATAATTGACCCTTACGACATGCATTCATAGTTGTGGCATTCAATTCTCTAAACAATGACTACTGCATGCAAATTGTTTACAAATCCTTGCATGTATAACCATACATGTAATCACACAACTAATTAAAGTGCATAATAACACATGCATGCTATTTTCAAAAGCCATACCAAAATTACGCATGCTGTAGATAACAAATTAAGAATGCAGTATTGTATGATATTTTTTTGAAAATCATATCTTAAATTAAGCATGCAATTAATTGCTGTACGACATGCAATATTCTCTTAAAATTGACTACGGCGTGAAATATTCAGCATGCAAATATCTAGAAAATTCTTTACCAATTTATACATGCATAACCAATTTATCGCATGAAAAAATTTCACTACAATCACATATGCAATCATATATAGGGCATACAAAAATATTTCATACCGAAAGCAATTTCTCAATTCGAATAACATAGGATATCATCATAATGTGTTAATCGGCATACAAATTTTTGCATCAATATAGCTCAATAAAAAAATCGTTCGTTTCAAGACTGTTGAGCATATATATTGATAATACTATGCGAAAATTAAATAATAAAAATTGAACAGACAATTAACATATGCAAAAATAAAAATCTTTTATTAATCATTCAAGCATACAGTCAAAAAGCTTAAATTACAAACAATCAAAGCATAAATCACGTTTTCAAGTAATCACAAAGTGATGGAATCACGAGTAAACACTCGCTGCCCTTGAAACGAATGAGACCCATTGTGGACATCGTTCCCTAGGGTAAAACCATCGCAGGTAACAATTAATACATAAGAGTTGTCTGGGATTCATGCAAGGCCCGAAGGACTATCACCGACAGAGAAAGAAAGAAGTGAGACTCAAGTTTAGAAGAAATGAGGAACTTGAGAATGGTGAGAAATTTCTGATTGACTTAGAGGCTCTATTTATACTGCTCTACGAGACCCTAAACATGAAAACGTGATATTATGATTTTCTATACTTAGAGAAGAATATTCTCCTATCACCAACTCACCAAATTAGAGGCATTCCATGAATACTCGAATCAAATCTGCTGGAAATGGAAGAAATATTTGCACAAATATTCTTCAGCATATTAAACATGGTAAACCACGTATTTATTTAAGACAAGATATCTCACAAAATATGGAACTATTTCATTTTTATCTCTTTAGAATTACACACAAGCAATTCCATACATACTATGCGGTTGGGCCTTCCAGAGACTTCCACGAGGTCCATACGCATTTTGGACAGTCTAGAGAAAAATTACTCGGGGCCAATTTTCGCCCATTTGTCCTCTTTCAAGAGTGACATTTCAAACATTCATATCTCAGTCACTCTTGATCCATTTTGATAGTTTAAATAGTCGATTTTATAGTTCTCGCAGAGGAAAACCCAAAAATAACATCCACTGGCCCAAAATCTATTTGGGTCCCACTCAAAACAAAGCCCAAAATGTTGACAAATTTCAACCTCCTAACCATAATTTTCAAACAATTTTATACTCTTAAGGCCTTTTAAATAAACCCCCTCCCCCCCACACACACACACAATGGAGTTTTATGTGATTTCATAAGAAACTGGTCCTTAGTTTCTTGGGCAACCAACCGGTTAAGGAATTGGTTTTTATGTGATTTCAACTTTTAATTCAACCTTTTATAAAAAAGCATTAATAGGGTTGATTAGAGAAGTAAATTGTTAGAAAAAAGGGGGAGGGGTTGGTGGTTTCAAGTAAAAAAATACACTACTATTCCCCTAAAATATGAAAGATGTGTAAGAGAGACATTAGAAAACAAATCATCACAATAATGAAAATATGCCAATCTTAGGATGGATGTATTTGGTGGATTTGTGTTTTTAAGCAAAACTGACAGATTCTGGCTTATTCTAAAAGTCTAGGGTAATCGTTTTGTACTTTTGCTCTAAAAATGCCTCATGCTTCTAAAATAAGCACTTTTTCAAAAATGTTTACCAAACATTAAAAAATGCTTAGTGGTATATGCCACACCTACTCAGTCCCAGTCAAACAAAATCTGGCATTATAATCACCTCGTAGGAACGGAATGGCTCGCCAAGCACGCATCACACCTCGCTCGAGAGTAATCAACCCCAAGAACAGTGGAAAATGACCAATCACCACAGACATCCTCCGCTAAGCAACACTCTAGGAAGGAGAGAAAGCACAATGCGTGGATCACTATGGCACGATTCAACTTCTATAAATAAGAAAAAATGGAGGCAAACCAAGTATGTAACTTCCGACTAAGGAAATACCAATAACAAAGACAACCCTAACTTGGGTGTCTGAGCTTTCTTCCGAGAGACGCCCTCTGAAACATTCTTGCAGATGTTCGAAGATGCTGGGCTATCTGTGCCAATTTTGGGAACTATATTTACTTTTAATGACCCCCCCCCAACACCCACATCACTTAGCTTATAAGTAAAACACATATAACCCACATCAAACACGCCTTTAATAGACCGGTGGGAATAATCACTTTGTTATCTATTATCGACACCGTAATTTTTAATAAAAATTAAACATGTAAAAGTAATGAGTGATATTGATACTAATGGTTATAAATTAAATCAAATGGTGCATAGTAATTTTTTTGAAGCAAATAGTAGGACACTTATATTATAACATGGTGGTCAGGACCACTGATTACATTATGTGCTAGGTTGTGGCCATTTGTTACATTGGTACTTTCATTACATGCACATTAGTGAATACCATTGCTAACATTACTATACTCCTAACTAGTCCCTTAAGTCCTGGTGGGACGTTTAAGAAGTTGTGGATGTGGTTTAGAGCCATTTCACAGTCATTCTGCAGCCATATGCTTGTTGCCGATCTTTGCCTTGCGCTTGCTATCGTTTCATGTATGACAGCTAGCTCCGCTTGAATAGCCAAAAGTGCCTGAAGGGAACGTTTACCTTGCCATGTACCTTTATTGACACCCCCCTTGTGCACACCATGCTGCCACTGGCTTTTTGTCTTATGTTTGGAATGTTGCGTTAGTGTTAAGGTGTGTCCAGTTCATGTATTTGTGATTTATCTATCCTTTCTCTGTGTGCCAAATTAACTGGATGTCACCCACTCTTTCCCTTTTTGTCTCTTTGTTCGTACTCTGGACATGTTAATTTACCATGTGATCTAGGTGCAATAGATATGAGTTAGGGTCTGATGTTGGTCGTTGTTCCGCCCGATCCCTTTGGTGGTCCTCTGTTTGAACCGTATTGACGATCGCAAGTATTGTTTCGACTGAGGGTTTGTGTTACTCTATTGCTTCCTTATTCCTTGCGCACCAAATTTCCCAAATGAAGATGTCTTCTTTTTGCGAAGCAACCTTGAACCACTCCCCTAGCCACTCCTTAAACTGAAGGGGTTGTTCTCGTCCAGAGTCAAAACCTAGCCTTGATGACCTCCATAATCTTCTTGAGACTTCACATTCTAGGATCATAGTGAGGGGTGTTTCCAAATCTGTGTTGTACACTTGGCAGATGGGAGATACCTCAATTCCTTTCACTCTAAGGGCGGGGCCTGTCGGCACTGCATTTAGCACTAGTCTCTAGACTAGGATTTTCACTTTTTCTGGAGTCCACGAGTGCCAAAGTTTCTTCCAAAAATTTTGGTCCTCCCCTGGGGCTTGTACCGTGGTTGAGCTAAATGGTTTCTATATCATCTTTGTGTTGCAAGCTTCATGGTAGCCATTTTTCACAGTATACTTGCCTAGCCAATCTTTGTCCTAAAATTTATAATCCATTTGACCGAGGGGGATAATGAGATGTGAACTCCAGTCATTTATCTTTGGCTCGAAGAACATTCTTAGAAGTGGCATCCTCCATTTCTTTATTGACCTAGAAACCAAGTTGGGGTATGAGTTGATACTCGTACCTTATCGAGTTTCTGTGGTTTGAGATCCATTATTCCTGGATGTGTATATCGCGGCCATCTATCACTTGTCATTTGAGTTCAATCTTGATTAGGCATTGACCTTATAGGATGCCGCTCCATCCCTACGTTGATCCTTTTTTTGGCTTGGTGTCTAGAAAGCCCTCCTTACTGCAATACTTGTTGATGAACATTTTTGGAGAAGAAAAAATCATTGTATGTAATCATCTTTCATGCTAACTTTCCTAGCATAGAATGGTTCATCTATTATGTGGATCTCCTCCCTAGAACCTCTTGACACTTGATTGGCATATGGATTTCCATGACTTCTAATGTATCCCTCTCCCATCCATGTCCTCAGTCCAGATGAATCTAGCTAAGTGGCAATCTATGTCCTTTGCCACTGTGAATGGTATTCAGAATGTGCTAAGTGTGTAATATGATGTGGATGTGAAGACGTGCTTATTGAGGGTTACCCTTCCTATGACTGATAGATCTCCTAACGTCAGTTAGCTATCTTTGACCTGAATCTCCGTGCTAGATTCCCAAAAATCCTCACTTTTGTGCCTGTGATGTCTATATCATGGCCGAGGAACTTATCTTTCAGAAGGTCTTCAAACACTCTGAAGGTTTGATGGAGCCATTCTTTGGTGATTGGGTCTGTGTTCAAGCTGACAAGTAGCGCTGGCTTTTGAAATTTCATTCATTGGCCCAAATATGCCGCAATACGTTTAGGGTTTTCACCAACTTTTTGGATCCCCTTCCGGATATGTTGAAGAAGATAATATAGTCATCTACAAACATAAGGTGTAATACTGGTTGGACCAATCTTTCGTATCTTGACTCCCGAGCACAGCTCTTGAAAGTTTTTTGATGCTACCATGGAGCAGAACGTTTCCTGGCATATTACAAAGAGGAAGGGTGACAACGGGCACCCTTGGTGTAGTTCTTGATTTGGTTTGAATGGGTTGAGTTCGTTTCGTTGAACTTTATAGAGTATGACACAATTATCACACACTTCATGACCCACCCTATCCATTTGGTTGGGAACCTCATCCATCTCATCATATGTTCAAGGAAATCCCAAGATACTCGATCATATGCCTTGCTCATGTCAATTTTCATTGCTTCCACTGCTTGTTTCCCAGATTTCTTTTTGCGAACATGTTCAATAACTTCACGAGCTACGAGGTAGTTCTCAACAATTAAGCTTCCTTAAACAAACGCCGATTGATTATCAGATATCAAGAGGTTTGTGACCCTTTTAATTTTTATAGCTAGAACTTTGTGTATGATCTTGTACGTGACATTGCACAGATTGATCGGACGTAAGTAGGTTGGTTCTTTCAAAAAAATATTTGGGATTAGGATGAGTGTTTTGTGATTCGACTCTATTGGCATTGACGTGGTTAAGAAAAACCCATAAACTACTTCCATAACCTCGTCCTCTACCTCTGACTAGTAGTGTTGGTAGGATCCCAGGAAAGGCAATCTGGATCTGGTGCCTTCCATATGGCCTTTTGAAAGATTGCTTCTTTGATCTCCTATGGGGTGACCTGACTTTCCAGTTGTCTCTGTTGGTTTATTCCTACCCCCATTTTTATAAGCTCTAAAATATCCTGCATGGTTGCTTGTTCGAAAGTATTTGCTGGCATAAATGACTCATTCACAAATACCAAACTTACATGGTTTTAGACCATCAACTATAGATCATAGGAATTTGCTATCCACTATCCCTCCTCATTCTTGATCTGTGGTATGTAATTCCTTCCTTTCCTTTTTTGCACCCATTGGTGGAAAACTTTGGTGTTTCTGTCTCCTTCCTTCAACCATATTGATTTTTCTCTTTTCTTCCAGTAATCCTCCTGTAGTGTTAGGAGGTTATCAAGCTCTGCTCTTTTGTCATCCATTCCGTCCGCTTCTTTTTATCTCTGCTTGGTGCCCATTTGTTCTTTCACCCATTTAATACTGTAATCCAGTTTGCTGACAGTCTCGTTGACCTAGTTGTGCAACCTTGTGGTTATGTCTTGCACCTTCATATTGAAAACTTTTTGGGTGGTGTGGTGATATCCGCTTGCTCTTGTCTCTCCACCTCATCTGGCTCTATTGTGTTGACCGGTCTCCAGATGCATTGCAACAACTCCTTGGTTTGGTTGTACCTTACCCAGAAGGACTTAAACCTTCTTCTTGCGGGCTTATTAGGCTCTTTTCTCCTTGGATGTGTGTTTAGCGTGAGTGCCTTATAGTCCAATCTCTTGATCGTGTGGTTTGTGAGGCAATGTGTTCTTAATTTTGTCATCCATGGTGGGTTAGTGAAAGCCCGGTCTAGGTGCTCCATAATCAATTCATTTCCTTTCCTATAGTTTGACCACGTGAACCATTGACTTTTATTTCTGAGCTCCTTCCGGTTTCCTGTGGTTAGTAGCATGTTCGGGTCTTCTGCATCCCTAGGCTAATCAGTTTCCATCTTGATTTGTCTTCTCCATCTAGTACCTAATTGAAATCTCTCATTAAAAGTATTGTAGGTTAGTGTGCTAAAGGACCGCATGTATGCTCTCCCACACTGGTTTCCTGAATTTCTTCTCTGGTTTCCCATACACAAGGATCAACATCCATTCATGGCCTTCGACGGTTGTTATCTTACTATATACAACATGTGGGCATTTTTTTGCTACCATTACTACAATATCCTAGGACCTGGCTATGCACAAGCCTCCGCTTGTCCCAACTGCATCTACTTCCTAATTGCTAAAGTACAAGTTACTTAGCCACTTTCTAACTCTATTTAGTTTCCATTAAAAATAAAATATTGGGGTTATACATGTTGACATAGTTGTTGAGCACCTTAACTATCAGAGCATGCATTAGTCTTCTGTAGTTCCTGCTCAGTATATTCATATACTTCTTGGTGGTTGTTCCGGACCAACCACTGAAGTACCACACATTTGTTCATCTCATGACTGCATGACTGTCTGGATCCAATGTCATATTCTTGCACCAGCAATTACCGATTTGCCTTGTTCAATACCAAGTGTGGGGTTAATCTCTAGAAACTTGGTAATTGTCTTCTGGACCCGCTCTTCTTTAGATTCTCCCACATACCTCTTTTTATAAAAGCCCACTGAATTGCATCCCTGTGGGGGTGTGTTAAGTTGATTCTGTCGGGGTTATGTTGAGCTCCCGTTGATGGGGTATCCTCCTGCTCCGAGCTCTGGCCCTCTTGCATAGTATTTTCCTATCTTATCTTCAACATCCTAACTCTTTACATGTTCTTTTCAATCAAAAGTCTGGTGGTATTATTGATTTTGTTGGTGTGAGCCTAGCTTTGCTATTCCTCCCCAAGACTTGGATGACTGTCTTATAATTTCCTTGGACTCTGATTTCTGAGAAAATAGGGATTGTGTACTCATTTTTGGAATACATCGGGGTGACCGTTTCTTCACATTTGTCGAATAAACCTAGTCCATCCTCCATGCCCCAGGTCCCACTCCCTTCACATGAGTTATTGAACTCATAGTCTTGACATGTTTCCCCTTTGACTTCATTGTTTCCTCCGCTGATATGCCTACACTCTCATCTCCTCCTGTTGCCGAGTTTAAATGATCGCCGCTGGCGTTTGAATCCTCACCTAAGCTTCCCTCTTTCTCCCCACCTACCCCAGTTTTTCCGTCAAACCAAGCACTCCCTATGTGGCCGCTCCGTCCTTCATTTGCCAAATCTCGATGTCGAGATTTGTCGGTTATCGAGATTTGTCGGTAACAGGAGAGGAATGTTTGTCATAATTGGGTTCGGCGACAGAAGAGAGGAAAGATTTTAGGGTTTTTGGGTTAAATTTCGGGAATAGAAAAAAGAGAATCAAACGAAGGCGGCATGCGGTGAACGTCAAAGAATACATGGTTTAACAATTATGCTTTCCTTTATTAGTTGGTAAAGTCTTGGAAATACATGGTTTAATTAGAATAATAAAATTGTTGCATTCATAATTGTTTTAAATTATATTCATTTCTCTGCATAAAATTAAACAAAATCAAAACATAAATTTTATTTACTGGCCAACATATACTAAAAAGTATGTCTCTTGAAAGACCATTTTTCTATAAGCTATGGAAAGATCAGGGACTCAAGTGCAGTTTTAATATAAAAAGATGAAAATTTATGGTTTAAAACAAGAGTCCGTCTCTTGAAAGACGGTCTTTCCATAAGTTATGGAAAGACCAAGGTTTAAAGTGTAAATTAGAAGAAATTAAGATAAAATTTTTGGGTTGCATGAACCGGGTTATAAATTTTATAGCTACTATATGTTGCATACTAAAATTTTAATATTGCTACTAACACCTTTTACCTTTTAATATTCTAATCAAACCCCGTCTTTCCATAAGCTTATGGAAAGACCGTCTTTCCCAAGACTTTGCCTTAAAATAATTAAAATTTGGGTTAAATTCGTGTTATAAGTTATTTGGGTAAACTCACACGCCCATTTGAGTTTGGTTAGAACCATTACATATTCAGAGTAAAACATATAATTCAAAAATCAAATGTTTCACTTACAATTAATGCATAGTATAAACCCCTAACTTCATATTATTCTAGTTAACCTCATCTTTGCCAATGCCTATGGAAATATGGTCATTCCCAAGACTTTATCTATACTAAACGTAAAAATAAAATACTTTATTGTTAGACCGACTAACTGTTGGATCATGAGAAACCCTGTTTCAATAATTTTTAGGAACAAATTATAACTATTTATACATTGCGATAAATTTCAAAAGTTTTCAAAGTTATATAAAATTATTTTAGAATTAGTTTCAAATTTATACATTGCAACACATTTCAAAATTATTTATACAGTAGAAGTTATAGGAACAAGGTCTATCATGATTGATCTAACCATTTGGCGATCTGACAGGAGACACTCTATTTAAAAATATATGAATATAGTTCTTGTTTAACACATATTATAATTTCAGGGAAGCGTCTCCTATTAGACAACATCATGGTTGCCCCAATTATTTATCTAAAATAAATGGTACCCCCAATTATGACAAACCTTGTTCTTGTAACTTTTAAGGTCAGATTATAATTATTATATTTGGAGATAAAATTTAAGAGGTTTCAAAATTATTGGAACCTCATTGCAATAAATAAAAATAAACAACAAATTATCCCATTATTTATTATTTTATTAAATCAGTCACTCATGAATGCATGGGGAAAATGCCCAACATCGATTGCAATAAGTGGAATTAACATCTAACGTAACTAGCCTCTAACAATAACAAACCTATTGCAAGAATATCTAAATCAAATGTCAATCATCTGTATATTACTAGAGATTCAATAAAAATTGTAACATCACCCTCGGGGATATTAACTTTTTTCCCACAAAAATCATGGCCACTTGGCCGAGAAGAGCGTATCACACATCAATATCATTACGCCAAACATTGATCTTCTACCGTTGTAACACCACTTAATCCAACCACGATCTAACACACGATTTGTATAACTAGATCGAGAATAATACATCTATGCAAGTAACTAAATCGAGTGATTGATGCGCCCCAATTTACCGCCGCCACTGCGACGCCGTCCGTGGTCAGAATCTGCAAGACAAAGCTCCCGGAGGTGTCCGGGGGGAAGAGACTATGACAATAAAGTCAGCAAACAATATTACAATTGTGTAATGAAGAATGAATAATGGAGTTTGTAGGGTTACCTTTAACCTTATATAGGTTGGCAAGTAGGGGAACTATTTTGCTTGCTTATGGATCAAGTACTTCTCCCTTGGGCCGACTTAAAGGATACTACTCAAGGGGTAAAATAAGGGACCTGGGGCGGCTGTACTTAGGCATTTGGGCCCAGTACAAATTTACACATTATCAATAAACCCCTGGAAAGTTGAGGTTCCATGGGTGGATTCAAAATTCTCTAGGTTAGCTTTGAGTTTATCTCTCAACTAGATAAATTTGTTGGGGGGTCCGACCCTCAATTTTCTAATCTGTCTAAGAGACCAAGGGCCATTTTACAAGGGAGCTTCGGGCCCACTGGTTAGGAATAGGGGGTTCGACCCTCATCTTTCTAATTTGTGCTATAATTCGGGGCCTAGCTCCAGCCCTGTTTATTTTACAAGGGACCTTCGGGCTTAGTGGTTAGGAAAATGGGGCTCGACCCTCAACCTTCTAATCTATGCTAGAATCTTAGGGTCTAGCTTAGACCATTTTTACTTTACGAGTGGACTTTGGGACCCACTCGTTAGGAATAGGGGGTTCGACCCGCAGCCTTCTAATCCGCGCTAGAATCTGAAGGCCTAGCTTCGCCGTGAGAAGTGAAAAGGTTATGAAGCCCTGTTGCCCACTCATACATTGGAGCGCGTGTGGTCCAGGTTGGACTTTACGCGTGCCACTTTCTCCATCAATGCTTGGGATTTCTCACCCACTCGGCATATTTACCCATGTGTACTCACTTTGTGGCAGCCTGAAGTAATCGTTACCTTTTCTTCCCTCTATATAAGGCACCTCTTAGCGCTTTACTTTACTATTTACCCAAATCACTCTCAAATATCAAAATTTCTTCCTCTCTCTCTCTCTCTCTCTTCCAGAGCAACTCTGGGCGTTTCTTCTCCCGCTAACATTTCCAGAGAGCTCTGAACAAACTCTGACTAAGAATCAGTAAGTTTCCCCACATCTAACCCTTTCTTTCTCTTATTAAAATGTTGCAAGCACCATTTGGAGGGACAGAGCTCAATTCTGGCCTATTTTCTAGTCGTTTCCTCCACCAGCAGGGTTGAGAATTCCCGCCTCTAGGATTCCAGCACCATTCCCTCACTGACTTCCGGTTCTAATTCAACTGGTAGGAAAGGCGGAAGGAGCTCTGACAATTTCCCATCGCCACCTAAGGGATATTGCCGTAAGTGGGTCACTTCGAGGTCCTGCGTTTTGAGGGAGGCTAGGGTTCAGAATGATAAGAAGGGTCGTCCGTTCTTTTTTGAGAAGATTTTGACCCCAATTCCTGAGAGCTTCGAAAGCCCCTAACCAATCCTTAAGGAGATCTCCAATTTTCTATTATCCCTACCTCTTTCGATTATGCTTCTGAAGGACTTGCAGTTGGAGGTCTTTTGAGAAGAAGAAAACCCTAGGGTTACGAGACCTAGTAGGTGCGCCGTTTACGAGCGCCATTTCAAATTTGGGATTTGTTTTCCCTTACCCTCTATCCTCTTTCATCTTCTCGAGGAGCACCATGTTAACCTGGCAAAACTCCACTCTTAATCATGGCCTTTATGACCAGGTGTACTATCTTAGGAATAACCCATAGCTACGATATTTTTAGGTCCCTTTACTATCTTTTTACTAGTAAAGCCGTGATGTGTAGGGATACGAAGATGAATAGGATTTTGACCCTTAGCAATAGGTTTTTGGACCACCCTATAAAAATCTCCTCAAAATGCAAAGGGTGGCACAAGACTCCCATATACACTTTCGATAGGTAGGCTGAGGAATATTATGTTCCGAGGTGGAATTTAAACCCTAAGTTTGAGAACGCTGCTAGTTATGTCGCTCCAAAAAGTGTAGTAGTGGATAGATATAGGTTGTTGAGTGAACCCAAGATGGGGGCATCAAAATCCCACTGCTTAATCACTTGAAGGCCTCCAAAAAATTCTTTTTTGTGGAAGAGATCTGCAATCTAGAGGTGGATAAGGAAAAGGAGTAAAGTGAACTGGACCCCTTCACTCGGTCGGGGCACGACGCATGGCCAACTCTTTGAGCTCTACCCTAGCGGATCGTATATTAGGAAAAGATGTATAAACTATCTCCTTTTAGGACTTTGAATGTACCCCCTTTTTCTAGTATTAATGAAAGTTTCTATTTTTTTACTTATGTGTTTCTTCTTTTTGTCATTTGTAGATTTTAGACTTATTGCCCTACCCCCCACCCCCCCCCCACACAATTGCAAAGAGGTACAATTATTTACTTCCTTTTTCAGTTCATGAAAGAATGGTATCACCGAATTGAAGAGTGGGCATGGGAGCACTGAATCGAACCCTCTCAATTCTGGTATAAATCCGCCCGGCTCGAAGAAGAGCTTCGAGCGGCCCATGAGTAACTTAGCCAATAACGTAACAACCTTCATGAGAAACAAAAAGAACTTCTCGATGTAGTTAATCATTCGAAGGAGGAATGGGATTTCCTTGTTGTGGCTAAGGATAGGATTTCAGAAGACTATCATTCCCTCAAAACTCGACACATCAAGGTCATCGAAGAGATCATCACCAAGGTTGGGTTTAGTTTGATGCATGAGTGCATCGCTGCTGCTCAAGCTTATAAGGCTTCTGGGGGGACGCCATCCTCTCAGTCTAACGAGGTTATCAATCGCTATTATCGTGAGATCCATGCGTACTGAGAAAACATAGACGTGGCTCAGGCGGCCCTTATTGCAGCCAAGGAAAAAGCAGAAGAGTGGAAAAAATGGAATCGGGAACACCAATGTTTAAATTCTTCCTTGGCACTGGCGGTTAAGGAAAATGAGGCTCTTTGCATAGCTACCTATAAGGATAATGAAAAGGTCAAGAAGGTGCCAAGTTGTATCAAACCTACATAGCGAGTGCCAATAGTCTTCGAGCGTATGAGCTCCAACTTGGGACCGTCAAGGCAACCTTAATTAAGGATTTTGAAGCATCCATCAACATCATGGAGAGAAAACATAATACAGGGGACCTGAAGTACCATGATGCCTACCAGTACGCTAAGAAGTGGCTGAGTGATTTACGAAAGAACAAGAAGAATAAGAGCGGGGCTTCGAGCTCCCATTCTTCTCCAAGAAGGAGTGGGGTTTTTGACCCCGTGGAGAGTAGCCCCTCCGGGCCTTCTCGCAAACAGGGAGGCTCCATCTTCTCCTGCTTAAGCCATTCTTCTAGGATCCCTATCTCACAGATGGATCCCACCCCAGTAACGACCTCTAGCTCTCAATCTGTACCCACTAGGGCTCTAATTATAAGGGTTAACCAAGCAAGTAACCAGGCCAACGCCCCCGGTCAAGGGAGGGGTGGCCTTACTTCAGTCGAAGGGCCTTCGTCCAGCAAAGGGGGCGGCGTCGCTGTAGCAGAATCGAGCAACACCCATCCCCCAACACTGAGCACATCGAAGATGTATCCGTAATGAGAAGATCTCGAGCCTTATCCCGCAGAGCTTCGAACCCTGCTCGAAGACTTGAGGATGGGGACTCAAAAGAATAAGGGTCTCCTCTTCCTTATGATAGGCTTCCCTTAGGTGTATGTATATAGTTATCATAATTCTATCATTTTACTTGTAAGCCGTTATTGCATTTTGTATAATTGAAATAAAATTTCTTGCCCTTCATTCTTTTTTGAGCATTCAAAATTTTCACGATGGGGATTATCTAATCAAGTTGAGCACTTCAACTCTTTAATTTCTTTTCATTGTAAAGCTTTATTATACCTGTAAAAGAGGGATTTTTAACCCCAAAGTGTTCGATGCATTGTGTTGGGCCTTTGAGTGTTTGAAAGGTTTTTACCTTGGGCGCTTGATGCGCGATGGGGAATTTTGGCCCAAAAGTGTTCAATGGGCTGTGTTATCCCTTTGAATTCTTACAAAGTCTATGCTTTGGGTGCTTTATGCTCCTTAAGGAGATTTTGGCCCCGAGGTGTTCGATGGGTTGTGTTGGCCCTTCGAATGCTTACAAGGTCTGTGCCTTGGGTGCTTGATTCACGTTAAGGAGATTTTGGCCCCGAGATGTTCGATGGGCTGTGTTGGCCCTTTGAATGCTTACAAGGTCTGTGCCTTGTGGGCTTGATGCACTTTAAGCATATTGGTTTGCCAAGGTGTTTGATGGGATGTGTTAGCCCTTCAAATACTTACACGGTCTATGCTTTGGGCCCTTGATGCAGGTTAAGGGGATTTTGGCCCCAAAGTGTTCGATGGGCTGTGTTGGCCCTTAAAATGCTTACAAGGTCTGTGCCTTGGGCGCTTGATACGCGTTAAGGGAATTTTGGTCCCAAAATGCTCGATGGGCTATGTTTTCCCTTCGAATGTTTACAAGGTGTGTTTTATTTCTTAAGAACAAGAAGTAATTATAAGAAACATGTTTCAATAGATAGTTAACAAGAATAAAGGAACCATATCGAGGGTGTCCTTCGACCCATAACTACTTCAGGGTAGGCTATTTTCTGGAAAGTCTACTGAAATTTAGGGGAATAGTACCTCCTAAGGTTGGAGACGTTCCATCTGCGTGGAATCGATTCACCATGGCGAGTTTCTAGAGCGTAGCTGCTTCCAGGGCAGGCTTCAATAACTTGGTAGGGTTTTTCCCAGTTTGCTGACAACTTTCTCTCTGACTCCTTTCGACTTTTCTCATTACGAGGTCTCCCGGGGAAAACTAGATTTTTTGGACCCTCCAGTCATGATACCGCTTGATCCTTTCTTTGACCTTGGCTTTGTGGACAGATGCTTTCTCTCTTTTTCTTTGAGAAGGTCCAAATCCAATGGTGCTGCTCATTATTGACCTCTTGGCATTCATTGCTTATAGCAAACCTTCGAAAGGTGGGAAACCTTATCTCCACAGGAATGACCGCCTCTGAACCATAAACCAGACATCAAGGGGTTTTGTCCATGGAAAATGATTTCGTTGTTCTAAATGACCAAAGTATGTTAGGCAATTCGTTGATCCAATTCCCGCCTACCCCTTCGAGCCTCGACGAATGCCATTAATGATGGTTCGATTTATGACTTTCACCTGCCCATTAGCTTGGGGGTGGTAAACATTGGTGACTCTCTAACGGATCGTGTATTCCTTACACCAGCTTTTAAATGGGTCATTGACAAATTGGGCACCATTGTCAATTATGATGGTTTGAAGGATCCCAAAATGGCATATAATATTCTTCCAGCATAAACCAATCACCATTTTCCCTTTTACGCCGGTTAGTACTTTGGTCTCGACCCACTTTTTAAAGTAGTCCACAGCCACAATAAAGTATCAAAAGTGGCCTGGGGCCTCTGGGAAAGGACCCACCAGATCGATCTCTCATTTGTGAAATAGCCAAGAGTTGTTTATGTTCATCATTTCTTCTTGGGGGACATGGGTGATTGGCGCATGTCTTTGGCACTGATGGCAGGCTTGGATGCGCTTGTTAACCTCATCGAACATCTTGGGCTAGTAGTGTCTGACCAGAAGGAGCTTCTTAGCTATCGAGCAAGCCCCTTCGTGAGTTTCACAGATCAAGTAGTCAGCTTCATAGGGGGCTACACATCGAAGAAGCGGCTGCAGATGACCTTGCCGATAAAGCACATCCTCATGAGTCACATATTTGGGTGATTTCAGCCTAACTTTTCTTGCTTTGATGGCATCTTCTGGGAGAGTATTGTCTCAAAGGTAGCTCATAATAGGTGTTATCCACAAAGTTTGTTCTTATACCATCATCATTGTTGTTTCCTTTTCAAAGCTACATTTACTCAATGTTTCCACTATTAAGTGCCCTTGGGGTTGTAAGTCCAAGTCCAGCGAAGCCAACTTGCTTAAGGCATTGGCCTTGTGGTTTTTCTCCCGAGGGACGTGAGTGAGGGTGTAATGGTGGAAATGTTCAAGGAAGGGTTTGACCACTTCCAAGTAACACTGCAAGCTTCTTTTCCTAGCCTCGTATTCCCCCTTAACTTAAAGGACCACGATTTGGGAATCGCTGGATATTTCCAACCTTCAAACTCCCAAGTCTTTGGCTATTCAAAGGTATGTGATCAGTGCTTCTTATTCCGCTTTTTTGTTTGTGGCTTTGAAGTCAAAGTGTAGGGCTTAGGGATAATCATTCTTTTTAGGGCTTGTGAGTTGGACTCTGGCCCCACTGCCTCCGAAGTGTGATGATCCATCGACGTACAACTGCCATGTTTCTTCGGATTCTTTTTCATTTTCTACTACGACTGGTTCTGTAGTTTCCACAATGAAATATGCTAAGGCTTGGCCTTTGATGGATGTTCTTAGGTAGAACTGGACGTCGTACACCCAGTTCAACTGCCAATTTCATCATTCGTCCTGAGGCCTCCGGCTTGAGGAACATTTGCCTAATTGGATAGCTGGTGAGCAAGATGATCTTATGACTTTGGAAGTATGGTCGGAGACGCCTTGCTGCATGGACTAGGGCCAATATTAACTTTTCGAGGGCAGTGTCTCGAGTTTTCAGACCATGTAAGGCCTTGCTTATGAAGTAGATTTGGCGTTAGGCTTTGTCCTTTTCCTTTACCAGAATTGCGCTTATTGCTAAGGGGGATGCTGAGATGTATAAGTACAGATCTTCCACCTTATCTAGCTTCATCAGGGTGGGCAAGCTTTGTAAGTGTTCCTTTAAGTCTCGGAAAGCTTTGTCACACTCTTCTATCCATTCAATGTTTTTGGCTTTTCGAAGAACATCGAAGAATGGAAAATGTTTCTCGGCCCTCTTCGAAAGGAATAGACTAAGTGCAGTCACCGATACTGTTAGCCTTCGGAAGTCTTTGACCATTTGGGGAGGGGGCTTCATGCTTATCAAGGCTTCAACTTTCTCGGGGTTCACATTGATCCCTATCTCTGAAACCATGAATCCCAAGAATTTTCCAGCTCAAACTCCAATCACACACTTAGATGGGTTTAGTTTTAGATTGGCCTCTCGGAGTCTCTGGAAGGTTTCTTCAAGGTTCAGCAAGAACTGGTCGAAGCTCTTGCTTTTGACTACCATATCGTCCACGTATATTTCAACGTTTCTACCGATCTATTTTTCAAAGAGCTTATCAACCCGCCTTTGGTAGGTGACTCATGCATTCTTTAGACCGAATGACATTTTCTTATAGCAAAACGTCCCTCATCTGTTTTAAATGACGTCTTCTGCTTATCCTCCTCTGCCATAAGCATCTGGTGGTAGCCTTTAGGAGCATCGAAAAAAGTTAGCACCTCATAGTCTGCTATTGCTTTGACCAGAACATCAATGGAGGGTAGAGGATAGATATCATTGAGGCAACATTTGTTGAGATCTGCGAAGTCTATGCACATTCTCCAAGTCCCAAGGACCATCATCGTCTTAGGTACCTCTGTGAGGTCAAAGGTATTCCATGAAAACACATCGACATAGTTGTTCAAAAGGCCATTCAGCTTCTCTTTTGTTGCGAGTGGTATCATTTTTCCCACGGGCCCTGTTCCTTTTTCTCAGACGACCATTGGCTTTGTGTCTGTGGGTTTGATTTCTCTATTAAGTGAAGCCACCTTGTCCTCCTTTTTAGCTTCTTTTAATTCTATAGCCAAACAACTCCCTGACCACATGATGGTTCCCCCTTATAACTGATATTCCCATCTTGGTTGTGAACTTCATCGTCAAGTGATAGGGGGACCATACGGCTCGCGCCTGGCACATATAAGGCCTTCCTAATATGACATTGTAGGGGGATATATCATCAATCACTGTGAAGCTATAGTCGATTGTGACTTCCTTGTCTCCATCAGCTACTTTAACTGAGAGGGTTATCACCCCTAAGGGCAACACCGTTTTCCCAGTGAAACTGGATATGGACCAGGTTGTTCTCCTCAAACTTTCACGCCCAACCTTAGCTTATCGAATCAATTGGAAAATATCACTTCAACTCTGCTACCATCATCCACGAACACCCTTTTGACATAGGAATCTCCAATGGTTGCGTGGATTACCATCGGGTCTATATGGGGGTTCGGCTGGGCACCGGGTTTGCTTACGAAAAAGTGATTGCTTCTTCTACTCAAAACCACTTCTGGAAAGGTTCTCCGGGGGGCACGTACTGGGATTATGCTTTTATGGTGTTTAAAAAATGGTTACCCACCACCCCATTGATGAAATTGATCACTCGATTAGCCCTGTTTCTCCGGTTCCTATCCGACCGAGCTTCGGCATCGGGCATGGCATTTTCTCTTGCCTGGTTTCTAGCTTGCTCTCCATTGTTTTCCTATTGTTCTCTGCCACCGTTATTGGCTCCTTTATTGTTTCCTTTCTAGCGGCACTTTCCTTATCGCTTCAAGGAGGCTTCTTCTCTTGGTATTTCGATGCAGTCTGGGAGAAAACCTTCTCTCGCACATCATTCAATTTCTTGCTTCAGGTGAGTGCATTTGTTTGTATCATGGCCACACTCTTTATGATGGTCACATAATTTGGGCAAATCTTTTTTCCCGGGGTAGTCTTTCCCTGGAGGGGGACTTTGAAACAGCCCCTTGTGGATAAAGTGTATTTCCATCAAGGATTTGGTTAGGGGAACGTAGCCCTCAAATATTTTCTTCAAAGCTTTTGACCTCCTTGATCTTTTGGAGGCCTTAGAGCCCTTTTCACCCCATTTGTCCCCTTCTGGTTTTCTCTTCATGGATTCCATAATCTTTGGATGTTGTTCCATGATTTATTACAGTTTTTGCAAGGTTTCTGGCTTCTTCGAGACCAGCTTCATGTACAAGTCGATATTGGACATTCCATTCATGTAGCCTAGGATAACTCTGTCATCAGTATAATTGATCACACTGAGACTCTCGTCCACATAGTGATGATAGAACGTCTCCATCGATTCACTGAGCCTCTGCTTGTTCAGATAGAGCTCAATGAGGGTTTTTGTAAATCTTTTATTCTGGAAGAATTGGCTCAACATGGCCCTTCCGAAGTCTCTTTACAAATGTAACGACCCCCTATTTAGCTTATATGGATTATATAAAAGGATCTCTGGTCGGGGCCATGAATATATCTGATTCTCAAGACCTAAATAAAACCCCATTAGCCCAGCCATCGAATGAGGGATTGCCTGGTTCAAAATGTGAGGCATCGAAATAGGCACTGAGTATGCCAACGTTTGGCCCATACTAGGGAACGATGGTTGGGGCCGATCTTGGGCCCCTATTCCCATGTCCGCTTGATAAGATGTTCTTGGAATGGCCTGCAACTAGAATCTTGGCTACAATGCCAAGGGCATCGAAGGTGGGGGCACCACCTGCTGTTGGACCATCATCTAATGATAGCTAGCCGATCTGAGGGTTTAAGCTAGTTGTACTAGGTCCTGTTGTGGTGACTCTTTGTGTCCCACATCACTCGAGCAACTCCCATTATAGCTTTTGTTTGCGAATCCATCGTAGCTTCTATGAACTACAACTCATCCTCCCTTGGTCGACACACCTAGCTTCGTGAGGTAGGGGATCCAACGCCTCCTAACCAGGGCTTGACGCTGACTTCCATCCTTCTTAGAGGTACAAAAGCTTCCATCTGAGATCCATCTGGTCCCCTTGTTGCCGGGATTTGGTCTCGATCAACCTCTGGGAATTTGTTACCGGTTCTTAAGGGGGTAGGGTTCAATTCCATCTTATTCTTATGCCTCTTTCTTCTCTGGTAGGGGGATTGTACTTCCTCGTCGCTGACTAAGGTCTTTCCTTTTATTCGTTCACTTTTACGCAAGGTGCTTACCGTAGAGGTGGACATAAATAGCACGAAAATGCAGATCTGACTAACGGTCCCACCGGGTGTGCCAACTTGATGCACCCCAATTTACCGTCATCGTCTGTGGCCGGAATCTGCATGACAAGGCCCCCGGAGGTGTCCATGGGGAAGAGGTGTCGATGATCAAGTCAACAAACAATATTACAATTGTGTAACTATGAATGAATAGTTAAGTTTATAGGGTTACCTTTAACCTTTATATATGTTGCAAGTAGGGCAACTATTTTATTTGTTTGTGGAGCAAGTACTTCTCCCTTGGGCCGGTCCAAAGAATATTACCCAAGGAGTAAAATAGGGGACCTGGGCTGGCCGTACTTAGGCACTTGGGCCCAGTACACATTTACACATTATCAATGATCACCATGAACACGACGATCAAATTGACCAAGTGGAAGAAAAAAACTAATACATGGAGAAATATTTCACACTTATTCAATAACATAAGAAGAACATCAATTGAATAAATTGTTGCTTCCCTATCTCCCCTTCATAATGGGGAGATGGGAAAGAAAATATTGAAGAGAAAAGGAGGGTTCTGAAAGAGAAGTTTGGGGGTGGCGGAAGCATGGTTAGTCGCTAATTATTTCATTAATTATATTAGTTATAGAATGACCTATCTAATAGTTATGCGATTTAAAACAACATTTTATGTAATCGTTGATTATTTTGAGAAGAAATGTAATTTGAAAAATCCTAAGGAAAATAATAGTTTTGATGCAAAATTATAAAACAAAATCCTACAACAAAGAAATACGACATTCTCTTCTCATCCCTCCTCGTTTTGTCTAAAAAAACCTTTCATCTTTAACTGTCATATACACCGGAAACTCCACTAGAATTCTCATGGCATCCAATCCCCCCTTCTCCCAGGGGATCGAAATTATTCCTCGCAGCTCTCCAATCGAAAGTCCCCTTTCTAATCTCATCACTTCCCAACAATCTAGAGTTCCAACCTAAAACTAAACATTTAGGCGAAATCGCAATCTTATACATTGATGCTGAAGTTCAGGCTCCATTGGCTCATTATTCGTATGCCTTGATTAGCAAATTTGTCAAAGGAAAGCCAACAATGGAGCAATTGGAATCATCTTTCAAAACGGCCGGATTCAAAGGTCGCTACTAGCTGGGATCCCTTGACTTCAAACACGTGTTGTTGCACTTTAAGCTGGTTGAAGATTATCAAAGGTGCTGGATGAAAGGATTATGGGCTTTCCAAGGAGCTGTGATGAAGATATTAAAGTGGATGTCAGATTTCTGCTCCAATACCGAATCTTCCATAGTTCTAGTTTGGGTAACAATTCGTGACACTCCTCTTTATTTTTACAATACTTCTGTAATTGAATCGATTGGTAACAGAATTGGTACATTTATTAAAATGGATATGGCCACTGAATGCTTGACTAGACCCTCTGCCATTAAGATATGTGTGGAGATGGATCTCCTAAAGACCCTAAAACCTACTATCCGCTTAGGCCCCCAAACAACAAATACAAAATACAAAAATTAAGACCATATGCCTAAATACTGTACTTTTTGTTGAAAAAATGGCCATAACATTAACCAGTGTAGAAGAATGAAACCACACCTTAATCATTCTAACCAGTGGAAGCCTACTGGTAAAACATTCAATGATCCTCTTTCTATCCTTTTTCAGGAATCCCCTGAACACTACTTAAACCTTCCTCAGACTGATAACATGAATGATCATTAACCCCCCCTAATGCCACTGTGAATGAATTAAGTCTAAATGCTAATACCAACCTCGTTCTCAACTCTAACCTATATTCAAATTCTCCCCCATCCTCTATAGGGGTTATTCAACCTTCAATAGCAGCCATGTTATCAATGGAACCCCCTAAGCAGGAACTGATTAATATAACCACTGCTCCTCTCACAGATAAAGCTACCTATGCTAAGGATGACCTGGACTTTATCCCAATAAAGGCCTCTAAATCACCAAATCACCGTGATATCCCTAATCCTCATTTTCACTCCCAGCCAAGACATGCGATGAACAGATTCCTACCATTGATGGATACCTCTCAGATTGATCTTTCAACATCTGGTGGTGAGGTACAAGAAAAAAGTATTCGGGAATCAAATACTGAAGGTGAGTCATGGGTAATGGGTATCAACACTGACCAGTTTTCCCCTACTAACATTTCTAACAAGGAAACTACTGAAAACATCAAGGCTAAGACTGGTCCTAGGAGCAAACCTAAAAAAAATTACTCCCTTCATCCCTCTAATTGTGTCTTACTTCCTCTTTTTTCACTATTCAATGATGATTTTAATATCTTAAATTGTGTATGATAATAAATTATAAGAAATATATATTCTAAAAATATGTGTTATGATGAATGTAGCAATATCTCACACATAATTTTCACATTATTTGTTTGTAAATTTTTGCAATTCAATCATCAACTTTATTGATGAATAGTGAAGCAAGACACATTAAGAGACAGAGAGAGTAAAATTTTCACTCAGTTAAACAAGATGATGTTGAGATCATCTTCCAAAAGTTCAAAATCAGAGGAATTATGATAGGAAGACCTCTAAAATATAGATTCTTGGTTTGGAATGTTAGGGGGATGGAATCATCCCTATGTAGACTGGCTAGCCTATGCAATACTCACTCTTTTGATCTTGTTTGTCTAGTTGAACAAATGCATGCCAACCATAAATGTGTAGAGTATATGAACAAACTATCCTTTGGTCATTGTCTATACTCTAATAATGTTAAAATCTGGGTTCTTCATAAACAGAACTTACAGGTAAAATTGATCTCAGTGTATGAACAATTTCTCTTTACTGAAATACTGAGTTTATAGATAAATACAATTGTGGAAGTTGTTTTTACCTATGAACATAGGACTAGGTTGGGTAGAAAAGAATTGTGGTTTGAACTCTTACCTCTAAATTTTTCCCAAACTGTATTCATTGGGGATTTTAATGTTATATGCCCTTCAATTGAATAAAAAGCCTATCAGTACCTAATATGGGAAGCGTTAATGATTTTAATCAATTCATAAATGCTAAGGAACTTAGGGAAATTAACACAATATGTAATTTACTCACATGGGCCAATGCTATATTAAGAAACCCCACCTCTAAAAAACTTGATAGAGGATTATGCACTGAATCATAGCTGAACACCTTTCCTAATTTATCCTTACAAATCCTTAACAAAGCCACCTCTGATCATTGTCCCCTATTCCTCCAAATAGGATCAACAATGTGCAGTAACTCCAGACCATTTAGATTTATTAACTCATGGTTTAATAGGACATAGTTCATACACCTAATCAGGGATAACTGGACCCAACCTTCACAACAATTTGGAATGATAGGATTATAGTAAAAACTGACTAGACTTAAAATACAACTAAAAGATTGAAACAAATCAGTTTTAGTAATGTAGAAACAAATGTGCAGAAAGCTAAGAGTGTCCTAACAACTAAGGAAATTGAACATGAACAGGATTAGACCATACAATCTCAGATTGCACTTAATAAGGCCAGAGCTGAACTAACAAAAGCTTTAACTGAACAAAGGAAATTTTGGAAACAGAAATCCAAATAAAAGAAGATGAAAACACGGCTTTATTTCCCAACACTATAAAAGAAAGAATATCTAGGGTACAGATAACCAAGATTAAAAAATTCACAAGGAATATCGATTGATGAAATTAACCTAATTGAGAAGGAAGCATTACAATATTACTCATCCATTCTAAACAATGACTCCTCCTCATCCTCAGGCTAGTTCTATAGCCACTTTTTGAGTAAAATTCCAAGCATTATTACAACAGAGGATAATATCAGTTTACTGAGACCAGTAATTGAGTTGGAATTGAAAAACTAGTTATGAACCTGAACAAGAACAACAATCCTGGCCTTGATGAGTTTAATGCTAAGTTCTTTATCAAGGGTTGGGACATTATTAGCCATGATTTACTCATGACAATCAATGATTTTATGACTAAACCTAGAATCCCTAATGGAATAATGAACACCTGGATTACTAGTATTCCAAAAAAAATGAACACATGTTTCTTTTGATGATTACGGGCCTATTTCTTTATCAAATGTAACTAACAATTTTTTTTTCCAAAAGTGCTAATTGAGTGGATTAAACCTTTGATGGACATACTGATCTCTCCCTATTAGCCAACCTTTATGAAATGGAGACACATTGCTGATAGTGTCATCTTCACTTAGGAAATGACTAGATTCCTAGATAACAAAGAAAAATCCCCAAATTTGTATGATTAAACTGGACCTAATCAAGGCATATGATAGGGTTAGGTGGTCATTTTTTAATTCTATCTTGCTTAAATTTGGGTTTCACGGCTCTTTTGTTACTGTTATTATGGCAATTATTACCCAGGCTGCATTTTCTATTTTTATCAATGGTAAACCTTGTGGGTTTTTTTTTCAAACCATCAAGAGACATCAAACAAGGTGACCCACTCTCTCTTTTCTTTTTTAATTTGTTCACAGAATCTTTCACAATGAGCTTATCCTTTCTTTTTCAAAATCGAAAGATATCCTATTTTCAGTTATCATATAATGCTATGAAGGTGTCTTATATGAGTTATGTTGATGATCCCTTAATTTTTTTTTTAAAGCAACCAAACTCAGTTTAATTAGAATCAAAGCCTTTCTATCCGTTTTTGAAGAAACTTTTGTTTAGAGAATTAACTATAGGAACTCTATTTTTTTTTCATTAGTAAATATGCTTTAGAAAAAAACTGAGACTGATTAAACATATTCTTAGAATGAATCATGGAAGAATACCTTTTAAGTATTTAGGATGAACCATCATTAAAGGTAGAATTTTAAATTCTTATTTCCAGCCACTATTAGAAACAATTGAATCAAAGTTGGCTAATTGAAAAAAACAAATGCTTATCATATGCTGGGAGGAATTTTTTTAAATTAACTCAAACATTTATTCCTTACCACCACACATCTGGAATGTCATAAAAAAAAACAGTCAAAAAAATTTTAAACATTTAAAATTATGATGCCCCAAATCCATAGAAATGGAGAGTAATGAAATTGAAGGACTTTGTATACATCTTCATAACTTTATACTTATCAATGTACTTTTACGATTTATCACTGGAAATATTGGTGTATGGCAAAGTCTTGAGAAAGAAGATCTTTCTATATATTTATGGAAAGATGAATTTTAATTAGAATAATAAAAGGTAAAAGATCTTAGTTGTAATATTAAAAATTTATTATGCAACGTGTAGTAGTTATAAAATTTATAACCCGATTCATGCAATCCAAAAATTTTATCTTTATTTCTTCTAATTTGCACTTTAAACCTTGGTCTTTCCATGACTTATGGAAAGACCGTCTTTCAAGAGACGAACCCTTAGTCTAATTAGAATTATTCTACCTTAACATAATACAAGTACGATAATAAGGCCCTGTCCAGTTCAGCTCCAATCAACTCAATTGAGCTTTTCTCAACCCTTCTCATCTCTTCTTAACTCTTCTCAGCTCTTCTTAACTCAACTCATCTCAACTCAGCTCCAATCAATTCAACCATTCTCAGCCATTCTCAACTCTTCTCAGCCCTTCTAAGCTATTCTCAACTCTTCTCACCTCTTCTCAACTCCAATCTACTCATCTCATCTCTAATAATTTCATATCGTTTGCTTTAAACTCCATTACAATATTATATTATTAATTATTAACAAATTGTTAAATATCACAAAATTTTAAAATCTTGATTTTAATTTTATTTAATTAAGTTTCATTTGGGTTTCAAATTTTAATTATGAATTTTACTAGGATTGAATACGATAAAAACTACAATGTAAATAATGGAAAAAAAAGATAATTATCACTTTTAGATAAATTCTATCTAAATTATTAATTAGTGTTGAAAATTATGAAAGTATAAATGTTGTGCGTACCTTCGTTTACATTCATACTACAAACTCTGATACGCGTATAATATTCGACATGTTGCTACAATATATGATGTATTTGAAGTTGTTTGATTTTAAAAAATTTGTTCTCCAACCCTAAATTTGTAGTCTCGTGTTCCTTATTTCCTACAAATATTTAATTAATAATTTTAATATATTGCACGTAAACTTCATATTGTTAATAATTGTATTTATGGGAATTGAATGTTAGCCTAGCGGTTGAAGTCTAGTGCTACTACCATGAGATTATGGGTTCAATTTCAGGGCAAGGGAAAGGGAGGAATTTCATTGGGGGCTCATTTGAGTTATTACCAAATTTAACTGTATTTATTATATTTGTAAAAAGTTTGCAATTTTAAAACTAATATTTCATTTCACTTCAAACTCGATAACATCAGGGTTTGAATTTTGTAAATATATCATATATTAAGTTTTTAAATATATTATTAATTCACATGCACTATTATTTATATCTCAATTTATTATTAGTCATTAATATGTAATATAATTTATCCGTTATCTTCTTTTAATATTTTTTTCAGTTAACTTTTTTCCAGTTTGATTTAGTTCAATTCAATTTAATTAAGTTGTTTTCAGTTTAATTTAGTTCTATTCTATTAGCCTCAGTCCACTTCAATTTGCTTCATTTCAGTTTAGTGTGATTCATTTCACTTCATCTTTATCCATCTGGGTTCATTTTGATGCAGTATGATTCATTTTGATTCAATTTAGTTCACTTTGATTTAGTTCCGTTTAGTTTGATTCAGTTCAGTTAAGTTGTTTCAGTTTAGTTCAGTTTGATTCAATTAATTTGATTCATTTTATTTGAGTTTGACTCAATTAAGTTCAATTGGATTCGGTTCATTTCATTTTGATTTAGTTTGTTCGTTTTGGTTCATTTCAGTTCATCGACAATTAATTCAGTTTAGTTCATTTATGATCAGTTCAATTTAGTTCAACTACAATCAGTTCAGCTTCACTCCAATTAGCTCTTCTCAGCTCTTCTCATGTCTTCTCAACTCAGCCAGCCCAGTTCCAATCAACTCAACTCAGTTTTCCTTAACTCTTCTCAGCTTTTCTCAACTCCAATAAATTCATCTCAACTCAACTCCGTTTACTGGACAGGCCTAAGTAGAATTCATCCATGATTGAATAATACATTAAATGATTATAACGGAATAAAACGAAAAAAAATAAATATTGACCCACTTAGACCGTCGGATCTCATGATCCACCTGCATAGCTCCGTCACCATCAGCGCGTAGAAAGCAGTCTCAAAAAAATGGCGTAATTACCTTTGCTTAACTCTCACTCTCCACTCCCCAGTCCGCCGGAGCAGTGGAAAGTACCGTTGCCGTGATCGTACTCCACCGACCTCCACCTTTTCCCGCCTCCTCCAAAGGCCGCGTACCGGACTGCCTTCTCTCACTGCAACCTCGCACAATGCGCGGGCAATCAGGGCGAGCTCTCTCGCTGCTCATTCTCTGCTGCTGCCTTCTAACCGTCGCCGATTCGATTCGAAGAGACAGCGACATCAATGCCTTGCTTTCTCAATTGAACTCCTCATCGAATTCGAATTCTTCGTCTTTGGTGACGCCGAAGGAGGATAGTTTGGCGGACATGATTGATAAAGCACTGGATAAGGAGTTTAACGATACTAACGAGCAATCCACTGGTTAGTTAGAAATTACAATGCGCGTTACTGTATTTTGCAATTTCTCCTTGTCGGTGGAATGTATTGCCGACTTAAAAAGAACTGCTGATTTACCACTAATGCTTTCCGCATTTTCATATGAGTGCATTTGTAATTTTGCAGTTTTTAAAAAAGTTTTTGCGGTGGCTTTTTTATGATTAATGTAGCTGATTCATGTCTGCGTTTTCTACAGAGGTGGATCATGGTAGCTTCAACAATAGTGTTGCTGAAGAACAGGTTTGCAGTGTAGTTCTATAATTTATTGCGGTGGTGTGCTCTTTTTTTATCTAGTTATTGTATTTTATTTTTGAAACTGTTGCAATGCTAGAATTTGTTCGGAGATTATACTGTGGGGGTGGGGTGGGGTGCCTTAACAGTGCTGGAGTTTCTTTATAGATTATACTACAGAGAGAGATGAATGTAACCAGATTTACTACCCTGGCTGATTCAGTGTGAAAAGCATAAATTAAGTCGAGTTGGCCCAAGATCTGATGTATCAAGTCAATTTCATTTAAGGTGGCAATGTAGGACAAATCAATTTCAATAGAAGCATATCAGAAAATTATTAGATAAAATAATTTTACCTATGGACACAATAAAATAATAGAAAACATGCAAGGAAATTATTAGAAACAGAGTAGCATTGATAAAGGAGATAAAATAAGCACTTAAAAGAGGCTTTTAGTATGTATGCAGGAAACATTTTGATGCCCCTTTACACATGAGGAAGTAGAGAACTAGAGACACAGATTGAAAGAGGGGGAGAGGGAGGGGGAATGAAGACCTAAAAGAACTTGGAAAGATAATGAAGAGAAAGGAATAAATAAGGAAGATGAGCTGCATTTAAATGTACACATAACAATACATCTCTACCTAGCATGGTGGAAATATAGAATCCATGTAGCGAGCACCACAGAGCACCACTGTGATGTCTCCACTTATCATTTAGAAAACATGTCTATAGTTGGGACATTTTTTGACATTTTTTGCACTGCACTGTCTTTTTCTTATTTATTTATTTTTTCTCTAAAGATAATACCTTTCAGCTTATTATTATGAAATCTGTTTTAAACTTTTTATGTCTAGGCAGTTCTGGAAACTGTTGCAAGAGTTAGCAGGACCAAGAAAAATGAGACGAAGGAAGAAAAGTACGTTCGGTTCCATATATTTGATCTCACATTGCTATCCAGTTGCCCCAGTGACTAGTTGACTTCTTTTGGCTAAGATGTGCAAACAATAAGAGAGCTGAACCTTGTAGCTTATTTTCTTATAGGATCTTTCAGTTGCATAATGTTTTCCACTTTGACAATGAGAACGGAGCTGACGATACACCAAGATTGATCGATCGGAAGGTAATCTGTGCTCATCCTTTTTCATGTTTTTTGGTGGTTTTAAATCTTTCTTATAGCTGCATCTATATTTCCCTCTATTATCAGATTATGGATAGATATTATATGTAGGTATGTATGAATTTTGATGTTTTGGAGGCTTTGATTGACTGATTCATGATACTACGCAGGACAATGTCTTCATTATGTCCAGTTCCAAGTCAAAAATCCCCATACTGCAGTTAGATCTAAGGTTTTTTCTTGTTTCTCAGCGCCCACCACGTAGAAGATGTTATCTAATGGCTGGTTTATGATTTTCAATTTACTATTGGCAGATTGATTTCAGATCTTGTGGTAGTCATTGTATCTGCGACTTGTGGTGGTATTGCTTTCGCTTGTGCTGGACAACCGGTGAGAACTGTTTTTTAGCATAAACATCGTCAGCCTGGTTAAGCCTGACTATCTCATGAATCTTAAAAACTTTTCTTGATACCTCATGTCTCAAATAAGCATCTTCCTTAATCGTGAAATCTTTGCAGGTTATAACTGGATACTTGTTAGCAGGTGCTATCATTGGACCTGGGTGTTTCAATATTGTCAGTGAAATGGTGCAAGTATGTCATTTTATATCTTCAACTCCCTTGGGTGTTACTGCTACTTGTGTTAATTTCTAATGGTTTCATGCATATTAGAGCACCTATTTTTATAGGTGGGGGAAATTTTTGCATGTCTTCATCGCCATTTTCACAACGGACATTATCTTAATTTTCTTCATGGGGAAACTTGTGGAAATTGTTTATTTCTGTTCAGTGGTGAGTACTGTGTGGTGCAACTTAAACCTTATGGGGTGTCTAAAACCAAGTTGGAGGTTACAGCAATTTGTACCCCGAATTAGCAAGGATGCCTATGATATCTGCTTTGTGGCTGCACACTTGTAGTAACTAAATACATACAAGATTGGGGGCTCATTCCATTTGCTCACAATCATATCAATTACACGTGCAGGTTGAAACTGTTGCTCAGTTTGGTGTCATCTTTCTCCTTTTTGCCTTAGGGTTGGAGTTTTCCACAGCTAAGGTCTTGAACTATGCCTTTATTATGAATTGTCCGTCAATTTAATGGATGTTTGCATTTAATGTAAGTTCTAATTGCAGCTTCGTATTGTTCAAGCCGTCGCTGTGCTCGGTGGTTTGCTCCAGATATTTCTTTTCATGAGTTTGTGTGGGATAATAGCCTCTGTGAGTTGTTCTTTTTTCCTTTTTCTTTATTCCCTGGATGTTGCTGACTTTTCTTGAGAAGGTTATGTAGTGATTATTTTACAGTGAAGTTAATATACTGAATCATTTCATTTAAACTACTCTTAATTGAATTGTAAAACTTGAGCTCAGGTCCTTTGAAATAATTTATTATCTCCGTAGCAACTTTTTGGTACCTTGTATAATTGTCATTCCCTAAAACAATAAATCCAAACAGTATACTTACCCAGTTATTTTCTCTTCTTTCCAATAATTTTGGGTTCATTGTGTTGGCAGATATGTGGTGGTGAAGCATCTGAAGGGGTTTTTGTTGGTGTCTTCTTATCTATGTCTTCAACAGCTGTGGTATGTAATGTTATTGCTCATGTAGTCACGGGCTGGTTTTAGGAACCAACCTTTATTGGTCGAAGACTTGAAGTTATCATTTAATATTGTGCTGTGTCATCTGGTCTAAGGTTTATGGAGTAGTAATTAGTTATTCAAATAGCTTTTGGAACATCTTTTACTTAATAACATAATGGTGAATACTGATTGTATTGACATATCTGCATAATATTTTGTGTCCTGCACGTCCTAATTGCTTCCAAAACCAAATTCTTCACCTCTGAAATTAATTTGCGCAGGGCTCATATTAGCTTTATAATCACATCACTAAGAATAGTTCCATAATATAGTTTCTTAGCCATCTCTTTTACATGAACTAGTTCTACAGGCAATTTGGCATAATTACTAGATACTACAAAGTGTATGTTGGTGTTTTCTTTTCCTTAGAGAAATTTTGCTAAAAATGGGAAAGTGGAAGGGGTACTAAAGTAATGTTGTAGGCGCAATTCTGTAAAATATAAATTTGAATTTAAATTTGTTTAGAGACAAATTTATTTGTTCTGATGTATAGTTTTTGATACAGAGCTTTTCTAGGTACTCTTTCAATGTCTTAGAGTTGTCAACTGGACAGTTATAGTCCGGTCCATCAGATCATATTACTTGAATTTGTTTCCACCTGTTTAAAATATATTATGTTCATAATACCAGTTTGTGCTTCATCCAAGGTACTGTTGTACTGGTGGAACTGTAACAGACATTTTTTCCTGCTGTAGGTATTAAAGTTTTTGATGGATAAAAAGAACATTATGACACTTCATGGCCAGGTTACGGTTGGAATTTTGGTTCTCCAGGTTTGCACTTTCTTCAAGTTTACCTTCTCATTGAGGCATACACATCTTCTCATTGAGGCGTACACATCTGTTTTATCAAAGCTACATTGGATACTGTCCTGTTTTCAAACTTATGGAACAGTATAAAAACAAGATGTTATCGTGTTCAGAATTGCATCATGCTTTCTGCTTTTGTTCCAGGATTGTGCTGTGGGTTTGCTGTTTGCGTTACTTCCTATTCTTGGTGGTACATCAGGTGTACTTGATGGAGTAATTTCCATGACAAAATTGTAAGTCCCTTTTAAATATTGCTTATTGCTAAATTGTCAATATATAGGTGGTCCTTGGAAAGTTTTTTCTGGTCAAGTATGATGGAAGTATCATTTCATTGCAGAATCCTTGGTTATCATTATAAAGTGGTTATTAACCTTTTTCATTTAGGTTGGTGATTTTGGTAATATTCATGACCTTTCTGTCAATTATCACCCGTACGTGTATACCTTGGTTGTTGAAGTTAATGATGAGCCTTTCATCTAAGGTAATTGTGTCTACCTTAATTTGCATTACTGCTACCAATTACTTCCCTTGTTTGACATTATTCCACTAAAATCTCTTCAGACGAACGAGCTTTATCAATTAGCATCCGTGGCTTTCTGCTTATTAGTTGCTTGGGTTTGTCTCTTCTCTCAATATCCGAGTATCATTTCTACTTTCAATATTAACTTGGTGTGGATCACAATAGTGAAATTCTTCAGTGCTATTTCAATGTTTTAAATTTGCGAGAACATAGAGATGCTTTAACCTGTGACTTGAAGTTCAATACCTTTAAACTTGATATAGATACTTTTCTACATATGGAGTTAGTGCTAAGTAAGAACATAACAGCTTGTATGGGAACTTACTTATAGCTCTTTATATCCTCGAGTGATTCACACAATCTCTATGAAATGAGTAATGAAATGTAATGCCTTATCAGTGTAGTGATAAGCTTGGATTAAGCCTTGAATTGGGATCTTTTGCTGCCGGAGTGATGATTTCAACAACGGATCTTGGTCAGCATACTCTTGAGCAGGTAACTTTTCCTCTGGTTCGTGCTAGGTGGTACTTTAAAACATCCTTATTTATGTTTGACTATTTTTTTATGCCGGTCAATCATATCATTGTATTAGGTTTACAAGGAAAGTTTTGACCTTACATGTGTCTTGTTTTAAAGCCTATTTACTACTTGTCTCCAAATCTCTTACCATGAATGATAAGTAAAGGTGAATTGCAATAATATTATGCTCAAAATTTTGTTGTATTCCACTGAGGCAGAAGTCTTTCAAATTTGTACAATATACATGAGTTTGTGGCTATTTCTACATTTCTATGTAGCTTTCCAGACCTTCTGTTGGAGACATTCTATGATGCTTGATTCAAATTTCATTGTTTAGGTTGAGCCTATTCGAAATCTGTTTGCTGCTCTTTTTCTTGCCAGCATTGGAATGCTTATTCATGGGCATTTCCTCTGGAATCATATTGATATATTGCTAGCTGCTGTTATAGTTGTGGTTATTGTTAAAACGGCTGTGGTTGCAGCCGTCGTCAAGGGATTTGGCTATGGTAGTAGGACATCAATACTTGTAAGTCCTTGCCCAGCCATATGGAGTTATGATTGCAACTAGTAGTTTCTTTTAAATTACATAGTGTTTGATGGGTTCTTGCTTTGTGCTACTTTTAGGTTGGAATGTCCTTGGCTCAGATAGGGGAGTTTGCCTTTGTTCTTCTTAGTCGCGCATCAAATCTTCATCTGATTGAGGTGATGTGCTATTTGGAGGCATCCCTGTCATTGATTTCTTTTCAATCTAACTCTAAGTCACACCCATAGGAAAATATACAGTTGGTATCGATTCCAACCAGGCCTCAGGAATTTTGACCCTTTATTCAGCAATAACACTAACTAACATACAAGACAGATTCCACAACCCTTCATTATTAGCACCAGTTCCTCCTTTGTAATAACTTCATCCCTGGATGCATCACTTCTCTTTGTTTGTTTAGCCACTAATTCCATTCTTTACAATTTGTATGAAGAGTACCTATATTTTGAGCTCATCTTCAACAAACATTCTATGGCAATCAATTTAACCAGCATGGACAAATCTTGCGACTAAATATCCCTTGGGATGGGATTTCGAGCTAAAATAAGATAATTGTTTTTCTTTTCTTGTAAATACAGTAGGAAAAGTCCTGAATGCTGGTAAGGTTTCTGTTGCTTTGACTTCACATTAACAAAACTCATTGTTGTTGCAGGGCAAATTGTACATGCTGCTTCTTGGCACAACAGCTCTGAGCTTGGTGTGTATTTTTCTCTGTTATATTCAGAATTGCTATTTTGTTATGTACCCTTTATTTCTACCCTTAACTAGTGCAATCATTAGTAAGCTATATGTAAAAAGAATTTGTGTTTTTCATCCTTTTGGTTTTGATTTTGTCTGTCACTGATGCCTGAATGAGTATGATTAGGGTTATATAGTCTTGAGTGACAGCTCTGTTCTCGGTTAGCAGAGTACTGGACATGATAAATGGTTTTTTGTTAACCTGTGCCAAGTTCAGTTTTTAGTTTCAGATAATGATGGATGTGTGTACTTTGGTCTTGTAGCTCGAGGAAATGTATTCGTAGATGTTAAATTTCATGATTGCTTGATATTTGTTTAGTCCTTAATGCACCCAAAATAGCAATAGCAAGAAGATATCTGCTAATGCAATCAGTATATTTGACGTGTTTGCAAAGCTCACAGAAACATCCCATTTCTTATGATTTAATGCAAAATGATTATACCTAGACCTTATTATGTATCAATCAACTGTACTTTACAATATGCATCTAGAAATGCTTATAATCCACATATGCAGGTCACTACGCCCTTGCTATTCAAGCTGATTCCTGCTGCCATACACCTAGGAGTGTTATTCAGATGGTTTCCTCCTGACCCTTTGCTGGAGGTAATAATTCTGTTTTGTACTTCTTAATATATTTGGTTATACCTCTTTTAGACTAGCTTTGCCCTGTTACGTTTAGATTGTTTCTGTTATCTGTGCTTGAGTGAAGAGTTTTCAGCTGTGTTGGATATGTTTTTCCTCCCAGATTGGAATTAAAGGTGATATCCTGCGAGCTGAGAGTGCTAGGAGTATTTCTCTGATGGTCCAAGAACCACATGCTTCATGATTGCAATAAAACATGAATCCAACTAATCAAATACCGACTTATTTGATCGCCTTCTTGTGCTCTGGGGAACAGGTTCTCAAGAGCGCAAAGGAGGTTGACTGACTTCACATATTGAATCATGGTAATGGAGCACTATTGAAGCTAACAGTATTGTCAGCTCAAATGATGGATTTCTTTATAATGAATCTACAACATTGACAGATGGGAATCCTGATACGATATGGACTGAAGGTCTAATTTGTAACTGTGTAGGTAGGGGAAGGCAAGTAAAGATCCAGTCTAGTCCACGATATGCAATTTGTTCATTCTTTTAATGTCATCTTCACGAAAAATGTAACTGCATGGTTTCCACGAAAATCAGATGTACTCTTTGACATCTTTGTAAGTGTAACAGATAAAATGATTTCAGCATCACATGTTAGTAACACTTCTTGCAGTTACATAAATGAATGCAGGCTGTTATTCCATGTAAGATTGTTCAAGCCAGTAGTTCTGACTTATGAGACCCTTGATTCTTTAAGAGTGATTACTAGTTGGAAATTTCACGTTTTACAGTGGATTATAATGTACGCATGTCCTTATATCTGTATAAAGTTTGGCTGCTTGCTGTCAATGATTTCGCCAATAATTTCTTAGGGAAGTAGCATATTCATATTTTTCTGCACTTCAAGTTACATTTGTAGTTTTTTCAGTTCAAAAATTTGGTTTTTTCCTTTATCATCAACATTCCTTCATGTATTATGTGTGGGTAGGGGCGGAGCCAGGAATTATATATGGCGGGGGCTAGGAGGAGAAAAATAAAAAAAGTTCCAATTTTTTTAATCTATTAGAGGGGGTTGGTAGGAAAAAATATCTTAAAATTACTCCCAATAATTTTCTTAGAGTTGGAGCTGTGTACATCCGCCCCTGATGGTGAAACATCCACATAAAAGAAAATCATGGAGGAAATGGGAAGATGGCAATTGATTGTGCATTGCATCAGGCCAGTGGCGGAACTAGGATTTTTTTCTAGGTGGGGCTGAATGAGAAGGGACGGACCAGACGGTGGTGGGGCAGTGTCTAGAGTCTCCGGGTGGTGGCAGGATGACGGCGGCGGCGGCACCCGGAGCTGGAGGCTGGACCGCTGGAGCAGAGCTAGAGGCGGAGGTGATGCATTTTTGGCAAATGTTAAATGTTTGATATTTTGGTCTTGCGTTTTTGGCCCAATCCAAATACTCAAAATTGAATTTAAATTGCCGTTCGACTTGAGCCAAAACGACATTGTTTTGATGAAATATGGGCCAAAAAAGGGCCTTCAGTGGCCTGCTTCTTGGACTAATTATGGCCGGAAAGCAGAAATCAAAACCAGAAAAGCGGAGCTCCTGCCGGGAAGCACAATTGACCACTACTACCATGAAGGTGGAATCTCATGTAAGGCTGGAGCCCTACCACGCGCCATGGTAGTTCCGCCCCTGCATCAGGTCGAGCATATAGCTTTGCTTACTAGGACAAACCTCAGTATTAACAATTGTTTATACTTAAAGTTTGTACTTGAAACACGGTCTTTTCATTAGTCATGGAAAACTAATGTTGAAAGTGCAAATTAGAAGACATAAAGATAAAATTTACGGGTTGCATGAATCGAGTTATAGATTTTATTACTACTACACGTTGCATGATAAATTATTGCAACTAAGATCTTTTACCTTTTATTATTTTAATTAAGCTCTGTTTTCCCATAAACCAATGGAAAGACTGTCTTTCCCAAGACGTTGCCTAAATTCAAATAGAAATTCAATTTTAAATTTAAAAAACATGATTTATTAGTGGTGGCAGGGCAGTGGTCTGCATCGCCAGGTGGTGGCCGACGGCGACTTTCCGGTGGTGGTTTGATGATTTTTCGGCGGTGGTCCGACTAGAGGTTGTTTGGTTAACTCATCCTTCGGCGTTTCGCTCTTTGGTTCTCCATTGCTGTTATATATGCAACAATACTAGTGTCATCTTCTTGGCTCAGAGTCTAGTTGCTCACAAACGGTCGAATCACATCGACATCAACTATCATTTTGTTCGGCAGATAGTTGCATCTGGCAATCTGCGTGTTGCTCATGTTCCGACCTTTCTTCAGATTGCGGACATTTTCACCAAGGGTACCTCTCGTCGTTATTTGAGTTATTCGAATCCAAGCTTTGTGTCTCAGAACAATTGACGCTTTGCTTGGTGGAGGGTTAGGATAATTCAGATTGATGACTAGATCATGATAAGAACGATAAAAAGACCAGAGGATCTTGGACTATAATTTTATCTCTAATGTTATCTGTCTATTCTTTCTCTTGACAACTAATTATTTACGAGAAACCATTCTACGCGGGTGATACCATTTATATGACTTAATGATTTCCGACTGTGCGATATTTAAAAATGGGAGAAAACCCTCAGTAATTAGAAAATGGTTTTTCTAACGAGTGCCCATGGGCACTCGTTAACAACTTCAGATTCCATCGGAAGCTGTGTTATTAAATGCAAATAGAGTTAATGATTAATGACATCCCTAAAAAACTTACACTTTCTATGTGCTATTATACAGTTTTCGATGGATTCGCATTTAATAAACACAATTTCCGATAGAATCTGAAGTTGTTAACGAGTGTCCATGGGGGGCACTCGTTAGAAAAACCGATTAGAAAAACATTGTCATTGTGGAGGATCTGTGGGTAGACAGGAAATAAGATGTCCACCAAATAAGTTTATAAATTAAATTAAATAACTGACACCATTAGTGGAGGAGCTCCCTTTTCACGACACCAACAAAAAATGGTTTGTAGTGAAAATTAAAGAACTATTTAAAAAAGGGTTCGAAGTTGGAACATCAATTTACAGGTATTCGTGGTTGAACCGCTTTCCAAAAAAGTTTCATTTAAAGTTGTTTGGATTTAGTTATCTTTAAAAGAAATCCATTTAGAGCATTCTCCTTATTTAAGAAATACTAGTTTTAATGATTACTCCTTAATAAGGAGTTGCTCTTTAGTTAATGAATTGATACTTCTTTCTTTGTGCAAATACCAACCAATCAATAAATATCATTTAACACAACTTGTTATATATTTTTAATTAATTACAATTTAAAATTAAAAGGAAGTGCCTAAGAAGCGCTCCTTAGGTCCATTACCATTATTGGTAGTTTATTCTTACATAGTTTTTATCAAAATTCATTATATATCACTTAAGAAGTGCTCCTTAAGTCCACTACCATTGTTGGATGCTCTTAAGGTGCTATAGTTGAGCCATCTTAAACTAATGTACAATTCATTTCCTTTGCCCTTATTTTCTCAAAAAAATTAGTCTATCGTGACTGTGTTTGATAGATTCGTGATTATACTCAAAGTCGTCTTATTTTAAAAGTATAGAAAACTATGTTGGATGGAGAAAACTACCACAAACCACATCCAGACACTAGTGGAGGCAGCCTCATTAAAGGTAGCCATTCAAAGTCGGTTCCAGATTTTTTTAATACAACCGACTTCCCTGGGTACTTCCGAACTCGGAACTGGCTTTCGTAGGATGTCAGATTTTTTAAAAGTTGGTTGATTGGTTGCAGAAGTTGGTTTTTAATGACCGACTTCAATTGGTGACTTTCGAAGTCGGTTAAGTTTAGAACCGACTTTGATTGCTCACTTTCAAAGTCGGTTATGTCGTGCCAACTTTGTTGGTCAAAGTTTCGATCTCAGAATAAATTCCCCGATGATGGTTCCTACGTCGGAACTTTGCTAATATCCTTCCCAAAGAGCCGAAACACGTTCCGTACTCGGAAGACCTGGTTTCGAGATCGAAAAAAGAGAACGACCAATGATTGGTGGATGGAACTTACTTCCAAATTCAGAACTGTTAAATGTATAAGATTATAGTTTTGTTTCATACAAATCTTATTTTCCCAAAAACAAAGATTTGAAATGAAAACCTACTTTGATTCTTCAATAAGGAACTAATTGGGTGAGGTAAGGCTACAAATTCATGATTTGGCGTATAGATGTACATTATTATAAGTTAGGGATAGAAATGCATGCATTGAATTTGTTGGTTAGGGTTTATTCAATTTTTTTGGGTTATGTGTATTGTTTGATATGTATGGTAATTTTTGTGTTGAGTTGTGCTATTTGAATGTAGGTTAGTAGGCAGTAATGGATCACAATAAGTTCATTGGAAGTGATCGTAGGAAATCCCCTGATTACCTTCCTTTGGTAGAATCATTCCTTGTTTTGGGGTTTGAACATGTAGCTAAGAATGGCTCAGTGCGTGCATGATGTCCATGTAATAACTGTAGGAATAATTTTTTTTTGGGGAGGAAGAAGATACGTGAACATCTCATAATCTGTGGGTTTCAAACATCTTACACCACTTGGGTGTGGCATGGGGAGGTTGTGAATGAGAAAGATATTAAGAGAACGATGAGAAGTGGAGTTGATGAAGTCAATGAATTTGATGAGATGGTTGAGGATGTTGCTAGAGAATTTCATGGGAAACCGGAGACCCTAGAAGCGTTGCATAATGATAAAGTACTCCGTTGAGAATGATGAATTTGCAGGCTAAATTTGGTTGGATGGATAAAGGGATGACAGAGACTCTTGAATTGTTTAGGGAATTTCTTTCTGACGGAAATCTACTTCCTGATAGGTCATGGGTAGCTAAACAGATTCTTTGTCCAATGGGATTGGAGTTGAAAAAAAAAATCCACGCATGCCCGAATGATTGTATGCTATACGGGGGAAAGGAATATGAAGCCCTCGAAAGTTGTCAGGTGTGTGGTGAGTCTCGGTACAAGTTGAATCGTGGTTCGATTGCCGTAGGCGCAGAAGTTGGGTTGAATTTGAAGAAGAGGATGCTGGCTAAAGTGTTATGGTACATGCCTATTGTTCCAAGGCAGAAGAAATTGTTCGCTTTCAAGGAAGATACAAAGTTGTTGCACTGAAATTTTGAACGTGTTCGACCGGAAGATGATGTCATCTGACATACATAAGATGGTGAGCAGTGGAAGAAGCTTGATGTTATCTACCTAGAGTTTAGGGAACCCCGACACTTGAGGTTAGGCTTATCTACTTATGTGATGAATCCTTTTGGTAATATGAGTAGCACACATAGTTCTTGCCCTGCCATGTTAGTGATTTATAATCTTTCATCGTGGTTGATGATGAAAAGAAAGTACATTTTGTTGTTCTTGATGATTTCGGGACAGAAGTAGTCGGGAAATGATATTGATGTGTACCTTGCTCCTTTGGTTCGTGATTTGTATACATTGTTCAAAGAAGGTGTCCTAACCTACGATGGTAGTGTGGGAGAAGAATTCACAATGAAGGCACTACTGTTTTGTACTGTTAGTGACTTCCCCGCGTACGGTAATTTATCCAGGTACTTTGTGAAGGGGCACTTTGCATGTCCTGTGTGTGAGAATGAAACAATTTTTTTGTCAATTGAAACATGGTTGTAAAACAGTTTATCAAGGTCATAGGTGTTTTCTCCCCAACGGTCACCCATGGAGATTGGCGAAGCAGTGGTTCAATGGACAAGTTGAGGAAAGAGGACCTCCGACACCATTATCATGTAATAAGGTATTTGATAAGGTAAGGAATTTTCATAATGATTTTTGGAAGGGGAAGAGAAAATCATCATTAGAAGGTAGTTGGAAAAAATGCTCAATTTTCCCACTACTGTATTGGAAGGATTTGGAAATTAGACACCGCCTAGACTTAATGCACATTGAGAAGAATGTATGTGATTCATTAGTAGGGACACTTTTAAATACCCCTGGGAAAACGAAGGATGATTTTAAGGCCCGACTTGATCTAGTCAAAATGGGGATTAAGAAGAATTTGGGTCCCGTGACAAGCAATCAAGGTTATTATCTCCCCCCTACCCCGCTTGTTATTCCATGTCCGCGTCAGAGAGGAAATTATTTTCTGACACCCTTAGAAGTGTCAGGGTGCTTGCTTATTATTCTTCTAACATAGGTTCATGTGTATCTTAGAACGATATGAAGCTGGTAGGTTTGAAATCTCATAATTGCCACAACCTGATGCAAGTACTGAATGTCATTGCATTAGGTCGTCACTGCCATCCTATGTAATGTTGTGCATTACTAAGTTATGCTTTTTATTCAAGAGTATTTTTTGGAAAAGCATTAGTGCTAAAAGACTTGACCGTTTGCAAGCGATGATTGGGGAAGTTCTATGTTGTTTGGAGATGTACTTTCCTCCACCATTGTTCGACATCATGGTCCACTTGATTGTTCATTTGGTGAAGGAAATTGATGTTGTCGCCCGTTCAGGTAGGTCACTGGTCGTCCCTTTCTTGATCTTTAGTACCTGCACAGTTAGTTCCAGAAGTGATTCTAGAAAAATAACTCCGACGATCAAGTCAGCATTTTTCCTTGAGAATTCGAATTTCTCTAGTTGGTTGCACTTACATCCATCTCGTACATGGCTTGTTGTACTTATAAGATGATGTGATTGCAGTTCCTTGTCTTTAGGGATTGGGATCGTGGGTACGCCACAATCACCACGTTCTTGGTTCATTGTCTTCACTGTAATTACTTATCCTGTTTTATCGGGCCATGTTTTATGCCACGATCAGAAGCTTCACGCCCAGCTGATATGCACCTTGGCTGACACCTGCTCGTCCTGCTATTGGATGTTGCTGGGCTGGGCCTGGCGGGTACCAGCCAGAGTGTTTGTTGGGCCATATACACCATAAGCCCTCTAACCATGAAGACTTAAAAGGAATAGAGTAATGGCGTGGCTATGTGTGTTAAATTCGAACAAATCTTATATTGTGTACAAAGTGTTCACATTTTAATACCACGCTTATCTATCTTGTGAAGTGATGTTAGATTCATGGCTGTATTTTTACCTTCAAATCTCCTCGAATTTGAACATTTGAACTTTGAACTTTGAACTCCCCGTGGTGAGTCTATTTTTGCGGTAACCGTGTTTTAATTACTTCGAGATTCACTTTGTATTCTTCCACATTCCCCTCCACGTTTTCTGAGTTTTTTTTTCACCTTTTAAACGTGGAATTTGAACCGAATAAATTAAATGATGGATTCAATCAATTTGTTGTCTTTTCATCTGCCGCTGCCGTCCCGATTTAAGGAAAATGTATTTTGTCTTTCTTTTAGACTTCCATCATTGCATATTTTCTACATAGTTCCCTTCCTCTATTGTGCCACTTTTTTATTGACACGTACTCGTAAATAATTTCCTCCATTTTCATTTTAGCTTTATCGCATTAATCTGTCTGAGAATTCCTTCTTACATGAGGTCTCTAGATATTCTGCACATTCTGTCTTCACCCACTTCCCAAATAAGTTCTGTTTTTAATTCACTTTGAAATTTACTTGCAACCTATTCTGAATTTAGTATATTTGAATCGTTCCTAATTTTGTGGTAGCTTTAGTGGTTGTCTGGAACTGATCTATGTCGTCTTCTCTAGCAGTTTTGTTGTGGTAGCTTTAGTGGTTGTCTGGAACTGATCTATGTCGTCTTCTCCAGCATTTTTGCTGTGAAGCTTTTGTTCCATAAGTTTTGGTTCCGCGCTATTTTGACCATGATTACGGCTCTAACTTCCAACTCTAGGACAATGTCTTCCTCTAACTGGGGGAAATCACCCGTAGAACATGTACCTTCCAATGGGGATTCCGGTCAAGCCACCGGATCTTCTACCATCCAAAGTATTTTGACTGGTTCATATGTCAATGATTTAAAGAACTATTTCCCTTTTCTAGCTTCTTTCAAGCTTCGTTCTCCTGCCAAATCTGAATGCGTTCGCATTCCTCCCCTTGGTCATAATTCCTGTTATTCGGCTTACTTGAATTTTGGACTATATTTCGCCCCTCCTGCTTATGTTATTGAGCTCCTTTGTTCATATAAGATCGTGTTGTCACAATTTCATCCTAAAGGCATCGCTATAATAATGAGGTTTCTTCGAGTATGTGAAAAAATGAACGTACCCTTTTCTCTAGATCTGTTCCGTAATTTTTATCACCTCTTCAAGGTGAAAAACACTGTAGATGAATTTTTCTTTATCCCGTGATTCCGTGGGTTGAGCTTGTAAGCAAGTTTCCTAGAAATGTTGGTGGCTGGCGTACCCAATATTTTTTCATAAAAGAAACCCAAGCTTCTGAAGCTGCAGTCCCTTGTTGGAATTACAAGGCCCCTAAATGTAAACTCCCTGGCTTTAGTGCTCGCTATAATGAAGAGATGGAGATCATGGCGATACTCCGTGGGTATACTCAGCATCTTCACCATGCTAACTCTGATGGTAGAGGTGTTTTGTTTGTTATTGTTTGATGCGTTCGATAAATGGTCTTCCATATCTTGCTGAACTTGTTACTTTCCCCCTTATTGTATGTACTTATTGTGATCAATGGTGCTCGCCTTGTTTCAGATATGGACCTATCTGAAGGTGAGGTTGATCTCTTACTCTTTGACAATGATGATGAGAAGATGGACAAAGCTGCTGCACAGACCGATAATGGTGCTGGTGATAACCTCGTGCTTCAGAACGTAAACTCTAAGAACCTTAAGGATAAGGGTACGGGTAATAAGGGAGAGGATACCAATGATCGTCACCTCGCGCAGAGAGAGAAGAAGCCTAAGAGGAGTAGGGGTGGTGAGTCTAATGGACACACTGCTCCTCCCTTTAAAAGGGAGCGTGCTAACAAATCTGGTTCGCAACTTGTGCGCGAACCAAAAATCCTTTGGCTGAGGGGATGATTACTGTTATCCTTTCTAACCTTTCCTTATCTGATACTTTAGCAGCGGTAAGTCTGCAACCGCATCCATGTAGTTTATTTTGCATTTTAATATCTTTATGTGTAACACTGTTAGTAACCTCGTCCTATGTTACTCTGCCTTCTAAGGTTGGAAAGGGTCTTGAGATTACAAGTGGGCTACGGTCGAAATATTCTCCTGGTGATGTGTCGCTAATGGAGAAATACAAAGCACAAGAAATCAAATATGCAACCTTAGAGAGTTTGTTCAAAGCCATTGAGGAGAGAGCAAAAGCTACTGAAGACAGGGTGAGCGCTGCTGAGGAGACTGCTAGGCTCGCAGGATTGGAGGTGACTCAGCTTCGTTCTGAGTTGAAAGAAATCTACACCAATGGACCAGCTTCACCTCAATATCCTTAAGAACTGGTGGATTAGCTTTGCAAGACTAAGTCGTTTTATCAATTTTTGAGGATATTTTGACAGAGGCTCGCATTGTTGGGTATTGTGAGGCTGTGAAGAATCAACGCAAATGGAATCCAACTATAGATCTGAAGAGTCTTCCACCGCTGAAGAAGTTCATTGCCACCCTATATAAAAAGAAAGCACTTCTCAACAAAATCTTCATCCAGAAGATTACTCATGGGGGGCATCCCTTCGCCTTGACCTTGCATCTCTCTAGCCTTCCTGGCCTTCCTTTTTTGGCTAAATTGAAGGAATACGAGGTTGATTACTTTGAAGATCTTCCATTCAAGCCAAAGCTGCTACTCCCACTCCTAACCCGAGACTAAAGTGGCTAGTGGGGTTAGTGGAATTACTGGAACTCCTGTTCAGCAGCCTATCGAGAAGGAATCTACTAAGTCACAGAGCCTAGATGCAGCTACGATCACCATTCAACCTCATTCTAATTTGAACTCTAAAGTTAGTTGATCTTTAGCAAACTTTGATTCCTGGATTTTGGATTGTAAACTCAAAACAATATATTGTTGTTGGTTTGTATTGTTTGTATAACTTTAAGTATAATGGTTGATTTTCTTTTCCGGTCTCTTATTTTCTCATTGCCCTTATTTATGTGCAGGGTTTCCATATTTTGGTTGATCATAAGTTCATAAAAAAACTTGGCTTTATGGGACTTAGTAATCCTCTTTGTGTGTCCCTTAGCTTGCTTTGCGTCACCCGCTCCTTCAGTGAAGAGTGTGCTGACATCATATCCTCTGAACTATTTTTGTGTGTGAAAAAGCTTCCCCTATGCATTGAGTGGCAACTTCCTGTCTCATTTTTACCTCTTTCCTTGTCAACGGGTTGTCCTTGCAGCGAACTCATCCTCGATGAATAAAATGTTGAACTGCTCGGCAAAGACATAGTTCGCAGTTTAGTTGATCTTGAGTTAGCTAGTAAGTACATGCAAACACTTAATCTTTATGTCCGTGTTCAGGAGTGAGCTTTGTGTTTAGGTATACGGTTAAAGTATATGCTACTGGGAATTAGCGATCTTGAGAGGAAGTGGAACACAACTGTGAAAGACAGCCAAGATGCTCTAAGCGATCTACAAAGAATTTTAAATGAGCAGAACAGTCTCATTCATTGATAGTAGTTAAACCTGGCAAAGAGGCTTTGTCAACAGGTTGAAGCTAGGAATTATGGTGTGAGCAAGACTCACGAGGCCCATCAAAAGACATTAATCATTGATAAATATGTGGTCATATTGACAATTTGTTGGCTAAGTTGGAGAAGAAGCAGCATGAGTGCGATCATTTATCAACTTTTACTGTTGGTTGGCAGGCAAAATTCAATGAACAACTTGCTATAAACACACAATTGTAGAAAGACAATAAGGAGCTTTGCCTTGAGTGTGCTCGACTTGATAAATATGTGCATCAACTTGAGCAAAGTTGTACTAAGTACAAAGACAAACTCCAAGCTTCACCCTCGTATTCTCGTAGGGTCACTAGTCGTGAAGATATTAATATGGAAGTTGGTGGGCAGAGACTGAACTTATCTGAGTTTGTTCAGTTACACATTTGGTCCCTCAAAAAATAAATACAAGACTTACGTGTTGAGATGAAAAGGTATGAATAGACCATCAACGTTATAAGCATGTAATTAGATCGCGATAAATTTGTCCCCATTACTGACTTCAAGGTGTACTATGGCAAACATCTTGCGCACATGGAGCGAAGATGTTTCATACGCCATCCTGCCTATCTGCACATGAAATGTCATTATGATAACATAATCAGTGAGGAAGAGGAGGCTGAAGAGAAATGTTGTAGGGGTGAGCATTCCCATTGCAAAGGTGTGCACAATCGCCACTGTGATGGGTCATCATCTTCCGGGTCTTTGCAAGCTTCAAGGTATAGATAGATTTATTTGTCTCTGTTGTACAGAATACCCGAGAAAGAACAAGCAAAGAAAATAAAGAAAAAAACAAGACACCGAGATTTTTACGTGGTTCACCAATTGGCTACATCCACGGCCAACCAAGATCGGATTCCACTAGAGAGAAAGGCCAGAATTACAGCTTTCCTACTCTCTACCAATCCTATCTCTTACAGGTTACAATAAAAGACGAGGCACTATATATATAGTCCTCTCCACCTTAAACCCTAACGGCTTTGGGCCCAGAAACAATCTGGCCCAAACCAGAACAGGGAAACCTCCGTACCAACCTGTCGAAGCAGCTAATACGTATTCAAGGCATACCAACAAATCTCCACCTTGACTTGAATCCTCAAGTAGAAACTCTAGACGCACCATTACAGTGCTAGATGAGCAGACTTATCCCTCCACTCCTGGGACTACCCCACCGGGCAACTACTGATCTCTGATGTTAAGCAAGTCCAAACAGTGTTGAAACTTGCAATGTGGAACATGCTTGGTGAACATATCAGTAGGATTATCAACAGTTCCCACTTTCTTCACCCTGATTCTCCTCTCACTCCTCAGGAAATAATATCTGACATCAATGTGCTTGGTCCTCTCATGATGGACCTGATCCTTGGCTAAGCAGATATCACTCAAGCTATCACAATACACAGTAGCCTGATCATAGTGTAGACCAAGGTCACTGACTAGCCCCTTCAGCTATATACCTTCTTTCGCAGCCTCCGTCAGAGCCATGTACTCTGCTTCCGTAGTAGACAAAGTCACTGTAGGTTGCAAAGTCGCCTTCCAGCTAACAACAGAACCACCCAAGGTAAAGACATAGCCGGTCTTAGATCTCCTCGTGTCAACATCCCCAGCATAATCAGAATTAGAATAACCTGTAACCAGGCACTCAGTATCACCCCCGTAAATGAGACCCACATCAGACGTATCTCTAAGGACCTAAAGATCCTTTTCACAGCTTGCCAATGTTCTCTACCTGGTTGCCCCATGAACCTGCTCACAACACTGACCGCATGTGCTAAGTCTGGCCTCGTACACACCATAGCATACATCAAGCTCCCCCACAATGCTAGCATACGGAACTCGAGACATATACTCCTCCTCCTCTTCTGACTGAGGAGCAAACATGGAAGTGAGATAGATATTTGCAGCACTAGGAGTGTCAATAGGCTTGGCTGAAGACATGCCAAACCTAGCCAACACCTTTTGAATGTAGGCTTTCTGTGACAAGAAAAGCTTCCTCTGACCTCTATCTCCGAGAATCTCCATTCCTAGTATTTTTCGAGCTGCACCCAAACCCTTCATCTCAAACTCAGCACTAAGAAGACCCTTCAGCTTCTGAACCTCATGCTTACTCTTTGAGGCTATCAACATGTCATCTACATAAAGCACCAGATAAATGAATGACTCATCTCTTAACTTGCTATAGTAGACACAACAATCATATGAACTCCTTGTGTAGCCCAACTCAAGCATGTAGCTGTCAAATCTCTTGTATCACTGCCTCGGAGACTGCTTAAGCCCATATAAAGACTTCTTCAACTTGCAAACATACTTTTCCTTGACAGGAACTTGGAAACCATATGGCTGAGTCATGTATATCTCTTCCTCCAACTCTCCATGTAGAAAAGCGGTCTTCACATCAAGTTGTTCAAGCTCCAAATCCTGATGTGTCACTATAGCTAGCAACACCCTGATGGAAGTGTGTCTGACCACTGGTGAGAAAATCTCATTGTAATCTACTCCCTCTCTCTGACTGAAACCTCTAGCAACAATTCTAGCCTTGTACTTGACTCCCTCTATAGGTGATATCCCTTCCTTTTTCTTGAAAACCCATTTGCAAGTGATAACCTTTCTCCCTTGAGGCTATTGAACCAAATCCCATGTCTGATTCTTCTGGAGGGACTCCATCTCATCTCCCATTGCTACAAACCATTTGTCAGCATCAGTACCTGAAATGGCTTCTCTGTAGGTGGATGGCTCATAAGTATCCACCTCCTCAGCAACCTGTAGTGCATAACCCACCATATCCTCAAACCCATACCTCTTGGGTGGACCAACTCCAATCCTCTTTGGCCGATCTTTAGCTAAGCAATGAGCTGTAGCTCCTGATGGTTGATGATCTGATGGTGGAGGCTCTGGAAACTCACTTTTTGTCTATAGCTCTTGATCTCTTTCAAGTTCCTTCAAACCACTCTCACCTTGAGTGACTTGAAGCTCCACCTGTTTATCAATGCTACCAACTTCTGTTGTAGACGTAGACTTCACCATAGATCTAAGCAAAGAGTTTTCATTGAAGACAACATCCCTGCTTAGAACAACCCTCTTCTTGGATAGAGACCAAATCCTTGATCCCTTGACTCCATCCCCATAGCCCACAAAGACTCCCTTCTTGGCTCGAGGCTCTAACTTACCATCACTCACATGATAATAAGCTGTACAACCAAAAGCTTTCAGATTAGAGTAATCAGCAACTCTACCTGACCATACCTCAATAGGAGTCTTACACTGTATACCCGTATGAGGTCCACGATTGATCAAGTAGCATGCTGTACTCACTGCCTCTGCCCAGAATCTTGTATCTAACCTAACATTTGAGAGCATGCACCTCGCTCTCGCCAGCAATGTCTGATTCATCCACTCAGCTACACCATTCTGCTGTGGCGTATACCTGACTGTATGATGTCGGACAATCCCCCCATCCGTACAAAATTGATCAAACTCAAACGAGCAGAATTCCAGACCATTATCAGTTCGCAGCCTCTTGATCTTCTTCCATGTTTGGTTCTCCACCAGAGCTTTCCACTGCTTGAACTTCATGAAGGCTTCACTTTTATGTTTCATCATGATAACCCACGTCATTCTGGAGTAGTCATCAATCAAAGACACAAAGTACCTGTGCCCTTCCAACGACTCAACTCGGGATGACCCCCAACAATCAGAGTGGATATAATCTAGCGTGCCTTTCGTTCTATGAATAGCCTTTGGAAACTTGCTGCGGTGTAGTTTCCCAAAGACACAATGCTCACAGAACTCCAAACTCTTGACCTTGTGGCCACCAAGAAAATCATCCCTCGATAGAATCTGCATCCCTCTTTCACCCATGTGACTAAGCCTCATGTGCCATAACTTAGTCATATCCTCATGGTGAACCTCTGAAGATGCAACATTTACCGAATCTATAACCGTGGAACCTTGTAGAAGATACAAAGTACCATGCAGAAGACCTTTCAGAACCAGCTTAGAACCCTTGCAGACACTTAGAGCTCCATCTTTCCCTGAATAGACAAAACCCTTTCTATCCAGCAGACTAAGAGAAATCAAATTCTTCGTCATCGATGGAACGTGTCTAACCTCGTTCAAAGTACAGAAACTACCATCATGTGTCCTGATCTTAATTGAACCTGTCCCAACTACCTCACAGACAGTACCGTTAGCCGTAGTAATGCTACCCCCTGCCTGCTTATAAGTCGAAAACCACTCTCTCCTTGGACAAATGTGGTAGGATGCCCCAGAATCTAGAAACCACACATCGGAGTAATGAGTGTGTCCAGCAGAAACCAGAGCAATATCCTCTTCTGAATCAACGTCTCCTTTCGCTAGAGCAGCAGAACCCAATTTGTTTCCTGATTGCTTCATCATCAACTTCTTTGGACACTCATTTTTCCAATATCCCTTCTCCTTACAGTACCTACAGATATCACCGGGCTTGGGAACCTTTGACTTCTTACCTCTTTTCTTTCCGCCATTTCCCTTTCCCTTATCGCAACTAGTAAACAAACCAGATGCCTGATTATTTTTTCCTGAACTGCTAGCACTATGATGCAAATCCCTGCTATGAAGAGAGGATCTAACTTCCTCCAAAGACACATAATCTTTCCCTACAATAAATGACTAAACAAAGTTCTCATATGAAAGCGGTAGAGATACTAACAATATCAAAGCAGCATCCTCATCATCAATTTTCACATCTATATTTCGCAGTTCTAATAACAAAGTATTCAATTGCTCTAGATGATCTCTAAGTTGCGTACCTTCCTGCATTCGGAGACCGAATAGACGTTTTTTCAGAAGCAATTTGTTCGTCAGAGACTTAGTCATGTACAAGCTCTCCAACTTCAACCACAGCTCCGCAACAGTCTCTTGATCCGAGACCTCAGTGATGACTTCATCCGCGAGACCCAGCATAATCATTGAATGCGCCTTTTCTTCCAGACCCACCATGTCCGAAGTGCCAACTACCGAGAAACCCTTCGTCAGCGGCGTCCACAACCCTTGTTGCTTCAACAAAGCTCGCATCTTGATCTGCCGTAAACTGAAGCTGTTCCTCCCGGTAAACTTGTCTACCTTCACGTTTTGCGCATCCATCTTTCTCTCTGATCATTATAGAGATCCAACCACCCTAGATCCGATAAACCCAAAAATCTGATAGACCCACCACAGATCTAACCAGAAGCTCTGATACCAGTTTGTTGTGCGGAATACCCGAGAAAGAACAAGCAAAGAAAATAAAGCAACAAACAAGACACCGAGATTTTTACGTGGTTCACCAATTGGCTACATCCATGGCCGACCAAGATCGGATTCCATTAGAGAGAAAGGCCAGAATTACAGATTTCCTACTCTCCACCAATCCTATCCCTTACAGGTTACAATAAAAAATGAGGCACTATATATATAGTCCTCTCCACCTTAAACCCTAACGGCTTTGAGCCCAGAAACAATCTGGCCCAAACCAGAACAGCGAGACCCCCGTACCAACCCGTCGAAGCGGCTAACACATATTCAAGGCATACCAACAGTCTCCTTGTAATAAACTTGGTTACGGCTTTGCTAAATATGTGCTTATGCTGGTATTAGACTATCCACCCTCTGTCCTTTTGTGAATATTATTGAGGAACTTAGAAGCTATAAAGTTTTGGAGTGTATGGCTTGACTTAGGCCAAACTTTGTTAGCATATCTTCATTGTAGTTTTGTTTTTCTTTGTGATGTGCGAAGGTGCAAGTTATATTACTTTCTTTCGTCGATAGCTGTTGGAGGCATATTTGCCTATCAGCAAAATCTATCGCTTGCAACTTGTTTGATTCATGAAGCTGCAAGATCCAAAGCTTGCCAGCATTGGTAATTGAACAAGATCTAAAGCTTGCAAGTATTGGCAAATGTGAAGGATCTATAGCCACTGTTAAGTTGCATTTGTCAAGTCTTAGTGAAGAATAGGAAGAATAGGAAGCGTAATCATGGTCCAGAAAAGTGGGCTTTTATATTAAATATGTACGGTTTCGATCATATCACATCGAAACAAAAGGGACTAAGGATGATATCCTGGTTTCTATTCAAGCAAATGTTCACTATCTCTTTTCTAGATGTAAAACTTTCTCAAATTAACCACATTCCACGTGTTCGGGACTGCAGTGCCGTCCATTGGGAGGTCATCGCCGTGCCTCTCAAAGTTCATATTTATAAACCCTTATGCTTCCTATCTACAATTAAGTAGATAATGGCAAGTTGGGGTCGTCCAAAAAGAAGAGGGATCTTTTCAAGTGTTTAAACATATAGAGTGGAAAACATACTAGGTGTATATATATAGATACATATGAAAGCATGTAAAGATGGGGGGGGGGGGGTTGATTGGTTTTTGGTCCTAAGTTATAAAATTGAAAGACAAGTTAACTAACGAGCAAGTTAAATATGCAAAGCATGCACAACAACTAAAAGGTGATTAAACCAACAATTAATGGAACCTTGCAATTGACTTCCACTTCCAAGCCTTTTAGCCATCATTGAACATGCAACCTATTTACTACTTTCACTGTGAAGACTAATCTTGTATCTTTCTTAGATAGTAGTTTGCAAGAGTGAATTCGACATCTCTTGTCAAACCTCACCAATGACTCCCTTTGTCGAAACACGACTAAAATTACCTCATTAATGGCGTTGAACATGAAGAATCAACAAGCTTGGAAAAACTTATAAACACTACACCATGTCCAAAAATTTAACCCTTCTATGCATTTACACAAGAATAGTCAAGAACGTTCAACGTTCATAGAATTCTCTCATTTGCTACAAGCAACAAACATGACAAAGAGTTCAACATTATCATATTCATCTAGAAATTATCAATCCACCAACAAAATAAAAAGCACTAAATCATACTCTTGGATTTCCTATCAAGAAAAGGGGAAATCGACCTATTTCCCCAAACCCTAACAAACATATCATACAAGTACTTCATATACTTAAGCTTTCAAGAACACTAATTACATTAACAAACACATTCAATGCTCCATAAATTCATAGTAGTAAGATTATTAAATAGGCTACAACTTGTTCTTAAAACATGGGCTTGGAAGCCTTAGTCAATTGCTCCCAAGAACTATATTTATCTACTAGAGTTCATACTAATTAATGCTAACAAACCAAACATAAAACAAGAGAACTCAAAGAGCTTTCGGTGGTGGTTTGCACTCTTCCACCGAAGTCTTCTCAAGAGAAGGAGGGAAAACCACCCTTATTGGCTTACCCGTAGACACACAAAAAGTGTTGGATGTTGCTTTCCCAAAAGTGTATTCGCCATTGTTGTTTTCCCCAAGTTAGTACTAACAACATTTGAAATCAGAGTATCATTCAAAACATCATCTATGACAACATGTATGGAACTACCATCTTTGGGCTCAACTACATCTTGCTCATTATCATCAATAAAATGAATAGCTTGGAAAAATGGTATCTACTAGGATGATCAATAGAATTATTAGTGTCAAATTCTACATTCCACCCATTAAATTCCATGGTCAATGTTCCTTTATGCACGTTAATTATAGTCCTTGAAGTCTTTAGAAATGGCCTTCCTAAAAGAATAGGGTTAGCACTATTGTCACCTCTCATTTCAAGAACATAAAAGTCTGTGGGGAATGTCAAAGAATCCACTTTCACCAATACATCCTTCACAATACCTTTCGGGTATGTGCTAGAGTGATCGTCTAGCTGGATAAGAACCTCGGTTTTGTGCAAAGTGCCTAGAATTAGATTTTCATACAAGGAATATGGGATCACATTGATTGACGCACCTAAGTCTAACATGGCCTTATTAACACAATTTCCTCCTATCTCACAAGGGATTGTAAACATTCTTGGATCATCACATTTAGGGGGCATTTCATCATCAAACGCGGCGGAGACATATTCACTCTTCACACTCTTTTTCTTACTTTTAAATTGTTGTTTCCTATTGACGGTAAATTACTTAAGAAATTTAGCATGCCTAGGAACTTGATTTCGAGCATTTAAGAGGGGAATATTTACCTCGCATCTATGAAAGACTTCGTAGATGTCCTTGGTGTCCTCCTTGGTCCTCCTATCCTTTAATGCCTCCGTAAACAGTGGTTCCAGCACATAGATAGGGATCTCTACCCCTCTTGATTTCTTTTGTGGTGGGGATAAGGTTTCCGGATTTGATCCCAATCTTGGCACAAATATCTCCACCTTAATATATCCTTATTTGCTCTCTTTGGCCAACTCATTGGCCTTCTATTCAAGGTCTTCTTGTTTTTCAACCATCCTCTCAACAAAAACCCTTGCTTGGGGCTCCTTCACTTCCCTTCCATTTCTCAATGAGATTGCACTCACATTTTGTCGAGGGTTGATCTTTGGTTGGGAGGGAAGTTTTCCCTTTTCCTAGGCCTCCATCCGATTCACCACTTGAGCTATTTGGATCAATTAAGTCTCTAAGTTCTTGATGCTCGCCTTGGCTTAATATTGGAAGTTTTTGCCTTTCTCCGCGCACATGCTCAACCGGTGAATGACTTGCATCACCTCATCTTTTTGTGAAAACTGAGCTCTCCCCTTGGTCTCAGGGCTTGTATTGAAACCTTTGATATTGTTGTTAAGGTGGCTGATATTGTTGTTGAGGTGGGCGATACGGTTGAGCATTTTGACCTCTTTGAGAGTTTCCATATCAGTGATTCGGGTTATCACAATTACCTAAATTGTACGGTCGATTTTGGTACCCTTAATAAACTTGGTACCCTTGGTTTCCTTGATATCCTTTCCCACCTTGATACCCCATGGCACTCACCTCCTCAACATAATCATCTTGCAAAGTAGGGCAAGCATCCACAGGATGCTCCGATAATTTTTTTTCACAAGATTTAACATGTGGCACATTTCTAGGCTTGGTCATCAAGGATTTCACCATTGAAGTAAGGGCCAAGACTTGGTCCTCAAGCTTTCCACTATTGGATGGGTCACTTGTTGGTATTGGATTTCTTCTTCTCAAATCGGCCCTTGAGCTAAAGTTCCCTGACTCTTCAGCTAGCTCCTCATATAATTGCATAGCCTCCGTTGTAGTCTTGTTCCCAAGGGTACCACCACAAGAACTCCTCTCTAATCTTTGGTCCTCATCAAGAAGACCATTGTAGAAATAGTAAACCAAGTCTCCCTCGGAATAGCCATGGTAAGGATAACTCGCGAGAAGCTTCTTGAACCTCTCCCAATAGTCAAAAAGAGACTCTTCATGCCATTGAAGGATGTTGCTTATGTATTGGATTTTGAGGCTAAGAAGTACTTGGCTAGAAATTTCTTCTTCATGTCGAGCCAACTTTTGATGCTCTTGGGTGGTAGGTAGTGGAGGAAATCCCTTGCGCCATCCCTTAATGTGAATGGGAAGGCCTTCCACTTGTAAAAGTCTTCATCTACTCCGTGGGGGACCGTACCACCACACAAAAAATGGAACTCGGTGAGATGCTTGTTGGCATTTCCTCCTTGCCTACCAAGGAGAATAGGTAGCATGTTTATAAACCCGGTCTTGAGCTCAAAGTGTCTATTTGGTCCAACCAAAGGATACTCAATACACATCAGTTGTTGATCAAGGTTGGGAGCCATAATATCCCTTAACAAGGTTTGTGAGAAGTAAATAGGTTGCATAAGATCGGGTTTCGAGCCTATTTGATAAGATTCCAAGCCTATTTACTACTTTCAATACTTGTTGTGAAGTTTAATATTTTATCTTTCTTAGATAGTAGTTTGCGAGAGTGAATTCGACATCTCTTATCAAACCTCACCAATGACTCCCTTAGTCCAAACACGACTAAAATTATCTCATACATGGCATTGAACACGAAGAATCAACAAGCTTGGCAACACTTATAAACCCTACACTGTGTTTAAGCATTTAACCAATATATGGATTTACACAAGATTAGTCAAGAACGTTTAACGTTCATAGACTTCTCTCATTTACTAAAAGCAAAGAGCATGACATAGAGTTCAACATTATCATATTCATCTAGCAATTATCAATCCATCAACACAATCAAAAGCTCTAAATCATACTCTTGGATTCCTATCAAGAAAATGGGAAATAACTCATTTTTCTAAACCCTAACAAGCATATCATATAAGTACTTCATATACTCAAGCTTCCAAGAACACTAATGACATTAACAAACATATTCAATGCTCCATAAATGAATAATAGTAAGAGTATTAACCTATTTCCCCAAACCCTAACAAGCATATCATACAAGTAATTCATATGCTCAAACGTTCAAGAACACTAATGACATTAACAAACTCATTCAATGCTCAATAAATACATAGTAGTAAGAGTATTAAATAGGCTACAACTTGTTATTAAGAAATGGGCTTAGAAGCCTTAGTCAATTGCTCCTAAGAACTAGATTTATCTACTAGAGTTCATACTAATTAACGCTAACAAACCAAACATAAAACAAGAGAAATCAGAGATGAAAATGGTTGAAAACTAGGGTTTGAATAGTGCCAAAGTCGGGTGGAAGAATATAAATGAAAGAGAGGAAAGAAAAATGATATTTATAGTACAAAGGGATAAGATTGTGTTCTGGCAACCAGTGCATCGCGACTCGCAATGTGTTCATCACGACTCGTGATAGGCGCCAGAACATAACCTTGTCTTCTTTTCTTCTTCTTGTGGAAATCACTCTTCATCTCAATAATTCCTACCATTCTTCAAGTCTTCAAATATTTGAAGCAAGTCTTCAAAGTCTTCAAAAGGTGATCTTCAATGGCCTCCGGTCTTCAAGTTTCCATGTTCTTCCCTTGTCACAAAAAATCCAGTTAGAAAAGGTAAAAGAGCGTAAAGTAGCTCTTACCTTTCCTAAGAGAATTTCAAGGTAAAACACAAGCTCTTGATAACAAAAGAGCAAAAAAGAAATCCTAAAAAGTCCTAAAATATGCACATAAAATAGACACATTATTCATCATTTGAGCTTTTATCGTTGTTCGAGGCTGGAATTGTATTTCAAATTGACCTAATTCCAAGGCCCACTTCGTTAATCTTCCCGAAGACTCGGGTTTGGTAAGGACGTTCTTGATTGGCAACCCCAAGTACACCACTATATGGTGGCTATGGAAATACATTCATAACCTCCTTCTGCCCTTCCAAGCAAACCAACACTGACCTCACAACATTTTAAGATATCGCTACGTACAAGTATATCGTCTCTCAAGGGGTGGGTGACTTCAATGTTTGGAGTGTTTGAAGCTGCTCCTTCAACCCATTATAAGCTTTTTGACAATTCTCAGTCTTGCTAAAAATTTTTTACCTTTTGCAGTACTTCAAACAGTGGAAAGTGCTTTTCTGCTGCCTTCAAAACAAAGCGGCTAAGTGCTGCCAGCGACCCCATTAAAATGTGTACTTCTTTAACTGTTCATGGCTGGGGGAGGTTCACTATGGATTGAATTTTATCGAGGCTAGCTTAGATACCCCTAGAAGAAACCCCGTGTCCTAGAAACTTCCCAGCGCCTACTCCATTTACACACTTCTTTGGATTAAGCTCCATCCTCATAGCCTTTAATGTGTCCAAAGTTTCTTTTAGATCCACAGCAAAGCTATGCACCTTCTTACTCTTGATTACCATGTCGTCAACATATGCTTTGACACTTCTACCTATTTGGTTGCAAAATGCCTGATCGACTACCCTCTGATATGTTACTCCAGTAGTCTTGAGTCCAAACGACATCTTTACTTAGCAAAACATTCTGAAGCTTGTAATAAATGTTGTTTTTTTGCATCCTCCGGTTTCATCAGTATTTGGTGGTATCCTTTGTATTCGTCTAAAAATGCTAAGGCTTCATATCTTGAGATCACTTCAACAAGTCGGTCTATTTTTGGTAAAGAGTAACAGTCTTTAGGACAAGCTTTATTAAAATTTGTGAAGTCAATGCACATTCTCCATCCAGCGTCCGATTTCTTTACCATGACAGGGTTTTCTAACCAACTTGGATACTTGACTTCTTTTAATATGCTGGCCTGCAGCAGTGATGTTACCTCTTCCTCGATTGCCTTTTGCCTATCGCTAGCGAAGCAATGTTATTTCTGCTTAACCAGTTTTACTGAGCTATTGATATTCAATGAATGAATAGCAATGGCTGGGCTTACTCTTATTTCTTGTATGTTCCAGGCAAACGTATCCTTATGGCTTCGCAGGATTTCCATAACAATAACCTTCTCTATATCTGGAAGATGCTTCCCAATTCTTTTGCATCTAGATTTGTCTTCGCTATTTAAGTTTACTGACTCCGTTTCCTCTCCCATGTCAACCGAGGAATCTGATCATTCCAGTAGGCTACCTCCTGAGATTGTGTTCACCATCTTTGCTTTCTCTCCTAACTTTCCTGCCTTTATTGCTATAACCATACACTGTCTGGCCATTTGCTGGTTTCCTCTTATGGTTGCGATGCCACCTGTGGTTGGAAACTTCATAAATAGGTGGTAAGGGGACCAAATTACCTTAGCCCTGTTCATCCATGGTTTTCCAATTATTGCATTAAATGTATTTAGAGTATCCATGGTCACGAAGTCACACAAAATGGTGCAATTTCTTCCATTTTCTCCAATCATGACAGGCAGCTGTATGTTCCCCAAGGGCATTTCCGCTCGCCCTGTAAATCTAATTAACGAAGATGTGGACTTTTTAGGTCTATTCTTTTGAAACCTAGTCTGTCTAAACAATCTACAAATAGTATTTAGACTACACTCCCATCATCTGATCGTTATGTGGTGAAGCCTTGGGTACTACATCTTCTTAGCCAAAAGTGATTGCTTCATTTGATTTAAACCTTTTATCCACTGGCTCTTGTGGAGGAAAGTATCTTGCTTTAGCCTTCCACACATTATTGGACAAAGATTCTGTGGACCCACGTATGGCAAACATGACTATTTTTGGCGCTTCACCATCCATGTTTTCATTATAATCTACAACCACAACTATCTTTTGATTTTTATCCACTGTGACCGTTGCGCCTTGACTTCTTGGAACTGGATTTGCTATCTTATTTGCGTTTCCATACTGATTTGCTCCTTTCTTCTTGTACTTGCCCAAATGACCATTTCACATATTTTCTTCAATTTTTCTTCTTAAATCTCCGCAATATTCTATACCGTGGCCATGATCTTTGTGGAAGGCACAATAAAACTCCCTAGACCTCTTTTCTGGTGGTGCAATCATCGGAGCTGGCTCTCAAAATAAATCTTTATTTGCTAGCCATATCTCCTTCGTTATCCTTGTTAATTGTGTGTCCTAGAATAACGAGCCTTGCGCTTCCTATTTTGGTTTTTTGAAGGCAATGCTCCCTTTTCATTTTTAGGGAAATTTCTCTACGAGTCTTCCATTTCTTTCTTTTCACTTCACTCTTTCTCTATTTTCCTATTGTTCACTTCCTCTGTTTGGACGTGTTGTTCAATCATTTTTTGTACGTAGTTCCCTTGGGTTTTCAGGCATGTTCTTTGTTAGCTCCTTGTAAAAATTCCCCAAATCTCATGTGTAACACCCCCAACCTAACACAAGTATCAGGTCAGGTCTGAGCGTGCTACCAAAAATGCTAGCAGTAACGAGTAGATAAGTTTTATGCGGAAGAAAATTTATATAATTAGAAACCTAACTTACTATTACAGTAAAGGATTAGTACAAGTGTGAAAGTTTCACCTAACTATTACAGATTTAAAGTTCACGTTAAGATTCTAACAGTTCACCCAGGGCCTTTCTAAAAAGAAGTAAAGACATCAAAGCACTTTTCTCTTACTATTCTTCTTCACCTGAAAAAGGGTTGTTTAACTAAGGTAAACTCCATGCTTAGTGAGGTACCATCGCCAGTATTTACCCAGTTGAGTTTTAGAGATAACAGAATAAAAAATAACAAATAAAAAATAACAAATAGCCACATAAGTCCTAACACACAGTGAAAACATATGGGTGGTTAATGCCAAGTTACTGCCAAGTGCCTACATGGAAACTTTGACTACTATACAAGGCATAACCTTTTCAGTAGTGCCCAAAGGCTATCAGTCCAGAATTCAGTTTCGCCAACCACACCTAATTAGATGTTTAGTTATGAGCTCATATCAGTGCATATGGTTATGCTAGCATTCTAGAAACTTCACGTGTAGTCGGTCTAATCAGAAAGTCCGATCTATATCGTTCACCACCGACTTCGACCAAACTACAATCGCGTTGGGGACCCAAAAATCACAGTCAGGTAATCAGGCAGTAGATAATTCAAGTTTGACCAAGCAAGATCATGTACAAGCCGGTTATCCACATAGAATACCAGAGCAATATATGACACGACAAGATAAAGTTCAAGCCGGTCATCAATATAAGCATATCATAGCAGTTCATAAACTCAGTTTCACGATAATTGAGTACAATATGATAAAATATACACTTAATTTAATAGTCATTATATTCCATCAATTAATTTTAACCATCGTATCTCTCTCTAATGGGGTTCGAGTACTCACGATTCGAGTGAAAAGGGTAGAGGGGTTTGAGTATAAGGTTTGGCATAGGGTTTCAAGTAGATGAGTACAGGGTTCGAGTATATGGTTCGAGTACTCAGGTTCGAGTACTCAGGTTCGAGTAATTGAGTTCAAGTACAGGGGGTTTGAGTAAAGAATTTGAGTGGAGATGGTTCAAGTGGTACGGGTATCAGGTTGTACTGGTTCTAGTGGTAAGTGGTACCAGTTCGAGCGGTGAGATGCGAGTGGTGAGGTTCTAGAGGTACGGTTCAGTTGGTGAGTTCAAGAAGTAAGGTTTAGTTGGAGAAATTCGAGAGGTATGGTTCAAGAAGTGAGCTCGAGAGGTAAAGGTTTCAGTATTACTAGTTTGAGACCTAGGGTTTAAGAGGTATAGTTCGAGGGTAAAGGTTTCAGTAGTACTAGTTTGAGAGGTAAGGTTTGAGCGGTAAAGGTTTCCAGAGGTACATGTTTGATAGGTGAGTTCAAGAGGTAAAGGTTCTAGTAGTGAGGGTTCCAGTGGAAAGGGTTCTAGAGGTGAAGATTTCAGGGTTACTAGTTTGAGGGGTAGGTTCGAGATATACTGTTTGAGAGGTAAATGTATCAGTGGTACAAGTCCAAGACATAGGTTCGAGATGTACTGTTCCATAGGTAAAGGTATCAGTGGTACTAGTTAGAGAGGTACATGTTTCCAGTGGTGGTTTGAGAGGTGAAGTTTTCAGTAGGGGTTTGAGAGGTGAAGTTTTCGGTAGGGGTTTGAGAGGTGAAGTTTTTACTAGGGGTTTGAGAGGTGAAGTTTTCAGTAGGGGTTCGAGAGGTGATGGTTTCAGTAGGGGTTCGAGAGATGATATTTTCAGTAGGGGTGCAAGAGGTGAATTTTTCAGTAGGGTTTCGAGATGTGAAGTTTTCAGTAGATGAAATTGTTCAGTAGGGTTTCGAGATAATAAGTTTTCAGTAGATGAAATTTTCAGTAGGGGGTTCGAGAGGTGAAGATTTCAATAGGGTTTTGAGAGGTGAAATTTTCAGTAGGGTTCGAGAGGTGAAGGTTTTAGTAGGGTTCGAGAGGTGAAGGTTTCAGTAGGGGTTCAAGAGGTGAAGTTTTCAGTAGGGTTTCGAGAGGTGAAGGTTTCAGTAGGGGTTCGAGAGACGAAGGTTTCAATGGGTTCAAGAGGTGAGGTTTCAGTGGTGTTCGAGAGGTGGAGGTGGGAGGTCGTCGCCGTACCTCTCAAAGTGAATACTTTTAAGCCCTAAATGCTTCCTATCTACAATTAAGTAGATAATGGCAAGTCGGGGTCGTCCACGAGAAGAGGGATCTTTTTAAGTGTTTTAAACATATATAGGAGAAAACATACTAAGCCCATACATACATAGATACATATAAAAGCATGTAAACAAGGGGGGGTTTCGGTTGGTTTGATCCTAAGTTAACAAATTAAAGTACAAAAACTAACAAACCAATAGAACGATGCTAATCATGCAATACAACTAAAGGTAAGATGAAAATAACAATTTACGGAACCTTGGGTGCAATTGACTTCCACTTCCAACCTCTTATCCATCATTGAACATGCAACCTATCTACTACTTTCACTACTTGTTGTGAAGGCAAAACTTCTATCCTTCTTAGATAGTAGTTTGCAAGAGGGAATTCGACATATCTTGTCAAACCTCACCAATGACTCCCTTAGTCGAAACACGACTCAAGGTATCCCATTGATGGAATTTAGCACAAAGAATCAACAAGCTCGTCAACACTTATAAACACTACACCGCGTTTAAGCATTTAACCGATTTATGCATTTACACAAGATTTATCAAGAACGATCGACATTCATAGACTTCTCTCATTTGCTACAAGCGATAAACATGACAAAGAGTTCAACATTATCATATTCACCTAGCAATCATCAATCCATCAACACAATCAAAAGCTCTAAATCATATTAATAGATTCCTAACAAGAAAAGGGGGGGGGGGGGAAATTAACCCACTTCCTCCAAACCGTAGCAAGCAATTCATACAAGTATTTCATATACTCAAGCTTTCAACAACATTAATGATATCAACAAACACATTCAATGCTCCATAAATGCACAATAGTAAGAGCAATAAATAAGCTACAAATTGTTCTTCAGACATGGGTTTGGAAGCCTTAGTCAATTGCTCCCAAGAGATAGATTAGCTACAAGAGTTCACGCTAATCAATGCTAACTAATCATAAAAACAAGAGAATTCAAGGATGAAAAATGGAAGAAAAAGGGTTTGAAACAGTACTATAATCGCAGCAGAGAAAAGGTGTGTATGAGAGGAAAGAGAGTGGTATTTATAGTACAAAGAAGATAAGGTGAAATTCTGGCCACCCATCGGTCGCGACTCGCGACGGTCTCGCGACGAGGCCATCGCGACTCGCGGCGGGCGGCAGAATTTTGCATTGTCTTTTTCTTCTTCTTGTGGCATGGAGTCATCTTCATGGTCATTCCTCTCAATCTCCAAGTCTTCAATGGCTCCAAAAATGATCTTCAATGGCTTCCGATCTTCATGTATTCGAAGCAAGTCTTCAAAAGTCTTCGAAAGTGTAGTCTTCAATGGCCCCCGGTCTTCATTGCCTCCGTGTTCTTTCCTTGTCACACAAAATACACTTAGAAGAGGTAAAAGAGCGTAAAGTTGCTCTTACCCATATCCTGGCCCCTTACTCGTCAAGTGCCATAGGAAGTGAATGTCATTGTCTGGCACATTTGTCGGCTCCGCGGAGCAAAAGACTATGCAAGCTAAGAGTCGGTGCACATAGCGGAGTGCAGGGTGGATGATGGCAATATTCTTGTCATGGGAGTTCTTCGGCCTCATATTGATGACATTCTAAAACTGCATGTCATCCTCAATTGACCGCTCTTGGGCCTGTGGGTCCAGTCTATTCTGTATCTCGGTGGTGTCAAAACCAAAGGCCTCCTCAATCTATGAGAGGGTCAGTTGCCAAGATAGGTCATCTAGGTGAAAGGAAATGTACCTCTCACAGGGTTGATCACCCCTCATGCTGCTCATACGGACTGTGGACAAGAACTCCAACGTGTGCCTCCGGTAAGAGGGCGCGCTCTTACTCATAAATCTCTCCATTCCCCCTTTGGCGAGGAGGCATCTCACAGGCTGCGTGAGGCCGAGGACATCCAGTGTAGGCACATAAAAAATTGGTCTCTTTAAGCTGGCGCTTCTCTAGGGCTTCCCATCTTTCCACATAGGACCCGATGATCCGGGTCAAACCCATGTACCTATCCATAGGGGAAGGTATAGGGCCCGATTCCGGAGCTGGTGAAGGAGGTGGAGGTGGAGCGGCGGTGCGCTCGTCTCGTGGGGGAGCCCTAGATCTCTTCTTGGGGGCCATATCTATCAATCACAGCAAACAAGTCAAACGCAAAGGAATATATGTATATGCAATGTGGAAAATCTATAACCAATCTTAAACTAGTTCATCATCACAGGCCAAATCAAAATCAACTCAACTAGTTCAAGTCTTACTCGCAATTGCATATACAAGCCCATATCATAAAAATCCATGAAGTTCTCACGTAGTTGAAATGAATATGCTATATTTCAAAATCACAGTTATGCTCAACTAGTTTAGCCATCATTAGTACATTCACAATGTCAGCATCTACGCCTATGGCCAAACTACTCTAAACAATATAACATTGCAAAGCACAATAACACTTTATCCCAATAACAACTATGTTTAATCAAGGGCTAACATGCCTCAAATTCAGTATAAGTCACCATCTACTATCAGCTAAAGTAACACAAATGCACATATTCCAAAACCAAGCAGGCACACTACAGTCAAAACCGCACTAGAAAATATACAGTATACACCGCAATTGCAAAATATACACACAGTTCCATCAAATAAAATTGCAAGCATAACATATTCACCACAATCAACCAAGATCCAATGATTCCCATTCCAAACAAAATAACACACAATCTACACAATATCCAATAAGTAGAACATATGTTCATAATCACAATTAAGACTCAATAGAGTGAAGAAGTGTACCACTAAGATGCTTAGGACGAAGAAAAATGGAAGCCCACTATCAATTCGGATTCGAATTGCCCAAAGCTACAAAAACCCCCAAATTCTAGGGTTTGTGTTTTTCAAAATGGAAAGGGCGATTTTGTGGGTGGAGATTGGAAAGGAATGAAGTGGGTACTGGCAGTGGCGCGGCGATGGCGGCACGGCAGTGGCGGCGTGGCAGTGGTGGTGACGGCAAGGGTAGAAGGAAGGGCGGATGGGAAAAGGAAAGAAACGAAATGAAGGGGCAGGAATGGGGAGAAAACCTATTCAGCCCACCTTTTAAATCTGATTTGCACGACCGTCGTGACTCGCGATGAGTCCCCTGAGTCATTGCGACTCGTGACGTGTTCGTCATGACTCGTGATGAAGCGTCGCGAGGTCATCGCGACTCACGGAAAGTGGGATCCGAGGGCTGATTTTTTTTTCAAAAAATCTGAGCCCGTCGCGACTCGCGACGTGTTCATCGCGACTCGTAAAAAGTTAGATCCGAGGGCTAATTTTTTTTTCAAAACTTCTGAGCTTGTCGCGACTCACGACGTGTTCGTCGCGACTCGCGACGAGGCCTCGCAATGAGGCCTCGCGATGTCATCGCGACTCACAGAAAGTTGGATCCGAGGGTCCAATTTTTGACAAAACATTTCTGAGCCCGTCGCGAGTCGCGACGGGCCATTTACTTGGTACTTAGAAAATTTTTCCACTTCCTTCTCTTGCCCAAGTCCTTCCTTCTCGAATCCAGGTATTTCCCCCTTCCAAAGTCCAATTCCTTGGCTTCAAAATTGCTACAAAATCATGGAAAAAAAACAACCCTCATAAAGCAAAATAATGAAGCTTAAGGATAAAAGCTCAAAACTAAACAACATCAACAGAAAGTCACGAATGACGATCCGGATGATCAAAACCAAGTTTATTTAACATCGTCGGCACGAATCACTTCCCTCCTTGGAGCTTACTCACAAGTCGGATCAAGGAGATCAACGTCCTCTCCTTTTTCCGGTACAAAAGTCTCACGGTAAGGTTTCAAACGTTGTCCATTAACCTTGAAGGTATTGGACTTAGGTCGATCTAGAATCTCCACCGCACCATGCGGGAATACCTTAACCACTTCAAAAGGACCGATCCATCGGGACCTTAACTTACCTGGGAATAGGCAAAGGCAAGATTGAAATAGGAGGACCTTTTGACCAACGTCAAAGTCCTTCATGATGATCATCTTGTCGTGCCACGCCTTTGTCTTTTCTTTATAGATTTTGGCATTCTCATAGGACTCCCTTCGGGTCTCATCCAGTTCATCTAATTGTAACTTCCTATGCAAGCCGGCTTCATCTACATCAAGGTTAAACCCTTTGACCGCCCAGTAAGCCTTGTGGTGAATTTCCACCGGCAGATGACAGGGCTTACCAAACACTAACCGGTATGGGGACATACCGATTGGTGTCTTGCAAGCCGTCCTATAAGCCCACAAGGCATCATTCAACCGAGAACTCCAATCCTTCTGGTTAGGGTTAACCATTTTTTGAAGGATGGACTTGATTTCCCGATTGGAAACTTCGGCTTGCCCGTTGGTTTGTGGGTGATAGGCGGTGGATGTCTTGTGAGTGACGCCATACTTCTTCAAGAGTGCCGCTATGGTCCGATTGCAAAAATGGGTGCCACGATCACTAATCAAGGCTCGAGTACCCCAAACCTAGAAAAGATGTTATCTTTCAAGAATTCTGCAACCACTTTAAAATCGTCAGTCCTAGTGGGTTTTGCTTCAACCCGCTTTGACACATAATCAACAGCAAGAAGAATGTACGTAAAGCCATAAGAACTAGGGAAAGGCCCCATAAAGTCAATACCCCAAACAGCAAAGATTTCACAATACAAAATAGGTCTTTGGGGCATTTCATTCCTAGTGGAGATATTTCCTACTCTCTGGCATTCATCACAAGATTTGCAAAAGGTGTATGCATGCTTATTCAATGTAGGCCAATAAAACCCACTCTCTAAAACTTTCCTAGCGGTTCTCTTTGCTCCAAAATGACCGCCACATGCATGAGAATGACAAAATTCAAGAATTAAGTGTACTTCACTATCAGGGATACATATCCTAACAACTTGATCCGTACAATGTCTCCACAAAAAGGGATCATCCCACACATAATACTTAATATCACTCTTTAATTTATCCTTTTGGGCCTTAGAAAAATGAGGAGGGAATTTACCGGCAACAGGAAAATTTACAACTCAAATTCGCTCAAAAACAGGATCCACCTAATCAATCTCGGCTTGGCATCTTTCTTCGTCATCAGATGATGAAGCGCTGCATGGTCAGTGTACACAATAACTTTTGTACCAAGCAAGTAAGATCGAAATGTTTCTAAAAAAATACCAATGTGAGCAACTCCTTCTCGGTGGTGGAATAGTTTCTCCGGGCCTCATTGAGAGACATTGATGCATAATAGATGGCATGAGGTGCTCTGCCCACCCTTTGACCAAGAACCGCTCCAACGGCGTAATCACTAGTATCACACATAATCTCAAAGGGCAACGACCAATCCGGGGGTTGTATGATAGGGGCCGAGACTAACCTTCCCTTCAATGTATCGAAGGCCCCTTGATACCCCTCATCTATCACAAATTCCACTTCCTTTTGCAACAATTTTCATAGAGGGGATGCTATCTTTGAGAAGTCCTTGATAAACCGGCGATAGAATCCTGCATGGCCAAGAAAAGAGCGCACTTCACGCACATTTGTAGGATAAGGCAAAGTTTGAATTGTGTCTATCTTTTCCTTATCAACCTCAATACCCTTAGAGGAGACAACATGGCCTAAGACAATGTATCTTTCTACCATAAAATGACATTTCTCAGAATTTAGCACAAGATTAGTATCAATGCAACGTTTAAGAACTTGCGCTAAATTTGCTAAACAGTTGTCAAAGGAATTATCATGAATGGTGAAATCATCCATAAACACCTTGACAAAATTTTCAAAAAATTCTGAGAAAATGCTTACCATACATCTTTGGAAAGTTGCAGGGGCACTACATAACCCGAAAGGCATGCATCGGTAAGCAAACATACCAAAGGGGCGCGTGAAGGTGGTCTTTTCTTGGTCTTCCGGGGCGATAGCCACTTGAAAATACCCCGAGTACCCATCCAAAAAGCAATAGAAGGGGTGGCTCGCTAACCTCTCAAGCATTTCATCAATGAATGGCAACGGGAAGTGATCCTTCCCGATTTCCGCATTCAATCTCCGGTAGTCAATGCAAACGCGCCACCCGTTTTGAATTTGGGTGGGCACCATTTCACCCTTCTCATTTTCAACTACCGGCATCCCAGTCTTCTTGGGTACCACCTGAGTGGGGCTCACCCACTTGCTATCCGAGATTGGATAGATCATGCCCGCTTGAAGCAACTTGAGGATTTCCGCCTTCACCACGTCCATCATAGATGGGTTCAAACGGCGTTGGGGTTGTCGGACGGGTCTCGCATTTTCTTCCAACAAGATTCTGTGCATACAAGTGGATGCGCTTATGCCTTTGGTGTCGATAATAGTCCATCCAATTGCTTCCTTGTTCTCCCGCAACACCACCATCAACTTTTCTTCTTGCTCCTTGGTGAGCTTGCTCGAAATGATAACCGGAAGCGTCTCTCCTTCCCCAAGAAATGCATACTTGAGGTCATTTGGCAAAGGTTTAAGGTCAAGCACCGAGGCTTTCACAAGTGAGTAGAGGAATTCCGGTTTCTCAGGTTCCTCTAAGAGTAGAGGAGGAGGTTTTGAGACACTCGGCCTCATTTCTTCAAGCAGGTTCAAATCCTCAAAGCTTTCCTTCAAGTTAGTGCCATAGAGTATACATTGTGGGCATCATTAACATTACATTGCAAAGCAACTAACAAAGAATCTTCATCACTTAGTTCATAAACATCTTGCACAACTTCTTCAACAACATCTAGGGCATGACAAGCATGTTCTTCACTAGGATATTTCATAGAGTCATTTATGTTAAACTCTACTTTTATTCCATCAAACTCCATGATGAGGGTACCTTTATGCACATCAATCATTGTCCTAGATGTTTTCAAAAAGGGCCTCCCCAACAAAATTGGGGTGGCATGTTTATCATGCTCCATGTCAAGGACATAAAAATCCGCAGGGAAAACTAAGGAATCCACCTTAACCAACACATCCTTGACAATACCCTTGGATAGCCCTGAGCCCTCCCCTTGGTCTCGGGGTTTGTCTTAGAGCCTTCGGAATTGTTGTTGAGGTGGCCTATATTGTTGTTGAGGAGGTCGGTATGGTTGAGAGTTTTGGCTTCCTTGAGAGTTTCCATACCAGAGGTTTGGGTTATCACGATTCCCCGAATTGTATGGCCGGTTTTGGTACCCTTGATACCCTTGGTAGCCTTGACCACCTTGACACCCTTGGTTGCCTTGGTATCCTTGATTCCCGTGATACCCCATGGCACTCACCTCTTCAACGTAGTCCTCTTACAAAGTGGGGCAAGTGTCCGTAGGGTGCGCCAAGTAGCAAATTTCACATGATTTAACATGTGGCGCATTTCCTCCGGGCTTTGTCATCAAAGTTTTCACCATTGATGTGAGGGCTGAGACTTGATCCTCTAGCTTCCCACTATTGGAAAAGTCACTCGTGGGCATCGGGTTCCTCCTTCTCAAATTGGCCATTGAGCTAAAGTTTCTCGACTCTTCCGCTAGCTCCTCGTACAATTGCATGGCCTCAGCGGACATTTTGTTCCCAAGGGTGCCACCACAAGAACTTCTAACCAACCTTTGGTCCTCATCAAGAAGGCCATTATAGAAGTAATACACCAAATCTCCCTCCGAATAACCATGGTAAGGGCAACTTGCAAGAAGTTTCTTGAACCTCTCCCAATAGTCGAAGAGAGACTCTTCATGCCACTGAAGAATGTTACTTATGTCCTTCTTCAAGGCGGCGGACCTCGAGGCTGGGAAGTACTTGGCTAGAAACTTTGTTTTCATATCAAGCCAACTCTTGATGCTCTTGGACGGTAGGAAGTGGAGCCAATCTCTTGCACCATCCCTTAGTGTGAAAGGGAATGCCTTCAATTTATAAAAATCTTCATCCACTCCATGGGGGACCTTACCACCACACAAGAAGTGAAACTCGGTGAGGTGCTTGTTAGCATTCTCCCATTGCCTACCAAGGAAGGTGGGTAGCATGTTGATGAACCCAGTCTTTAGCTCAAAATGCCCATTTGGCCCAACCACGGGGTACTCGATACACATCGGTTGTTGATCGAGGTTGGGAGCCATGATGTCTCTCAACAAGGGTTGCCCCAAGTGGACCTCCCTTTGGTGGAGAGAAGGATGGTGAGGTTCCTCTCTTGGATGCTCATCTTCGTGATCGAGTCGATGTTCCATTGATGAAGATGTATATGCAAAATGGTCACTAGGAGGGGTGTTATTCACATTTTTCAAAGAAAGCCTCCTAGCCCATCTCAAATTCAACTCCAACTCGGGGTCGTAGTGTAACGGTTCTTGTGAAGAGGATCGCGTGCGAACCATATACCAAGAGCTCGAACAATACATCTCCAAGCTAAGTGAAAATGGAAAATCAACTAAGAAATCAAAATAAAAAAAAACAAACTAACAAATATTTACAAATAGCACATAATCACACATAATATGCCTAAACACTTAAAAATAAACGCCTCTTCCCCAGCAGCGGCGCCAAAATTTGGGAGGTCGTCGCCGTACCTATCAAAGTTAATACTTTTAAGCCCTAAATGCTTCCTATCTACAATTAAGTAGATCATGGCAAGTCGGGGTCGTCCACGAGAAGAGGGATCTTTTTAAGTGTTTTAAACATATATAGGAAAAAACATACTAAGCACATACATACATAGATACATATAAAAGCATGTAAACAAGGGGGGGGGCTGGTTGGTTTGATCCTAAGTTAACAAATTAAAGTACAACAACTAGCAAAGCAATAGAACGATCCTAATCATGCAATACAACTAAAGGTAAGATGAAAATAACAATTTACGGAACCTTGGGTGCAATTGACTTCCACTTCCAAACCTCTTATCCATCATTGAACATGCAACTTATCTACTACTTTCACTACTTGTTGTGAAGGAAAAACTTCTATCCTTCTTAGATAGTAGTTTGCAAGAGGGAATTCGACATCTCTTGTCAAACCTCACCAATGACTCCCGTAGTCGAAACACGACTCAAGGTATCCCATTGATGGAATTTAGCACGAAGAATCAACAAGCCCGGAAACACTTATAAACACTACACTGCATCTAAGCATTTAACCGATTTATGCATTTACACAAGATTGGTCAAGAACGATCGACATTCATAGGCTTCTCTCGTTTGCTACAAGCGATAAAGATGACAAAGAGTTCAACATTATCATATTCACCTAGCAATCATCAATCCATCAACACAATCAAAAGCTCTAAATCATACTCATACATTCCTAACAAGAAAGGGGGGGGGGATTAACCCACTTCCCCCAAACCCTAGCAAGAAATTCATACAAGTTTTTCATATACTCAAGCTTTCAACAACATTAATGATATCGACAAACACATTCAATGCTCCATAAATGCACAATAGTAAGAGCAATAAATAAGCTACAAATTGTTCTTAAGACATGGGTTTGGAAGCCTTAGTCAATTGCTCCCAAGAGATAAATTAGCTACAAGAGTTCATGCTAATCAATGCTAAACAACTAATCATAAAAACAAGAGAATTCAAGGATGAAAAATGGAAGAAAAAGGGTTTGAAACAAGACTATAATCGTAGCAGAGAAAAGGTGTGAATGAGAGGAAAGAGAGTGGTATTTATAGTACAAAGAAGATAAAGTGAAATTCTAGCCACCCGTCGGTCGCGACTCACGATGGTTCGATGCAACTCACGACGGCTCGATGAAACTCGCGACGGTCTCGAGACGAGGCCTTCGCGACTCGCGACAGGCGCCAGAATTTTGCATTGTCTTTTTCTTCTTCTTGTGGCATGCAGTCATCTTCAGGGTCATTCCTCTCAATCTCCAAGTCTTCAATGGCTCCAAAAATGATCTTCAATGGCCTCCGGTCTTCATGTATTCGAAGCAAGTCTTCAAAAGTGTTCGAAAGTGTAGTCTTCAATGGCCTCCGGCCTTCATTGCCTCTGTGTTCTTCCCTTGTTACACAAAATCCACTTAGAAGAGGTAAAAGAGCGTAAAGTTGCTCTTACCCATCCTAAGAGAATTTCAAGGTAAAACACAAGCTCTTGATAATAAAAGAGCACAAAAGTGACCCTAAATAGTACTAAAATTATGCATATAAAATGGACACATCAGTAGGTTTCAGTGAGGGGTGAGAGAGAAGGTTTGAGAGAGTCAGGTTTTGATGGCATTATATATATATATATATATATATATATATTCATATATGTAAACATATACCTAGTTTAACTCAGTTTGTGCTAAGGCGATGCAACACTCACCTCTGTTAGACTTGGCTTGTGCAACCTCTGCTTCTACGCTATCACTTCTTAATCCTGTTCTTATTTTGGTACTCAAGAAAACATCTTAAGGCTGTAATTTTTTTTAAGAAGGCAATAACCGGTATTTATACTGATGAGAACTTAGGGTCCTGACACCTAAACCTAGAATTTTATCCATTTAACCCTCAAGTGCCTACGTCCACTTGCCCAAAAATTATTTTGGATAAATTTCTCACGTCTGCTTACCGGCTTTCTCTTCCCATTATATTATTATTATTATTATTATTATGATAATTATTATTATTATTATGATTGATATATATATATCCTCTTCTCGGTAATTTTTTATTTATTTATTTACTTATTACTCATTTATTATTATTATATATATATACTTACATATATATATATATTAATTTTTTGGAAAATTAGATGAAAGATTGAAATATTGATTAAAATTTAACTATTACATGCACCCTATCTCCATTGCGGTTGGGGTTTTCACAATCCCCCCCCTCCTTCCTTCCTTATTGAATTTCATCCTCGGAATTCCCATTTCTCGTGAACAACTATGGGCAAGTATCCCTCATGTCTACTTCCAACTCCCAAGTTGCTTTCTCAACCTTATGATTTCTCCACAACACCAAAATCATAAGAATCTCCCTGATTTGCAATGTCTTGATTTTTCGATCCAATATCTTTACAGGATTTTCCTCATACATCAACTTTTCATTCACAGCTAAGTCTTCATGGTTTAACACGTGTTCGGGTTCAGGGTGGTACTTCTTCAGGAGTGACACATGGAAGACATTGTATAATTTCCCCAACTGGCTAGGTAGGTTAAGTTGATATGCAACTGGCCCGACTCGTTGTACGATCTCGGAAGGGCCAATGTACCTGGGACTCAGTTTTCCTTTCTTACCATGACAGATGAGACCCTTGTGAGGGTTTACCTTAAAAACCACCTAGTCACCCACTCCAAACTCCAAATCCCTCCTTCGATGATCCACGTAACTCTTCTGTTGACTTTGAGTCGCCTGTAAGAGCTGCTTTATCAGTTTGACCTTATCTGTGGATTCTTCAATCCAAGGTATACTGGTAACTAGAAAAATGTTTTTCTCTCCCACTTCTTCCCAAAAGAGGGGTGTCCGACATTTCCTACCATGAAGTATTTCATATGGGGCCATACTAATGGACGGATGATAACTATTATTATAAGCGAATTCTACCAAAGGTAAATAATCATCCCAACTTCCCCCGAAATCCATAACATAGCTTTGGAGTAAGTACTCGAGGGTTTGAATTGTTCGCTCCTGTTTGTGGATGGGCACTTGTACTAAAGTTCAATTTGGTTCCCAATGCTGACTGCAGTTGCCTCCAGAAACGGGAAGTGAATCTTGGGTCCCTATCGGACACAATAGTTATCGACACCCCATGCAATCTTTCAATTTCCCAGATGTATAGGACATTCAGTCTTTCTAAGGAGTATTTAACGTTGATTGGTAGAAAATGAGCTGGCTTGGTCAACCTATCAACCACCACCCATATTGCGTCAAAATTCTTCGGTGTTTGGGGTAGTCCTATCACAAAGACCATCGTGATGTGATCCCATTTCCATTCGGGAATCTCATATGGTTGTAATAACCCCGATGGTTTCTGATGCTTGACCTTGACTTGCTGGCATGCTAAACAATGCGCCACGTACTCCGCTATGTCTCTCCTCATATTATCCCAACAGTACTGTTGTTTCAGGTCTCGGTACATTATGATCCCTCCTGGATGCACCGTATACTTGGATTGGTGAGCTTCCTCCAACACTCTTTGGGTGATCACTGAATTTTGGGGTAAACAAAGCCTACCTCTACAGGTCAGCACTCCTTCACTGTCCACTTCAAATTCTGGTAACTTCCCTTCAACGATAAGTTTTTTCTTCTTTACCAATGATTCATCCAACTCTTGAGCCTTTTTAATCTCCGTGGGTAAAATAGCTTGTACCCTTAGATTGAAGAATACAAGTCGATCAGGTTTAGTCTCGCATTCCCAATTCTCTGCTGCAATAACATCTTTGTATCCTTTATCCAAATATGTCCCAAATTCACCTTCCGGCTTAGTGCGTCTACCACCACATTCACCTTGCCAGGATGATAATTGATCACACAGTCATAATCCCCCCAAAACTCCATCCACCGATGTTGTCACATATTCAAGTCCTTTTGGGAAAATAGGTACTTCAGGTTCTTATGATCAGACATTACTTCAAATGTGACTCCATATAAGTAATGCCGCAATTTCTTTAAAGCAAATACCACTGCAGCTAGTTCCAGGTCGTGGGTGGGGCAATTCTTTTCATAAGGTTTCAACTTCCGAGATGCATAAGCAATCACGTGGCCCTTTTGCATCAATACACATCCCAGGTCCTCTCCTGAAGCATCGGTATACAATATGAATCCATCATTTCCATCAGGTAAGGCAGGAATTAGGACAGAGGTCAGATGCTTCTTCAATTCTTGAAGCCTGGACTCAGTCTTCTCATTCCATTCGTACTTAATGCCTTTCTGAGTTAGGCAGAATAAAGGCGATGCAAGTTTAGAGAAAACTTTAACAAAATGCCTAAGTACCTTGCCAATCCAAGAAAGCTCCGAACCTCCGTACTATTGTTTGGCACCTTCCAGTTTAGAATTGTCTTGAATTTAGAGGGATCCACATATATCCCTTCCTTACTAATCATGTGCCCCAAAAAGTTCACTTGGTTTAGCTAGAATTCACATTTTCTAAACTTGGCGTACAACTTGTGTTCCTTAAGCAGTTGTAATACCTTCCTTAGATGCCCTTCATGCTCCTGCTGAGATTTGGAATAGACCAGGATGTCATCGATGAAGATGACAACAAACTCATCTAGATATGGAAAAAATACTCTATGCATGAGGTCCATGCTAGTACCTGGTGCATTAGTTACCCCAAATGGCATTACCAGGAATTCGTAATGACCATATCGAGTATTGAAAGCTATCTTGGGTATGTCTCCCCTCTTTACTTGCAACTGATAGTACCCTTGTCATAAATCTAGTTTGGAAAATACAACTGCTCCTTGGAGTTAATCGAACAACTCCTCAATAATGGGAAGAGGGTATTTATTCTTAATTTTCACATTGTTTAAGCCTCGATAATCGATACACATCCAAAGAGAGCCATCTTTCTTCTTAAAAAACAATACTGGAGCTCCCTAGGGCGAAGTACTTGGTTGAATGAACCCCCGAGTTAATAAATATTCTAGTTGTAGTTTAAGCTCTTGTAGTTCTAGCGGCGTCATACGATAAGGGGTTCTAGAAATAGGCGCGGCTCCTAGTACTAGATCAATGGTAAATTCAGTCTCCCTTTCAGGAGGTAAACGTACCAGTTCCTTTGGAAATACCTCAGGGAAGTCTTGGACAATAGTTATATCCTCCCCCTTTAACTGGTCTACCGGCTTATTCAAGATATAAGCTAATATTCCAGTTGCCCCTTTACAAATCATTCGTTGAGCCTTGACGCCAGCAACTAGTAATGAGGAGGATCTTTTTCTTCCCACATCCACTTCAATCGGAGGTTCCCCATGTCGACATAGTTTAACTTCCTTCGTATGACAATTTAACTGGGCATGATTTTTAGCAAGCCAATCCATTCAAAGTATTACTTCATAACCTTTTAAGGGAAGAACAATTAGGTCTATGGGTTCATTCCCTCACCCACATTTACCCCACAGTTTCTACATATCCATCCAGTTAAGATTTTAGCATCGTTTGTGCTAACTTCCAACGTAGAAGGTAAATTCTCTATCTTATCTTCCACATTTTCAAGAAAGTAATAACTAGAAAAAGAATGAGAAGCACCAGGATCTATAAAAAATTTAGCCAGTTTACCCAAAATAGAGAGGGTTCCTTCAATGACTTCAGTCGAAACGAGGCTTCATTATCCTCCATCGCGTAAACACAAGCCTGCACCTTTGGTTGACTGCTCACTTGCTCCTTCTATCTGAGCAGGCTTGGAGATCAATGCATGGGATCCCATGGTTTGAGACAAGCGACTCAGCTGAGCTAGTGAGCACTCAGATATTCTATCTTCAGAACTCCCACACCGTAGACACTTATTTACCTTCTTCCAGCAATCCTTCTCATCATGGCTTCCCTTTCCACAATACGTGCAATGAACTTGAGTCATTCCTCTTGAGATAATGCTTGAGCTTTTTGAGATGGCCGAGGGTCGGGGTATGTCTCTCCTAGGGACTTTGTTTTTTTCAAAGTTTGCTCCCTGTGGACCTGGAGTGTATACCGACTAAGATTTCACATATATCCTTCCCGATTGGTGCATGGCCTGTAAGGCATTTTTTGTTTCCCCCACTCTGCAGGTGGATTTGATGGTTGTGCCATAGCTGATCTAATATGTCGGGGCTAGGGCATCCTTCAACTCCAGCCTTAACCCTTGGATATATCTCCTTTTGCGTTCATCATCAATTGAGACCATCTTCTCAGCAAATTTAGAGAGTCGAGAAAACTTTGCCTCATACTCTGTTACACTCATTAGGCCTTGCTTCAAGTTTATGAACTCCACTTCTTTCCTTTCATTAACTAGGGGTGGAATGTACTTCTTCTTAAACTCTTTTTCAAAATTATCCCTAGTTCTAGGAGTTTCCTCCATGTCCCACTTCCTCTGTACTATATTCAACCAGTCTTGCGTGGCTCCTTCTAATTTTAATATGGAAAAATTCACTTTCCGTCCATCCGTATATCCAAAGGCCTAGAAAGTCTGAGTTATTGTTTCGATCCAATTTTTGGCGACTTCATCATCTGGGCTGCCGTTGAACCCGGGGGTGAAATTTATGAAATCGTTTCAAGGCCGCATCCTTTGTCTCTGGTCTTTGAATTCGATCCCTGGCAAGAGATCAAGCTTTATTGTCTCTTTCTATCATGTGACTTAATATTTTGGTAACTTGACTTGCGAACAACTCCATCCCCGTGGTTGGGGAATTCTGTCCCGTTGGTGAATTTGATCTTTCCCCTTGTTCCCTTTTCATTGTCCTACACTTAACAAGTTAGCCCTCTGGATTATACCGATCCTTACTTAGTTACTTAAACAAGAGAATATAATTCACAAAATATTTTATTTTATCTTCATCTTAAAATATTTACAATAGCTTTAGCCTAATTTACACAACTTCATCACAACATGATAGTTTCGACGTTCCTCAACGTCAAAATTGGGAATTACTCTAGTTCTAGTACTTACCTTACAATATGTTAGGCTTAATATCTTAACTTGCAGTTCCCAAAAGTAATCTTTCAATCCTAATTGACTCTTGAATTTTTGGTGGAGCCACCACCTTCCTCCCGCTCAACTCCAGGGTATACTCGGTTTACTAGATCATCCCGTAGTGTAGCAAGAGCTTAATCTATTATACCTCGAGTCTCTCTAATGTGACTCCAACGTGATTCCGTTAGTTGTCTCTGATAAGTGGCCAGACCTCCCTGGAGTACTTGAGCATTTACCAACGCTAGGCCCACATTTCGAATGACTTCCTGTCGTTCGGTGCCCCATTGCCTGAGCTCCCCGATTATTTGATTCTTTAGTCTATTTTTTTGTGTGACCATTGCATTTTCCCTTACCTCTTCTACGTTAGCACACATACACTATTCCCACATTGCGTCTTTCATTAATTGTTTATAGGTCTCGAGGCTAAGGACCCTACTGATTAATTCTGCCCACTCCATGACCAGAGCATGTAAGACCTAATTTGGGTAGGCCTGAGTTTCCTCCCACTGAGAATTGTCTATAATATCTGTCCAAGGAAGGAACCCCTCCGGGAAGGCTCCATAATATCTTTTTACCTCAATAGTATCTTGAAAAGCATTACTCGTAATCTCTACGTTATAGTCCATCTATCAAAATAACAAACTTGTTAGCTTGACAGTTTGGACTAAACTAGTTCTACTTATTCCACAATTTATTTAGTTCCCTCTAAAATATTTTATTTAAGGTAAGTATGAGTTTTCCTTTACTTGGTTTAAGAATGCTCTAATACCACATCTGTAACACCCCACCCAACACAAGTATTGGGTTGGGTCTGAGCGTGCTACCAAAAATCCTAGCAATAACGAGCAGATAAGTTTTATACGGAAGCAAATTTAGATATTTTGAATCCTAACTTACTATTACAGTAAAGGATTAGTACAAGTGTGAAAGTTTCACCTAACTATTAAAAATTTAAAGTTCATGTTAAGATTCTAACAGTTCACCCAGGGTCATTCTCAAAAGAAGTAAAGACATCAAAGAACTTTTCCCTTAATGTTCTTCTTCACCTAAAAATGGTTGTTTAACCAAGGTAAGCTCCTTTCTTAGTGAGGTTCCATCGCCAGTATTTACCCAGTTGAGTTTTAGAGATCACAGAATAACAAATAAAAAATAGCCACATAAGTCCTAACAAACAGTAAAAGGATATGGGTGGTTAATGCCAAGTTGCTGCCAAGTGCCTATATGGAAACTCTGACTAACATACAAGGCATAACCTTTTCAGCAGTTCCCAAAGGCTATCAGTCCAAAATTTAGTTTTTCCAACCATGCCCAATCAGATGTTCAGTTACGAGCTCGTATCAGTACATATGGTTATGCTAGCATACCAAAAACTCAACGTGTAGTTAGTATAATTAGACGGTCTGGTCTGTACCGTTCCCCGCCAACTTTGACCAAACTATAATAGTGCCAGGCACCCCAAAATCACAGTCAGGTAATCAGGCAATTGATAATTCAATTTTGACCCGGCAAGATCAAGTACAAGCTAGTCATCCACATAGAATATCAGAGCAGTATGTGACACGACAAGATAAAGTACAAGTCGGTTATCCACATAAGCATATCAGAGAAGTTCATAAACTAAGTTTCACGATAATTGAGGACAGTATGATAAAATATACACTTAATTTAACAGTCATTATATACCATCATTTAAGTTTAACCTTCATATATCTTTTTAATGGGGTTCGAGTACTCACAGTTCGAGTAAAAAGAGTATAGGGGTTCGAGTATAAGGTTTCGCACAGGGTTTCAAGTAGATGAGTACAAGGTTTGAGTATATGGTTCGAGTACAGGGGTTTGAGTTCGAGTACAGGGGGTTCTTGTAAAGAATTCGAGTGGAGAAAGTTCAAGTGGTATGGATATTGGGTTGTACTGGTTTGAGTGGTAAGTGGTACCATTTCGAGCTGTGAGATACGAGCGGTAAGGTTCTAGAGGTACAATTCAGTTGGTGAGTTTAAGAGGTAAGGTTTATTTGGAGAGATTTGAGAGGTATGGTTCGAGAAGTGAGCTCGAGAGGTAAAGGTTTTAGTAGTACTAGTTCGAGACCTAGTGTTTGAGAGGTATAGTTCGAGGGTAAAGGTTTCAGTAGTACCAGTTCGAGAGGTAAGGTTCGAGCAGTACAGGTTTCCAGAGGTACAGGTTCGAGAGGTGAGTTCGAGAGGTAAAGGTTCTAGTAGTGAGGGCTCCACTAGAAAGGGTTCTAGAGATAAAGATATTGGGGTTACTATTTCAAGATATACTATTCGAGAGGTAAAGGTTCTAGTGGTGAGGGCTCCACTGGAAAGGGTTCTAGAGGTGAAGATATCGGGGTTACTAGTTCGAGATATACTGTTCGAGAGGTAAAGGTATCAGTGGTACTAGTTGGAGACATAGGTTTGAGATGTACTGTTCTAGAGGTAAAGGCATCAGTGGTACTAGTTCGAGGGGTACATGTTTTGAATGGTGGTTCGAGAGATGAAGTTTCCAGTAGAGGTTCTAGAGTTAAAGTTTTCATTAGGGGTTTGAGAGGTGAAGTTTTCGGTAGGGGTTTGAGAGGTGAAGTTTTCAGTGGGGGTTTGAGAGGTGAAGTTTTTGGTAGGGGTTTGAGAGGTGAAGTTTTCAGTGGGGGTTTGAGAGGTGAAGTTTTTAGTAGGAGCTCGAGAGATGAAGTTTTTAATAGGGTTTTGAGAGGTGATGGTTTCAGTAAGGGTTCGAGAGACGAAGTTTTCAGTGGGTTCAAGAGGTGAGGTTTCAGTGGTGTTCGAGAGGTGGAGGTTTCAGCGAGGGGTGCGAGAGAAGGTTCGAGAGAGTCAGGTTCTGATGACATCATATATATACACACATATGTAAACATATACCCAATTTAACTCAGTTTGTGCTAAGGTGATGCAACACTCACCTTGGTTAGACTTGGCTTGGACAACCTCCGCTTCTACGTTATCACTGCTCAACCTCCGTTCTTATTTTGGTACTTAAGAAAATATCTTAAGGCTGTAATATTTTTGAGAAGGCATTAACCGGTATTTATACTAATGAGAACCTAGGGTTCTGACACCTAAACCTAGAATTTTATCCATTTAACCCTCAAGTGCCTACGTCCACTTGCCCAAAAACTACTTTGGATAAATTTCTCTCGTCCGCTTGCCAGTTTTCTCTTCCCATTATATTATTATTATTATGATAATTATTATTATATATATATCCTCTTCTCGGTAATTTCTTTTTTTATCTATTTACTTATTTATTTATTTATTATTGTTATATATATATATATACTTACACACACATATATATATATATATATATTTGGAAAATGAGATGAGAGATTGAAATATTTGATTAAAATTTAACTATTACATGCATCCTATCTCCATTACGGTTGGGGTTTTCACATCATGCCTCCTGTGAACTCCTCTAGCGATGATTGAAATGACAAGTTGCGAACTTGTAAACCTTCTGTGACAAATTGGTTATGATACTTCGCTAGGATTTTATTACTTTGTTGTGCAATGTTATTGAGATTAGCGATTGTCTTAGTGAATTTTTGCTTTTGGTAGAACCGACCTAAGAATAGGTCCAACAATTGTGCCCAAGACCTGATGCTTCCATTTGGTAGATATTCGTACCACGTAATTGTTGTTCCTGACAGAAAGATGGGAAACAATTTGCAAAATAGCTCTGTGCTCGCATCACAAAATCTCATATTGTTTCTATACGAATGTAAGAATTCTTTTGGATCTGAGGTTCCGTCGTAGACCTTAATGTGCAAAGGAAGCTTGAAGTCTTTTGGCATCCTAAAGTTTCGCAGATGTGGTGCTAGAGGTGATTTGTCCACATCATCCTCCATAACGATGTTAAGAAGCTCTTATTCGTACTCAAGTCGCTCACTTTCCTGGTTAACTTTTTTTCTCTGCCTTTGAGGGTTTTCTCCTTCGAGTGTTCATAAACTAATCGTATAGATCCTCTCTATTCGCCTCCAAATATTTGGGTAATGCCATCTTTTCCTTGTCACAATTCTTATTTTGGGATTTCTCTTCTTCCTCTGTTTCCTCTTTACTGTGTTCTTTTTCTCAGCTTGGGGTATGATGTTGTTGTTGTGCCCCCTTAATACCTCTAAGTACTTGCTCCTGTGACTGGGGGTTATGGTTTTTTTCACTCCTAGTGAACATAATTACTTACTTGGGTGGTCTTGAAACGAAAGAAAATTTTTCGTCCCCACAGTCGGCACCAAATAATGTTGTCGCCCGTTCATGTAGGTCACTGTTCGTCCCTTTCTTGATCTTCAGTACATACACAGTTAGTCCCGGAAGTGATTCTAGGAAAATAACTCCAATGATCAAGTCAGCCTTTTCCCATAAGAATTAAAATTTCTCTAGTTGGTTGCGCTTACCTCCAGCTTGTGCAGAGCTTGTTGTATTTATAGGCTGACGTGATTGCAGTTCCTTGTCTTTAGAGATTGGGATTGTGGGTACGCCACGATCGCCATGATCACCACGTTCTTTGTTCTTAGTCTTCACGGTCGTTGCTTATCCCATGTTTTGGGCCACGTCTTATGCCTCGATCAGAAGCTTTGCGCCCTGCTGATATGCACCTTGGGCTGACACCTGCTCATCCTGCTATTGGATGTTGCTGGGCTGGGCCTAGAGGGTACCAGCCAGAGTGTTTGTTTGGCCATATATACACCAGAAATTAAGCTATATGGACCCGTATTCTTGAGATAGATGTACTCCTTCGAGCGGTATATGAAAATATTTAAATATTTTGTGAAGAACAGGTACAAGCCTGATGCTAGTATAGTACATCGTTATGTGGCAGAGAAGGCGATCGAGTTTTGTACTGATTATTTAAAGGAAGTAGATTAAGTGGGTGTTCTACAAACTAGGTATGAGAGGAGGCTTGAGGGTCACGAGGTAAGACAAGGCAAACTATTTAGCCCAACAGCTGAAGATTTGAATGTTATGCATCTATGTTTTCCGGAACCACGATGAAGTTGTCCCATATATTGAGATCTAGATGGATGAGATAAGAGCAGCGAATCTAAATTGAAATGAAGCTCAAGTTCTAAAATGACACACTTCAACGTTTACAAATTGGCTTCGGAGCTACGTGAAGGTAGAAAGTCCTCCCGAATCCATAAAGTGGTTATCGCGAAAACCTCTTGGCACAATTTTGTCATTCGTAGGGTATGACATAAATGGCTTCACATATGGCACTATGTTGGTTGACGAAAAGGGTGTGTCTCAAAACAACGGTGTAACCCTCATTTCGGAGGCCCTTCACTTTGGAAGCACAAGTGATAGAGATCCCGTATATACTAACAATTGTTAATTTGGGACAATATTAGAAATTTGGAAGCTTGATCACATAACCCTAAGGGTGCGTGTGTTTGAATGTCAATGGGTTGATTTCGAATGTGGGCAGCAGACTGAGGCTATGGTTTTCACTTTAGTTTATCGTAGTCAGATTGGTTGGAGTGAAGATCCATTTATATTAGCCTCTCAGGTGATTAAATTTTATTTTATGTTCGAGATCCCCTTGATCCTAAGTGGGAGATTGTTGTTGAGGGTAAAAGGGTTTCAGAGAAATTTGACCTAGTGGATGTGGTTGGTTTTGGTGAAATAGGTTTGATGGGGTTTAACGATGACGATGTTTTCCTTGAAAAGGATGACTTGAGCTTGTTTGTAAAAGTAGGTTGCACAGATAACGAAACAATAGATGTTCATACGGAAGATGCTCTAGTTGATCGTGATCTCCTTGAAGCTGCAAATTCACGTTCAAAGGCACGTTGGCGACACTCTAGCTTTCAAACCCTCTCCTGCAACTGGAAAATTTCACTTCTCATCCACTTCTAACATGTTTTGAATCCCTTCATAAACATGAAGTCTGATTCCTCTACAAAAAAGTTGTTAGCTGAGTGTTAGTAACAAATAAGCTAATCAAATAAATTACCTTTTCCCTCAATCCTTGGCCTTTTTCTTCGATCTGTTGCATCAAGGTTTCTTCGAAACCACTTTTTATCAATGAGCACCCATTGCTTCCTCAAAAAGTATTTCTTGTCAAAATACTTACAAGACTTCTGTTCCCCATGAAAAGGCATCCCTGGCACACTCTTCAAGATCAAAGTTATTAAGTTTTCATACTGTAGATTTTTAATCACCCTTTTCGCTGATGCGACCACCATTATATATTTGAATATAGCCAAATCGGGATGAATTCTCTTACCCTCCATAATATATTAAAACATCACTAGGGTTTCATAACTTGGCTCGGTGATATGGTCAGGGACATGGACAATGGATCATGCTATCATGTCATAAACTATTCTATCACCAGGGCTAAGAATTTTCATATTAAATAATTAAGGTCTCCCTAAATCATGAGTGGTCCATGCAAAGTATCTAACACTACACTCGAAAGGATCAACATATGGGGGCTCAGACTCCAATGACCATCTATCTCTATGATAGACATCATCTAACAAACCATCCGAAACATATGGATAAACATCTTTTGAACCCTTAAAAGGGCATTATAAGGGCATTATATAAATCTGTTGATTATCCACAGACTAATGTCTATACCAAAAACTGTTCACCCTTGTCCTATAAATAGCACCCTCTATTTCACACAAGTTACTAGAAAATTAACAAACTTCATCGAAATAACTGAGTTCATTCAGTGTCAACAGGTTAAAATGATACTAACTAGGTGTCTTTTTTATTTTTATTTATAAGGATTTTTAGATGATAACACTATACTCTTTTTCCCATTGGGTTTTTTTAATGAGGTAGTGTGATAATTTATTTTATTTTAGAATAAGGCCCATTAATTCAGCCATGTTGGCCTTGGAAGAATTAATGTTTTGGTCATGCATTTATTTTAGGTGTTAGAATACTCAATTCTGATTTGATTAGAATTAGATTTGGTAAGATTAAATAAGCCAATATTCATTCAAGATTTATCTTGAAGAAGATATTCGTTTATTTTAGGTAGTCTAGTTAAATATGATTTTAGCCTCTTAAAGCTGCCATAATCCTTTTCAGTTTCTTATTTGTATTTTTTGAAGATCATACCTATGTACTGTAAATAGGGGTGGGTTTCAACATTATTTTGACCTTACAATTTTATCAATCAAATATAAAACCCTTTGAGTTGATACTATTTGCTTGCGAACTATTCCATTGTTGCTTAACCCCAAGGGATAGTTAAGTATCAATAAACCTTGTAATCTGATCTTGAGGACTAGTTAGAGAGAAAGTCGAAGTTAGGGTACCCCGAGGGCTAGACTCCTGAATTTCGTGCGAGATAGTGTGGGTTTACAGATCCCTTCACTAGATCAAATATATTAATTCCGCAAATCGTGAGTCTTCGCAAGGAGATTCATATCAGTACATGTTGATCTTGAAATTTTGACTAAGGATCGATCAAACCTATCTTGTGGTGCTCATTCAAATCGATAATATATGGATCAATCAATTTACTAATCCCCCTCAACTCATTGTACCTAGTTTGGGCAGAAAGTGAGACGAACCTCGCTATTTTGTATCCCGGGTTGGTCGACTTTTTCGATTTTGATCCCCCCTTCTTGCTTGTATTTCCTTGATTGGTAGGAGCCATGGTGTTTCTTGGTTCTCCCGCGTTTCTTTGGGTTTGAATTTGGGGATGAATTGTGTGGTTCCATTGCCGTAAGAGGATAATATGGTTTGCGATTTGGGGAATTGGCTGAATTGCATTTAAAAAAATAGAAACGATTAGTTCCGAGTTCAAAATTTTATCATAGGTTTGTATTTTATTTTTTAAAAAATAAGTTTTGGACTCAGAACTAAATCTCGAATTAAATTGTAAAGGGACGATTTATGTTTTTCGAGTTTGAAATTTAATCAATGCGGTAATTGATTTCAAGCATTGCAATTCCTGATTAGGATCGGATTTACTACCAGAGTTTAGAACTATATTTCCAAACTCTGAACTATAATTCACATCCTCTACTGTTTTTACACAGGCCCGACCCAATTTTGATATAGTAACATTGTTTGGGACAATGTTATATAACCCGAACTAGATTCCGGATTCGGAACCATCTCAGGATGTATGGTACATATTAGCATTTGAAACAATTGTTAGTAAATTTCCTGTAGTCCAAACAATAGAAGATTCTTATTCTTCTACAACATTCCAACATCATATTAGTGAAACACAATATCATATCAAATAATTAATCGATAACTTGTCCAACAAAACATTGAAGTCCACCGTAGAGTACATTTCAAAGTTTTAATCGAAACACACAATAATTCTAATATAATCATAGTTCTTAACATGAAACGTGTTTTTTCCATTGACCAAATTAATTCCTTATCAACTAGGGAGCCTGCTCGAACATTGCTTCAATCTCCGGGTCTGTTGCATCATCATCATCGTCACCACCTTCACGTGACTCTTCATCCTCATCTTCAATCTCCTCACCTTCCGAATCGGAGAACACATGTTTGAAATTAGGCATGTTGGCTTCTTATCCATGGTTAATGCGCAAGCCCGATGACTCGAAAAACTTGGCTTGATTCTTTTTCGCCACCTCCACCTCCGGATTTAGTAAACTAATGTCTGAGGGAAGGCATGCCATGTTCCTACTTATAGTTCTCTTCAAAGATGTACCTAAAAATTGAACATCACCACACATAATAAATTTCAAACGATAGATAAAATATTCAAAATCAAGCTTACAGTGAACTTAAATTTTATTAACACTTACTTGATGAGATGCCCTGCCCCTTGCCAAAGTGTTCTCCCTAACTCTCTTCGCAGCTTTGCCCTTGGCTCCCAGTACGATCCTATACTTATATTTTGAAGAAAATCCCAAATACAAGTGTTTATGCTCAAACCACCCCCCTTCATAATACTCTACACGCATTGGCTTATCTACCGGAATAACCTCTTTTTTTAGCATCACCGTGATCAAGCCTCCATAGGGAAAATCCTTTTTTCCCTACGGCTGCCTTAAGCATGTAATTAAGAATCGTGTACCCCAAGTTTAACTTAATCCCCTCCATTACGTAATAAAATATCATTAGATTACCAATAGTGGGCTAGCAAGCATGACCGCCCAATGGAAGAATATTTAAACATATCTACTCATATACCAATATTTGGTCTACATTTAACCCTCACATTAAATTTCTCAGTCTGTCCAGGTGTCGTACCCTCCCTATGAAAATACTTTCTAGCCATCTCTACAAAGCAAAGAGGTGTGTACTCAGTCACAGCAGGCCAGCTCTGTTGGTGGAAAATTTTAAGAGGGCCACAAACTTTTTTAGGGGTACAAGAGTCTTGGGTAGTATATTCACAACCTAAGGCCTTGTTAATCGAGTATTTTTTAACAGGTATTAGAACACCACTAACCTTAGTAAGGTCACGATTTCTCTTTCTCTTTCCTAGGTTAGCATAAAATTGAAGCACTTCATCATAATAAACGGATTCAACTAAAGTCATCAACTTATCAAAAATAGAGTTCTTAAAACATTCTAGCAAATACCCTAAGCTCAATAGGCGTACATCAGAACTATGGACAACTTTAGGATTACAACATTTTTGGCGATGGAATTTGACGTACCTATTTTGGCCCCTTCATTGAAGAATTTAACCGATTCACCACGCTCCACATATGGTTCGTGACTACGGGTAGAAACTGCTCCAGAAGATTTGTCATCCTGACTCCTGACCATTGTCTCGATCGTTTGGGATTGGGGATGTCGATTGGGGATTTCTGAGTGCAAGGGATTTTTGGGTGAAAGGGTTTTTTCAATTTGGGGATTTCTGAGTGGAAAATTTAACCAGTCATTTACTTTTAGATGAGTTCCAAAATTGGAACCTATTCTTCTCTTTACTTTTAAAGACAATACCTTGTTCCACTATCGAAACATAGTCCAGAATGATTTACGAGTTTGGAACTATAAAGGGGAACCCATGGGATAAAGGGTCATTAAAGTTGCTTTGAAAACACAATTAATGCTCACAATTTTGGGCACGACTTCCCGCTTGTTTCTCCCTCAAAACCATTCTTCCCCATCTCCTTCTCCATTTCATTTCAACCACAATTTCCAATCAAGATTTTCTAGTTCAAAATCTTCCCCATCTCATTCTCTAGAATGATTCCAGATTTTATAGTTTTGGTGAGTTAGGGTTTGTGTTCAAGAGAAATTTTAGGGCATGGAGATTATGGCTCCCAGTTGTCCACTACTTCTTTTGACAAGGTAATGATATGTTTAATCTAAGACTACAATGTCTATGTATTGGTATATTGAAAATTTTAGGGTCTTGAAGAAAACATGAACTTGTTGGGTTTTGTACAAGTCAAATGTAGAATATTGTGTTTGATTCATGAACAAACACTATTAATGTTTTTTAATATATGATCCATTTTAGGTGGAATAATGTCTCAAAAATGTACACATGAGGATCACACAAGTTTGGGAGATGTCAATGCCGATAATTCACCAAACGAGGATGATGATGTGGAGGGGTCGGAAGAGGTCGGAATAACTAAAACTCATTGTAGAACACTAGAAAGGCGAATGGCTAGGAAAGAGATGAATTTGTTGATATTCAACAAGTTGGGTAAATGTTTGTCAGAGGAACGTGCTAAATGGTCTAGTTGGGTAGGAAGGTTGGTAGGACGAGGGTGGACATTAAATATGATAATTGGTATGAGGTGCCCAAGGAGTACAAAGACATCCTATGGATGGAGTGCAAGGTACCGCTCTTTATGATTGTGTATTGAAAACTAGTGCCCCCATCCTTCCATCACTACATTATCTATTTGTTTTTCACAAAGTAATCACTGTAATTCATTATAGAGGCCATTTGAGATGGATTTTCTAGAAATATTTAATGAAGAAGACGATGTATATGTTAAACAAGAGTTGGAGGGAGCACAAATACACCCTATCTAGAGATTATATATTGTCTACTAGGAATGAAGATCGTCCATGGTTAACTTATGAAACATTCAATAAGAAAGTTGGGAGATCCACAAAACAAGGGCCTGGAAAATGCAAAGAACGTTAGTCCACCTCTATTAGTTTTACTAACAATAAACATCAATTGGTCTTTAGTAGTGACTAGGTTATGATTATCTAACACAGGGGACAAGGTACGAGATGCGTCGTATTTCCAAAATGAATAATACTCCACATCGAAAAATCCGTGGGGGCTACGCTTTAGCGGCCATCTAAATGGTGAAAGATCGTTATGAGAAGGATGTCCAACTTGCAATCTCCAGTGGGATGATGGAGGAGGAAGCAAGGTCGTCAGTCACACCAGTTGATGTTGATGACATTGATAGGAGTGATCAATTCCTCAAGAGCTGAGAAAACAAGAATGGTTGGTTTGAAAGAGAACTCATGATTACAATTTCGGAAAAAGTGGTAGGAACCAAACTCTTAAATTTCATTGAAGTACGTACATATTATATTTAAATAGTTACTATTAAATTTATTTTTTAAACTTACGTAGGCTAAGTTGATACAAGACCAAATAGAAGGGCATTTCCTTCCAAAGGGTAAGACATACGTCCTCAAAGAAGCAACTGGAAAATTGGATCACGCGGGACGTGCTAGAGGGGTGGGTTCGTTCATGTCAAAAAAAGATGCGTTCGAAATTGTTAGGTCTTACAAAAGGGCAAAACCATCTAGACTGCACATGTTGCAAAAAAAAAGCTCTAATTCGTGACAAATGCATAGAACAACAAGAAATGTTGATTAAGAGGTTAATCCAAGATATTGGTCTACTTATACCCGAGAATTTAGACAAATTAAGTCCCAGTTGAAAACCGCCGTCTAGAGGGTCACGCCACTCACCGGGGGAGATTGAGGTAAACCATAACCCTAAACACTTAAACCCTGAGACATGAAGTAAAAAACCTAGACAAAGCGATTGTGTTGATACCCAATAAGGTATATTTATTTATTTATTCAATATTTTAAGTGTTAGAGTTTCAAATTTTCATTATTAGTGAGAACAATCACTCTAATTTATCTTGTAGAAATCAAACTTTTGTGATTTATACATTGATCAAGGCTTGGAAGGTAGACCTCTCCACATTGCCTGTGGGATTTTTCACCCTACACTGCGACATCACACTTGGTACTAATTCCCAAAGGTTTTTCTTAGGTTTCATTGGTGAATCATTAGTTCTCGATGCTGAATTGCAATGCCTGATGACAAGTGCAAGCAAGTGGGAGTAGCTCGAGGAAATTTTCTCCTACGGCCACGTTGCCTAATTTTTGCCAATCCTTTGATGGGAAATCATTTGAAGGTCACGACCCCTAAGAATTCCCAACCGGTAGTTCAACCGCCATAAAAAAAATTGCAGCTCTGGTCATTCGGGTACATGTAATTAAGGATGCACCACAATTTGTAAGGGTTTTGTACGATTGGGTGGCAAGGCACCCTCATAACTCAATGTACTTATTCTCCTGAAATGAGTGCATATTCGGTCAAAAGCGAGACATCATCGCCTCATGGGTAGACTTTGAAGATCCATGGAAGTGTGAACAAGTAAACCAAATGATAATGTCTCTCTACTTATTGTGAGTACGAACCATCGAAATTCTTGATTTAAAATAACTTTGTCTCCTTTTAACAATTGCTTTTTAGGGACATGTATTGCATTGTGAATCAAAAGGGAATGCCATGGGTAGGATATTTGTGCCCCTAATGACCCAAGAAATTGGTTTACAATCGAAGAAAGGATCAACTACATTTGCAAGAGTCTTGGATGAAGAGATAAAAAAATATTCTTCGCACCATACATTGAGCGGTGATGGTTTTAAATCATTTCATTAAGTTTCGTTCTATTTTCTCGCACTTATTCATTTAATTAGATGTGACATTTTCCAGGGACTATTGGAGATTAACTTTTATTGTCCCAGATTCGAAGAAGGTTTTTTGGATGGATCCACTACACTTCCAACCACTGGAGACGTTTATCAAAATATTGGGAGCGTCGCTCAATGATCAAAAAAATCCAATTCAAAATGGGGATTTGGACATTATCGAGATTAAGGTGTGGTAGATTTCACAATTAAACCGTAAACAATTACCCGTATATTTTAATTATCTACAATTGTTTACCCTCATTCAGTACAAAAAACAAGCAAGAACTTGGGAGTGTGGATACTACGTAATGCTCTACTCCACCGAGTACGTTCAACAAGTCCGAGTGAATTTTCTTGAGATCGAAAAGGTGATATTTGAGTTTTTTATATGTTTATTTTAAGATTTATTTCTCAATCTATTATCATAATGGACGTATATTCAAACTTACAGATGTTTAAAGCCAACCAAAAGCCATATGCCCAAGAAGACATAAACATCGCAAGAAATTGCTTGACTAGGTATTTGGTGAACTCTCAATCGTTATCTCAAGGAAATCCACTTGTACAATAGAATCATTTGGGAGACAATGTGTTATGTGATTACATGAAATGTGTGAAAAAGGAGTTGATAGATTTCTATTCCTATCTATAGATTGTTGCTTTGTTAGTATAGTCTATAGATTTTTGCTAGTTAGGATGATGATTCCTTGTATTGTGGAATAGAGGTTGATAGATTTCTATTCCTATCTATAGATTGTTGCTTTGTTAGCATAGTCTATAGATTTTTGGTTGTTACGATAATAATTCCTAGTAGTTTGCAGAGTTGTATTTGATTGATTACTATTCACAGCTATTGAAACCCTAGTCTATAGGTTTTGGCTTGTTGGGTTCATGATTCCTTGTATTTTGCAGAATTGAATTTGTTAGTTTTCAATTTGCATCTTCAGAGGGATTTATTGTAATACTAGACTATAGAATCTTGAAACATTTGGAGATGTTCTAGGGGCCTCTTATTTATTGGGCAAAGTTATATAGCCTGAAAGCTAGAATTTTACCATTTTGTCTGAGACTGTTCCGATGTCGGAACATGAATCGTAGCCAATGGTCATGTAATTACAAAACGCACGAAACTCAGGTTCCAAAATCGGAACATGGCCCCAGAATTCGTATCGGACTTTGGGACTATTTTATGAATTTTTTTACGCGCCTGCAATCTCAGTACCGTTCCAGAAACAACGTCCAACTCAGGAAGTGTATGCGAAGGAAAGACAAATGTTCCGAGTTCGGACTCCGAGTCCAGTTCCGAGTTCGTAACAACATACCATCGGCTAATTGCATTCCGAGTTCGGGACATTTTTCAATTTGGTTATGATATCGGAATCCCCAACAAAGTTGGTTCCTTATGACACATCAAAGGCGGACAAGAACCGCCGTTGTTTCACAATTTTAAGTCAGTTTTAATAACCGACTTTGATCCCTAGTGATCAAAGTCACTACCAGAGAAGTCACCTACAAAGTGACTTCTCTGGTCCCTTAGAACCGACTTTAATGAGCCTGCCTCCACTAGTGAGATGTTGAACAAAGTCCAAATAATTGTTCTTATGTCTGATCCAACACTTAACAATATTCTATTGATCATTCACCACTCCCTACAAAAATCGCACACGTAAAGATTACGAGACATAGAGTACTCCCACTGGTCCCTTTATAATGGCTTCAACTTTTGGACATAAATTTTTTCATTTGGACATAAATTTTTTCAAAAAGATAAATGAATGGTAGATATTGTATTGGAAGTATCAAAAGTAAAATGTGTGGATGAAAACAATATAGGATTTACTGAATGGGAAATGAGCCAATATAAAAAACCATCCAAAAAAGAAAGTGAGCCATTATTGAGTGCTTTCTTTTTCTGGGGTTATTGAATTCGACCCGGATGCAAATGGGTGAAAATTTTGACCCGGATGTATATTGGGGAAGACGCATTCAGCGAATGCGTGCTCTATTTTGATTTTTTTAAATGTGAATGAAGAAGACACATTCGGGGAATGCGTGCTCTAATTCTTTTTCTTTTTATTTTGAACGTCCTATGTATATGTATTGATGGTTACACCCCATAGAATTTTGGTCATCAATGTTAACTAATTAAATCAAACTTGTACATGACGTGACAATTATTAGTTTTATAATATTGGGCGATATGTATTATTAAAATAATGTTTAACTATTTTATTATTAAAATAATATTAGATAGAATTTGAGTAATTAAGAGATCGAATCCATTTTTACTATATATATAGTTTATAATCATATAATATTTTTTTTAAATAATACATAGAATAATATATTACTATGCAATTCGAGTTTATATTTAAAACCACAATTTACTTTATTTAACCTTATTTTCAGTATTTCTATTTAAAAATTTTAAATATCCTAAAATATTTGACTAACACATAATATAATATATTTATTTTACATGGCATCCATCAATCTATCAATTTCTTAAACGAAAAAATATTTGCTAAATATTTTTATGGCTATATATTTTTAAATTTATGGATGAGAAATTTACCTTTTCGGTTAGAGTCCATCTCTTGAACGATGATATTTTCATAAATAATGGAAAGACCAAGGTTTGAAGTGTAAATTAGAAGAAATTAAGATTAAATTTTCAGGTTACATGAATCAGGTTATAAACTTTATAACTATTACATGTTGCATAATAAAATTTTAATATTGCAACTAAGACCTTTTACCTTTTATTATTTTAATTAAACCTCATATTTCCGTAAGCCTATGGAAAGACGGTCTTTTCCCAGACTTTGTCTTTCGGTTATTTGTATTGTAGAGAAAGGTTTGAAAAAATTAACGAAATTTATCATTTGTAGATGTTGTATTATATTATGTGTTTAAAATTAATAGTGGTGATGGGATATTTCGTTGATGTGGGTAGATTTATTTACCATTTATTCTTATGCGTCCAATTTTTATATTTCTTTTTTCTTTTTCAAAGTATAATTGACTATTACGATGGATGATGTTAGAAGTTGTTTAGGGTAGTTGGATTCTGGAAAAAAAAATGATGAAACGTATTACTCCATTTTTCCAAAATAAAAAAAAACAAAAATGATGAGGACGCGTGTGCTAAATGTGTCCTCTATTTTTCCAAAATTTAAAAAATTAATAATAAAGTGAATGCGTCCTCCCTAATTGCATCCACATAAAGTTACTGTAGGCACAAATATAGAATTTCCTCGCCATTATTAGAGGACGGGAGGAAGTTTATACTAATATACATACGGGCTATACAAGTTTGTTGAGTTCATTCCCAAGTACTCCCTCCATTTCTCTATCAGTGGCACACCACTTTTATGTATTAGAATTTAGGAGATGCTAAATAAGTAGATGAAATTGAATTAAAAGAAATAAAAGTAAAATGATTGAATATAATAATTTTAAACCTGTCATAATTAAAAAAGTATGAATATAAGAAAAATATGTTAAATTAGAAAGTATGTCAATGTGTGAAACGAATGGGGGTATAAAAGGTAGATTATGAAAACGAAGATAGTGTTGTTGTATTGTAGTGATTTTGGCAAAATATATGAAAGCAAAAGGGTGTTGCTATATCCCGCCCTGTATTTTACTATCCTCGCCCTAATACGTATAAATACATGTATTTTTAATTTAAAATTAAAAAATAAAAATTGGGAGAAGTAGTATAAATTGTGGATTGCTCTCCTTCCTTCTCTCCTCCCTTCTCTCTTTTTCTCTCCTTCTTCTTCTTCTTTCTCTCCATTTCTCTCCCCCTTCCCTCTCTCCATTTCTGCCGCCCAGCCAGCGCCGCCCGCCGCCTCCGCCGCCCGCCGCCGGAAACCCGCCAGAAAACGTAAGTTTTGGAGGAATTTTTTTTTACTTTTCGTGCGAATTGTTGCCCGATCTATTCGAATTTTGTTGAACTTATCGGAATTGTTAGAATTGGGGTTTGTTAGAATTTTGTTAAATGTAGAATGGATGTTCGGTTGGTGGTTAGTATAGGAGATTAAGATGTAGAATAATTTGGAGAAATCTAATATTAGGAATTTAATGAATTTTGGAATTAAAACGAAGAAATTGTGTTTTTTAGAAATTATTTAGTTTAAATTTGGAAATGATTACTATTTCCGTAATTTGGAAAGTATATGTGACATAATAGAATATAGTTCTATTTAAATAAAATTTATTAATCCGATGTAAACAATTGTGTAGTAAATTATTATGATATGTTTTAACAATTGTTTCCTTGAATGTTAATAATAGTGTGATGTGGTAAAAAAATAAGATTATTTAGTAATGTAATTTCCAATTTGTAACTTAAAAAAATGTGTAGTTCGTTGTATGGGATTGTACGAGAATTAAATTTGCTGTTTGTGGTGGGGTTTTTTTATGTTATATCCACTTTTTCCTATGCATTATAGAATATGTAGTTTCCATTAGTAAATTGAAATTATGCACTGTTCGAAAATATTAGTTCACACGTTGTTGAAATGTATGTTAATTTATCTTATCATATTAGTTTGATTCAATTGTTGTTATACTAATTACATATCTTGTGTTGTAGATGAGCACTGCTGGTCAACCTGACGGCCATGGTCGTTCCATACGCCGAAGAGGTGTTAGTGCCTCGGCGAGACAGGCTAGAGGCCGCGTGGTCGAGGATGAACCGTCGCCTCGGCCGCAGGAGTGTGATGTAGGAGCGGAGCGGCCTTCTCCACCGAGTGTTAGTGCATTCGATCCCATGCCAACATGGGACGGTCCGGAGATTAACATTCTCGCGTCTGGTGGAATCCGTCACGATAGTGACTGGCAGTTGAATTATGACTTGCCGGCAGATGTCCCCCTGATGGGCCAACCTGGGACGAGTGTGCCATTGGATGCTGGGATCGAACGTTATGCTGCTGGAGAAGCCAGGCACACCGTGAGGAATAGAGCTGGTCAATTTTCACAATCTTCTGGTGGATCGTGCAATGCCGGTGAGACTGGCACCGGAAGGGCACCGAGGAATAGGAGGAAGCGACCCGCCGATGAGACGTGGCTAGTGCGGGGACCGATGGCTGGTGGCCCGCAAGATGACCTCGTCATACCAAGCTTCGGAGGACACGTCGTTGTTGACGTTTGGAATGGTATAGAGCGAGGTGTGCTGAGATGCCATGCTCGGTCGCCGCTATGCAAGCAGCTAGTCACCACGCTCCCCGAACTGAGCGATGTTGCACAGGCCCGGATACGTGCGACCGGGTTGGCCCACCTGCCTGCGATTATGTTCCAGTTCCTTGACATGGCACTGATATCCGCTTTTGTTGAGAGGTGGCAGCCGGACACGAACACGTTTCACATGCCTTTTGGGGAGATGACCATCCTGATGCACGACGTTGAGATGATTCTTGGCATTCCCATCGTTGGTGACGCTGTTGCGAGTACCATTTCGGCGGAGACTATTCAGGAAGCGTGCGCTGAACTGTTTGGGAAAGACGTGGAGTCCTTTGTCGCGGAAGACTGGAACGGGGGTAACATAGATGCCCAATCATTGATGGCGAGGTGTGTAGCGGCGGGGCAGAGCGAGAACTTCCAATTTATGTGCTACATGCTGACCCTGTTTTCATCCACGCTTTTTGTGGATAAAACTAGGAATAAGGTTAGAGCCAACCTTCTACCCCTACTTGATTCGCAATTGTCGTGGGGCTCGGCGACGTTGGCCAGTTTGTATCTGCAGTTGGGAATTGCGTCCCGGTCCAAGGCGTGCGGCCTATGCGGATGTTGCACGCTCCTTCAAGCATGGATATACGAGTACTTTCCGATGTTTCGGCCGAGACCGAGTACATTGCCAGCTCTTCCGGGGCACGCCAACCGGTGGCACACAGGGGATAAAACAGGGAGGGATACTGGGAGGCTCAGTGCCATCAGGCGTCAGTTGGATGCCTTACAGCCCGACCAGGTATGAATTCCATGCTTTTACTCTTATTCTGACAGTAGTAGGTAGATCGGATTCCATAGAAACGTAACATGTCTGTGAAACTTTTTGCAGGTGGATTGGTTGCCATATGGAGTGGACGTGGTTAGGGCTGCGAGGGGGAGGACTCACTACCGCGGCGTGATTCGATACCTCGACGCAATGGAGGCGTACATGCCAGATCACGTTGTGCGCCAGTTCGGTCTCGTACAGGGTATACCGCGGGGTCTTGCAATTGCGCCCGAGCCTTGTTCCCGCCCGGCTGATCCAGCCGGCTATTCAGTGACCTACCCAGGGAGGCTGCAGTTGACCCTATGGGAGATGGCACACACTTGGCACGACGGTCAGCTTACGGCGTTACCGATAGCCACGAGCCAATCAGAGTGTACCATGGATTACGAGGACTGGTACGCGACTCATTCGCACCCATTGATCGCAAATCCTGAACATGCTGCCACGAGTGGACCGGACAGGACACATCATCAGTTATCGGTAAGTTTTCTCGAACTGTTTGCTTCGAGTAATTATATTACATTTTACTGTTTCGTTATTGTAAAATCTGTTTCCTGTGCAACAGATCCTGAGTGACATGATGAGCGCCCTGGATCCGTTTGACTCGGCGACCGTTGATGGACTCGCCGACCCCTGCATGAGGGAGTTGATGACGACTTTTGTCAGTCATCGCGATGAGTATCGCAGGCTCGGTTATGGACCCATTCCTTAGTCGACTGTTTGCTTATGTATGAACCCACAGTTTTGCCATATTTTGCTCATTTATGTAATCGGTAACTGTTTGTGCATATCAAATTTATATGTCATCGATTTTTGCAACAGTAACGCTTTCAAAATAATTGTGACGCTTCGATAATAACTGTAACGGTTGCGTACATGCCGAAATGTTTCGCTGGGTTACAACAGTTAATTACTCTCAGAGTATGCTCTTCTCCAAGCCCTTATCCTCCTACGAAAGGGTAACTCTCAACCTATGACATCAGCCTTCCTCAATGTGGTCCACATATTAACCACGGGGGGCATGGGACAGTTTTCCTTCACGTGTACCCGGACGAAATGGCTTGCACTGCGAACGTATACAATGTGTAGCTCCCTACTTGTTCCGTCCTCGCCCCCACCTGCCCTCAGTGGAAGGACTGTACAGCAATGGTCCGCCGACCCATTCTCTAAAATGTAATATAAAACTACAACCGTGTTGTAGTAGGTGGCGACAGGAAACATGTCTGCAATGACCGTAAACCAATGCTCTGGACCACATGGACCGCTGGTGTGGTGTATACGGGCTCTGGCGAATTCAACGTCATCTTGCGAACCGTATATGGGAACATAGTCAGGCCAATGAGTTGATATCTCGTTAAATACTGCCCGACGCGCTGTAGACCATTCACCTTCACCGTCTACGTGGAACGCATCAGCAACGCATCTGAAGCCACAGTTTCCATCACTCACGACATCGTTCCAGCCTTCGATGTAATGCCGGACAATGTGGGGGACACTTTCGAGGAACGGGAATGTCGCTGCAGGAGAACACATTAAGATAAATATCTTGTGCAGGCGGCGTTCATTAAGAATGGTGCTTGTACTTACCGTGCCGGCGATCGCTCCCTGAAGCACGCCCCGGGGACCTTGAACTACTCCCGTATCGCCTGTTCACGTGCTTGTGGTAGCTCAGTGAACGTCGGGTTGATCTTGATCGGGGGACCTGCTCGCTTGGTCTCCCACGTGCACTAGTACAATTGTCCGGCTCGCCAATGCCGCTCTCCTCCGGACGCAACTGCGCATCTATGTAGGATGAAACTCGTCGGCGGACCGAAGGGTCGCTGCGTGCCAGCTCCTCCAACAGAGTGTTGAACCGCGACTGATCTTGTTCGGCCCTCGCAATGTTTTCCGTGCTCCGCACGTGATCACCCAATGCCAGGCTCTTAAACAGCGGATGAATGTCGTCCAAGTACAAGGGGATTCCTTCAGCAACTGCCCCTGCCATGACGCATGCACACGGTATTCCGTGTGTCGAGCGCAGCACACAGCCACAGTAAGCATATACCTGTGCTCCGAGTGCATCAATCCTCCTGGACTCGACCGTCAATTTATCCAGACAGTATTTGGACACATTGTTGATCAAGTTGCTGAAAAGGGCCCTACGGTGCAATCTTCCAATGCACGTTCTTGATTTCTCCAGGCCGGTCTTGATCATAGTAATCTGCTGGGCTATCTGCAGGTCGACACGCCTCCATACCGTGTCCAGTGAACCAGTCGACGTTTGTAACCACCCTTTCAATGACGAGTGTGCACTTTCGACCCTGCATGTAGTTGTGTTCCCGAAATGCAGAAATCTGTTCGTCCATGCCCTCACAACTTTCTCCTTATGGGGGGTGAGCCACGTCGTCTCAGCGTAACTAATAACAGCCTCGCTCCAAGACCATCCAGCCCTCATATCTACCAAGGCGGTTTCGTACTCTGAAACGGTGGATGCATTGCAAACCCGGAACCATGCACCATTCTTGAACGCTGCCCCGTTCCTCTTATTCCCTGTCAGCACAGTAACACGTGCCTCCACATCCTTGTTAATATGCCAAGTGCAGAGCAAATGATTCGATTCTGGAAACACAGTCCGAAGTGGCCTAATCAGTCCCATCTCCCGATCGGTGACCACAACCTCAGGGAACGGTCCATCCACAAGCAAGTTCTTCAGCGCGTTCAGCACCCACTCATAGGTATCTGCCGTTTCGTCAATGACAATTGCGCAGGCAATCAGGAAGTTTGTGTTGCAAGGGGACATCCCAACCATCTCAATGAATGGCATGCCGTAGCGATTGGTCTTGTACGTTGAGTCGATGGCCACAACCCACGGAAATGTGCGAAATGCCACAACAGCATCGGGATTAGCCATGAATAAATGAGTCAAAGTACCATCACCTGCTGAGCGGTGACTAGTGACATACCCTTTAACGGTGGCCAGATGCAAACAATTCTCCGCTGTGTTGCGCCCGCCTCGCCTTTCTGTTACATATGCCGATCTCTCATTGTACACCTGCCTAATGTTCTGATGCAGGTCTGGAAACGAATTACTGAAGCTGGCATTGATATGCCTTGGGGCTGTTTCTGAATTTGTCAAATCTCTGATCATTTGTTTCGCGTCCGCATGGAGCTTGCAGCTCTGTCTATGACCCTCGGGGTACACTGAGAAAGAGTGGTTGTGCATCCCTCGTCTAGGATCCTTGCACGGCACTACATTCCAACCATCCCCCGTGATTCTCTGTTTCAAGACAATCGCGAATGGGCAGTCACAACTTCCGGTAGAGGTGCTACTCTGTCGGACTATATCAGATTCGCTCGTATCTACAACCTTATCCTTTCGGCCCCGATTGCAAATGCAATATAACCTCAGGGGACCATTCCTATTCTGTTTGTAGGACCCCGTGACAAGTTCAAATCCCACCTGCAGAGCAATCCGTTGCAGGTAGGAATAAGCCTCGGCAACACCTGGAAACACAGCTGAGGTGGCAAATGGAGAGTATCCATTCCGCCCTGCAGCAGCTTCACATGACTGATTGTCATCCTTAAACAGCAATAAACATCAAGTAATTAGTTACACTCAACTGCTATACCAACGACAATGATGTCGTCAATTAACGTTTACATATGAACGAATAAAGATAAAATTACAGTCAAAACGTTAAAACATATACTTAAAGAAGAGAACATAAAGATAAAATTATAGTACATGAAATGCCATTACAGTTATAAAATTCCCGTACACAAATTAACTCCCTAAACTAAAATTACATTCATCCATTTCAAATTGTCCTCCTAATGGACTTAAGGGTGCACTCCGCCATTTCTCATTAACAGCTAAAACATACATGTAATGGAAAAAAATGAAATAACATTGTGGCTAGAATTAATATTACAATCTTACATTTCACATTAAGGTTTAAAATTAATTAACGTAACGAATTTAATGTTTACTAATGAACTTTTGGAATCCAAAATGCAACCGGGTCGTTTCAGATTAACTTTTAATACTTGCATTTGAATAATGTAAAATGAAACAAAGTAATTACATTTCAACAAATTAAAATAACAAAATAACGTAAAAAAACGTAAAAAAAACGTTACAATAATTAACAAAATAACAAAATTAACAAAACAACAAAATTAACGTTACAATAATTAACAAAATAACAAAATTAACAAAACAACAACATTAACGTTACAATAATTAACAAAATAACAAAATTAACAAAACAACAAAATTAACGTTACAATAATTAAAATTAACGTTACAATAATTTTTACGTTACAATTAATAAATTAAAATACTAAGATGAGCATAAATTAAAAAACTAAGATGAGCATAAATTTCTACTTCAAAAAATAATAGATAATAAATTTAACTATTACTTATGGACAGAAAACTGATTAGTAAAACTACCTCCGAAGACATGGAATTTCTAACACCCTTGCTTGGAGTACAAATTTGTAGAGTAAAAATTTGGAGAGTAAAAATTTGGAGTTCCACATATTTTTACAGCAGAAATGATCTTTTTATAGCAGAAAATTCAACTTTTTCGGGTGTGTGATAGAGTAAATGACATTAAATGTGAGTAGTTGGGGAGAGGAAGCCGTCCGGCTCGCGGCAAGCCCATGGCGAGCTGAGCCCGTCCGGCTCGCGCCCAGACCGTGGCGAGCGGAGGCCGCTCCGGCTCCCGCCCAGGTCGTGGCGAGCGGACCGGCGGTGGCTCGCGCCCAGGAGGTGGCGAGCGGACCGGTGGCGGCTCGTGCCCAGGCGGTGGCGAGCGAACCGGCGGCGGCTCGCGGCCAGGCGGTGGCGAGCGGACCGGCGGCGGCTCGCGGCCAGGCGGTGGCGAGCGGACCGGCGGCGGCTCGCAGCCAGGCGGTGGCGAGCGGACCGGCGGCGGCTCGCGGCCAGGCGGTGGCGAGCGGACCGGCGGCGGCTCGCGGCCAGGCGGTGGCGAGCGGACCGGCGGCGGCTCGCGGCCAGGCGGTGGCGAGCGGACCGGCGGTGGCGAGCGGCCAGGCGGTGGCGAGCGGAGACCGCTCTGGCTCGTGCCCAGGCCGTGGCGAGCGGAGACCGCTCCGGCTCGCGCCCAGGCCGTGGCGAGCGGAGACCGCTCCGGCTCGCGCCCAGGCCGTGACGAGCGGACCGGCGGCGGCTCGCGGCCAGGCCGTGGCGAACCGGAGCTGGCGGCGGCGCACGGTGGTCCGGCAGCGGCGCACGGTGGTCCGGCGGCGGCGGAATTTCTTGTAAATTAATTCATTTAATATTAACTAACTACAATTATCTAAATTAATTTTAATTCAGTTATTGAAATTAAATTAAAAAATTATACTGTATACATATTAGGGCAAGAATAGTGGTATAACAATCCACAAGCAAAAAGGACGAACGTCTTGTTTTCGCACCTTTAAGATCACGTGTATTATCATTATTCAAGTCTAGAAACGTCTAACGATTCCCGGTCCCCTCTGACTCTGATTACCATCACTGAGATTCGTTCACTCTCGTCCAACTAGCCTTCTCATCACTTCAAATCACTCATTCAATTCCATGTCTTCCCGTCAAAATAATAATTATTATATACTCGCTCCGTGCCAATGTGAGATTCCTATTTCACTTTTATATTGATATTTATAATTAGGGTAATATGCAAATATAACCTTATATGTTGGAGAAAGTATAAATATGATCCTGAGTTATTTTTTAGTGCAAATATAATCCTAATTATGATAATATAACCCTAACTATTATACATATGTGCAAATATAGCCCTAAAGTCATTATTTCGGCGTTGACTGACCAGGGTTATATTTGCACTTTTAATTATTGCAGGGTTATATCTGCACTTTTATTTTGCAGGATTATATCTGCACTTTCATCAATTATATAGGGTTATATATGCACTTTTCTCTTATAATTATTATGCTCATTTTGTGCTAACGTGAGGATCCTATTACACTTTTGTATTGATTTTTTTGCATACGTATTAGTGAAATCATGATAAAATTTAAGGGAATTAAACTACACATGCACCTTTGGGGTTGAAGAATTTTATATCTGAACGGGATCCTTTTCAATTTTAATGAGGTAGGACAAACAAACATATGAACAGTATCACACCGACTTGCTCCGATTCAGTTCATCGACCGTGCTAATGTGGTTGAAAAGTGTAAAAATAAAGTGAGATGGCCAAAATTTCAACCATAAATTTAATCTAAAATAAGTAAATAGTCAATTTTGATCGAAACAGAGAAAAATGGAAAGTAGAAATCTAGCGCACGGATGGGGAAGTAATAGTTTACGTAGGAACTTCCGACTTAGAGCATGGGCAGTGGGTTTCTTAAAAATTAAAAAATCGCTCTAAAAACTAAAAGCATCCACAGTAGTGGTTTTTAGGGCGATTTCTTGTTAAAAAACCGGCCCCTAGTTTTCAACTAGGGAACCGGTTAAAAAACCGGTCCGTGCGGCAAGTCAGAGGCGCTGGCAGAGGAGGGGGCCGGCATGTACGGCCCAATTTTTTTATCCTGAGTGGGACACGTGTTGCTCATGCATTGGGCCACGTGCCCACTTGCAGAATTTCTTTTTTTTATTTGAATTCGTGGACATGTGGCACCTTCCGGTTGGGCCACGTGTCCAACGGATTTAAAAATTTCAGCTCTCGGTTTGTAAAAATGAGTGGGACGCATGTCCCACTTATATGGTGACACGTGTCCCACTCAACGGGAAAAATGTGCTTCCATTTTGAAATGGGACACGTGTCCCCATATGGTTGGGACACGTGTCCCCATATGGTTGGGACACGTGTCCCCATATGGTTGGGACACGTGTCCCCATATGGTTGAGACACGTGTCCCCACGGCTACTTTTTAAAAAAATTGCAAATTTTTGAAAAAATAAATAAATTAAGACGTGAATTTTGCTGAAATTTTTTCCAACGGTAATAAATTTTTTTACCTATAAATAGAGGCATACCACTCAATTTAATCACATCACTTCCAATTCCAACACTTCTACCTCAATCTTTCATCTCCAAAATTTATCTCCAATATTCACTTTGTGGTCTTTTTTTTAAATGGATTCGCGAAGAACGTCGATTGGAAAAGATAAGGTAATTCTAAATTCTTCTAATTCCAAAAATTCATCCCAAAATCCGAATATTCGTCCAATTTCAAATTCAGAATTTTATGAAAATTCGCCAAACATCCCGCCCAATTTTTATATGAATTCCCAACATTCGTACATGAATTTCTCAAATCAATACAATTCTTTCCAAAATGCATACACGAACTCTCCTTACCCGAGCCATTTCTCCCAAAATCCTAACGCCCAATCGCAAAATTCCTATCCAACGTGTCTTCTCGTTTTAATTGGCCTTTCTAATGTCATGTTTGTAATATTTTTTTATAAAATCAATATATCTTTTTATAAAATTATAGATAACAAAATATATTAACCAAAAAAAGATATTTAAATTATTATTATAAAACACGAAATTTATAAATTAAAGAAAATGAATTATTTAATACTTTTTAAATAAAACGAAATTCTATGAATAAAAATTATAATGTATTATTAAATTTCACTTTCAACTTATTTTGGGTGAACAAATTAAATTAAATTAAATGTTAATGGTAAAATAAATGAGTAGGATAGAGAAAATCAAGTGGGGTCAATGAATAGTCAAAAGTGGTTTCTTACCAATATGGGGATAAAAAAGGGTGGTTTCTTAAGTGATTTTTTAATATTAAGTGAAAGAGAGAGAATGAGAGAAATAATATATTTAATTGGTAAGAAATCGATATCCATTTTTACCATGCATGTGCTCTTAGGTACAATGGAGGGAGAAGACGACCAAATGGTAACGAGGGTTTGCGTTGTTGCAGTATTAAATTGTGAATGTGAATTAGGTGTTGGCTGGACCATTGGAAACAGTTATTCAAATGTCAGCATTTGGGAGGGACCATATTTCCGACACCGGCAGGCAAGAGCCATGAATTAAAAGGTATGAAACCTCAACACGTGCTTCATTTTCGATCGTAGTTTCCCATACTATCAACAGTAGCCTTCTTCTGGTAAATTCATGTTCCTGTCGTCTTCTTCACTACAATCAATCATGATTCAATTGAACTTCACCTTTTCCTTCGGATATGTCGGCAGGTGGTTAATTACGTCTGTTTATCCTCCCAGTGGTCAGTTTTGAGACGACGAGTTGACATGTCAAACAATTCTCAAGTTACCCCAACCCAGTTAATCTACAAATGGTAATTCCCCTAATGATTAGGGTTGATGTATTAGTGACGTAATATACATGCTAGTAGAGTTATACTCCCTCCGTTTTTTTTCATTGGCACCTCTCTTTTGGTGTTAGAATTGAGAAGATGTTAAATGAGTGGATGAAATTGAATTGAAAGAAGAGAAAGTAAAATGAGTGGATGTAAAAACCTTAAACTTGCTCAAAATAGCAAGTGCCAATTAAAAAAAAACATCACTTTTAGTAAGTGTGCCAATGAAAAAAAAACGGAAGGAGTAATAATAAATAAAAGAGTAATAAATCTTAATATTCAGGAATATATAACTAAATATTACTTATTACTAATAGATTAGAATCTTTTTTCCTTTTATGATTCTACTTAACTTTTGTACCTCTTTGTTCTATTCTTTGTTATTTTTCTTGACTTCATCACCATCCCGCGAAATAGCAAATCATGAATACAAACACAACATGAATTTTTATTTCATGGTATTCGAGTCTATAATCCAGAAACCTCTAAAATTCTAAAAACCCTAAATTTTGAATCCTCATCGTCGTTGTCGATCACCATGCAGCAGCTGCTGATATCTCATCGCCGCCACATCCGATCGTCGATGCCCATTGTCGCCAACGCGTTAGTCACATGCGTTATTTTCGATCCGCACCACCGCCTATCTGCGTTGCCCTTATGCTCCGACAATCTATCGTCGATCCGCACTACCGTACACGGTCCGCCATACACGCGTCGCCGCCGTTGCTTCACGCATTCTCACTACCGTCGTCGCCACCGATCTGACTCTAACCGTTGCCAATCTGATCCGTTTCTGCTTTGATGTTTACCTCTGAATCTAAATTTGTTGCCTGCCGCTGTCCTAAGTTGTTGTTCTCCAGCGCCGTCACCTAACCGCCGGGATTTGCGGCTGCGTCTCCGGTTCCCTGCCCGATCTGATTTCAGCCCTTCTCTATCTGATGACCAATAGAGCACGGTCCTTAATTTATTTAATCAGTTAAATTCCCTTTCTGCCTAGGTGTAAGGTAAGCCTACTTTACCTTGGATTATCGATCCGGGAGCCTCATATCACATTACTTGTGACAAAGTTCTCTTATTGACATTACTGCTTCTACTGATTCTATTAATGTTCTATCGGTTCTTTCTAGTGACAAAGGATCTGTGTCATTTGCTACACAATATGGTTCTTTGCATTTTGGAGATATCACTCTTACGCATGTGCTTTATAACCTACACTACGATGCAACTTATTATCATGCTCTAGTGTTGTTCGCCTTAAAATGTCAACTTTTCTTACTGAAAATTATTACATATCACAGAAAATCAGTACGAAGACTATGATTGGCGTGTTTGAACAGCAGGGGGGTTATTGGCTTCGTCCGTTGGATACGCTTTCAGTCTCATATCTCGCAGTCAGTTTTGACAGTTGCTTTAGTTTCTGCATTCTCATTTGATTTATGACATCAACGTCTTGGTAATCCATCCTCCATGGTGTTGTTTTCTGTTCCTACTCTTGATTTTAGCACAAATACTACTACTATACCTTGCTCTGTGTCATTGAGTAAAACAAACTAGGCATAGTTTTCCTTTGAGTTCTACAAATTCTAGTTGTTTGTTTGAATTGATTCATTGTGATGGTTAGGGGTCTTATAGCTCACCTTCCTCTAGCGGTGCATTTTATTTTTTGACTATTGTCGATGATTATTCCCGAGCTGCTTAAGCTTATTTATTAGTGGCTAAATCAGATGTAGCTTGTAGATTTATAAAATTTTGTGCTATGATCAAGAATCAGTTTAGCAACACTGTTCATCGTGTCCATGCTGAAAATTGTACTGAGTTTCTTCCTTCGTGATCTTACTTCGCTGAATCTGGCATCTTGTTTGACACTTCTATGGTTGACACACCACAACAGAATAGGCGTGTAAAGTGCAAGCATCGTCATTTGTGAAATGTTGCTCGGGTTTTGTGCTTTCAAGCTAACCCAACGATTGAATTTTGGGGAGAATGTGTTTTTACTATTGCTTTTCTGATCAACCGGACATCGATGAAACAACACAATGGTCGTACGCCATTTGAGCTCCTCCACAGATGCACACCAAACTACTAGTTGCTGCACATCTTTGGATGTTTGCGTTTTGCATCTCATATTTCCATATTTTATGGAAAGTTTGCTCCTAAAAGTTAACGATGCATATTTATGGGTTATCCAGCTGGCAAGAAAGGCTATCACCTTTATAATTTGGAATCATGCACAATTTTTAACACTCATGATGCTGATTTTTATGAAGATCAATTTTCGTATGCTGCCCCACCTGCTCCTGTTCAGACTGTTCAAATCCTCGACTGCAGAATGGTTTGATGAACCTATGCTAGTACCGACCCATGATGCCACCACGTCCTCACCGGTCCCCGATGCAACTGGCAAGTCTGTCGCCGTAGCCACTTTACCGCCGCTGTCACCGGCAGCTAAGCCTCTTCTCCTTGCCGTGCAACCTTCACCGCCAGATAGATCCGTCACCGTACCTGATTTGCCTACTTCGGCCACACAAAACCATCTACTGTATGTTGCATCTGAGCCTTCTTCAGTGCCGCTGCATGTGGTCGTATTTAATTTGCCGCTGTCGTCTGAGGCCACGACTCTAGCACCTCTGAATGCTCCTCCTGGTTAGCCTTCTACATCTCCTAATTTATCTGCTCGTCATAGTACGTGATATAGTCGCCCTCCTGCTTATCTGAATGATTATGTCTACTCCATTACTTCTGCTAAAACCCCCCTCACTACTATGCTCACTCCCGCACCTTCACATTCTTAGGTGTTCTCTATTCTTTAACTGATTATGTAAATTGAAATAAATTTTCTGGTTCGCATTCTAGATTTTTGGGTGCAGTAACTTCTAGTGCAGATCCCACCACTTATTCTGAGGCATCAAAGCATGCTCATTGGCGTGATGCTATGGCTGATGAGATTAATGCTCTCGAGTGCAATGAGACTTGGACTATGGCTCCTCTTTCCCCAGATAAGACTTCAATTGGGTGAAATTGGGTTTTTCTTACCAAGTTCAAATATGGTGGCTCCATTGAATGTCATAAAAAGGTTGTCTGGTGGCTCTGGGAAATCGTTAGATTGAGGGACATGACTATACTAAGACATTTGCTCCTGCTATGAAGATAAGTTCAGTTCGGCTATTTCTATTTCTTGTAGTCATTCGTGGCTAGGAAATTTATCAAATAGACTTCCTTAAAGCTTTTCTACATGGCGATTTTCACAAAGAGGTTTTCAGGTGCCCTTCACCTATTTATACTATGCCCCCCCCGCCTTGTCTATCGATTTAAGAAATCTCTTTACGGTTTGCCACAAGCTCCTTGCAACTGGTTTGCCAAGTTGGAAGATGCTTTACGTGCGTTTGGATTTGTTCAGAGTAAGGCTGATTACTCTCTTTTCTTTTACTCCCGTGGTTCAGTTTCATTGCATGTGCTTGTCTGTGTGGATGATTTGGTGATTGCTCGTAGTTCTTCACCGCTAATTTCTGAATTTAAGAAATACTTGATCTCTTTTTTTCACATGAAGGATCTTGGTACACTTAAGTATTTCTTGGGTCTAGAGATTGCAAGAAGAACGGATTGTATGTTTCTTTCACAAAGGAAATATGCCCTTGACATTTTATTAGATACTGATTTATTGGCTGCTAAACCGACTAATTTTCCAATGGAGTAGCTTCATAATCTAGCACGCATAGAGGGGCCACTTTATGATGATCCTGACCAGTATCAGTTCCTAGCTGGTCGTCTCATTACCTTATCATTACACGTCCTGAGCTTAGTTATTCGGTTCATACGCTTGCTCAGTTCATGCAGGCTCCTTATGTTCCTCACAGGCAAGCTGCTCTCCACGTTCTACACTACTTGAAGAGTCATCTTAGTCAAGGTTTGTTCCTGACTAAATTGTTTTTTCAGTCCCCTACAAAGTATTTTATACCATATTTTGATCCCCGTTTGCAAATCAACCCTTAGACAGTACCAAACAAATTTGGAACATTTTGTTTGGTCCCAAACGGTGGTTTTCAGGTACACCGGAACTATTTTCTGATATAGTTAGGGGGTATTTTCATAATTTTACTTATTAAAACATTTTTATTTTCCTTTTCCTTTTATTTTCTTTGAACATTTTTCTGTAAATTGGAAACATTTTTCTTTGAATTTTCTTTTAATTTCTGATAAACTTCTTTCCTTCTCCACCGGTAATGCTTCACCTCTGTTGCCGACCACTGCCACTGCCAACCACCATCCCAGCGCCACCTTCAGTTTCCACCATTTACTAACCATCTCCTTCTTCTTCTTTGAAATCGAGCAGAGCTTGTCTGTTAATTGGCCTCATCTCCAAAAAAAAATGAGGGCTCGATCAACAACAAACACGAGGTCCTCGTCTTCGGTGAAAATAAGGGCCTGGATTTCCAGTACCGTGATGGATGGGCTTGAGCCAGAGGCAGAGTGGAGGTCAAATCAATGACGGAGTAAGGGTTAGGGATTGGCTGAGATGGAGGTTGAGTCCACAGGCAGAGACGGAGGTGGCAGAGTTACGGATTGGTACAGATGGATGTGGAAGAGTCCACGGGCGGAGACGGAAGTGGCAGAGTTTGGAAGATGAGCGCGTGATATTCACGTGCTCAATTTGGTAGCCATTTTGTCTCCAGTGTGTGATATTCACACGCGCGATTGCTGAGTTTATTTACTCATGCATATATTGGTCATTTTACATATTTTAACCAATTTTACAGTTGACTCTACCTGAAAATCACCTTTGAAGACCAAAGAAAATGTTCTGAATTTGTTTGGTACTGTCTAAGGGTTGATTTACAAACGGGGATCAAAGCATGGTATAAGATACTTTGTAGGGGACTAAAAAAATAATTTAGTCTTTATTCCTCTTTTCGTGTAGTTTTTTTGCAGTTGACTGCTTTCTGTAATTATAACTGGGCAGCTTACCACCCCACTACACGATGTCCCTCTCTTGGTATTTTGTGATGATTGGTGATTCTCCGATTTCATGGAAGACCAAGAAACAACCTACTTGTTGTGAGTTATTATGGATTAAGTATTTGCTTTGGGACTAAGGTGTTGTGCATTATGCCCCTATACACCTGTTTTGCGGCAGTCAGTCTGCTCTTCATATTGCGGCTAATCCTGTATTTCATGAACGTTTGAAGCAGATTAAGGTTGATTGTCAATTTGTTTGTGATCTTGTGCAGTACAGTATTATTGTTACTCATCACATCCGCACTTCTGATCAGCATGCATATTTATTCACGAAAGATCTCAGGCGTACTTAATTTTAATTATTACATGGCAAGTGGACATTCTTGATCTACATGCTCCAACCTGAGAAGGAGGAGTATTAAGGAATAGCAATATTATGTGAATATTAATTCTGCATAGATTAGAATCCTTTTAGTTTTATGATTCTGCATAGGTCTCTTGTACCTGTATATTGTGTAACCCAGATCATGAATACAAACACAACATTATTCCCTTAATTTCTTCACTTAAAATCATTCTAGTCAAATCTTTTTTTTTCTATACTAAAGAAACCTAATTTTCAGGAAAGTAATTCGAGTCAAATTCATCAATCCTAATGCTCTCTCAAGAAAAGTGTCAGATGAATCAAAACGTAAAGGTTGAATATGAAAAAACTCAAACAAGAATGGGAAAATCCTTTAGTGAAAATATCAGCTAACTAAATTGAAGTTGGAACATGACTAACACAAAACTTACCAAAAGCCATAGGATTTTTGAACAAAATGATATTAATGAATGTGATTAGCACTTTTGTGAGCAACATGATTTTGGGCGAGAAAAATTTCACTATTTTTGTCACAAAGTAGAAGAGGCAATCCAGAAAGAAAAGAATAGAGGTCACGAAGCAGATGAGACAATTAAACAACTTCAGCATCCGTGTTGGATAAACCACGATACACTGACTCAGAACTGGAATGAGAAATATTAGGATGCTTCTTGGCACTGTAGGAGACAAGATTGCTTCTAACACTACAAGAAACAACACCTATTACTTCGGTCTTTTTACCTCGGTTTTTTGCCTTAGCCCAAAAAATTGAGGTAAAAAGTTCTTTTACCTCATTTATTTTTTAAGTAAAAAAATATTAATTACCTCGGTTATAAAAAAAACTGAGGTAAATAACAAGTTTTTCACCTCGGTTCTAAGGTAGGCAAGTAAATGTCATTCAAAAACGAAGTAAAAAAGATTGACCGACGTAGATGCGATGTTGGCAACATGTGTCTTTCATGTTGTTTCAGTCATTTATGAGATTACTGACATCACACTTATAATTGGTTTGACCAATTATGTATTTATGAGAAAGAGCAACGTTGCATTGTCGGGATTTGGTCAGTATTATTTGGTCCTTTGACCATTTTCAATCAAAATTCCCTAAAATTTCTTCCTCGTTGAAGATGGTTCTACAAAATCCAATCCCTCATTGTTGAAGGGGGTTATATGGTTGTGGTTGTCATATAATTAACTCCTCACTCAAGTAGCAAGTATTCCATTCCTCAATTTGTATTTTCATCTTCAAATTTGGTTCTAGGTTATAATTCAATTGATATGATGTGTTTAACTATGAGTTGATTGAACATAGGTATTGCATATATATATGGTTGATGTTATATTTATATGTGTTTAGGAGCATGATGTATGAAGTTTTTCATAGACACACACACACACATATGTGTGTGTATGTGTGTTTGTGTGTGTGTGTGTATCATCTATGTTGCACTAATCAAATATACATGTATATGTTTAAGGAATCCATGGATTGAAAGAATGTAAGTGTATGTATTAATTTTTTGCTAAGATCTAGGATGCTAAACAATATGTACTTGTTGTTGTAATGTAGGAATGTCTATGGATAAAACCTATTATTTTGATGAAGATCAAACGAGTGTGGAGTATCAATCTTTTGTATTTGCGAATATAGCCAAGGAGAATTTGTCATATGTTTATTGTCCTTACAAGAAATGTGCCAGAATACTGCTATTCATAAAGATGCAATTGGTCTGAAGGATGATTTATTTATACATGGTTTTGATCCAACATAAAAATTTGGTTTTGGAATGGGGAGAACGTGGATGGTCATAATGTAAATGAAGTAGAGGCCGAGAAGGATGATAGGATGGATTAGTTGGTTGAGGAGATTCTCAAGAACTATAGTGGCAATCCTAAAAGACTTTTGGAATTGCAAGGACATAATGAAATGCTTCTATACGATGGATGCCCTAAAGGAATGAAAGTACTGAAGACTACGTTGCAGTTGATGAATGTGAAAGCCAAGTATTCCTATAATGATCTTGGGTTCTCCAGTTTGTTGAAAGTGCTTCCGGAAGGTAATAGAATACCGGAAATAGTATATGAGGCGAAGAAGGTACTATGTCTGATGGGCATGGATTATGAAAAGATACAAGCTTGTCGAAACGATTGTATCTTGTATAAGGGTGATCACTTAAATGCGGTGGAATGCCCAAAATGAAATGCTCCATGTTTCAAATTGAAGAAGGTGGTTGTTCATGGAGAAACTGGTAATTGGCGGATGAATAAGGTTCCTGTCAGGGTTGTTCGGTATCTACCTATTATTCCTAGATTAAGAGGATTGTTTGACAATCCCGAGGATGCAAAGAATTTGACTTGGAATGCAGATTGGACAGTAGTTAATCCTGAAGTCATTAGTCATCCGGCCGATGATGATCAGTGGAAGAAGATAGATGTTGCCTTTCCCGAATTTGGGAATGACCCACGTAACTTGAGGCTTGGTTTATGCACGGATGGAAAAAATAATAAGACCAACAATCATAGTTCGTGGCTGATGATGGTAATGATTTACAACCTTCCCCTATGGTTGTGCATGAAAAGGAAGTACATCATGTTGTCTCTAATAATCTCTGGTCCTAAGCAACCGGGGAACGATATTGATGTGTCCCCGTTGGTGAATGACCTAAAAAATTATGGGATCCTGGAATGAGAATGTATAATGGGTTTCAGAAGAAATCATTCAGTTTTAGAGCCATGTTGTTTTACACCGTTAATGACTTTCCTGCATATGGAACCTTTCTTGGTTATTCAGTTAAAGGTCACAAAACATGCCCTATTTTTTTTGGAAGGAACGGATTATTTCCAGTTGAGGCTTGGAAGTAAGACAGTGTATCTTGGGTACTGGAGATGGCTTCCAATAACTCATCCGTGGAGGAAACTTAGTTTTGAGTTCGATGGTAAGGTAGAGTTGGTACCCCTCCTCCCTTTTTAACATGTGCATTAATCTTGAACATGTTGCATAATTTTTAAAATAAATTTGGAAAGAGGAAGAGGAAACCTAAGGTTGCCGGTAGTTGGAAGAAGCATTCCATTTTTGCAAACTACCATATTGGGAAAGCCTTAACATCATAAACTGTTTCGATGTGATGCATATTGAAAAGAATTTATGTGATACTTTTGTTGGTACTTTGATGTATATCCCCAGTAAGACAAATGATGGTTTGAAGTCAAGGAAAGATATGGTTGAATGGGAATTAGACCTGAATTGGCCCCCGAGGCCCAGGGATCGAAGACTTACTTACTTGTTGCCTATTACACGCTTTCAAAGCTTGAGAAGTAGTTGATATGTTTCAGCCTGAGAGGTATGGTTGTCCCAACGGACAACTCTTTGAGGGTTAGCAATCTAGTATCTGATGAGGGATTGAGATTGGGAAATATGAAATCGCACGATTCTTATTGTTTGATTCAAAAATTTCAACTAATTGCGATCTGATCCATCTTACCACTCATGTTAGAAAGGGCATTACCCGGTTGTGTCACTTCTTCAAGGCAATTTTTTGTAAGGAGATTAGGCGTCAGAAATGGGAAGAACCTTAAGAGGAAATATTAATCATGTTGTGCGAGTTAGAGATGTATTTCCCTCCTTTCTTTGACATCATGGTACACTTGTTGGTTCACTTTGTATGGGAAATATTGATACGTGGTCCTATTTATCTTCCATGGATGTATTCTTTCAAGAGGTATATGAAGATATTCAATGGTCATTTGAAAAATCAATATCACCCAAATGCTAGTATTGTACAGAGGTACGTGACCGAGGAGGCTATAAAATATTGTACTGAATTCATAAAGGTTGAGGAGTTGGTTGGTGTACCAAAACCACTCCATGCAGATAGCGTGGGTGGCAAAGGTTTGCATAAAGGAACTTCTAGGTTATTAACCACCAATGAGTTGATGAAAGCACATTTATATGTCTTGCAAAACTCATATGCGGTTTGCCCGTACGTGGATATGCACATGGCCACTATCAAGGAGCGGCACCCCCGTTGGTTGGAGAAACAAGTACTTGGTGAACACAATCACACTTCCATTGATTGATTATGCAATATAGTGGTCGAAGATAGTCATGGTGACACTTTGAATTGGTTAGCCTTCATGCCCTCTGCAATTGTGATTTCCTTCACGAGCTATGAATGTGTTTACCTTCTCAGCCCTAGAATGGAACACACACATTACTACACAAAATAGTGGTGTCAGTGTAGTTGCAGAAGCTTTACATGTAAGTAGCATGAAGGATAAGAATCCCGTGTATGGGAACATGTCTTACTATGGTGTGATTGAGGAAATATAGGAAATGGTCTACATAAGTTTCAGGGTTCCACTTTCAAATGCAAATTGGTTGATAACCCTGTTGGTATGTCAGTAGACAACCTAGGCTTTAGAGTCCTCGATTTGAGCAGGACATGTTCTACTGGCGATCCTTACATTCTTGCTTCACAGGCTACGTATGTGTTTTATGTTGCTGATCCCAGTGATTCTAGCAAGTCAGTGGTCATTCATTACAAAAGTCAATTTTTAGGATATTCTTGTCCATCTGCATTGTCCAAAATTAGTCCACACAGTTCCTTAAGCACCAGCAACGCTGTGCAAGATGAAACATATGGGGTGGAGCTATCTTTGAGGAGAGACCATGAAAAAGGCACGTGGATTGAAAGACACACCAAATTGAAGAAGAGGAAGAAGAAGATATAGATTGGGTTTACACATCATTTTGGATAACCTAGATGGCTGTTTATATGACTGTTCATGTTTAAATGTAAGTGAAAAATCAATTGTCTTTCCATTTTATCCCAACAGTGAAGCTATATGATGGCTTACGGGAAGTTTAAAATTAACATCGCACGGTAGTTGGTTTACAATTTGATTAATGCAACACTATGCATACGAAGAAGGAATGTTTCTATACTAATTGTGAAATAGAGCATACGAACTTGCACTACTTATCGGTGAGTAACTGGGTAAGAGAGAATTAATCATGGCGATCTTTTACCGACCCATCGGTTGGAATCAATGCCTAAATTAGCTTATTTCACTTGTTACAGGAGAAGTTCCCCACTTATTGGTATCCTCTCTTCCTTACCGACCCTGTGGTGTACGAATATGGTGCAACATGTGTGCAAGTGACCTCTAAAATCATCACTCATAACCAATTAAGCCAGAACAAGGAATGATTCAACTAAAGGAACCATTCCAAGCTAACCACATATTGTGTAATCAAATACAAACCATATATCATGAAATCATTAAACCATTAAAATTGATGAAAATATATACTAATATGCATGGAATCCAAATTCAATAAAAAAACACACTTTTTTTAAATACTAGAAATATCATGAAATGTAACAAAACAAATCAAATCCATTTAATCCAACAACCATGAAACACACATTAATTAATCCAAGAAAAATTAATCATTTTTTTATGGAGAAAGATATCTTCTTTGGATGTACTATTCCCATAGTCCTCTGTTCTTTTCACACGACCGGACTCATCGCTTAAGGTACTGGTCTAACAACCGCTGGAGTTTGATCCATTTTCATCAGCAACCATAAAAAATTACTTAGCCTTCTACTTCTTTGCCTCAACCTCATGCGCAGCCTCCTAGTGCCATCCTCTTCTGTATCATCGTTATCCCCCTCCTTCTCATTGCTATCCCTCTCTATCTCATCGAAATTTTCCTGAGCTCTATGTGCAGCCATATTGGGGACACGAGTTGCATTGATAGCATCGGCCAACATTGCCTTCACCTCTATTATGTCGGCAGCCAACTACTGGATAGAGGACATCATTTACTGATTTAACTTCTTAGTCTCGGCCATATCCCTAATTAGCATCACCCAAGCATTACTTTTATGTCCTTCTAGAGAAAAATTAAATTTCAATTTAATATAAAGTTCATAATTTTATCACGAATAACTAGGAATACAATTAAATTCATACTTAAGGCTGGTATAGGAGTGTTGGTTTAGGCTTGTGATAGTGCGGATGCCGATGGAGTACCGTCATGCCTGGCCTGTAAAGCAACTTCCTTGGGGAATTTTCCAGAAATCCTCGCTTCCCAATGCAAGTGATTCTTATTGAAGTAGCTATTATCATAGTACTTTGGCTGAATCTTCACTTTTGATCTGACCCTAACACCTTGCTTCTCCATCAAAGCAGTGATCACGTTGCCATAGGGAAGGGTTTGGCTCTTCGGAGCGAGGGAGACCATGATCATCTCATTGATGATTGTAAAACCAGGGTCTATTACTTTCTTCTATGCAATGAGGTAAAACAATACCGCCTCATTGATAGTGCACTCGAAAGGATGTCCGGCAGAGATCAACGTTTGTACAATCATATTGTACATAATATTTTCCAACATATCCATCACATCAATCTTGACATGCCTCACCCTACGGTCCCGTTATCCACATTAATCTTGAAGTACTTCTGCACTATACGGTTGGGGTCGAGGGCCCTGATGGATCATCCTTATTTTCCCTATGAGGATATGCGTCCCTACAGTATATTTGCATTGGCACAACCTGCCGCTCTTGATCATCTCCTCCAAATGTAGCTCCAATTTCCTCATTGATCACTACTAATGTTAGTACCATGGATACCCCATTGACTTTTGTGGAATAGTTCATGGTGGTTAGATGAGTGAAGTTGACGTAGAACTCCTTCATCTCCATTTCGTAGGTTGTTTTGTCGAGACAAATCAACCCCACCATTCTCGAAGGTTTGAATGCCTCCAAGAAATCATCCAAGTGGAGTCTCTCTACATCCTCGGCCAGTATGACCCTAACCTCTTTTACCCTCCTTTCCATCAACATTTCGAAACGTTTCTCGTTCTCTTCTTGGAAGAAGCATTTTGGTCAAACGTTGGTGAGAGAGGGAATCCATCATCCTCACCTTTTTAAAGTGGGATGAACCTGCTCCATCGCTCTTGACCTTGCCCATTTCTACAATTTGCTTCATTGGAGACATCTATTGAACAAATGTTTTTTTGCAAATTTTAGTAAAACAGAATATAAAATGCACTGGAACGTAATTGAAGCCTGAGTTCAAACATACTTTGTAGAAACTTTGACATGATCGATATGTTATAAGCAAAGTCCTCAATTCATAAGTATGAATGTGCAAAATCGCAATAACCGTCAACCCATTCGATATGTGTTCGACTTGTACAGAACGTACCAAAAACCCACATGGAATCAAGCATCATAGACACTAAAACCCATTTGAAAGTAACCAAAATCGAGATGCATTAATTGAACACCGAAATACCATGCATGAACACAAAATTCACAACCCAGAAAAGAGATTGATGTTGATTGCGCCACTGATTGTGGCTATGATTCCTTGAATGGAACTTATTTGGATCTTTGTTGAAAATTTATATGTCAATCTCGGCGGTTATTTGATGGATTCCGGCGATTTAGGAATATTTTTTTTTCGGTGGTGAAGGTTTATTTGTGATGTCAAGGTTAAGAATGAGACTGAGTTGGGGGTGAGCAGTTTATATACCACACCATGAACAGTGCCATTTTAAAGATACATGCGACGTTTCAGATCACTTCGTATTGGCCAACAAATATGGAAAATACAATGCGATGCCGCACATTGCACGTAATGGGCCAGGTTTTTCACCTAGGGCCCAAACAATTTTTGTCGTGCTAGGAGGTAGGGGAATCGAATCGTCATGTAGTGATGTTGCTGGTAAATTTACCAAGCCCGAAGGGTGACCGACATGTCAGCGAAGTCGTAAAGAAATGAAACTGGGCCGAATTGTACAACCGGCCTAGACATTAAAACGTGTTGGCTTTGCCAGTTGTGGTTACAAACCACTTGGCTAGATTTCGCACAAAAATGTTGACATAACCGAATGTAGTCTGACATATCATCGATGTCGCACTCAAAGGATGGTCCTTTCAGCCCATCCTCAATATATGATAGCCCATTTGTTAGGGCTAACACAAATGGTATGGAAATGGTGTCAACTAGTACCATTATTAGTAAAAGTATCATTGAAATAGAAAAAATTAATACGGCTATATCCCGGCCTCTAAATTCTTCATCATCGAAAACCCTACTAATTAATTATACAAGTGCAAATATCCTTTTGATAAATGATAGAACTCCTATTTTGAACACTGGTTCGTGTCATAGGGTTGCCCAGAATGAAAACAATCCATGGTCCTCCCTTGAAATCTTCTAGAACCGTCGAACTATTAATTCTAATAGCCTCACACATTTGATGCGGTTCATAGTCCGTGTGGTTTAAAATAAGATACTATATAATTAACAAAGGTGGTACATATATGCCATGTCATATGTGAATGACTTAAACCATCCTGTATCAAGAACAGGACATTGTGAAAGCATTAGTCGTGTAATATGGTTGAATATCTTGTGCTTAAAAAGGATACCTATTTATAATTGAAAGATTCGATAATAATTGGCCTAGAACAAGATCAAATATGCGGTTTACTAATGTACATTGTAGACTTCTATGATCACTTAGGGTTAAACTAGTTATTCATTTCAAAGAATATGTATATTTCCTGTTTAATGCGCTTTGTAGTCCGTGGGTTTAAATTGAAAGACTATGTAATCAACAAATTAAGCTGGTAATTATATGCTACTCCTATGTGAATGGCCATGCCATGCTTTAAACCATCCTGTATGAAGAACGGTATATTGTGAAAGCCTTAGTTGTGAAACATGGTTATATCTTAAGCTTAAACATAATAGCTTTTTCTCATTGAAATGGGCGATAACTTTTGGAGATCAAATATGCCATTGATGTGTATGGGATGTGGTAGCCTTGTATGACGTGTAAGGAATGTACAGGTCTATAAGAACATTGACACTCTCATAGGTAGCTTCCAAACCCATTTATGCCACGTAGATTTCCAAAAAACTTTTCTTACATTGGGAACACTATGTAAATAATTTGTTTTCCCTTCATATAAATTTCAAGTAATTGTTCAAAACCTAACATGTGAAGTCACTCAACATTCTTTCATAGCAAATGTAGGACGAACAGAGAGCGATGTTGCGGAGTTCTAGGGAATGGGCCAATTGGTCCATCCAGAGGCCCATGACTTGGCATTAAATCGTATGTATTGACGGGATCGTGAATTCCATCTTATGTGCCAATCTTTGGCCGATATATTTGCGAGGTCAGATATTCAACATGGACGGGCCCATTTGGCCAATTTTGACCCAAATGGAGACGTAAACTGATATTGATCGACATATCGCGCATGATTGGCAGAAGAGTACTTTTATGTGCCATACTTGGTATAAAAAACCCCAAAACTTAACATTCATCATCTCTATTTCCTCCCACCACCAACTAATCAACGACCAAATATACCCAAATCCACCACAACCCCATCATTCCCAAATGGAGAAACAACGGGAAAAGGATGAGGTCATCATGGTGGGGGATTCCATGAATAAAAAAAGTGCTAAGTTTCCATCTTTATCATTACTTGATCAAATTGTTTATGCCCACATCACTTTTTATTTTTTATTGAAAGGGTGTTTAAGATTGCTATGTTTCATTCTTCTTCATGTCATTAACTTTAAGATTGTGGACAACACATGTAGGGTTATTATGTTTTCATTAAAGATTTTATTTTTTCAAGTGAATATGGTATACAAACATTTATAAGCATGCTAATAGATGCTATTTGATATGGAGATAACATCAAATGTTTCATTTACACCATTTTTTTATTGTGAGGAAATGCTACATGAATTGTGTATTTTGTGTACCATGTGAGAGATTGACATTTATGGTTCAGATTGCTATGTTTCCTTTTCATCTATAGTAAAGGTTCCATATGAAATATATATTGCATTCATCAATTATGTTTGTGTTTATTGAACTCTACATTTAGGTCTTCTAGTCATTTACCACGATAAGAGGAAATGACCCCAAGAAGGGGGAGATATGAATCAATCGAAGAGACATAGGCAAGGTCGGGGTAGGGAAATTTGTAAGAAATTGATAGAAATGGTGGAAAAAGGTACGAAATGGCCTATGAAGTTCCATCATCGGGAATGCCATAGGGGAGCAAAGTAATTGGTGGTCTAGTTACATCGGTTTGATTGCCAGAACAAATGTAAACATATTCTTGTACGAATCGTGGCCTCGTGTCGATGATGCTTACAAGGATTAACTATGGAGGTCCGTGCAATATGCCTTTGAAATTGAGTGTGATGATATGGCAAAATTGAAAAAGAGAACTATATGGCGCTTTGGTGAAAGATGGATAGATTTCAAAGCCAAATTGGCTAGGGATGATATGTTCGGTAAGAAGAAGAATTGCAACCTCAGAATTAAGCATCCATTCATAAGTGAATTGGGTTGGAAGGGTTTTGTTGCAAGAAAACTAGCGGACAAAAAATCGGTAAGGAATTTACATTGACCTGCTTACAAGTACATACACAATGTGCACATATTTATAAATTTACACATGCATTATATTATTGGATAAACTTGATTATGCTTAAGCATGGATTTGTTGGTAGCATCAGAATGTGTATGTTGTGCATGATTTCTAGGGTTTTATAATGGTAAAGCTCCACTCTTTGCCTAAAAAATAGTAGCAGTTGCTAAATATGCAACGCCGCAGACTACCAATCGTGATGTAAGTCGATAAAGTTGACTAGTTTGCGAAGTCATGAGTACACTTAGTTTAGACACTGTATTAGATTGACAACTTGTGGAAATCACAAAGTAACCTGCCCCTAAATGTGATGTACTTACCGATGGGTGTCCGATGCCGGTCAGAGCAGGGGAATTGTGTTACCAAATCCATTAACATTGTTGATTTGTATTATGAACCATATGCTCTAATTATTTTACAGGGTGTAAGGGAAAACAAAACAGAACTAGCAGGAAGGAACAAGATGCATTACACTATGAGTCGTGAAGGATTCACACTAGCTACAAGAATAATCATGAAGGAAATGTTCGAGGCTAGAGTGTTCGACAAGGTGGAGGTTGGAATGATGGATGAGGAAGCAAAGACTTCAATGGATTATCCCACATCCGATGAGGTTCCCTGATTTGAGAAATGGCTAAAAGGCTACAAAGAGCATAGGAAGAAAATGGAGGGTAAGTTCCACACCAAAGATGCGGAAATTGTTGCCAAACGAATTGTAAGTTTTGCATCTGGTTTAGATGATATGATATGAATGAATTTTTTCAAGTAAAATTTATATGAGATTTATTATTGGTAATTTATAGGAGGACTTAAAAAGGAAGCAAGAGCCCAGCGAGTTCATCGTTGTTAGAAAAAAGGACATAGGGGTTGCACTTAACAAGAAAGAACATCTGGGCCGGGTCCGAGATGTCGGAACGCTCGCTACACATAGGGACATCTTTTCCAAACCCCAAAATCCTAAGGTTGATATTGCATCAATTAGTCAACAAAGAGAGATTAATGCATTGAAATCCACATTGAGTTAACAAGTGGCTTATGTCTCGTAAGAATCGAATGGTAGGAAAATGCCACTTGACTTAGAGAGAATGGTTGCACATTCTAAACTAATAACCTCAACTCCACCTCACCCTTCTTCTCTAACAACATCAACACATGATATCTTGGAGTGCCATAGTAGGCTCCTACCACCATCTCCGACCTCTACGAAACCTTAAGCATTTGATAGACTAAGAACAAAGTTAGTAGAAGCTTCCCAACGCAACATGAAAGTATAAGTAAATATATAACACTAATCATGTTCCAAATTATTTTACACTAATTACCGATTCTTCATTTATAGGATAATTTATTGTGTATACTACTTGCCGAATGTGTTGATGGATAGAGCCACATTGTGGTGGAAGGTAAAGTGTACACATTAATACGAGTGCATCATCATATGCCGGTCGCGAATGATAGCGTTATTGTCAATTTCACAAAGATCCTCGTAGATGGTGTTGTTCTTCCAATCCAAGAACCCAAGGCCAAAACAGTGGATGCAGCGTTAGGAATGTTTGTTGAATGGCCCCTTCGTTTAGTTGATGTTTTGGAGAACATGCCAACGAAGAAGGTATAACCTCAATAATCTATGTAGTATTTCTTATGAGTTGGTACAAATGTTCAGAAAATAACTTTTACGGTTGATTTCATATATGTCGAGACAAGGATTATAAGTAGCCCGGTGAAATTTTCCAATACATTTGGGGATTCAAAAACCAACAAAGTCGCGTGTCTCTAGAATGAGGCCACCACCATTCAATTCCACAAAGGATAGTTCCCTAAAGAACATCCACATGATTGTGACACCACACCCTCCCTCATGTTCGTACAAAATCCCCAATGGAAGAAGTAAGTATTTTAGAGTACAAGGTAGATGCAATATCAGGAAAGGAGGATTTGGTATCATTGTTCCATTTCAATTATCTCCCCCCTCCCGTGATCCAACTAAATTGCATGTAAGTATTAATGCATCACCCTAACCCGATTCAGCTACATACTTATTGTGTCTGGCTTCAATCAAGCAAGACTAATGATGCAGTTGGAATAATCGAAATGATTTGCAAGCACGAATCCTAAATAACAATCAAGGGCTGCAAGCAGAAACACTAGGTTTTGGTTCTGGAATCCACAAGAGAGAAAATTATTTTTGAAAAATATTATTATCAGAGATGAAATATCTGGAAATACAAGAGGTCCTTAAATACTGAATTTGGAAGAAAAGCGAACAAAATAAAAAATAAAGGAAATTTGGAATTAATAAATTCCGAAATTAAACAAAAATTGAAAAACACTCAAAACAGTAAATTGCTATTTTGAGGCCTCAAACGACCTCAAATTAGAAAACGGAGCGATTGTTACCACCTTCTATGATATTCCCATAGTGCTCGTCGAGATAGTTCCAACGCTACCAGAATCACCTAATCCGGAGTCCGGACGCAAAAGTTATGCTCAAAACCATACTGTACCTTTGCGACCATTCTCCGTACATCAACTTACCATTTTTGTAGGCTCATGCATGTACAATCCATTTCCAAAATGAAAGGGTGGATATGGGTTCTTTTCCCAACAAAGACCCAACATGACCATGTTGCGATGGAAGATCATTTAACCTACTTCAGCTCCTGGTTGATGCAAAAGGACCATATCATATATATCGCACCTTATTACGAGTGGTGAATCAACAATACTTACTTTATTACAATTGTTTTTGTTTCTATTGATTAATATGTGATTTTATTGAGGTAATCGGGATTTCATTTTTGTATCAAACATTGGATGGTGGCCATCATCGTTCTTCCTTCTAACATGGTGTTCTGGTACGATCCATTACATCTAATGCCGCCAAAAATAATTTAATTTGCAATTACAAAGGTGATGATAGATCACATACATAAAAAGTACAAAGAATTCATGTGGAAGTCCCTAAAGGTTAGAATTAAATTTTACATTGCATTATGGAATAACTATTGCCATAGGTACTTATCAGTGTGTTTGTGAACAATTTGTCTGATCAACTAGCATAAAAAACAAATAGCCCCGTGGGAAAGCGGTTACTATTGCATGCTGAAGGAATTGGTCATGCAAGTGAGGGAGAATCAATTAGATCTACAAAAGGTATCCATTATTCTCACATGCTGACTCTAATCAATAACATCATATGACTTTTTTGCACAACCTATGACATTGCACCATGTTGTAGTATTTTAACGAGGACAGAGAACCGTACACATCAAGAAATTGGAGGAAGTTTGCGACAATTGAGCAAATTTTATGATGGTAAGGAATTTGAAGCATTTACTTAATCCAACTACGACATGAGGAACTTGGAATTGGTTATTTTTTGGTGAGAGCATTATTCTCTAAAATTCCCATTAATACTTTCCAAGGTATTTTTTGACACCTTGATATAGATATCTAGCTAGCTATGGAGTATCAATGGTATAGTAATTTTGTGAGAATTTTGATAACATACTAAGTGTATGGATTGTGTAGTGCCTTTTAGTCTTGTCTTTATGCTTTGTGAATGTTGTAGTAACATTCAATCTGAAAGGGCGTATGATGCCGGGTATTCTATTTATAAAAATTTCTATTTCTGTTATTTATATGAGGACCGACATCGCACACTTTAATAGACAAGTCGGTACAACATAAATAAAATAAGCAACGTCACATATAATTATCATTGGCTTACAGATGGTACATTCAAGCGATCGACATCACACAATGAACCACGAAGCAGTATCCGGCATTGCAGACACATTGACTATATAATTGTTCCCTGCGAAGTCGCCGCCTCTTCATTCGTCCCATTTTTAATTACTGTGGACATTCTTCCCAAAAAGCCGAAGCAAAAAAATTGATTTACATCGGTTCACAACCGTAGTTAAAAATCATAGTTTGCAAAGTCGGTTACTAAAATATGCGATTTCGACAAGGGCAACGACGTTGCAAATTACATACAAATGACATCGGTGTCCACGACTTTGTGAAGTGGCCGATTATCAGTTCGAAACTTTAGAATTAACTACGGTCATTCTGCCAAAAAACTGATGTCAAAAAAAGTTATTACCGTAGTTAAAAATCTTGGTCTGTGAACTCGGAACAACCTGATGCGATATTGAATATGATTAACAACGACATTGCAAACAATATATATGACGTTGTGTAATGCAACATTGCTGTTAAATGGTATGTTGAAAACCCTCACACGTGTAGCAATGCCGCACCGACGTTGCCATTGTCGTCGGCTGTGGATTATTTACCTCAGTAATCTTTATGAAAACCTGAGGTAAGAATGACTTTTTACCTCACCCACATTTACTTCGATTTTTAAGGGCAAGGTAAAAAGGTTTGAAAACCCGAGGTAATAGGTGTTTTCTGTAGTAGTGTAAGAAACAAATCATACCAATAAGTCGAACGACTAGTCTCAAGGCATCGAATCCAGTCAGCATCAGAATATCCTAAAACCTCAAAGGAACATGTGTAGCTGAAGGATATACCATGGTGAAGAGTACAATGAACATAACCAAGGATCCTAGTCATATGCAAAATGATCACCACCATGAGGATCATGAAGTTACCAACTGGCGGACTGAACAAATAATAGTGAGATACTGAGGAGACTAACCAAAGACCGATGAAGAATAGGATTTGCCAACTGGCCACTCAAACTGCTTTGAATCTGGGATTGCAAAAGAAAAGGCGTAAAGACAACAGAACATTAGTCATCCTTGCTCGTCAGAGGATATCACGAGCTTACTAAGCTTATCCTAAGAGAATACCGGACGAAGTCAGTGGCAGTTCTAGAACAAATTATCAGGGACGGAGACAAAGCAAAATCAATAAAATTTATATAAATGGTACAACAGTAAATGAATTAAACAATAAAATATTGTGTATAAGTTTCAGTACATACATACAACTAACATATGAAAAAACGAAGACAATTGAATACTACAACTCTTCATCTGTTGAATGCGCTGCATAATTGATTTGTTTTCTATTTTCTAAATATTTCTTTCCCAATGTACACAATTAAACTATATCATATAACCACTATTTTGTCATTTTATTATGCAAATCAATTATGACTACTTGAAAATTTTGGGGAAAAAATTCAATAAATTTAAATTTTTGTATCAGTTTCTTAGAAATTTGGAGACTAGTTCAGCTCCAAAAATAGAGACATTGACTATTTTTAAAGCTAGGAGATGTCTGAAGAGCATCACATCAATTAGAATGCGGTTCAAGAATATTTCTAGACGGGTCAAATGTTGAAGGACTGGAACAACACGAGCCTAGCACTCATCCCCAAAGTCAAGGTACCAAAAAAACCATCTGAATTGCATCCTATTAGCTTATGCAATGTTAAGTACAAAATAGTAGCCAAGATCCTGGCTAGCAGGCTAAAAAAAAGTAATGGGGTACCTCATCTCCGGGAACCAAGTTGCTTTCGTCCAAGGGAGATCCATAATAGAAAACTTGCATAGCCCATGAACTAATAGAGTGTGTCAGGAAGAAAAAGAAAGGGAAAAAGGTATTGACAGCTCTAAAAATAGACATGAGCAAAGTAAATGATAGAGTGTCCAGGAGTTTCTTAGAAGAGGTCATGAAATGGATGGCATTCCCATGAGGGTGGATAAATTGGGTAATAGAATGCGTCATGACAATTACATATTCCATAAAACTGAATGGGAAACTTCCACTCCTTTCTAGCCAAAAAAGGGCCTTAGAAAGGGGTGCCCCCTATCGCCATTACTCTTCATATTATGCCAGGAAGCAATGTCCTTGATGCTGGCGTCTAAGACCTTCTAGCAAACCTGTCCCGAGATCCAAGCATGCCGATCAGTCCCAGGAGTTTCACTCCTCATGTTCGCAGATGATTGTATCCTCTTCTTCAAAGCAACAAATGAAGGTATCACGAATTTTTCCTCAACAATCAACCTATTTGCGGCATACTCGGGCTAGCGTATCAACTTTCAGAAGTCAGCAGTCCTTGTAAGTCCAAATGCAGACACACAAATGGTGGAACACATAAAGAAAAGGTTCAATGTATCCAAGAACTTACTATAGGAAAAGTACTCATGTCATAACATGAACTTTTATGGGTCAAAGGTGTCTATATTCAGAAGCCTCCAACAAAAACTTATAGCCAAAACAGCCCAATAGAGGAAGAGTAAGCTGTCAGTCATGGGCAGAATCATGTTATGCAAATTTTTCTGGAAGTCCCTGTCTCAATACACTATAGGCACGTTTAGAATACCTTCATTGGTAGAAAAGGCAGTGGATAAACAAATGGACAGATTCATATGGGCAGGAGATCGGAGGGGAAAGGAATCCACTGGAGAGCATGGGAGAAGACATGCCAACGAGGAGGGCTAGGCATGAGATCCACAATGGAAATGAACCAAGGAATGCTTGGAAAACAAGCAAGGACCTTGCTTACCAACCAGGAAACTTTCTTCTCAAAATTCTTCCTGACAAAGTACTGCACCCGACAGGACTTACTAAACATAAAACCTAAAGGTGCCTGAGCTGATAAAACCTCATCTCAAGTGGAAGATCGTTGATGGCTCAAATGTTAACATTCAAGAAAAATTGGATTCTGAACCAAGAAAACCCTATCCAATTCAAATCACAGATTCTTCCTAGGCCAGGCTTCAAAGTGAGCGACCTAATAGATAGAAGAAAAAATTGGAGGCTACCGCTGCTCAGAACCATATTCGAAAACAAGGCCATAGATCAAATTAAGAGGGTTCACATCCCACAACATGGCGTCGGGGTAAAAACCACAAACTATGGGAGAAGGAAGAACTGGGAATCTATTCTGCTAAATCAGGATACCAGACGGTATGAGAAAATCGGATGAATATGAAACCCTCATCCTTCTCACCCCAGCAACTGATGCAAGCCCAATGCCAGATGTGGAAAAACTATGGAATTTTAATGTCCCAAAAAACAACAAGTTTCTTATCTGGAAGTTGATCCAAAGAGCGATTCCTACAAACACAAATCTACGGAGGAGAGGGTTGGAGATCTCGCCAAAGTGTTAGATGTGCTATAAGTTAGATGAACCAGTGGAACATATGGTTTTCAATTACGACTTCTCAAGAAGAATCTGGAGATAGTGCCTGTGGGGATTTGACTCTAACAAAGGTGAAACAACCACTCTAAGGAAGTGGATGGAGTCTTGGTTTGAAGATGGCCTAATACAGGAGAACACTCAACTGCTTATGTTCGTAATTTGGGTAATTTGGTGCACCAGGAATAAAGCAACCATTGAACAGAAATTCCATCAATAGAGAAGGCACAAGAGATCATAATAAATCTTGTGTCAACAACTAGGGAGGTTAAAAAACTAGGAGCACCAGAGGCCAGCATTCAACAAGGAACCACAGAGCCCAACACTCAAACAATGGACAATCATCAACCACATGTAACATTCACACTGAGGAATTATATGGAAAAATCCTATAGGCAGGGGATATTCATATGGATTGGAACAAAGGAAAATTATATGATCATCTCTACCACAGATGGACCTGTATTACGACTGATGCAACTTTCTGCAACAACTCAGGGAGGACAGTAATAGCAGTATGCGCAAAGGCTTAGGGAACCAACAAAGTCTGGAAAGACCATAAATCCTTAAGAGCTCTATCGGCAACCCACATCGAACTAGCAGCAATCTTCAACGCCATGAATTAGGCCAACAACATTGGTGTCAATCGCTTACTAATCAAGACTGACTATGAAAATGCCTTGGGTTATTTATCAAATTACCCAAACATTCCTCGTGATGTCAGGTGCCTAGTTAGGGAAATCCAAATCCTAGCAATGGTATTCTCTAGGTCTATCTTAGTAAAAATTGATAGACTTCTTGTATCTGATGTGCACTCACTAGCCAGTCGCATCTGGTCTGTATCCCAAATATTAACATGAATGAGATCTGAGTACCATCCTTTCGACCAAAAGAAATATTATGTTGGGGGAAAAAAAGGAAAGACGGTTATTTGATTTCAAGTTTTAGAAGTTTAGGTGTAGAAACAAAAAGGAATACTCCAAGAAAAGTAAGTGGTCAATTATTTACCCAAGTAATGTTTTTTCCTTTTTAAAGTTGGCAGCTTCAACCCTATTTAAAATAGAGAAAAGTGATAAAATAATTCTATGTTGAGAAAAGTGCATATATAACCTACATAAATCACATAACTTTAAATATAACTTTTGGATAATTAAAAGTGAAACATAATCCTAGATAGTTAGTGTAAGTGCAAATGAACCCATTCCGTGGAATTTAGTGAAAATACTATTTCACCTCTCTGAAAAAACAAAAACAAAACAAAAAAAAGATAAATTTACTATCATACCTCTATTACTCATTCTCCTCCTAAATCCTAACCCTAACCAGACTCCTTCTCCCCTTCCACCTCATTGTGCCTCCTATCTCTATTTCTAATCAGACATTCACTCAATCACCCATCTCTGGTGGTTGTGGCTTTTTAGATCGTGCGAGGATGCGCTAGGTTTTAGGGGGGGTGGTTGTGGCAAGGTAGGCGGCAAAGGAGGTGAGTCCGATGGGGCTTGGTTTTCAGGGGGTGGGTTAGGCTAGGTTTTTGGGACCTGTTGGGGACAAGTTTTAGGGGCAGTGGTTGTGGCAGGGCAGGGGCGTAGGAATAGGGTTTGGAAAGCTAGGTTTTCACGGGAAGATAATGGTGGTAAGCGGGATTGAGTGGAAGAGATGGTTGGGGGAAAGGAGATGAAAAATGGTGCCAACGCACAGTAGAACGAGGCGGCGCGTGGTGGAGGAAGGCAGACGAAGATGGCGCATGGGAAAAGATGGTCAGGGGAAAAGATGAATAATGGTGGATCGCAGTGGAGAGAGGTAGACAGAGATAGCGGTGGAACGTGGTGGCGCGCGGTGTAGGAAGTAGCACAACAGTGACAAAGATGGTGCATGGACAGAGATGGCACCTTAAATATGGTGAGGGAAGGGAGATGAATAATGGTAGAGCACAGTGGAGGGAGACGAACACAAATGACAGTGAAGGGCGGCGACGCACGGTGGAGGAAGTAGCACAATGGTGATGGAGATGGCGCTGGAAAGAGATGGCGGGGAAGGAGATGAAGGATGGTGGAACATGGTGGAGAGAGACAGACAGAGATGGCAATGGAGGGTGGCAATGCGTGGTGGAGGAAGTAGCACAATGGCGGTGAAGTAAATTATGGGCAACAGTGGGATAAGTAAACAATGCCGGAGAGAGGAAAATTTTTTTACTCAAATTAAACATTTCGTCCAAGGGATTTTTTTGTCATTTCAGATAAGGTCAACTTCCAGAAACTCAAGGTCAACACCGAAAATGTCACCAGATGGTTATATTTACACTTTCATTAAGTAGTTAGGGTTGTTTTTGTACATTGAATTATCTTAGGGTTATATGTGGACTTACTGAAGTATATATGGTTATATTTGTATATACCCCTTTTTTGTTTTACACGAAAGTGTCAAAATAACCATATAGATGATTTGAGAGTGCCAAAATATCCCTAAATTTCTAGCAAAAGTGCCGAAATAACCCTGTCGGTGTTGGCTGTGAAAAATTTGTTGGTTGGATTAGTACTTAACACAAAACTCCAACCGAAAAAAATAATAAATTCCACATTTGCTACACTATCAAGGTACTCCACTCACTCGCTCATTCACTCACCGTAATAACGATCGTATAATTCTTATTTCTCCAAACATATTGCTAAGCTTCAAAAAATCAAAGTTCATATGACGGATAAATTTGTTATACATGTAGAGTTGATGTGGTCTGAATGCAAGAGCAAAGCGTTGGATGGTCGAGTTACACTGCTTATTCCTTTCTGCCTCGATTATATCAAATGTCAACATTCAGTTTTGCAATGTTATTCCATTGACTTTAGTGCATGTTTGTGTGTTATTGCTTCTTCTATTTTCATTGAATATCAAGGGTTTGTTAGGGAACATTGTGTTTGGTGCACTATATCCATTGGCACCTCCGGATATGGTTAGTTAGATTGCATGTTTGCTTTGGAGGTTGAGTTGCGAGGTTGTCTTGTGTTTTTTGAACTAATTTGTTTCTTTGTTGTTAGTTTTTTTGCATTCAATGGAAACTAGTTAGGAATACAACAATTGAATACAATTATAATTCCCCGGTGTATCATGTTTATTTTCATTATTTGCATTTTATCATTTGTATTTTGCGCGTGTGGTATTTGGATTTTGTTCAAATTTTACGTGCAGTGGTATTTGCGAGGAAGGAATCGAGTACGCCTACATATATGAGGGTTGATAGAAATCCTAGGGATATCAATGCAATTGCAACAAATGTTTTTTTTTCCAGCTACGGAGATGATGGCGACGATTACGAAGCGAATAAACCCATGTGTTTTGGTCGTAGATGTCATTGCGTTTGATGATTAGGTTGGTTAGTCACAACATTATTCCAACATAGTAGTTATGAAAAATGTGTTTTGTCCAATGGTTTATACAATAGATGTACTAGACTCTTTGTATACCTGTTCTTTTTCCAATTTTTTTTCTAGACCCGAAATCACTTAAAATGTATTGTGTTTTTGCAAACAATTCACACTTTAAAAAAGTGTTCCCCTACTTTATAAAATATGTGCAAATATAACCTAAAATTATTGTTTATGTGTAAATGATAGGGCCAACTTCAGAGTAAAATTATCCTAAACTATATTTGAAATAGAATAGGGATATTTTGGCCATTTTCAATATGGTCCACGTCGGTCGCTGACATTAGAGTTATGAGTTTTTGAGTCAATACCGGTCAATAGATATATTTTCACTTTATAAAACTAGAACTTATATTTACAATTATTACTCGGTGGTATGAAAGTATAATTATTTCATCCTAAGTTGTTTTTTCTAATACTTAACCTTACCTTTAAGCCAAAATCAAAGAAAAGAATTGATGGAGATGACAAGAAGACTACCACCATAAATAAAGATATTCCACGTCTTGATCAAACATTTAAAGGTTATGTTTGGGATCCTCTAAGTGACATGGAGGGACCTATGACTAGATCAAGAGCAAAGCGCAGATATGCTGCCTTAAATGCTTTGATTGATCTCCTTTATGATGAAGAATTTAAGAAGGAGTCATCATCGACATACTGGATTTATTGTTCAAGATTGTCGAAGAACTGAAGTCATCATTAAGAATACCATACTCTTTTTTCCACTGGGTTTTTAATGAGGTAGTGTGATCACAGTAAAATATTATAAAATTATTTCATTTTGGATTTTAGATTGTAGAGCTCGGTCATGTGGGCTTTGAAGAGCTGATTTTCGAACCACTCCATTAGGGTTTTGAAAATATTAAGTTTTATTCATATTAGAATTAGTTTTGGTAAGATTAGATAAGGCAATATTCATCCAAGTTGTAACCTCGATGAATTTCGGCCATAGTCAGTTTATTTTAGGTATTTTAGTTGGATATAGTTTTACCTTCTTAAAGGTGCCATAATTCTATTCAGTTTCTGACAGATATTACAAAAACCCTTCCTGATTAGGATTCGGGTTTGGACGAGTTCAACCCTATAAATAGCGGTTGAAATCTCGAGATTTGTACCATTCTTATCAATCAAATATATAATCCTTTGAGTTCATACTCTTGTTGCTTGCGAGCTTCTTCCATTGTTGCTTAACCCCAAGGGCTAGTTAAGTATCAATAAACTTTGTAATCTAATCTTGAGGGCTAGTTAGAGAGCAAGTCAAAATTGAGTGTACCCTGATGGATAGAACATGAATTTCGTGTGGCAAGTCAGAAAAGTTTGTGAGTTCCCTTGCTTTATCAAAGAGCTTAATTCCGTAAACCAGCTTTTTCGCAAGAGGATTCATATCAGTTGGTATCAGAGCAAAACAAAAGATCTACTGGAGGCCGAAAAAAGGGGATTCGAGTTTTATTTATTTATTTTCTATTTTTAAAATTTATAAACTCTTCCGTGTCATATTTTAACTGTGTTTATTTGATCTTCCTTACCATGAGGATTGAATCTAGAGTCAAAGGATGCCAAAAGGTCTGAGAGTTAGTATACTTCAGTATTACTATCCATCTTCACCTTCATCAATTGAGTCAGGAGGACGTCGAAGGGTCTGAGCGTTAACAAGTATTATCTGCCTTCACTTCCCAGTCATTTTCGTAGTTTTAGGTATCTTATACAGTTTATGTGCTTGTGATATTTTTCGTCATCTCTTTTGAAAATTATTTCATGCTCATAATCCTACTTGGTTTCTTTATCTTTCTTTGATTCTGTGATCTAGAATTGTTCTTTGATTCTTGATTACAGTTTATTAAAACAAAGAGTCTTGTGTTATTTTCCATATATATAGTGTCACATTCTTGATCCTTACGATCTTGAATACCTCGAAGTTTTTTGAATCAAGAGTAAGTTGTCACAGTTTTCTTATTCCAAGTTTTGTATAGGCAATTTTTGTTCCAAAACTTTTTGAAAATAAAAAACAAAAAGGTTGCATATATTTTTAGTTTCAAAATCGTAAATTAGAATTTTGAAATTGGAAATTTGGGGCAGATTTGCAATTTCAAAAAATTTTGGGAATTGTGATTAAAAAGTTTTCTTAGGGAATAAGATTCTGGTTGTAAGTATTTTATAGTACAAAAAAATTGTGGCTGAAAAAGAAAGAAAGAAAAAGGAAATCCGATTTGAAAAAGGAAAAGAAAAATCAAAATCATAACTGGAAGAGGAAGAGGAAAAGGAAATAAAAGCCAATTGAGAGAGGGGTTTTGATATGAATTTTTGACTTGGGGGACAAGTAAGTCATTAAAATCCTTTACCACAAGGGATTTGGATTTGAGTTCCTATTCCAATTTGTTTCCGAAAAAGTTTCTTAAATTTTCGGAACCTTTTTGTCACCTATATAAAGCAATCTAATTTTGATCATAACTTCTTCAACACAGCTCCAATTTGTGTCTTTCAAATTGCGTTTTGTTCCTTATTCTTTTTAGAATTTGGAATTTCATATCGTAGAGACCAATTTTGAGTTTATATATTTTTAAATTTTGAAATAAGTTCTGCAATAGTCATCTCCATAATTTGCTTTGAATTGCGGTGAACTAATCAATTGCCCTTGCATTATCCTTTGCCTTGTGAGTTGTAAGTGTTATCCACTTGGTGAGCGACCTAACTAAAAAAGGGAAGGGGCACAATTTTTAAACTAACTGTTTTTTTCTTAGTAGTTTAGCAAAGATGGAGGACGACAATCCATTCGTCCCACCTTTTGTTAGCGGTCCTAACAATTTTCCATTGAAGAACACCTCTAATGGAAAGCGTGGTAATCATTCATGAGAAAAGGACCCGGCTAGTTGGGAGCGGCATCGCATCAATCCCAATGAAGCCAATGATCTTGATCGGTTTGCTGTCGCAATAAATGCACTTATGAGTGAGGTGCAAAGGTTAGCGAGAAAAGTTGACTACATAGCACCACCTACACCTACATCATTGGCCAAGAAAAAAGAAACCAAGAAATATGTCCGCCAATTCAATGGTTGTGAAAGTTCAGATGACTATTCTGATGATGGTTCGGAAATGCGATCACACTGAGGGTCTACTAGAAGGCATCACCACAGTAAACATCATTCCCAAAGAAGAATAAAAAGCAACTCAGGGTCTGATTAATGTTCAGATGATGCTTGAGACATCAAGGGGTTAAAATATGACATCCCTCGATTTGATGGCCAACACAATCTAGTGAAATATCTTGATTGGGAGCGACAGATTGAGAATCTGTTTGATCTCAACAATTATTGGGAGAAAGAAAAAGTCAAAGTGGCATAGTATTCATTCACTCACTATGCGGGTGAATGGTGAAACAATAAAAAAGAGTCGCGATATCTTACCGGAAAGAAACCTATCTCCAACTGGGAGAGATTGAGATCCGAGCTTCGCCAATATCATGTTCCGCCTACTTACTTGATGGAACAACATTCTTATCTGTCCAATATGAAGCAAGGAAATAGAACAGTTAATTAATACTGGCAAGATCTTCAGTTAACCATGAGAAGGGTGGGAATGAAAGAAGATGACACATTCATCAAAAATTGATTCATTGAACGCTTGCGTGAAAACCTTCAAACGCCAGTCAAGCTTCAACATCAAATATCTATGACAAGTATATTGGTGAAAGCAAGGTTGGTTGAGAGTACCCTGCGACTCAAGAGGCCACAACCCGGATTTTCTAGTCCACAACCAGGGTTTGACTCTGAAAACCCTAGTTAAGGCCACAGTAGGGGCATGCCCATAGAAGGATGAGGATTGGTTCAAACCTATTAAAATTTGACTTATAATTCTACTGAGAGAAGGGCGGCATCACCAACCTAACATGTTTCAAAAATTACAGGTAAGTCCACTACTTCTTCATCAAATTCAATTTCTGTAAACTCTCCTACGTGTTTCATTGTAAAAAAGAGGCATGTCTGTAGTAACTGTCCTCATGCTCGAGTGTTAACCATAATTGAGGGAGGAGATGAAGAAGATGAATACGTTTATATGCCACCATCATACAAAAGTGGTGAAGAACAGGTAGATGAAGAGATCATCATAAATGATCATGGTGAACAAGGTCCGGAAACACAAGGTAACTGCATGTCTTTAAGAGTTATAAACTCTCATATGGCCAAAACACAGGTACAAATGATTAATATTTTTCATACTTGTTGCCTTGTGAAAGATAATGATTTTCTACTGATTATTAATGGTGGTTCTTGTGCTAATATCGTGTCTTATCTTCTAGTTAAATCATTGTCTTTGCATGTGACTACTAAACCATCACCATATAAACTTATTTGGTTAAATGGTAGTAGTGAAATTATGGTTAACAAACAATGCATGATTAACTTTAAGATTAGAAAATACCATGATTCTATCTTATGTGATGTTATACCTATGGAAGCTAGCCATATTTTGTTAGGGAGACCCTGGCAGTTTCATCGTAAATCTATGCATGATGGTTACACTAACAAAATTACTGTGGTTATGGATAGAACAAGGTATACTTTGGTTCCATTATATCCAGTGGAAGTTTCATAGGCGCAGAGACGCATGAAAGTCGGCAAAGAGAAGTTTGCGACTAAGGAGAAAGTGGCCAAACAAAACCCTAGCCAGGGTTTGAAGGAGGTCGGCCACAAGGTAAAAATAGGAGGCAAAAACAATGATATTTTCGACCAAAACTCAAGGGAGGCCAATTTAGGTAAGCTAGGTAAGTCTAAGAATGAATCTGATAAGTAGCGTAAAATTCTATCGCCACATCTTAATCCTTTGTCATCGATTTACATGGTGAGACACAAACATCCTAATGAGTCTAGTAGATCTTTTTATGCATCGATTAGGAATCTGAATTGGGCTTTTGTTAATCATTCTTATGTGCTTATAATGCATTTTAAAGAGAACTACTTGGCCACTGATGATATTTCTATGCATATTCCTCCACAGTTTACTAAGATGTTACAGGAATTTGAGGATATCTTTCCGGAAGCCTTACATGTGGGTTTACCACCCTTGTGAGGTATTGAACACCAGATTGACTTGATTCTGTGTTCAGTTATTTCAAACTGTCCGGCGTGTAAAGTAAACCCTAAGGAGACAAAGGAACTACAATGACAAGTCGATGAGTTACTTTGAAAAGGTTATGTGTGAGAATCCCTATCTCCTTGTGTTGTGCATGCCATTTTTTTCCTAAGAAAGATAAAACTTAGCGTATGTGCATTGATTGTCATGTTATTAACAAGATTACCATTAACTATCGCCATCTTATCCCTAGGTTAGATGATATGCTTCAAGATTTGCATTGATTTGAGATTTATACTAAGATTGACTTGACTCGAGGTTATCATTAGATTCAAATTAATGAAGGGGATGAATGGAAAATGACATTTAAGACTAAGTTCGAGTTGTATGAATGGATTTTTATGCCTTTCAGTTTAACTAATGCACCTAGGACTTTTATGCGGTTGATGAATCATGTTTTAAGAAATTTTATTGGTCGATTTGTTGTGGTCTATTTTGATGATATATTGATTTATTCTAAGTCCAGTGATGAACATATTGAGCATGTTAAAATGGTTCTTGTTGCACTCCGTGAGTCTTGTTTGTATGCGAACATGAGGAAGTGCACATTTTGCACTTCAGGAGTGGTGTTTCTTGGTTTTGTGGTCTCTACGGGGGGCATATAGGTCGACGAAACCAAAATTGAGGCCATTAAGACCTGGTCGAGACCTACTAATCCCAAACAGGCACTTATTTTCATGGTTTAGCTAGTTTTTATGGACTGTTTGTGCATGATTTCTCATCTATTACTGTACCTCTAAATGAACTAATTACAAAGGATGTGAACTTTGTTTGGACTGAGAGTCAAGAGAATGGATTAAATGAATTGAAAGTAAGATTATGTAATGCTCGTGTTCTTGCTTTACCTGATTTAATGGTACTTTTGAGATTCATTGTGATGCTTCTGGTGTTGGTATTGGTGTTGCATTGATGCAAGAGAATCAACCTATAGCTTACTTCAGTGAAAAGCTAAAGGGAGGTGCTCTAAACTATCCTGTGTATAATAAAGAATTTTATGCAATTGTGTGTGCATTAGAAACTTGGAAACATTATTTATTGCATAAATAATTTGTCATTCACAGTGATCATGAATCCTTGAAATATTTGAGGAGTCAGATAAATTTGAATAAGCGACATGCTAAATGGTCTAGTTTCATTGAATATTTTCCTTATGTGTTACGTTACAAAAAGGGGAAGGAAAATGTTGTCGTTGATGCTTTGGGTCGTAGACATGTTTTACTTACACGATTAGAATGCATTATGTTAGGATTTTCATTCGTGCGAGATTTATATGCGACTGATCATGATTTTTCATCTATTTATACTGCATGCGAAAATGGTGCTTGTGAGAAGTTTTTCCGGAATGATGGTTTCTTGTTTATGAATAATAGGTTATGTATTCCTCAATGTTCTATGCGTGAGTTACTTGTTAGAGAAGCTCAATCAGGTGGTTTAATGGGATATTTTAGTGCATTTAAAGCTTATAATTTATTGCGAGAACACTTCTATTGGCCGGAAATGACACTTGCAATTGATAGAGTTTGTAAGAATTGTCTAGATTGCTTGAAGGCTAAGTCTAAAACTAAGCTGCGTGGTCTTTATACTCCATTACATGTTCCTACAGATCCTTGGGTTGATATTTCCCTGGATTGTTTCCTAGGGTTACCACGATCTCAGTCAGTTAATGGTTCTATCTTTGTGGTTGTGGATAGATTTTTGAAACTGGCACATTTTATTCCTTGTAGGAAGACAAATGATGCAAAGCATGTTGTGGATCTATATTTTAAAGAAGTAGTTCGGTTACATGGCATTCCTGCGTCCATTGTCTCTGATCCCGATGTTAAATTTTTATCCTACTTTTGAAATACCTTGTGGCGCAAGTTAGGGACAAAGTTGTTGTTTTCGACTGCTAGTCATCCTTAAACTGATGGAGAAACAAATGTGACCAATCGAACCCTTAGGGGTCTCCGGCATGCACTAGTTCAGAAGAGCTTAAAGAGTTGGGAAAAATGCATTCCGATTGCAGAGTTTGCTTAGAATCGCACTATTCATTCTACTACTTCTTTACCTCCATTTGAGGTTGTTTATGGTTTTCTACCTAATACACCTCTTGACTTAATTCATGTTGAATTTTAAACAGGTTAAGAGTCTTGATGGAAAAAATAAAGCTGATTTTGTGAAGAAAATTCATGAGAAGGTGAGCATGAAAATTGAAAGGACAAATGCAGAGAATGGTGACAAAGCTAATCAGGGCGGCAAGTTGATAATGTTCAACGTGGGAGATTATGTTTGGGTTCATCTGCGGAAAGAGAGGTTTCCAAATGCTCGAACTGAGTTAAGTCCACGTGGAAATGGTCCTTTTAAAATGTTGGATCGTGTGAACGACAATGCTTACAAGATTGAGTTACCATATCATTATGGTGTTAGTGCGACCTTCAATGTTGCTGATTTATCTCCATTTACCTTTGAAGACAATTCACTTTAGAGGGTGAAACCTTTCGACCACGGAGGAAATGATGGAAATGCCAAGATGACTAACCCCATAAATGAAGATATTCCACATCTTGATTAAACATTTAAAGGTTATGTTTGGGATCCTTTAAGTGACATGGCAGGACCTATGACTAGGTCAAGAGCGAAGCTTAGAAATGCTACCTTAAATGCTTTGATTGATCGCCTTTATGATGAAGAATTGAAGAAGGAGTCATCATCGACATCCTCGATTTATTTTTCAAGATTGTCGAAGAAATGAAGTCATCATGAAGAACACTATACTCTTTTTTTCCACTGGGCTTTTAATGAGGCAGTGTGATCACTGTAAAATATTGTAAAATTATTTCATTTTGGATCTTAGACTGTAGAGCTCGGTAATGTGGGCATTGCAGATCTGATTTTTGAACCAGCCCATTAAGGTTTCGAAAATATTGAGTTTTATTCTGATTAGAATTAGTTTGGTAAGATTAGACAAGGCAATATTCATCCAAGTTGTAATCTGGATGAATTTCAGCCATAGACAGTTTATTTTAGGTATTTTAGTTAGATATGGTTTTAGCTTCTTAAACCGGTCATAATTCTATTCAATTTCTGACAGAAGTTACCAAAACCCATCCTGATTAGGATTAGGGTTTGGACGAGTTCATCCATATAAATAGGGGTTGAATTCTCGAGATTTGTACCATTCTTATCAATCAAATATACAATACTTTGAGTTCATACTCTTGTTGCTTGCGAGCTTCTTCCATTGTTGCTTAACCCCGAGGGCTAGTTAAGTATCAATAAACATTGTAATATGATCCTGAGGGCTAGTTGGAGAACAAGTCGAAATTAAATGTACCCCGAACCTTAAATTTCATGTGGCACTAGAAGGATTTTGTGAGTTCTCTTGTTTTGTCAAAGATCTTAATTCGACAAACCGGATTTTTTGCGCAAGTGGATTCATATAAAAAATGGTAGTGGCTCAGTTGATATTTGGTATCAAAATGAGATAAAGGCTTGAGTTTGGTAAATAAATGAAGCATATACATAGTGAAAAATTTAGGAGTCCTACACCTCAATACATATTTATTATCATTTTAATTAAAAAAATAGAAATAATTATCATTTTAATTTAAAAAATAGAAATAATTATCATTTTAATAACTAGTGATGAAGAGAAAGAATATTCATACGCATATAATTGGTACAAGACAAACAAAAAGTAAAAGGCAGTAGTGGTATTGGATCTTGGATGCATGATTGGATGAAGCATAACCATAGACAACATGATCTACTTAAGATATACTACCCGTCCCATAATTAATGTCACAATTATTTTTTTACGATCATCAGTGATCATATTTGACCGTTAATATCTCAAGCCACATATAATAATTATGCATGTAAAATTAATATTTAAAAAATGAACATTACGATAAATGTAACAAGATCTTATATTATATTTTTATTATGTATATATTAATTTTTATTTAGTATCAAAGTTTTTAAAATTTGACTTATTTGAGAATTATTTGAAGAATAGGTGAGTGTTATTTAGGTGAGAATTATTTGATTCATCCGTTTGGTTATATGATATGATTGAGATAAGGCTCTTACAAGCTTGAGTATGACTTTATCGAACAATTTGGGTCTATCCATTGTGTGCTCTTATGGGACAATATTAATGTATAGCCACACATGCTCATACGTGATAATTCCTACATTTCCATAGTAGTGTTACATTTTTATAGTAGTTTCTTTCTTTGTCTAATTTCAACATGCACATTTCATCCCAATCTCAATTATTTTATAGTAGATATTATTTGCTTTATGTCTGTCAATCGGAGGTATTTGAGTCATTTTGACTATCCTAAGTTCGAAAAATTATCTAAAAATTACATATATACTAATATTATAATGTGTTACTGGTTTAATTCTCTACTATGTATAATCAATCATAATTATTAACATACAAATATTATAATATGTTACTCTCTACTATATATAATCAATCATAACTTGTTAAAATATATAACTTCTAAAAATATATTTAAAACCATAAATATCTCATTATAATATATATATATATATATATATATATATATATATATATACACACTGAAGAAATCCAAAGAAGTACATAATCTGAAACAACAAAATGTTTAGATTTTTTATACAATGATAGAGTACTTTTGATAGAAATATGTATACATATTTATTTATTTATTTACATACGAAAAAGTCTTATTTTAGACCGACAAACTCTTAAATGAGGACATTTTATAATTAGTGAGATTAATAAGGTCATTTGATATTTACTTTTAGGCAAAGTCTTGAGAAAAATTGTCTTTCCACAGACTTATGGAAAAATGAAGTTTAATTAGAATAATAAAAGGTAAAAGATATTAGTTGAAATATTAAAATTTTACTATGCAACTAGTTATAAAGTTTATAACCCGATTCATGCAACCTGAATATTTTATATTCATTTCTTCTAATTTACACTTTAAATCTTGGTCTTTCCATTGCTTATGGAAAGACCATCTTTCAAGAGACGGACTCTTATTTTTATTCATTGCAATGAGATACATACATATAATTATGATAACCTTTTAAATGAATATCAACATACGAATAATTACTTTTTAAATAATTTGAATGAAATATTATAAATTAATAATTTTTTATTGTATTCAATATTTAACGTTTTCAAACTAAATTAATTATTTTACCCTATCATAGATATTATTTGATTTATGTCTATTAACAGAGGGGTATTTGAGTCATTTTGACTACCCTAAGCCCAAATTTTTAAAAAAACAAAATATATACCAATATTATAATATGTTAATGGTTTTAATTCTCTACTATGTATATCATAACTTATTAACATGCAAATATTTTAATATATTTCTGATTTTAATTCTTTACTATATATAATCAATCATAACTCGTTAAAATATATAACTTCTAAGGATATATTTAAAACCATAAATATATCATTATAATATAGAAATATATATACACTAAAGAAAATCCAAAGAAACACATAATCTGAAACAACAAAATGTTCAAATTTTTTATACAATGATAGAGTACTTATGATATAAATATGTATATATTTATTTATTTATAAACAAAATTTTTTATTTTTTATTGACTAAGTGTTAAATGAGGACATTTTATAATTAGTAAGACTAATAAGGTCATTTGATATTTATATTTATTCACTGCAATGAGATATATACATATAACTATGATAACATTTTAAAATGAATGTCAACATATAAATATTTACTTTTTAAATATTTTGAATTAAATATTATAAATTAATCAATTTTTACTGTATTCAATATTTAACGTTTTCCAACTAAATTAATTATTTCACTTCATAACTCATATAATTTTTAAATGACTAAACTTTAAAATTTTAAATAAAACATAATTTTAATATTAAAATTAATGATATCGTGCAATGTGCGAGGGTACTCTACTAGTCTTCAGAAATTGACTTGAAAAATGTTTGATCTTTAACGTTTTCTTATTGAGAATAACTCAAACTTATGAAAAGTTGATATTGAAAATATATGTTATAATGAATCTAATAATGTATAATATTATAGTATTTATACTTATACACCAATTCAATTTATGGTCAACGTTAAGAAGTTTTGATTAAATAAATGGTCAAATTGCAACTTGAAATTGAATGGAGGAAGTGTTATTATTTTAAAAGATGAGTATCTCTTGCGAATAATTTGAAAATAAATTATAAAATAGTGAAAATATGAAATATGAGCTTTTTCAATTTGGGTTTAAATATTAATACTCTCTCTTCCAGAATAAATTGCACAGAATAATTTTAGTCTGAATTATTAAATTTTGATCATTTATTTAAACTTATGTACAAGCAGCTATATTATTGTATGTAATATTGATTCATCATATAGTAACTAGTTTCTAATTATTATATTTTATTATACAATTTTTATATGTAATTAAATATATTAACAGTCAAATATGTGTCATAAAAACTGTGAAAAAGATTTTGTGTAATTTAGTCTGATCAGAGTAGTAATTTAAATTCAGGATCAAAATTTAAAAATTCCAGGGAAGTTCAGGTGTTGAGTTCAAATTTTTTGAAAAAAGAAAGAAAATTCCAATTCATCTTCTCATGCACCTGCCAGGAAACTCGCCGGTGACTTTCAATTTAGTCAGGTTTCAATCGCCGTTTCGCCGGGTTTGATTTCGTCAAGGTTTTGGTTTTTGTTTTGTCACGTTTGGATTTCAATCACCGTGGGTTTTGACTTCGTCAAATTTTCGCCAAATTTCGGTAAGGTATTCCCTAATTTCGTCGGATCTGCGAAGTGTTGGGAAAATGAATCCTCTTGTACAGCTCAAGAAAAAGAAAAGAAAGCAAGAAAAATTATATACTAAGTTTAACTTGGTTCACTATTGGCTGCCTTCTTGAACCGAACATATTAATCTTATTGCTCAAATGGGCCAGACATATTACAGTGTCAGGATGTCACGTAGGATCATCCAACCAGATTACTGATTCAGAAGGGACTACATTGTTCATACAGCTTACAGATGGGTGATTTGAAGACCAGAACCAAACTCACACCCATCAACTCTAACTATTCCTCTATTTATAAGAGTTCAAGTACAACTCAAGAGTCTCTCATTCATGAACACAACTCTTGAAGTTCTCATTCATGAACACAACTCTTGAAGTTCTCATTCATGAACAAACCCTTAAATTTTCGAGAACACAACTCTTGAAGTTCTCATTCATGAACAAACCCTTAAATTTTTTATTCATAAATAAAAAACTCTTGACTTCGTAATTAATCAATATCTAGGATTTGAAGAGTTACCCAATTCCCCCCCCCCCCTCGATTCAAAGTCTCAAATACAGAACAAGAGGATAGACGGATATCCCAAATTCAGATGCACATTGATGGTGCCGGATGCACATTGGTTGTGCCAGATGCACAGTGACAGTGCTAGATGTACTAGACGCATGGGGACGGTGCCAAGTGTACTAGATGCACAGGGACGGTGCCAGGTGTACCATAAGCACGAGGACAGTGCCAGATGTACCAGACGCACAGTGATAGTGCCAGATGTACCCGATGCACCAGATGCACGATGTTTGTGTCAGACAGATGTGCCCAAATATCACCAACGGAACAAATGGACAAATCCAATCTGGAAAGTATTTGCAACAGATAAAACAGAAACCACCAACCGGAATAAATCCAGCGAAGAGATGATTTATTAAACATAACAATCTAATTTCCACAAGTCCGACCAGGTAAGGCCCACTTGATTTGAGCAAGTTCAACTAGGAAAGAACTTGTCGAACACAGCAGCTCTTGAATCCCAACAGAGGCTACAGAAATGGACCTTTTATCCAAACTTGCCAACAGATCACCCAAGCTCAGATTTTTATTCTTCTCTTTCTTCTTCTCTTCATCTTGAAATGGAAGCCAAAGAACCATCAGCTCTGTTTCCACTTGTTGTATCACCACACCTAGCTCTGATACCATTTGTTGGGAAAATGAATCCCCTTGCGCAGCTCTAGATAAAGAAAAGAAAGCAAGAAAAACAGAACACCGATTTTAACGTGGTTCACCAATATTTGGCTACCTCCACGAACATAACAGATTAATCTTATTTCCCAAATGGGCCAGACAGTTTACAGATGTCGGGATGTCACGCAGGACCATCCGATCAGATTACAGATTCAGAGAGGACTACATCGTCTCCACAACTTACAGAGGGGTGATTTAAAGATCAGAATTGTTGTCTACCAAACCCACACCCATCAACTCTAGCTATCTTTCTATTTATAAGAGTTCAAGTACAATCCTTCATTTATAAACTCAACTCTTGAAGTTCTCATTCATGAATCAACCCGTGAGTATTCGATTCATGAATCCAAAACTCTTGACTTCTTAATTAATCAATATTTGGGATTCGAATTTTCGTCAAATTTGGTAAGGTATTCTTAATTTTCGTCGGATCTGTGAGAATCGATGAATCTTCCAACGACAAGAGTACGGGCTTGTTCTAGAACAATCTATTGCCCTTGCTTCCAGTCAACAAGTTGGGTTTTTCGTCGGGTTCATTGCCAGGATATATCAAACATCACCAGCTTTCGAAGTAAAAATTCGTGTTTACAACGGTGGAGATGGATAGAATTTTGAGTCCGATCAAGTAAAATATTAAAATACACATAAAGAAAAGTAAAACATAATATAAAAAATCATAGGATACGCATCAAATTAAAATGGTTAAGCATAAAATTAAATACACTAAAGATACAAGTCGAACACTTAAAAAAAAAAAATCAGTTGTGACACATTTTTTGTGACAGGTAAGTAAATGTGACAAATTTTACTTCGCCTTTAGGTGTCACTAAATTTTATTGACACAAGTATATGTCACTTAACCAAACCAATACATCAGTTCATGTCACAAAATTTAAAAATAATTTAACGCGTCATAGTATTTTAGTGATATGCTGAATTGAGGCACTTCCACAAACGTCACTGCTAATTAGCAACACCTTTAAATGCCACTAGTAATCCAAAAAAGCGACACTACTGAAAGATATTTTGGCAGTGAAAATTGAAATAGTCAAACATCAAATAAAATATTAAAGAATACACATTAAATAAAATTGATAAAACATCAAACGAGATGATGAAATGTACACATCGAATTAAAATAATTAAATGTCAAATGAAAAATAAGCCAAATAAAAATAGTTGAACATCAAATGAAAGAACTCATCGAATAAATACACTAAAATAAAGTTTAAATTAAAACAGTTAGGCCTCGTCCTGTAGGGTTTAATTTCAGCACACTTTGGCACAAATAAATTTTCAGCACTAATAAATTAAATTTAGCACCTACAAACGCAGCACTAAAAGAAAAAATTAATAAATAAATATGTATTTGGGATTCTCGACAGTAACTGGTTGATTAATAGGTCTAAAAGTAAAATATGTTACGAGTACAACATCAGTTTGAGAGTCATTCTTTTCATTTTTTTGAAAAAGAAATAACTACCATTAAATCCAATTCAGTATCAATAAACTCAATTGAACACAAATAAGCTAAAATCAGCACAAATAAGCCCAACTGCACATAGTCTTAAACATCAAAATATACTAAAAGAACACATAAATTTATTAAAGTAAAAGAAAAAAATCCCAAAACTTCATAAGAGAACATTGAAACGTCATCATAATTATGTATATATCCACAGAGTTCAAAATTCGTGGGACTTAAAAATAAAATATATTAAGATTCAAATCCAAAATCGGATCGCCAAACGTTAAAGAAAAAAAACTATCATCATAATTTTATAAAGGGTAATATGCAAATATAACTCTATATGTTGGAGAAAGTGCATATATAACCATGAGTTATTTTTTAGTGAAAATATAACCCTAACTATTATACATAAGTGCAAATATAACCCTAAAGTCATTATTCCGGCATTGACTGGCAATTTCCGGCTATTGACCGAGTGAAAATGACCTAAATGTCCTTCTAGCCTAAAGCAAAAAACTTGAAAGACATAAATGCCCTCCAACCCACCACCCTCAGCTGTTGAACACCACCACCAAACCACCCCTCCGCTGCTCCGCCGCCACCAATCCACAACCACAGTCAACCAAGTGAATTACTTCTGTAAAATCTAAAAATTGAAGAATAATTTGAAGGATGACAACTTGAACATTTGTATAACCTTTCCGCTCCACAATCTCGCTATCTCCGTCACCCATTCCGCCATGGCTTCAGAGCACAACTCAACCCAAATCCTCCACGATTAATCCTTTCTCATCTGAGAATACAAAGACGCCGGAATCAAAAGAATAGAAATCGATGAATTCATCGCTCCATCGCCAGACCCAAATCCAAAAACCAACATCCGGATAAAAGACGTCGTAATCTCACCGGAGTTCAGCGTATCGGTCCAGCTTTACCTTCCGACCATCGTCCCAGGTGAAAACGTTCCTCTCTTAGTCTACTTCTATAGCGGTAGTTTCGTCATCGAATCCACCTCCCAGTGCCATCATCGTGGCCACAAGCAGCGCCAATCGACGGGAAGCTCCGCCTGGATGCGCCGCCTGGATGCGCCGCCAATAGTGTTCTCCGGCGAGCCCAGCATCCCCAAGTCGGAGATGGGGTAAAAGAAGAAGCTTGGTGAGCGCACTCGCCACCGGGCATAGCTGAGGAGGTGCGTCATGGGTAATGCGGCTCTACTGTGTTGGTTTCTCGTGGAAATGGGCGGCTGATTTGATGGGAAAGGTTGTGGGTTTGTGGTGGAAGATCGGCTGGGATGTATGAAGCTTGGCTGAGATGGTGATATATGGATGGGAGAGACGGTGGCACGTGTGAGGAGCTAGGAGAGAGGAAGAAGAAGCATATCAGATAATAGAAGAAGACGCGTGTGAGGGGCTAGGGGAAAGGAAGAAGAAGCAATTAGGTTAGAAGGTCACAATAGTTTTTTTTTTGTTTTTTGTTTTATTTCAGAGACGTAAAATTGACTTTTCATCCAATTCCGATCTAAATCCACCAGGAAAGGTTATATTTGCACATAACCTAAATATGTTGGGTTATATTTGCACTTTCAACCATCCCAGGGTTATATCTACACTTTCGTCAATTATATAGGATTATATATGTACTTTTCTCTTTTATAAATTTTTACAAGTTCAAATTCCATAAAAATAAAACGTAAATAATCACACTATAATTTTAAAACATAAAAGAAAAACTGAAATGTCGTCGTAGTTATGTAAAAGGTCACAGAGTACAAAAATTAGAGAACTTGGAAAATATTAAAAATAAAATCAAAATCCTAAAATGTCAAACAAAAATAAGTATATATCATCGTATTTTCATGGGCGTGTTTGGAATATCTATACTTATAACCCAACCTGTCTTATTTAGAAAATAGAAGGAGACCGGCCTATGTTTTCCCCCTAAAAATAGTATCTGCTTTCAAAATAAGCTGCTCTAACACTTTACCACTTACTAAAAAATATATTTTAATTGTAAGCAAAGCAGCTTATAAGCTCTGCCAAGCAAAGCTCATATATCGTCACAAGCAAATCTGGCATAGGACCGAACCCAGATACCAAAAATAAATACCCAAATTGAACAGGAAATGAGACCCGAATGTGGTACCCTCTTAACAACCCAAAATCCAAAATCACCCGATCGATCTGAAATTGAATTAAAGTGTCAGACTGCAATACAATCGAAACCCTGTAAAATTTGTACTCAAAATCCAGAAATGATCGGAACCCGCAAATAATTTGTTCCCAACCCACTAAGACTCAAAACACAACAACTCATCTTACTGGAAAAATGCAATAATATGGAAGATAACAATCACCACGATTTCCTATAAACGGACCACAATCCAAAGGGGGGAGTGTGATAATCGGACCATGATCACACTAGCAAACAACTATTAATAAAGAGAAGAGACACTGAAAAAAGGTTAGTGACTTATACTTGAGAAATACAAATACAATAGGATCATAGTGACTTGAACATCTGAGCCTCCTCCTCGGGACCACCTCAAGGACCTTTGTATGTACCAGAAGAGGCATGAGCTTGTCTTGAGCTGATTCTGGACACTATAATCCTTCACACGGTATTCCTTGCATCACTTATCAACATAGAAAATCATAAATAAGTTTATAATAGATTAGTTCAATGAATTTTAAAAATAAATATAAATGATGTTAATTTTCATTATAATGACATGTTGCTAGATTTACCTGAGTGAGATCCGAATTGAATATAGGTGAATCCAAAATAACTCGATCCAATAGAGGATGTACCCAAAGTGTTCTAGAATCAAAGTTACTTAAACCAAACCCGATCCTAAAGCGAGTCAAAAAAATTGTACTCGAAACGACCTAAACAAAATCCGTCCGTAACCTATACACAATATCAACCGTCGCCAACATCCCCGGAAAAATTTGACTACCGTTGACATTGTTGGAACTATTCGGCTCCGACTTCTCACCATGTAGAGCTAATGTCACGACTTCATTGAGGAACATGGGGGTCAATACCTCCAATCTCCAACGACGAAACATCGGGGATCAAAATCCTTCAATTCGGAACCACAACAACAAAATTGAAGCTAATGAAGTCCACAATGGAGAACTTAACTAAGGCGGATTTAAGTGGTCAGTGAGGGAGGCGAAGGGCAGCCAAGATAGAGCTATGGAGAAATCTAACGAGCCGCGAAGGATTGAGATTTAGTTCGCCTGAGAAGATGGATCATTTTAACTTATTGCATTTTAACTACTGAACTTTCATGAATCTTTTACATTTGACTCAGAATAAAATTAATACTATTTTGATCTTGTTCCCTACAAAAATAATCCTATATAATACACTTTGAACCTCTGTCTTGCTATGATATGATTTTATACAAGACAAAGTATCAAACTTTTATACAACATTATTGTTGCCTTTGGAAGTTGCAAAATCTGAACATCGGTCTCGATAACTTGATCTCCTGACGACAAATCCTTAAGAAAACTACCAATATTAGAAATATTATGACTGCTGCCGGAACACCTTTGACTTTAGTTTTGAACAGGAGTTAAAATCCAACTTTCCACTGACAGGTCTGGTTATTGTCAGTCGGGTCACTATCAGGTAATTTTCATACTCTGGTTAGGTCGGTTCATGTCGGAATATTGTTGGTTTGGATCGGGTTGGATTACTGTCGTGCCATTTTTTTTACCGGAGTCTTGTTTGGGTCAGATCATATTAATTATTTTTTATAATGTTTCATATTGGATTCGGGTATATTTGAGCTGATACATTTTTGATCGGGTTATTATGCTACCCGATTAAATTCAGGTTAATTTAGGTTATGTTTCAATAATATTATTGTTATGATTGCATTATTTTTGAGTTTTGTTTAGTAGTAAGTTGTCTCTTTTAGTTATAATTTATTTTAACAAATTATATTCCTTTGTAAATTAATTTTTGAAATCAATATAAAGTCGATTTTCTAAAATTACTAATTCAGAATCCTAATTATGATGAGACAATCCTCATTATTGGACTATTATTGTTTAGATTTATAAATTTAGTCATACTTGTGCATTTTTAACATAAGCTCATGGTACATTATATAGTAGTGCAAAATACCTATACAAACTAGGAAAAAGAAATAGAATCTAATTACAATTACAAGTAATATTTATATTCCTTAACACTCTCCCTCAAGTTGGAGCATGGGGATCAGAATTGCCCAACTTGCCAAGCAATGAATGGAATTGGTTACCTCCGAGAGCTTTGGTAAACAAGTCTGCAGGTTAATCTGTGGTGGGGATATGATGAGTAACTATAGTACCAGACTGCTCAAGATCCTGGACAAAATGACATTCAACTTCAATATGTTTCGTACGTTCATGGAACACTGGATTTGCTGCAATATGAAGAGCAGATTGACTGTCACAAAACAAACGCATAGGAGCAGTATGCGCAACCCCTAAGTCTTTCAGTAAAGACCTAAGTCATAACAACTCACAACAGGTAACAGCCATAGCACGATACTCCACTTCAGCAGAAAACCAAGAAACTGTAGGTTGCTTCTTGGTCTTCCGAGAAACCGGAGAATCGCCAACTATCACAAAGTAACCGGAAAGAGAATGATGAGAAATAGGGCAAGCATCCCAGTCAAAATCATAGTAAGCGGTCAACTGTTGCTCACTACAGGAAGAGAGAAATAAACCTAGACCAGGATGGCTCTTCAAGTAGTGCAACACACAAACTGCAGCTCGCCAGTGATAAACACAAAGAAACTTCATAAATTGAGCAAGTGTGTGAACCGAATAACTAAGCTAAGGACATGTGATGGTAAGGTATATCAGGTGCCCAATCAGTCGCTTATACTGCTAGGATCATGGTAAAGCGGGCCATCAACACGCACCAAATCGTGTTGCTGCTCCATTGGAAAGTCAGTCGGTTTAGAGATAGATAAACCTGTATCAGATAAAATATCCAAAGCATATTTCCTTTGCGAAAGAAACATCCCCTCCGGTCTTCTAGCAATCTCTATGCCCAAAAAATACTTAAGTAAACAAAGATCATTCATATGAAAACAAGAACTCAAGTATTTCTTGATCTCAGAGATGAGCGTAGAAGAGCTACCAGCAATGAACAAATCATCCACATAAACCAGAACATGCTAAGAAACCGACCCACGGGAAAAAAAACAAACAAAGAGTAATCTGCCTTACCTTGAACAAAACCAAATGCTCGTAAATCCTGAGCCAATTTTGCAAAAAAAATTCTAAGATTCTGGCAAAGACCGTAAAGAGATTTATGAAGGCGACATACCTGACCATGGGGCACGGTATAGCCTGGTGGGGGTCGCATAAAAACCTCTTCGTGCAAATCACCATGCAGGAAAGCATTATGGACATCTATATGATGCAGTTCCCAACCACGAATGACTCCAACAGATAAGAATATGTGAACATAACTCATCTTTGCAACCGTAATAAATGTCTTAGTATAATCAATCCCTTTAACCTGGCGATTCCCGAGAACCACTAGGCATGCCTTATGACGTTCAATAGTACCATCTGACTTAAACCTTCGTGTGGTAAATCCATTTGCAACCAATCGCCTTCTTATCCAGAGGCAGAGGGGACAAAGTTCAAGTCTGATTGCGCTCAAGGGTAGTAAGCTCTTCAGTCATAACATCTTGCCAATGAGCATGCTGCGATGCTTCTGAAAAGGTGGTGGGATCTGGACTAGATATCACTACACCCAAAAATCTAGAATTCACACTAGAAAAATTATCACAATTTACATAATCAGTAAGAGGATAGAGAACACCTGAGGATAGTAATGGCGCATTAGTGTACATAGCAGTAGGGGAGTCCTTCAGCAGTAAAAGCACATGCATAATCATCACACTCATAATCTCCCAAATAAGGAGGAGGTCGATGAGCGCAAACAATATGTTCGATAGAAGCCAACTCAGCGGCGGGAGGATACATCAGAACAACTGGCGAAATAGGCGACGGAGCCAACAGAATTAGACGACAAGCAGAAGTAGTCGGGGCTGGAGATACCACGTCAGGCAGTGGAGCAGAAGGAGCCATTAGAGCCGGTGGCATGTGAGTCATGTGATCGTCGTTCACCGCTGGTGAATGAAGCGCGTGAGGCAGTGGCACCCCGGGTGGTGCATCGTCAGGCCGGACTGACAAGGGCTGCCGGTGATCTGGGTCAGTCATTGAAACTGGAGAAGCGGCCGGCGGTATAGGCGTGGCGGCATTCGGCGGTAATTGTACGGTGATGGCCGGCGGGACAGGAGCAACATCGATCGACAACATAGGGCCGACGGCGGTCGGCAGGACTGGTGGTGAGATGGTAGTACCAGTGGGATTTACAAAAGAGATCGATGTCGGAGTTTCTGCATACAAAAACTGGTCTTCAAAAAAAATTGGCACCCGACTGTTAAAGATGATGCGGGATTCCAGGTCAAAAGGCCAATAGCCTCTCTTTTCGGCAGGATAGCTAAGAAACAAACATCGTCTTTTCCTTGGTGCAAACTTGTCACGGTATCTGGGAACGTGAGCAGCAAAACACAAGCATCAAAATACCTTTCAAGATGAGTAATTTGGAGCTCGTCCATATAGCATCTCAAAGGGAGTGCGACCATTGAGATGTTTTGTCAGTGTCTGGTTAATCAGATAAGCAGCAGTAAGAACACATTCTCCCCAAAACTCAATTGTAAGACTGGCTTGAAACCGTAAATCACGTGCAACGTTGAGTAAGTGGCGATGCTTTCGTTCAACTCGACCATTCTGTTGTGGTGTATCAACCATATATGTCTAAAAAAAAATCCCAGATGCAGCAGAATGAGATCTTAAAGGCAAAAATTAAGTCTCGTTGTCAGCCCAGACATGCATTATAGTTCAGCCCCATTGATTCTTGACCAGAGCACAAAATTCAAAAAATCTTGAAGCTACTTCTGACTTAGCTACTAATAAATAAACCCAAACAGCTTGGGAATAATCATCAACTATTGTAAAAAAATAAAATGCACCACTAGAAGATGGTGTTCTATAAGGACCCCAAACATCACAATGGATTAATTCAAATAATGCAGTAGCATTTGTAGAACTCAATGGAAAACTATATCTAGTATGTTTTGCTCTATAACATACAAAGCAAGGTATATTAGTATTTTTGTGCTAAAATAAAGAGTAGGAATAGAAGACAATATCGTAAATGATGGGTGGCCAAAACGTTGATGCCATAAATCAGATAAAGAAACTGAAGCAACTGTCGGAATAGACTGCAGGATATGAGGACGAATGCGAGTATCCAACAGACGAAGCCGATAAACCCCCCATGCTGTTCTCCCACGCCATTCACAGTTCTCATACCGATTTTCTGTAAAATGCAGTACTTTTCAGTAAACAAGGCAAGACATTTTTAGACAGATAACAATCTAGAGCATGATATTAAATTGCATCGCAAAGTAGGTATGTAAAGCACGTGTGTAAGTATGACATCACTAAAACAAATAGAATCATATTGTGTGGCTGACGACACAGATCCATCAGGCAGTATGACATTCACAAAATTGGTAGCGGTAGTAGTATCAGTAAGAGAAACTTTGTCACCAGTGATGTGATATGTGGCTCCCGAATTAAGAATCCAGAGTAAAGTAGACTTACATGACCCATGGTCAGTTAACTAATTAAACTGATTAAATAAAAGTATAGTAGTACTCCATTGGTCGTCGGACAGAGCAAGACCGAAATCAGATCATGTAGGTATACTAGAGGAGGCGGCAACCGCAAACCCTTGCGGCGATGTCACTACGCCGGCGAAAAGAGACATAACACAAGTTATTTATTGTTTTTAATAAACAAATAAAATAAGAATTTCGGGAATACAACACCCAAATGGTCAGGTTAGCAGAAGACGTGTGGTTACACACGCTGAGGGAGCAACATGCGCGTGGTTACACGCTGAGGAGTCGAATTTGTGCTTCCTTGTAATGGCGCGTGGTTACACGGGCTCAAGAAGATCCACGTGCACCGATCGGAGTGCCCACAGACCTAGTCAAGCAACGAACGAACGACCGGTCGGAGTGGCAGTCGCGCACTGACGAACGATTGGTCGTTCTCGACAGTCTTCTCCGCGGAGGAGTTGCCTGCTCGGTCGGTCCGCTCTGCGGGCGGTCGGATCGGAGGTGTCCGGCACCGGAGGAGTAGATCTTCTTGCCGGAAAATTGATCAGAAATGAAGCTAAAACTGAAAAGCTAAACCAGAGGAGGCTCGGTCGGGAACGTCAACGAAGGAGGTTTTTTTTAAAGGAGGAATGCAAATCGGATCGGCGGTGCATCACGCGCGGATTATGATCGGAGTGTTTACGGGAAATTTTAAGACGGAAAATTTAGGTACTTAGGTTTCAGGATTTTAGTCACTGATACATGAAGAAAATAAGGGTAATGATGTGTCTTTATTCATGACCTCATGGTACATTATATAGTAGTACAAAATACCTATACAAGCTAGGAAAATGAATTAAAATCTAATTAAAATTACAAGTAATATTTATAACTTAATGGTATTCATATTTGTTATGAGTTGATTTTACGTAATCATATATGTAGATTCTTAATAAATAAAAATTCTACTTTATTCTAATAACTATGCTATATAAAAATTTATCACTTTGATTCAAAACCAAGTTGACTTGGTTTCATACTAAATGTTAGTTGACTTTTTATAAATACATCAATTTTGGGTTGATTACGTGTCGGGTCATATAATTGATTTATCGGGCTGATTCAGGTTTGAGTTGGATCGGGTTTGAGTTGTTCTTGGGTTCGGTTTCCGATTAATGGACCATATACGGATTTCAAATTGAATTTGATCGTATCGTGTTCGGGTTCAGATCGATATTTCTCAAGTTAGGATTGAATTTTAGGTTGAATTTGATCAAGTTAGATTCAAATTCGAGTGCATATTTCCCAGGTCAGATTGAATTTCGAATTGAATTCAATTGTACGTCAATCCGGGCAAGATTTTCGATTTCGGTAAGGGATTGATAGCTCGTACCGGTGATCATCTAAAGGTTTTGGAGTGTAGCAATTGAAGGGAATCGGTGAAGAACTTTAGTACGGTACTTTCCTATTGCCAGCCAATTTCATTTCCATGAACTATGGCGTGCATTTACAGATATGAGTGGACCGATCATTAATTTTCTCGAGTGACTTCTACAGATCTATGAGAGCAGAAGGAGACAAAAGCAATCTGAATCCTTAAATCTATTTTTCAAATAAGGTGCTATTCAATGGGTTTATTTTCAATACAAATAAATGTACTACAATAATAATTAGTTATATTCAGTTATTATAAGTTAAGTTAGTGCTTGGAAACTAAATTCAACACTAATCAACTAAATTTAGAAGAAATAAGTTCAGTTCCATAATTTATTTATTCAACTAATAATTAATGTCATTCCATCTTAACATGATTACTATTATTATCAATAACATACGTATAATTAGGTTTAATAAATATTTATTAGTACATGTTATGCATTGAAGTCTGATCCAACCCGCTTTAATTAAATTCATTTCAGTTTGGTTTAGTTTAGGTGATACTAGTGAAGAACATGCCTAGATGTTGGTTAAACTATACATAGACAATCTTCTCTCTCCTCAATCCTCCCCTTTTCTGAATCACCAAGCTTTCGCCGGTAACAGCTCCATCCTCCGCCATCAACGGCTCTTTCTCGCCGTTAACGGGTTCACTCTCGTTGGCTATGGGTTCACTCTCGCTGGCTACAGCTCGCCTCCCGTCGGCTACAGCTCGCCTCCCGCCGGCCACTATGGCGGACAACACCACCTCCCCAATCAATCCAAAATCCTTCCTCTCCGCCCTACAATCCAAATCCCCTCCCCTTAGCTCATCCCTACCAAATAATCCTAAGCTTACTCCAAAATCTGAGCACTTACGGGAACCGGCATGTCTCTACTCTGATGAAGAATCACAAAACTCTCTGCCCATTATGCCAATGCCCTTGTTGGGAAGTTCATTAAAGGCAGGCTTACAATGGAGCAACTGGAGTCAGCTTTCAAGACGGTAGGGTTTACTGGGAAGTACCAACTGGGCTCTCTAGATTTCAAGCACATTCTCATCAGGTTTGAACAAGTAAATGACTACCAAAGATGCTGGATCAAAAGAATATGGAGCTTTAACGGCATCCACATGAAGGTGCTCAAATGGTCACCCGATTTCTCCACACACAAGGAATCTCCAATCGTTCCTATTTGGTGCACAATCGGGGAAGTCCCTCTTTACTATTACAATGCTTCTTCGATTGAGGCTATTGGTAATAGTATAGGGAATTTCATTAAGAAAGATTTAGCTACTGAAATGCTAACCAGACGCTCTGTAATTAAATTATGTGTGGAAATTGACCTTCAAAAGACACTAAACAACTTCATCAGGTTAGGTTCAGTAACTAATAACAGAAAATACCCAATTGAGTATGAAGACATCCCTCTGTACTGTGATCATTGTGCTAAACTAGGCCATTCACTTAGCCAATGTAGATTTACCTCCCAAAATCATACTCTGCCTCAGTGGCAAGCTACTGGGAATAAGTTCAATATGGCTCCAATTAGGTTTATTGAAAACCAGCCTCAAAATAATGCACTCAATAAAGGCCAATTAGTTCACCAATTAGCCACAACAACCCTACCTCTAACCCATCATCCTATTTACCCCTGCTTTCATATACTGAAAAAAATTCCCCCCATCCATCCAAACCCCCCCCCCCCACTAAATCAGTCCACTGCAAACCCACCCCCTGAAAACCCCCAATCACCTCTCACAAAACTGATAAATTAAACAGTTTTTACTATCCCAAACAGGTCTCATATAATCTATGCAAAAGATTATATACAGATTGGCTCCCACAAACTTACTTTTCATCAGACTTCACCTACTAACCCCCCACTTTCTCAACAAAGAAAGATGGAAAACAGATTTCCTGTATTGCAGGATATGGATCTCCTATCACAAACTGATGACTGTTTTGACCAGGAACCCCAAGACACAGTGGAAGAGGATAAATCACACTCAGTTAGCCTCCACACTCACTCAGTTTTATTGACTGCACAAACAAAACCATCATGTAACAAAGACTGCCAAGATAAGTCTAAACACAAAAAAATAACTATCTAAGCAATCTGAACAGAATGATGTTAAGATCAGCTACTAAAAGTCATAAATCATGTGAACAATGATACACACCATTAATTTTAATTTTTTAGTCAGGAACTTAAGAGGAATGGAATCTTCAATGCTTAGATTAAAACATCTAGTCATTCGGAAGAAAATACAGCTTTTATGTATTATTGAACCTATGCATGATAATGCTCAATGCCATTCCTTTATGAAAAAGCTTAATCACTCACATAATCTTCCTCTTCATAATGGTAAAATCTGGCTAATGTAGAATGATTCTATATCTATTGCTCTGATTTCCCATCATGAACAATTTTTATATGTTAAAATCAATCACCCAAGCTCAAATAATGACATGGAAGCTGTTTTTGTGTATGGCCTTAGAACTAGGGATGGTAGGAAAGTCTATGGCATGACCTTAGTCTCCTTCCAACTAATGATACTATGTATATAGGAGATTTTAACACAATTACCACACTTTCAGAATATAAATGTCCTAGCTCTCCTAATCTTGGTAGTATTAGGGAATTTCATAACTGGATTAACTCTAAAGGATTACAGGAAATTAACACTGTAGGGAACATATTCACTTGGACTAACTCTAGGCCAAGAAGCCCCACCTCTAAGAGATTAGATAGAGGACTGTGTAATTTACAATGGAGCACCAAATTCCCAGCATCTTCTATCCAAATCCTTAATAGGAAATCCTCTGATCACTCCCCTCTTCTCCTACAGGTGTCATCCCTGGTCCCCTCTCACCCTAAACCTTTTAGGTTCATAAACACCTGGTTTAACAGACCAGAATTTATAAATCTAATTAAAGACAACTGGTTCACCCCTATTCCTCAGTCAGGAATGCTAGGTTTATATCTGAAACTGATTAGACTTAAGAAAATAATTAAGACCTGGAACAAGGAATGTTTTGGTAATATAGACTCTAATGGTACCACTGCTGAGGACAATCTGAGAATTCAGGAAGCTACCTATGACTCCACTCACTCAGATTCAGACCTTATCAAACTTAATGAGAAAAAGGCCTTATTAATTAGAGCTTTAAAGGAAAAATAAAAATTCTTGAAACAAAAATCAAGAGTTAACTGGTTTAAATTTGGTGATAATAATACTCAGTTTTCCCATAAAACTGTACATGAAAAAAATTGCAAGCTGCACATCTCAAAAATTTAAAACAGACAGGGACATTGGCGAGATAATTACTCAGAAATCCAAAAAGAAGCCATTGATTATTTTTCTGAACTCCTATCCGAGCCCAATCAGTCTGAAAACAACACCTACTACCCTCACTTTCTCAGCCAAATACCTACCATTATCTCTGAACAAGACAATCTCTATCTGTCTAAACCAGTAACAGAAGATGAGCTTAAAATGGTAGTTATGAGTTTGAACAAAAACAACAGCCCAGGGCCTGATGGTTTCTCCTATAAATTCTATACCAAATGCTAGGATTTCATTAAAGAAGATCTAAAAGTTGCTGTTAATGATTTCCTCTTAGGCACATATATGCCAAGAGCCATTACCAGTGCCTGGATAACTTTAATCCCTAAAAAACTAACCCCTTCTTCTTTTGATGACTACGAACCAATCAGCCTTTCAAATGTAGCTAACAAGATATGTTCCAAGGTCCTTATGGAGAGACTGAAACCCTACATGGAGAAACTCACTTCACCTAATCAATCTGCCTTTATGAAAAACAGAGACATCTCTGATAATATACTGTATCTTCAGGAAATGATAAGGTTTTTAGACAAAAAAAAACAAAGTGCCTAACTGTATACTTAAACTAGATCTTAGGAAAGCTTTTGATAGGGTAAATTGGAATTTTTTAAAAAGCATTCTCTGTAGATTTGGTTTTTCAGGTAATTTTTTGAATGCTATGATGAACAACCTCTCTCGGGCATACTTCTCAGTTCTCATAAATGGTAACCCGGTTGGTTTTTCTAAAGCTACCCGAGTCATCAAACAAGGTGATCTCTTATCTCCCTTTCTCTTTAACATTTTTTCTGAAGCTTTCTCTAGGAGTCTTTCTTTCATCTTCCTTAATAACAGTCTTCAATATTTTCAGTTGCCCTCTGCCATCACCCCAGCTTCACATTTAAGTTATACTAATGACACTGTAATTTTTATGCTAGCCTCAAAACCTAATCTAATAAAGATCAAAGCCTTCTTAGAAATTTTTGAATCTACCTCAGGCCAGAAAATCAATTATGAAAAATATGATTTCTATACTAGTAAAAGAGCCACAACTGCAAAGATAAATCAGATTAGGACAATCCTAGGAATGAAAAAAGGTTCTTTTGCAAACATAAATCAGATTAGGACAATCCTAGGAATCAGATTAGGACAATTCTAGGTATGATTTCTATACTAGTAAATTTGTTTGCTGAAAATAACTGTCTGGTTATTCATGGCAAAGGTAACTGTAATTTCTGGACTACAAACTGGTGTCCAAATGGACCACTGTTTAACTGTATTCCTCTCTCCATCATCTCTACTCTTTCCCATTGCTCAGTTGCTGATTTCATTAATAACAAAAGCTCTATCTTGACCCAGATTTCACCATTTTTAGAGCATGATACTCTGATTTTCTTACAGGAGGCAGAGATTATCCATGAAAGAGAGGATAAACTTATCTGGAAACCAGAGGAGACTGGAAAGTTTACTTTCAGATCAGCATACAAGGTACTCACCCACTCAACAGGTACCTTCCCTGTTACTATACTTATGTGGAACCCCAGGTTGCAGAAAAAAATCTCTATTTTTACCTGGAAAATGCTAAACTCCTTTTTGCCTTTTGATGTTGTCTTAATCAAATGTGGTTTTAGCCTTGCTTCTAAATGCCCAGCTTGTAACCATGCTGAATCTATGGAACACTTTTTTATCTCCTGTCAGCTGGCTCGATCTATATGGAATGATACTGCTGCATGTTTGGATTTTAACCTACATAATCTTGACAATTTAACAGATAGATTATTTACATATTGGAACTGTAATGACCTTCCTAGAATACAAAGAGTGGTATGTCGACTGCTACCCTCACTGATTTGTTGGTCCTTATGGAAAGCCAGAAATGCCTTTTATTTTGATAAAAAAAAATTCTCAACAGTTCATATATGCAAAGAAGTTAGAGACCTAATCTTCCTATCCCTTTCAACTAACCCTTGTCCCTCAAACCTACACCCTAGTATGAGCCTTCCTTTTTCCTCACTGATCCCTCCCCCTAGACCACCTCCAAAACCCTCCGTCTCCATTGTATATTGGGAAAGGCCCGAACCTAACTCTATTAAAATTAATATAGATGCTTCCTGGTCTTCTTCTAATTCATCACTTGGCCTTATTTCCAGAGATAACAATGGAATTCCTTGCCTAATCAAATCCACAAGCACCTCTGCCAAATCACCACTTGAAGCTGAAATAAAGGCTATCTTATTTGCTTGTCAGGTTTTCCCTTCTCTGGATACTAACTTCATCATTGAAACTGACTCACTGCTCGCAGTGAACATGATTCGTGATTCAACTTGTACAAAATAGTCCCTGTATGCACTAGTTTTCTAAGCTCACTCTCTTTTAAGAAATGCCACCCTTGAACATACTTTCAGAGATGTAACTCAGTGGTTGATGCTATTGCTAAGCACCAATCTTCACACCTGGTGGATTTCAGTTTCAACCTCTCTAACATCCCTGCAAACATCAGAGGCCTCATCAAATTAAATAGGGATCATACACCCTACATTAGAACTCATAGACATGCCACCAAAGATGATTGATACTGCTGACTTGGTTTTCTTTTCTCTACCTCAGGTACCTTTGCTATCTACTTCACACCAGCACCCTATTTTCCATTATACTTCATTGCTGATCTTTGCACCAAGGAAACAGTACTCTACTCCAGTTACTGCAGCTTTCTTTCCAATTCTCCACTGCCATTCCAGTGCTTTCAATATTTTGCAGCTTGTTTCAAGAACAATGATGACTGATCTACTCTACTGCACATCTTCTTGGACTATTTTTTAGTAATGCCAGAATGGTAGTTGCCTGGCCAAAGTAAAGAATTAACACATAGGGTGGAGATTCATCTACTTTGGAATCGCAACTACTATTCCCACAAAAGCATTGATATATTGCTATGTATAACCTTAGTCACTAGATGTTAATTATTCTTTTGGAGGCAATTATGTTGCCTCAGTAGCTAATCTGTAAAACTACTCTCTTTGTATCTATTTTATTCTCATAGTTCTGGGGATCCTAATATATAATCTCCCACCCTAGGATGTTTTTATTTAAAATATAGTGAAGAACATGCCTATTAAACGAGCTTCCATCAGACCAAAGAAGTCACTTTAAAGTGACTTCTCTAGTCCCGTGTTTGATCGACATACATATAATTAGGTTTAAAGATCTTTATTAATTGTAAATGTTATTCATTGAAGTTCAATCGAACCCGCTTTTAATTGAATTCATTTCAGTTTAGTTTAGTTCAGTTGATACTAGTGAAGAACATGCCTATTAAACGAGTTTCCATCGGACCAAAGAAATCACTTTAAAGTGACTTCTCTAGTCCTGCCTATGATCGTCAACAATTAAAGGCGGTTCAAAAAATACCTTTAATTGGACCCAAAAGCAGTTCGAGTTTGGAACCTTAATCGTAGGCCATAAATATTTTTGCCAAAAACTGAAAGGTTTTCGGCAATCTCGAACCAAAGAAACATATCAAGTAAACAAATCCCAACAATCTCAACCATTTTCAACAATACACATAGTTAAACCAAATTATTGAAACCCAAAAACTTAATCAATGAAAATGTTAAGCAATCCAAAATTACAGATCAATAGGAGGAGAAGAAAATTTCTGTTGGAGAAGAATATATTTGCTGCTAGGTTGGGTGTGTTGTCGCTGGATCAGAGGAGAAGGAAAGATCCAACGCTGATGGAGTGGGTGATCGGTGACACCAGGGGCACTGGAGACGCGCGGTGGTGCTGGAGCGGGCGGTGGCACGGTTTTTTTTAGATTAAACCACCCGTAGATGGGGGAAATTATATTAGGCCTTCCCTAGCCGTGAAAAGGACATAAAACAAAAGAAAGATGAAGCCGAAGCTTAGTTAAGATATACAGAGATGAGCACCCAGCTCGTGAAGCAACATTGGTTGCTTCCAAAAGAATGGTAGTAATGTAGGTGCTAGTTAGAGGATTACAAAAACTGTTAGGCTAAGTAATCGATCCTCGAACTTGTTGGTGAATCGAGTAAACAAAACACAGATCAGTCAGAGATATCGCACTTAGACTAAGGAGCTTATCCTCTACTAATAATAAAAATACTGTTAGTGGAGCAGAAAGATAGAACTGTATCCGAGGGATCTTCTTCAATTAGGAAATGACATCTGGTTCCATTTGGATCATTTTAGATCAGTTTGGCCAGTTATGAACAGTTAAGCTCAGCTGAATCAGAGGAGCAGAATCCACCCGAGCATGATAGCTGCAAAAAGAGATTTTCATCCTATGCTTGCTGTTGCCCACACACTGCAGAAAACAACAAATATCCACAAAATCAGTAGCATCCATTCATTGAGACAGTCTTAATGAGGGTGTTTCCAACTGATCTAATCTAATCAGACCTCTACAATTACAAGATAGCATTTGATGACTGTTGAAAGAGCAACTAGTCTGAGCAGAGAGACAGGCCTTAGCTAAAGAATCAGCAACCAAATTTTCTTGTCTATGAATATGCAGTAAAAACATATCACCCAATGCCTGGTGAATTTCATTCATTGAGGCGGTGGCACGGTGGCACTGGAGATGCGGTGGCATAGGTAGGGATGATTGTAAGGTGGCGAATGGGGTGATTGTAAGGTGGTTATTAGAGGGGTGATTGTGGATGGCATGAGGATGATTGTGGATGAGCCATGGGGAGGGTCTGTTTTCAGATATGAAAATGGCTAAGGGGTGAAAACCCTATTTTCTTATATATTGGGTAAAAAACTCAATAAAGTCACCCCATTAAAGGTGGTTCTACAATAGCACCGTCTTTAGTTGATGTACATGAAAGGTGGTTCCACACTTTTGATCAATTTTGAACCACCTTTAATCGGACCTGAAATCAGTTGCGAGCTCGGACTTCATTCATACCTCAATCAAAGGTGGTTCGTTAATCAAGGGTTTTTCACAACTCATGAGTTTGGGAAGGGTCTAAAGTTTGATAGTCTAATTAGGTTTTTTTTTAGAGTTTTGGGGTTAGGTAGGGTGTATGCAGTTTTTCTTATCGTTATGGTCCAGTTGGGTTTGATTTAGGTCAGTTTTCGGTTCACGAAAGTTCATAAGTCCAATGTATTGTAGTAATGTTCATTTTGGTTTAGTATAGTTCAGTCCAGTGTAGTCTAGTTCTGTTAATTTTGGTTCAGTTTAGTGTAGTCTGTTTTGTTCATATTGGTTTAGTCCAGTTGAGGTCGGTTAGACCATTTTCTAGCCTTATTCAATCTTGCTCAATTGAGTCAAGTTTATTTCAGTCATGTTTAGTACTTTTCAGTCCAGTGCAATTAAGTCTGGCCTAGTTCGGTTCAATCTAGTTCAATCTGGTACAACTTGTTCAGTCCAGCTTCGTTCAATTCAGTTGCAATTAAGTTTGGTCTAGTTTAATTCAATTTCATCCAATATGGTTCAGTCAGGTACAACCTTGTTCAGTCCAACTTTCTTTCAATTCAGTTATGTACAGTTGCATATTTTTCCCGACTCGGTTTCCCTACTCAAATTTATAAAAAATATGTTAAATTCAACATAAATAAGTTAAATTCAACATTAATAAGGTAAATTCATTGAAAATAAATTAAATTCAGTAGGAGTAAGTTAAATTCAACATAAATTATTATTCAACATAAACTCAGTCTTCCAGGGAAATATTTTCAAATGTATTATGCTACAGATAAATAATAGAGTTAAGTGCTCATATAACCCTATGTTTTGGCGGTTTGTACTAATATGACCCTGTGAAGTTGGAAAATGCTATTGTTACCATGTGTTTTGCTTGAATGTGCTAATATAACCCTGGAGGCCTGAATTTGGCCAAAAATACATGAAATAACCATTATAACCCTATTTAAAAAATATTTAAAATTCAAAAAATATGAAAAAAAGTCTATATTGCCCACACTATCTTAAAGAAAACCCTATTCCTCTCCATTCACTTTTCCTTTTCTTTTCTTTTCTTCTCGATTCACTCGAAGACTGAATTTTTTCTTCTTGATTCACATGAAGACTGGATTTTTTCTTCTTGATTCACTCGACTGCGCCGAGGAGTGGCATTTTCACCGGGAGTAGTCAGCTCGGAAGGGGTGGTGGCAGGACGAGGTCAAGCGGCGCTGGTGCCATGATCAGATCAACATGCTCGTCCGGTTAAATCAGTGAGGTGGAGAGGTTAGGTGGCTGTGGTGTCAAACTTTTGCGGGGGTGGGTTGGGTAGGCTAGAGTTTTAGGGAAACGCCAACACGACAATGTGGTGGTGCAGGGGCAGCAGAGGTGGTGAGACGGCGAGGTCAGGCAGTGGCAGTGGTGGTGGGACAAGGCGATGGTGGCGACAGACTTCAGTTTGCACACCTAGATTTACCTGCTTGTCCGGCAAACATCAGATTTCAAAGAACTATATGAGTTGAGTTTTTTGGATATTGATTAATTTTTGAGATTGTGGTTTTTGTTTCACAGTAGAAGGATACCAGAGGTTTTCTTTGTTTTTTGATTGGCTGTAATTGTTTAGTGGACTGATAGTGCAGCGGCGGAGGACAGAGATGGTGCTAGAGGTGGTGAGTGTGGAGGAGGAATTTTGACAGATTTCGGTGAATTCCAATGGCGGAGGTGGCAGAGCAGCGGCGGGGGGCGAATGGTAGAGATAGTGCTGGAGGTGGTGAGGTGTGGATGAAGAATTTTGGAAGATTTCTGTGAACTCCAGCGGCGGAAGTGGCGGAGTGGGGCGAGGCGGAAGAGGGTGGAGATGGTGTTAGAGGTGGTGAGGTGTGGAGGAGGAATTTTGCCAGATTTTGGTGAACTCCAGTGGCGGAGGTGGCGGAGGTGGTGGAGCGGCAGCAGCAGATGGCGGAGATGGTGCTGGAGGTGGTGAGGTGTGGAGGAGGAATTTTTGCAGATTCTGACGAACTCCAGTGGTGGAGGTGGCAGCGGCGGAGCAGTGGCTGTGTTATGGACAAGAAGAAGAACTAGGGATAATTTTGTCTTTATATTTTTAGTTTTAAGACTAAGGTTATTTTAGTCTTTTTAGATATGGTCAATGTCGAAAAATGCCAAGTCAATGCCAGAATAGTGCCAAAAGGTTGAATCGGCACTTCTGATGCAAAACACAGGGCTACAATAGCACTTTCCAACTTCACAGGGTCATATTAGCACAAACCACCAAAACATAGGGTCATATCAGTATTTTTCCCTAAATGATATCTTATTGTGTATGAGATTACCTTGTATCTGGGATCTATCCTTTACTCTAGGACCTAGATTATTAGTTCACAGGTTGAGTTTACAAAATCAACCCAAAAGAGTGCACTGGTCAAGACCTCAGCATTTCAAGCTCAACACTAATGGGGCATCTCTACAATCTGAAGCTTCATGAGCTGGTTGCATAATTCGAGACAATCAAGGTCAAACTGTTCTAGCTACAATGAAGGGATTGTCATCTAGGACATCTTTGCAAGCAGAAACAAAGGCCATGCTCCATGTACTTCAACTATGCATACAACTCAATATTAAGAGACTCTAGGTTGAAAGTGATTTAGAGTTTGTAGTGAACTCCATCAAAAGAAGGTTTAAACCTCCATGGCTGATACTTCAAGACCTCAGGCAGATATGGATGTTGCTACATGAACTGGACTACACTATCTCCCATGTCTACAGAGAAGCAAATTCAGTGGTAGACAATTTAACTAAATCAGCATGCTTCAATCAGTTAAATAACAATTTTGCATTTGCAGGGTTTACTAAGTGGGATTCAAAGCAAGATTCATCTTGATGCATTGGCCTTTCCCTACCTTGATAATTTTTCCACGTGTTTTTTTTATACAACTTTTGCACGAAGCAAATGTATATTTTTTTTATTAAGTTTATTAGTGGCCTTAATTCTTCAGGTTAGATTGATAGGAGCTTGTATAGTATAGAATCTTGGCTACTGCATATTGCTGAGGTAAGGCTTTATGTCCCCCTCTTTCTTTGCACTTTTATTTTTAATTTAATAAATAGGCAGGAGTCCGCCAAACCCCCCACCATAACATGTGGTATTCTCTTAAAAACATTCAACATAAATAAGCTAAATTTAGTGTAAATGAGTTAATTAAACACATATAACTCCAATTGACCAGTACCAAAGATAGTATTTCCTTAATTTTCTCTTAAGTGACACACTTAGTCTTACTCTATAATTTATGGTACATGAAATGAATGGAAAAAATTAACTTTGAAAGATAAATAAATTAACAAAATTGGTTGAATCTTGCCAAAAGAAAAATGTATAAAAAATTTTAAAAATAACTAAGAAAAAGTTACTACAATAGAAAGCACCTATTACATCGGTTTTTCATGGCTTTTTACCTTATTTTTTGCCAAAACAACTGAGGTAAATATGGGTGAAGAAAAAGTATATATTTTTACCTTGGTTCAAAATCGAGGTTAAAAAGTACTTTTTTACCTCGATTTTGGACCAACGTCGGCTAGTTCTGGGACCAACATCGGTCCAAGGAAGTAGGCCAACTATTAGTACACCATAACTGCGACATTGTTTCCATCACACCAAGACGGTAATCGATGGCATTGAAAACACCGTGACATCGACGAGATCGAAGTTAAGAAATAATTGAAGCGGAATCACTCATGATTTTATATGAGATCGCATGATCCCTCATCGTGTGCCTGCTGACATGGGAGGTTAACTAATACAACATTGTTTAAATGGGTGGAGTCTAAAAAAATGCCAGCGATTTATGCAACGTCAGTTAGGTGTTGTATGTTCACAGGTTCATGCGATGTCGCGACATAAATGGTGGAGAAATCAGTTATCGTACAAAATATAATATTTACCATTTGATGACACAAAAAAATAAATCCTTGAACATAAGTTACCAATAAATGTCAGAATATATACAAATACATATAATGTAACACCCCAAACCCACGACCTACCAGCTTAACGCTAATATCAGGTCGGGTCTGGCATGCTACCGGGAATTCCAGCAGTAACGAGCAGATAGAGTTTATGCAGAAGCAAATTTAGAAAAAAAAATTCAAAACCTAAATTACTATTACAGTGAAATTGTTAATACAAATGTTAATCAAGAGTTTCAACTAAATTTCTCCAGAAAAATTTTCTAAAAGATCTGATACGGATCAGTTCACCTTAATATTTTACATCCTAACCAAAAGCTCTAACAGTTCACCCAGGATATTTTCTCAAAAGAAGAAAAGACATCAAATCACTTTTCTCTTATGGTTCTTCTTCACCTAAAAAGGGTTGTTTAACTACGGTAAGCTCCTTGTTTAGTGAGGCTCCATTGCAAGTATTTGCCCAGTTGGGTTTTAGTGATCACAGAATTAAAAAAATAGCCACATAAGTCCTAACATACAGTAAAAGGTACGGGTGGTTAATGCCAAGTTGCTGCCAAGTGCCTACATGGAAACTCTTAATAACATACAAGACATAACCTTTTCAGTAGTGCCTGAAGGCTATCAGTACAGAATTAAGCTTCGCCAATCATGCCCAATCAGATGTTCAGTTACGAGCTCGTATCAGTACAGATGGTTATGCTAGCATACCAGAAACTCAATGTAAAGCCGATCTAATTAGACGGTCCGGTCTGTACTGTTCCCCGTCAACTTCAATCAAACTACAATCACATCGGGGACCCCAAAATCAGAGCCAGGTAATCAAGTTGCAGATAATTCACATTTGACACGGCAAGATAAAGTACAAGCTGGTCATCCAGACAACATATTAGAGCAGTATATGATTCAAGTTTGACACGGAAAGATAACGTACAAGTCGGTCATTCAAATTACATATCAGAGACGTATATGATTCAATTTTGACACGGTAAGATAAAGTTTAAGCCGGTCATTCACAGAAAAATATCGGAGCGGTTCATAAATTCAGTTTCACGATAATTGATGATAGTATGATAAAATACACACTTAATTTAATAGTTAGTATATACCATCATTTAAGTTTAACCATCATATATCTCTCTAATGGGGTTCGAGTATACATGGTTCGAGTGAGGAGTAGAAAGTTTTGAGTATAAGGTTTCATGTACAGGGGTTCTGGTAGATAGGTTCGAGTACAGGGGTTCGAGTTGAGGATTCAGGTGAAGGGTTCGAGTGGTACTGGTGTTCAAGTGGTACTGGTTTGGGTGGCACTATGTTCAAGTGGTACTATTTTGAGTGGTGAGATTTCAAGTTATGAGATACAAGAGGTACTAGTTCGAGAGGTACTGACTCAGTTGAGAGGTAAGGTTAGAGAGATACTGATTCAGTTGGTGAGGTTCGAGAGGTAAGATTCGAGAGGTACTGATTCAGTTGGTGGGGTTCGAGAGGTGGGTTCGAGAGATAAAGATTCCAGTGGTATAGGTTCGAGAGATGGTTTCGAGAAGTAGTGATTCGAGAGGTGGGTTCAAGAGATAAAGGTTCAGTGGTACAAGTTTGAGAGATGGGTTTGAGAGGTAAGGTTCCAGAGGTAAATGTTTCATTGGTACTAGTTTGAGAGGTAAGGTTTGAGAGGTAAAGGTTTCAACAGTACTAGTTCGAGAGGTAAGGTTCGAGAGGTGTGTTCAAGAGGTAATGATATCAGTGGTATTAGTTTGATAGGTTTAGGAGGTGAGTTTGAGAAGTATTCTTTGGTTCGAGAGGTAAAGGTTTATAAGGGGTTCGAGAGGTGAAAGTTTCAGTACGGGTTTGAGAGGTGAAGTTTTCACTGGGTTCGAGATATGAAGTTTTCAGTGGGGTCACAGAGGTGAAGTTTCAGAAGGGGTTTGAGAGGTGAAGTTTTCAGTGAGGGTTTGAGAGGTGAAATTTTCAGTGGGGTTTGAAAGGTGAAGTTTCAGTAGGGGTTCGAGAAGTGAATTTTTCAGTGGGGGTTCAAGAGGTGAAGTTTTTCAGTAGGGGTTTGAGAGATGAAGTTTTCAGTGGGGGTTCAAGAGGTGAAGTTTCTAGTAGGGGTTTGAGAGATGAAGTTTTCAGTGGGGTTTGAGAGATGAAGTTTTCAGTGGGGTTCGAGAGGTGATGGTTTCAGTAGGGATTTGAGAGGTGATGGTTTCAGTAGGGGTTTGAGAGGTGATGGTTTCAGTAGGGGTTCGAGAGGTGAAGTTTTCAGTAGGGGTTTGATAGGTGAAGGGTTTAGTGGGTTCGAGAGGTAATGGTTTCAGTAGGAGTTCGAGAGGTGAAGTTTTCAGTAGGGATTCAAGAGGTTAAGATTTTAGTAGGGGTTCAAGATGTGATGGTTTTCAGTAGGGGTTCGATAGGTGAAGTTTTCAGTAGGGGTTAGAGAGATGACGTTTTCATTAGGGGTTTGAGAGGTGAAGTTTTCAGTAGGGGTTCGAGAGGTGAAGTTTTCAGTAAGGGTTCGATAGGTGAAGTTTTTCGTAGGTTCGAGAGGTGAAGTTTTTCGTAGGTTCGAGAGGTGAAGTTTTCAGTAGGGGTTCGAGAGGTGACAGTTTCATTAGGGTTTTTAGAGGTGAAGTTTTCAGTAGAGAGATGAATTTTTCTATAGGGGTTCGAGATGTGATGGTTTTCAGTAGGGTTCTAGAGGTGATGTTTTCATTGGGGGTTCGATAGGTGAAGTTTTTAGTAGGAGTTCGAGAGGTGATGATTTCAGTAAGGGTTCGGGAGGTGAAGTTTCAGTGGTGTTCGAGAGGTGGAGGTTTCAGTGAGGGGTGCGAGAGAAGGTTCGAGAGATTCAGGTTCTGATGGCATCATATATATATACATATATGTAAACATATACCTAATTTAACTCAGTTCGTGCTAAGGCGATGCAACACTCATCTCGGTTAGACTTGGCTAGGGCAACCTCCGCTTCTACGTTATTTATTTTTGTACTTAAGAAAATATCTTAAGGCTGTAATTTTTTGAGAAGGTAGTAACCGATTTTTATACTAATGAGAATATAGGGTTCTGACACCTAAACCTAGAATTTTGTCCATTTAACTCTCAAGTGCCTATGTCCACTTGCCAAAAAATTACATTGGACAAATTTCTCACGTCCGCTCGCCGGCTTTCTTTTCCCGTTATATTATTATTATTATTATGACTCTCTTCCCAACATTTTCTCTTCCCGAATTTCACTTTCCCTAGGTTTACATGACTTATATTCACCTATCAATCCCATATGTTTCGTTTTCATCCATTCATTTCTTTTAATTCTTTATTTATTGGCTTTTCTTCTTTTTAATTTACAATACTTAAAATCAGTTATATATATAATACAATTATATCCCTTGAAATCAAAACACTGTTATAAATGATAACTTATTTATTTTATTCTTATTTGTAATTATATATGAGAATTACTATTATATATTATTGTGATAAGTATAAAAACATATTAGGAGGTTATAAAATTAGTGTTCCTCAATAATTTAAAGGAATATTCGTATTAGAGGAAGGTACAAGGTAAACTATTGGAGATGCTTTTATAAAAATCTAGATAATTATTTAACAACTCTATTTATCATTTCTTACTTTACACTTTCAAAATGTGCAATTTGTATATCCCGCTTCCATTATGATTCGACGTACTATTATTCCCTTCCTCTTTCTTAACTGAAACCTATACTAAACACCAATAATTTATCATCGTTTGATATTAACTAATATACACTTTTCAATAATTAAGATTATTGATTCAAATTTACTTTGTCCGAGATTAACATCTAGGTTAATCCATAATAATTATTTTTTTCCAAATTTATATTTTATAATTAGCACATCGTTCATCTCTATTCATTTTTTTTCCAATTAGAGGGATTAAAAAGGTTCAATTGAGATAACATGATTTGTATCGGAGGTATATTTTATTTATTAATCTAACTGGGTTCGGGGTTCCACATAAGGTTGATGTGAAAATGAAAGATTAATTGTTTTGAACATCCCTTACCTACATTGTACGACATTAAAACTATTAGGGAGATTTGGAAAATAAGAAGTATGTGCTAAGAGTCCATCGATAACTCTCTTTGTCCTCATAAGACAAATACACATTAAACAAAATTTATGTCAGAATTCGGTAGTCCCCGAATGATGTACACATAATATAGTCAAGTGAAAGTGACAATAATCTAAACATGGAAAAAGTTAAAGTACTGATTGAAAGCAATGTCGCTTGGTTGACAAATCGATGTCGCTGACACCGGTGGCAGAGCGACGAACATATAAGATGGTGATGTCAGTTCCTAGACAATGCAAAGACACTCAACATTTGGCACCATATTGTATAGGGCGGTGAATAGAGTGCGACATCGCACATTCAACCTGTGTTCATACAAAAATTTGATTATTTTCCACAATCAGCCATAATCTATGCTTTTTTCCTCACTCCTTACAAACAACGTATTGTTTTGGAAAGACAAGCATTGTACATTATATAACATGTAACATAATCATCATACTCCATTAATATATTCAATGATTGCTCAGTGAGGAAAAAAACATATACAATTAAGGAGATGCTAAAATGAACTACCTCAATTTATTTGAACCCAGAGGATATTTGTTTATATTTGGTAGAAGAAATTAGATTGGGCTCTTTAGTGTTTGTAATGGTCTTGATGGAAAGGATGGTGTGGAGTTGTGTTAGAGGGAAAGTGTTAGAGACGAGAAACGGGTGTTGGTGTTGGATATTATTGTAATGAGATGGGTTTTGGGGGAAATTTTGGTTCAAAATTTTTGCTCAAAATTTCAATTCCCATTAGAAATTTCAGGTCGAGCGACGTCACTAAGTTTTCTATCCCTGGTTTGTTTCATGCGATTAGCTTTTGCAAAGTTGTGCGTGTAGGGCCAAAGTCTAATTTTTGAAAATTGTCATAAAAGACTCCATGTCAAGACTGTGGCCCCTTCCGATGACCCGTTCATGCAAAATAGGAATAACATTATCTTGTAAATGTGAATCCAAAAATTTCATCTCCAATTTTTCATTTCAACGCCTCCCACTTTCTTGGAAAAACCTAAGTGGAAAATCTGAAAAGTTAACTGGTAGTCTGAAACTAGATTACGATCGTCCAAAAAGAAACTTTGTGACTCACAGTCGAACTTGTACTAACCGAGGGTAATGAAGAAACAAGTGTTATTCCCAATTAGACTTTCACAAGTTCTTCATGAATGACCCTTGTATACTTATAAGTAATCATCTACAATTTTCTCTAGACAATGTACTAGGGCTTTTTTAAATTGGATGGATGGAATTTTATTAGCTTTTAATTTCATAAAAAAATCTAGAATATTAAAATTCACGTGATTCTATGTGGTGGAAATCGTTTTCATAACGTTTATAGCAAGGGTATTAATGGTATACATACAAAAATGATGGACTTAAACCCCGATTCGCGTACGAGACCCTTGCCATCCCTCAGTCAAACTTATGATCACCTTAGTGACAAAGAAAATGGCATGATCCCACAGAGAATTCCACATGTTCTTCCTGAATGAACCTGTATAATTATAAATAATCATCTACAATTTACTCTAGACAATGTACTAGTGCTTTTTAAAATTTGATGGATGGAATTCTATTAGCTTTTAATTTCATTAAAAACCTAGACTATTAAATTTCATGTGATTCTATGTGCTGGAAATAATCATTCTCATAACTCTTTAAATAAGGGTATTAATGGAATACTAACAAAAATGACAGACGACGTCGCACCAAGGTTAGTCATAAGTCGGTAACTTCGACTGACATGCGACGTCACACAACCCTAGGCAGAAAGCACAATGCTTCATAACGGATATATAAATGAAGTGCACCTCTCATACATCACTTTAAACTTTCACCATCCCCTCGAATTTCAACACTCCTCCCTTCCCATCTTCTAAAAGGTATGGTTTCCACATGTGATTACATTAGTTTTTTTTTTACTTATCCTTGAAATTTTTATGTATATGGATTAGGGTGTGAATGTGTTAATTACTTTAAATTTTGAAGTTTTTATGGTTTGGGGTGCTAGAACATGGTTTAGGGTGTTAGAATATGGTTTTAGGGTGTTAGAATATGGATTGGGGTGCTACAATAAGGCTTAAGGGTGAAGTTTCTGCTGGTGTTATTCGTTCTCTACTTGAATGGGACGTTGCTGGCACGTCGATCTTCCTACTATTTAACTGATCCTTAGGTGACGTCACATGTCATGTTTTCTATAGTTGGCCAAGTAAATGCGACGTCGCACCCTTATTAGTTAATTAATCGGTTATACCAAAGGTAGAACAGTGTCGCTTTGACTTGGTCAACTAAATAAATTGTATGTATCTATTCACCATTTTTTGTTTATTATAACATTTAACATCCGTGACAATATGAATTACAGCAATCATGGCTAACAATACTGGTGTCATCCGTAACCGATTAAGGTGAGTGATTTTTTGTTCTGATTTAAACATTCCTTCTATTTCATTACTAAGATTGTAATTGAATTTTTAATAATTTCATTGACCAATATTGATCCATACTGATTCGGATGATAATAGTCTGCATCGCATATTCTCAAGCATATATCTGCATTTTGTTCATACTTTGACCCAGATGAACTTTGAGTCAATTCCAATTCAATTAAGTCCTCCTCGTTTAAATTTTTTTTTGAATTATCAATTAATTGTTTTCTATAGATTACTTCCATATGTACTAACAAAGGATTTTTTTTATATATTTAGTACGCCCCTAGCCAGATTTTTGAGCTCTTACCACCGTACACGTTGGATGTTATGATCAGGTGCAAATGGAGGGAGTATCACATGCACTACTCGGGGAGCAGGAGGCTCAAGACCCTAACCCCGAAGGGGTTTGGCCAGTTTCTTGCCGCAGAAGAACTCGAGGTTGCGGACATGTACTTTGAGCTCCTAATTGGTGTTGGGCCCATAGTTTTCCATGTTGTCATTCTTCCCCGTGAACCTTAGATGTTTAACTACTTTGTATGGCCATGTATTTAAAACTAATTCATTTGTATTTGGAAGAATATTTATTTGGACGTATTTAATGTTATTGAATGTTTAATGTTTAACCTAACATATAAACAAGGTTTTAATTTAACAATCATTCAAGAAACTGTAAAAGACTTGTGTGTGAATAACTTTTTCCAATTATTCTGCCACTAGAAAATATTTGCTGCTTCAATTTTTTAAAATAAATTGGAACTATTAACCGGCTGGGTAACTGATGAAATTTATATGCCCGTACAAACATGCGACATTGGTCATAGATCGAAACATTTTTGTATGAACTGACATACGTGCAACGGCGCACCATATTAGGCGGACTTCACAATCTGGCCAAACCAACGTCGTTCTGAAACAAGTATAAATATGGTAATCCTACCCGAGATTTATGGCTAACTACTAAATAGTAGCTAGTGGTAAGACGGGGGTCGTCTATGAGGAAAATGGGGTTTTATCGAGTGTTAAAGCGTAGTTAAAAGCACACAAAGATGCCACTCTACATGTGCGGTAACCAAATGGGGGGTTTGGTTTTTAAAAAAAACCGTGACTACTTTAAATTACCAAATTAACAAAAAAGTAGAAAGAGTGATGCAAATCGATCACAAATAGCACAAATACCGTAACTAAAGTTATAGTGAGCCTTAGGAGCAATTGGTTTACATTTCTAGTCATCCTTTGATCATCAATTAATTATCCTATTTTAATGCACTAATCACGTATTGTGGAGAACTTATCAACACCTTTCGAGTGTTGATATTTCTCACCTCTCCCCGGTTATAGTTAGAGTGGACGATCGGTGCCACACAATAACCCTTATCCTCAGGTCACTCTAGACGATTGGTGTCATAGACTTCCCCAAGAATAGCAATACACACAGAGACCTAACACAACTACCACAATGTCCTACAAGCGAGAAACACATAGATAACAAAAGAAAATTTACTAACAGCGACTACGGGGATCGACCTTCATGCGAATCATTATTAGTGGAGCACATTGATGATTAGGCAAACCCATCCAAATTCATCCTAAGTCTAAGCAATTTCATCAAACAATCATAATTATGTGTCACTCACAATTATAACCTAGCATTGACCAGCAACAATCACATTGACAAAAAGTCAAACTCTTCCGGGTTTGACCAAAAAACCTAGCACATAATCAATCCACAATCATCAACTAGTTGATCATCCTAGTCTAAATCATGGATCAATCTCACAAGAAACCACCAAACATACTTGATAATCAAAGCACAAAATAGGATAAACCAAATGTCACAAATTCATACTATAAATGCTTACTAATTGATCGCAAGAGTATATTTAGCCTAGATTATGAAAACCCATAACAAAATAGCAAGAATCCATGGTAAAAATAGAGTTAAAGAGAATAAATAAATGTAGAACTAGGGTTTTGAGAGAGTAGTTCGGGTAGGAAATAAAAGAGGAGAAGGGAAGATAAGTTTTGGCTATTTAGAGTACAAAGTTTTGATCAAAAGAGGGTCAAAACTGTGCAGGCGCGCTGGCTGCACGGTAAGCATGCAGGCGTGTGAGGCATGGCGTGAGGCTGAGGTGCTGGAGTGAGGCTAAGGTATAGGCGCAAGGTTGATGCGGGTGTACGAAGCCAACCAAGTGCCCAGGTGTGAGGACGGTTTAGAGTTGGCCACACTGGCGCGCGATGAGAAGCTTGGGCCGCACGGATCTTGTCGGGGGCTGTACTCCACAGTTTATCTCGAGTACGCTGGGATGTGATGGGCATGCCCAGTCCTCTTCGTATTGCCATGCAATACCTCGTGCTGGGCGTGTGAATCCGTGCTGAAGCCTTGCTCCACAACTTCTTCTCCAGTGAATGGCTAAAGGCGCTGGCCGCGTACCCTGTCTTCATCACCCGACCGGTCGGCCGGTAGGTCTTCGCATCGGTCGGCTGGCTTCATGTCCAGACTCTCTTCTACCATGTTTGGATCGTGGCCTTTAATCTTCTACCATTCTTATGAATTGCCTTCGCTAAACAAATCCGAATTGCTAACTAGAAATCTACAAATTAAGCTTACAAAAAGGAATCTAGACGCTCGTAAAGACAAAAAAATCCATTAGACAATAAATATGTCACAAAATAAAGGATTTAGATATGAAAGCCAAAAACAGTCATCTAAACCCCTTATGATGTAAATCCATCTACATCTAGAAATATTCCACAAAAAGATGGCAAAAGAGATGTTAAATGCTTTGGAAAATACATGCATTTGATATCCTATCAAACCTCCCCGCACTTAAACCTTTACTCATACTTGAGTAAACAAGAACAAGCAAAGATCTAAGCGTAAGCTAGAATGCAAAAGTTTTTCCAAAACATCCAGCATCATATTCCTACACTACCCTAACCCCCAAGATATAAGAATCTCTCACACTCTTACATCCCAAAGTTTAAGATAATCTAAACAACCATCATACCAATCAAATTAGAGGTATAAATTGAAAGTGCAAAACTAGCTTACTCTACCAGAGAAGCCACCAAATAGACAAATCAAGAGAAGCATAAAATTTGTCAATTTCTCTCATTTTCTCTCATTTTTCTTAGGAGCCCTCGAGGGTTTTCATCCTAGCATCACACCATTTTTTCAAGGCTCACCCTCACTTTTTCTGCACCATTTGGCCTCTCATTTTTTCATAGGTTACCCTTTTAGGATGTCAACCTATTCAGGCCCCCCGATTTTGCCTAAGTTGCCCTCTCGGGTTTTCAACTTAGCAGGATGTTTTTTGTTTTCTTTTCTTTCCCTTTTCCTTTTTTTTGAACTAAAAATCACACGATGTACATGCGCAAACATGAGCATCCACATCCCCTCCCCACACTTAGAATATGCAATGTCCTCAATGCATATAAATAATTTAAAGCAAAAGTAGGGAAAAAGGAATATGAAATGATCACAATTAGGACCTTGAAGGTCCCACGCCACCATCTCGGCTTGCGCATCTCCTTGATCTTTCCTCCTCATGTCTCCTCTGCTTGTCCACAAACTTTGGTGGTGGGGCATTGCCGGAGAACAATTGCAGCATTGCAAGAATTGCATCCATGTTGTCGTTCATGCTCTCACAAGTGTCCTCGACTTAGTACTCGAGGTCATCTATTCATTGGTCCATGCGACTAAACCATCTATTTATATTTTATTGCATGGTTTGGAAGGATTCTTGGAGTTGAGAAAATGAGCCCAGTGGTGGAGCACTTCCACCTCCTTTCTCTTGGGATGAGAGTGATTCTCCAAAAGCTTCTTGGGGGTTGATAATGTGAAACCCTTTCCGGGACACCCACTAGGCTATCTGAAGGAAGAGTCATGTGTTTTTCTCCTTCACGGTGAAGCTAAATGAACATTGTGGGGGTATTCAGTGGTTTTCAACATTTTTTCCTTTTCCATGTGTTTGATGGTGTAGAAGCAATCCTCGGGATAGTGACCAATTGGCTCCAAGCTCGGTGGGGGGAGAATATGCTTTGCTTGTGCCAAGAGAGTTATCATTCCCCCAACACAAATACAGATCAAATTCTTCTTCGACAACCCAATGCATCTATCAACCTATACATCAATCCAATCATGGAAACACTCTCTGTGTGGCATAACTACCCAAAGGCATTTCAAATCAATCACAGAACAATTGTTAAACTCCCCTTGACAAAAAAATGTATGATTGAGGAGGCTGTGGATATACCGGATAGCCAGATGGATAATCAAAGAGGCGTTGGATTGATAATGTCTTGTTTCTCCCTTGAGATGTTCCCAAAATCCTTGGTCGTGTAGTCTCCCCCTTTCCTAAAATTTTATTCTTTATCGGTGTCCGAAATGTAGTTCCACTTAAAGGCCAACATTATATCATCATACGAAGTTTTCCTTATTTTGTCATTAAGGTGAAACTTGATCCACGGGCTACCATCCTCATAAACAATCATCCTCACCGTGGATAGGAATTCAAGTGTCCATGATCTATAAGTTAGGGCACTAACCTTCATGAAATTCTCTAGGCCACATATATCCAACATATGATCGATCAGCTCCAACAAACCAAATTTAGTCAATATCTCCTTATCCACAAACTGAGGGGCCATGATAGCTCTATTGTTCAATCTCTCCCATCTTTCGGCAAATTTCCCTCTAATCTTCGTCAACCTATCATAAGAAAGAGATAGGTCGTAAACTACGGGATGCGCTTGGTTAGAGGAACTAGCTCTATCCATTCTTCTCTTTTTAAGAGCCATAAGAAGAATTGACTCAACTCACCAATCCACAATAACAATGAAGCACAAATTCCAACCTCAAATAGCACCACAAAAAGAATTCACAAATTCACCAAAGCCACCACCACAACAATTCCCATAAAACCAATAAAGTGATTCCACCACAATCTCCACAACAATTCCCATAAACACTACCACCGCAAAATTCCACAATAAGCACAAAGACTACCACTTCAACAAGTAGATCCCCAACCTCAATCAATAGCTTATAATTATATTCAAGCACAACAATCTCAACTAACTCATCAAGCTCATCAAAACACACAAGAAGGTAAATTATGAAGAACTACCCATAATGGTACTTTGGCATTTCCGGGTTGATTTGGGTGCTCCAAGTAGGTGTAGAAGACTCCAGTAATCCCCAAGTGCCAAGAATTTTCACCTTTTGCTCATAACTCTTCCATATTGAAGAACCCAAAAATTGTTGATTTTTGTTCTTGAAGAGAAATCTTCACTTTTCTTGGGTTGGAGGAAGAATTGGGATTGATTGTTGTGTGGGAGGTGTTTAGGAATGGAATGCCAAGGTTTTTTATGGTAGAGATGGAAGGATTTAGAAGTGAAGGTGGAAGGGAGAAGGATTTGATCGTGGAAGAGAAATGAGAGCTTTTAAGGGAGGATAAGATATGAGAGGGGTAAAATTCTAAAAAATGAAGGAGAAAAGAGGGAAAAGAAGTAGGGAAAGTCGGGGGTAAAAGAGAATAAAATAAAATAAATAGGTGAAGGGGGCGCACGGCCTCGAGGGTACGGGCATGGCCATGCTGGCTGTGCAATGGTGTACTGGCCGCTACGCTCACGACCTTGTCTTAAGCTAGCGGGTGTGCGGCTAAGGGCACTGGCCGTGCGCCCCTTCTTCCCAATCAACTGACCACACGTGAATGCACGGTGCATTGCACTGGCCGCACGTTCTGATCCTGGAGCGATGGTCGCTCGCCCAGTCTCTATTTGCCTTATTTCCTCTCATTTTATCTGAAACATTCAAAACAAACACCCAAGCATAATTTTCTCCAAAAACATGAAGATAAAGCAACTAAAAAAGATCAAAACCAATTTTATTTAACGTTGTTAGCATGACTTGTGAAAACCTCGACCATAATAAAGTCAGTGTGCATGTAATAGCTAGGTTTTAACAAAAACACTCAATCTCTTATCTACTTCCCTCAACTATTTTCTGTTATTACTCAAAACCCTATAGAAAAAAAAAATGAAATTCGAGCAAGTGGACGTGAAAACTTATCCAAAGTGAAATTCGGGCAAGTGGACATGAACCTTATCCAAAGAAGGTAAATGGATAAAATTTTGGTGTCAGGTGTCAGTAACCTATGTCTCCCATCATACCATCATCCAGTATAAATAGAAATCACCGCCTCCCCAAACTTACAACCTTAACCCATTTCCTTACCAATATAAGAACAGTGATTCAGCGGTGGTAGCGTAGGAACAGAGGTTGCACCAAGTTCCAACGACAAAACCACGACAAACTGAGGTGAGCGTTTGCATCGCCTTAACAAGAATCGAATTAAAATGATTATATATATATATAATGCCACTAGAGAGTACCTCTCGAACCCTCCTCGCAAACCTCACTTCTTGAACATGTTATTATTGAACCAGTACAACTCGAACCCTCCACTCGAACCCTCCACTCGAACTCTCACCTCTCGAACCAAAGAGTACCTCTCGAACCCTCCTCTCAAAACTATACCTCTTAAACCCGCACCACTCGAACTCTCACCTCTCAAACCCTCCACTGGAACCTTCACCTATCAAACCAAAGAGTACCTCTCGAACCCTCCTCTCAAACATGTACCTCTCGAACCCTCCTCTCAAACATGTACCTCTCGAACCAGTACCACTCCACTGGAACTCTCACCTCTCGAACCCTCCACTGGAACCTTCACCTCTCGAATTAGTACTACTCGAACCCTCCACTAGAACCTTCACCTCTCGAACTAGAGAGTACCTCTCAAACCCTCCTCTCGAACCTATACCTCTCAAACATGTACCTCTTTAACTAGTACCACTCAAAATCTACACTCAAACCTTTACCTCTCGAACCAGAGAGTACTTCTCGAACCAGAGAGTACTTCTCGAACCCTCCTCTTAAACCTATACCTCTCAAACCAGTACAACTCGAACCCTCCACTCAAACTCTCACCTCTCGAACTCCCACCTCTCAAACCCTCTCAACTGGAACCTTCACCTCTCGAACCTGTACCTCTCGAACTAGTACCACTCAAACCCTCCACTCGAACTCTCACCTCTCGAACCTTCCACTGGAACTTTCACCTCTCGAACCAGTACCTCTCGAACTAGTACCACTCGAACCCTCCACTAGAACCTTCACCTCTCGAATCAGAGAGTACATCGTGAACCCTCCTCTCGAACCTGTACCCCTTGAACCTGTACCCCTTGAACCTGTACCTCTTGAACCAGTACCACTCGAACCCTCCACTCGAACTCTCCATTGGAACCTTCACCTCTCAAACTAGAGAGTACCTCTTGAACCCTCCTCTCGAACCTATGCTTCTTGAACCAGTACCACCCAAACCCTCCACTGGAACCTTCACCTCTTGAACCAGAGAGTACCTCTTGCACCAGAGAGTACCTTTTGAACCCTCTTCTCGAACCTATACTTCTCAAACCACTACCACTCGAACCCTCCACTCGAACTCTCACCTCTCGAACCCTCCACTGGAAACTTCATCTCTCGAACCAGTACCACTCAAACCCTCCACTGGAAACTTCACCTCTCAAACTAGAGAGTATCTCTCGAACCCTCCTCTCGAACCTGACCTCTCGAACATGTACCCCTCAAACTAGTACCACTCGAACCCTCCACTCGAACCCTCACCTATTGAACCCTCAACTCGAACCCTCACCTATTGAACCCTCCACTTGGACCCTCACCTATTGAACCCTCCACTAGAACCCTCACCTATTGAACCCTCCACTCGAACCTTTACCTCTCGAACCTCACCTATCGAACCAGTACCTCTCGAACCCAGTACCACTCGAACACTGGAACTTTCACCTCTTGAACCAATACCTCTTGAACCTCACCACTCAAACCAGTACCTCTCGAACCAGTACCACTTGAACAAGTACCACTCAAATACTCTCCACTCAAATCCTCTACATGAACCCCCTGTACTCGAACCCATCTGCTCAAACCCCCCTGCACTCGAACCCCCTGTACTCGAACCCTACACTCGAACCTCTCTACTTGAACCTTTGCTCAAACTGTGAGTAGTCAAACTCCACTAGAGAGGGTTATGCCTGTTAAACTTAAATATGTTAGTATATATTTATATTATGCTCAATTATTGTGAAACTAAGTGAATGAACTGCTTTGATGTTTTATATGGATGACCAGCTTGTACTTTATCTTTCCATGTAAAACTTTATCTGCTACCTGATTGCTTGTCTGTGTTTTTGGGGTCCCCAATGCAATTATAGTTCAATCAAACTCAGCGAGGAACGGTATAGACCAGACCGTCTGATTAGACAGGCTACGCGTGGAGTTTCTGGTATGTTAGCATAACTATCTGGATCTGATACGAGCTCGTAATTGAACATTTGATTGGGAATCGTTAGTGAGAATGAATTCTTGATTGATAGCCTTCAAGCACTACTGAAAAGTTTATGCCTTGTATATTAGTCAGAGTTTCCATATAGGCACTTGACAGCAACTTGGCATTAACCACCTGTATCCTTTTTACTGTGTGATAGAACTTGTGTGGCTATTTGTTTTCTGTGACCACTAAAACTCAACTTGGTAAATACTGGCGATGGAACCTTACTAAGCAAGGTGCTTATCCTAGTTTAATGAATCCTCTCAGGTGTAGATGAACTGTAAGAGATAAGTACACTAGTGTTTTTACTTATTTTGCGGAAGGATCCTGGGTGGACCATCAGAATTTTTTGGTTAGATTTTAAAATAGTTATAATAACGTGAACTGATCCTTATCGGATCCTTTGGAACTTTTGTTTACAACTTTTAGTTGAAAATCTTGTTTAACACTTGTACTAATACTTTCACTATAACAGTTAGGTTTTGAATTTTCCAAATTTTCTTTCGCATAAACTTTATTTGTTCGTTAGTACTTTTGAGTAGCCCAGCCCGTGGGATTCTCGGTAGCAAGCCCAGATCTGACCCAATACTTGCGTTGAACTGGTAGGTCATAGATTTGGGGTGTTAAAAATGTGGTATCAGAGCATCTTCAAAATAAGTAAAGGCAAACCCATACTTACCTTAAGTAAAAGATTTTAGAGGAACAGAATAAATTGTAAGTAATATATGTTTTGGGCTAGTTATTCCTTTCTTGAAAATATGGAAGGTAAGATAGACAACTTACCCTATACGTTAGAAGTTGGCACTCCCCACAAACGATGCTAAAATCCTAACTAGACGTGTATGTAGAAACTGTGGGGGTAAATGTGGGGCATGGGGAATTTCCTATAGACCTAATTTCTCTACCCTTAAAGGGATATGAAGTAATACCTAGGATGGATTAGCTTGCTAAGAATCATGCCCAGTTAAATTGTCATACGAAGGAAGTTAAGTTGTGTCGACCTGGGGAACCTCCGATTGAAGTGGATGTGGGAAGAAAGAAATCCTTCTCATTGCTGGTTGCTGGCGTCAAGGCTCGACTGATGATTTGTAAAGGAGCAATTGGAATATTAGCTTATGTCATAAACAAGCCAATAGACCAGATAAAGGGAGAAGATATAACTATTGTCCAAGACTTCCCTAAGGTATTTTCGGAGGAACAAGCCAATAGCCGCACCTTTCTCTAGAACCCCTTATCGTATGGCGCCACTATAATTACAAGAGTTGAAACTACAACTAGAAGATTTGTTAACTCGGGGGTTTATTCAACCAAGTACCTCACCCTGGGGAGCCCCAGTGTTGTTTGTTAAGAAAAAAGATGGCTCTCTTTGGATGTGTATCGATTATCGAGGCTTATACAATGTGACGATTAAGAATAAATACCCTCTTCCCATTATTGAGGAGTTGTTCGATCAACTCCAAGGAGCAAGCGTATTTTCCAAACTGGATTTACGATAAGGGTACTACCAATTGCGAGTGAAGAGGGAGGACATGCTCAAAATAGCTTTCAATACTTGATATGGCCATTACGAATACCTGGTAATGCCATTTGGAGTAACCAATGCACCAGCTTCTTTCATGGATCTCATGCATCAAGTATTTCAGCCATAGCTAGATGAGTTTGTTGTCATCTTCATTGATGACATCTTGGTCTATTCCAAATCCCAGCAGGAGCATGGAAGGCATCTAAGGAAGGTATTACAACTGCTTAAAGAACACATGTTGTACGCCAAGTTCAGCAAATGTGAATTCTGGCTAAAGCAAGTGAAATTTTTGGGGCACGTGATTAATAAGGAAGGGATGTCAGTGGATCCCTCTAAAGTTAAGACAATTCTAAATTGGAGGGTGTCGACCAATAGTACGAACGTTTGGAGCTTTCTTGGACTAGTAGGGTATAATAGGCATTTCGTTAAAGACTTCTCTGAACTAGCATCTCCTTTGTCCCGCCTAACTCAGAAGGGAGTTAAGTACAAATGGAATAAGAAAACGGAATCCAGTTTCCAAGAATTGAAGAAGCGTTTGACCACTGCTCGAGTTCTTTCCCTACCTGAGGGAAATGATGGATTCATATTGTCTACTGATGCTTCAGGAGATGGTCTAGGATGCGTGTTGATGCAAAGGGGCCACCTGATTGCTTATGCTTCTCGCAAGTTGAAACCTTATGAAAAGAATTACCCCACCCATGACCTAGAACTAGCTGCAGTGGTGTTTGCTTTAAGAAGTGGCGACATTACTTATACAGAGTCACATTTGAAGTAATGTCGGTTCATAAGAACATGGAATACCTATTTTCCCAAAAAGACTTGAATATGCACCAACATCGGTAGATGGAGGTTTTGGGGGATTATGACTGTGTGATCAGTTATCATCCTAGCAAGGCGAATGTGGTGGCAGGCGCACTGGGTCAGAAGGTGAATTTGGTGTATATCTGGATAAAGGAGACAGAGATGTTATCGTAGGCAGAGAGTTGGGAATGCGAGGCTAAACCTGAATGACTTGTGTTCTTGAATCTAAGGGTACAATCAATTTTATCCACGGAGATTAAGAAGGCTCAAGAATCGGATGAATCATTGGTGAAGAAGAGAAAGCTTACCACTAAAGGGAAGTTGCCAGACTTTGAAGTGGACAATGATGGAGTGCTAACCTGTAGAGGTAGGTTTTACCTACCCCGAAATTCAGAGATCACACAAAGAGTGTTGGAGGGAGCTCAAAGGTCCAAGTATACAGTGCACCCAGGAGGGACCAAAATGTACCAAGACTTGAAACGACAGTACTGCTGGGATAACATGAGGAGGGACATAGCAGAATCGCGTTGTTTGGTGTGCCAGGAACTCAAGGCCGAGCATAAAAAACCATCAGGGTTATTACAACCATTGGAGATTCCCGAATGGAACTGGGATCACATTACGATGGACTTTGTGCCAGGACTACCCCAAACACCGAAAAGTTTTGGCGCAATATAGATGGTGGTTGATAGGTTGACCAAATCGGCTCACTTTCTACCGATCAATGTTAAATACTTGGAAAAATTGATGGTCCTATACACCCGGGAAAACGTAAGATTGCATGGGGTGACGATAACTATTGTGTCTGATAGGGACCCAAGATTCACTTCTCGTTTCTGGATCCAACTGCAAGCAGCACTGGGAACCAAATTGAACTTTAGTACAAGTGCCCATCCACAAACAAACGGCAGTCAGAGAGAACAATTATGCTCCAAAGTTGTGTTATGGATTCCGGGGGAAGTTGGGACGCTCACTTACCTTTGGTAGAACTTGCTTATAACAATAGTTATCAGTCGTCTATTGGTATGGCCTTATATGAAATACTCTATGATAGAAAATGTCAGACACACCCTCTTTTGGGAAAAAGTGGGAAAGAAAAATATTTTCCCAGTTGCCAGTATACCTTGGATTGAGGAATCTGTGGATAAGGTCAAGCTGATAAAGCTACAGTTACAGGCTGCTCAAAGTCGACAGAAGAGTTATGCAGACCATTGAAAGAGGAATTTGGAGTTTAGAGTTGGTAACCGGGTATTTTTTAAGATAACCCCTCACAAGGGTCTCGTCTGACATGGTAAGAAAGGAAAGCTGTCCTAGGTACATTGGCCCTTTCGAGATCGTACAACGAGTCGGGCCAGTTGCGTACAAACATAACCTACCTAGACAATTGGGGAAATTACATAATGTTTTCAATGTATCGCTTCTAAAGAAGTACCACCCTGACCCCGAACACGTGTTAAACCATGAAGACTTAGCACTGAATGAAAAGCTGATGTATAAGGAAAATCCCATAAATATATTGGATCAAACAATCATGACCTTGCAAACCAGAGAGATTCCTATGGTTTTGGTGTTGTGGAGAAATCATAAGGTCGATGAAGTGGACGTGAAAACTTATCCAAAGTGAAATTTGGGCAAGTGGACATGAACCTTATCCAAATGAAGGTAAATGGATAAAATTTTGGTGCCAGGTGTCAGTACACCTATTCATGCCATCATCTAGCATAAATAGCAATCACCACCTCCCCAACCTTACAGCTTTAAACCATTTTCTTACCAAAATAAGAACAGTGATTTAACGGTGGTAGCGTAGGAACAGAGGTTGTGCCAAGTTCCAATCACAAAACCACGACTAACTAAGGTGAGTGTTTGCATCGCCTTAACACGAATCAAATTAAAATGATTATATATATATATGATGCCACCAGAAAGTACCTCTCAAACCCTCCTCTCGAACCAGTACCACTCGAACACTCCACTCGAACTCTCACCTCTCGAACCCTCCACTCGACCCTTTACCTCTCAAACCAGAGAGTACCTCTCGAACCCTCCTCTTGAATGTGTACCTCTCGAACCAGTACCACTGGAACCCCCCACTCGAACTCTCGCCTCTCGAACCCTCCACTGGAACCTTGACCTCTCGAACTAGAGAGTAACTCTCAAACCCTCCTCTGGACCCTATACCTCTTGAACTTGTACCACTCAAACCCTCCACTCGAACTCTCACCTCTCAAACCTTCCACTGGAACCTTCACCTATCGAACCAGAAAGTACCTTTCAAACCCTCCTCTCGAACATGTACCTCTCGAACCAGTACCACTCGAACCCTCTACTCGAACTCTCACCTCTAGAACTCTCTACTGGAACCTTCACCTCTCAAACCAGAGAGTACCTCTCGAACATGTACCTCACGAACCAGAGAGTACCTCTCAAACATGTACCTCTCAAACCTGTACCTTTTGAACCAGCACCACTCAAACCCTCCACTGGAACTCTCACCTCTCAAACCCTCCACTAGAACCTTCACCTCTCGAACTAGAGAGTACCAGCTTGTTTTATGTGGATGACCGGCTTGTATTTATATTATCACGTCAAACTTGAATTATCTTCTACCTGATTTCTTATCTGTTCTTTTTGGAAGGCCCAACGCGACTGCAGTTTGGTTAAAGTTGGCGGGGAACGGTATAGACCGGACCGTCTGATTAGACCTGCTACACGTGGAGTTTCTGGTATGCTAGCGTAACCATCTGGATCTTATACGAGCTCGTAATTAAAAATCTGATTGGGCGTGGTTGTTGAGAATGAATTCTTGATTGATAGCCTCCAGGCACTACTGAAAAGGTTATGCCTTGTATGTTAGCCAGAGTTTCCATATAGGCACTTGACAGCAACTTGGCATTAACCACCCGTATTGTTTTTACTGTGTGCTAAGACTTATGTGGCTATTTGTTTTCTGTGACCACTAAAACTCAACTTGGTAAATACTGGCGATGAAACCTCACTAAGCAAATAGCTTACCCTAGTTTAATGAACCCTCTCAGGTGTAGATGAACCGTAAGAGAGAAGTGCACTGGTGTCTTTACTTCTTCTGCGGAAGGATCCTGGGTGGACCATCAGAATCTTTTGGTTAAATTTTAAAATAGTTATAATAACGTGAACTAATCCTTACCGGATCCTTACGAAAAATTTTTTGTAACTTTTAGTTGAAACTCTTGTTTAACACTTGTACTTATACTTTAACTGCAATAGTAAGTTAGGTTTTGAATTTTCCAAATTTGCTTCCGCATAAATTTTTTTTGCTTGTTACTACTTTTGAGTAGTCCAACCCGTGGGATTCTCGGTAGCACGCCCAGATCCAACCCGATACTTGCGTTTAGCTGGTAGGTCATGAATTTGGGCTGTTACTCGACTTATTCACAAAGCCACAAAAAATTGAATCTACATCAACGGGATTGCATCAATGACACCCGGATGATCAAAACCAAGTTTATTTAACGTCGTTGGCATGACATACTCACAAAGGTACTACTCCTTTACCGGGTTGTCGATGAGTGTTTTCTCGACTAGCTCCAATTGGAAACTCTCATACTAAGGTTTCAAGCGGTGTTCATTCACTTTGAAGACTTTTGAAGTCTCCCCACTCATTATTTCAACCGCTCCATGTGGGAAACCTTTCACCACCACCGGAGGGCCAAACCACTTTGACCTCAACTTTCCCAGAAATAACCAAAGGCATTATTGGAATAGAAGGACTTTTTACCAATGTCAAAGTCATTTCTATTGATTAAGATATCATGCTTGGCCTTGGTTTTTTCCTTGTAAATTGTGGAGTTTTCATAGGAGTCATTCTGAATCTCCTCAAGCTCTTGCAATTGCAACTTTAGGTGCACACCAGCTTCACCCAAATGCATATTGAACCTTTTGACGATCCAATATGTTTTGTACTCAAGCTCAACCAGTAAGTGACACAGTTTCCCATAAACCACTCGATATGGAGATATTCCAATCAGTGTTTTCTTAAGCCATCCTATATTCCCACAAAGCATCATCTAGCCAAATGCTCCAATCCTTCCTATTTGGGTTAACTGTTTTCTCAAGGATAGATTTGATCTCACAATTGGAGACCTCGACTTGTTCATTTGATTGTGGGTGATAGGCCATGAAGGTTTTATGAGTTACCCCATATTTCTTCATCAATTCCTTGATTGTGCGATAGCAAAAATGGGTTCCTCGGTCACTAATCACGGCTCGGGGAATTCTAAACTGGGAAAAATGCTGGCTTTCACAAAATCCACCATCACTTTTGAATCATTGGTCCTCGTGGGCTTTGCCTCGACCCACTTGGACACATAATCAATGGCAAGCAAAATATAAACACACCCAAAAGTGTTGGAGAAGAGTCCCATGAAGCCAATCCCCCATACACAAAAAACCTCACAATACAAGATGCTTGTTTGTGGAATTTCATTCTTTTGGGAGATGTTTCCCATTATTTGACACTTTTCGTAAGATTGGCAAAATCGATAGGAATTCTTCATCATGTAAGGCCAATAGAGACCGCTTTCCAACACCTTCAAAGCGGTTCTCTTGGCACTGAGGTGTCCACCACATGCAAGAGAGTGACATATATTTAAAATTTAACTCACTTCACTCTCTGGGACACATCTCCGGATCATTTGATATGGGCAATGCTTCCATAAATATGGATCATCCTACACATAGTGCTTAGCCTCACTCCTCAACCTATCTCTTTGAACTATGGAGAAATGTGGGGGGGATTGTTGGGAGATAAGAAAATTAACTAGATTGGCATACCAAGGGTGAGTCTCTCTAATTGAAAACAAATTTTCATCAGGAAGGGAGGTGCCAACCGGTGCTAACTGATCGATCAATCAGTGCCAATTGGGCTTCTCAATAACACTCTCCAACTCATCAATCGGTGTAAACTGACTTAGATGGTTGGCCACCACATTTTTACTTCTCCATTTATTCCTCACCTCTAAATCAAACTCACTCAAGAGAAGTATCCACCTAATCAATCTAGGTTTGGGTTTCTTTTTGGTCATCAAATGGCGAAGAGCAGCATGGTCCATTGTGCATTATTAAGAGTTATTGAGGCGTAGAATATAGCTTGTGGGATTCTCCCTACCCTTTGACCTAGAATCCCACCAATGACACAATCACTAGCATCACACATAATTTCAAAAGGGAGGTCCCAATCAGGGGGTTGTATAATGGTGGCGGATACAAGCATTGCCTTCAAAGTGTCAAAAACTCTTTGGAATTCTAGGTCAACCACAAAATCCACCTCTTTTTGCAACAATTTTCACAAAGGGGAGGCAATCTTAGAAAAGTCCCTAACCTAGAAATGACCAAACTTCTCTAACATTCAAGGGATAGGGTAGGGATTGGATCGTGTCAACTTTGGCTCTATCTACCTCTAGACCTTGAGAAGATACCACATAACCCAATACAATGCCTCTTTCCACCATGAAGTGGCATTTTTTGGAGTTTAATATGAGATTGCTTTTAATGCATCTCTTGAGCACTAATGATAGATGTTTTAAACAACTATCAAAAGAATCTCCATGAATGGTGAAATCATCCATGAAGACCTCTACAAAGTGCTCAATAAACTCCAAAAAATATACTAACCATGCACTTTTGGAATGTACCGGGAGCATTGCATAGACTGAAAGGCATGAACCTATAGGCAAAAGTGCCAAATGGGCATGTAAAAATGGTCTTATCTTAGTCTTCTAGGGCTTTGGCAATTTGGAAGTACTCGGAACACCCATCTAGGAAACAATAGAAATCCCACCCTCCAAGCATCTCAAGCATTTGGTCAATAAAGGGTAGAGGGAAATGGTCCTTCCTAGTTATTGCATTCAACCTATGGTACTCAATACACTCTCCACCCGTTTTGCACACGAGTGGGAACCAATTCTCCCTCTCGGTTCTCTATCATGGTCACACCACTTTTCTTAGGCACAACTTGCCACTTGCTATCGGAGATAGGGTTATTCATACCGACTTGGAGCCATTTTAGAATCTCACTCTTCACTACATCTATCATCGATGGGTTAAGCCTACGTTGGGGTTGCCTCACTGGTTTGGCCCCATCATCTAACAAGATACGATGCATGCAAGTGGATGGGCTAATCCCCTTAATATCGGCAATGGTCCACCCAATTGGCTCCTTATGGGCTCTGAGAACCTCCATTAACCACCCTTCTTATTCCTTGGTGAGCTTACTAGATAATTGATAAGAAATCAAATGCATGTGTTTTCCAAAGCATTTAACATCTCTTTTGTCATCTTTTGGTTGGAAGATCACTAGATTTATGTAGGTTTACATCATAAGGGGTTTAGATTACCATTTTTGGTTTTCATATCTAAATCCTTCATTTTGAAACATATTTATAGTCTAATGGATTTTTGGTCCTTACGAGCGTTTTGATTCCTTTTTGTAAGCTTAATTTGTAGATTGTTGGTAAGCATTTCAGATTGGTTTAGTGAAGTTCATTGGAAAGGAAGGTAGAAGATTGAAGGCCACAAGTCAAAATGTGGTGGAAGATAGAAGGGTCAAAGAAGTAAGACAAAGAAGCGGATGAATTGTGACCCTGAAGTTTGGACAAAGTTCTTATAATAATCGAAGAAGAAATAGACTCCAAGGGTGGTACCATTGTATTTTTCTTCCCAGACACTATAGAATCGACTACAAGAACTCCCAAAATGGATCAGCGGTTCACCCATAGAGATGAAAATAAGAAGAGGGCATCAGCATCATTGCAGGCCGTAGCCCCTTTCTTGTGGCCCGCAGCGAACACTTTTTAGCCCAGCTTTAAAAGGTGAAATCAACTTTTAATTCCCTTCTTCATTTTTTTCTACCTGAATTTCCCCCTTTAAAAACTCTCGTTTTTCTTCATATTTTCTTAGTTTTTGCATCTCTTTCATGAATTCTTTTAGATTTTTTGTGGATTTTTATAATCTAGACTAAATATACTCTTGGGAGCAATTTGTAAGCATTTCTAGTATGAATTTTTTTGAGATTTGGTTTATCCTATTTCGTGCTTTGATTATCAAGTATATTTTGTGTTTTCTTGTGTGATTGATGCATGATTTAGACTAGGATGAACAACTAGTTGATGGTTGTGGATTGATTATATGCTAGGTTTTTGGTCAAACCCAGAAGACTTTGACTTTTAGTCAACGTGATTGTTTTGGTCAATGTTAGGTTATAGTTAGGAGTGACAAATAATTATGATTGTTGATTGATGGAGTTGCTTATAGTAAGGTTTAATTTAGATGGGTTTGCCTAACTATCAATGTAGCCCACTAATAACGATTAGCATGAAGGCCGATCCTCAAAGTTGTTATTAGTAAATATGCTTGTGATATCTATGTGTTTCTTGCTTGTAGAACATTGTAGTAGTCATGTTGGATCTCTGTGTGTAGTGCTATCCTGGTGTAAGTCTATGACGCTGATCGTCTAGGGTGACCCGAGGATAAGGTTATTGTGTGTAACCAAGGGTGGTACCATTGTATTTTTCTTCCCAGTTGCGCTCAAGACTCGTTATAATCTTAGTTACATCATTTGTGCCATTTGTGATCATTTTTGCATCGTTCTTTTTAGTTGTTTCTTTTTTACATCGAGAATTTTGCTAGGAGGGTCGAGAGGTAGCTTATCAACAAAATTTAGTCTCTCTATAGTCTCAAGCAAATTCACCCTCAAAGAATAATCATGCAATTCATTCATATCAAGAATATTTTCCAAAGAGACCTTCAAACAATCTTTACCATTAATCATAAACACATCTTGCACATAGTCATCAACAATATCAACAATATCAATAGCATGGAAAGAATGACCTTCACTAGGAAACTTCATGGAATCATAAATGTTGAACTTCACAATATCCCCATTAAACTCCATGGTTAAACACCCACTATGCACATCCATTTTAGCTTTAGATGTTTTCAAAAATGGCCTCCCTAACAAGATAGGGATGGCACGTTTATCACTTTCCATATCTAAAACATAGAAATCAGTGGTAAAAATCAAAGTATCGACTTTAACCAACAAATCTTCCACAATACCCCTAGGGTAAGCATTAGAACTTGTGGTCAATTAGATCACTACCCCAGTTTCATGCAATTTCTAAGATCTAGGGATTCATATAAAAATATGGAATCACATTGACTGGTGCTCCTAGATCTAGCATGGCATATTGGAAATTCTTACCACCAATGATGCAAGGGATGGTAAACATGTCGGGATCATCACATTTGGGGGGGGGATTAATTTGAAAAAGGACCGACACTTGACCACCAATTTTTATCTTTTCACCATTTTTCAAATTTTTGTTCCTCCTTAAGGAATTTAACAAACCTAGGAAATTGGTAAATGGCATCAAAGAGAGGAATATTTACCCCACACTTGCGGAAGACCTTAAAAAGTGCCTTGTTCTTATCCTTGCGATTTTTATCCCGCAAAGCTGCTGGAAAGCATGGTGGTGGAAGTACTTTCTCGATTTTATGCTTCTTCGGTGGTTGAGTGACCACCTCTTCGACCTTATTTCCTCTGACCACAAGCTCATCTTCTATCTCTTTCCCAACCTTCACAATTTTCTCGGGATCTTTGGTCTCATTTCCACTCCTTAAGATTATAGCACTAGCATTGGGAGGCCAAGGGTTTAACTCCGGTTGTGATGGAAGTTTTCTAAAATTCCTAGTTTCCAACCGAGCCATAGGATACTATTTGACTAACTTAGATTATAAACTCTTTAATCTAGTGGAAGAGCAGTCCTCCACATTTGCAATTCGAGTTGCGGTTAGGTATTCCAAGTTAGCGACCATGTTGGTTATAGCATGCATGAGCTCCTTGTGCTCCGAATTTGACTTCCCTTCTCGAGGGTTAGATGACCCCTCATCCCTTGGGTAGGGTTAGTGTGGTGCCCAATTGTGCCCTTGATTTCCTTGGTATTGGTGTTGTCCGCCTTGATAATTCGGTTGATACACATCTTGTCCACCTTTCTGACCACCTTGGGGATTTGATTTCCCGACTTGATCATATCTCCACTTAAATTTTGGATGGTTTCCCCACCTGGGACTGTAGGTCCTGGAGTAGGGATCATATTTTTTGTCATTGCCTTGTCCCCTTTGGAAAACCTTGATCACCTTGGAAGCCTATATTTCCTTGAAATCCTTGGCCTTGTCCTTCTTGATAACCAGTATCCTTAGCCTCCTCAAACCCTTCATCTTGGAGTTGGGGTCATACTTCGATGGAATGTTCCAAAAAACACACCCCACACACCTTGACTTGATGCGCCCTCCCCTTCATTAGCTCATTCATCATGGAAACTAAAGCTTGCATTTGCTCCTCAAGTTTGGGGGTCTCCAAAGGTGGAGCCTCTTGCACCCTTACTCTTTCTCTCATACCTAATTGTCTTGTTCCTTTAGCCATGTCTTCAAACAATGTCATGGCATCCATTACAAGCGACATTGATCATCCTCATATCTTTAATGGAAAAAACCATAAAAGAAATAATACACAAGATCTCCTTCCTTTTATGGGTGGTAGGGGCAACCCGCTAACAACCTCTTGAACCTCTCCCAATATTCGTATAAAGATTCACCCGAATATTGGGAGATGTTGCTTAACTTCTTCTTTAGCACTGTGGACTTGGTTTCCGGAAAGAACTTATCCAAAAATTTTCTCTTCATCTCCTTCCATGATGTTATACTTCCCGAGGGAAGGTAGTATAACCAATATTTGGCCCATCGTTCAAAGAGAAAGGAAATGCCCTTAGGTTGAAATTCTCCTCTAAAATTTTGGGTGGCTTCATGTTCATGCTCACATAGTGGAACTCGTATGGATGCTTGTTTGGGTCCTCCCCGCTTATCCCATAGAAAGATGGTAGAAAATGGCTTATCTAGGACCTAAACTCACAAGTAACATTTTTCGGATGAGGAATGAATGTGATGCAAAGGGGTTGACTTTCTAGGTTAGGAGCCATGAGCTCCCTCAAGGTTCTATTATCATCCTCTATAGTTGGTGTAACTATTTTGCATGATGATTGGGTGGTTTGGTTAGCAAAATGGGCTACTCTCCCTACTCTCCGGAGTGTTCCTAAGAGATTGGGGTTGTAGTGCAAGGGTTCTTGTCTATTGGTACGAGAATCGATCATAGACCAAGAACCAAAGAAATACAACCTTATCCCAAGTAACAATCACAAAAGCAAGAAAAATGCTAACAACAAACAACTAAAAACAAAAACAAACAAAAACTTCACTTACATTTTAATAAAATACGTCTTTTCTCTAGCAACAGTGCCAAAATATGGGAGGCCATCGTCGCACCTCTCAAAAATAGTATTTATAAGCCTAAATTACGGCTAACTACTAAATAGTAGCTAGTAGTAAGACGGGGTTGTCCACGAGGAAAATGGAGTTTTATCGAGTATTAAAGCGTACTTAAAAGCACAAAAAGATGTCACTCTATGTGTGTGGTAACCAAGGGGGGTTTGGTTTTGAAAAACACTATGAATACTTTAAATTACTAAATTAACAACCAAGTAGAAAGAGAAATGTAAAGACGATCACAAATTGCACAAATAACGCAACTAAGATTATGACGAGTCTTGGGCGCAATTGGTTTAGATTTCTAGTCATCCTTTGATCATCGATTAATCATCCAATTTTTATGCATTAATCACATATTTTGGAGAACTTATCAACACCTTTATAGTGTTGATAGTTCTCACCTCTCCTCGGTTATAGTTAGATAAGTGATCAGCGCCACACAATAACTCTTATCCTTGGGTCACTCTAGACGATCGGCATCATAGACTTCCTTGACAATAGCAATACACACAGAGACCCAACAATACTACCACAATTTCTTACAAGTGAGAAACACATAGATAGCACAAGTAAATTTACTAATAATGACTGCGAGGATTGGCCTTCATGCTAATCGTTATTAGTGGACCACTTTGATAATTAGTCAAACCCATCCAAATTAATCATAATTCTAATCAATTTCATCAATCAACAATCATAATTAGTTGTCACTCCTAATTATAACCTAGCATTGACTAACAACAATCACATTGATAAAAAGTCAAAGTCTTCCGGGTTTGACCAAAAACCTAGCACATAATCAATCCACAATCATCAACTAGTTGATCATTCTAGTCTAAATCATGAATCAATCTCACAAGAAAGCACCAAACATATTTGATAATTAAAGCACAAAATAGGATAAATCAAATCTCATAAAGTCATACTAGAAATGCTTACTAATTGCTCACAAGTGTATATTTAGCCTAGATTATGAAAACCCATAACAAAATAGCAAGAATCTATTATAAACAAAGAGTTAAAGAGAAGAAATAAATGTAGAACTAGGGTTTGGAGAGAGTAGTTTGGGTAGGAAATGAATGGGGAGAGAGGAAGATAAGGTTTGGCTATTTATAGTGCAGAGTTTTGGTCAAAGGGATGTCAAAACCATGCTGGCACACTGGTCGTGCAAGGCTGAGACACTGGCACAAGGTTGATGCAAGCGTGTAAGTGTGCATGTGGCCACACAGGTGCGTGGGTGTGAGGTGGGTCTAGAATTAGCCTCGCAGGTGCGCGATGAAGAGTGTTGGTCGCGCGGATCCAGTCTGGGGCTGTACTCCATGGTTTCTCTCGAGTGCACGGACGCATGCTGCTGCACCCAAATTCTTCGTACTCAGTCCTCAATGCGCTGCTTTGTAGTGGCCGCGTGAATTCATGCTGAAGTCTTGCTCCACGGATTCTTCTCTGGCGTGCGGGCGCACGGCTAAGGGTGCTGGTCGAGCGCCCGGTCTTCTTCACCTGGCCGGTCGCCCGGCTGTCTTCGCGTCGGTCGGCTAGCCTTAGTTCTTCAAGTTTGAACTCTCTTCTTCCATGTTTGGATCGTGGCCTTCAATGTTCTACCATTCTTGCAAATGGCCTTCACTAAACCAATCTGAAGTGCTTGCAAGCAATCTACAAATTAAGCTTACAAAAAGGCATCTATACACTCGTAAAGACCAAAAATCCATTTGACTATATATAGGTTACAAAATAAAGGATTTAGATATGAAAACCAGAAACGGTCATCTAAACCCCTGATGATGTAAACCTACATGAATCTAGCAATCTTCTACAAAAACATGATAAAGGAGATGTTAAATGCTTAGGAAAATACATGCATTTGACTATTATCTTGGAAAAAAGGTATGGTTTTTCTAATCTCCTAACGCCTAAGTTTTGAAATACTTACTTTACAATGTTCAATCTGTGGTTTGTGAGTTTTTTTTTGGTTATCTAGCTTTTGTTTCTAATTTATGAGAGTGTGAAATTTCCTTGACTTTGAACATTGGTACAATGTTTTGCTATGTCTCCAAAGGGTTTTTGTTTAATTTGATATTGATGAAGCCTCATTTTTTCCTGTTTGATGTGTTTCTTCCCGTAGCTTCCTCTGATATCTGCGAGGTAGGTATTCTATCTGACACATATTGGTTATGCAATAATAGTGCGACATCACATATTTTTAGTTCTGATAGCATATTCTTCATCTTCTGATGTTGCATGTATCTCGGTCTGACCTTTTGTATTCCCGAAATGATATTGACGTCGCATTATGGCTTCTAAGTTTACTTTCAATTTGCATCCGCGACATCAATTTTGTGTCGGTCCATTGTTTGGTTTGGCCAACACAAAACCGAGCGCATTTACATGTCGACCAACCCACTGCTTTGGACCGACAAGCACTTGCGATGATTTTGGCGATGTTGCACCTTGCATTCACATGGTAGTTTCACACTTCACATTTTCACTGTTGATGCAGGACTAATGGTTGGTGAAGGATCGTCTAATCGGCCCTTTTTTCAGGTATTTCACCAAATTATATATAAATATATGATACAAATATCAAATGCTTTGATGCTGCTTTAAATGCTTTGATTGATCGCCTTTATAATGGAGAATTGAAGAAGGAGTCATCGACATCTTGGATTTATTATTCAAGACTGTTGAAGAACTGAAGACACATGAAGAATACTATACTCTTTTTTCCCATTGAGTTTTTAATGAGGTAGTGTGATCACTGTAAAATATTGTAAAATAATTTTATTTTGGATTTTAGACTGTAGAGCTCAGCCATGTAGGCTTTGAAGAGCTAATTTGCGAATCCAGCTCATTAAGGTTTCAAAAATATTGAGTTTTATTATGATTATATTAGTTTTGGTAAGATTAGATAAGGCAATATTCATGCAAGGTGTGTCTTGGATGCATTCAGCCATGTGTGTCTATTATTCGGCCATATGTGTCTATTTTAGGTATTTTAGTTATATATGGTTTTAGCTCCTTAAAGTTGTCATAAATCGATTCAGTTTCCAGTTGTAATTAGGGTTTGAGGCCGAGATCTAACCCTATAAATTGGAGAGGGGGGGGGGCTTGTCCACAAATTTCCACACTTTTATCAATCAAATATACAACCTTTTGAGCTCATACTCTTTGCTTGCGAGCTAATTCCATTGTTTCTTAATCCCGAGGGTTAATTAAGTATCAATAACCTTGGGCCTGATCTCGCGGGCTAGTTAGAGAACAAGTCGAGATTGAGAGCATCCCGAGGGCTAGGTTCTTGAATTTCGTGCGATCCACTGAGGATTTGCAAATCCCTTCATTTGATCAAAGACTTTAATTCCGCAACCAGAGTCTTCGCAAGGAGATTCATATTAATATTTCCTAACACAACTTCACACTTCCTAACAACTAATACTTTTTGGTTTTCATACAGTTCACCGCACAACGGAGCCACACAGAGCCTTTTTTTTCTTCAACATTGAACATCATTTGATTGCTATTAATAGCCCACGTTCCGACTACACTTTGAAGCAGCTAAACTTTGGGAAAATACCAACTTTTGTAAAGCTTTTAAAATAAATTTTATTTGTTGACAATTGCATATGTATGTGTGTGCGTATATATATATATATATATATATATATATCTAATCAAAATAAATTAGTGACTTTGTACATCCCGTGGGAGATTGTACTACTACTGCCGACTGAGAAGACCCCCGTAGTGCTGAGGTGCTACGGGACAGAGTGGCATATGAACTATTCGGGGGGTGGGGGGATCAAGGCCCTTTCCCCAAACAGTTTTGGGGAGTTCCTTAGGGGAAACAACTTACGCATTGGGGGGACCTTATTTTTCGAGGTAATACAAGTTGGGGGCTAATCATCTTCAAGGTCATCATTATTCGAGCTGATTGAGCGTACTGTAATTTCTGTTATGTTGGAACTACGCCAATTCTTATTCGAATTTATGTACTATTTGTAAGGATATTTCCATGACTGTTGTATTTCTAATTATCTGACTATCTTATTTGAACATTAAACAAAGGGGGTACTGGTCGTGTACGAATTAGGGGAGGATTTCTTGGGTGTTTGTAACACAATGATTGCTAGCAACTGTTGCGCCTAATTGTCCTTAATTTTACGTCCCCGTAAATTAATGATGATGATGAGATATTAGGAGGAGAGAGATGCCAAAGACAACGGCGAAAAGCACACGACCTCCATTTTATTTTATTTTCTATCACCGTCAAATTCTTTACTTTAACTTGTCTTTTACATATATGCGACTTTGCTAGTCATTCGCAATACCTATCGGTAAAAACGACGGGTCAAGCGAGATCGGGAAAGGTTTTCAAAGAATATATGCGACATCGCACCGTATTTGGTAACGTTATATACTTCAATTTTTAACATTTTACTTCGGTTCAAATAATAACCGAGGTAAAATAATAAATATTTACCACGAATTTATTTTTTTATAACCGAGGTAAATATTACCATTTACTTTGGAAAAAAAATCAAGGTAAAAGAACATTCTACCTTGATTATTTGGTGTTAACAAAAAAAATCGAGGTCAAAGAGACGAAGTCCCATTTTTTGCCGTGAGTGACGAGAACGGGAGAAGGGTTGTATTTTTTAAAACTTCAGGCCTGTTTTTAAGGAATTAAATTATGTCTGCAGAAATCCTATCTTCCACTCGTTTTTGAAACCGATTCTTTGCAGGTTGTGCAAATCTTACAGGATAAAAACCAACCCCTTGGAAGACAGCATTGAAAGTGTGGCAGCTTCAAAGATTGTTGCAATCGAATCCTAGTCACTACATCACATCCACAGGGAACAGAACAACTCGGTGCGTCACATAATTCAAATGTTAGGTTATCAGCAGAAAGCAGAGCACCAGATTATGGAAATTAGATCAACTTCAGCCAAAGGCATTGATGGCGATCAAGGGAAATGAGTTGGGTCTGCTTTCCACCCGCACCCAGGATTAACCTTAGGACCAATGATAGAGAGGTTCTCTTCCATCTTAGGAATGTTAAATTTTAGGGAAAGGTGTCAATATAACCATATCTACTTGCATTAGTGCGAATATAACACTCAGATACTTTTTAATGCAAATATAACCCTAACTAGTTAATATAAGTACCAATATAACACTTAGATCCACTTTCCGGCATTGACTACCATTTTATAGGCGTTGACTTTATGTAAAATATTTGAAATACCCTTTGTGTGAAACACTGAATTGAATTTGACAAAATTACCCTTTATTATCCCTAGGTCCCACCTAACTATATTATTATAGTACTAATATAACCCTACCTAATTCGATAAAGTGCAAATATAACCCTAAGTGAGTTATTAAAGTGTGAATATAACCCTGGTTAAATTTATGTAGTACAGTTAAACCTCTATAAATAAATACTCTTGGTACCAGGAAAAAATATTCGTTTAGCGGGATTATTCATTTATCGATAAATGAATATATTATTCATTTATCGATAAATGAATTTTTATTCATTTATCGATAAATGAATTTTTATTCATTTATCGATAAATGAATTTTTATTCATTTATCGATAAATGAATTTTTATTCATTTATCGATAAATGAATTTTTATTCATTTGGATAGTATTGAAGAAATTATATTAGTAATACATGAACTGTATGTATGTGGACTAAGTACAAAAATGTACATATGTACATTGTATTTGAGACTACTAATAAGATAGTATGTACTATATGGAATATCTAGAGTCTTAGAAAATGTATCTAACCTACACTACAAACTACAGTATGTATGTGGACTAAGTACAAAAATGTACATATGTACATTGTATTTGAGACTACTAATAAGATAGTATGTACACTGTATGGAATATCTATAGTCTTAGAAAATGTATCTAACCTACACTACAAACTATATATAGTTCTAAAGTCTTGGTTTGGTAAGTAATTCATTCTACAGTACCATATCTTTCTTAACATTCAATTTGATGGCTTCCAATCAAAAGCCAAATCCATCAACAAAAACATCTTTGACTGATAAGATAAGGAGGGTCATATGTGAGCATAAGAAGGAACATCCAACACTTACGCAAAAGGATATGCAAGCATGGGTGAAGGAAAAGTTTGGTTTGGATTCTAGCCAAACCACAATATCAAATACTCTCAAAAGATCAGCAGAGTATTTATCGGAGGAGATGAAAATTAGCGATGCTAAAAGGCACAAATCAGCGAAGTACCCCTATTTGGAGAAAGTTTTGTATGAATGGTTTCTTCAAAGACAAGAGAAGGTGAATATGTCAGGAGAAATTATTCAAGGTAAAGCAAAAGAATTTTTTCAGAAAATGTATGGTGAAACAAATCAAGAGTTTAGCTTTTCAAGTGGATGGTTGGAACGTTTCAAGGCAAGATATTCAATCAAGTCATACTGGCGGTTTGGTGAAAGCGGTTCTGTGAACATGGAGGACATTGAAAATGCTTTACCTGAAATAAGGTCTAAATTAGGCCAATTTCAGTTGAAGGATATTTACAATATGGATGAAACAGGATTGTTTTATCGGTTGGAAGCTGACCATTCACTTGCCACAAAGCAGCTTGAAGGACGAAAGAAAGACAAGGAGAGAATTACATTCTCGATGATCAAATCCTGAAAAGATTAACATTCTCGATGCTATTAACTTTGCTACCTTGGCTTGGAGATTTGATGTAAAGGAAACAACAATTGCAAATTGTTTCCGACATTGCAAGATACGATCTGAAGAACTCGATGTTCCTGAAGCAGAAGCTGATAAATTAGAAGAAGATATCGAAGGATTAACGGATGTCATTTCTAAGTTACACTAGAGAAATGTGATGGACGTCGAACATCTTTTGAACTATCCTAACGAGAATGATGTAGTTATGGAATTGCCTACCGACGATGAAATTATTGAGTCTGTACTGAATGATGAGAATGATCCAGAACCAGATGATAGTAGTGTCACACCAAATGTGTCATCAAAAGAAGCATATCAAGCAGTAATCACCTTACGGAACTACTTTCTATAACACGAGCAGAATACTCCTAAAGTTTTGTTTGCGCTAGGAAAAATCAAGGATGAGATGAATTTTGGTGGGAAAAAAAAGCAAAAAACTATAGACTCCTTTTTTGTAAAAGAATGACTTATTGTATGAACATTGTTGATTGAAAAAAAAAATCTTTTTTAATATATATATATATATATATATATCTAATGAAATGTGATGATTATTTATTTATATTACATAGGGTCTTTAAGGATTTCAAGAAAATTATTCATTAATGCATGTAGCGAGGTTATTCATTTAGCCCCTTACGCCAAGTCGGGACCGAAAAAAATTATTCATTTGTCGAGATTATTCATTTATCGAACATTCATTTATCGAGGTTTAACTGTACTGAAATAACCCTGGATTTAGACAATTTGTGTATATGAAAAAAAAACTGCTTGAACACCGTATTCAAGTATTACAAGCACCTGTGTAGTAGAAAATCTAAAAATCATTTCAAACCAACATTGAACTAGATTAATTTAGGTTCAATTGTTTTACAATGGAAGTGGACCACAATGTATACATAGTGTGCTACATAGTTCCTATAAATGTCTGCAAAAGCCAGCGTAGGTAAGAAAATAATCCACATTAGAATTACAGAAACTAGAAGGTGCCTTATACGTTGTTGAACAACTACAAGACAACAGTTGTAAGTAATTCAAAGGCAACAAAAGTAGAATGTTTTTCCCCAAGTTTGTCAAAAGACACAAAAGGTGGTGATGAGAATGTCAAGTACGGTCAGCTGGAAGTGTTAGGCCTTCAATCTCCCCAGTGTTCTCATTCATCACGATATTGTCCCCGCTAACTGGATCCTTGACAAAGTACAAACCTTGGTCCTTTGTAGCACCAACATGTTCTTCTGTCAGAGGCTACTCTTCCTGCACAATATCGTCCAACATAGCCTCTTCCACTACATGTGGATCCTCCACCACAACTGGTGGCTCCTCCATCACAACCAGGACTGGAACCATAGAAACAGCCTCCACAACTAGGTCCTCCCTATGAGGTAGCTCCTCTACCACAACCTGCACCGGAATGCCCTTCCTATCATGGATAGTGGGAGATGTAGCTGCATCCTGGCATGTGTACTCTTTCTCCACAACATCGAGAGTTTTCTGTATTAGCTTCTCGAATTCCTCATCAGGCTCAAAAGAATGTTCATCATGAGAATGTTAAACCTGAGGAAGGGTGGAAGTTAGGCCGACATTTAAGAAACGTGATCAACATTTTATTGTAAATATTGAGGTGACTCACTTTGTCAATAGTTACTCTACGTCGTGCCATTTCCTTTGTCCTCTTCGCTCACTTTGGCTTCTTTTCAATGTTTTGTGATTGCGCTTGAGGAATGTCATTCGCAGCTTGCTGACTGAATGGTAGGGCATCCACGCTTTCTGGTCCAGCCTGCACAACAACCACAAAGTAATGATATTAAATTAGTTAATAATATAACCCTTCCTAAATTGTTATAGTGCTGATATAACCCTATATAAATAATTGTAGTGCTGATATAACCCTATGTAAATAAATGTAGTGCTGATATAACCTTATGTAAATAAATGTAGTGCTGATATAACGCTATATAAGTTAAAAATGTGCGGATATAACCCTGTATAATAAAAAAAGTTCTGATATGACCCTACTTAAGCAAGAGTGGGCTTATTTACCTCAACGGCCCGATTATGATCAGTAGTAAGCTTGTCATTCTTATTGATGTGAACATCAAGGTCGAGTTGTTCTTGGACCTTTATACAACAACTTTAAGTGACGAGCAGTGACAATATTTAATAACATTGATGCACAGTATGTAAATTTACCTCATTGCTGGACAAAATACCAATTTCCTAATGTTCTTCCACATCATCGCTTACTCTGCAATCCATGTGTAATTTAAGAATTATTTCCCATGCCTCTGTATGACAGCCAGTTAGTCAACAAAGTATTAGATAAAATCCTTTGGGTTTTACCTTTCTTGTCCTTTGTGTTTTGGCTAGGGGAACAGAAATGGAACTAGCAAGCGTTCTTCCACGCTTTAATGTTTTCCTAGAACTAGTTCCGGTTGCATTCCTTGTCCGCAGGGGCTTCTTCTTGTTATCTCGTTGTGATGGCGGTTGAACATTATCATTCTGACATTGCTGAGTGAATGGTATGATATCTCAGCTTTCAGGTGCTCCCTGCACAACAATGACATATAAATACAGGAAGTGCTGAGGTAACCAAGTTCGATCCTTTTTACCTCGTAGGCCTGATTGCGGTCAGTTGCAGGCTTTTCTATGTTAGGAATGTGAACATCAATGTCAGCCTGTTCCTAGACCTATACAATAAATTTACGTTATGAATAGGCTGAAACGTACATGTAAAAATTTACCTCATTGCTAGACAAAATATTTAGTTGCTCAGGCTCTTGTTTGTATAAACTTTTACGCCACAGTGTAAACATTGATCTTTCCTTCTTGTTTTACTGTCGTCTTTCCCATTTTGACCGGTGTTTTAGAACTAGAACTGCCATGGGGTTTTCCTCGCTTCAATGTTTCCCTAAAAGTGGTATCCATTGCAGCCCTTTTCCTCCCTCTCTTGGTAGCAACCTGTGAAGTGGCATGTGAAGTGGCATGTGAAGTGGCCTGTGAAGGGGGTATGGCACTATCATCTACTCCCAACTTAAGACAAAAATAAAATGAAATAAATAGTTAAAATAAAATAACATAATGGGTTTCTAACATTATTAATGAACAAAAAACATAGAAAAAGAGTTATGACCTGGGATGCTGCAACTAATTGTGCTAATTTTTTCTCCTTGGTTGTAAGCCCACCCTAACATGTCTTTATATTATGGCCATGGTGTCCAAAATTTCTAAACTTTCTCATCTTCACTTTTCCCTGTCCTTCCCACTCCTCTTTCTACCTATTCAACTTTGATCTTCTAACACGGCAATGCAATTTTGGGTCTTAACACGATCTAGCTCTTAGGTTGGGGATCCAGAATAACCTATAATGTACGGGCTCGATCATGTGGGCATAAGCCTTCTGAAAGGTAGCTTTAGACAATATGACATCACACGCTTCATAGAGGGGGTGTGCTTTGTGCACAAGAACAGCATCAGCATGCCTGCATGGTATCCCCGTGTGATCCTAAACACCACAGTCGCACGACCGCTTATCAAGCCACACTCTGTAATGTGACTCACCATGTGTGACCCCATAGGTTGTATCAGGCAAGCATTTAACATGAATTTGCGAGCCTATTTTGTAACCAATTTTAATATCTCTTCCATCCATGGACACATAATAGTATCCCAGGCAGCAGACTTCGTAAACATGTCATTCAACCTTTCTATGAACTTTTTCCGCAACCCTTCCTTCAGTGTAAGAATTGGTTTGTTCCTCAACCCTCCAATCCAGTTGTTGAAAGACTCAGCTGGATTGTTTGTGACATTAGCACACTTCAATGTTGTGGAGAATGTGTGCGTAGCCCACAAGGAGTCACCAAGACCATTCATGTACTCGTAAGCCTTCACAGATAATTCCTTTATTTTCTCCATTGCTGTTGTGAAGTCTCTCTTGTTATAGGCCATTAAAGCCCTCCAGAATAGTTTCTTGAAGATATTTGCAGGAAGATGTGCCTGCTAGACTTCCGCTGTGTCGAGTGAGGCACACAATCCAGGGTAGCATGGTCAAGACCCTCAATTTCAGTGCAATTATGTAGGGTCATTTCACAAGATAAATAAACTAAACATGGTTATGAAAGCACATGGTTAAATTATACAGAGTTATATCACTACATAGTTAAAATATATAGGGTTGTATCGGTACATCATTAAATTTTATAGGGTTATATCAACATCTTTTTAAACTATGTAGGGTCATTTCAGCACATAAATATATCACACAGGGTCATATAAGCACATAGATAACTTATATAGGGTTATGTCAGTACATAATTAAATTACATAGGGTTAGATTGGCACATATATCATATACAACAAAACAATCATCATACAACCCATACTGAATGATCAGCACTTCAACATATTGAATTATATTTGAGACCAAAAACTACTGAACAATCAACGTGTAAACCCACAGAAAAGTCAACATGTAAACCCGTACAAAATAAAATAGGTTAGATAAGTCACTTTTTGACGATCGATCATGAAGGTCCAATTCTTATCTTCAGCAAATCCGCCTAGGAATTCATCCATCTGCTTGAAAAAAAGGTCAAGCTATCTTTTGATTCCGACTCCACATACGCAGCAGCAAGGGGGGAAATGTCTTCACCCGAATCATTCCCAATCGCACTGAGCAGAACCCCACCGTACCTGCCCTTTAGGTGACAACCATCAAACCCCAAGTACGGCTTGCATCCTTCAAGAAAACCTTTCTTTATCACATCTAATCCGACAAAAAGCCTTTTCACATGTGGCACTCTCTGTAGTCCCTCCCAACTGTACTCCATCATCGCGCGATTGCCCAAGTTACTGCTGGTCACCTCTAAACAATATTGTGGGAGTGCTTTGAATGACTCTCCATGGCTCCCATCTAGCATATCTTCAACCAAGTGTCTAGACCTAATCAGCTGGTGTCGCTTTGGATGAACACCAAAAATTTTAGATAAGTGGCCCATCAACACTTTGTTGGACACTTTTCGATCAGCCTGCAACAATGATATAATCTTCTTAGCTATCCATTTCTTCGGCATCCTCACAAGCCCTTTCTGCCTACATATATGCTCCCTCTAATGACCGAACGTGGAATGTCAAACCATCAAGAATTTTCAAGTTGTGTAGCCTGCATTCACAATTACTGTCTGCACACACAACAATTACTCTATTTTTCTTGCTCTTCACGTGCTTATACAGAAACCCCTCTTGCATGGAGAAGTCAGCCAATAATGCCTTCAGGTCCTTCTGAGTCTGAAACATCATGCCTTCCTCCAACGTAATTTTGTCACCCTTCCCGATGTCAAATTTCTCCTTGTTGATACATTTACTCGTAGGATTTTCCTCTATGTTGCTGTCCAAGAATTCATTGACATCCGGCGCGGTGTCATCACCACCATCCTCATCAAAGTCAATCTCAGACCCTGCCTCCGTGTACCTATGATACCAGTTGCGATCTTGATTTAGCTCCCCTTCCTTATCAGATTCTTGAACATAATCATCATCAGAGCCATCTGACTCCTCCAAGGCTTTACCGGAAGAGTTGCTTGGTCCCTCTCCAACTTGTTTACTAAAAATTTTCACAAATTTGGGCTTCATCGCCTTCTTGCTGCTCTGTGCCCGAGCACCAATGGTAGGAGGATTTACAACCTCATAAAATATATCAAGCATTTTTTCTCCACGGCAAGAGGTAAACATTTTGGTCACATCATCTTCTGATTTGAAGAACACCTTCTAAAATCCGAGGAGACTATAAATGAGCTTCACATCCATAATTTTCCAGGCCTCAAGATCACCCAAAAACTCCTCCGTGAAATTTGATTTCAACACAACAAGGGAGTATCTATCGGGATCGATACCTTCTAAATCCTACCAACAACTACCATAATGAAGGATAATAGAATAGATTAGATCAATTTCATCCTACAACATTGAATTACCACTCCAATATTAGATACTAAAACCAATATTAGATACCAAAAATAAAATGTCCAACGATGAGGTTATAACAACACATAAAATAAGTAATTGGGGTTATATCAAAACATACAAGAAACATTCAAGGTTATCTCAGCACATACAAGAAGCATTCATTCAGGGTTATATTAGCACATCTAATTATTACTTGGGGTTATATCAGCACATATAATGTTTACTTGGGGTTATATCAGCACATATAAACACTAGTTGGGGTTATATCAGCACATATAATCATTAGTTAGGGTTATATAAGAACAAATGTTAGGGTCATATATGCGCATAACTAAAACATGCGACCAATATTTAGGTATACAACAATGAGGCCTATTATCCTAGCTCTACAACATTACAACAACATTGCACATTCTTCATTTTGATATCCCTTAAACATTCCACATTTCCTTATACAACATTACCGAGTACAACCAACTATATTCCTTCTTCTAATTAACCAATAAGGACTAAGCCTCTTACAACATACAAGACAATATCACACTCACACAATATACACAACATCACTTATCCTCCCCTAATATACACAACTATATCACTATATCCCCTCACAATACTCCACAATTTTTTCAACAATATCTCATACACTCCAACAACATTCACAACAACTCAAACACCAAATGTAATCAAAAACCATTTATAGATAACATTCACAACAACATTAACAACAACTTTACACTTCACCATTTTTCATTAACCAATCCAAAGCTATACTAGGAGCTTCAACCAAATCTACAACCCCAAACACCAAAGAAACATAAGAACATTAAACCATTTGTACCATTGCTCGAACAACAAAGAAACATAGCAACCACACACACAACATTAAATATTATCAGTTATCAATCCGGACAATGCACTTTCAAATCAATAAAAATTTGCCAAAACCCCTATATTCTAACCCACATATACTGTTTTTCAACATTCAAATGACGAGAACACGCCTATTATCACATTATCAAATTCATTAATGAAGTTTGTATGTCAAAAATTTTGGAGAAGAGGGTACCATTTCGCAAGGCTTTACTGTAGAGATGATAAGTCCAAGGTTCTGAGGATCCTAAAGCACCGACACCTTGTCGAACTCGTCAGAGCACAACCAAAACTGTCGGAATCCACCACAACGATGCTGGTGAACAGATAATCAGACCCAATGTACAGTAGCGTGCAAAAAAAGAATATTTTTTGAGACTAGGCTTTTCGAACACACAATACGCACCGCCGCCAAGTCAGACTCGCCGGAGCGCAACCAAAGCCGCTGGAATCCACCACAACGATGCCGGTGAACAGAGAATCGGACCCAATGTACAGTAGCGTGCAAAAAAAGATTTTTTGAGAATAGGGTTTTTTAACACACAATACGCAACGCCGCCAAGTCAGACTCGTTAAAGCGCCTCGGATTCTGGCTGAACCGGTTGTTGTGACGCCGGAGAATTGGTGGTTGATCAGTAGCGTGAGGTGAGGGTTCAGTGGAACAAGTGGGGAGAAAACGAGAATGGCTTGGGTTAGGCGGGAATGGAAGAGAAAAGTAGAGTTGAAAAGCCTGGGGGCATTATGGTCTTTATCTATTTTTTAGTTTTTAAATTATTTTTAAGGAGGGAAAAGGTAGACTTTTCCATTGATTCCGGCTTTCAACAACTGGATTGGGTAGAATTGCACTTACATCAACTAGGTAGGGTTATATCTGCACTCTCAGTTATCAAAAGGTTATATTGGCACTTACGTCAATTAGGTAGGGTTATAAAAGCATTTTTTTCTAAATTTTAAATTAATTGGGATTCCATCTTAAAACCAACTCGTACTAAATTGAGGTACTAAATTAATTGGAAGATTCTAGCTGGGTTTATTTCCGGTCAATTTATTTTGGGTTGACTTTATTTTGGGTTGACACATGGGTTTAATGGTTTTGGGCATGGGTCTTATTATGTGTTAGACCTAATTATTAAAGTCATGTCTTAATATTAATTTATCATTACTAAAATGATAAAACATCAAAAAATAATTTAAAACTCTAAGCCATCAAATTAAATAATTATATTAAAATAGGCATCAAACTAAAATAGTTAAACATCGTATAAAAATTACTAAACATCAAATTACAAAATTAAAATATCAAACTAACATTGTAAAACATCTTATTCAAATAAAATGAAAACATACATTCCACTGTTGTAGCATTTGAAAAAACTATTTGAGCGTTCCACTTCTATCCACTAATCTTATTTTTTTTACATGATACTTTACAGATGTAAAATGATACGTACCACTTTACGTATATTACAGATGAACAAGACATAAAACATCATACACTGACAACTCAAAATCGATGGGATTTATTGAATCATTTCTTGCACTACAAATACGTATAAAATTAGCATATAAAAGTTGCAAACTTTAATTTGACATTTTACGTTAACATGTAAAAATGTCAATCACCATAACTATCGAACCATAAAGCATCATTCATTACAGAAGGGTTCAAATGTCCTAAAAATTTGCTAACATAAAAACTGAAAATTTTCAAATTAAGGTAAAAAATCAATAACAATCAAGCGCCTCAACACTAACACTAACAATCAACCATCATAACTGAAAAATCATTGTCAAACAATACATCCTAAACAATCAAATTCTATTTTCCCCCGACTTATTTTCCTTCGTTGCTCGCTTATTCACAGACTTGCTTTCTCTCATGCTGGTTTCGAAGAGGATGTATCTTCTACTCCATCAACGCAACGATCAAAGGTCGATTTCCGGTCCTTTATACAAGGGAACTCCTTCGGGAGCATGATTCCTCATAGCATTTTTTTAATATCTCATCAATGATATCATAGAACTCTGTCTTGGAAAGTATTCCCGTGGAATAATATAAACATCACATACAGTAATTAAAACATCAATATCTGTAATTAAAACATTACAATAGCATAGATAACATCGATGACAACTATATTGAGAAAAATCAAATATAGTATTTAAAACATAAATTTTAAATTTTAAAAACATCAAACAATACACAATAAAATATTAAAAGAACAAAAAATGAACATCAGTTGCATACTTAAATATAAAAATACCACAAGCATAAAACACTAATACTAAAAGGGGTAATATGCAGATATAACACTATATGTTGAGAAAAGTGTAAATATAACCCTCAATTATTTTTTAGTGCAAATGTAACCATATCTAATACACATAAATGAAAATATAACCCTAAAGCCATTATTCCGGCATTGACTGAATGAAAATGACAAAATTGCCCTTCTAACCTAATACAAAATTAAAAAGACATAATTGCCCTTTGCTGCCACCACAACCACTCTTCCACCACCAGCTTCCCACAGCCGCCTCCACTCCTGGCTCAGCCAGCACTGCCACCACATGGCTCAGTAGAACCCAAAACCCACCTCCTAATCCCTCTTTCACCGCCTAAACCCACCACTAGCCCCGCAGAACCCTAGCTATGGAGGAAAAAAACCCAGCTCTGCCACTAGCCCTGCCATCCCACCACCAATCCGCCACCAATCCACCACCACCACAAGTTCACCAATCTGACACCACCAGTTAGGACTCACCGCCCAATCCTCCATCACCGGCAAGGACTCACCATCGATCAAATGGATCAGCTCTGCCAATCAACTCTCCTCCGTCCGACCAGTCCTGCCGCTCACAGTTCATCCAACCCCTAATCGACACCACCTCACCTAGCCCTAGTCTCCCACAAAATTGATGATTAAAGAAGAAAAACATGGCATTTTCAGACGACCATGTATGGAAATAGGAGCTTGTTTCTACTTACCACAAACAGTGCCCTCCGTTCTCCACCGCCGTGCGTCGCTGCTGGCACTATACCCAGCCACACCGCCTCCCACAGACCTAGCCCTGCCACCTCCTATTCCTAAAATTCTACACCTTCTCACCACCGCCAAAGGCTCCGCCAACTCTCTCTGTTCCTCTGCCCGACCAGTCCGACCACCTCCATCATTTCCCACCGCCCCCATCACTATCTTGACGCCGCTTTATCCACCTCCATCATCCCCGCCACTCCTTTCATCATCTCTCCGCCACTCCCTTCATCATCTCTCCACCACTCCCTTCCTACCGTTCGTCGTTCCATCAGTCTAAGGAGGAATAGCCACCCCCGCGGTCTAAGTTTTATGCGAGATGGCTTTTGATGCTATCAAGAAAAAGGGAAAGAGGAAGAAGGTTAGAGGCATAAATGTAATGCATTTTTTTTGGTTTTTTTCTTAGGGGTAAAATAGAATTTTCACTCCTTCCGGCCTGAATTTGACAAAAAGGTTATATTTTCTCATAACTTAAATAGGTAGGGTCATATTTGCACTTTCAATTAGCGCAAGGTTATATATGCACTTTTGTCAAATATATAGAGTTATATCTGCACTTTTCTCAATGCATAAATCGCTTCTATGTACGTACCAACTTAGTTATAACTGAGCATGTATGGTTACCGGTTCACTGAATCACAACAGTTTTTCGAAACCACGAATACCTGAAAAATAACGCCACCGCTTACCAACGAACTGTGAAAATTGCTAAAGATAGCCCTCGCCAGGCCATTTTTTACTGGACCACGATCCAAATAGGGGAGGGCGATAATCAGACAACGATCACGCGATCAAAAACCAATAAATAAAGACAAGATACACCAGAAGAATTAAGTGACATTTTACTCTTAAAATATACTTTCGCTGTCCCATTTTAATCTGCACGCTTTAACTTTTGACAGTTGATTTGAAAAATATTCCATCCTTAATACCTTTGATTAAGGATAATTAAAACTTGAGAAAAGTTGATATTTTGAAAATATATGTTATAACGAATCTAACAAGGTATCACACAACAGTATTTGTATTAGTATGCTAATTCAATTTTGTGCCCAAAGTTATCAAATTTGGACTAAATGAATAGTGCAATTGCAGCTTGAAATGAGATGGAGGGAGTACAAATTTTCAGGCCATACTGACTTGAGCGTCAGCGCTCCATCCTCAGGACCAATCCAGGGATATTTGCAAGTACTCGAAGAGGCTAGGACTTGCCATGAGCTAATTTTGAGAACTATCATCACTCAGAAAGAGTTTGCCTCATCAGTGGCGCTGTTTGTAGGGACATGTTTTTCTTTCTAACTTTTTGTAGTTCCTGGTGTTAGAATAAAGCAAGTTGATGATTAGATAAGATTTTATTCTTGATGACTAGGCTAGAGTTATGTTTTGACTAGTCTACTTGGTACTTTATTTATACTCTACTTAATTAATCAGAATCATTATGGGAAATCACTTTCTCATGGTATCAGAGCAAGTTCTTATCCTCAACCCTAAAACCTTTTTTTTCCTTTCTGCCGCCTCCCCCTCTTCTTTCCGACCGAAGGAACCGGCCAACTTTCGACCAACTTTCGGCTGTCTTCGGCATCTTCTTGATACATCTGGCGTCCTCTCCTCCTACAGATCTCCAATTTTGGAAACTCTGGTGTTCGATTCATCCCTAAAGCAACGGAGTTTCCTCCCCAAATTGGCCTTCTCAGGCATATTGCTCGTCGTCGGTAATAACTTTCCAGCAGCATTCCTGTACGAGCAGTCGGACGTCGATGTTCATCTCCTCCAGGCTTGGCTTTCATCTCTGATGGAGGTTCTCTTCTTCGTTGTGACCAGTGACTTCACACATCGGCTATCTCTATTTCCTGGGGACTATTCTCTTCATTGGTGTTGCCTTCAGGTCTCCAGTGGCGGCTGTCTCCAGTTTGGCGTTCCTAGTTTAGGCAGACCACTCACCAGGACGTCTGATCCACACGTGGACATCTCTTCAGCACGTGTGTCCAGCGCGTGATTACATGCGCCTACTGGAGTTCAAGCGCCTGAACCCACTCGCGCATGCCCTCCACGAGCCAGCAACCTTCCATTTGGTCAGTGCCTGGTGCGCCATTTTATTTCAGCCTCACCACTTTACCACTTTGCAGTATGGCCCCTTTTGTTGGTATCTCAGAATTTAGGCATTCTGGCCATCGGTGGATTGTAGATTCTGGCGCTACAAAGCACATGACATCATCTCCCGCTGTTGTTGATTGTGTGAGACCTTGCCATGGCTATTCTCATGTCTATGTTGGAAATGGTTCCAAACTCCCTGTTACTCATGTTGGTGAATCTCAGATTTCTAAGTCTTTGCCTATATATGATGTGCTTATTGTGCCTGATATCACTAAAAATTTGCTTTTATTAGCAAATTAACTCGAGATTTAAATGTTGTTGTCTACCTTGATGATCGTTCTTTTATTATTCAGCATAAAATCACTAGGGAAACCTTAGGTCACGGTCATCTTAAAGATAGTCTTTATGTCTTAAAGTATGGTGCATCTGTTTTAATCTCTACTGTGGAGTCAAATAAGTCGTGTGCGTCCTTTGAAATCTGGCATGCTAGACTTGGTTATTTCCCGCATTCCGTTATATCTGGTTTGCATACTTGTGGATCCTTAGCTGTCTGGTCGATTTTGCCTAAACTAAAAATTTGTGAAGCGTGTGAAAAAGCTAAAGGGAAACATTTATCTTTTCATAAAAATGATAAACGTGCTGCTAGGGTACTTGATATAGTTCATTGTGATTTATGGGGGCCCTCTCCTATCATATCTGCTGAAGGTTTCTCCTACTATGCCATTTTCCTTGATAATCATTCCCGACTCTCGTGGTTTTACTCACTTCATCGTAAATCTAATTTTTGGGATGTCTATCGCCAGTTTGAAGCTTTCGTGGAGAACTAGTTTTCTTCCACCATTAAAGTGTTTCAGAGTGATGGGGGACTGAGTTTGTAAATGGTCATTTTCGCTCTCACTTTCAGAAAAAAAGGCATTCACCATCAGATTTCTTTTCCGTATACTCCTGAGCAGAACGGTCGGGCTGAGCACAAGCACAGCCACATTACTGAGATGGGCTTATCTATGTTGTACCACTCTCATGTTCCTCTCTCCCACTAGCCACACACATTTGCTGCAGCTGCTTATATTATAAATCGGTTGCCCACTCTGGTTCTTGGCGGACGATCACTATTTGAAGTTGTTAATGGCTGGGTTCCTATATACACGAGCTTTCATGTATTTGGTTATCGTGTGTACTCTTATCTTTGTCCTTATACAGCTCACAAACTTGCTCCTCGCAGTTTGCCCTGTATCTTTATTGGGTACGACTCCCAGCACAAGGGCTATCGATGTTTGGATCCCACGTCTGGAAAGATATATGTCACCAGACATGCTCAATTTGATGATACTTTCTTTCCTTTTGCCGATGGTTCTACTTTAGTATCTCCGTTCTCTCTGGATGTCTCTACTTTTTTGGATCCAGCTGAAACATCACCTGATACTCCTACTTCTTCCACGATGGCATCTCCTCCTGCTTGGTCTGCCACTTTGGTTGCCAGCCCTCCTGGTTCATCGATGCTGTCGTCTTCACCGACTACAATACCATGTTTTGACTGCTCTGACGATTCAGACCATCCAGTGGCCGCTCAGACTCATCCTGCTCCGACCATCCTGCCATCGACCAGCTCACCTGGTCCACCAATCAGCCCATCCAATTCTCTGGCCACTTCACCGGCCACCTCACTGGCCCTTTCATTGGCCACCTCACTGGCCCGTTCATCGGCCACCTCACCGGCTCCTTTGCTAGTCACCTCACTAGCCCTTTTGCTTGTTGCGACTGCTCCTTCAATCTCTCCACCTCCACTTTGCACTCATCGTATGGCTACTCATCAGAGACTAGAGCTATTCAGCGGAGAGATTATTCTGATATCATTGCTCATGGTCTTACTGCTACTTTACTTGCTCAGTCATAGCCCACAGATTACCACATTGCTCTTCAGGATCCGGCTTAGGTTTTGGCTATGGATGACGAGATGGTAGCTCTTCGTGGACAGCACACTTGGGATTTGGTGCTTCACCCATCGGACGTTAATATTGTTGGCTCCAAATAGGTTTACAGACTGAAGTATAGACCAGATGGCACTATTGAGCGTCATAAAGCTAGGCTTGTGGCATAGGATTTCTCACAAATTACAGGTTTTGACTTTGACCACACTTTCAGTCCAGTGGTCAAACCCTCCACTATTCGGACATTCCTCGCCATAGCTACCATGCGTTCCTGGCCACTTCATCAGTTGGATGTCAAGAACGCTTTCCTTAATGGTGTTCTTGATGTTTCGGTCTATATGAAGCAGCCTGGTGGTTATCACGATTCTGCTCATCCAGACTATGTTTGTTACTTGCAGAAGGCCATTTATGGTCTTAAGCAGGCTTCTCGGGCTTAGAGGTTATATGACACAACTTGGTTTTTAGTGCAGCTCGGTCGACACTTCTTTATTTGTTCTTTCACGAGGGTCATCGTTATTGTATCTAATCGTGCATGTGGATGATATCATTCTTACAGGCAACGACTCGACTCTTCTTTGTCAGTTCATTGATCGGACACATAAAGAGTTTGCGATCAAGGATCTTGGTGCTCTCCATTACTTTCTTGGTCTTGAAGTTTCGCCTACCTCCTCAAGGTTACTTCTTGGCCAAGCAAAGTATGCTCGGGATGTTTTGACTCAGGCTGGTATGTCTGACGTGGCCCCTGTTTCTATATCATTTGTTGCCGGTTCTCACCTTCACAGCTCTACCATTCCTTCATTCCAGGATCCTAGACTTTATCGTTCCCTTGTTGGTGCCCTCCAATATCTCACCATCACTCATCTGAATTTGGCCTTCTCGGTCAACACAGTGAGCTAGTATCTTCGGGATCCCAGAGTTAACCATTTCACTGTAGTGACACGAATTTTGCGGTATGTTCATGGCACCCTTCATTTTGGTTTTAGCTTTCATTCTGCTAGTACTCCTGAGGTTATAGGGTACTCTGATGTTAACTGGGCCTGCTGTCTGGAGACTCGACGGTCCACTTATGGTTATGCAGTTTATCTTGGTGGGAATCTAGTTTCTTGGAGTGCCAAGAAACAACCCATTATTTCTCGCTCCAGTACTGAGTCTGAATATCGTGTTCTTACCAACACTGCTCAAAGGTAGTTTGGCTCACTCATTTGCTTCGTGATCTTAGTGTTCCGCTTTTTGGTGCTCCATTGCTGTTATGCGACAACAGCAGTGCTATTTTTAGCTCAGAATCCGGTGGCGCACAAGCGGACGAGGCACATCGACATTGCCTATCATTTTGTTTGTGAGTTGGTGACATCTGGCAAACAGCGCATTGCTCATATCCCGACTTCTCTTCTAATTGCGGACATCTTCACCAAAGGACTCTCTCGTCCGCTATTTGAATTCTCCAGGTCCAAGCTGTGCATCGATGAGCATCCGACGCTTCGATTGAGGGAGGGTGTTAGAATAAAGCAAGTTGATGATTAGATAGATTTTATTCTTGATGACTAGGCTAGAGTTGTGTTTAGACTAGTCTACTTGGTACTCTATTTATACTCTTCTTAATTAATCCAAATTATTATGGATAATTACTCTCTAATTTGGAATATGCCGGGGCCTGGACCAGATCTACCACTCACATAGTAGATACGTAGAGAAAACAGACGATGTTCGCATTCAGAGGAGCGACTAAGTGGAGGTCTAATACAACCACACCAAGAGAACCCAGCAACGGTACGTTTGCCCATGCATAAGTTATCCCCACTAAGGGCAACCAACAACAAAGGTACGTCCCGTGTTACAATTAGTTCTTTATGAAAAGCAAGCATGTGATATTATAAAAGGAAATGTATACAAAGGCCAATACTATACAGGTCTCTTAGCTACAAAAATATATGAACTGGGATTGAGTAAGTGAAAGACTAAGTCAGTAAAATAAGAGCAATCATAATCTAATCAAACGAGATCCCTAAACGATAGAAGCTAGAAGTTTGAGTTACATAACACCTACACAAACAATAAAATATGCCTATAGGAATAGATCAACGATATGTTATCACTTAAAAGGTCACAGTTCGCACGATATACTTTGAACCCCGGCCAAGATTAGTTTCCTACCAAGCCTAGTCATGCCATAGCCCTGAGAGGGGTTTTGTTAACCACATAGCTTTCTAACTACAAAAAAGGAATTATAGGCCCACCCCTAAAAGATAACCCTAGAAAATTCAATAAAAGATAAGTTACAGTAGTGTCGCTTGAATGCAATGCCCATAAAGAAAATGAGAAAAATCATAACATAGATTGTGGTTGGTTGTAATGTTCTTTGTGTTAAACTATATATTATTCCTAATTGGCATCATATCTTTGAGTTAAAGCAATTGTTCTTAATTGGCATCATATTTTAAGATTGAATATTATTCCCGTGGTTGAAATTTGGTGACCTTATTGTGGGTTATCTCGCCAAAATAAGAAAGGAATGTTTTATTTGGGATCATTTGAATTGTTACCCATATAAAAGAGGGAGGAAATCAAATAAAATATAACTTGTTCCACAACGACTAATTAATTCCGTATAAAAGGAGGAAATTGAATAAAATATAATTTATTCTACAATTACTAATTAATTAATTACATCTTAATCAATGATAATATTTTGAAAAATCGTCTTAATCAGATACATTGATCAGCCAATATCAATACTCATATATAATTAAGTAATTCTGCCCTCAATGCTTGTTCTATATATTTCAACCCCTGTGTTTTGGACTTTTCATACACAGGAGATACGATAGAAAAGAAGATATCCACTGTGAGAATGTATAACTAATTGGGAAAGATGGTGCTATAATTCAAATCTAATTTATAAGACAAATTATGTGTGAGACGGTCTCGTAGCGACACCAGAAATCAAATTCTTAATAATGTAGTATGGGGTTTCTAATTAATATTTTTAAAAGTCTAGGGGTTGGATGTGAAATTTCACTATTTTACATTTAAATCAATGTATAAATATCAAACTTTCCTCATTATTCTCTCATATTTTTTCAAATTTTCTCTCTCCTCTCCTTTCCTCTCTCATGTGCCTAAAACTTTAATATTTTCTCTCCTCTCCAACTCAAATCTCCTTCTTCTCTCTCTATTCCTTTTCTCTTCCATCTTCTTCAATTCCATCTCATTTTCTTCCATTCAACCGCTCATCATCTCCATTTTCCCCTCTTTCATGCACGTAAAGATTCGTCACGATTTTTGAAGTTTTTCGGCGATTTTTTCGGCTGCCGAACACAATAGAGTTTCGTTTTATGTTAATCTTTGAATGTAATGTTTTTACTCAAAGTTTTTATGCATATTTTATTTTTTTATATTTGTTTGCTTTTTTTGTTCATGTGATTTTCTAGGGTTTATGTTGTTCACTGTGTTAATATTTGGGAATTTCTCTATTTTTTTGTTTTGTGAGTTATTCTTACGGATTTTTGCTAATATTTGTGTTGCTGCTACCATTTGTTATATTTCTAAGGAGATTTTCATCACTCTTGCTGCAATCGAGAAGGAAGAATCGTTTGTAGGTTTACTAAATTTTTTGTTGTGATGTTTTAGGTATAGGTATTGATGTTTTTCTCGTTTCAGTGTGATGTTTCAGGATTTAAGTACTGTTATCAATGTTGTTGTGATACTTTAATTTCAGCGTGTGATACTTGTGGTGTTTTCATACTTAAATGTGCAATTGATGTTCAGTTTTGATTGTGTGTGATATCTTAGGCTTTTGTTATGATTTGTGCTAATTTTTTTGTTGTTGTTGATGTTCCTTAGATGTCTAAGAATGCTTGCCACTATTGCTGCAATCGAGAAGGAAAGATGATTTGTAAATTTTGTTATTTTGCAGATGTGTTTTTTTAAATAATGTTGTTGATCCTTTCAAGTTTTACGTTTGATCTTTCATGTTCAGGTTTTAAGTATTGTTTATCTGTATTAGTGTGATGATTTAATATCAGTATTTGATGCTTGTAGTGTTTTAAGTGTGCAATTGATGTTCTGTTGCTTTGATTGTGTGTGTGTGATATCTTAGGGTTTTGTTATGACTTGTGCTCATTTTTGTGTTGTTGTTTCTTAGGTGTAAAAGAATGAATGCCCATTGCTGCTGCAATTGGGAAGGAAAAAAGGATTTGTAAATTTTGTCATTTTGCAAACTTGACTTTTAAATATTGTTGTTGATCTTTCAGGTTTCATGTTTGATCATTAATTTTTAGGTTTTAAGTACTGTTATATGTGTTGGTGTGATGATTTAATATCAGTATTTGATGCTCATGGTGTTTTAAGTGTGCAATTGATGTTTCAATTTTGCTGTTTTGATTGTGTGTGTGATATCTTAGGGTTTTGTTACTATTTGTGCTGATTTTTGTGTTGTTTTCATTGTTTCTTAGATGTCTAAGAGCACTTGCCCACTGTTGCTGCATTCGAGAATGAAGTAGGAGTTGTAAGTTTTCTTTTTTTTTAGTTGTGATGTTTTAGCTACTGTTGTTGATATTTCAGGTTCTATCTTTTGAGTTTTCATGTTTAAGCTCTAAGTATTGGTATGTGTGTTGGTGTAATTTTTTTTTCATTTGAGAAAAGTACTTTTATAGCCCTATCTAATTCACATAAGTGCTAATATAACCCTTCGATAACTGAAAGCGCAAATATAACCTTAGATAGTTAGTGTAAGTGCAAATTTACCCATTCCAGCATATTTAGACTCGAAATGGGTGAAAAGTCAATTTTACCCCTATGAAAAAAAGAAAAAATTAAAGAAAAAACTGAACTTACTATTTTGACCCTAATATCACTCAACCCAAATTGCATCCTTTTCTTTATTCATCTAACGGCGGTGCCTAATTTGACCAAACTTGTTCTTCTTTATTATTTCACCTAACTGTTATACTGATTCTTCTTCTTGGGGCTCTTCTGGTCACGGCTCCATTAGCAGCAGATCTGCGGCGGCACAACGAGAGGCACGACCAGAGGCATCTTCTTCTCTCTTCTCTTTTGCTGCTTCTTCCCTCTGCTCACCAATTCTCCACCGTCATACAATATTTCCCTCTCCCAATTCCATCGCAAAATGAAACTTGCCGGATTTTTTGAACTTCCCGACCTGGGTCCCGAGCGCCACCAGGTTGTAATGGCGGGCGTTGGTGCCGCGCTTCACCAGTGCCTCTGAGACGTAGTAGACGTGGTTGCGCCGAAGACGGAAGCAGTAGCGGGTCGGTTCCGGGTCGGGTCCCTCGTGGGAGGGGTTCTCGATGATGTTCTTGAGGCTGTTTCCGACAAACTTGAAGAGCTTCTCGAAGACTTGGGTGATTTCTTCTCGTTGAGAGCTCTCATTTCTGGAGATTTGGGGTTGAAGAAGGGGATTAATCGGTGGTAGAAGAGGTTGTGTGTGGTGGTTCTACGGTGTGTGGTGGTTCTACGGTGGTGTGGTGATGGCTGGGATGGTGGTGGTGGTGGGGCGGCGGTAAGCTGCTGGTGGTGGTGGTTTCCTGAGGGTAAATTTGTCCACACATTTTTAGATTTTAGATTTTAAGCACAAGGGAATTTTAGTCATTTCATGTGTAATCAACATCGATTAATGTCAAAAATGATGTCTTAGGGTTATATTTGCCCTTTCGTCAACTAATTAGTGTTATTTTTGCACTAAAACTTATATAAGGGTTATATTAACACTTACTCAAGTAGATAGAATTATATTGATATATATCCCTTATACATTTTGTCATAATTCGTAAATGGGTGAGCAACACTCATGGGTGTACCCAGTTGGTTGGGACGCATGTAATTCAAGGGAAAACCCCGGGTTCGAGGCTCGCAAGCCACCGTGTGGGATGACCTTATTCAAAGCGTGTCCTTCACGGGCTACGTGGCGGGTGGGCTCCTTGTGGGTGGTGAGTACGGTCCCATATACGGGTCCTGGTGGCTGGTTATTGTGACTAACCCCCTGACCGGGCCTGTGGTATCGAGTGGTGGGGACGACCCAGGGCTAGCCGTAATAGCCTTTCATAAATGGGTGAACAGTTCTGCAGTGACTATCGTGCTGTTAATTCAAGACGTCTTGAAATGGACAAATAGTAGAAAAAGACATAATTTGTATACGACAGAGGAAGAGTCCAGCAACCTATAAGCGGTGGTGACAAATTGACTGTGGCAAATAATTTATTGCTACCGGATATTATATTTCATCTTTGATTATGATTTAGAAAAAAAATGCATCTTTAACCTTATGGTTTTGGATGAAATGGTAGAAATGACCTTGTAAAATTTAAAAGAGCAAAAATAATCCTTGACTTTGTTGACCTAAACGTTAACAGCCAAATTGCTAGAAATTGGTGAAATACCATAATACCCCTGAGTTGAAAAACTAAAAGATAAATAAAGATCAGAAATGACCACCTTACCCCCACTCCCAACTCTCCGCTCCCATTTCTTTCCTCACCTCATCTCCGCTTAACACCATCACCGATGATGCCATTTTATTTCACCGTTGCTCAACCAACGGCAACTGATAACCCCTCCTCATTTAAACTGCCACCAACCTTCTCATCACTGGCACCGGCGTCAGCTTCATTTCCTCTTTCGCTCAGTTTGCAATTTGAGTGAATTTGAGCGAAGGTAAAGGAAAACAAGTCAGGGTTATACATGTGAAATCGAAATCGGAAGCGGAGGCGGGAGATTTGAGCGGCGGGGGAGGGGATGGAGGGTGATGGGGTGTTGAGGGAACTTGATTGGATGGTGACCCTAGCGAGGAATTTGAGCGGTGGGGGAGGGGATGGAGTGACGATGGTGTGTTTTTCGAGGGGATTTGAGTGGACGACGATAGAGGGGGATTTAAGCGGACGACAGTAGTAGCAGCAATGGAGCAGACGGGGGCGAGGGATTTGAGTGGACAACGATAGTTGTAGTGGAGGAGTGGTGGGAATGGGGGCGGGGGCTGAGCGGGGCGAGGGGGGAGGAACAGGTGGTGCTGGGAGAGGTAGTGGCTAGGGTTTTAGGGCGGCGGGGATGGGTTCAGGGTGGTGGAGGTGGTGGTGGTGAGGGCAAGTGGCGGCATATCAACGACAGTTGGTGCCCAAAGGTCCGGCAGCGGAGCAAAGAGGTCCCGTAGTGGAGCGGCGGAGCAGTGGCAGATGTGTGTTTGATTAGGGTTTTTATTAAGAGGCAAAGCACGAGGGGTATAATTGTTATGAAAAAGTCTGTTTTCATCCCAGGGGTATTTATGTCCTTTTGTTATTGGTCAACGCTTGATTTACATCGGTCAAAGCCAGAAATCTGCCAAATGGGTAAAACTACACATTTTAACTAAAAGATAGAATTACTTCTGCACTTTTAAATTTTACAAGGTCATTCCTGCACTTTTAAATTTTACAAGGTCATTCCTACACTTTCTCAATTTAATAGAATTATTTTTGCAACTTTACCCACCCACATTTTACGACACTCCATTTGTTCCATAATAATACTTCCATTTTCTAATGACATAATTTGTAATTCATCATTACATTTAGGAATGGATTTAAGGGAGCTGGTGAAGGGTCTAACTTAATAATCGGAATGGGCGTATTTTGGTGGAGCTTTGCCACGCATTGGTTCTAATAGAATGGGTACGGAGGTAGTTAATTTTGATGGGTGTGACTAGTATGAATAATTGGATATTAAAATGATATTAATTTACTCTCATCTCATCCCACTAAATATGCTATAAAATCGTTCAAATTTTTTATCGATTGGTCAAAATTAATAATAAAAATAATCATCCTTATACTGGTTGGATCAGATTAACCTTTTTTAAAACATACAATATAAATAGTAAAATTGTATATAAAAACTAAATATGGATTTGACTTAGAAAGATCAGGGAGCAATAAACTTGTAGTCATAAATTATTGGAGTGAAAGGGTTTTTCCTAAATTTATTTTTAAATTGTTCAAAAGTAAACTTTTACATGAGGAAAAGTGTTGGAAAAGACCGTGTTTCCATAAATTTATAGAAAAATGAGATTTAATTAGAATAATATAAATGTAAAAGGTTTACAATATTAAAATTTTATTATGCAACGTATAGTAATTATAAGTTTATGATCCAACTAATGCAACCTGAAAATTTTATTTTTATTTTAAAATTTATAATTTAAACCTTTGTTTATGAAAATATCATCTTTCAATAGACGAGCTCTTTACATTTAAAAAAACTAAAAATATATAATTGTCTTTATCAGTCTTGTGCGTGCACATATTCCCCACCCATAACCCTACTTCTAACTAAAATGGGATAACAAAAGACGGTACGTTAATGCTGCATCTACATATATTGTCGGGATCTTCAGTGCAGATATGCATAATTTAGTGTTCACAATTAATTACCATTTTAAAATTTTCAAAGTTACTAAAAACCATGCGAATGCGATCGATGTTAATATATGGGCACTAAAAAAAGTAAAAAGTGAAAATGCATATATAGAGAGAGAGAGGTGGGATCACGTGAGACAACTGAGACAATCAAGTTATATGAGACAAAATCTACACCATCAAAATAGAGGTTTGAACCGCTGAGATTGAAAGTCTAAAAAATGAAGCTTTATTATTAATAATATACCTTTGAGAGGTAAACCCGTGACTACTTGGAGTTTGAATCAAATAAGTAAGCAGTTGTGGTACAGAAACAAAGTTTGTGGCGTTTATATTGAAACAAAGAAATCGTTCCTCTTCATCAAAGAAGCCAAACGTGGTTGATGCTGGTTCTATTTTGGTCTTATAATTATGTAGGTGCTTTCTTTATAAATTAGATAGACTACAAAACAACTTGAAATTAATTAATATAGATTTACGGTGCTTAAATTACATTTGTAGGTGTTTCAACCACACCTTAGGAGTGCTTCGAGTGTAACATGTAAATGCTTTCTTGATAACTTGGACCAGCTACAAAAATAACTTGGAATTAGTTCAGGTTTGTGTGCTTAAAGTAAAAGTTGTATGGTTTTTTACCACAACTCGCAAATGCTTCAAATACTGCTTATAAGGACTTCAAATAGGTGATTTTATTATAACTTAGATATGCTACAAGCTCAACTTGAAAAAAAATATAACTTCAAGGTTCTCAAAGTACAACTTGCAAGTGCTTCAACTACTATTTATTAGTGCTTCAAATGTAGCATGTAAGTGCTTACTTACCTCGAAAACAAATTGAAATATGTATAACTTCAAGGTGCTCAAACTACAACTCGTAAGCTGCTTATAAGTGCTTCAAATGTAGCATGTAGGTGCTTCTTTTATAACTTGAACTTACTATGAAAACAACTTGAAAAAAAATATATAACTTCAAGGTTCTCAAACTACAACTCATAAGTGCTTCAACTACTTCTTATAAGTGCTTCAAATGTAGCATGTAGGTGCTTTTATTATAGCTTGGACTTGCTACAAAAACAACCTGAAATATATACAACTTCAATGTGCTCAAACTACAACTTGTAAGTGCTTCAACTACTTCTTATAAGTGCTTCAGCTACTTCTTATAAGTGCTTCAAATGTAGCATGTATGTGCTTCTTTTATAACTTGGACTTACTACGAAAACAACTTGAAATAAATATAACTTCAAGGTGCTTCTACTGCTTATAAGTGCTTCAAATGTATCATGGAGGTGCTTGAACTTACTACGAAAACAACTTGAAATAGATATAACTTCATGGTGTTCAAACTACAACTCGTAAGTGCTTCAACTACTGCTTGTAAGTGCTTCAAATGTAGCATGGTGGTGCTTCTTTTATAACTTCGCCTTATACGAAACAATTTGAAATAAATATAACTTCAAGATGCTCAAACTACAACTCGTAAGTGTTTCAACCACACGTTATAATTTTTTCAAGTGTAGATTATAGATTCTACCTTCATAAGCTTAACATGGTACGAATGCAGTTCGAATTAAATATATAACTTCAAGGTGTGTAAATAACAAAAATTGTAGGTGGTTAATTACAATTCATAAGTGCTTCAAATATAGTGTATAGGTGCTTCCCACAAATTAATCATTTAAAAAATATAATTAATAAAATTACACTTCTTTATTTTAAAACATTACAATTGCCTAAAATATAAAAATATAAGTAGGAGTACCATATTTTGAATAATTTTTGGAAACGTATACATTATTTTATTTTAAATATCACATGAATGTTCAAGATACAAAAATAAACTGCAATAATTTTTATATTGCAATTTTCAAAAATATCCTACACCTACGGGTGAATGTGCATTATAATGATATAAGAGCATCTCTAATGCAAGTATCGATGTGATAAAAGTCACTAGCTACATCTTCATAATAGATCCTAAATTTAAAAAAATCATCTCCAATGGAAGAGTCGTTTAGGACCTTCACTCTGATGTGACTAAAATTCCAACTGAGCCATTCAAATATACCTTCTGTTAACAGATGTTGATATTGAGGCTGTCAGTATGCCTAATTAGTATATTTACCAAAAATAAGTCAAATTCATTGTATTCGTAAATATTTAACCATTCTAAATTCAAATAATCTGTTTTGTTGGGTATATATTTGTAGAGTAAATTAATTCGACTATACATTCACATATTTTCTTCTTCTTCTTCTTCTTCTTTTTTTTAAGATGAAGCCATGGCTTAGTTGAGATATACAAGAGTGAGCCATAAGCTCTTGAAGCAACTATTGTTGCTTCCAAAATAATGTAGGGTAAGTAGTTAATATTTAGAGGATTACAAAAACTATTAGTCTATTGGAGAAGATCTTCGGACTTTTTAGTGAATCGTAATAACGAAACACAAGGCAGTCAAAAGCACTCCAAATAGACTAAAGAGCTTATCCTCTACTAGTAGAAAAAGCCATCAGTATACAGCAAATGATCCAGCAAGTGAAGCCATCAGCAAGTGAAGTCCTTCGATCCGTATGCCATCCAGTGCATTGTACACAGCAGTTTGATGCAGTTTCAACCTACGAATCACATATTTTCTTCGATTATATTACATTATAATATATTTTTATTAATAAAAGAAATAAAAATTTAAACACAATTATAAAAAATAAAGAATTGAAGATAATTTTTTAACGTATATATATTTTTGAAATATAAATTACTGTGTAAATTTACATGTATTATTTTTAAATTTGTTAATATAGTTACAAAATTTAAAATAAAATTAGTGTATTCTATCATCAAATTTATTTTTTTTAATGAAAACACCCGAGGGTGGGGGAATATATATAAAGGTTCCCCAAGCCTTAGACGTAGAAACAATATGATTTACATAGTGAGTAGCTTGTTTCTAAATAGCGTTGAAGCAACATAGTTGCCTCCAAAAGTCCTACGTAACTAAAACTAAGATGAGTAACAACTATCTAAAACAAGTAAAGATAGTTATTGAAGTTGCGATTCCAAAAGAAAGAATCTCCACCCCTTGCGTTAATTCTTTCCTTTGGCCAGGCAACTCCAATCCAAAATTGAGAGCTTAATCTAAAGAGCTCCATTCCAAATGATAAGGCCAGTTGAAGTAAACCTTGTAACATCTTCAGATATAATACCTTGAAGAAGACTAAGTTAGAAGTCCATGAATATTCTTCTAAGATCATCTTCAGTTCTTTATCTCCTCTAGAGCACAAGAGTTGAGGAGTACTTTCCAAATGGTATCAAAGAGCAGGGCAGTGGTTTAGTCATCACTGCTAGTGAAACTGAGCAACACCAGCAGATGATGGATTCTTTAGGTTTTTCTTTGGACAGCATCGAAATCAGCAGCTGATCCAGTATAACTAAAGTGCTTGATGTGCAGTAGAACTTCAAAAACCTGCAGAAAATTGACCACATTATTAGCAGTATCTGTTCTAACCATTTGCGCTTTTAAGTACTCGAATGTGTGGTGTGTATTTTTTTGTCCAAGGAAATAAGGCCTCTGATATACAAGGGGATGTTAGTTAGGTGAAGGCATTGATTTAGATCAGAATGGTACTTGGCTATAGCATTAGCCACAGAATTACATTCTCTAAATACGTGTTTAAGTTCAGCATTGCCAAGAAGAGACCTAACATTAAAAGCCAATCCAAAAACATGCCAATGTGCAGAATAAGGGTCCATAATCATCTGAACCGCCAGTTTAGAATCAGTTTCAATTATAAAAGTATGATCTAGACCAGAGAATATTTGGCATGCATGTACAATTGCTTTGATTTCATCAAATTTAAGTTTAATATAAAGTGGATGAAAAAATACTACAATATTTTAATGATAACTTAAAATATTAAAATATTTTGATACGTCTCATTGAAGTTTGATTTACGATACTTGCTTTGAGATCAAAACTTTAACAATCCTTGTCATCAGTATTATTATATTTACGCCACAGTAAAGCCATATAAAAATCTGCCAAGTATCTCTTAATTTGATCGGTGATGCTCTTAGCATTGAAGATGCTCTAAAAGGAAAATTGCAAACTGTCTTAGGGAGTTTTGTGCGTACGTGGATTTATGGAAGAGTAGTGGCAAATGTGGGTAATAATATCCTACGCTTGAACAACGCCATGACAATCAGAATCAATGGTTTAGATTTAGTCTCATATAACATGGTGGTCTCACATAAATATGATGTCTCACATATAAGGGTGTGTAACATATAACATGGTGGTCTCACATAAATATGATGTCTCGCATATAAGGGTGTGTAATAACAAACCTTTTACCTTTTACCTTTTACCTTTTACCTTTTACCTTTTACCTTTTACCTTTTACCTTTACCTTTTACCTTTTACCTTTTACCTTTTACCTTTTACCTTTTACCTTTACCTTTTACCTTTTACCTTTTACCTTTTACCTTTTACCTTTTACGTTTTACGTTTTACGTTTTACCTTTTATGTGTGTGTAATTGATCTCACATCATTAGAATGTCTCACCTATAAGAGTGTGTAGTAGCAAACCTTTTACATTTTACCTTTTACCCTTATATGTGTGTAATTTTCATGTATAATGGTTTTTACTTAACTCTTCATTTTTTCTTCACATTTTTCTTGTTAAATCGTCTATTCTCGCCACTCTGATTTTCCCATTACATCTACTACACAAAAGAAATGTTAATCTTGACATCTAAGGATATTCCATTTGTTTGACTTTAGAGGAATAGTTAATAATATCCCGCCATTAATTCACAGAAGTTATAAATAATTTGTTTGTGATCATATGATTGGTTTAATTAAATTAATTGGCCACAAATAAACTAATTACCAGTAATTATCAAAGTTTTTTTAGGAGAATTATCAAAGTTTAAGATAAGAGCCCATCAAATTATGTACTCCCTTTGTTCCAACCTAATCTTTACGGAATCTTTTTCACGATTTTTAAGAAACATACATTGCAAGAGACATCACCTACTACCTCAATTTTTCAGCGCTTTTTACCTCTGTTTTCAGCCCTAAAAATCGAGGTAAATGTGGGTGAAGTAAAAAGTACATTTTAACTCAGTCTCGTGCGACGTCGCACGCCTATCGGTCTTACCGAAACCGCTATCAACACCGGTGTGATATCGCACAAAAAAACTGAGGTAAAGAGTTTATGAACAACAATGCTTGCAATGTCACACCACCTGTCGATCTTACCAAAGTCGCTACTGACAGCGATGCAACGTTGCACGTTTTATTTTGAAAATTAAAAAAATCTACCGAAAGCAGAACCAATGTCGGTCATGCTTTCGATAGTTAATATTAGAATTTAATATTAAATTTCATTAACCAGATTCAACAACCAGATTACAAATAATGGTCAGTAATTAAATAATTAACAAAAACCCTAAAACTCTAAAATAATTTTAAGAAAAAACCCTAAAATTCTTTAAAACATAATCTGAGATCTGAGCTCAGTGGGGGTTTGAGCTCGGTGGCGTGGTATGGCGGAGATCTACGCTCAGCGGCGGTCTGAGTCGACGACGGGCAGAGGTCTGAGCTTGGGTGGCGTGGCGTGGCAGAGATCTAAGCTTAGCGGCGGTCTGAGTCGACGACAAGAGGAGCTCAACGTCGGGCGGAGGTCTGAGCTTGGGCGGAGGCCGAAGGCGTGGCGGATCTTGATGGCGCGACTGGAGCGGTGGCATCGATGGAGGAGTGGTGTGGCATGGCGCCAGAGTGACAGCATGGCGTTGAAGCGGCGGAGTGGGGCTAGAGCGTCGGGTGGCATCGCTGGAGAAGAGATGATAGAGGCTAGACCGGCCGGAGAGGATGCGTGAGATGATGGAGAAGCCACGTGTGACACTGTAGAAGACGCGAATCTGGCACACCGGAGAAGATGCAGGCGGAGCAGCGACGGTCAACGGCGGGACTGTGGCGGTCAATGGTGGTAAATGTAGGAGGAGAAGGCTGGTGGGAGTTAAATGAGTGAGATGCTTGTGTTATGTTAAAGGAGAATGAGAAGACTTCTTATAATTATATACTAGGATTTAGGTTATTAATTTTTGGCCGTTAGATTTTTTGGGTTGATTTCTTAGTTCTTAATTATGAATAGAAATAAATATTTTAATGTGAATATTGAAGGATATTTTTTCTAAAAGATGAAGAAATATTTTCTAGCTATGAATCAAAAAATTGAAGACACCAAAATGCAATGAATTAAGAGACGAATGTGTGTTCAAAATTTTGGTTTACAATGAGTGAACAGAAATGCCTCCAACATATTTATTGGAAATTACGCTATGGCCTAAAATTTAGTTACAACATTATCCTTCTCTCCAAAACACACAAATTTTGTTATTGAATGAATACAGAAATAGAAAATAAATAACTTTTTGGGTAAAATGTTCGAAAGCGCTAGTATATGTTCTAGTAACTTAGAGTTGATAAATTAGAAGTAAGAAAGAGAAATAAAAAAAGATTACATATACGCTCTTGTGCATGATTGTTTATAAATACTATGTTACGGACTGGAAAATTACAACTGGAGTGTATAGGGTAGCATCACGTTCGAGTGGATTTCAATTTGGAATTACGAGTAAAATTTTTACTTTTTGCACTTAGGTCCCTCCAAGAAAGTTGGAGTTGTCGAATCACGAAATTGGCAACACCAAAATGAAATTCAATAATATAAAATTGTGAATTTGCAATTTGGGCATGTATGGGTGAACGGAAGGGCCTCGAAAGTAAACATTGATTACTTCTACGCATTCTTAAAAAATTACAATATGACCCAAAATTGTGTTACCTCATTATCCAGTGCTCCAAAATACATAATTTTTGTTATTCTTTCCTAAATATAAAAATATAAAATAAATTAATTTTGGTGAAATGTTGGAAAACGCTAGTACATGTTCTAGTGTAATTTAAAGTTGAACACTTAGAAGTAAGAAAGGAAAATTAGAAAGGATTATGGATATGTTCTTATGCTTGATCGTTGATAAATATTCCTTTACGGACTTGGAAAATACAATGAGGATGTATATGGTAGAATCACGTTCGAGCGAATTTCAATTTGAAGTAAAGAGTGAAGTTTTTACTTTTTGAACTTAGGTCCTTCCAAGGAAATTGGAGTTGTCGAATCACGAAATTGGCAACACCAAAATAAAATTCAATAATATAAGACTGTGAATTTGCAATTTGGGCATGTATGGGTGAACGAAAGGGACCTGAAAGTCAACATTGATTATTTCTATATAATCTTTGAAAATTACACTACGGTCCAAAGTTATGTTACCTAATTATCTATTGCTCCAAAATACATGATTTTTGTTATTCTTGCCTAAATGTAGAAATATAAAATGATTTTTTTTGATGAAATGTTGGAAGGTGGTAGTACATGTTATTGAGTAACTCATACCGGTGCCTATGTTCCTGTTTTCCAGTAGTGACATATCCATCTAATCAATAAATTGGCATGGATCACGTTCCTCACAAATATTTATATGTCACACCTGCAATATATCAGAAATAATGAGATATTTTGTAACTAAATTTAACCTAGCAACCAAATTTTATACTACTTATTTTATATAATTATGAATAAGAAGTATATAAAATTTTATTCGGTGAAAAAATAAAATTTATTTATTGATATCACTTATTACTCGAACTCTACGTTTAATTTATTTTATTTCAAAAATATAAACATAAAGTCACAGTTAAAAGTATAGTTATAAAATATTTTAAAAGAAATGGAGTAGCATAAAAAATTTACAAAATTATATTTAGTTTTGTTTAACATTAAATTTTATTATTAAATCTCGATCATGTGTTACTAGAACTCTACATTTAAGTTGTTTCATTTGAAAATATAGACATAAAGTCATAGTTAAAAGTATTATTATAAAATATTTTAAAATTAAAGAGAAATGGAGATACATACAAAATTTTAAATATTATATTTTTATTTAATAAAAAATTTACATTATTAATGTATATAAATGTAGAGAGAGAGAGAGAGAAATTCATATGAGGTCATCTCACCATAACTTATGGTGAGACAAGGAACAAAATAAAGTTTTTAAAATTATAAAAAGTACACCATGTTATCTCCTAACTTCAAACAATTGTGTTTAAACCCCCCGTCTCACCATAATATTAGGTGGACCATCTCACCCGAGTCTTTGTAATATATATCTGAATGTTTGGAATGAGGTAAATATGTTAAAGCTGTTGTGGAACTTGTGCAAGAAAACTGATAAACTATGGATAAAATGGATCCATGAGTATTATATACATGGTGATAATGTAATGAGTGTTGGAATGCCTTCTGATTGTTCTTGGTTGCTGGAAAACATTACAAAGCTCAAGGGAGAAGTTAGGAATGCAGAAATTCAATATGAAAATGGGAGAGACAGCTGGGAATGCAGAAATTCAATATGAAAAGCATGTATAGAGCACTTAGGGATGGCTCTGAAATGGTGAAGTGGAGAGGAGTTATGTATGGCAATATGGCTAGGCCGAGAGCAGTATTTTGTTTGTGGATAGCCTTGCACAGAAGGCTTGCTACAAAAGATAGGTTGATGCGGTTTGGTTTCAAAGTGGAGCCAAAGTGTGTGTTTTGTGACCAAGTAGAATCCATAAAGCATTTGTTTTATGAATGCAAAAAACTTGCAAGGTATGGGAAGCAGTATTGGAATGGTTGCAAGTAAAGAGGAGAGCTGGTGATTGGGAGATGGAATTAGAGTGACTGTTGCAGAAAACCAATGGCAGGAGATGGAGAAGTGGATTGATGGAAATGGCAGCTGATGAATGCAATTATAGGGTGTGGAAATGGAGAAACGAGGTTTGTTTTAGAAGGTTTGAAAATGAAGATGCGAAATCATTGAATGTATTATATCTAGAGCATTGAAACCTTAGTTGAAAATGCATTGTGCTGAAGTTATGGTGATAGATAGTTAATTAGTAGTTGTAGTAAGGAGATGAGATGATGTACATGATGAAAATTTTGATAGATATGATAAATATATATATATATATATATAGAGTCCGTCTCTTGAAAGACGGTCTTTCCATAAGTTATGGAAAGACCAAGGTTTAAAGTGTAAATTAGAAGAAATGGAGATAAAATTTTCGGGTTACATGAACCGGGTTATAAATTTTATAACTACTACATGTTGCATTCTAAAAGTTTAATATTGCAACTAAGACCTTTTACCTTTTATTATTCCAGTTAAACCCCGTCTTTCCATAAGCCTATGGAAAGACCGTCTTTCCCAAGACTTTGCCATATATATATATATTCAATTATTTTATGCAACGTCGATCACAATAATAACAGACATCGGTAAGCCAGACATTCGTGCGACGTCAGTCATTTCATATATGTGGGTACTTCCGACGTCGGTCACAATTATAATCGACGTCGGTAAGTCAGACATGCGTGCGACGTCGGCCATTTCATGTCTACGAGCGGTACGTGCGACGTTGGACATTTCATGTCTGCGAGTGGTACGTGCGATGTTAGTCTTAAAAACAACTAACGTCGGTAAGCTAGACATGTGTGCAACTTCGATCATTCATGTCTGCTAGAGTGACGCCGATCTCAAAAATAACCGACGTCGGTAGGTCAGACATGTGTGTGACATCGGTAATGGCAGGCTTTTTCCTTGGTTTAAAATAAATAAGGTAAAAATTATTTTATACTTCGAAAAGAACCAATGTAAAAGAATTTTTTACCTCGGTTATTTGCCCTTAACCAAAAAACTGAGGTAAAAAGGGGCGAAGTAATAGATTCAGTTTCTTGTAGTGATATTTGACCGTTAATACGTTTAACTACGTAGTATAACGACAACTAAAATATCAATATTTAGAAATTACTTATTACGACAAATCCAACAAAAATATGTACATACGGTAATATGGTGTTTATATATCTATTTATTTATATGGTCAGAGCTTGATAGTGTTAACTATGAAATAGCAAGTATCCAGTTTAGTTCGAGACAAATGCATAACGTATAATAGTATTAGTAGTAGTATGAAATGAATAAAAAATTATTTCCTCGTATTTCTCAAAAAGAAAATACATAAATAAGGTACTACCAAAAGGGTATCTTTTTACGTATGTGTCGATGCAAAGTCAGATTACACTGATTGGTCCTCCCATTAACATTGTTTTTGGTCCGGCCAGTGTCAGCTCCAAATTAGGAGGCGGCACGCCTCCGCCACCACTTCCGCCGCTAGCGGCGGCCGGAGACCTCACAATATTAGCACCAGTACTTCTCCTTCTTCCCTCTTCTATGTTCAGATGATGATTAGAGCTTGGATTATTTTGTTGCTCATTTTCATTGCCATTCCCCATACCAAATGAATTCAGATCATCAACAATATTTGAGCTCATCTTTCTGTTGCTACCAACCTGATTTTGTTCATCATAAGAAGGAAATGAATCGGTGAAATAATTGGGATCATTCCAATTCGATGTTGTTTTTGCATATATACATACCAAGTCAAAAAGGCTTGAGCGCCTCTTTTTCTTGGCGAGACTAGCTTGTCTTAAGAAGTATTTTTGAGCATGACTAGCAACTTGAGTTGGCGTTCTTGTTGTCACAAAGTTTCTTGAAATTCCTCTCCAATCTCCTTTTCCTAGCTTTTCTAGCCCTATCAAAAATGACCTGTGCTCTTCTTCCGTCCATGGAACTCCTAAACCATACATACCAAAAAGAAAATTAGAGCATTCCTATTTTAATCCCAGGAAAACTTGCACGAAATATTTTTTATGATCTCCAGTTAAATAAACATGTTTAACCGTAAATATATTCAGCTACGTATAATAACGATGTGTATTTATATTGTGACGAATCTAACAATATCACATACGCTAAAATTAGGGTGTGTACCTTTCTTTCTTTCCTGCACCGGGCGGCCTAAAAGGCCGTCGGAGGCATACCCGACAGAAACCTTGTCAAAGCTTTCGCTACAAGCACTAAGTCGGGATGATGTTAGCGAGGAAGAAGAAGGCGAAGGAGATGATGAAGAGATGAGGCAATCCAAGCTGAAGCTTTTCTTCATGTGATTAACGGTGCAAGAAGCAGAAGAAGAGACGTCAAGTTGTACACCAAAGAGCCGTAAACCAGCAGCCATAGCATAAGAAGATGAAGAAGATGGAGATTTGTGGGCATAAGTGGTACAAGTCCTAGAATTATGGCCAATGTTCCCACAATGTGAGCACTTTCTACCCATTTTCACCCAGACCAAATGCTTTCTGAACCTCCTTTCTTGTTAGTATTTCTACATCCACATCCAAAAAAAGCAAGATAAAAAGAGAATTGGAGAGAGAGATGGAGAGAGATTTTAACAACTTTTGCAAGTGAAATTATGAACATATATAGCTATCAAACTAGCAAGGTGGGGTTGATGAAAATGGATGCACACCAAGAGATGATGATTGGATGGATGCAAAACCTCTTCCTTATTATTTAAAAAAAGAAATAAGTTGGTTTGTTTTTTGTTCCTTTTCCAAGCATTCTGTACACATAAAACAAGGGTTAACTTAGATAAGATACAAGTGTTAAAACATTTCATCGGTACTCCATCTGTCCCATCTAGATTTGCACTGCAATCAGTATCAGTGGCGGAATATAGGGGGATCAGAGGGTACCTGATCTTGGTCAACTTTTATATTTACCATTAAATGACGCAAGAAATAGAATTCTTGTACAGACGAAAAGCTGTACTCTTTTTTTTTAAAATGTAGAGTCCAAATTCCTGTATGTACGAAAATATGTTGTTATGATAAATCAGATTAATTATTAGATTGTGATTAGTATGATTAGAGTTATTTCCTTATTTTACCTCTATTATACTCATCTATATATTCATTCATCTATAGTACAATTTCTTACGGAAAATCGATGTATCATAGCCTCTTCTGATCCAAAACATAAAACCCTAAATCCTTCTTTTATTTTCGACCGCCATCCCCTCTCCAAAAAAGAATTTTCAAAATGAAAAACCCCTCTCCTCTCCAATCAATTTTTCGGTGGCCTCCTCTCCCTTCTCATGACTCAAGAAAAACTCTCCTACAACACTCTGCTTCAGATGATGCAGATTAAACTCACTTCATCCAACTATCTTCTCTGGAAGCTTCAAGCAGGTTATGTTCTTCGTCCTCAAGGTCTGTATAGATTCATCGATGGTACAAAGGCTCGTTTGTCTCTCCCTCAACAGCCACTGACTATCTCCTATGCCCTCACCATCACATCTCCTTCCAGTGGTAGCAAGGTCTTTCCCAAGGCGGCTTATCAGAAAGCAAAAGAAGAGTATGATAAATGAGTTGATAAAGATCAACGTCTCCGCAATCTCCTGTTTTCCTCTCTCACCACCGAAGTTCTCGCGGAACTCCTAGATTGTGCCACTTCTAAAGAAATCTGGGATAATCTTACTCTCATCTATCAGAATAGCAGTGCCTCTACCATTCTTCGTCTTCGCGCAGATTTGCATGGTATTCGTAAGTCTGGTAGTGTTCATGAACTTTATCTCAAATTTAAGAAGATTTTTGAACAACTATCTGTCATAGGTAATCCAGTTTCAATGTTGATTATATTGTCGGGTTTCTTACCGCCCTTGGTCCTAAGTATAAAGATTTTCCTGCTCCTTTGATTAATGTAGTTCCCACTCTGTTATATGCAGATGTTCTTACCCGTGCCAAAAATCACGAGACCTTTTTGATGAATTTACAGGGACACTCAGGACCAGCAACTGGACAGGTTGCATTCCAGACCAGCGATGCACCTCAAGCCAGCCGCGCGTGGGATCACTCGTTGACTCGAGGTGGCATCTCGTTGCCTTCACGTGCCGGTCAATTCGGTGGCAAGCACGGCGACCGGCAGTTCTTCTCTAGTTCTCAAGCGGCTGGCCCAGTCCCTGGTTGCGGTCGTCCTCACTGCTTCTTGTGCAGATAACTTAGTCATTATGTTGCGACATGTTACTAGATGCAGGCACATTTTGGTCGTCCAGCAAGTACTCATTTGGCAGAAAATCATCACTCTTCTCAATAGTCTGATACTTCTTCTCGACTGTCAGATTGGTACCTTGATTTCGGCGCTATCACTCATATGGCATCTTCCGCCTCAGGCCTAGACAGTGTCACTCCTTATGCTGGTAAATATCGTGTTCTTGTTGGTGATGGTACCTCTGTTATGATATCTCATATTGGTGATTCTAAAGTTTCTGAGAACTTGCATTTGTCTGGTGTTCTGGTTGTGCCTGATATTACTAAGAATTTATTGTCTATTAGTCGGTTAACCAGAGATATGGGTGTACTGATTACATTTGATGGTCAAAACTTTGCCATTCACAACAAAGTAACCAGGGACATCGTTGACCGGGGGCACAGTGAGGATGGACTGTACGTTTTGGACCAGGGAGATGCCGTATTTGTTTTAGTTTTACAACAAAATAAGTGTCGAGCTTCATATGAATTGTGGCATGCACGCCTAGGTCATATTCCTAGTGCAGTGATTACTAGTTTACATAATTCTACTTTACTTTCAGTTTCTTCTTTGTTTCCTAAACCGCATACCTGCGCCCCTTGTGTTATGGCAAAATGTCAACGGTTAGCTTTTGTTGAGGGCCCTAAACTTGCTGAGCATGTTCTTGATTTAATACATTGTGATTTGTGAGATCCCTCCTGGTTTTATTTGGCAATGACTTTGCGTATTATGCATTATTTATGGATGATTTTTTGATATTTTCTTGGATGTACCCTCGTTGAAAATCCAATTTTGTTGACACTTATTTGTAGTTTGAGGCACTTGTTGAAATCAATTTTCAGCAAAATTAAAGTTTTTCAAAGTGATGGTGGCACTGAATTTTTTGAACACTAGACTCGGGTATCTTATTTTGCAGCGAAAGGTATCCATCATCAGGTCTACTCCATAACAGAATGGGCACGCAGAACGCAAGTATCACCATGTTGTTGAGATGGGTCTCATGATACTTTTTCACTCACATCTTCTGATTTCCCGCTGGGATGATGCTTTCACCATTGTTGTCTACATCATCAATTGGTTGCCTAATCCAGTGCTGCAGTGATCGATACCTTATGGTATTCTCTATCGCCGGGATCCTATCTATGGTAACTTTCATCCTTTTGGTTGTTGGGTTTTCCCTATTGTTCATCCATTTACTGATCATAAGTTTTCTCCCTGTAGTATTCCATGTATTTTTATCAGTTACAGCTCACAATATATGGGGTTTCGGTGCCTTGACCCTTCTACTGGAAAGGTTCATGTTACTCGTCATGCTCGGTTTGATGAGACTTATTGTCCTCTTGATCCGGCTTTTGGAACCGGTTCTCCATCTTCAGGTTTGGATGTCTCAGCTTTTATTGATCCAAATCTTGTGACAGCGACGTTGCCAGACTTGGTTCCACCACCTTGGTTCCATTTTCTTGACGATGAGCCGTCTCGGCCAGCTGCTCTCTGAGTTGGCCAGCACCCACTACCCAATCTCACAACCATCCATGACGGTGCCTCGATCTCGCCCGCGTTCGATCGTGATCTCTCCTCGGTCTCGCCCCGTGCTGGCACCACAGGCACACCTTGTGTTGGCACCTCAGCCTGCATCACGTCCCTGCTCTGTTATGGTGCCTTGGACGCACCTTGTGTCGACTTCTCAGCCACGCCTCAGACTTCAGATCCATGCCCTTAGGACTTCTTACATGGTTACTCTTTCTTCCACTGGGGTTATTCAGCGCCATGATTACTCAGATATTCATGCTCATGGTCTTCTTGCGGCTCTTCTTGCTTAGAAAGAGCCGATTGATAATCGTTCTGTTCTTCAGGATCCTTCTTGGATTTCTGCCATGGATGAGGAGATGACAGCTCTTCGTAGTCAGCTTACTTGGGTTCTTGTTCCACGCTCTCCGGACATCAACATTGTTGGGTCCAAATGGGTTTATCGGCTAAAGTACAAACCAGATGATTCAGTTGATTGCCATAAGGCGAGCTTGGTAGCTCAGGGTTTCTCTCAGATTCCCGGATTAGATTTTGACCACACTTTCAGTCCTGTGGTTAAGGCTTCTACAGTTCCGACAGTTATTGCTATTGCTACAATGCGTGCTTGGTCTCTTCATCAGTTGGACATCAAGAATTCCTTACTCGACGATGTTCTTGATTGTCCAGTCTTTATGGTGCAACTTGTTGACTATATGGATCATGCTTACCCGGACTATGTTTGTCATCTCCGGAAGGCCATTTATGGTCTGAAGCAGGTGCCTCGAGCATGGTTTCAATGTTTTAGTGCCTACCTCCTGGCGCTTGGTTTTCATTGTAGTTCTTCTGATACTTATTTATTTGTGCTATGTCGTGGCTCATCATTGCTATATATGTTAGTCTATGTTGATGATATCATTTTGATTGGGAATGATTCTGCTCTCATTTGGCAGTTCATTGATCACACCCATCGAAAGTTTTCTATCAAAGATTTGGGTGCCTTACATTACTTTCTTAGCCTAGAGGTCACACCCACTTCCTCGGGACTGCTTCTAGGTTAAGCAAAGTATGCTAAGTACATTCTTTCTTGGGCTGGTATGTCAGACGCGGTTCCTATCTCTGCGCCATTTCTACCAAATTCTCAGTTTCACAGCAGTATGAGTCCTCAATTCAAGGATCCGACGATGTACCGCTCTTTGGTTGGTGCACTCCAGTATTTGACCATCACTCGTCCTGACTTAGCATTTGTAGTTAATTGTGTCAGCCAGTAACTTCAAGACCCTCGGAAGGATCACTTTCAGTTGTCACTCGGATTCTTTGCTATGTTCAAGGGACTTTACACTTTGGCCTCAGTTTTTGTGCAGCCTCTTCTTCTGAGGTGCTCAGTTATTCTAATGCAGATTGAGCCAGGTGTTTAGAGACTCATTCGTTCTACTTATGGCTATGTTGTCTTCCTAGGCGACAATTTGATTTCTTGGAGTGCGAAGAAGCAACCTATTGTATCATGGTCCAGCACTGAGTCAGAGTATCGTGCTTTGGCTGACACTGCTCATGAGGTCATCTGGATGACTCATTTACTTCGTGATCTTCTTGTTCCTCTTTCTGGTGCGCCTCTTCTGCTTTGCGACAACAACAATGCGGTCTTCTTGGCTCGAAATCTGGTGGCGCATAAGCGGGCTAAGCACATCGACATTGATTATCATTTTGTTCGTGAGTTGGTTTCTTCGGGCAAGTTTCGTGTTGCTCATGTTCCTACGTCTCTACAGATTGCAGACATCTTCACTAAGGGTTTTTCTCGTCCCTTGTTTGAGTTCTTCAGGTCCAAGCTTTGCGTCTCTGAGAATCCAACGGTTCACTTGGGGGTGTTAGGATAAAGCATATTGCTGATTAGATTGTGATTAGTACACTTAGGGCCCTTGTACTCCTCTATATATTCAGTCATCTATAATACAATTTCTTACGGAAAATCACTTTATCAGATGTACTCTTTTTTTAAAAAAAAATTAGAGTCCAACAAGAAATAGAATTCATTTTTTTTTTTCTAATTTTACCTTTAATATTTATCCAAGTTATATTTGGTTTTTATCAATTATACGGAAGTTTTTTGTCCTTTCCAATTCCAAGTTGTAAGTATAATATTACAGCCAAAGATTAAAAAAAAAACCTTTTGATTCCAATTAGGTAAAGTCTTGGGAAAGACCGTCTTTCCATAGGCTTATGGAAAGACGGGGTTTAATTCGAATAATAAAAGGTAAAAGGTCTTAGTTGCAACACTAAAAATTTAGTATGCAACATGTAGTAGTTATAAAATTTATAACCCGGTTCATGCAACCCAAAAATTTTATCTTAATTTCTTCTAATTTACACTTTAAACCTTGGTTTTTCCATGATTTATGGAAAGACCGTCTTTCAAGAGACGCACTCTTCCAATTATAAGTATCAATCGGAAATAACAGCATCTTAAATTTAATTCATGTATAAATATTAATTGGAAATAACATCATCTTAAATTCTTAATCCGATAAAGAATGTAAAGGTTGAGTTGTATTTGTACGCAAGCACATTAATTTAATTGAAATAATATGTGACATATCTTTCAAGAATAACAAAACATGATTTAAAAAAGAGTCCGTCTCTTGAAAGACGGTCTTTCCATAAGTTATGGAAAGACCAAGGTTTAAAGTGTAAATTAGAAGAAATTAAGATAAAATTTTCGGGTTGCATGAACCGGGTTATAAATTTTATAACCACTATATGTTTCATACTAAAACTTTAATATTGCAACTAAGACCTTTTACCTTTTATTATTCTAATCAAACCCCGTCTTTCCATAAGCCTATGGAAAGACCGTCTTTTCCAAGACTTTGCCTTTAAAAAAACATAAATTTCAAATAAGATACAAAAAACAGCAAAAAATCGATACTTTTTACATTATGAACAAGGAGAGGACAACAAAATTTAACTAAAAATAAGAAGGTCGAGCATTTCAAAAATATCAATTTCATAATTTTATAACACCTTTTTTCTTTAGTATTTAGTTTTTTTTGTCCTTTGAATGAAATAATCAACAATGATTTATTATTTTAATGATTTATTAAAAAATTAATATAATTTCAGTCTCCCTTATATAAAAATTCCTGGTTCTGCCCCTAATCATTATCATGATGTGCAAGAAACATATTTAACCGTTAATATGTTTACCTATGTATAATAACGACATATAAAAAGCTTATATTTAGAATTTACTTGTTACGATGAATCAGACAATATCATTATACGACAATAGTGTTATGCATAAATTTATTTAAATATGAAGTAAAACTTGAATAGACTATTAAGAAAACAGAAGTGCAAATATATAAATGGGACGAAGAGAATACTTTGTAAGGAGTGGGACCTTATGCTTTCTGTCAGTGTAGGTTGAAGACAAAGTGCATGTCCATTCAGCTCACTTAACATCGACATTTTACAGTTTAGGTCGGATTTTTTATTTAAACTAGAATATATAAAGAGAATTAAGTGAAGAGAGTGAAAATAATAATAAGCAGATGTGAATTAACAAAGTTCTGTTATAAAAGGTGTGAAACTTTGAAAATAAACTACTAAAATAAAAGGGTGACATGTTAAAAGAAGATCGAAAGAAAAATGAATACTTTCTCCTGTCTTTAAATATTGACACTCTTTTAAATAGCACAAAGTTTTTAAAAAGTAAAATAAGTGATGGAGGTTGAATTGAAAGAATAAAAAGTAAAATGAATGAATAAAAATAATCTAAAATTTATTAAAAGATGAATGTGTTAATATCAAAAAAACCATCCTAAAAAAAACAAAGAAATATACCAATATAAAAATAACGGAGCTAGTATGGAAAATCAACTACAAACAAAAGGACCGTACTATTTCGCTTTTTAAAAATCTAGGTCTTGCATGAAATGAATCTTTGATTGGCTACTGCTGGTTCACACTTTAATTGAGTCATCCACTTGTTCAATCCTTTTCTATTTACAATCAAGCCAAAATCCAAAATTACATGTAAAGTATTAAGAAAAACTATCTTGTCACAAACAAAAACATTGTACAATCTTTATTTTAATATATTATCACACTAGATCTGTGTCCAAATGTAAATATGTACTCCCTCCGGTTCTTTGAGATTGACTCCATTACTTTTAACACTTAAATTTAGAAAATGTTGGATAAGTGATGGAGAATTCATTAAGAGGGTAAACAGTAAATTGAGTGGATAAAAAATAATATAGAATTTGCCTAGTTAATGTCAGTGATCCGAAGGAGTAAAGAGAGTAAAGAAAATTGAATGAATAATCAACAAAATTAAATTGAATGAATGAGAATATGTAGTCACTTCTTATTGTGTTAAGAATGTACATGAGTTACTCTTGTTTAAACAGGGACATTTTATAATACATACTATCTTTGAATTTATACATATTTGAAAATGTGCTCATCACTTGAAAGACTCTCTTTCCATAAATCATGGAAGATCAAGGTTTAAAGTGCAAATTAGAAGAAATGAATATAAAATTTTTGGGTTGCAATCGGGTTATAAACTTTATAACTACTATGCATTGATCAATAAACTTTTAATATTGCAATTAAAACCTTTTACCTTTTACTATTCTAATTAAACTCTATATCTTCATAAACTTAAAGGCAGTTTTTCCGAAGACTTTTCCTTCCAAAATTTCCACCAACTTAATATTTCAGCTCAGAGGGGATATTTTATCACAAATAATTATGTGCATCGATAAGCCAATTAATGGGAAAAATACGATGAATTATGAATATTGTGTTATGTGACATTAGGAACTACTATTTCATACCCAACTGGACTGGAAAAAAAAAATCTGGCATGCATGTCTTGAAAGCTAACATGGGATGATTAGCTAATTGCATTGACAGTTTCAAAAAATCTGCATTTCTTGTTGATTTTGGGAAGACTAATTTGTTGCTTCGGTACCCTTTTCTTCTGTGGGCTTGGTCATTTTGAACGGTTCAACTTTCTTAGTTCGAGTCAAACAAATGGGAGTGACCCATGAAATTTCTCCCAATCTTCAAGGAAAGAAACCCTCGGAAAATTGCCCATGATTTGATTTAGAGTTAAGTGATAAAATGATTCTAATTTTATTTTGAAAGTATCAATATAAAAATATTTCCAATACTAAAAGAGTCATTTTAGAATATCGGATCCACTTGACAAATTTTAGTAGGGAATTAATATGACTCAACAATATAGAATGAGTCAAAATATTTCCAATGCAATCATCATAATTGGATCTCTCTTCAAACGGATGTTACCATATTCCACTCAAATAATTTTAAACCCTTTTAACGATCATTCAGGAAGAACAAAGGGTGAAATTATCAATTATCAAATTATTCATTGATCAATAATGTGTAAGGTGAATACTTTAAATTTGGTAACCTTTAAATTCTGTAATTGATCAATATCATTATTATTTAGTATGGTGTTTGTTTGTTTGTTAAACGAGGTAAAATTATCCATGCTGAATCAACCCTTTCAATAGCTAGCATGTGCTCTGTTCCATGGATTACTATCTGCGGCATGAAATCCTATGTATTACTATCTGCATTACTAGTTGCCTTTGATAATTTGATTCATTATCAAGGTCTCCCCATCTCACACTTTGTTCTTCACTCGTGAACCTAATTAATACCTAGATTGTTGCTACTTTTTATTGTTGATCAAATGTTATTGTTGTGTAATAATTGATGCTTATGGGAGTTTTTGAGCATTTATGAGGCTTAGATATTTAAGATTCACTTTTAGTTCCTTTGTGATCAAACTTGCTATGCATGTATGGCTTAGATTTTTAATGCTAAATAATGCATATGGCATGGACCATTTCTCTTTTATTGACAATTGCATTGGCCATTACATCTAGTAATTTGAGTGTTGCTTGCAGGTCTTTGATGTAATAAGGTTGTACTGCATCATTTTTAATGATATGGTGTTTTAATCTTGAATCCGGGGAGTGAACAAATTTACCGCTTCCAGTATTAAATTAATTAGTTGTTTGAATTCATTGACCCGATATTACTACATTTGCACTTGTTACAGTTATTCTCTGATTATCATGTCTCTAAGGAGGACAAGTTCAGTGGCATGTTTAAATATTATGTGTTGTTGAGCTGGTATGATTGTAACTTATAAGTTTACTTATTTTGCTTTTGCCATTGTAGTTTTTTCAGATATCAATGTCTTCAGATACAGAATATGATTCTGACGGTTCATCTTCAAGCAATGAATCTTTATCGATCAATAGGTTAATGTCCACTAGTAAGACACAAAATTTGGTGGAGGCTATTTCTATTCATGTTTCGGTTTCTATTTCAACAATGTTCATGGAAAGAAAATGACCCCACAGAGGCTCTGTTCTTGGTTGATGGTTTATAAAGCGTGAAAGACGTGAGAATCATGAGTTAATTGTGAACGATTATTTCAAGGGTGAGAACTCAAAGTATTCACCAGAACAATTTCATAGGCCTTTTTGCATGGATGTAGAATTGTTCAATCGCATTCTAAAGGCTATTGGAGAATACGATAATTATTTTACACCAGAGATCGATGTTGTTGGCAATTGTGGGATAACTCTTTTATAGAAAATGGTGCCCACTTTGCGGATGCTTGACTATGGTTGTGTAGCTGACCTTCTTGATGAATATATTCAGATTGACAAGAGCACGGCTATTGAAAGTTTGAAGCGGTTTTGTGATGCTACAATTAACATTTTTAAAGAGCAATACTTGAGGAAACCGAATGAAAAGGATGTCGAAAGACTATTTGAAGAAGGAGAGGAACGTGGCTGTTGTGTGGAATACCCGAGAAAGAACAAGCAAAGAAAATAAAGCGAAAAACAAAACACCGAGATTTTACGTGGTTCACCAATTGGCTACATCCACGGCCGACCAAGATCAGATTCCACTAGAGAGAAAGGCCAGAATTACAGATTTCCTACTCTCTACCAATCCTATCTCTTACAGGTTACAATAAAAGACGAGACACTATATATATAGTCCTCTCCACCTTAAACCCTAATGGCTTTGGGCCCAGAAACAATCTGGCCCAAACCAGAACAGGAGACAGAATGCCAATAACAGCCCAAACAGAGGACATGCTATACCGTCGGGCCGGGGGCGACAGGCCAGGGTGCGCTCCACCCCCCTGGACCCTCAGGCCAGGGTGCGCTCCGCCCCCCTAGACCCCTCGACTCGCTGACCGGGCAGCGAGACCCCCGTACCATCCTGTCGAAGCGGCTAATACGTATTCAAGGCATACCAACAGTGGCTTTCTTGGAATGCTTGGTAGTCTTGATTGTATGCATTGGGCTTGGAAACACTGCCCTACAGCTTGGCATGGAACCCATGCCAATGGGTTTAAGAGAGAACCTACTCTTATCCTTGAGGCTGTGGCATCAAAAAGTTTGTGGATTTGGCAAGGCTTCTTCGGAATAGCAGGTACAAACAATGATTTAAATATTCTGAACATATCCCCCTTATTTGACGATATCGTAAATGAAACTGTAAAGTCAAGAGATTTGGAAGAGAATATTTTATTGGCAATTTTGTGTGAATTAATTTTGGAACAGAAAATCTGGCCATGTTGGAACATGCTGGTGCAGAATATTTACGCCAAGGTTTTATGGAAATCAAAGTCAGAATATTGCAGTAGTTTGGTATAAATGGAATTCGTATATCTGACTACATATATCAGGCGTGTGAAGCATAATTGGTTTATGGAAAATCCCTACTTATATGGAGAAGATTTATTCGAATATATGGGATAGCATGATATAAGGTAAATCCCTTTATTTATGGGATTTGGATATGCTTCAAGAATCAGATTTGGAATAGGAATATTGTGGAGATAATCAAGGAGTATTCAAGTCTGATTCGTGGATATAAATTGGGGACAAACACGGCTGCATACTCACGGATTTAACAGAGCAAAAATCTGCACACAGATTTTTGAGACTTTCGAGAAGTTGCAAAGAGTCAGAAGACCGTATTCCAACACACTGACCTGCCGCACTAAGTTCAGAATCGTAAACCTTAATTCCTCGGGAGGAGGAGATCCAGCGTCGACGGAGTTCGAGGTCAGAGGGAGTCTGATCAAGGCGGATCGGTAGCTAGGGGAGCTAGCAGAGTCCACACGCTATAGTTAATAAAGATAAGTATTTTGTAAACTGTACTTTGTACTGTATCTTTCTAATTAGTGGATTCATTCTGAACTGGGCCAGGCCCCGCAGATGTAGGTGGATTTCACCGAACTGCGTAACCAAGCCGTGTGTCTTTTACGTATTACGTTATTATGCACTTGGTTAAACTAGTCATGTTGGAACACACTAGTAAAGACTAGAAAAACTGGTAAAAATAAATTTCAATTGGTATCAGAGTTGAGTCACTTATCGTTCGCTTGGTTGGTTCAAGGAAAGTGAGATCCAGTTTTACCATGACGACAAGAGAAGGAGCGTCAGTCTCTTGACCACCCCTACTAGAAGGCAGCAACTACAACTATTGGAAGGCACGCATGAGGGTCTTCATCAATTCGCTGGATGAACTAGCATAGTTTTATGTTGAGAATGAATGGAGTCATCCTACAGAAGATGCTGATACAAGTTCTAAGGCGGTAGAAGGGGAGTCAAGTCAAAGGAGTCAGAAACCCAAAGACAAGTCTAGATGGACTCCAGATGACCTTAAAGAATCCCTGGTAAATTCGAAGGCACTTAATGCGATCTTCACTGCTGTTGATCAAAATCAGTTCAAGCTTATATCTACGTGTCACCAAGCAAAGAAAGCATGGGATATTCTACAGACTGTTCACGAAGGAACCAGTCATGTACGTGAATCAAAACTACAGATGCTGGCTACCAAATTTGAAGAACTCAAATTGGAGGAGGGCGATACGATTGCTACATTCAATGAAAAACTCAAGGATATCTCCAACATGGCTTATCAACTTGGAAAGGTGTACAAAGAAACTAAGCTGGTGAAAAAGACCTTACGATCCCTTCCCAAAAGGTTTGCAATGAAAGTAGCAGCAATAGAGGAACCAAGAGACGTAGCCACTATGAGTCTAGATGAACTAATGGGCTCGTTGCAAACATATGAGATGACATTCCAGCAACCTACAAAAAGAGTCTCCAAGGAATTGACGTTCAAAGCTTCTTCAGCTAAGGAAAGACACGAGTCTGACAGTGATGATGAGATTGAAACACTGGCACTCATCACCAAGAATTTCTCAAGAATGCTAAAGAAAGTGGTCAACAAGAAACCTCAGGAAAGGTTTGGCGGAAACAGACAAAAACAACAAGATTCGAGCAATAATCGTGGAATGAGATTTGAACAAGGGAATATGCAGTTCGAGAGAAATCAGAACAACGAACTGAAACAGTTTGGACGAAGTCAATGCAGAGAGTGTGAAGGATATGGTCATATTCAGGCTGAATGTGCTAACACTCGCAAGAAATAAGGGAAATCATATGTCACCTCTTGGAGTGAAGATGAAGATGATGAAAGAGACGAAGAGGAACTTACCAGTAATTATGTAGCCTTTGGAGCAAAGGTCCATGATATGTCAGAGGATCAGTGTTCCAACACACTGAGCAAAGGTAAAGTTGTATGTTCCAACACCGATCTGGACGATGCACACAGCGATGATGATGATGATCTGTCTGTAAGTGATGAAGAAATCTATAGCACATATGAACAAATGTATGCCATGTGGGTTCAAGTAGCTGACAGGAACAAGGAGCTGAATGACGAGAAAAGAAAACTAATGGAAAGCGAACAAGAATTACGATCCACGGTTGCAGATCTTGAAACACGTAATGAAGAGCTGAACAAGAAACTGTTAGCTGCAATCAAGAGGGCCGAGATGTCTAAAGCAACTATTTTTAAACTGAATTCCGGAAAGGCAAAGCTTGATGATATTCTGGATATGGGAAGAAACTTTGGTGATAGACACGGGATTGGATACGGGAAAGAATCCAAGACGGAATTGCATGAAAAATCAGTAACTCTAAAAGCCAGGATCTGAGAAGTAAAACGGAAGTATGGGATGCCGCATCAAAGAAAGCGAATTATTTGCAGATACTGTATGTACCAAGGACATGCTAAACAGCAGTGCAAAAGACTGATCAGAGATCAAATGACAGGAAGACAACCACTGTTGTGTTCCAACACAGGCAATACTCATACGGGAAAAATGATCAGAAAGATATGGGTTGTTAAAAAATCCAGTACTTGTCTAGTGGCACACACTTCTCTAACAGCCTATTCCAGAGATTTATGGTACTTTGATAGCGGTTGTTCTCGCCACATGACTGGCACTCCAGAATTTCTCACAAACATTACTCCATGTGATGGCGGGTATGTAACCTTTGGTGATGGAAAGCGAAGCAGAGTAATTGGCAAGGGCGAAGTGAAAATTGAAGGCTTTCCAGTATTCACAAGTGTATTATTTGTTGAAGATCTAAAGGCAAACTTACTAAGTATAAGCCAGTTGTGTGACGACAATATGGTAGTGGAATTTCAGAAGGACAAGTGTATAGTGAAGCAAGGAGAAAACCAGGTTCTTTCTGGAATAAGATCATCAGACAACTATTATTTACTGGAACAAGGAGTTCGATGCATGCTCACAAAACAGGATGAAGGAATTCTTTGGCACAGGAAGCTCAGTCACATCAACTATAAAACACTGGTGAAAATTGCAAACGTGAAAGCTGTACGAGGAATGCCTACCTTAACCAGCAAGGATGGAGTTGTATGTGGACCATGTCAATAAGGTAAACAAATTCGATCTCCTCACTCTTCAGTTCAGTATATTACTAGAAATCTGGAATTATTGCATATGGATTTGATGGGTCCGGTTAATACACCAAGTATAGGTGGAAAGAAATATATATTTGTATGTGTTGATGACTTCTCTAGATTCACATGGGTAGCCTTCTTGAAAGAGAAATCCGATACAATAGAAGTTTTTAGAAGTCTTGTAGTGAAATTACAAACTAAAAAGGGGAGCCCAGTTGGAAAGATAATTCGAATCCGAAGTGATCATGGTAGAGAATTTGAGAATGAACAGTTCAGTTCTTTCTGCAATGAGCTTGGAATCCAACATAAGTTCTCGGCTCCTATCACTCCTCAATAGAATGGTATTGTAGAACGAAAGAACAGAACTCTACAAGAGATGGCTCGAGTTATGTTGGCAGAGAAAGATATTCACAAGAAATGGTGGGCAGAAGCAATCAATACAACATGTTATACTATCAATCGAGTATATCTTCGACCATTCACCAGTAAAACAGCCTACGAAATCTGGAAGGGAAGAAAACCAAGTGTCTCTTATTTTCATGTGTTCGGAAGCAAATGCTTCATTCTCAGAGATAGAGAACATTTGGAAAAGTTTGACAATCGAAGTGATACAGGAACCTTTCTCGGTTATTCCATCAACAGCCGTGCTTATAGAGTGTTTAATCATCGAACCAAAACTCTCATGGAATCCATAAATGTTATTGTGGATGATTCGGAGGAAGAACAAATGCCAAATGTTGTTGAAGAAGAAGCTGGTATTTCTCATGTTCCAACACAGGTGTCCCAACCTGATAATTCATCTCCCTTGGTTGAACCAGAATCAAATCTAAATACTGGCACACCTAAGCAGATAAGTTCGAAAACTGAAGAGGCTGAGTATGTTGGAACACTGTCTCCCACTACTGAATCATATGTTCCAACACAGGACCAACTTGGTTCTAGCATGAGAAGCACTCGATCTGTACCTCAAGTTGATTACCGCCGGCTGGCTGGCCTACACTGTTTTGTCTCTCTAACTGAACCCAAGAACTACAAAGAAGCTCTACTTGACGAGTATTGGATAGCTGCTATGCAAGATGAACTCGTTCAGTTTACACAGAATGATGTTTGGTATCTTACTCCTCGCCCCAAAGGCATTAATGTTATTGGTACGAAGTGGATCTTCAAGAATAAATCAGATGCAGATGGCTTAGTCACCCGTAACAAAGCAAGACTTGTTGCTCAAGGCTATACACAAGTGGAAGGTGTTGATTTTGATGAAACCTTTACGCCAGTTGCCAGGTTAGAATATATTCGAATTCTACTAGCTATTGCTTACTCTATGAATTTTACTTTGTATCAAATGGATGTCAAAAGTGCCTTTTTAAATGGAGTGGTGAATGAAGAAGTATATGTGGAACAACCAAAAGGCTTTGAAGATCCTCATTATCCACAACATGTATATCGTCTCAAAAAGGCGTTGTACGGACTCAAGCAAGCACCCAGGGCATGGTATGAACGTCTTACTACCTTTCTTCTTCGGAAAGGTTATCGTCGAGGGGGAGTAGATAGCACTTTGTTCGTGCTTGACAAAGCTCCAAGGTTTCTGATTGCTCAAATATATGTTGATGACATAGTTTTTGGTTTTACCACACCATCTATGATACAGGATTTTGTCACCATTATGCAATCTGAATTTGAAATGAGCATGGTTGGAGAGCTAACTTACTTTCTTGGACTGCAAGTCAAACAAGGACGGAATGGTCTATTCATAAATCAAAGTAAGTATGCCTTGAATTTAGTTAAAAAATTTGGACTCAGTAGTGCTCGATCAGTTCGAACTCCTATGGGAGTGTCTAATAAATTGGTGAAGGATGAAAAAGGAGTTTCGGTCGATCAAAAGTTATATAGAGGCATGATTGGAAGTCTATTGTATCTCACTGCAAGCAGACCAGATATATGTTTCAGTGTCGGAATATGTGCAAGATTTCAAGCTGATCCTAAGGAATCTCATCTTACTGCAGTGAAAAGGGTTATTCGATATGTAAGTGGGACTTCAGAATATGGTGTTTGGTATTCTAAGAATCAAGATTCAGAGTTGATTGGGTACAGTGATTCTGATTGGGTTGGTAATGCTGATGATCGAAAAAGTACCACAGGTGGATGTTTCTTTATTGGAACAAATTTGGTGTCTTGGTACAGCAAGAAACAAAACTCGATCTCTCTATCTACTGCAGAAGCAGAATATCTTGCAGCAGGGAGTTGTTGTGCACAACTATTATGGATGAAACAAATGATGAGAGATTATGGAATTCAGCAAGGCTCTTTGAAGATTTTATGTGACAATACAAGTGTTATTGATATTTCGAAGAATCCAGTTCAGCACTCGAGAACCAAGCACATTGACATAAGGCATCATTTTATAAGAGATCTGGTTGAAAGAAAGGTAGTGGAAGTGGTTTATGTTCCAACACACGAGCAAATTGCGGATATATTTACGAAGCCATTGGATGCTACCTCTTTTGAGAGCCTGCGACAACACCTAGGTGTTTGTCAAATTTGAGGTAATTTTTACCAAAAGTATTTTCCTTGTAAATATTTCTTTTGGGTTATTTTCATTTTTGCAAAAATCAAGAAAAGAACAAAAAATATGGAAGGAGCAAAGGTGTACAAAAATAGGAGTTGGTTAGTATGGTGTGTTGGAAGTTAATTAAGAAAGACAAAGTGATGTGACAAGTAGAGAAAGGGCCATCATTACCATTTGTGGAAAATCTAAAAAGGAACTTCGCGGGAAAAGAGGTGAATAAGATGAAGAGTTAAAGTGGGATTCAAATACGTCCGTCTGTATCTCTCTCTCTCGGCCAAATATTTTTCTCCCCAAAATCCTTGCCGAAAAAATCTTATACTCAACACTCCTCTCCATCTCGGCATTGTGCCTAAGAATGTCAAACCCAAACTCTCAAATGTTGGAAGCTGCTGTGGCAGAACTCATGGGAGAAGATCAAGGCTCCTTGAATTTGGAATTGGTGGTGTTTAATGAGCCAAGAAGATGTGTCGAATCGGGTAAGGCACAAACTCAAGATCAGAACAAAGGAAACACTAACCATGAGGAGAATGAGGAGATAGCTGGAGCAGAGGCTGATGAAGCTGAAGATAAAAAGGAAGAGGAAAAGGATTCTGTCAATAAACAGAGTGGGGATTCTGATGGTAAATCTGATGCCCAAGAAGAAGCTTCTGAAGGCAAGAAAAAGAAAAAACCTAAGGTAACTGGTCCTGACCCTCGTCCGTTGAAATTCATGGGTTTTGAATGTAGAAGTGTGGATGAAGTGTTTGAATGGCTAGAAGCTAATAGAGTTGCAGTTGATTTAACCAAGATTAAGATGGTTAGAGGAAAATATTTAACTGTTAAAGTAAAGGAGTCAGTGACTGGGAATCTAGGAGGAATAAGGCTTGAGAATCATACTGTGAAATTTGTTAAGGGACGATATGCTGAGTTCCGGGAAAAGGACAAATTTTATGTACATTGTTATATTCCGGCGCCGAGGTATGCTTACTTAAGAGAGATAGATGATAGTGAAGTGGCCAGAAGTGAAGTGGTTAGGAATGGAGATAAGCTTCAGGTAGGATTCTATGATACAAATTCTGCAAAGAGAATGGAAGAATTGAGGAAACCTATCTTCATTGTTCTATCTGATAGTGAAGAGAGTGTTCCAACACAGACGGATGAACCAGAGTATATGGACTTAGACTCTGATGCTGATTTAGGAGGAGAGCATAATGATGATTTTGATAATAAGGATCATGAAGCATCTGATGAAAACATGTCTGCCCAGAGTGATAATTCTAAGAGTGGTGAGGATACTCAGTCAGAAGAAGAATCTGAGAAGGAAAAGAAAGCTGAAGGATCAGGGTGTGTTCCAACACAGGATGTTCCTGATCTGACATATTCCAGTGATGAGGTACTGGATGAGTTTTATCAGAAGGCAAAAGGCAAGAGGAAGGCTGGTCCAGCCATGGATTCTGCTCAAGCTAAAAGGAGAAAGAAAAGGCACGACAGCAAGACAAAGAAGGTTTTATCTCCTCCATCTGTCAGCAAGGCTTACTCTGTGGTGTATTTTGATGAAAAAGGTGCAGAGATGGGAGATTTTTTCTCCGAGAAGAAATTCATAGCTGAAAGGCCATTGGATCTAAAAGCTTATCAGGAGAGCAGCTTCACAAATTTTCTAAAGATGGCGGGTATGACAACAACGGCAACAATCCAGCTACAGTACAACAGACAGGTTGTACTAGAGGTATATTCCAATCTTATGCCTGGTAATTTAGAGGTTACCTCCCCATTGTTTGGTAGAGTATATGTTAGGGGGAAAGTCATAGATGTATCTGCTGCTAGGATTAACATGTTGCTAGGTCTGAAAACACCTGAGACAGGGGGAGTGTTTCCTGAAAACTTGGGATTGTCTGATGATGAAATCTTAGGTGTGATATCTGGTGGATATAAGGTAGAATGGCCAGCAACCGGGTACTCACAAGCATCCTGCTTGTCATCAAGATTTTTTGGTTTATATCAGGTGGCAGTGCACTGTTGGTTGCCCTCGAGTAATACAACAGCCTTGACAAGGGAGATGGCAAAACTGATGTACTGTGTTGGAACACAGAAAGAAGTTAACCTTGGTCTTCTCATTCAGTAGCACTTAGTCAGACAGGCTACTGCTCCAAAAGTCAATGATGTTGTTATCTATCCTGCCTTAATATCTGCCCTAGCCAAGAGTGCCAAAGTGAAGGGAAAGGCTTCAGATGTGGTATTTGATACTGAGTTTCTACGGCCCAACAAAAAGACTTTCGGGCTGAGACGGGTTCATGATCTCCCGTGGAAATCTTCTGGATCAACCTCGTCATCAGCAGCAAACAAGAAGGCTCGACTGATGGTTCTCAATGCCAGACTTGGAGCTTTAGGTATACAGATAGCTGCTTTGCAGGCAGAGAAAGCAAGTTTGGAGGCAGAGAAGTCCAGATTGGAAGATTGAATTTGTATGCTTAATGCAGGGAGGGTACTACAGACTGATGTTTTTCTGATTTTGATGATTTTGTTTGATGAATCTGCGGTACCTTTGGGCTATGTGTGGTCCCAGGGGGAGAAATTTTGGATTTGAATGATTTAGACTTTGATTCAATTTGGCTGTACCTTGTTTATTTTGGATTTCTGAATTCTGGTTTCTGGTTTTCGAATTTATGTCTAAGGGAATTCTGGAATTCTGGTATCTTGTTGATTGTTGGTTTACAAGTTTATGATATTGATGCTGGAAGTTACTGTTTGGGAATTACATGTCCAAAATATTATGGGTCCACAAAAATGCCAAAGGGGGAGATTGTAAAGTCAAGAGATTTACAAGAGAATATGTTATTGGCAATTTTGTGTGAATTAATTTTGGAACAGAAAATCTGACCATGTTGGAATATGCTGGTGCAGAATATTTACGCCAAGGTTTTATGGAAATCAAAGTCAGAATATTGCAGTAGTTTGGTATAAATGGAATTCGTATATCTGGCTACATATATCAGGCGTGTGAAGCATAATTGGTTTATGGAAAATCCCTACTTATATGGAGAAGATTTATTCGAATATATGGGATAGAATGATATAAGGTAAATCCATTTATTTATGGGATTTGGATATGCTTCAAGAATCAGATTTGGAATAGGAATATTGTGGAGATAATCAAGGAGTATTCAAGTCTGATTCGTGGATATAAATTGGGGACAAACACGGCTGCATACTCACGGATTTAACAGAGAAAAAATCTGCACACAGATTTTTGAGACTTCGGAGAAGTTGCAAAGAGTCAGAAGACTGTGTTCCAACACACTGACCTGCCGCACTAAGTTCAGAATCGTAAACCTTAATTCCTCGGGAGGAGGAGATCCAGCGTCGATGGAGTTCGAGGTCAGAGGGAGTCTGATCAAGGCGGATCGATAGCTAGGGGAGCTACCAGGTCCACACGCTATAGTTAGTAAAGATAAGTATTTTGTAAACTGTACTTTGTACTATATCTTTCTAATTAGTGGATTCATTCTGAACTGGGCCAGACCCCACAGATGTAGGTGGATTTCACCGAACTGCGTAACCAAGTCGTGTGTCTTTTACGTATTACGTTATTATGCACTTGGTTAAACTAGTCATGTTGGAACACACTAGTAAAGACTAGAAAAATTGGTAAAACTAAATTTCATAAACAACATCAACATGCAAATATGAGGTTAATGGTCATCCATATGAAATGAGATATTACCTATCAGATGGAATCTATCCACCGTATACAACTCTAATCCAGACAATATCAACCCCTTCTACAAATAGAGAGAAACATTTGCCAAATGTCAAGAAGTTGTGAGAAAAGATGTAGAACGAGCATTTGGAGTGCTACAAAGTAGGTGGCACATTTTCAAAGGCCCGACACGTATGTGGAATGTGAAGGACCTCGATAAGATTATGAATACATGTATCATATTGCACAGTATGATCATTGAAAGTGAACATCGTCAAGGAATCAACCCCGAAGATTGGGTTCCTCATGTTGATGAAAAGGTTGATAACGTTAACTTTTAGTCTGACTACGCAGCTCTTGCTTCTATAATGATCAATCGCCTTAAAGAAGTACAAAGCTCAAATATACATAATCAATTGAAGGGTGATCTCATAAACCATTTGTGGAATAGAAATGGCGTCGTAGAAAAATGAATTGATGTATTATATTGCGTTGCACTTTAATGATCAAAGTTTTCAGTAAAAATTCTGATAAATTATTGCTTTATAAACATATTAGTGTCTTGTGTTGTTGATGCATTGTGCATGTGATCTGTTGCGTGTTATTGAGCTGCTCCATTCTTATTTTTGTTTAACACGTGAATATTAGTTTATTAGTATTGTTAATTGCCTCTGTATATGTTAGTGTTAATTGCCTCTGTATCTGTTAGTATGTTATTTTATTAGTATGTTAGTTCTGGACACTTTTAGGAGGAATGCATGTTAATTGCCTTTGTATATGTTAGTAGCTTAGTATGTTAGTTTCTCGTGAACAAATGCATGCACTCTTTTTTTTTTGTCAAATAGTGCATGCTTCTGGTTGAAATAAAGTCAAATGAGACTTCTAATCTCAACATAAAGATGACTGCATATATACACAATAGTTCAGCTATCAATCCTTCTGGTTTTAGATTTTTCTTGCCAAAAGAAAATGAAACCAAAGTTTGGGAAACTGAGCAAGTTATACAACAGATTGAATTTCATCCAGGTGATGCACTCTTAATGTTCTACTGGCAAACTGATTACTTTTCCATATGAACTCAAGAACAAGAAATTCTAAACATGGGCAACTTTTACCAATTTTAAATCCAACAGCAAATAAGAGAAAATCATAATATCATAACTCATGACAAAAAGATGATGAAAATGACTACTGCATACATGATAACATAAACTCATCTCGAGTTTCTAACCTTCATCAACATGGAATTCCTAATTCATACCCTAACAGCACATGAAATCATCACACAGATTCCAAACGAAACACAAACATTACATCCACATAGAAGATATTTCCTCTACATTATAGATAAATAGGCTCTTTTCTCAGGCACATACACATATTATAAGCTAAATATCAAAATACAGAATATATTGCCTAAAATGCAAAGCAATGAACAAATCGTTAACATAAGAGAAAAAGAGAAAAAGAAAGCACTTTTCTGTTCATGCTTTTTATTTGCAACACAAAACAGCTTAATTTAACCAAAAAGAACAGATTACAGGCTAAACTTGGTAGGCGGCTTTCAGTTTAATTTCTTCATTGAACATTGCTTTCTTCAGGTCTAGGCCTGCACTGTTCAACTCAATTTTTTTTGTAGAGAGGATTGTAGATTTCCCTAAGCATCAACCACACCTTTTTCTACAACAATCCTCTTTTGTTTACCCTTTAACTGCCTTTCTTCCTTCACTCGGGCGAGTAATCCCTTCCTCAACTGTGTTTTCAGCTTCCACTGACTTTGGATCAGAATCCAAATTTATAGGTGTTGATGGAGAACCCATGTATTCATTTGGATCAACCACACACTTTTGTCTCCCAGCATTCCAAATGCTTGAATGGTTTATTGTTGTGGGAATCTTGGTAAAATTGTAGTGCCTCTCTTTTCTTCACGTGAAACAATGAAATATATACTCAGCAATATTGGAAGAAAAAATACAACCATTAGAACTATGAAAAGAGAATAAATTGAAACATTACCATATCTTCTATGGACATGCCACTTCTTGGATTCCTTTCTATCCGTTCATAGCAGCCATGAAATTTGTTAATATCAGCTTGTAATCTTGCCCAACGACATTCTAAGGAATTGGAGTCTCGCGCCGCATCAAAATTTCCCATGTTTTGTCTCCAAACTTGCAAGATGCGACTCCATAACGTTGCTTCTTTCTGACCAGTTACAACATCCGCATCACATGAGACATGTAGTCAGGCATTTATAAGAGCAAATTCATCGTCAAGAGTCCAATGACGTTTAGCTGTGCTTGGATTTTGTGATTTTTTTCGGTTCTTCTGGGGCACTTTAGAAGGCTGGGAACTTGCACCAGCATAAGAAAAACATTGGGAGTGTGTAGCAAACTTTGAGAGGGAAATTTTGGTCCATATGTTTGGTGATATCGAGGGAAAATTTGGCTATTCATTGAACTGATGGGAAAAACTCGTTGTTGCGGAAGGTTTGATGAATTGGTTCCATTTTGAAACTCAACCACATTAATAAATGAGTTAGAATTCTCAGAACAAAATACAGCGGTGGTGAAAGAATGAGTATTGTTAAGTGTAGAAAATAAGGGTAATAATGTGTATCTTTATTCATGAATTCAGGATACATTATATAGTAGTACATGATACCTATAGAAGCTAGGAAAAGGTAATAGAATACAATTACATCTACAATTATGGTAAGAATTCCAATTCCTTAACACTCCTCCTCAAGTTGGAGCATGAGGATCGGAAATGCCCAACTTGCCAAGTAAAGAATGAAACTGGTTACGTCTGAAAGCTTTAGTGAACAAATCCGCAGGTTGGTCTATCGTACGGATATGTTGAAAAACAATAGCGCCGATTGTACAAGATCTCGGAAAAAATGACAATCAACTTCAATGTGATTCGTGCGTTCATGAAAAACTGGGTTAGCCGCTATGTGGAGAGCGAATTGAATATCACAAAACAATTTCATAGGAAAAGAGTGTGAAACCCCTAAGTCCTTCAGTAAGGACCTAAGCCATAACAACTCACAGCAGGTAACTGCCATAGCACGATACTCTGCTCCAGCAGAAGACCGAGAAACAATAGGTTGCTTCTTAGTCTTCCAGGAAACCGGGGAATCACCAATCATAACAAAATAACCAGATAGAGAACGTCTAGTAATTGGGCAGGCGGCTCAATCCGAATCACAATAAGCAGTCAATTGTAGAGTACTACGGGAAGAAAGAAATAAACCTTGTCCAGGATGACTTTTCAGGTAGTGCAACACACGAACCGCAGCTTGCCAGTGAGGGACACAAGGAGACTTCATGAATTGCGCAAGAGTATGAACTGAATAACTAAGATCAGGACGAGTAATAGTCAGATATATCAGACGCCCAACCAAACGGCGGTACTGCTTCGAGTCATGGTAGGCTGGACCTTCAACACGTGCCAAATCATGTTGTTGCTCCATCGGAAAATCAATTGGTTTACAAGCAGATAAACCTATATCAGATAGGATGTCCAAAGCATATTTCCTTTGCGAGAGAAACTTCCCCTCCGGTCAATCTCTATGCCCAAAAAATACTTAAGCAAACCAAGTTTCTGCATGGTGATTTACATGAAGAGGTGTTCATTCGTCCTCCACCTGGCTATGCAGTCCCACCTGGTCAGGTTTGTCGCCTTCAGAAATCTCTTTATGGTCTTCACCAAGCTCCTTGGATGTTTCTCTCGTAAAGAAAATATGCTTTGGACATCCTATCTGATACAGGTTTATCTGCTTCTAAACCAATTGATTTTTCGATGGAGCAACAACATGATTTGGCACGTGTTGAAGGTCCAGCCTACCATGACCCGGAGCAGTACCGCCGTTTGGTTGGGCATCTGATGTATCTGACTATTACTCGTCCTGAACTTAGTTATTCAGTTCATACTCTTGCGCAATTCATGAAGTCTCCTTGTGTCCCTCACTGGCAAGCTGCGGTTCGTGTGTTGCACTACCTGAAAAGTCATCATGGTCAAGGTTTATTTCTTTCTTCCCGTAGTACTCTACAATTGACTGCTTATTGTGATTCGGATTGAGCCGCCTGCCCAATTACTAGGCGTTCTCTATCTGGTTATTTTGTTATGATTGGTGATTCCCCGGTTTCCTGGAAGACTAAGAAGCAACCTATTGTTTCTCGGTCTTCTGCTGGAGCAGAGTATCGTGCTATGGCAGTTACCTGCTGTGAGTTGTTATGGCTTAGGTCCTTACTGAAGGACTTAGGTGTTTCACACTCTTTTCCTATGAAATTGTTTTGTGATAGTCAATCTGCTCTCCACATAGCGGCCAACCCAGTTTTTCATGAACGCACGAAGCACATTGAAGTTTATTATCATTTTGTCCGAGATATTGTACAATCTGGCGCTATTGTTTTTCAACATATCCGTACGATAGACCAACCTGCAGATTTTTTCACTAAAGCTCTCGGACGTAACCAGTTTCATTCTTTACTTGGCAAGTTGGGTATTTTCGATCCTCATGCTCCAACTTGAGGAGGAGTGTTAAGGAATTGGAATTCTTACCATAATTGTAGATGTAATTGTATTCTATTACCTTTTCCTAGCTCCAACTTGAGGAGGAGTGTTAAGGAATTGGAATTCTTACCATAATTGTAGATGTAATTGTATTCTATTACCTTTTCCTAGCTTTTATAGGTATCCTGTACTACTATATAATGTATCTTTATTCATGAATAAAGATACATTATATAGTAGTACAGGATACCTATAAAAGCTAGGAAAAGGTAATAGAATACAATTACATCTACAATTATGGTAAGAATTCCAATTCCTTAACACTCCTCCTCAAGTTGGAGCATGAGGATCGGAAATGCCCAACTTGCTAAGTAAAGAATGAAACTGGTTACGTCCGAGAGCTTTAGTGAACAATTCTGCAGGTTGGTCTATCGTATGGATATGTTGAAAAACAATAGCGCCAGATTGTACAAGATCTCAGACAAAATGACAATCAACTTCAATGTGCTCCATGCGTTCATGAAAAACTGGGTTGACCGCTATGTGGAGAGCAGATTGACTATCACAAAACAATTTCATAGGAAAATAGTGCGAAACCCCTAAGTCCTTCAGTAAGGATCTAAGCCATAACACAAATGGCAAACACAATTAAAGTAAGAGAAGAAAAATAACGTTGAATCAAAGCCAAGAGGTCCAAGGATGCGCGGCTACTGTTGGCGCGTGAAAGGCACGCGCTATGAAGATTGAAGTGCGCATCTGTTGCACCCGCGCGTGGGATTCACGCGCTTCTGGAAAGTCGCGCGCGTGAATCTCACGCGCGCCGCTTTCTGGCGGAAGCTAATGCCACTGGACGGAGCCGCTGCCAAGAACGATGCCACCGATGTCATGATCGATGCCACCGGATGGAGCGGTCCGGGGTGGATACTGGTCGGAGCGGGAGCGGGCCAGGATGGAGTGGGAGTGGGAGTGCTGGACGGAGCCATTCTGGAACGAAGCAAGAGACGGGACTGACCGGGATGGGCCAGAACGAGCCGTGCTGGAGCAGACCGGGACGGAGATGGAGTTGAGCAGACCGGGACAGAGCCGGAGTGGGAGAAAGCTGGAGCAGAGCAGACCGGGACGGATTCGGTCGGATGGCGGCGATGGTGAGCAAGGCGGATCGACGGCGGCGGTGGAGCAGAAATTGAAGAGGAAGATTTTTTTTGCTGGAAAGGTAGTCCGGATCGACGGCGCGTGGAAGTCACGCACGGACGATGGCGGAAAATTTATGACGGTATTTTAATGTCTTAGGTTTCAGGATTCTAGGCTCTGATACCATGTAGAAAATAAGGGTAATAATGTGTATCTTTATTCATGAATTCAGGATACATTATATAGTAGTACATGATACCTATAGAAGCTAGGAAAAGGTAATAGAATACAATTACATCTACAATTATGGTAAGAATTCCAATTCCTTGACATTAAGGGAGTCATTGAAGTTCGATTGAGGAAATTTTTGAGAATTTTAAGAATCCACGAAAACCTAAGAACTGCCAAATAAGAAATAAGAAATAAGAAAGAGATTCTAGTAGAGATAAATCCGAATAAGTACGAGCAGATAGCTAACTCAAACGCGGAATTACCATAGCATATACATATCCTCAAAAGAACCTATGTTGTTGTACACTAGTATTGTCAGCTAATGAAAAGCAAGTATACACAGCCAGTGCTAGGACACTGCAACTTGCTTATACTTTTGCAAGATACTCTAATTCAGATAGGATGGCAACAATATTTAGAAGTCAAATACAACCAAGAATATGGAGAGCATACATGAGGCAAAATAATGCGGACAACAGTAATGGAAGTGGAATGGGGAGAGCGACAATGTGTATCCCCACAGTTCACAAGGTGCTTTAAGAAGCATATAAAATAATTCAGAAAGATAATGCAGTACAGTGAAATTTCCTCACCATAACACATTCTTCGATCACATTACAATAATGTTCACTAACCCCAAGACGAGAAAATTTAGGCATAAACTCAAACGCGGGTAGCTAACTCAAATGCAGAATCATCACATCATATACATATCCTCAAAAGAACCTGTATATATTGTTGAGTAGAACATTAATGCTACATGAGACATATTGTTCAATAGAACATATTGTTCACATCAATGGAAAAGTGCTTTCGAGTCACTATTTATTTGAATGAAAAAGTCAGAGATAGATAACTTCAGTGTGAATGTAGCCAAGAATCAAACATGTTTCCTTTTGCAGATGCTTCGTTCAGGTTCAAAGAAACTGCAAAAAACAAATTTCTCCATTTATCAAAGCATATATGGATCAGAGCAACCACTCTAATATATGGAATCAACGATTACTATAATAGCCAAACCAACAATTAAGAAAATTAATAACATCTTCATGAATTGATAGTATAATAACCAAAACAATGGATCAGTAAAATCGTTATTTCGTCTCAAAAGGGAAGGAGGGTAAGAGCAATACCTCGAAGAAGATGTGGTGAGATTCATAAGTACACTAATTGAAATCCACAATAGATTGAAGAAGGCGAGATTCAGAAACTCGTACCTATATAGAAATTAGAAGCTGGAGAATTCAGCGCGAGCATGGAATTCGCGCACAAAATTTCTTCTCGCCTGTGCCAAAAAATTTTAGATGCACAAAAAATTGATGATCTGGAAGAGTGACAACTTCAAAGAGGGCATCGAGAAACAAAGGGTGCAATTGAGGGGGTTTGTGCCACATCAGATTGACATTCTACCTTGACCCCTGCATTGAAGGCTATATTTTAGGTAGTGGGTCAATTTTGATTGCTTGGCTTTTGATGCCCACCTAATTGAGGCCCGGGTTGGAGATGCTTGAACCCAGCAATTTCAAAAAATGCCAAAATAATCCTTGACTCTACTGACTTTTTAGTCAACTATTTGATGGTCGAATTTTGTTAAAAAGACCACTTTGCCCTTGTAGAAAAAAGAAAAAAAAATCAAATTTCTCCTTTTTTCTTCAGTTTTATTTTTGTCGAGACCATTTTCCATTTGTGTATATCTCCTCTGCCCTAGCCCCGCTGTTTCCTCCGCTTCTTTCTTTGAAATTTTGCAGCTAGAAATCTAGGGTTTCCAGTGGGGTGGCGGGATAACGATGTGTCTCTCCGGGTTGAGGGGGATTTGGAGGAGATCGATAGAGCTAGGCTAGGGCTGAGGGGATCAGGAGGGGTGGCGGCGGGAGGAGGAGATTGGGAGGCGGGGCTAGTGCGGAGGAGATTTAGAGGGGAGGCAGTGGGAGATGGAGATCAGGAGGTGAGGCTAGGGCGAAGGAGATTGAGATGGGTGACAGAGGGGGAAAGAGATCGGGAGGCAGCGCTAGGGCGGCAGTGGGGTTGGGCAGAGGAGATCGGGAGGGGTGGAAGCGGGAGGAGGAGATCATGATGCAGTGCTATGACAAATTCGGGGCTATGGCGGAGGCGGGGCTGGGCAGACGAGATTAGGAGGGGTGGCAGCGGGAGGAGGCACTAGGGTGGAGACGAGGCTGGGCGGAGGAGATCATGAGGGGTGTCAGCAGGATGAGGATATCGGTAGGGGTGGTTGGGTGGTGACGAGTGGCTAAGGAAGGGTAGGGCTGGGCGGAGGAGATCGGGAGGGGTAGCATTGGGAGGGGTGGGGGAAGGGAGGTGAAATATTTGGCAGCGGCGGAGCAACAACAGTGAAGAAAAAGAAGATCGAGGTATTTTAGATATCAATTTTTTAACTTCTTAGTCAAGGATATTTCTGTCATTTCATTTCTTGTCATTGTTGGAATTTCATAGGTCAACGCCGGAATTAAGGAGTTTGGCTATATTGGCACAAAATTTTCAAAAGTTAGGGTTAGATTGGCACATAAAATAATTAGTTAGAGTTAAACTGACTATTTATCATATTGCAAGGTTATATTGACACTTTCAGCCTAAAGTTATAAATGTATTTATCCCATCGATTTATAAATCAAACAACATGTAGAGAAAAGTTGTTGTATAACCCTACATAGTTCACATATGTAAATATAACCTTCTGATAATTGAAAGTGTCAATATAACCCTAGATAATAAGTGAAAGTGCAAATATAACCCTTTATGGCGACTTTTAGTCAGAATTTCTAAAAATATATATTTTTTCTTCTGAAAAAATTTTAAAACCCAAAAAATAGAAAATGACATTATTTCCCTTAGCGTCACTAATACCCCCAAATATTGTTGTCAGACCACCGTCGGACACCACCAGACCACCGCCGGACCATTGCTGCCCCGCCATCGTAATAGGTAGGGTTATATTAGCACATTATGAAAATTAATTGATTAAATTAGCACATTCCTAAAACGTATAGGGTTTTACCAGCGCATTCGTAAAAAGTGTAGGGTTATATCAGCATATACTATAAAAACAAAATGCCATATTAGTACAAAATCAATGCCTACCACACACAACCGACATTTCAGCTTCTTCTAAAGATTCTTAGACTTAGGTTGATGGGTTTTGAAATGAGCTTAGGATATGTGATAATGGTGTTTAATATGAATGAGGGAGTTATGATGTCGAATATTATGGTGTATATGATATTGTTATTTGCTTATATTTGCTCTTATAATATTTGCTGATATTTTATAATGTGCTGATATAACCCTACCTGGTTTGGCGGTGGTCCGACGGTGGTGTGGCGGCGACCCGACAACAGTCCGACGGTGGGTTAGGGTATAATTGTTCACCCAAATTCAGCTTTTGGTCCGAGGGCATTTTTTATCATTTATGGGGTTCAACGTCGGAAAAGCATAGTCAACACCGGATTTCTCACCAGAGGGTTATATTTGCACTTTCATCAACTAACTAAGGTTATTTTTATAGTTTTAATTATCTGAAGGTTATATTTAATTTTAGTTTAATTTATTTTAAGGAGATAAGAGGATTGAGGCAATGGTACATTCATCTATCCATTTATATCCACTTGTATTACAATTGATATGGATCTGTTATATCTTGTTGATTTCTGATGTTGATGGAACTTGTCTTAAAATCTGAAATCCTTAATGGTCCTCGCACTAAACAATTTCCCAAGTTTTTCACTAATGGCAAGTGGGGTTTTAGTAATTGATGATAGTGATCAAGTTGGTTGTCTAGCTTAGATTATTCTAATGTCTTTTATTTCTAATCTGATGATCATAGTATTAAAAGTTTTTTTTATCTTTCTTTTACCTTTATTATGATAATACTTGGATTGAATTTCATGGTTCGAAACCTGGATGTCATGGTGGGCAGATACCTGTCAACAAAATATCCTAGAAATCGAAGGTCAAAATATAAAAGTATGACATCACACAAATTATAATAGGGGAACATAATTTATCCTATAAAATATGTACATCTAAACAAGGAAGTATCATGATGATACTTGGATCGAATCCCAGCCGTGATAAGGTAAAACCTATTAGCATAATACTAAAGGGAAGTTGATTTATCCTACCACCTATGTCTATCTAAACCCTTGTATTCAGAATTTGCAGTAATATGCTCACCTATAAATATCCTGATATTTGTACTCATTCTTCTCTCACACTAGTATTCTGGTGCAAATTTAAGCATTATAATGTCTTCCCGCAACACATCGGGAGCTTTACCGTGCAGGAATTTCAGTCATCGATTTGGCGGCACACTAGAGACGGGCTTTGCCTTGCAAGAACTTCAATCATCGTACCCGGGATTGAAAACTTATTCAGTCACGTAAACTCTTCCCAAATATATTGAAGACATTTCTTTAAGACGACCAAGACAAATTCTTAACTTTCAGCTAAAGTTGTCCTAAACTACTTCAAGGAGGATAAAATATGTCCTCTTTTCCTTCCAAGTCAAATGAACTTATCAAAATTGTTCTCCATCCATCTATATACAGAGTCACATCATTTTTAATCTATTGAAAATTGCAAAACCGACAAAATTGGATGCTGAACAACTCAGTCAATCAATATGTGGTAATTTGCACTAGTGTAGCTATAATGATACAATGTTTGAATTAAGTATTGTTTCAGATTTGATCAAAAATAGAAGTATTGTTTCAGACAACTTGTCATTTGAAGATCTTTTGTTGTCTACTCTGAGTGCCTGATCCCCACATGATTTCTTTCCTTTTGCTTTTCTTCATTGGATGTTCATTATACAGTAGGCGAAATTCATCAGATGTAGCAGTAACAAAACTAATCATCCAAACAATAACACAAATCATATTAAACAGAAATGATGAGTATATTGCACTCCTTCCGTCCCACTTAAAACATCTTGTTTTCAATACTAAAACCATAAAATAGGAATCGCGACGGAGGTGGTAAAAACGAGAATATATACATGTGTATGTATATAGAGGACTCTAAATAATTTCCAGAAAAAAATAAAATTTCTTCGGCTTTGAGGACTCATTTTGCTAAATTATTTCCCGACAAATATAAATATATACATAAATATAAATGTAAAAATATAAATACAAATATATACATATATATAAATATAAATATCAAGATAGATATAAATATAAATAAATCAATATATAAATAAATATATATACATATATATAAATATAAATAAAAATATAAATAATAGAGTCCGTCTCTTGAAAGACGGTCTTTCCATAAGTTATGGAAAGACCAAGGTTTAAAGTGTAAATTAGAATAAATTAAGATAAAATTTTTGGGTTGCATTAATTGAGTTATAAATTTTACAACTACTACATGTTGCATATTAAAATTTTAATATTGCAACTAAGACCTTTTACCTTTTAATATTCTAATCAAACCCCGTCTTTCCATAGGCCTATGGAAAGACTGTCTTTCCCAAGACTTTGCCTAAATAAAAATATAAATATAAAGATAAAGATATAAATATAAAAAAAAGGAGTCCTCCATTTAGATTCTGGAAAAAAAAATGCACCTAGAGGACGCATTATCGAAATGCGTCCTCTTCAAGTGCTGCGGAAAAAAAAACTGGGACCCTTGAGGACGCATTACCATAATGCGTCCTCCCCCCTACATCCAAAATAAAAAAGTTACACATTCTCTCCCAACTTCAAGTTTTCCGCCACAGAAAAATCATGCACTCTGGTAAAAACAGGTGCCGGTAGCCAAAACTCGAGCAATTTTTTCATCTTTACATCACAATCATGTTTTGTTAGCCTTTTTCTCTAACTGCTCTATCCCACACGAGTTCACCAAAAAAACTCACTGATTATGTTGACTAAACAGACTTTTACAACTCAACTTCTGATTATGTTGACTAAACAGACTTTTACAACTCAACTTTCAATTTATACAAAGACAAGATGCCAACGAGGCACAAAGATACCAAACCTAGCTAATCTCTATATAATGTATAAAGAGGTAGCAAAAATGAAGCTACATACAAACTTGTACTTGTGATTCTTATTGGAATTCAAAACCTTAAGAAGCATATAAGCAAATTCAATTTTCTTCCTATTCCACAGTGGCTAAACAGTCAACGATACTTACTGGACTTCCACTCCAAAATCTAGATCTGCATATACCACGTCGATCCTCTGTGAATGAATCCCGTATTGACTGTAACATGGAACGGACAGCGGGAACAAGCGCAACTGCATCATCCAGCTCCTGTGTTATTAGGGGGCTCTCAGAATCTGAAAATTTACTTCTTGGATAATTTAAATTAGAAAATTCACAGCTGTAAAACAGTACCACATGAGTCAGACGCTCTTCAATACTCCCAAAGTCAGCTTCCATGGGCATAAATATTTTCCTATAAGCACTTTTTAGGCTTCTTATCTGAACCATTGCAGGAATAGTTTACAACAAGATTCCAAAAGAGAAAAAGGCAACAAGAATAATACTTGTAGACAAGTGAAATCCGTAAACATGTTCACAAGATATAAACTTAACCCTGTTAAACTTCACGAGGTCAAGCAGAAATGCATAACCTAAACATGTTCTTTTTATCACTAAGAGGACATTCAACCATTAGAGGCCCTGGTAAGACATTTAGAACAAAGAGGAAAACAAACTGAAAGGGCAGTAAATGGTCTAAATGACTTGAATAGAGACAATAGAGAATGATATGATATTTCTTAGTATAAATGAAGCAACCGAACACAATGGCAGGGTATAATCCCTATAGCCAACCCACAAAGTGGGACAAAGGCTTCGTTGTTGTTTGTTAAGCTAACTTCAATAGTAAGCAGAGGAGCTTTATTTGTTAAACTGCTGCCCTCATTTCACTTTGGTAATACAGAGTTATAATAATTTTCTTGGTCACAAATTAGTTCCAACAAAAGCATGTAAGACAACAGCATCGTGGACTAATTCCACCAAAAACTGACCTCTGTGGCTGAGAAACCATGACGTCGCAGACCTTCCACATTTAATCCGCGAAGCTCAGCTCTTTCTCCAGAAACCATCATGTAATTCGGGACATCTTGCGAGACCTAAAAAGAATTGGTTGAGTATCACCAAAATTCCAATTTTGGAATATTTGAATCCGAGCAACAATGTTCATTCTAATGAAGTATAGGGCACTTATATCAGTAGTTATAAACAGAGGAACCTTGAGAGCCGGAAAACAAAGATACTTACAACTGAACCTCCACCAAGAAAAGAAAACGAACCAATACGACAAAATTGATGAACCACAGTAGCCCCTGCCGTGTGTGCATAGTCCTACAAATACAAGCCATCAATTACAGATGGTAAATAGAAAAGCTGTCGAAGATGATCCATGAATTAGACTATTATTTCTGTTTGCACTCACTTCCACCACAACATGACCAGCAAGAAGAGTATTATTTGCAAAGATATTGTTGTTACCAACTTTGCAGTCATGGGCTATATGACAAGATCCCATTATAAGATTGTTATCACCGATAACCTGATTACACATACACAAACCCAAAATTTATAAGTCTAAAAAAGTCATTGTTTGGTAAAAAATAGAACAAAGGATGCATAATCAAACCGTCTTATCACTTGGCTTGGAAGATCGGTGGATAGACGCATGCTCTCTTATATCGTTGTTGGCACCTATCTCAAGGAAGCACTCACTCCCTGGCTAAAACAAATGGATAAATGATTACAACATTTTGCAAACTTAGTTAAAGCTGATATAATGCAAAATTTTAACTATGACCGCAAAGACTACACTTAAATCAACAGAGGGCAAATATTCTCAGAATTATTGAGACTCGGGCATGCTAAGGGAAAAACTAAGAAGAAGAAACCTCTTATTTCTTTCTTGTTAGAAAGAGGCAAACAGTGTGACTAGACTTTTGAGATCCACAAAATGTATAAAGTTCATAACAGCATCCAATGCATGCCATTAAAAAGCAAGTGGTACAAATACATAGCCTTCCAATAGTGTGAATAACAGCATTAGCGACACCAACCTGGGAAAGATCACAATTTTACAACAATACTAGCTGAAGATCATAATGAAAAAAAATTACACATGGCTAATGAAAACTCACGATATATTTCATGTCTTGGCATTTATTTCCAACAACAGCATGATGACCTATAGTATTGTTGCATCCAATGACCGTATGGCCAGGAAGATCATCACCAACCACAGCACCACTGCCATATAAAACAAAAAGATTATGAAGGCCAAAAGAGGCAGGTGCGGACTGCGGACACAAACTGCCAATCAAATCACGTAAAGAATGTGAAGAAGTTAAACTCACACCATCAAGGTACAATTATTCCCCAATACCGTATTTCCAAAGACATGGCTTCCGGGGTATAGCTGACAAGAATTACCCAGCTTCGCCGAAGGTCCAACCGTACAAAAGGGACCAATAGAAACACCCTGCACAAACAACATAATACACTTTCTCATCTACAAGCAACATACAAAATCTCAATTGACAGATTAGGCACAAGACAAACATCAGAACCACATCATCACAATCAAGATCACATTTTAAACAGAAAATCAATCTAGAACAAGAAGTTAAGTAAATATCCATGATCAACTTGCAAATTTAAATTCCTTTTTTCCCTACAAAGTTGATATTGTAACCAATAAAAGGAAGGGAAAACCTGGCCTAAGGTGGCATTGGGGTGAACAAGTGCAGAGGGATGAATGAAGGTGGGACGGTCATGTGGAGGTGGGTCCCCTTCTTCTCCGGAGCTGAGCTTATCTTCGCCGGAAAAGTCTGCAAATTTACAAGACTACAAAGAGTCAAAGCATAGCATAAACACTTTCCACCAAAGCCGGAAGAAAAAGAAAGGGATATACTTACTGGGTAGCGAAGAGAAAGAGAATCGACGGAGAGAGAAGGTTCCAGTGAGAACTACGGCAACCGACCGGCGGAGAGCGGGGAGTGGAGGCATGCCTCCGGCAGTCGGGACAATGGACGCGCTGCCACTCGGGTACACGTGCGCCTTAATTTTCCTCTTCTTTTTCTGTTATAAAAGGACCAAGTTTAAACGGCATATATAGATAAAATTTTTGGATTGCACTAATCAGATCATAAATTAAAAAATAATGCAGGCTGTATAATAAATTTTTTAGTTAAGTGCTCATATGATCCTATGTTTTGGTCAAAAGTGTCAATATAACCCTGTAAAGTTAGAAAGTGCCCATATGACCCCATATTTTGTTCGAAAGTGGTAATCTAACCCTAGAGGCCTCAATTTGGCCGAAATTTTGTGAATTGACTATTATACTCCTTTAAAAAAATAATTCAGAAAATGTGAAAGGATGGTTATGCCCTCATCTCAATTCCACCTTCTTCTTTATAATAATCCCTCATTCTTCACGCAGATCAATTGGGTTCCGTTCTCCATAGCGAAGGTCTCCATTTTTTGGCGCTTGGCTGAGTGGCACCGGAAAATGGTGGCGGATGGATGGTGGCTAAACGCCACCAGTGAATTTGTTCTAAAGCTAGGGTTTCGACGGTGGCACTGCCGACGTAGCTTCTTCTTCGTTCTGGCACAGGCAGGGGTGGCGGTGTGGTGAATTAGTGGTGGGAGGGAGCGGAACCTCTGCTCGGAAGGCCTCCGAAGTCATCGTGAAGATGGTTCAGGAGGGCAAAATTGTCGAAAAAACGGTACTCCTTGCCAAAAATTAGGCACATGTAAAACCTCCATAGCCATAAGGATGGTCAAATCCATAAACCAGGAAACCCCTTTCTCTATGTGTGTCGGGAGCGAGCTTTACTCCCAGGAAATGTCCAAAATGGAGGCCCTTATGCAGGCTATTAAGAAGGCCATCAGAGTTAGAATTAAAGAAGAGACGGAGGTGATTAAAGGGAAGGTGGTGGAGATCCAGATTGACAGCCCTGCGGTGGCGGGAGCGGCGTCAAAGACCGGGAAGATGACTGTGAAGACTACGAAGATGGAGATTGTTTATGAGCTGGGTGCGAAGATGATTGAGGCCCCGGGGAATGAGAAAGTCCAGAGTGGAGATGTGATTGCAATCGACAAGGCTTCTGGCAAGATTACCAAGCTGGGAGATTTGGGATGTGATGGTCGGACGACGACAGAGGTGGTGGCGGACGGTGGTGAAGGTGGTCGAGCGGCAGAGCAACAGTGGCTGTGCTATGTTGAAGAAGAAGAACATGGGGTATTTTTGTCTTTACGGTTTTAGTATTAAGGCTAGGGTTATTTTAGTATTTTTAGTGATGATCAATGCTAGAAAATGTCAAGTCAATTCTGGAATAATGCTAAAAGGTTATATCGGCACTTTTGATGCAAAAGATAGAGTTATAATAACACTTTCTAACTTCACTGGGTCATATTGACACTTGTGACCAAAACATAAGGTTATATCTGTATTTTGCCATAAAAAGTTAATATTGCAATTAAAATATATTATTTTTTATAATTCTAATTCAACCTCGTCTTTCCATATACCTATGGATAGATGGTATTTTCCAAGACTTTGCCCAAATTAAAATGCAATTATTTTTAAATTAATCATCATGATTTCTGATTGGACAAGTTTTGTTTTAAACTGTATAATCATTAAATGAACACATAGTTTTGTTTTAACCGGTCTAAACTTTAAGTAGAGATCATTATGCAATTATTACTCCCTCCGCCCCATAGAAAGTTGTATATCAACTTTTTGCACGCCCATTTAAGAACCTTGAGCTGACTAATTAGAAAGAGTGGATTGGGACTACTTTTTGGTTTCAGGTGGGTCATGGTGGAATTGAAGCCACTAATTTGTGTGCAAAAAATTAATGAGTCAAAATATGAATGAGACAGACTAAAAAGAAAAGTAGGAAGTTAATAATGGAACGATGGAGTATACATTCTAATTGGGATAGTTCTTTTAAAAAGTAAACTAATAAAAAAATGGAAGATATCATATGTAAAATAATAACTTTGGTACATATGTGAATGGTAAATTTCCGATGGTATTATTCGTGTGATTGATAAAATAAAGAGTAAAGTATGTTTTTAACCCTATATTTTGGGCAAAAGTACCGAAATAACTTTGTAAAATCTGAAAGTGCAAAAATAACCCTGAAAATTGTTGATCAAAATGTCAATGGCAGAAATGGCGGGGAACCACAGAAATGACTATTTTACAATTCCCTTAAATTTTTTTTAAAAAAAACAGAATAAAGACAAAATGCACTGATGCCCTTTCTCTCTTGTTTCCTCTCTTTCACCGCCACCACGTTTGATGCCCTCTCTCTCTGTTCCTCCAGCGCTGTTCTCCCGAGCCTTGTTCTTCCATCACAATACCCTCTTCCCTCACCAGATGTTCTCTCTCTTCACCACCACCTCCAGACACTAGTGGAAAGCCCCTTATTAAGGCAGCATTGGAAGGCAGTTCCCTTATAACTGCCTTTATTCACGGTTTCTAAGTTCAGAAACCCATAATTGTGTCCCCCTAAACACTTTAAAGGCGGTTTTTTGTTGATTAAAGGCGATTATGCCTTCAACCACCTTTAATTTAAGGTGGGCCCTGGATAACCGCCTTTAATTAACCATATTTAGAGGCGGTTATGACTAATTGCCTTTAAAATTGATGTTTACGATCTCGAAAACAAGGAACATACGGGTTTCCAAGTCCAAAAAGTACATGGTTTCTAAATTTCAAAGAGAGGAAATAGATTCAGGACTCGGAAATTCTTCGTCTCTACCTTTCAAGTTCGTAAAATAGTCGATCGCGTCTTATTAATGATGAGGCAAAGTTTCCAGACTTGGAAAAGGACATGCATATTAAAAAAAAATAACGTGCCCAATTTCATTAGATGATCTGAAACCCTAATTTCTTAAAGAAGCTTTTTTTTCCTCACCCATTGTCGAGAACAAGGTTTTGTTGTTAGAGAAGGTTAGTTTTATCTAAATTAAGAAGTTGATGATTTGATTCAATTATGCTATGAAGTTAGGTAGATTTATGAATATTGTTGAATGCGTCTTCATGTGTTGCATTTTAAATGATTTTTAGGATAATGGATCGAGATGAACTAATTGATAATGATCTAAGGAAATCACCCGAGTACATGTCATTGGTTGAATCATTTGTTTCGTTTGGTTTTGAACATGCTTCTAGAAATGGTTGTTCGCGGGCATGATGCCCTTGTAAGGATTGTAGAAATGATGCGTATTTAGGGAGGAAGAAATTGCGGGAACATCTCATAATGAGAGAGTTTGAAATTAGCTACATTCAGTGGGTATGGCATGGGGAAGGTTTGGAAGCATCACATTTGAATGAATTGGAGGACAGAACGGCAGGTGATGAATTAGATGGTAACACCGAATTTGACGAAATGGTGGAAGATATTGCGAGAGAATTTAAAGGTAAATCAGAGTTGTTACAAGCTTTGATTGACGATAAAGGGACACCTTTGTACAATTGTTCTAAATACTCGGTTCTGAATGCCACACTGCGGATAATGAACTTGAAGGCAAAGTTTGGATGGACAGACAAGTCCATGACCGAGGCTCTCCAGTTGTTCAGGGATTTACTTCCTTAGGGTAATTTAATGGCTGATAGGTTATATGCTGCCAAAAAAATACTATGCCCGATGGGATTGGAATAGTAAAAAATTCATAAATGCCCAAACGATTGTATGTTGTATATAGGGGAAGTAGATAAAGATTGAGAAACTTGTAAGGTATGCGGTGAGTCTAGGTACAAATTGAAGCGAGGTGCGATTGTGGTGGGTGCGTAAATTCCATTGAAATCAAAGAAGAGGACACCAAAAATGTTTTATGGTACCTTTCGATCATTCCCCATTTGAAGAAGTTGTATACTTATAGGGAAGATGCTAAGTTGTTTAGGTGGCATGCCGATAGAGACCAACTAGCAAATGATGTCATAAGACATATTTCTGATGGGAAGCAATGGAAGAAAGTCAATGCCATGTACCCTGAGTTTGCCAAAGATTCTCGATATTTGAGGTTAGGGTTGTGTACAGACGGTATGAATCCTTTAGGCAACATGAGTAGCACTCATAGCTCTTGGCTTGTTGTGTTAGTGATATACAACCTCACATCTTGGTTGACCTTGAAACGCAAGTATGTGTTGCTATCTTTGATGATATCAGGTCTGAAATAACCTGGTAATGATATTGATGTATATATTGCTCCTCTAGTGGAGGATTTATTGACTTTGTTTAATGATGGTGTTAGAGTGTTTGATGGGTTGGTTGATGATTTCTTCACTCTTAAAGTGTTGTTATTCTGCACAATTAATGATTTTCCTGCATATTAGAATTTTTTGTGTATTCTATGAAAGGCCACCTAGCTTGTCCAGTCTGTGAGAAGGACACTAATTTTTGTCAATTAAAACATGGTTGTAATGCTGTTTACCAGGGGCACGATCGGTTTTTTCCCAAAGGGCACCCATGGCGATTGGCTAAAAAATGGTTTAATGGGAAAGTGGAGACTCGAGTTGCACCAGTGCCACGATTAAGTACACATATTTACGAGAGTGTTAAGAATTTAATCAATGAATTTCAGAAGAAGAAAAGAAATGTTGATGTTGACGGTAGTTGGAAGAAATGCTCCATTTTTTTTCAAGCTACCTTATTAGGAGCAAATGGAAGTTAGACATTGTCTTGACGTTATGTACATTGAGAAGAATTTTTGTGAATCTTTGGTTGAGATGTTGTTAAATACCTCTAGGAAGACAAAGGATGGATTGAAGGCTAGGCTAGATTTGGTTGAGTTGTGTATTCGGAAGAATCTTGCCCCAGTTAGTACGGGTGATTATTGTTATTTGCCCCCTGCTTGCTATTCAATGTTGCAGCCAGAGAAGAAATATTTTTGCGAGACCCTTAGTAGTTTTAAAGTTCCCAGTGCATACTCATCCAACATCAGCACATGTGTGTTAGCCAAGGATTTGAGGTTGGGTGGGTTGAAGTCACACAATTGTTACAACCTAATGCAGGAATTGAATGTCATCGTCATTCGATCATTGTCTTCTCATGTAATTTTGTGCATCACAAAGCTCTGTATGATTTTCAAATCCATTTGTCGCAAAAGTATTATCGTATCAAAGTTGGATAGGTTGCAAGTAATGATTATTGAAGTTCTGTGCCGTATGGAAATGTATTTCCCTCCTTCATTTTTTCACATTATGGTCCACTTTACTGTCCATTTGGTGTGGAAGATAAAGCTATGTGGTCCAATTTTTCTGAGATAGTTGTACCCATTCGAGATGTATATGAAAAGTTGCAAGCACTTTGTGAAAAATTGGTACATGCCAGATGCTAGTATTGTACAGCGTTACATGACGGAAGAGGCCATTGAGTTTTGCACCGATTATATGAAGCAAGTTGAATCTGTTGGGGTTCCAACTGGTAGACATGAAGGGAGGACGGATGGTTTAGGGGTCAGACGGGGCAAATTATATAGACGCAATGCAGAAGATTTATGTGCCGCACATCTGTACATTCTGCGTAACCACGAGGATGTAGTTCGGTACATAGAGTTTCATATGGGATCCATACAACTGTTGCCCCCTAGTTTCAATGAAGCTCAAGTTCTTCAATTGCACACCTCTACATTTACGTCACGTAGATGTCGGCGATCATCCTACGATAGTTAAGTGGTTGACTGGTAGACCATTGTGGACCGTTATTTCCTACAGAGGCTATGCCATCAATGGTTTTACGTTTTCCACAAAATAAATGGATGATAAAAGTGTCACTCAAAATAGTGGAGTTTCTCTTGTCTCCGAAGCATTTCACGTTGGAAGGGGTGGGGTTGAAAACTTTGGAAGGGGTGGGGTTGAAAATCCTACTTATGCCAAAAAATGCTACTTTGGCACAATATCCAAAATTTGGGAGCTTAACTATATGAGTATGCGTGTCCCTGTGCTCAAATGTCAGTGGGTGGATATTAACAACGGACAGCGCATCGAGGATTTTGGCTTCACCTTTGTCGATAGAGCTCGGGTTGGATAAAAGAACGATCATTTCATATTAGCTTCTCAAGCGCAACAGGTTTTCTATGTCAGGGATCTTGTTGCTCCTAGATGGGAGATTATTGTTGAAGGGAAACGTACTTTCGTTGAAGAAAATGACTTGGAGGAAGTTATTGAATTTGGATGTCATACATCGAGTTGTGGATCAGAAGACGTCATTTTGATCAAGGAGGATGATCGCAGTCTACACCGTTTTCTAGGTCGTAATGATCATGAAGAAGGGATGTGGATCGGTGGTAAGGAGAAGATCAACCGTAGAAAGCGGAAGTCGAAGAAGGTCGTAATCAAGAAAAGGAAGCATAAGTAGTAAGTGTTTCAATATCAAGTGTACCTTGGACTTTTAAAGATTTGAATTCAAATGATTTAAATTACAATCATTTAAATTCCATAATATTTCTGACCCAAAAAAACAAAAGATAAAGTCTTACATCATAAAAATCCTACAAGTCTCGCAGATTCAATCAAATTCTACTTCATAAGCTAGGGCATGCAAAGTCATTCATTAACATCTTCAATGGTGCTAGTCGAAGCCGATCGGTCGAGGCGTTGGTGAGAGCTTGATGCAAGATGTCGCTTATAAGCTCGCTGAGACTTTTCCAGGAATCTAATATTTTCCTTCATTGCGCAAAATTCCTTGCACATCCATTTGTAGCAATCCTTGAAGCCCTTCAAGTATGATTTCTCAGTACCTACATAGAACAACCAAAGTATGAGTTATATAAACAATGAAGAAAATATAAGCAATACATGAACTATATCAACGCAAACGCATTTGTGACTAATCTTCCTCAACTCGTGGCCTCTTGCTCGATTTCGCCTCCCAGTCTGGCTTATGATACCATTCCCATCAAGAAAAACCAAATCCCTGTTCTCGAAGTAAGTCCCATCATAATCTTTCAACAATTTTTCTCCCCCTCAATAATCAACCCTTCGATGCTTCTCAAAATGCGAGTTATTAAACTCCCATATGGTAGCTGAGTCAATACTATCTTTTAAGTTGCATAATGCAACATATGCCTAAAAATAGCCGCCCCGTGGTTGATCCTTCTACCCTCTATGATTAGGTAAAATATCATAAGGGTTGGGTAATTAGGCTCAGTCAAGTGCCTACCCGATGGGACCAAACTCCTATTTATCATCTCATACGTAATATATTGATCGACGGGAAGAATCTTTAAATTGAAGGTCTCGGGTTTCCTAAATTCATTCTATTTCGGTTGAAGTAGCGTACACTACACTCAATAGGGTTAATGTATGGAAGATTAACTACAAGAGGCCATTTCCTCGATGATAGCAATCATCCAACGGGCTATCAGTGTCCCTTGGGTAAACATGTCCTGGAGCCAAGTATTGGCAATCTAAAACCTTATTAATTATCCATCTATTAAGAGGGATGTCAATTCCCCCAACCCTTGTAGCATAATCCCACTACCCACTTCTCGCAAGTTAGCATAAAATTAGCATGTCAAATCAAAATATGCTTTTTCATTACAACAAAGAAAATTCTCAATGTGTTGTTCACTAAATGCTTTTAGGGCATCGGCCAACCCTAAAGCTAAATATTCATCAAAGTCCACAAGAAATGTATCTAATAAATTTTCCCTCTCACGAAATGTTTCATACCTAGTTTGGGAAAATTTTAGAAACAAACCTTGCATCATCGTACCCCAAATTGTTTCCAGTTAAACGAGAACGGCCTATTGCTCGGCTTGAACCACCCCTATCCATGTCAAGTACTTGGTTGAGTTTGGAAAAATGGAATAAGTTGAGGGAGTTTTTGAAACCGTAAAGGAGGTTAGGGCTTGGAATTTGGGGACTAACTTTGTAAATCTGATTCATCCCCTAAATATTTTTTATAAGCAGGACTTTTCAAGTTTGGAAAGTTAGTTTCGTCTCTTTAATATAAAGAGAAGGAACATTTCCGAACTCGTAAATATTTTTAAAACCCCAAAAAAAGGATTCATTGTAAAATCCAGTATTGCCCTGGATTTGTCGCACGAACTCGGAATCTTATTTTCCGAGCTTAGGAAGTGAGTTTTGTCTGTTTAATAAAACAACACGATCCATTTTCGAGCTCGTAAATATACTAAATCCCTAAAAAGGATTCACTGGAAATTCCAGTGTCTGCCCAGATTTTTCTTGCCTTTGGTTCTCCTACTTTTCCGAGTCCGGAAATAGTTCTTTTCTTAAATTACAAAGAGGAGAGGACTTTCCGAACTCGTAAATTCTTCCTGTCTTTTGGTCATTTTCAGAATTCACAAATCAAAGATCAAAGAACATTAGCTATCCTCTCACTAATTTCTTATACAAAGCATGAAACATAACTCTGTAACAACAATATAATCAAAATTTTGTGCATTAAAATTTCAAATTTAATAGTCTACATCACGTTAAATATAATCCATCATCCAAACCTTACATACTAACGTTTTAAAACCAATTCACAAATAGATTCCCTTCCCACCCTACAATTGGCCCCCAATGCTGTCGTCATCCACACCCCTATGATCACCATCATCAGCATTATTATCATCTTCACTCTTGGAGAAGACCGACTCAAAGTTAGGCTGCTCGTCATCTTCGCTAATTTCTAATTCAAGACCCCGAGATTCCAGGAACGCGACACACTGGGTATGTGCGTGGGTTAACATTTTGTTGGTCTCAGTCAAGTTGGCACAGAGACAGTCAAAGTTTTTGGTCAACCTAGTTTTCCAACCACTGCCGGTACCTGCAAATCAATATACATCAAAATTAAATTCATATGGAAAAATTATTTTAAATCACAATTAATTAAAGTACTCAATATCTTATAGGAGCTCAAAGCATCGTCTCTTTCCTCTTCCACAACCCAAGTCCTCTTTGCCATCTAAGCTTTTTGACCGGGTATTTCACGCACCTTCCACTTGCCGTTATAGCCTAGTTTGAGGTTTTTGTGTTGGAACCAATTCTTGTCGTAGTATTCCATCCTCAAAGGCTTATCCAACGCAATATGCCCGCCTTCTTCATCATAGCGATTATCAAACCACCATAAGGAAGATCTTTCTCTTTCGTTTGCGCGACCTTCAACATAAAAGAAATGACGGTGAAGCCCAAGTTTTTCTTTCTACCTTCCATGACATAGTAACACATCTTGAGGTTAGCCATTTTTGGCTTGCAAGCATGGACACCTGTGGGGAATATGTTTAGGCATATCCAATCATAAAAAATACGCTCTTCTATGGTTAATTGATCGACATCAAAGCTCTCTGCTTTTTCCGCATTAGTTCCCACTCTCTTAAAATATTTCCTCGTTATGGCTATGGGACAAAGGGGACTAGCGTTGTTCACACCTGGCCAAGCATGTGTGTGATAGATATCGAGAGGGCCATTAGGGTCATCGGGTCTTAATTTCTCGCGGGTTATGTAGGGGCAACCTAGGGCATCGTTAATTGTATACGTAGTCACAAACAAATCTTTCCCATTAACCCTAGTCATGTCTCTATTGTTTCGACTCTGAACCAAATTCGCATAAAACTGAATCACTTCATCCGTGTGTAGGGGCTCATCCATACACACTAATTTCTCCAAATGTTGGGTCTTAAAATATTGTAGCAAATACCCTAATCCTAAATACTCCATGTCCAAAGATAATACAACCTTTGAATTGATAACTTTTCTCTTTAAGAAATCGACATACCATTGCTCGACATCCTTGTTGAAAAACTTCCTCGATTCACCAATCTCCGGGATGGGACGATGAGTACGATCATATGCCTTTGCATTGGAGCCCTTGCCCTTGCCTGTTATGGTGAATTGCTTCGGGGGTTTAGTATTGTGTAATTTGGGAAAGATTTTGGGGGTTTAGGAATTGTAGGGTTTTGGAATATGAGTGTTTCGTTCTTGAATTGGGGGTTTTTACTTATGGCCCATTTTTGTTTTTTTAAATCAAAAAAAGTTTTCGAGTTCGGAAACACTTCTTGTCATCTACAAAGAAGTGATGATTGATTTCCGATTCCAGAAACATGTTTCCAAACTCGGAAACCCTTTTAGTCGGGAATAAAAAAATGGGGAAAGGGTTTCATATGAGCATTTACTCCAATTTGAAAAACCCGCCCTTACCTATTTCCTCCCCTCCAAAAAACCATCAACCCCCAACTTATCAATCTATTTCATCACCAAATTTCTCATTTGAAGTGTGGATGATATGGGGTATGTCTACATTTCTTCTACTCCAAATTCTCTCTCCAATTTTTTTTATTTTCAACATGGGTTTTTTTTATGAAATGTAGGTCAAACCTATTAAAGAGTTTTTCATACCATTTGATTGATCATCAAAGAAGTTCTAGTCTCTAATAAATAACTAGGGTTTATTAGTTTCAAACATAAATGAGCAAATTCAAATATTAAGTTGTTCTTGTTACCTAGGGTTTGGATTTTGTGCTTCCTATGGCTTCTATTTTGAGTGGGGTTAGTGCTCGATTTATTGATTGATCTATGTATTAGTGTGCTTCATTGATAGGTAAATTTCTAGGCTTAAATGGTGTTTCACTAGATTTTGTTAAGCACAAGTAATGAGTTTAAATCGTCAAATCATTGTCTATTGTATACATTGGATAGGGTTTAGTAATGATTGTCATGTTACATATTTTGTGTATAATATAAATATTAGTAACTTAAGTTTGGCCGAGGTTGAGCTATTTTTGGTATGTTTGTAAATGTAGCATTCAAAATGGAAACTTGGAAACATACTTTTGACGATGTGTCACAGTCTGGTAATGTCGATCCCCCAAAAATGGAGACGATGTGGGATGAGGACGACAGTAGGGGGATGTGGGAAAACACCAAATACATTGTAGAGCATTAGAACGTAGAATGTCTAGGAAAGAGTTAGCTTCGTTAACTTTCGACAAGAAGGGAAATTGTGTGTTGGAGCAACACGCCAAATGGTCTATTTGGTTGGCAAAGGCTGGTAGAACAAGGGTAGATATACGCTACGATACTTGGCATGATGTCCCACATGATTACAAGGACACTTTGTGGATAGAATGCAAGGTAGCTTTAGTGAATCATTTTTGTTACTTTTTTCTTCTACAATTTGTCGTCACATGTACTCTCCCTCCTCACATCCTTGCATTTTGTAATCCACAAAGAGACCTTTTAAAATAGAAGCACAAGATGTGGGCACTTTGCGTAAGAAGGCAATGTTCATGATGTCAAAGAGTTGACGTGAACATAAATACACTTTGTCCAGAGACTACATATTTAGTGATAAGAAAGGTGACTGCCCATGGATAACTTACATTCACATTCTACCAGAGAGCTGGGAGATTCACAAGCAAAGGGCATCGGAGAATAGTGAAAATGTTAGTAAAAACTAGTGCAAACTATTTGTGTGATTAATTACATACATTATAATGTCTGTAATGTTAACATGAACCTAACATCCAACTTAGGGTATGAGGGATGTAAAAAAATGCGTTGCCAGGGATAGTAAAGTGCCACACCGATTGAGTCGTAGGGGTTATCATTTAGCGGCAATATCGCTAGTCATGGAACGTCTAGAACAAAATGTGCAAATAGTGATAACGGGCGGGATGATGGAAGATGAGGCAAGGGCTTCAGTTCAATCAAGTAGTGTGGATGACATTAAGCAGTGCGATCTATTTCTCAAAGGGCGACAAAACAAAAAGGGTGAATTTGCCAAGGAAGAAGAGAAACAAATTGCAGAAAGAGTGGTACTTAATTTTTAGGGTGAATATATTATTAATATTGAACTATATTTAATTGATATGGAAATAACCAAGTTATATCCATTTATGATTTTACCTAGGAAAAATTGAAAAATGATCAATTGTGAGGGGAATTGACTCCAAGTGGTGTACACGACAACCTTTGTGAAGCAATAGAAAAACCTAACCACCCTGGCCGAGTTAGGGATGTGGGTAGCTTCTTGACACAACAACAAGCACTTGAGATCATGTGGTCCTACAATGGAGCAGAACCATCGAGAGTCCATTTGTTGCAAAAAAAAAAAAACCCCAACTACTAGACAAATAAATTGAGCAACAAGATCTAGTGATTCGGAAGTTGGTCCAACACATCGGGCTAGTTCTTCAGGACAATTCACAGAAGTTAACGCCCAATTGGACACTGCTATCTAAGGGTTTACGACACTCTCCCATGAATGTTGAGGTCAATCGCAAGGAAATTGTACAAAATCCAAGGATCGATAGACAATTGTTCAAACCCGACAACCTAGACAATGCCACACTGACAATTGAAAAAAAGGTACGAAGGATTTTGTTTACATTAATTTTGACCCTTTCAATTAAGTCTCATTTTTAATATCTATTCTACGTTTGTGTTAGAAATCATGTCTGTGTGAACTTTACATTCACAAAGGTATAGACGGTAGGCCCCTACATGCAGCCGATGGGGTTTTGTATGAGTTGATGAAACATCATCACCCCATACCAATTGCGGAAGGTTTCGTTGGAGAATCCTCTAGTGATGGACACACCTTTGTCAATCTCAGACGGGGAATACAAAAAAGTTGTGCCTACTAGGGGAATGTTCCTTACTTGTCCCCGTAGACTTATATACACCAATCCTATCAAGGATCGACATTTAAACAAAACAAGGCCTCCATCACCAAAACCGGTGAAGACAACACCAAAACCGATCAAAACAATAGCCAAACTGGTACCAGCAACACCAAATAAGGTTAGACCTCCATTGGCAACATTCAACGTCCCTCGAGACATGCCTGTGTTCGTACGGTCCTTTAAAATTTGCTTCAACCCCATGATCGAAACTAAGCATACACATTCTCGGGAAATGAATGTGAATTCAGATGCAAGCATGAATTCATGGCATTATAGAGTGATTTTGAAAACCTTTGGAGATGTGAGCAGGTTAATCAAGCACTGATGTTGATCAACACCTCATGAGTGATTTTATTAATTTTATTACTAAATTTGATTTGAATTACACTTAACATTATTACAAATGTTAGCTACTATAAAATTGAACAGGAACATGCTTTTTACGAGTAACCAAAAGAAGGGATGTATAGCATACATGTACCGGATGATAGTACATGAAATTGGTTGTACAAAATAAGAGAGGATTAACTACATTAAAAAATGCCTAGGCTGTAATGATAAGTGGCAGGTCTGGGTGTGGCTGAGGGAAAGGGGGTGGGGCAGCGAGGCACGACGGGGTTTAATCGAACTGGGCCGCCTTTAGCTTAAAATCGTGGCTAGTTTTATGTTTTTAGCTATTAATCAAACCGGGTCTGTGAAATTTAACTATTTTTGAGTTTATTAGGGCCATGGTGGAAGAGTTAATTAGGAGAAGTGGTGGTGATGGTGGCTATGGTGTCATGCAGGGAGAGGTGGTGGCGGGGGATAGGTGGAGCTAGGGAAGGTGGGTGTGGGCGACGGGGCTAGGGTTTCAAGGCGGAGGAGGTGGGTGGTAGGGCTGGGGTTTCTGGACAAAAGAGGTGAACCTGGTGGCATGTCAGCAGACTTGTTGGTATGGCGGCGGAGCTGGTGATGAAGAAGAAGGAGCTGGTGATGAAGAAAAAGGAGATGTTAGGGGTATTTTTATCATTCATTTTTTTTGTATTAACAATGGGCGTATTTTTTTCTTTTCATAAATGGTCGACGCCTGAATTTTTTGATCAATGTCAGAATAGTGCAAATTGGGTATAATTGCACATTTGGCTGAAACATAGGGTTACTTCTGCACTTTCAATTTTTACAAGGTCATTCCTTCACTTACTCAGTCTTATAAGGTCATTTTTTTGCACTTTACCTTAGAATAAATAGAGTACAAGATGCAAGGAGAAAGGGTTCTACTATGACTATAGGTCCTATCTATATGGAAAGAGATCCTAACATATCTTCTTTCCTAACATCCCCTTAAGCGAATCTCTGGATGTTCCCAAACGCAAAGCTTGAAATGAAATAACTCAAACAGAGGATGAGAAAGTCCTTTTGTGAAAATGTCAGTAACTTGCAGCGAAGAAGGCGTGATAGATGTGAAACTTGCAAGGGGTAACCAACTCCCGGACTATGTGATAGTCAATGTTTTATGTGCTTCGCCTGCTTGTGAGCAATGAAATTCTAAGCCAGGAAGATAGAATTGTTGTTGTCACACAATAGTAGAGGGTCGTGAGATAGTGGAAAGCGAGGTCACGAAGAATATGAGAGAGCCAGACAACTTCAGCAACAGTGTTGGCAAAAGGTCGATACTCAGACTCAGAACTGCAACGGGAAATTATAGGTTGTTTCTTGGCGCTCCAAGAAACCATATTTCCACCAAGAAATATGGAATACCCATATGTTGATCTTTAAGTCTCAAGAAAACAAACCCAATCAACATCGGTGTATCCCAAAACCTTAAAGGAGCACATAGATTGAAAAGAGAGACCAAAATACAAAGTACCACGAACATAGAGAAGAATGAGAGTGACAACTGCAAAATGACCATCACAAAGATTGATACTGACTAACAGAAATAGCTGCAAAGGAAAGGTATGATCGAGTAATAGTAAAGTACTAGAGGGGGCTAACCAAGGAGCGATAAAGAGTGGGATTGGAAAACTTCCCACTAGTATCACTGTGAAGCTGAGACCGCGGAACAAAAGAGTAGAGATGGAAGTAGCATTTGTAATCCCAGCACAATGAAAAATGTCACGAGCATACATGGCTTGCTCTAAAAATAAGCTAGCTGGAGTAGACTCAACCTCCAGACCGAGAAAGTAGTGCAAGGAACCCAGATCCTTAATAGAAAACTCCTGATTTGTACGAGTCATAAACTGAAAAATGGAGGACGAGTCATTACCGGGGAGTATAATATCATAGATTTAGACCAAGAGATACATCAAGGTAGTGTCGCGAGAGAACACAAACAAAGAGGTATTGCCGGAACTGCAAAGAAAACCAAGTTTTTGGAGATAAGTGTTGAACCATTGGAACCATGCTCGAGGTGCCTGCTTGAGCCCATATATGGATTTGCGCATGCAACAGACATAATTAGGGCGAGCGATGTCCTTGTATCCAACCGGCTGCGTCATGTAAACCGGAGCACCAAGAACACCATTAAGGAAGGCATTCTTAACATCAAGCTGATGAAGAGGCCAACGACGCATGGTAGCAATGGCAAGAAGAGTGAAAACTGTAGAGGTTTTGATGGCAAGACTGAAAGTATGGTCAAAGTCAAACCCCGGTATCTGAGAGAACCCCTGAACAACAAGGCAGGCTTTGTAGCAATTAATACTTCCAGCAGGGCGATACATGAGATGATATACCCATTTAGAACCGAATACATTCATAGCGAGGACCGGGGAACTAAGTTTAGGTATGCTGATTGCGAAGAACACCCATTTCTTCATCCACGGAAGAGACCCATTGTGGATCTCAAAGAGCACCACGATGGTCATGAGGCTCCGACTAGGCAACCAAAGCAGCATGAAGGCCAGCTACCACATAATTCGAAAATGACCAAGACCATCTAGAGCTATACATAGTTCGAGTGGTCATTTGATGGATACGAGTAGCGATGGGATTAGGAGAGTCATCGGGAGAGAGAAATCGCAGGAGGGAGTGCGAGCTAGGGAACTATGATAAGCAATCGGAGAAGTTAGAGTGACCGAAGGAATAGAGGAAGACTTGAAGTAGTGGTTCTTGAGAAAACATGGCAAGGTAACTCGGAAAACGGTGGCGTATCGGATGGGAGATGGGAAGAATCAGGGTCCATAAATGTACAAACGTCCAAAGAAGTGAAAGGTGCACTAGAAGCCCCATCACAAGCAAAAGAATAGTGAAGTTTTTCAAACCGAGCATGACAAGTGATGTATACACAACCACTGGATGGATTGAAACAGCAAACTCCCTTGAACTAAGAGTTGTAGCTAAGAAACATGCATGTGAGGCTCCGAGGGGATAATTTGTGCGCTGCATTGGGTCGGGTAAAAGGGTAAACCTGATAAACAAAAGGATGGAAGTTAGAGTAAGTTAGTGGACGGCCAAACGGAAGCTCAAAAGGAGTATTTCCACTGAGCATCGGCATCAAAAGATGGTTAATGGTATAAACCGTGGTGGGAAAAGCATCATCCCAGTAAGAAAGAGGCAGTTGAGACCGAAAGAGCTTCGTCAATGCCATTTCCGCAATGTGGCAATGTTTGCACTCAACTTGCCCATTTTTTAGGCATGTAGGGGCAGTAGATCTGATGGTGAATTCCCTTAGTGGCAAAATGTGTCTGAATGCAAGTATTAACAAATACAATGCCACAGTGACTTTGAAATGTCTTCATATGAGCATAAAATAGATTCTCAACAAAAGGTCGAATTCAGCCACGAGAATCTTGAAAATTTTTCAACAAAAATGACATAATATGCAAAACCATTTCCATAAAAAATGGGGGCAAGACCCCATAAGTCATAATGAACCAAATCAAGAACATGCACGGCACGTTTAGGGTTTTTAACAAAAGACCATCTTTGACCTTTTGGCATAACATAAGGAGCCCAAGTATGGAGTTTACGCAATAAAGATGAAATAGACAAATGTCTAGAACTACTCAAAATGCAAATAATACGATGGGGGTACATGACCCAGTCAAGCATGCCACAACTCAAACAACGCCCATCCCTTTTTAGTCTCAATGAAAGATACCAGTGTAGTTTTACTGCGGTCCATCACATAAAGTCCATCCTCATTGTGACCTCTTCCCATAATTTCCTTGGTGACTTTATTCTGAATGATAAATGACCGGTCATGAAAAGATATTAGAACACCCAAATCATGAGTCAACTTACTGATAGAAAGTAGTTAGTAATGCTAGGAACGACCAATACATTAGACAAACATAAAATAGGGGTAATATGAGAATCACCAATATGGGAAGTAGAGATATGATCACCATTTGCAACAGAAATGCAAGAGTTACTAGTATAGGGAGCGACACTCTCCCGAGTGGAAGTGGAAGAACTCATATGGTTGGTTACGGCGAAATCGATATACCAATCAGATACGCGGCTCCAACTGTAGCGACTAAAATGACTCCGCAAGATGACCAAACTCAGAGTGACGGATAGAAATCCAATGGTAATAAGAAGAAGCTGCATGTCCATGTTTTCCACATAATTGGCACTGAATAACATCATCATTACCATAAAAGGAGCCCTTATAATGAAAGGAGCCTGAACCACGCTAAAATTGCCAACACCACGGCGACCACCCTGGAGGCCACCACGCGCAATGCATATGCCAAATGTGCTGCCATCACTTCCAGGTGCACGACCCATGCACGACCATCACTTGCCGGCGCATGATCGCACGCATGCCCAGCTAAGTTGCGGGCTAATGTTGCAAACACTGCAGGTCGCAGTTGTGAGGCCGACTGAGACCCAAAACCATCCAGATTGCACAGAAAGGATGTGTAATTCTTGGCTTGGGCTACAACATTGACGTATTCTGGCATAGGGTTTCAGTTCAGTAATAGAGCACTGAACTCTTTGAATTATGCTCCAAACATTGTCAGGAGCTACATGACTTGGTCGGAGTTGGTAGCGGCTGATCCCATAGCTGCAATTTTATCAAAAATGGCTTTAAACCAAAGGTGTAAATCATGCACACTACCTATTCGACCAACTTCCGGCCAAATTCCGGTTAACTTCAAGCCAATTCCCCGGCAACCTCGGGTCCTCTCCCTGTCAACTTCCGGCGGTCGTTTTCTTCCCAACAGTTCTCCGCTCAATCTGCTTTGTAGATCTCCAATCTTTCATCAATATTCTCGAGAGATCCAATTCTCCGGCGTCTGGTTCATCTTCTCCGCCCGGCATTCTCTAGCGTCTTTGTGATCAGTGCCCCAGGCCTTCTTCTCCGGTTGCGTTCTCCAGCGGCTTCTTTCAATCTCCGTCCGTCCAGTTCTGGCAAAGACGCATCTTGGGCATCTCAGTCTTTCGATTCTCTGGCGGCATCTCGGTGCTCCGGCAAAGAAGCCAACTTCCAGCATCCTCAATCAACAAAGCACGTTAGATCCACGCGCATGCAGGCTTACCCGCACGTCTCGTTAATTGCGCGTGGGCTGCACGCACCCAGCAGCTTCCCTGCGCATCTCCATCACACGCTCAACGTTTCTAGCACATACCCTACTCAAATTTTGTCCCTATGACTTATTTTGGTGGTTTCTCAAAATTTAAGCCCCATGGGTACAAGATGATTGTAGATTCTGGCGCTACAAAGCACATGGCATCATCTCCTACTGCTTATTTGAGACCTTATCATGGCTCTTCCCACGACTATATTGTTAATGGTTCTCAACTCCCTATTACTCATGTTGGTGAATCTCGGTTTTCTAAGTCTTTGCCTATTTATGATGTGCTTATTGTGCCTGATATCACAAATAATTTGCTCTCTATTAGCAAATTAACTCGAGATTTAAATGTTGTTGTCTGCTTTAATGATCGTTCTTTTATTATTCGGCATAAAATCACTGGGGAAACCTTGGGTCACGGTCATATTGAGGATAGTCTTTATGTCTTAGACTATGGTGCATCTGCTTTAGTGTCTACTGTGGAGTCAAATAAGTCGCATGCGTCATTTGAAATATGGCATGCTAGACTTGGTCATGTTTCACATTCTGTTATTTCTGGTTTGCGTGCTTCTTGATCCTTATATGTCTAGTCGGTTTTGCCTAAACCCACCATTTGTGAGGCATGTGAAAAAGCTAAAGGGAAATGTTTATCTTTTCATACAAATGATAAATGTGCTTCTAGGGTACTTGATATAGTTCATTGTGACCTGGCGGGGCCCTCACCTATTATATCTTCTGATGGTTTCTCCTACTATGCCATTTTCCTTGATGATCATTCCCGACTCTCGTGGTTTTACCCACTTCGTCGTAAATCTGATTTTTAGGATGTCTATCGCCAGTTTGAGGCCTTTGTGGAGAGCCAGTTTTCTTCCACCATTAAAGTGTTTCAGAGTGATGGGGGGACTGCATTCATAAATGGTCGCTTATGCTCTCATTTTCAGACAAAAGGCATTCACCATCAGATTTCTTATCCGTATACTCCTGAGTAGAACGGTCGGGCTAGCGCAAGCACCGCCACATTAATGAGATGGGCTTGTCTATGTTGTACCACTCTCATGTTTCTCTTTCTCACTGGCCACACGCCTTTGCTGCAGCTGCTTATACCATAAATCGGTTGCCCACTCCGGTTCTTGGTGGACGATCACCATTTGAGGTTGTTAATGGTCGGGTTCCCATATACACGAACTTTCATGTATTTGGTTGTCGTGTGTATCCCTATCTTCGTCCATATGCAGCTTACAAACTTGCTCCTCGCAGTTTGCCCTATATCTTCCCTGGGTATGACTCCCAGTACAAGGGTTATCGATGTTTGGATCCTACATCTGGAAAGATATATGTCAGCAGATATGCTCGGTTTGATGATACTTTCCCTTATGCCGATGGTTCTACTTCAGTATCTCCGTTCTCTCTGGATGTCTCTACTTTTTTGGATCCTGCTGATACATCAGCTGATACTTCTACGGTGGTGTCTCCTCCTGGTTCATCGATGTTGTTGTCCTCACTGACTACAACACCATGTTCTAACTGCTCTGATGATTCGGACCATCCGGTGGCCTCTCAGACTCATCCTGCTCTGTCCATCCAGCCATCGACTAGTTCACCTGGTCCACCGACTTACCCATCTGATTCTCTGGCCATTTCACCGGCCCCTTCGCCGACCACCTCACCGGCTCCTTCGCTAGTCACCTCACTGGCCCTCTTGCCTGCTGCCACTGCTCAACCGGTTTCTCCACCTTGGCTATGCACTCATCGTATGGCTACTCGATCGTCGACAGGAGCTATTCAGCGAAGAGATTATTTTGATATCATTGCTCATGGTCTTACTGCCAACTTACTTGCTCCGTCAGAGCCCACAGATTACCACACTACTTTTCAAGATCTGGCTTGGATTTCTACCATAGATGACGAGATGGCAGCTCTTCGTGGATAACACACTTGGGATTCGGTGCGTCGCCCATCAGACGTCAATATTGTTGGCTCCAAATGGGTTTACAGAATGAACTATCGACCAGATGGCACTATTGAGCGTCATAAAGCTAGGCTTGTGGCCCAGGGTTTCTCACAAATTCTGGGTTTTGACTTTGACCACACCTTCAGTCCAGTGGCCAAAGCCTGCACTGTTCGGATAGTCCTCGCTATAGCCACCATGCGTTCCTGGTCACTTCATCAGTTGGACGTCAAGAATGCTTTTCTTAATGGTGTTCTTGATGCTCCAAACTATATGAAGCAGCCCATTGGTTATCAGGATTCTGCTCATCCAGACTATGTTTGTTGCTTGCGGAAGGCCATTTATGGTATTAAGCAGGCTCCCAGGGCTTGGTTCCAGCGCTTCAGCGGTTAGCTGACACGGCTAGGTTTTCGGTGCAGCTCAGCCGATACTTCTTTATGTGTTCTCTTGAGAGGGTCATCGTTACTGTATCTACTTGTGTATGTGGATGATATCATTCTTGCAAGCAATGACTCGACTCTTCTTCGTCAGTTCATTGATCGGACACACAGAGAGTTTGCGATCAAGGATCTTGGTGCTCTCCATTACTTTCTTGGTCTTGAAGTTATCCTACCTCATCAGGGTTACTTCTTGGCCAAGCAAATTATGCTTGGGATATTTTAACTCGGACCGGTATGTCTGATGCGTCCCCTGTTTCTACGCCATTTATCGCTGGTTCTCAGCTTCACAGCTCTACCAGTCCTCCATTTCGGGATCCTACATTTTATCGTTCCCTTGTTGGTGCCCTCCAGTATCTCACCATCACTCGTCCGAATTTGGCTTTTTCGATCAACACGGTGAGCCAGTATCTTCAGGATCCCAGGGATGAACATTTCGCTGCAGTGACACGAATTTTGCGGTATGTTCGTGGCACACTTCATTTTGGTCTTAGTTTTCGTTCTGCTAGTACTCCTGAAGTGTTAGGGTACTCTGATGCTGACTGGGCCCGCTGTTTGGATACTCAACGTTCCACTTATGGTTATGCGATTTATCTTGGTGGGAATCTGGTTTCTTAGAGTGCCAAGAAACAACCCACTGTTTCTCGCTTCAGGACTGAGTCTGAATACCGTGCTCTCGCCAACACTGCTTCAGAGGTGGTCTGGCTCACTCATTTGCTTCGTGATCTTCGGGTTCCGCTTTCTGGTGCTCTATTGCTGTTATGCGACAACAACAGTGCTATCTTCTTGGCTCAGAATCCGGTGGCGCACAAGCGGGCGAAGCACATTGACATTGACTATCATTTTGTTCGTGAGTTGGTGACATCTGGCAAGCTGCGCGTTGCTCATGTCCCGACTTCTCTTCAGATTGCGGACATCTTCACCAAAGGACTCTCTCGTCTACAGTTCGAGTTCTTCAGGTCCAAGCTGTGGGTCGACGAGCATCCGACGCTTCGCTTGAGGGGGTGTTAGAATAAAGAAAGTAGATGATTAGATAATATTTTATTCCATGTTGATGACTAGTACTAGAGTTATATTTAGACTAGTTTTCTTTGTACTCTATATATATTCTTCATCATTAATAAGAATCATTATAAGAAATCATTCTTTCAACATGGATGAGAACCATCAAGATAACTGAACAAATGTTCCACCTGAGTTTGCCAAAGCATGAAGTTGTCCGATGCAAGCTTGATATTCAGCATGTGAATGAGTATATTGTATGAGAGTTTGCTATCAGCGGAGGCCATTGTAGCGATGATCAGGAGCGAGCAAGAACGGGAGAACAGTGGGCGAATTTGGCAACAAAATTAGCATCGAAATTAAGGGAAGCAGTAGCAAAGTTGGCAGAAAATATTGTAGGGAGAAGGATAAACAGCAGTTTTGCGAGAAGGAAGGAAAGAAAGAATCTTTACTGATGTGAGAGGTAAATTCCCAGTGGTATTATTCGTGTGATTGATAGGATTAAATAGCGTACAAGATGTAAGGAGAAAGAGTTCTACTATGACTCTAGGTCCTATCTATATGGAAGGAAATCCTATTATATCTTCTTTCCTAACAACATATATAAATTAATTTCATTTTTTCGTTTCTTCATCTTCTACTCTTCTCTTCCCCGGCCAGAAACCGCTGCAAACTGCCTTTTTCCCGATTTAGATCCGCCTCTGTCGTAGGTGTACTTTGGAAGCGACGAGCACGATTCTGCCATTGAATTGATGATGGACAAGATCACCAAGAAAATACACGTCCTCCACTCCTCAGATTCCGACGACGTGAAGACTAAGAAGCTGGCGGATTTCGTCAAGGACAAGATCTACCGTTCAGAATTAATTCTGTAAATTATTCTCCAACCTTTATTTTCATAAGCTTGTAAAAACTTTATGTTTAGATCTTAGTTGTCATATAAATGCAATTATTGGTATGTTTTAAATTGAGAATCAAGAGTTTTTTTTATTCTTGAAGTAGTAAATGAGATAGTAAGTCTGGTGGGCACAGACTATGAGCGATCCAGTCGATAATCACAAGCCTTTGAATTAAGATGGGGCGTCGCATATAGCTTGGCTTTCTCTCTCACTCCGTGGACGAAGTTTATACAACATGTAATGTACTTGCATACTTATCTTATAGGGTGAAATTTCTTTAATCTGGATTTCTGGCCGTGGTGAAAGAAACCTGGACAAATATCGGTGATATTCCATGGTAACTAATTTGTTTTCATACGGGAGATACTCCATGAACAATACATGGACAAATAATTGTGAGATTATATGCTTATATCAATTTTGTTGATATTATGCTATTGTTGTTTATGTTTATTCTATTTAATTAATTTTATTCGGTTAAAGTTTATACTACTTTCAATTGACATTATACGTTTTTTTATTGAGGTTTATTCCACTTGATGTTTTATACGTTTGTTTAGGTTATTGTTTAGTTCATGATGTTAAATAAATTTTCAGTGATATTTATATGTTTATATCATTTTTGTTGATGCTCATGCTATTCTAGTTGATGTTTATTCTGTTTAGTTAATTATATTATGTTAATGTTTATATTACTTTCGATTTAATGTTACGTGTAGTTTATTGAGATTTTAGCTTTGAAATTGATACTTGAAATTTGGTTTTACCTAATTAAGTAATAATTACTACCGTGTTCCAAAAATAACCTATCTAACCAAGTATGTAATAAAGTAAAGCACGAGACTTGGTTACGCAGTTCGGTGAAATCCACCTACATTTGCAGGGCCTGGCCCAGTTCAGAATGAATTCACTGATCAGAAAGATACAATACAAAGTGCACCATACAATTATACTTATCTTATCTAATTATAACACGTGAATTCTGCTAGCTCTCCTAACTACCGATCCGCCTTGATACCGATCCGCCTTGATCAGACTCCCTCTGACCTCGAAACTCAGCTACGTTGGATCTCCTCCTCTCGGAGAATTAAGGTATATGATTATGAACTTGATCAACATGTTACGTTATGTTGGAACATATGTATGATGGCTCTCGCAGAACTCTCAAAATAGAGAAAATATGTGTGCAGATTTTCGCAATTTAGTTCGCGAGTTATGCAGTCGTGATGTCTATAGTCCATTGAGCAGATCAGAACTATTCATGATTATCTCCACAATATTCCTATTCCTTATCTGCTTCTGAAGCATATCCAAATCCATTAAATAGAGTGATTTTTCTTATCTCAAATATTCCAAAATATTTCATAAATCCAATTCCATAATTATAGGGATTTTCCCCAAACCCAATAAGTTTCATACACATGGCTAAAATAATATATTGCGGAATATTCTTTCTTCCATAAATCAATATCCACACAATATTACCAATCGACTAAATCCTTTTAGGATTCAACTTTCCGCATGTTCTAACATAGAAAATTTTATTTTCCAAATTAGTTCACAAATGCTAACTAAATAATCAATGTAATCCACGTGACTTTACAATTTCCCCTTTGGCATTTGTGGACCTAACCATTTTGGAATTAAGAGCACAAAGAAAAACTTCCAATCCCACAACATAAGTCTTCTAGAAATCCCCTTATGTTGGAACATATATTGAGTACCAAATATGAGTTTAGAAGAATACCACAAGAAAACCAGGAATCCTGAAACAAAAGATTACAAACCAACAAAAAGAATATCCAAAACATTTTCTTCCTGGGGCCATGAATATGCCAAAGACAATAAAATCACAAAATAGCAATAAAATCAGCCCCCCCTAAAATCAACAACTAATCTATGTTGGAACATAGTTAGTTCAGAACCTTTAATCCTATTCAGGGGCGCAGGAACCTGTGCTTCCAACCGAGCCTTCTCCCCCTCAATTCTAGTCTTCTCAGCCTCCAATGGAGCAATCTGAATGGTTAAAGCACCTATCTTAGCCCCATGGCTGCAATTCTGGCCTTCTTCTCAAAATCTCCAGAGGCAGAAGTAAAAGCTTTAGAGTTCCATGGCAAGTCATGTTCTTTTCTCATTTCAAAAGTTTTCTTGTTAGGCTGAAGAGACTCAGTCTTCACAACCTCATCCTCGGCCTTAGCTTTCACCCTTTCATTTTTGACCAATGCAAAAATAAGGCAAGGATAAATCAATGCATGTTTAGCCTTGGGAGCAATTGCCTGTCTCACAATGCTATGTTGAATCAATAATCCCAGGTTGACTGGCTTCTGTGTTCCAACACAGTTTAGCAGCTTTGCCATTTCCTTGGTGAGAGCAGTTGTGTTGGTAGATGGCATCCAGCAGTTCACAGCCAACTAGTACAGACAAAAGAATCTAGAGGATAAATATGAAGCCTTAGCATACCCTTGAGCTGGCCACCGAGTTTGATAACCACCAGAGACCTCAGCCAAAATTTGGTCATTAGTGACCCCTACCTCATTAGAAAACACTCCAACAAAATCTGGAGTTTTCAGACCCAACACCATGTTGATTTTTCCAGATGAGAAGTTTATGATTTTGCCTCTTACATAAGCCCAATCACACCATGGGGATTCCTGTTCTAAATTACCAGCCATCACATTTGAGTAAAATTCACAGACCAATTGCTTATTATAATCCTGATATACTATAGTTGATGTTTTCAACCCAATGGATTCCAGAAAATCTGAAAAAGCCACTCTTCTTGTCAGCAACTAAGTCTACAAGCCTCTTAGTAATAATCTTTCTCTGAGAAAACACTGTACCCATTTCCTCGCAATCATCATCATAATATATGTAAGAAAGAGCATCACTTACTAACAGTAGAGGTAGTGTAGGCCTTTTCTTAGGTGCTGAGTAGGAGCTTCCTTCTTGCTCTTCTTTTCTTGCTGAGAGGATTCAGGTGCAGGCTCCTTCCTTTTGGCCTTTCTCAATCTGGTTTGAATGAACTTATCAATTACCTCATCATTGGAGTAGGTTAGGTTCATTTCTTGCATTGTAACATGCTCTGTCTGCTCGGTCTCTTCATCACCAAGCTCAGTTTCTGATGCTGCTGCATAATGTGTTCCAACATACTCTGGATGCTCAACCAAGAGATCATCTCCCCCTGTCTTTTCTACCTCTGAGTACTCCATATCATCATATGCACTACCTGTATGATCTCGAGACCTCGAGGGGCTGTTGTGGTTCGACATCAAACTACTGATCTTGACCATATATATCAACATTTGTGAACCTCAATCCATGCTCTTCAATCTCCATATCCTTAGCTGCTTCTGACTCTGCTCTCTGTGTTGGAACATACCCAACACTCCTCTCATCATCACCGTCATCAATCTCTACTACTGAGGATGCTCTTAGCACACATTCATCTTCCCAACTTTATGATGAAAAAGCTTTATTGAGGGAAAACTGGCATAACCTTTCAACTTCTTTGCCTTCTCCTCTTTATTCTCATATTCCTCTACCAGAGGGGTTTTGATCTCTTCTATCTTAATCAGCCTTGGATTTCACTCCTCAAGCTTCTCAATATCATCAAATTATTTTGTGACTAACTCATCCTTATCCACTTCAAACAAACTCCCGTTAAAATTCTTAAACCCAGTTAAATCAACCATCATCTTGTTCAGCCTATGCCAGTACAAGCATTCCAACACAGACTCGAACTCCATACCATTAATTTAATCATGGGATCACTGGAAGGATTAGGGTGAGTTACCTTAGGTCTGTAAGGGTATAATCATGAGTGGATGAGTTGGCCTCCGAATACTATTGTTGAATGGTATGAGCTAGAGATATTCTTCAAAAACAATTTGAGAGTGAAGAGAATTTGTGTTTCAACACACCACAATTTCTCTAAGGGATGATGATCTCTATTAGGCAAAGAAATACTAAATATATCGGCAATAATCTCTTTTACAAGGCTTCCAAAGTTTGAAAAGCAATGGCAAGAGACAATGTACATGGAAGCCGAATAAGGAGGGAAGTTGGAGAGTTGGAAGAATTTGAACCAAGAGTTACTTCTCCTTAATTTACTGTGCCTTCCTCTTTCCCTTTCCAAGAGAGGTCATGATTACTTTTTCCCACCTGTAAAATCATGTAATAACGCCTTGAATTTCCAACATAGCTTCAAACCATCTATTTTTTGTTCAATTTTTTGCTTTCTAATTATTTTTTTTGTATTTTTCTATACACAAAAATAAAAACTAAAAAACTCCAAAGCTAATTAAAAAGCTTAAATAAATACCTCACATATGACATACACCTAAGTGTTGTCTGAGGAGCTCAAATGTAGCAGTGTCCAACGGTTTAATGAAAATATCTGCAACTTGCTCAGATGTTGGAACTTAGGTAACCACCACTTTCTTTGAACAAGATCTTAAATAAAATGGTGCCTTATATCAATGTATTTTGTTCGAGAGTGCTGGACTAGATTTTTAGATATATTAATAGCACTTTTGCTGTCACACAACACTATAAGAGGTCCTCCTTGAATTCCATAATCATTCAGCATTTGTTTCATCCATAACAATTGTGCACAAAAACTTTTAGCAGCAACATATTTAGCTTCATCAGTTGATAATGAGATCGAATTTTATTTATTACTATACCAAGATACCTAAATCGTACCAATAAATAAACATCCACCTGTGGTGCTTTTACGATCATCTGCATTACCAGCCAAATCAGAATCACTGTACCCAATGAGATTAGAGTCTTGATTTTTAGAATATCAGATGCCATACTCAGAAGTCCCACTAACATATCAAATTATTGTTTTAACTGATGTCAAGTGAGATTCCTGAGGATCAGCTTGAAATCTAGCACATACTCCAATGCTGAGACATATATATGGTTGACTTGTAGTCATATACAATAGACTCTCAATCATACTCTTGTAGAATTTCTGAACAACTCTAACACCTTTCTTATCTTTCACCAGCTTGTCAGTAGCTCCCATAGGTGTTCGAACAGCTCGAGAATTGCTTAAACTGAATCTATTCACCAATTTTAATGCATACTTACTCTGATTTATAAACAAGCCATTTTTTATTGCTTTACTTGAAGCCCTAGAAAATATGTGAGTTCTCCAACCATACTCATCTCAAACTCGGATTGCATCAAGGTTACAAAATCATGTACTATAGATGGTGAAGTAGATCCAAATACCATATCATCAACATAAATTTGGGCAATCAAATTTTTTGATGATTTTTCCAGCACAAATAAAGTGCTATCTACTCCTCCTCGACGATAACCTTTCTTAATAAGAAAGTTAGTAAGTTGCTCATACCATGCCCTTGGTGCTTGCTTAAGACTATATAAAGTCTTCTTGAGTCGATACACATCATGGGGGTAGTGAGGATCCTCAAATCATTTAAGTTGTTCAACATACACTTCTTCATTAACCACACCATTCATAAACACACTTTTGATATCCATTTGGTATAGAGTAAAATTCATAGTGCGGGAAATAGCAAGTAAAATTTGAATCGACTCTAACTTGACAACTGGTGTGAATCTCTCATCAAAATCAACTCCTTCAACCTGAGTATATCCTTGAGCAACCAGACTTGATTTATTTTGAGTAATTTGGCCATCAACATTAGATTTTTTTCTTGAAATCCACTTGGTTCCAATCACGTTTACATCTTTAGGATGAGGGGTGATATATCGTACATCACTGTGTTCAAACTGCCCAAGTTCGTCTTGCATAGTCGTAATCCAGTATTCATCAAGTAAATCTTCCTTGTAATTCTTGTGTTCAGTGAGGGAGATGAAACATTATAATCCTACTAGTTCTCTGTAGTTTACCCGAGGAATTGATCGAGTTCTCCTTATGCTTGTTATGGTTGCACATGTGTTGGAACATGTGGTGGTACAGTGGGAGACGATATTCATATTGCGGTACTTGACTTCTTCAGGTTCATTAGTATTGTCTGACTGTTCAGATATTCCAACATAGTTTGGCTGATCTTGTTAACTATTCTGTGTTGGAACATGGTCTCTATATGGTTCATCTTCTCTTTCACTTGATACTTTTTTGTCATCATAATCATCCACAATGACACTTATGGACTCCATGAGAGCATTTTTCCGTAGATTGTAGACACAATAATCATGACTGTTCACAAAATATCCAAGAAAAATCTCAACATCACTACGGTTTTCAAATTTTGTAAGTTACTCCCTATCAATGAGAATATAACACTTGTTTCAAAAAACATGATAGTATGAGACATTTGGCTTCCGCCCTTCCAAATCTCGTATGATGTTTTACTTGTGAATGGATGAAGATACACACAATTTATCGTATAGCAAGCTGTTTTAATGGCTTCTTCGCACCATATTTTGTGGATCTCTTTCTTAGCTAGCATGACTCGAGCCATCTCCTGAAGGGTCATGTTCTTCCTTTTCACAATGTCAGTCAGCTGAGTAGCAATTGGTGTAGAGAATTCATGTTCAATGGCAAGTTCATCACATGAATCACTGAATTGAGAATTTTCAAATTCCCTGCCATGATCACTATGAATTCTGACAATCTTTCCTACTAGACTTCCTTTTTCCATCTACAATTTTATCACCAAACTTCTAATGACATCCACAGTATCGAAGTTTTCCTTTAGAAAAGCTACTCAAGTGTATCTAGAGAAATCATTAATGCTTACAAAAACATACTTCTTGTCACTCACACTAGGATTATTGACTGGACCCATCAAATCCATATGCAGTAGTTCAAGACTCCTTGAGGTAGTGATATAGTAAACTGAAGAGTGGGAGGATCAAATATGTTTACCTTGTTGGCATGGTCAGCACACAATCCCATTTTTTCTTGTCAGTGTAGGTATATCTCGTACTGCCTTCACATTGGCAATTTTAACCAGGGTTTTGTAGTTGATATGGCCGAGCTTTCTGTGCCACAAGGTTCCTTCAACCTTGTTTTGAACTCAGACATTTCACTTCTTGTTCTAGCAGATAAAAATTTTCCGATGATCAAATTAATACCTGAAAGAACTTTATCTTTATCATGTTTCACTATGCATTTATCTTTATGAAATTCTGCTGGCATATTGTCATCACACTATTGACTGATACTTGATAGATTCACCTTAAGATCTCCAACGAACAAAACACTAGTATATACAAGGAATACTTCAATGTGTAATTAACCTTTTCCAACCACTCGACTCTTCTATCCATCGCCAAAAGTAATAAAACCACCATCATATGGTTTGATGTTTGTCAAAAATTCCTTAGCTCCAATCATGTGACGAGAGCACCCACTATCAAAGTACAATGAGTCTCTAGAATGTGCAATGAGGGAAGTATGAGCAGCAAGGCAAGTACTAGTGTGTTTAATAACCCATATACCTTTCTAACCATCCTTGATAGATGAACATCGTCTATGTTGGAACATACAGATAGTTGTTGTCCAGTCATAATGTCCCTGAGTAATTTGAGGCACTGTTCCTCAGTATGGCCTTGATACTTGCAGTAGCTACATATGAGAGGTTTGTGTTAACGAGCCTTGATAAACTTTCTCTTTATCTTTTGAATCTCTGACTTAAAATCTACTGTGCTACCTAGTGGATTGTCATAGCCAATTCCTTGTTGATCTCTAAAGTTATTTCCCATGGTTAGAATATCATCAAGTTTTTCATTACCAATGTTCAACTTGGTAATTGCTGCTTCGGCCATCTCAACTCTCTTAGTTGTTGAACTTAGATTCAAATTTAATTCTTCAATGTCTCTTCTGAGTTCAACAACTAGAGCTAGGAATTCCTTCTCCTTCTTAGCCAGTTGATTTTTCTCTAACTTCAACAACTTGTTTGTATCAACAACTTTTAGCCATATGTCATACATTGTTTTCATATACGGTGTAGATCTCTTCATCACTCACAATTTGTTCTTCGTCATCACTGGAAATGTCACCAGAACCTGTGTTGGAACATACAACCTCATATTTCTTTAACATGTTGGAACATACATCATCATCATCAGATCCATCGTGATATTTTTCTCCAAATGCCACATAATTACTTGTAAGTTCCTCTTCTTCTTTCTCATATTCTTCATCTTTACTCCATGAGGTGACATTTGATTTTCCTTGCTTCTCTCAGGTATTTGCACATTCAGCCTGGATGTGACCATATCCTTCACATTCTCTACATTGAATTCTTCTAGGCTGCTTTGTTTCACCACTTTGATTTCTAGAGAATTGCTGATTTTCTTGTTCCTATCGTGTTCCACGATTATTACTAAAGTCTTATGCCAGAGGTCTATTGCTACCAAATATCTCTTGTGATTTCTTATTCACTACCTTATTTAGTATTCTTGTGAAATTCTTAGTGATAAGAGTAAGTTCTTCCAGATTCCAAGTAGACTTATCTTTGAGTTTCTGTTTCTTCGTACTTGATTCTCACTCTTTCTCCTTTGAGCTAGTTTCAACATCTTCGGTTGGATGACTCCATTATGTTTCACCAAAGTGGCATGCTAGTTCATCCAGTGAGTTGATGAAAACTCGCATACGTTCCTTCCAGTAATTGTAGTTGGTTCCTTCCAACAGTGGTGGCCGAGACACCGAAACTCCTTCTTTAGTCACAATTGGTAAAATCGGATCACACTCTCCTTGTCAAAACCAAGGAAAAGTAAGTAATTTAGCTCTGATACCAATTGAAATTTGGTTTTACCTAATTAAGTAATACTTACTACTGTGTTCCAACGTAACCTATCTAACCAAGTATGCAATAAAGTAAAGCATAAAAACATAAGACTTGGTTATGCAGTTCGGTAAAATCCACCTACATCTGCGAGACCTGGCCCAATTCAGAATGAATCCACTAATTAGAAAGATACAATACATAGTACACCATACAATTTATACTTATCTTATCTAATTATAACACGTGAATAATGCTAGCTTCCCTAACTACCGATCCGCCTTGATCAGACTCCCCCCTGACCTCAAAACTCGTCGACGCTAGATCTCCTCCTTCCGAGAAATTAAGGTATATGACTCTAAACTTGAGCAACAAGTTACGGTATGTTGTAACATATGTGTGATGGCTCTCGTAGTACTGTTGGAAAGATAGAAAATTTGTGTGCAAATTTTTGTAATTAAGTTCGTAAGTTATGCACCCGTGATGTCCTCTATTTATAGTCCATTGCGTAGATCAGAAATCTTCATGATTATCTCCACAATTTTTTTATTCCTTTTCTGCTTCTGAAGCATATCCAAATACCTTAAATAAATGGATTTTCCTTATCTCAAATATCACATAATTTTCCATAAATCCAATTCCATAATTATAGGAATTTTCCATAAACCTAGTATGCTTCATACACATGGTTAAAATAATATATTGTGGAATCTTCTTTCTTCCATAAATCAATATCCACAATATTACCAATCGACTAAATCCTTTTAGGCTTTAGCTTTCCGTATGATCCAACATAGAAATTTTTTTTTTCAAAATTAGTTCACAAATTCTAACTAAATAATTAATGTAATCCACTTGATTTTACAATATTTAATTTGACAATTTAAGCTTTGCTGATGTTATATAATTTCCAATTGTTGTTTTGTTAATAGTAGTTGATGTTTCTTAATTTTCAGTTGATGGTATATGTTTTGTTAGTTTTAGTTGATGTTTATGATTTTATTTGTTGTTTTTCATTTTATTTGAAATTTTCTTTGATATATTTTTGATGTTTTTTGTCGATTGCAGCACACTAGTGGAGAGTCTTTTACTAAAGGCAGGAATGGAAGGCGGTTTTTAAAAATCTGCCCAAAATCGACTTCCAGAGGAGTTTCTGAGCTTGGAAAGAGCATTTCGGACCCTGGGTTGTAATTTAAAGGCGGTTTTTTTTAAAATTTAAGGCAGTTTTGTAATAATTGCCTTTAAATATGTCCAATGGAAGGTGGTTGGAGTCAGAACCGCCTTTAAATTGCCAGTTTTAAAGGCGGTTAGTTACAATTGCCTCTAAACCTAGCCTTTTTCAAGATTGAAAACAAGGAACGACAGGGATTCTAAACTCGTAAACCATAGGTTTTCTGGTACTGAAGAGAAGATGACAATTTCGAACTTGTAAATACGTCTGACCTATATTCCGATCTCGAAAACTAATTATTTGTGCCCTGCCATTTATTCGTGCCCTGCCATTCTCAGTCATCTATTTCTGAGTTTGGAAACTATGGAAGTATATTAAAAAAATACGCCCTACTCATTTAATACCCACATTTCCAAAATTGTGTGAAGGGTTTGTTCCCATTTTCTTGTTTACTAATGAAGAAGTGATTGCATACTCCATCGGAAGAGGTTAGTTTATTTCAAACTTTTTACTTTTAGTCTTGCAAATATAGTTAGGGTTGTGATAATTTCAATGATATATATGTGTGTGTTCAAATAAGGTTTGTGATATGGGATTGATAATTTTTGAATGAATGGTCATGGGTTGCTTTGTAATTGACTTGTAGGAAAATTTATCGAGATGAACTCATTGGTAGAATCATTTATTTCTTTAGCGTTTTAAAATGCTTTTAAAAATAGGTGGGGTACGAGCATGATGCCCATGTAAGGATTGTAGAAATGATGGCTATTTAGGGAGTAAGAAGATGTGAGAGCATCTAGTAAGGAGGGATTTTCAAACTACTTACACTCGTTGGGTATGGCATGGGGAAGTAATTGAGGATCCCTTCAAAAGTATTGAAATGGAGAACACAAATGTGGGAGATGAATTAGATGGTAATGTTGAGTTTCATGAAATGGTGGAAGATATGCAAGGGCGTTCAAAGGTAAACCCGAGTCGTTGCAGGCACTGATTAATGACAGAGGGACGCCTTTTCATAACGGTTCTAAACACTCTGTTTTGAGTGCAACGTTGCAAGTAATGAGTTTGAAGGAAAAATGTTTTTGGATTGATAAGTCGTTGATTGAGGCTCTCGAGTTCTTTAGGGATTTACTTCCGGAAGGCAATGTGTTTCCTAATAGTTCGTATGCAAAAAATATTCTATGCCCCATAGGATTGGAATTGAAAAAAAAAATCATGCATGTCTGAATGATTGTATGTTGTATAAGGGGGGATTAGATAAAGATTGAGAAATTTTTTCAGGTTTGTGGCGAGTCTCAGTACAAGTTGAAGAAAAGGGGTGGGTGGAAATTGTGTCTAAATCAAACAAAAAGACATTGGAAAAAGTGTTATGGTATCTCCCTATCATTCCCCATTTGAAGAAGTTGTATGCTTGTAGGGAAGATGAAAAGTTGCTGTGTTGGCACGCAAATAGGGTCCGGCCGACGGATGATGTGATTAGACATACTTCAGACGGTGAGCAATGGAAGAAATTTGATGCCTTGTACCCTGACTTTGGCAAAGATTCCCGTCATTTGAGGTTAGGGTTGTGTACGGATGGTATGAATTCATTTGGTGATATGAGCAGCATACATAGTAGTTGGCATGTTATGTTGGTAATTTATAATCTTCCGTCTTGGTTGACCATGAAGTGCAAGTATGTTATGTTGTCTTTGATGATATCGGGGCCCAAGCAGCCGAGTAATGATATTGATGTGTATCCTGCTCCTCTCGTGTAGGATCTGTTGACTTTGTTCAAAGATGGTGTTCGAATGTATGATGGTATGGTTGAAGATTTCTTCACTTTGTAAGATATGTTATTTTGCATCATTAATGACTTCCCGGTTTATGGAAATTTGTCTGGATATTCTATGAAAGGGCACATAGCTTGTCCCGTTTGTGACTGGGATACTAACTTTTGTCAACTGAAACATGGTTGCAAAACAGTCTATCAGAGATACAGGAGGTTTATTCCGGAGGGGCACCATAATGCACAACAAAAAAATGGCTCAATGGGAAAGAGGAGGATAGAGGACCTTCCATGCCACTAAATGGTACACATGTTTTTGATAATGTGAAGAACTTTCCCAATAACTTTGGGAAGAACAAAAGAAAAGCGGCTGTTGATGGTCCTTGGAAGAAATGCTCAGTTTTTTTCAATCTCCCTTATTTGAAGGATTTGGATGTTATACATTGTTTTGATGTCATGCACATTGAGAAGAATGTCTGTGATTCCTTAATTGGGACGTTGTTGGATACCCCTGGGAAAACAAATGATGGGTTGAAAGCTAGGCTTGACTTGGTTGAGATGTAAATTCAGAAGAATCTAGGGCCAGTCAAGGAAGGGAAAAATTGTTATTTGTCCCCTGCATGCTATTCTATGTTGAAGTCGAAGAAGAAATATTTTTGTGATACATTAAGTAGCGTGAAGGTTCTAGGTGCATACTCATCCAACATTAGCACTTGTGTGCAGTTGAAGAGCTGAATTTGGTTGGGTTGAAGTCACACGATTGTCATAACCTTGTGCAAGAGTTGAATGCCATTATTATATGAGCTTCACGCCTATCCCATGTGAGAATGTGCATTACGAAGCTATGTTTGTTTTTTAAAACGATTTGTTGCAAGAGTATAAGTATTTCGAAGGTTTCAAGTAATGATTGTTGAAGGTTTATGTCAAATGGAAATGTATTTCCCACCCTCTTTCTATGACATTATAGTCTACATGTGTGTTCATTTTGTTTGGGAGACAAAGCTATGTGGTCCAGTTTTTTTTAGATGGATGCACCCCTTTGAGAGACATGAAAATATTCAAGCATTTTTTGAAAAATTGGTACATGCCAGATGCTAGTATTGTGCAACGGTCGTGACAGAAGAGGCCATCGAAGTTTTGCATTGACTATATGAAGCAGGTTGAATATGTTAGTGTTTCATCGGGTAGACATAATAGGAGGTTGGAGTGTGTAGGGGTGAGACGGGGGAAACTTTTTAGTCCTAGTACTGAGATTTAGATACTGCTCATCTTTATGTATTGCGAAACCATAAAGAATTGGTCCCTTACATTGAGGTTCATACGAATTCCATACGAGTTACCCACCCACATTTCAATGAGGCTCAGGCCCTTCAAATGCATACTGGGACATTTGCATCATAGTTGAGGGACCACGTAGCTGTTGGGGAACATTCCTCCAAAGTTAAATGGTTGGCTCATACACCATTGGGAACTGTTTTGTCCTATACCGGTTACGACATCAATGGTTTCAATTTTGGTACTAAAGCAAATGATGAAAAGAGTGTCTCTCATAATAGTGGTGTGTCACTCTTCTCTGAAGCATTGCATGTAGGAGATGGAAGTGAAGAGAATCCAATGTACGCTCAAAAGTGTTACTTTGGTACGATCTCTAAAATTTGGGAGCTTGACTATGTCACCATGAGGGTCCCTATTTTTAAATGTCAGTGGGTGGATATTAACAAGGGTTAGTGCACTGATGATTTGGGTTTCACCATTGTTCGCAGAAGTAGGGTGGGCTTGAAGGGGGATCCATTCATTTTGGGGTCTCAAGCGCATCAGGTTTTCTATGTTAGGGATCATGTAGATCCAAGGTGGGATGTTGTTGTTGAAGGAAATTGAGCTTTTTTTTATAGAGAATAAATTAGAGGAGATCATGTGATTCGAGCAGCATACTCCGAGTGGTGGATGGCAAGATGATATTTCCTTCAAGAGGATGACACGAGTCTTCACGGTTTCCTTGGCCGCAATGATTATGACGAGGGTATGTGGGTTCATGCTAGAGGGAAGGTATACCGTAGAAGAAAAAAATTGAAAAAGGTGGTGAGGAAGAGGAAGCATAAGTGATTAATGGTACATCCTTAAGGTTTGTTATCAAACTTGTTGCGTTTGGTTTCACTATTTGAGTTTTTGTAATATAATATTATTGCTCAACCTTGAAGTCACTAGTTTCAATAATCACTTAATGGGAATAATCGTAGTCAAAAGAATTCCGAAGTCAAAATATAGCAATTCCTAAGTCAAAAAAAAGTTATAGTCAAAACATATAAATAATCACAGTAGAACTTAGATCAATGCAACATAGTCAAAAGTCTCTATCGTTCATAAACATGTCATTCTTCTTCATTTTCAGTGGTGGTCATTGAAGTGTCACAGTTGACTCGTGGGTGGGAGGTTGATGCGAGGTGCCGCTCGTAAGCTCTCTGTGATTTCTCCAAGAATTTGATCTTTGACTTCATTGCGCATCCACTTGTAGCAATCTTCGAAACCCTTTACATAAGCTTTTTCTGTACCTTCATGGAAAATTTTTTTATAAGTAAATGAATCAATAAATTTGGACAAAATATATTTTATGTATCAAATTTCACTAACCTTCCTCATTTTGTGGCTTTTCCTCCACTCATGGCCTTTTGCTAGGCTCTGAAGCTTCCCCAACCTTCTAAAACCACTTCTGATCAATCAAGACTCAATCCTTCTTCTCAAATTAAGTTCTGTCAAAATACTTTGGGCCCTTCTCCTCACCAAAAATAACCAACCCTTCGACATTCTTCAAAATTAGTGTGATCAAATGGCCGAATGGGAAGCCTTTGATCAACTTCTTGGAAGTATCAATATGCAACATATGCTTAAAAATTTCCGCCCTGAGATTGATTCTCCTACCCTCCATCATTTAATAAAATTGATTGAGCATGGGATAGTTAGGCTAGGTTATATGTCCACCCGAAAGAATGGGAGTTCTAGCAACAATCTCATATGTGATACAATTGGCAAGACTTGTAGATCAAAAGTTTTCGGTCTGCCTAAACCCCTACTATCACGTCCAAAATATCTCATGCTATATTCCAAAAAGTCAACATATAGGGGCTCCCTATTTAACGATCACTTCTCCCTATGGTAATAATCATCCAAAGGGCCATCCGTATCTTCCGGATAAACTAGTTCGGGGTGTAGGTAAGGGTAGTCCAACAAGTTATTGATATGCCATTGACTAATTGGAATATATATTCCCCCATCCCCAGTTCCATAGTCCCCGTTACCTACTCCATAAAAATTAGCATAAAATTGACAAGTTGGATCAAAGTAAGCGCCCGAACAAGATAACAACTTCTCGACTTGTTGTTCGCTAAATTTACGAAGAGGGTCGGCCAAACCTATAGTAAGATATGTACTAAAACTAATCAAGTAGCAATCTAAAAGTCTCTCATGTTCACATAATTCTTCATATCATTTTTGTGAAAGAGTATAAACAAAACTTGAATTTGATGTGTTGGCGGTGGATCGTGGCCTAAGGTCAATTTTTTTCTTGTCATTCAATTCCAGTGGTGGTCCGGATATTACACACAAGCTCGAAAATAGAGTTTTCGAGATTGGAAAGTAGGTCGGGCATTATAATCTTCTTTACCCTCAACCTTTACGAGTTTGGAATTGCTTCTGTCCCTATGATGTGAAGGGAAGAGCTAGTTCTGAGTTTGAATTAGCTCCGCACCAATGGTCATCTTCAAAATTGTTGGGATTTCAGATCAATTTCGACACAACTCAATCACACGTAGATAATACTCACTCCTAACACTTTCTAAGTACATAAATGGACAATGAAAAGATTAGTTATATAAAATAAGCATTAAATCAAAAACATTAAACACTAAGGCATTGTTTATAATCCGACAAATAATCATAGCTAAAATCCAAATCTCCCTCAAAGAAAATCATTGTCTAGCCTAAACCTTCCTATTACACTTCTTCGAACATGATTTCAATTTCCGGGTCCGTCTCATCATTTGGGTCACTACAAACTTCTTCCGGACCTTGAGTCCCCAGGTTCTCGCTAGTTTCTTCCCCACCGTGAGCTCCATCCCCAGCTGTGTCTTGTCCACGTTGACCTCCCTTCTCATCACTAGTCTCCAAGAAAATAGGCTCGAAGTTTGCAGCCTCTTTATCTTTGCTCAATTCAAGGTGAAGTCCTTAGGATTCCATGAATGCCACATGCTGCGAGTGGGCCCAACTCAACATCTCATGTGTCTCAATCACGTCGGCACACAAGCAATCAAAATACTTCCTCAACCTAGCCTTCTAACCGGTCTGTGAACCTATCAATGTAAATGTATTATAAAAAAAGATTATATTGATATTATCCAAAGTTTCTTGTAAAATAAAATGTTATATTATAACTTACTGGATTGATGCCTCGGCTCATCGAGGTCCGTTTCGCGAGCTCTTTTTGCATTCTTCGCTTGTTGATTGGGAATTACCCTTGGCTTTTATTTACCACCGAAGTTAAGATGAAGTTGTTTTTTGTTGGAACCAAGCTTTATCGTAATAGTAAATGATGGAGGGCCTATCAACTGCTTGCACTCCTACCTTCTTCAACATTGCGGAGATTAATCCACCATAGGGTAGGTCATTTTTTTCATGTGAGCCGCCTTAAGCGTGAACAAAATGATAGTGTAGCCAGGGTTAATGCTTACCCCTACCATGACATAGTAAAACAACATCAAGTTACCAATTGTATGCTCGCAAGTGTGGCCACTAGTTGGAAAGACATTAAGGCAAATCCACTCGTAGATGAGTTGTTGCTCGACTGTCAAAACACTAATGTCATAGGACTCAGCTTTCCCCACATCACTACTCAACCTCTTAAAATATTTATACGCCATTTCCACAGGTAAAGGGGGTTTCCTCACTCACCTTTGACCAACAATGAGTATGGTATATTTCTAGGGAACAATGGGGATCATCGGGTCTCAATTTTTTGGGCGTTGCATATGGGCATTCTAAGGCTTCATTTGTGGTATACTTAGACAAAATAAAATCCTTCCCATTCACTCTAGTTAATTCACGATTATTGTGACTTTGACCAAAATTAGCATAAAATTAGATTACCTCATCCACATGAACATATTCACCAATGCAAAGCAACATCTCTAGATGTTGAATTCTAAACGGGCTAGCAAATAATCTACCCCTTATCACCAATATTAGACACATAAAAAATCTTTGAATTTATAACTTTTCTCTTTGAAAAAGCTCCATACCTCGCCTCGGCCTCCGAATTGAAGAATTTTGGGGATTGACCGATCTCTATCATCAGGAGATGACTCCTATCACTCACTTACGACTTGCTAGTCTTGGTCCTATGACTCATTATTGGAAATGTTGGGGTTTGGTGGTTGTGGTGGAGAAGTGATTTTGGGAATTTAGGGTTTAGATAAAGGCTGATTTGAAATTGTAAATTTTGGGGGTTTAATCCTCTTGCCCATTTTTTTAATATATTAAATCTAATTTTGAACTCGAAAAAATATCTGTACCCAAATTAGGAAGGACGAACATGTTAACAAACTCAAAAATGACCCTGACCCGAGTTCAGAAACCCTTTTAGACCCAAAAAATGCGTTAAAAGGGTTTCCAAATGGCATTTACTCCCCATTTGAAAACCCCTGACCTTTCCCATCATTTTTCCCTTTCCAAAACCTCTCTAGCCCCAAACCTCAATTCTACCTCATCGTCACTCTAAGATTTCATTTTCTTCAACTGCAAGGTAGGTTGTTATCATGTTTTTCACCTAAACCCTCTAATGTACAATTTTCTCTAATCAATGTTGTCATATGCCTTGCAAATGAAGCTACAAGGGAGTAAGCATGATAATATTTTATTAAGGAGAAGGTTCATCCTTGTTTAAAGTGAAAATCCAGGGTTCACATTTGTGAGACCTAAAACCCTAGGGTTTCCATGAAGTTCATTTAGTTTGACTACAATGGTGTTAGATTATTTAAGTTTTTTATGTTATATGGATTATTGACTCCAATTTCAAATATTAGTGACATGTGTTAATCTCCTTCAATTGATTAGAATTTTAGTATTTATTGTATGACTTTTTGTGTATTAGGTTTAAGTTAAGTAATCAAAACATGATGGGTTTAATTATTGGAAATTTAAATTAAGGCCTTTGAGATATGTATGATACTTTTCATATTATTAGGGTAAATGTATTTAATATGTTATTTTGATCAAATTTTTGTTTAGTAATGTTTCGGGATATGTAGCTACTTCTTTAACAACTAAGTAAATTTATGGTACATTTTCTAATGTAGCATACGAAATAACACCTAGCAAAAGGACTCGTGATCAAGTTCACTAACACGAAATGAAAATCCACCAACCACAAACGATGGTATGGCTAAGGATGAGGATAACGGATCAGAGGATGTAGGAATACCCTGAATTCATTGTAGAACCTTAGAACGTAGAATGGCTAGGAAAGAGTTAACCTCGTTGGTATTCAATAAGTATAATATTTGTGTGTCGGCCCAATGCACTAAATGATCTAGTTGGGTGTCAAATGTGAGTAGAATGAGGGTGGACATCAAATACAATAGTTGGCATGAAGTCCCTGAAGATTACAAGGCCCCTTTATGGATAGAATGCAAGGTAGAATTAGTGAATTTTTATTTACCTAAATTTGTCATTGATTAAAATTGTATTTTTGTGATTGACCCTTTGAATTTAAAAATCCTCATAGAGGCCATTTGTCATTGAATCACTGGACATGAATGATTTCGAAAAGAAGGCTATGCTGATGATGTCCAAGAGTTGGCATCAACATAAATACACATTGTCAAGGGACTACATTTTTAGTGATAAGAGGGGGGATCGCCTATGGAAAACTTACACTCACATTCAGCCAGATAGTTGGGAGATCCACAAAGGAAAGCATTGGAGAATAAATATAATGTTTGTAAACCCCAAATTTTGATATTGTTAATGAGTTTAGATTAACACATATCCATAGTGATAACTTAATTCTAACATCCTAACTTAGGGCATGAGAGAAGAAAAACAACAAATGTCGGGGAAGAATAAAATTGCTCCCTGATTGAGCTACGGGGGGTTATGCCAAGGCTGCATTAGACCTTGTGAAATAACTTTTGAAGAAGATGTCCAAATTGCAATATAGGGTGGGATGACGAAAGATGAGGCTAGGGCAGTTGTGCAACCAATCAACCGCGAATGACATTAACAGGTACGATCTATTCCTCAGAGGCCGGCAAAACAAAGATGGAGTGTATGTCAAACCTGAAGAAAAATTAATTGCGGAAAGAATTTTAAGTACAAATTATGGAAAATATATTAGGTTGGACATGTTCTTCTTAAACATGGATTATTATTTACGCTTTATTATATATAGGAAAAATTGAAGAATGATCAATTACAATGGAACTTCATTCCAACTGATAAGCACGACATCTTTTGTGAAGGAACCGAAAAACCTGACCACTCAGGGCATTCTAGGGGAGTGGGATCTTTCGTGAGCCAACGAGAGGCTTTCAGCATTGTAAGGTCCTATGATGGTGTTTAACCCTCACGATACGAAAAAACCATTCTTTAAGACAAACGAATTGAGCAACAAGACATCCTCGTTCGTAGGTTAATCCAACATACCGGCCTTGTTCTTCCAGACAACTTAGATGATTTCAAACCAGACAATGTGGACACAACATTATAGCCAATTGAAAAAAATGTATACACTTATTGTATTTGTTCGATATTTTGTTAACAATTAAAGTAATTTGTAAATTAAAACAATTAAATTAATTTGTAAATTAACATATAGTTTTGTGGGAATGTAGAAATCACGTCTGTGTGAGCTATATATAGACCAAGGCATAGATGGTAAACCACTCCACATAGCCAATGGGATTCTGTATGAATGGATGAAACACCATCACTCTGTACCTATTGTGAGGGTATTTCTAGAGTTTTATTGGAGGAACCATTGGTGATGGGGCACCATGTTGCTAGTCACCGACAGAGAATACAAGAAGGTTGACTCTACACGGGGAATGTTATTACTATGGCCACGTCAACTTATTTATGCTGATCCTGTAATAGATCGACATTTGAAGGAAACATGGCCAGCATCACCTAAACCAGTAAAACAACACCAAGACCCATTAAACCAACACCTAAACCGGTCCAGGCACAAGTCCTTCGACAATCACCACACTTCGTAAGGGTCCTATTTAATTGGCTTCAACCGCATGATAAAAACTCAACTTACTCATTTTTGGGGAATGAATGTGTGTTTGGATGCAAACGAGATATCATTGCACTGTGGAGTGATTTTATAGATCTGTGGATATGTGAGCAAGTCAATCAAACAATCATGTCCATCTATACCTTGTGAGTTATTTCTATAAATTTTAGTTTTTTTCAATATTCTTATTAAAACTTCAAAGTTACTAAATCGAAATGAAATTTCATAGGTACTTGTTCTTTACACATAATCAAAACAAGGGATGGATTGGATACATGTGTCCAGTGTCGATTCAAGAAATTGGTTGTACAAAACAAGAGAGCATCGACTATATCCGTAAGAGCCTAGGGCCAAAGGATAAGAAGCTATTCATTGAACCATACATAGAAAGGTTATATATATACTAAGATTGTTTGTTTTACTTAACAGTTACACAAATCACTCATTTCGTGCATAAATTCAATTTTTGTATTTAGGGACCATTGGAGATTAATTTTGATTGTCTCCGCCCATAACCGAGTTTATTGGATGGATCCTCTGCACTTGCAACCGTCGGATGCTTTTGTTGATATTTTGGAATTGGCAATGAAGAACGGTAGCAACCAGAATAAAAATCATTATGAGGTGGTTGAAGTCAAGGTGGGCTATGATCATTGTTTATTCAATTTATAATACTTAATTAATTTTGATAAGAATTTAATTAAGGATTTGTTTTTATTTAAACCAGTACAAGAAACGAGTGCAGAATTAGGAGTGCGGCTATTACATTATGCTCTACGTGGTTGAGTGAATTCAAGAGGTCAAAGATGACTACATCCAAATTGACAAGGTGCGCGTACAATTGTTTCTAGCAACCAATTAATATAACTAAATATTCTTGTATTTTCTACTTACTAGTTATTGACAGATTTTCATGAAGGAATCGAAGCCCTACTCCAATGATGAAATCAACAGTGCGAGGAATTATTTTGGCAAGGCATCTAATACTAAATCGGTTTGGAACCTTTGGGAATCTGAACATTGCAAAAGTAACACAATTAGATAAATAATGAAGCTTAGAAGTATTGGAATAGATTCCTACTGTTTTCTATTCCTATCTATAGATTATTGCTAGGTTAGCATTATCTATAGATTTTTGTCATCATACAAGATACTATCGTGCATTGCGTTATATTTGCTGCTGTGGATTGAGGCCTTTTTTTTGGAGCCAGAGACATTTGGTGGAAATATTCATTTACCATATGAGCAGATCAACTTTCCAAAATCGAAAACTTCACTTCAATTTTTACATAGTCACAATTATCAATTCAGAGCATGGAAAGAATACCCCCATATATAATTACGAGTTCGTAAACAATAATTCATTATGACAAATTGGAGCAATCGTTGGAAAGAATAGGGACAAAATGTAGACACGGGCTCGGAAACCTAGCAGTCATTGACAAAGAGATGATTACATATTTTCTGAATACAGAAAGTTTGACTTCTCGTTCTCGGGAACATAATCCACGGTACGATGGATGCTAGGATTTTTTTGAACTCAGAAATATTTAAAGGTGGTTCCCGCGTGATATTTAAGGCAATTTTTAACTGCCCTCGTTGCCATTTTTTAAAGGCAATTTTGGAACTGCCTTCTAATGAGGGGTGATGGATGGCAGGACCAGAGAAAGTACAATGAAAGTGCCTTTAATGGTCCAACATAACCGCCCCCCCCCCTAATACAAGTGGAGAGAATGAATATTGGAGAAGAATGGGAAGAATTGGGGAAAGGTCCATGGGGAAAAACTGGGGAAATGAACCTGCAAGAGATGTGGAGAAGAATGGGAGATGACTCACATGAGACTATCTCTTAAATGGAATCATTTTATAATTAATGAAGTAACTTGATATTTGTTTCTACATATTTTAATGAGATTCTCATAATTTTGAAAATATTTTAAAATATATTTTGAAATATAAATAATTATTGATTTGACCTTAAAAGTCATAAGAATGAGGTTTGTTATGATTGGTATAATTGTTAGACGCTTTAACTGGAGTCACTCTCCTCTGATTAATGTGTCTAAATGATTGATATAGTAACTACCAGACTTTCATTCTACAATGCGCGATTTTGCTGGTTAAAAAATTAGGATAAATTTTCATGTACCTTTTGCATCAAATAATTTTGTTAAATTCAAAAGGTTAATCATCTAAAAAAAACTATATAAATTATGGGGTACATTAAATTTTTAGTTCTATGTTACTAATTACTTATAAATGGTTAAAATTTTGTAAAATAAAATTGGAAATATGTATAGTCTAACACAGGATGGAAGTATACACAACCATTTCGTATAAAATATTTTATTATTTCGACGGTAAAATAAAAAAAAATCCAGGAAAGCATATCAAGTAAAAAAATATTTGAAAACAACAAAATATGATTTTGAAAATATTTATTACACAATGATTGATGGGCAATATAGATTATAATATAATCTAATGTGTGAATGTAAGTGTTTTGACAATTAATAGAAACTAAAGCTAATCAAAATAAATTTTACTAACTTGTGTTTGTAAGTGGAGTGTGATATTTTATTAACGTAAAAAAATCCCAAATCATGAGAGCAATTGTTTTTCAAGGAGTTTTATTTGCATATATTTAACCCTTGATTTCCTACATAGGCCGTAGTGTTTAATGCTTCCTCGAATGTTATCAACACTTTTGGTGGCTATTTCTTGTCATACTTCTGATCAAACTGCCAGGAGAGATGTGATATTAGCTAAGAAGACAACTGGTGTGGGTGTATATAAGCAGTGTAGATTTACAGCCTACATGGACTATTTGACTGCTGCCTCAATCTACAAAGAGTACAACCGAGAGATTGTAGAAGAATTCTATGAGAGGCAACATTGATCCAGATTTTGAGTAGGTACAACAGAGTTTACATAAGAAGCAAAAAATTACTGGAGGATTTCAGTCTCAGTGGTCACTCAAGGGAACACTACTGCATCTAGCTTGACTACCGGGTATTTCTATCTATTCCAGGTTGTTGTAAAATGTTGGATTCTCTCTTGAAGTACTACAACTCTTACTTGAGAAACGTTCAAACTAGATGACATTTGATTTGACATGTGCATGATCTGCCCTGGAATTCTGAGGCTACGACTTCTGATGTTGATGAGAAGAATGTCAGGTTTGTGGCCATTAATGTGAAGTTGAGAGCTCTAGCCATTTAGATGGTAGCTTTGAGGCAGAAAATGCTAGATTACATGAGACACAGATAGTTGCTCCTGCAGAGATTTAAAGGTTCTGTTATGGCCATGTTCCAACATAGGCCAGATATTTGCTTCAGGGGGAGCTGCATTTATTGGATATTTTGGTTTTCTGTGTCCATTGCATTTGGCATGTTTATGGTCCAAAGGGGGAGATATTATGTTTTGATTTTCTTAGATGACTTTATTGGCTCTGTTGGGTTGATGTTCCAACATGATCATTATTCATGGATGTTGAAGGAATCTGGAATTTAGGGGGAGATGTTATATTTCTATGTTCCAATATCCAGAGTGGTTTTCAAAGTTGATGTCTTTATTTGCATTGTGATGAAATGCCAAAATGCGATTGGTCCACAAAATGCCAAAGAGGGAGATTGTAAAGTCAAGATTTATCTATTTGGCAATTTGTGAAAATTATGCAAATATGGATTTGGTGTGTTGAAACATCAAAGAAGGAATGATTGATATTTATGGAAGTTTTCGAAGAAATATGAGAAGGAAATATTTCATCCATGGAGTTTAAATTCAGAATATATCAATTCCTATGGGATTAGATTGGATTTATGAAAATTGGAATTGATTTGATAAATATCCTTTGTGGAAGGATTTGGACGGAATATATTAATTCCTTTCTTTAAGGGATTAGATTTGGTAATTTCTATCTCCAAGGTATTTGATTGTAATCAGAATATTTATGTGGAGAAGGAATTATATTTGCACATGACTTCATGTGTATCAAAATTTCATATTGAATAAACTTCATGTGTGCAATGACTTTCCATGTTGGAACATATGGAAAGCTGAAGCCTAAAAGGTTTTAACCGTTTACTGAATATTGCGTGGATATTTATTTATGGAAGAAAGAAGATTTCGCAATATGGTATTTTAGGCGTGTGGTAGAAGCATACTAGGTTTATGGAAAATCCCTATAATTATGGAAAATGATTTATGGGATATTTGAGATAAGGAAAATCCTTTTAATTATGGGATTTGGATATGCTTCAAAAGCAGATAAGGAATAGGAATATTATGGAGATAATTATGGAGAGTTCCGATTTTCTCTTGGACAATATATAGAGGACACCACAGCTGCATTAATCTCACGGACATAATAGAAAACATCTGCATACAGATTTTATATCTTTCGAGAGTATTGCAAGAGCCTATGTTCTAACATACATAACCAGTTGTTCAAAGTTCAAAATTGTATACTTTAATTCCCCGGGAGGAGGAGATCCAACGTCGACGAGTTTCGAGGTCAGAGAGAGTCTGATCAAGGCGGATCGGTAGCAAGGGGAGCTTGCAGGATTCACGTTATAGTTAGATAAGATAAGTATAATTGTATGGTGTATTTTGTAGTGTATCTTTCTGATTAGTGGATTCATTCTTAACTGGGCCAGTTCCCGCAGATGTAAGTGGATTTCACCGAGCTGCATAACCAAGTCTTGTGTCTTTATGCTTTACTTTATTGCATACATGGTTAGATAGGTTATGTTGGAACACAGTAGTGATAATTGAATTAATTAGGTAAAACCAAATTTCATTTGGTATCAGAGCGAGGTCATTTATTTGTGCCTTGGTTGTGTCAAGGAAAGTGTGATCCAATTTTACCAATGGCAACTAGAGAAGGAGCTCCTTTGTCTCGGTCACCACCTCTGGAAGGAACGAATTACAACTACTGGAAGGCTCGCATGCGAGTGTTCATAAATTTACTGGATGAACTAGCTTGGTGATTTGTTGAAACTGAATGGAATCCTCTGATTGAAGATGCTGAAATTAGCTCAAAGGAGAAAGAAGGAGAATCGAGTTTAAAGAATCAGAAACTCAAAGACAAGTCTACTTGGTCTCCAGATGAACTGAAGGCGTCATTAGAAAATTTAATGGCATTAAATGCTATCTTCACGGCGGTGGATGAAAATTAGTTTAAACTCATCTCAACATCCCACCAAGCAAAGAAAGCTTGGGAGATCTTGCAGTCCGTTCATGAAGGAACAAGTTGTGTACGTGAATCCAAACTACATATGTTGGCTACAAAGTTTGAGGAACTGAAGATGGAGGAGGATGATACTATTTCTATATTCAATGGGAAACTCAGAGACATCTCCAATATGGCGTATCAACTTGGGAAAGTTTACAAGGAAGCAAAATTGGTGAAAAAGACTTTGAGTGACACTCTCCAAGGCAGAGGCGGAAGAGCTGAGATGATTGGTTGCTCCAGAGTCGATGTACCTATCCTCTTCCTAAAATATTTTCTATGAAAGTAGCAGCAATAGAAGAAGTAAGAGATGTAGCCACCACGGCCTTAGATTAACTAATGGGATCACTACAGACCTATGAGATAACAACGCAACAGCCTGTAAAGAAAGTCCAGAAGGAGTTGGCCTTCAAAACCTTGTCATCAAGGGTAATCCATGAATTTGATAGTGATGATGGAATTGAAGAAATTGCTCTTATCCCTATTAATTTCTCAAGAATGCTAAAGAAGGTGGTAAAAAAGAAATCACAAGAAATATTTGGTGGAAATAGACCTCGAGCACAAAACCTTGAGAGTATTCATGGAACACGATTGGAACAAGGAAACCAACTGTTTGATAGAAATCAGAGAGGTGAAGCAAACGAGTCTGGAAGAATTCAATGTAGAGAATGTGAAGGATACGGCCACATCCAGGGTGAATGTATACCCAAAAGAAGCAAAGAAAATCACACATCACCTCATGGAGTGAAGATGAAGAAGATGAAAAGGACAAAGAGGAACTTACAAGCAATTATATGACATTTGGAGAAAAAGTTCACGGTGGATCTGATGATAATGTGTGTTCCAACATGTCAAAGAAAAATGAGGATGTGTGTTCCAACACAGGTTTCGATGATACTTCTAGTGATGACGAAGGACAAATTGTGAGTGATGAAGAGATATGCACTACATATGACAAAATGTACGGCATGTGGCTAAAAGTTGTTGATGAATCAAATTGTTAAAGGAAGAGAAAAATCAACATGCTGAGAAGGAGAAGGAGTTGCTAGTTTTAGTTGTTGAACTCAGAAGAGACATTGAAGAGCTAGAGTTAAATCTAAGCTCAACAACTAAGACACTGCCACAGAGACCCACCTCTAGCACCGGTTTTTTAGCACCGGTTTAAAAAACCAGAGCAAATAATGTAATAGCAACTATTTTTTTGTTAGCACCGGTTTTTTAACCGGTGTTAATTTAGCACCGGTTATAATTATGTTAACACTAGTTTTATTTATTATAACCAGTGTTAATATAACACCAGTTAAAAAACCGGTGCTAGAATTAATGAAAACCGGAGTTAAAATAACACCGGTCAAAAAACTGGTGCTAAAAATAACAAAAACCAGTTTTAAATTAGCACCGGTTTGAAAACCGGTGCTAAAAATCCGCATAACTCGTGAATTGGAAATTTTAGCACCGATTTTTCAAACCGGTGTTAAAAAATTTCGAAATCCGGTGCTAAATTTGAACCTGTTTGAAAACCGGTGCTAAAAATTGAAGAAAACCGGTGTAAAGTAGATATTTGGCACCGGTTTTAGAACCCGATGCTAAAAAATGACCAAAATCGGTGCTAAAAGAATTCCGGAAAAAGGCGGGAAAAATGGCACCGTTAAAGTTTGCACCGATTAAAAACTGGTGCTAATAGGGAAAATGGCACCGGTTTTACTTACTATTCACAAAACCCGGTTCTAAATTGAGCATTTAATGCTCCGAACTACCCCTCTAAAATTATTTCTGAACTTGTAGTTTCCTTCTCCTTCATTGATGGAAGATTTTTTGGATGGTGAGCAATAACTCAAAGCAATGAAGCCACATTGATGTATGTTTTCATTAACTTCTTGGAATTTCAATCAAATAGCTAGTAGTTATAATAACCATAAATGCATGCTTGAAGAGAGTTTATTCGTATGTATTTATGGTTTCTATATGCTTTATGTCGCCGGTTTAGTATCATGTTGTGAGAGTGTAAATGAGTGTGGATGTAAACATGGTTGTGTTTGTTTTGGGAGATGGTATATATATATATGTATCCCAAGGACAAGCTAGTTGATCGATTCACATACATATACACATACATGACACTTTTAGTATTGTGTAGCAAATTGATTGTGTTTATTTTTATTATGTTTGAACAATGAAAATTTGTGTAATTGTTTATTATGTGTTGTTTAGATACAACGGACCGAGAGTCGATGTTTGCGTGGAGGGAAAAATGGTTAGTTATCCAAGTGTAGCTAGAGGGAATGGTGAACATATTGCATTTATTGATTCGTTTCTTGATTATGTCTTTGGTCGGGAGGAGAGGATACTTTGTCCATGCAAAAGATGCTTGTGTCGTGAACGGTTTGATGATCGTGGGCTTGTTAGATTTCACTTGTTGAAGAACGGATTTGACGGAGGTTACATTGTATGGACATTTCATGGAGAGGTTGAGCAAGGACATAATGGTGGTTTTGACAAGGTAGATGGAAACAAAAGTACCATTGATGTTATGCTCGATGACATTGTAAGAGATTTTGTGGGGAAGCCTAAAATGTTGAGTGCTTTGCTCGACGAAAAAGAGAAGCCATTGTATCCGGGATGTAAAAGTAAGGATACCATAATCTCTTTTTTTATGGAGGTTTTCAATTTGAAAGCCACAAGTTCTTGGAGTGATGCTAGTGTGAATTCACTCCTAAAGCTTCTAAATGATAAGTTTCCGGAAGGGAATGGAATACCGAAAAACTTTTACGAGGCCAAGAAAATATTGTGTCCACTCGGTTTGGAATACAATAAAATACATGCATGTCCAAATGATTGTGTGTTGTATGACGGTGATTTGAAAGACGCGGTTTAATGTCCCGTGTACAAACATTCAAGATATAAGGGTGTGAGAAATGATGATGATGGGTGTTTGGGTAAGAAGAAGAAGAAGGTCCCATTGAAGTGTATGTGGTATCTTACTTCAATTCCTAGGTTGAAGAGGTAATTTGCGAATTCAAAAGATGCAAAGAACTTGCGATGGCATGGAGAGAGGGAAAGACCAAGCGATGATAAGATAAGACATCCGGCAGACAGTGAACAATGGAGAAATTTTTACAAGCGATATCCTTCATTTGGTTCGGAGGTTAGAAATTTACGCCTTGCATTGTGTACTGATGGGATGAATCCATTTGGTAATATGTCATCGAAGCATAGTTCTTGGCCCGTGATATTGGTTATATATAATTTACCCCCTTATTTTTGCATGAAACGTAAATATGTTATGATGCCTTTGTTAATCTCAGGTCCTAGACAACCTGGGAACGAGGTTGACGTGTTTTTGAGATCATTGATCGATGATTTGAAGATATTGTGGGAAGAAAAAGGGGTGTTGGCATTTGATGCCCATATGAATGTGGAATTTCAATTGCGTGCCATGCTTTTTTGCACGATCAATGATTTTCCAGCCTATGGAAATTTTTCGGGCTATGTTGTGAAGGGGCACAAAGTGTGTCCTATTTGTGAGGAGAAAACAGAATTCAAACAGCTAAGACGTGGAAGAAAGACAGTGTATCTTGGCCATAGAAAATGGTTGCAAGGAAACCATAAATACCGGAATGATGTGGTCAATTTTGTTGGTGGGAAAGAACGAAGGAAATCCCCTACACCACTAACTGGTGTGCAGATTCACAATAAGGTTAAGAAATTGAGAGTGGTGTTGGGAAAGTATAAAGGCAAGGACAGAATACATTGTGATGGTCCATGGAAGAAAAGGTCAATATTTTTCTATCTACCGTACTGGAGCATCTTGAGGTTAGGCATTGCCTAGACATGATGTATATTGAGAAAAATGTTTGTGAAAGTTTGATAGGCACTCTCTTGAATATTCCATGGAAGACGAAAGATAGTTTGAATGCCCGGTTGGACTTGGTTGATTTGAGAATCAGAAATGACCTCGCCCCAGAAGTGAAGGGTAAGATGACTTACTTGCCCCCTGCACCTTGTACATTGTCAAAGGAGGAGAGAATCCCAGTTTTTGATAGTTTGAAATTAGTGAAGGTCCCAATTGGTTATTCATCGAATGTGTGTCGGTTAGTTACGAAGGATTGTCGGATGACCGGGTTGAAATCTCGTGATTGTCATGTTTTGATGCAACAACTGTTACCTATTGCTATTCATGGGGTAATGGAGGCCGACGTAAGGTACTCAATCACTAGACTTTGTTTATTTTTTTCTTCCATATGCTGGAAGTCTGTTGATCGGGACCATTTGGATGTCCTACAAAAAGAGGTTTTTGTTGTGCTATGCAAGTTGGAAATGTATTTCCCTCCATCTTTTCTTGATATAATGGTTCACTTGGTTGTTCATTTAGTGCGGGAGGTAAAGATATGTGGTCCGGTTGGTATGCGTTGGATGTATCCTTTCGAGCGTCACATGAAAGTCTTCAAGGGATACGTGAAATGTATGAGTCGGCCGGATTCTAGTATTGTTGAGAGGTATGTTACCGAAGAAGTAATTGAATTTTCTCTAGCTATTTGAAGGAACATAGAAATTTTGGGGTGCCCCAGAATCGACATGTTGGAAGGAAAGTGGGCAAACCGAGGTCGAGGGGAATGTTATTTACTCCATTGAATAGTGATCTGATGTTAGTTCATTTGTATGTGTTGAGGAATTTTATGAAGACTACTGCTTATGTGACCGAGCACCTTAATTCGATCACGGAATCTCATCCCACGTGGCCCCCTAATAAAGTTCAGTTGGAGCACAATGACAAGTTTGTGAATTGGTTATATGATCGATGCAATGTAGGTGATTACGACCCAAAAAATAGGGCATTTGCAAGGAAGCCTAACTGCACGGTTTTGAGGTATTCTGGATATGACATTAACGGTTTCAGTTTTGCTACTAGGGACCAAGATTTAAAGAGCACAACAAAAAATAGTGGGGTATACATTGTGTCGGAGACTATGTGGCAAGCAAGTAAGAAAGAAAATAAACCAGTCCTAGTTGTGATGTCATTTTATGGTGTTATTGATGAGATTTGGGAGCTTGACTATGGAGAATTCAAGATTCTGGTTTTCAAGTGTAAGTGGTTTGATAACACGACTGGAGTTCGAACTGATGACACAATGGGATTTACCCTTGTTCACCAGACTCGTGAAGCATATGAAAATGATCAGTTTATTTTGGCCGAACAAGCAAGACAAGTTTTCTACATAAATTACCCGTGCAATGTAGGTTGGTCTGTTGTGTTACAAGGTAAGAAATTCTCTTTCTGTGATGAAATTGATTTTAAAGTTACAAGTGAAAGGTTAGAGTTCCCCTCTATTTCCCCTCTACTTAATAACAACGGGATTGAGGAGGAAGCAATACGGAGGAAACACAAAGATGGCATTTGGATAGATGAAGATGGCCAAGAAATTTGAGACGTTCAATCCAAGAAGATGAAGGTGGTTGAACACTAGCAAGGGTGTCGATCAATGAATTCGAGATAAAGTTTGTGTATTTTTGTAGTTTGTTGTGTTTTGTACCAACTATGTCCCAATTGGTCCCCAATTTGAGCAGCTCTGTGAGCTGCAGTGCGCTGCCGCTGTTTGAAAAAAAAGCCTTGCACGAAATTAGCTTCATTTTCCTATGGTAGCGCGCTGCCGTTGTTCTAAAAAAAGCCTTGGACAAAATTAGCTTCATTTTCCTATGGTAGCTGCTGCCCACTGCAACGCGCTGCAGCTCTTTTGGCTTAGCGCGCTACAACTTTTACATACACACATTAGCTATTTTGAGTTGTTTGTTTCCTCTAAGAAAAGAACATGAATATGATACGAGACTAGAAATGTCAATTTCCAAAATCATATCCAAACAGTAGCAACACAGTAGCAATATATGTTATGCAAATAAAAAATCTACCAATCAAAGTTCCATATTAACCTAGCAAAAGAAACAACCTGACAAAATGAAGATGTGAGCTTAATGTAGGTAGTCAATCCCTGCGCGACATCTTCGTCCCAGTGTTGGACGTTGGCGAATCTAAGGTAGGGATTGGACCCAATTCCTTGATCCTCTCGCCACACATGGCAGTGAGGATCTTCCCAACCTGCGATGTCCATCGCACCAAGTGATCCACCTTCAGTTGCAATGCTACCATTTCCCCATCCGAGTTCATCTTAGATGAAGTACTTGTTGCCGCCCTAGATGACTCAGCAACGTTCTTCTTCTTCGAGAATATTAGAGGGTTTATGGGAAGCTTTGGCATCATTGTGACATTATCATCTTTGAATCTGCAACCTGCTTCCACGCATATGGCAGTGATGAGTGAGGAGAAGCCTATGAAATTATAGGCATTGACACAATCCCAGATGTACCCCATTATCGTAGCCCCAACATCGATGCTCATGTTCTTCTTGATCTTGTAGAGCAGCAACATACGGGACCGATGAACCTCACTATTTATTTTCATCGGGAGAAGTCGGGCAGCTATGAAACTATACCACACGTTCATGTATTCAGTCAAGTATTTCTCCTCTATGATGGACCATTCTTGTGGCAGATTTTGGATAACTTCAATGCTATCATCACAGATTTCTCTTATGATGTCTTCCCATGAAGCTTGTTCAACAGCTTTCTCAGCGGCTTCGTACAAACTCGACGGCTTTGGTGGGATCTTGTAGTACCTTTTGATCACATCCGCTGTAAGCTCAACGAACTGACCACGGAGGACAACATGTGGACAATTCTTGTACTTCATGAGCGACAAGAACTCACATACCATGGTCTGGTTTGCCCGAGGCGGTTGCGAGGTGTAGCCTTCCCAGTCGTGCTCGTTCACATAGTCCTTGTAGGGCTTTTCTACTCTCAACCCTCTCTCTAGTATGAGGCCCCTACTAATGAACTCTTTGCACACAGCCATTGCTTCATAACAGTCCGGCTCTACATTCAGTATTGGATTGTTCGTGGGGACAATCTGAGACACGTGCTGACACTAATCCTTCTCGCCTACTCTGGCTTTTTTCCTTGAGTTTTGGGTACTGTTCTTCTGCTTGGGAGGACTCTTTCTGGGGGCCATACCTGGTAAAATAAATGTGTTATGGTACGCAATGCGCCAGCTAAATGTTAACACAAACAAGTACATTAACGAGTGTTCAGAATACTAACGGAAAATTAGAAAACTGGGTGGTCAAAGTATTAACGAAGAATTAGAAAGGAAATGGATACAAATGATTGATACAGTACTGTAAATGGACAAGAAAACTACATTAGTTTGTAAGTACTACATGGACAGGGTGATAAAAAAGAATCTGACATCTTCAAATACTTTAGCTACTCAATAAAGAGACATTGTGGAGCATTTAGACAAAAATGGTAATGATCTCTGGCCAATAAACACACCAATGTTGCTTAAAAAAAACTTCTTACATATGAAAAAAACCAAATAGCCAAATTCCATAAAAATATTAAGAGCATGGCAACATGTCAAAAACAAAAACACAGCACATGAGCCTTACAAGACGTGCTAGTGATGGAGAAACCTTCTTCCCATTTGTTGAATATTAAGAGATCTTAAGTTTTGAAGAACATATGTTTTGTTATCTAATGGATCTAAATTTTCTACTTCAAAAAGGAAATTGTTTTCTCACTTGCAGAATATAGAATCCTGAAATTGTCCATCCAGAATAACCCTTTTGTGAAAAATTTCCAGGGGTTATACAATAATTTATTTTCCAGAATCATTCTTTTTCATATTCAGAGTAAACAATCAGGTTTGTACATAATTACTCACGCATTTCCAAAACAAAAGCACAACAAGGTTCATCCCAATTATGCATTTTCACAAAATCAAACCTAAAGCATACAAAAATTAGTAGACAAACCCTAGGAAACCAAACACAAGTGTGTATCCGCTTACCTAATTCGGACTATGGTTTCTTAACGAAAGGTGTTTGGAGTGTGGACGATGGTTGGCGAATAGAGCTTGGCCGATGGAGCTAGGTGGATGGAGCTTCGCTGACGGTAGCTTGGTTGAAGGTGGAAGGTGGAAGGGACGGAGCTCGGCGGAGGTGGAATTGAGCGGGAACGGCGGAGGGAGCAGAAAGGGTGGAGGGAGCAGGGTTGGTAAATGGGAGCGGGGACGACGGAGAGAGCGGGGACATAGTTTGCATGTGGAGGGAGTGAGGAATGTGGAGGGAGCTTGGGAGAGGAAAGGTGTTAGGGTATTAGGCGGGTTGAGTGACCAATTCCACAAACACATTTCACCAAGGCCACAAATAAATGGGCTGAATTTTACAAAGACATGGGTTGAAAATTGTTAACACTTTCTAGAGACCTGGATCGAGGGGCTGGAGACCTCAAGGGTGGAGGGGTTCGAAGGGTGGAGGGGTTCGAGGGGTGGAGGGGCTCGAGGGGTGGAGGGGTAGAGGGGTGGAGGGGTTTGCAGTTAGAGGGGTTCGAGGGATGGAGGAGGTTCGAGAGGTGGAGGGGTTGGAAGGGTCGAGAGGTTCGAGGGGTCGCGGCGTTCGAGGGGTCGAGGGCCTCGAGAGGTGGGGGTGTTCGAGGGGTCGATGAGGTTCAAGTGGTTGGAGGGGTTGAGAGGTCGTGGCGTTCGAGGGGTCGAGCGCCTTGAGAGGTGGGGGTGTTGGAGGGGTCGATGAGGTTTGAGGGGTGGAGGGGTTGGAGGGGTCGAGGGGTTGTGGCGTTCGAGGGGTCGAGGGCCTCGAGAGATGGGGGTGTTTGAGGGGTCGATGAGGTTCGAGGGGTGGAGGGGTTCGAGATTTGAGGGGTGGAGGGGGTCGATGAGGTTCGAGGGGTGGAGGGGTTCGAGATTTGAGGGGTGGAGGGGGTCGATGAGGTTCGAGGGGTGGAGGGGTGTAGGGGTTCGAGGGGTGGAGGGGGTGTAGGGGTTCGAGGGGTGGAGGGGTCGTGGGGTTCTAGGGGGTTCGAGGCCCTCGGGAGGTGGGGGTGTTCGAGGGGTCGGTGAGGTTCGAGGGGTGGATGAGGTTCGAGGGGTGGAGGGGTTCGAGGGGGCGAGGAGTTCGAGGGGTCGAGGTGTCGTGGGGTTCGCGGGGTTTCAAGGGCCTCGAGAGGTGGTGGTGTTCGAGGGGTTGGAGGGGTCGAGGGGTTCGAGATTTGAGGGGTGGAGGGGTTCGAGGGCTCGAGGGTGTTATAGAAAATCTGGATTGATTTTAACAATTCTGAAGAAGTGGTGTTGACTAGGCCAGAGTGTTAGTAGGACTATACTTCCTTTTGTATTATATTAATTCATGACAACAATAGATCATTCTCTAATATTGTTATACTATTGTTAGAGTAAATCATGTTTCTGATTAGGTATTGATGGATTCTTGACAAGTCATGGTTACTAAGCTACAGTGCTACTCATATTATATTTCCTTATTGTACTCTATATTTGTTTGTGAGCAATACAATAATTCGTTTCGGTGACTCAAATACAGTCTTCCTGCCGTCCACTACTTACAGAGGCGACTCAAATACAGTCTTCCTCAAGTGCAGCTAAGTGAGGCTACTACCAAGCAAGGCACCTAAACTTGTTTGTATTGACACAGACGAATTCCTGGTTAGACTCTATTTCTCTAGTTGTTCTATGTGTACAAGTAATAGTATAAGGGTTGGAGTCTGCTCGGTGTATGCTCCGGACTTCCGAGTCAAGACTCAGCTCCGGCAGTTGCGAGTCAAGACTCGATACTTCACTGTGTTTGGTTGTGATGGTAATCGAGAGCTCGATTTACATTGAGGCTATACTAAGACTCCACAGTGAAAGCCACTTATAGGTTTAGATAGTGCCTCAGTATAAATGAGTTTATCCCATATCTGATGTAAATCTATGGAAACCGCTTGATGTAAGCCTTCGGGCAACAATTGACGTTTTAAAAATAAAAGGTCAGGAACACTATAAACCCAATTTTAAAAAAATTGTATAACTTTTTGTACTTTTTATAAAATTGTTATTAAATTGCTATAAAATTGCCAAATTGCTATAAGACTTTTTATACTTTTTGACTTCCGCTCTAGGTCAACAAAGCATCATTTTCCTTCCCTCCCAAATTTTTCCAATTCCCTCCATAACCTTAACCCCAAATTTTTTGACCCCTCCCACCCCAACACCACTACCGATTTCCCTCTTCCCTCCACAATCTTAGACTCCAATTTTCTCTCTTTCCACCATAACCCCCTGCCAATTTTTCCCAAAGATATTGTCCATCTCTTCACCATTTAATTAGAGCGGTTCTACTTCCCAATCTTGGCCGCGATCCTACTTTCCAATTTTGCTCGAGAATCAGCTTCACAATTTTGGTGGCCATTCTGGTCGGAACTTCCAACCAGTAAAGCGGGTTACGAAGGCGGCTGGATCTTGGCAAAATACAATACCGCTGAGAGTGTGTACGAATAAGGTATGAGTGATTGGTAGTTTGCATCTTTCCCGGGCTTAATGAATAGCTATATTTTGGTGGGTCTCTAAGTTTGTGAGTATATGTTTTCATTGCTTGAGTTACTAGTGTGGGTAGTGTTTCATGTGGATAGATGATATGTTTGCTAATAATTTCATAATTTTTGCCTACCCTGTTTTTTGCCTACCATGTTTTTTCCCGAAGACAATTTTTTGCAAACCCTGTTTTTGCCCTGATACAATATGTTCTTGGTTGGTTGTTATTGTAAATTCGTCTTCGGATGTGTTGTATTTAGATTTCCTTATGAGTGATTGGTACTTTGCATTTTTTCCGGGATTAATGAATAGCTATTTTTGGGTTTTTTTGGTACAGTGAAACATCCACCTTTCAATATTAACCCATAGCAATTCAGTAATGTACAAATGCAGAAACTGATGCAACACAGTCTTAATGCTATGTATATAAACTCATATAAATTATTTCTCAAAGAAAATAAATGACAATTTGTTGTTTAAATCTCCCAATTTCTGAATAATTTTAATGAATAACGTGTAGCTACAAATGCATCCATAGTCTTCAGAACTGTAAAAAGCCGATTTTATCAACTTCATTGATGGTTAACCAATGCTTCACATGGATGGAATCGCTACTTTGATCAAATTTGTAACTTCTAACGTAGTAATGGTATTCTTCGGAGGATGCATTGGGCCTTCTACCTCGTTGGTTCCGCAGCTCCGAATGAATAGCTATATTTTGGTGGGTCTCTTAGTTTGTGAGTTTGTGTTTTCATTTCTTTGGTTACTAGTGTGGGTAGTGTTTCATGCGGATAGATTTCCTTATGTTTGATTGATTCATACAAGAGATTGAATGGCGAAGCCAAGTAAGAAATTGTTTGACTCCGGTGGTACAAAAGCCGTTGAAGAGAATTGTGTTACCCCTCCAAAAGCTGACAACTGTTATGAAAATAACGAGGAAGAAGATGATGCACCCAAATATTGCTCGGGATCTGAAAAGTCAGGGGAAGAAGAAACTATTTAAAAAGATTACATGAGTGGGAGCTTCGACAAGTTTGAGATAAAAGAATATTGCAAGCGTAGAGGCACAGCCACGTGCAAGTCTGTGTTGCTTGCGAAGCAAAAGAAGGCACTTAAAATATTCTTCGATGATGAATTCGAACCCCTAGTTATGCGCAGTCGATGATCGATGTATGTTGGCTATGCCTTCCGACGAAGAATCCGCTTCGGGACATGACATACTTAGAAATCAGTCCCAGACCATGTAAAGAAATATGCATGGGAAGACATTCTCGTAAGTGTGTTATAATCCTCCATTTTCATCAGTTCATGTGTACTTCATTACATTTTGCACTAACAAGTTGTATCTTTGTCCACTAGATTAGCTGTGATATACAAACCAAAATGACGTTCAATGAGAAGAATAAGTTCCAAAATAAATGGAAAATTTATGCAGGAGAAAAGTGGAGGAATTGGAAGACTAAGGTGGCCACAAGTACATCGTGCAAAAACAAACCTGGTTCTTGTGCATGGAGAGATTATCGCTGGATGGACAAAAATGAGTGGGAGCTATTTGTGAAACACATATCAACCCCTGAATTCAAGGTAATTCCTTGAAAATTATTAATCTCTAGTCATTACTTTGTGAGCATTTTACAAATTGATAGCCAAATAGGCAATAAGTGACGCAGCAAAAGTAAGCGCCTCACAGAAGGAGTACATCCATCACACGGGCAGTGGAAGGAATCGTAGGGCTGCAATAGAACTTGAGAAGAGGAAAAGAAAGGCTAAAATTGACGAGCATCTGGATGAAGGTCATAGTGTAGAAGAAGTGGAGGCTTTAGTTCAATTCATGGATTTCAAACCGGAACGCTCGGAGGTGTTCCTTGAAGCTAACTGGGACAAGAAATTATCAACCTACACCACCGACTCCGTTAAAAGAGCAGCCCCCACTATTGTGAGCATAATTCATAATTGATTCTATCTCTAATAATATTCTCAAATGTAATGCATAGTAATGGCTAATATATGTTCTGTTTTGAGATAATTCTCATGGATAAGAAGCAAAAGTGATATTTGGTTATACAAGGAAAAAAAGATATTCTCGTTCAAGCAACGGCTAAGAAGGATCATTGGGGTCGCTAGAGAGGTTGCTCCACAACGTCGAAGGTGAACGAGGCCCTACCACATATGGTTGTGACCTGTTACACATATAGTCGATGTGGGAGCACAAACACAAAACCATCTGAGGAAATCTCAAATTCAAACAAACTACCAACGGATGTCATCGAGCTCAAGTAAAGATTTGTTGCCTTATTTGAGGCCCAAACAAATTGGGTAAAGCTATTCCCCCACACTTGGATGCCTGCAATTTCCTTGCTACATCTTCCACCCTCGTGAATAAGGACACCCGGGTATTCATTCCTTCAGCATCTAGATGTAGTGAGCCACAAGGAACCGTAGCGGATGCAAGGTATTCCATACCATGAACCTCGTCGTTAGCTCCTTTCTTGCTCTGTGATCTTTACTTTTTGGTTTTCCATTTCATGTCAAAATGATTTTGTAGGCATACATTGACTACTATCACGTTCATTTTGGATGTTGGTAGTTTGTGCCTACTTATATATCTTCAATTTTTTCTTTCCCACGTAAACTGAGATAATGTCTCTTTTCCAATCGATTTTTATTTGATAGACAGTTCATGGCAGATGAACGCTGAACGCTGCAACGCTATCCAGCTCTCAGTCTCAGCTGAAAGCTGCAGTGCGCTGCAGCCTTCAGCAGCTACATGTAGACTACACTTCTTGTTATAATATATATGATTGCACTAAAAAATTTATTTAGTTTTATTTACTTAATAACACTTACTTATTGTCCAACCGATGTATTTCTAAGTTTATTTCTCAGAAAGGAAAAAAGTGCAACCTATATGTTTTGAACCATAATGGAGAAAGGGATGTAGCTGCATTTGGTATCTTGTTTCCAAAGGACACGGACACGGACATACCCATCAAGTGGGAGCGAGTAAATCTTCGTGGACCTGTGTTCATTCCCAAGGCACCTTTGCCAATTGAACACGAAGAATTTGAGTTTGTCACTGAGGCCATTGGATATAACATTCTATGGCCGGGAAAGCTGATAAGTGTCATTGGGCAACAGGATGATGAGGTGTGATAATTGTATTCTTCTTCTTATCACATCATATATATCTTTCTAGATATTACTAAAACATAATATGTTGTTCATCTGCTTACGTAGGAGAACGAGCAGCAACCGCCTCTGCAAGAATTGGTAGTCGACGAATTTGGAAGGCCTCAAATAAACCACACACCAAAATTTGCCAAGGACACAACCTAGGTTAAACATATAAGCATATTAACTGGCTATGACATCCAGATACATATTATTAACACATTGTCCCTTACAGAAGGCGGTGGGTAAGGAAGATACTCCGCATAGACAGGTGGTCGCTCGATCGTTAAATGGATAGGTACATACCCCTAGACTATTTCATTCCGACCGATTTTTACCGATGCATGACTAACATTTTACCCATTAGCAAGTTCCAAAAGAAAATACTACATCAACGGAGAATGAGCAACCAAATCCTCCCATGTCGATTTCTATCCAGTATATATTTGTGATGACCCATTTTAGCCTTTACAATATGATCCAATTCTGAATTATATACAAATACTGGACAACTAACATTATTAGATTCTCAATGTAATTAGGGGGTCACGGAAGACCAAGAATGCATCGCTGCTGTTCAAGAGATTAATGATGCTTTAAGGCTATCTACACAAATATGTGGACCAAACAAAGTCTTCCGCATCAATTTCAACGCGGAGGTATTTGGATCAAAAGAAGTCTACACAGCCATATTTACTGACAAGCTAAGACTTTTCATGAGCAGCTTGGACGTAGAAGATGAAATGGAGTGGATCAGTGGGTGCCAACTTGATATATGGGCATCGTAAGAATTTGCATGGTTACATTATTTATATATAGATGTATCAGTATATTTGTTTCACTTACAATATTATTTTGCAAGATACCGTTGTGATGGGTTGGTTCATGGAGGCCACGTCCAGTTTATTCCGGCCTCTTCAAATTCAATGGCTCAAAAGGCAAATCAAAGGGTGGAATTGACTGCGGAGGAGGTTTCGACTGTCATGTGCCACACTCAAGCAAGGCTGTATGGCTTCCCGTACAATCGAGAGTAAGTTTCATTTGTTTTCTGAGTTGCTAGTCCCGGCCACATGGAAGCAATAGCAACCATATGTTGTGATTTTATTTTCACAAATATATTTTTAGCTTAATTTTGGTTTTTCCTTTTTTTAAAGGGACCATTGGTTTTTGCTCGTCTTCGTACTGGAAATCGATCGAATATATTGCATCGACTCAATAACTGGGGGAATTTGCAAACGAAATAGGTCATGCCTTAAAATGATTCATTTGTAAGTGGAACACATTCATGTCATTCCTTCAACTTCAATGTTTTACAAAATATTTTGTTCACGTAAATGTGTTCTTATACGTTTATCATTTTCTTGGCTCGAATATTTACAATTAATGTTAATTAATATATATATTTTCATATATTGTGTGAACCCCAACTTGTGAAAACGATTTTTTAATATGTTGACATAAATATGTTTTCATCGATTGTAGGATTGCAACAAAATATCGACGGATTAATTCTGACAAAAATACCACCTACCCTTCGAACTATACATGGAATGTCATAAACATCAATGTACGTATTATCCCATAATGTCATATTTCATCTGTCATTTTCATGTTCTTAACCATTTCAACAAATTCTCTTTTACATCAGCACAAGATACAAAGTAGTAGTTGGGAGTGTGGATACCATTGCATGTTTTACATGGAAAAAATTGTTAGGCACGTGTATGACATTGACATTATTCAGGTACGTTTTCCTACACTGCTTTTAGCACCGGTTATTCTCTCACAAATATATCCTTTTCTTAACGTGTGATTTAATACATTGTTTCAGCAATTTCCAGAAGATTACACTCAAATAGGGAGCGATGAACTGCGGAGAATTGCTCTGAAATGGGTTTGTGTTTTTGCAAAATGTACTCTGCCAAAATGCATAGCTCAATTGAATGTCATACAGGGACTTACCTCCATCATCGGATAGTGGTTAGTGACCTTTACTTTTGATACTCGTCAACTCCGTGATGAGGGGAGTTCTAGTATCTTAGGCCACTAATAAACATGTTGCTCTTATTTTGTTAATAAAAAATTATAGTTCATCGAACTCAATGCTTTTTTTAACCTACTTCTTGTCTATGCGTCATGGTTGCTCACAATTTGTTCTATTTTTATTTGTGCACCATTCTGTTACTACGCACAATAAATAATCGGTACCATCCTTGAAAAAGAACGCACCGGGTAGGAAAACAAGCTTAAAAATGAAACTGGCTGCGTGAAGATGAACAGAAAGAGCAGCAGTGCACTGCAGCTTACAGTGACCACAATAGTTAGTCACGTTTAACACCGGCTTCTTTCGATTACAAAACCGGTCCTAATAATAACCGGTGCAAAATTTACGCTTTCAGCACCGGTTTCAAACCGCTGCTAAAAAATAAACCGGTGCAAAATATACACTATTATCACCGATTAAAAAACTGCTCCAAAATAATAACCGGTGATAAATTTACACTCATAGCATTGGTTTTTAAACCGGTGCAACATTTACACCTCTAGCACCGGTTCAAAAACCAAAGCTAAAAAATAACTAGTGCAACATACATACTTTTAGCACCGGTTTACAAACCGGTGTAATAAAAAAAATTTATCAGCGGTTTCAAAATCGATGCTAACTAAAAATCGGTGTTACATTTGCATATTTAGCACCGGTTTTATAACCGGTGCTAAAAATAACCGGTGCAAAATTTACAAATTTAGCACTGGTTTTTTTGTTAGCACCAGTTTATAACCGGTGCTAAATTTAGCACCGGTTTTCTTATTAGCACTAGTTTTTGCTAAAGAAAAAACCGTTGCTAATTTAGCACCGATTTAAAAACTAGTGCTAACAAGAAAACCGGTGCTATAGCGGTACATTTGAGCATCGGTTTAAAAACCGGTGCTAACTAAAAAACCGGTGCTAAAAGTTGGGATTTAGCACCGGGTTTTTTCCAACCGGGGCTAAAGTATCATCGCTTACTTAGGCAGCAGTTTTGTTTTGCAAAAAAACCGGTGCTAGAACATAAAAAACTGGTGCTAAAGGGTCCTTCTTGTGATAGTGAGAGAGTTAAGATGGCCGAAGCAACTATTACCAAGTTAAACACTGGAAAGGTGAAACTTGATGATATTCTGACCATGGGGAAAAATTTGGAGATCGACATGGAATTGGGTTTGACAATTCATCAGGTAGCAAGGTCAGTCTCAAGCCAAAGATTCAAGAGGTAAAAAGAAATTTTATCAAGACCCATCAAAGGAAACCTCTCATCTGTAGCTACTGCATATATCAAGGTCATACAAAGGAACAATGCCGAAAACTGCTCAGAGATATCATGACATGATGACAACTCTCAGTATGTTCCAACATAGACGATGTCCAGCGATCAAGAATGGTCAGAAAGGTATGGGTTGTTAAACACACGAGTACTTGCCGTGTTGCTCATACGTCTCTTATTTCACATTCTAGAGACTCAAGATACTTTGATAGTGGTTGCTCTCACCACATGACTGGAACTCAGGAATTACTGACAAACATCCAACCATATGATGATGGTTTTGTTTGACATTGGAAAGAAGATTCGAGTGGTTGGAAAAGGTGAATTTCATATTGAAGGATTCCTCGTATTCACTAGTGTTTTGTTGGTGGAAGATATAAATGCTAATCTCCTAAGTATCAGCCATATATGTGATGAAAATATGGCCATGGAATTCCATAAGGAGAAGTGCATAGTGAAACATGGAAACAACAAAGTGATTACTGATATTCGGTCATCAGATAAATGTTACTTGTTGGAACAAGAGATAAACTGCTTGAGTGTCAAATATGATGAAGTAGCATGTTCCAACATTGGCTGAGTTCTCAAATCAAGGATGTAATAATGTTGGAACATTAGATGAGACAGGTCTTAAAGATGAAGCTGATGACTCTTATAACTTCAACAATGTTGGAACATCGTCCTCTCCAGAACTCTCCCATGTTCTAACATCTGTGCAAGCTGAATTAAGCAAAAGAAGGACTCGATCGATCCCTCATATTAATTATAGGGAACTTGCTGGTCTACAATGTTTTCTCTCCCTCATTGAACCCAAGAATTACAAAGAGGATCTGCTTGATGAGTATTAGATTGCGGCAATACAAGAAGAACTTGAGCAATTCGAACTCAATGATAATAAAGCAAGGTTAGTTTCTCAGGACTACACTCGGGATGAAGGAGTTAATTTTGATGAGACATTCGCATCGGTTGCTAGGTTAGGATCTATTCACATTCTCCTTGTTATGGCTTACATTATGAATTTTACGATGTATCAAAAAGCTGTCAAGAGTTCTCCCCTACATGGTGTGGTTAAGGAGGAAGTATATCATCGACTCAAGAAGGTTTTGTATGGATCAAAACAAGCACTAAGGGCATGGTATAAGCGACTCACTAACTTTCCTATTTAGAAAGGTTATTGTCGAGGGAGAGAAAATCGCACCTTGCTTATTTTTCGAGAATCATCAACTACACTGATTGCTCAAATCTATGTTGATGATATGATCTTTGGGTCTACTTCACCATCCTTGTTACAAGATTTTGTGACTTTGATGAAAGCTGAATTGAAGATGAGTATGGTTGGAGTATTTGTAAGATTTCAAGATGATCTAAAGGAATCTCACTTGAATGCAGTCAAAAGGATAATTTGATATGTCAGTGGGACTTCTGAGTATGGAATCTGGTATTCCAACAATCAAGACTCTCATCTGGTTAGGTATAGTGATTCTGATTGAGACAGTAATTTAGATGATCATAAAAGCACCACTGGTGGATGTTTCTTTATTGGTGGAAGTTGTTGTGCATAAGTATTATTGATGAAGCAAATGTTGAGTGATTATAGAATTAAAGAAGGGCTTCTAACAGTGTTATGTGACAACAAAAGTGCTAATGACATCTCAAAGAATCCAATACAACATTCTGGGACAAAGCTCATTGATATATGCCTTCATTTTATTCGAGAACTGGTTGAGAGGAAAGAAGTGGTAGTTAACTATGTTCCAACATCAGAAACTTTTAAACCTTCATTAAACTGGTTGGACTCTGCAACTTTTGATCTCCTCAGACAACACATATGTGTTTGTCGGATTTGAGGTATTTATTATTTTCTCAAGTTTTGTGTGATTTTTTTGTACATACATTAGAAAAATACAAAAAACAATATTGAAAAGGAGAAAAAATGGAGGCGTAGTTGGAAGTTGGTGTTGAAGAAAATATGGTGATTGATGAGATGCATAGATCAGAAAGATGACTCTTCCCGGTATTCAAGTTTAGGATGATGAGGAGTTTAGAGGGCAATGATGCTGGTCATGTTCCAACACAGAGTATGGAGACAGGTAGAGAAGATCATAAACTGGGAGGTGATCAAGTCTATGTTCCAACACGAGACATTGAGATAGGGGGAGAAAGTACTGATGAAGTGAAGAAAGCGGAGCAGGTGATGTTCCAACATCGATACAGACTTGAGGTGTTGATTCTGAAACAATGAAAGGATCTTATGTTCCAACATAGAGAAAATAGGTGAAGCTGAGAGCTGCTATGTTCCAACATCAATAACTAATGTTCCTACACAATTTGAACAGATTATTAAGAGCACTTTTGATCAAACTGTCGTGAGAGATATGATATTACCTAAGAAGAAAACTGGTGTGGGCGTATATCAGAAGTGTGGATTTACAGCCTACATGGACTATTTAACTGCTGCCTCAATCTACAAAGAGTACAACAGAGACACTGTAGAAGATTTCTATGGGAGGCAACATTGATCCAAATTTTGAGTATGAACAACAGAGTTTACATGGGAAGCAAGAAATTACTGGAGGATTTCAGTCTCAGTGGCCACTCAAGGGAACACTACTGCATCTAGCTTGACTACTAGGTATTTCTATCTATTCCAGGTTGTTGTAAAATTTTGGATTCTCTCTTGAAGTACTAAATCTCCTACTTGAGAAATGGCCAAACAAGAGGACATTTGATTTGACATGTGCATGATCTGCCCTAGAATTCTGAGGCTACAACTTCTGATATTGATGAGAAGAATGTCAGGTTTGTGGCCATTAATGTGAAGTTGAGAGCTCTAGCCAATTAGATGGTAGCTTTGAGGCAGAAAATGCCAAATTAGATGAGACACAGATAGTTGCTCCTAAAGAGTTTTAGAGATTCTGTTATGGCTATGTTCCAACATAGGCCAAATATTTACTTCAGAGGGAGCTGCATTTATTGGATATTTTGGTTTTGTGTCTTTTGCATTTGGCATGTTTATGGTCCAAATGGGGAGATAATATGTTTTGGATTTCTTGGATGACTTTATTGGCTCCATTGGGTTGATGTTCCAACATGATCATTATTCCTAGATGAGGGAATTTGGAATTTAGGGGGAGATGTTATGTTTCCATGTTCCAACATCCAGAGTGGTTTTCAAAGTTGATGTCTTTATTTGCATAAGCTCTTGTGATGAAATGCCAAAATGTGATTGGTCCACAAAATGCCAAAGAGGGAGATTGTAAAGTCAAGATTTATCTATTTGGCAATTTGTAGAAATTGTGCAAATATGGAATTGGTGTGTTGAAACATCAAAGAAGGAATGATTGATATTTATGGAAGTTTGCGAAAAATATGAGAAGAAAATATTTCGTCCATGGAGTTTAAATTCAGAATATATCAATTCCAATGGGATTATATTGAATTTATGACAATTGGAATTGATTTGATAAATAGTCTTTGTGGAAGGATTTGGACGGAATATATTAATTCCTTTCATTAAGGGATTAGATTTGATAATTTCTATTTTCAAGGGATTTGATTGTAATCAGAATATTTATGTAGAGAAGGAATTATATTTGCACATGACTTCATGTGTATCGGAATTTGAGATGGAATAAACTTCATGTGTGCAATGACTTTCCATGTTGGAACATATGGAAAGCTGAAGCCTAAAAGGTTTTAACCGTTGACTGAATATTGCATGGATATTTATTTATGGAAGAAAGAATATTTCGCAATATGGTATTTTAGGCATGTGGTAGAAGCATACTGGGTTTATGGAAAATCCCTATAATTATGGAAAATGATTTATGGGATATTTGAGATAAGGAAAATCATTTTAATTATGAGATTTGGATATGCTTCAAAAGCAGATAAGGAATAGGAATATTATGGAGATAATTATGGAGAGTTCCGATCTTCTCTTGGACAATATTTAGAGGACACCACGGCTGCAATAATCTCACGGACTTAATAGAAAAAATCTGCATACATATTTTATATCTTTCGAGAATATTACAAGAGCCAGAATTCTATGTTCCAACATATGTAACATGTTGTTCAAAGTTCATAATCGTATACCTTAATTCCTCGGGAGGAGGAGATCCAGCATCGACGAGTTTCGAGGTCAGAGGGAGTCTGATCAAGACGGATCGGTAGCAAGGGGAGCTTGCAGGATTCACGTTATAATTAGATAAAATAAGTATAATTGTATGGTGTATTTTGTACTATATCTTTCTGATTAGTGGATTCATTTGGAACTGGGCCTGTCCCCGTAGATGTAGGTGCATTTCACCGAACTGCGTAACCAATTCTTGTATCTTTATGCTTTACTTTATTGCATACATAGTTAGATAGGTTATGTTGGAACACAGTAGTGATAATTGAATTAATTAGGTAAAACCAAATTTCAAAATGTATACATTAATTTTATTTAGGTTCAAAATTTAAAATCTAACTTAAAAAATGTAATTGTACCATTAATTATAAGACAAAGAGAGTATAACATAAGACGGACTAGAATTTGACAATAGAAGCAAGAAGATGTAAGTATTTATAAGTGGGACTGTAATTTGATTCCTGATAGGGGATAAGTCAAAGCCCACGATTTAGACGGAAATCCATGCGGCTGTATTTTAGTAATACAATTGGGCCGAAATTCAATATAAAGGGAAGATCTCCAACTCCCAATCTATCTATGGAAATATACTCCTACTTCAAATATATTTATGGGATCATGAATATGTGTCGATTCTGTTACGATAAGACACATATTTTTAAATGAAATGTGCATGATCAACCCTTATAAATATCGAGGTATTCCTCTTTCTATTCATTCATTCATGATCACGCTTGATACAAGATCTAACTTGAGCATCAGAGTTTCTCCCTGGCCACACTCGAGGGCTTTGTTTTGCAGGTTGCGATTATGTCATGAAGAGATTTGATGTACTATGGTTGATGTACTATGGCGGTGTGATACGATGTCAAAAATATCATTTATTATAGTTTTCTTAGTTTAGTATTTTTAAGGAGGATAACAATATACTCTCTTTTCCACTGAATTTTTTTAGTGAGGTAGTGTGATCATTTTAGTTATTATTATTATTATTAATAAAGCCCATAAACTCGGTCATGTTGGCTTAGAAAAGTTTAGGCTATATTTTAATTAGGGTTTAGAATATTTAGTTCTGATTGGATTTGATTTGGTAAGTTTAGATATGGAAGATTCCTTCAAAAATTCATCCAATATTTGGATTGATTTACTTGGATGAATTTGGTCATAGATTTAAATTAGGCATTTTAGTTTAATATGATTTTAGCTTCTTAAAGCTACCATAAGTCTTTTCAGTTTCTAACGGGAATTACCAAATCCCACTCTATTTTTTATTAAGGTTTGGTCGATTTTTACCCTATAAATAGGGGAGGTCATTCATGATTTTATACACACTTTTATCAATCATATATTCAGAATTTTTGAGTTCATACTCAATTGTTTGCAAGCTTTTCATTGTTGCTTATTCCTGCAGACTAGTAAGTATCAATACCTTCTATTATTGAGATAATCATGCGGGCTAGTTAATGAACTAGCTTTTTAATTGAGAGCCAATCCCGAGGGCTATTTGGTGATCAATTTGCATGATTATATTAGGATATGACCATATTATGATGCAACAATTGGCACGTCCGGTGGGACCCAATTTTAATCAACGCTTCAAATTTCTGCGATGTGTAAGCCGCAACCTCACATCAGTGATCATGCGGTGGCCTCAGTGGGGAACAACAATAGACAACCAAATGAGAAACTGAGTCAATGTCTGGCGTTCGGTGGATTGAATAGATGATGCATTTTTTCCTGTTTGGGTCAATCGTTTAATTCCTCTGTGTTCGCCGGACTTGTTGACGGGTCTGCGTTCGCAGGGGAGTGTTGCATTTTGCTGGGTTTGGTCGGATGATCATTCACCGAACTGGTTGCGTTGACGTTCGCCTGAATGGTTTGTGACGACCCAGAAATATATTGTTATTTTTATTAAATATATAAAGGGAACCAAGGTTAGTTTATTAAGAAATAAATTTTAATGAGTTTATTTAAAAATATAAATATTTAGAGTGATTTTTTTATAAATAATTCTAACACAAAAAAAGCATATGGAAAGGAGATGAATTTGAATCCAACAAACTCGAGGTACAATTTTATTATACTAAATTATAATATATTAGGGATACTTTGCACATTGTTTTTATCGGTGACAATTCTTATATGGTAAACTGAGATATAATGTTTATCACATCTCTAGTAATAAGTTAGTATCTAGTTAATTAATTAAAACTTTACGTGTTTGAAACAAAAGATAACTGTTAATTTATTAACCATGATTTAGGAATTAGTACTATAAATTTTACCGTGCGAGAATACGGTGTGGAAGGTGCACTGGATATGATTTACGTAACTATAATTTTCGTCCTTATCTCTTCATGCTGATTTGGTTTTAATATATGTGCGTTATGAGTAAGTTGCTTTTAGTATGCCTAAATAAGAGTCTGTCTCTTGTGAGACCGTCTCAGGGTGAGACCAAGGACTAGAGGCAAAATAGGAAAAGATGAAACTAAATTTGGTGGCAAAAAACTAATAGAACTGGACTAAATTGAAAATTATCACAATTACACATTAAATCCCTGAACTTTTAAAACATTAATATGTAACTCCATCTTGAAATCTTTGCAATTTAATCCATAGTGTAACCGTGAGACGGTCTTATACAAGACTTTGTCCCTAAATAATAGGGAGGGTAATTAAGTTTTACTATTTTAAAATATTAAATTATTGAGGATATAGTAAATATGGTATGGTATCCCTACAATACCGTATACGAATGGTTAAGCTTTTCATCCAACCTCTCTACAGACAAAACCCTAGACATCGCTTCTTATCTCTTCATCCATATCCTTATCTCCTCTTCCCAACCTAGACAACAAATTTGAGTTGGATCTAGGATTGGCTTGCCATACAGTTTCACTAGATAGTACGAGATGGGGTGGAACAAGGAGGGCTAAATGTTCTTACAAGTAGATCAGGGTGAATGTCAAGCAGTGACCATAGATCGCCAGTATATTGTAAGTTACTATATTCTTTTGTTTCAAGATACAAAAGAAATCGAATTAAACTAAATAGGAGTAATAATTATGATGATTTGAATTAATTGATAGTCATGAATACCAGTATAGTCTGAGAATTTTTTGTAGGTGTGAGATTTTTAGACCTTATGATTATGGTTGAGTTCATATGTTTTCATGTGTATACTTGTGGTAGTGATGTACCGTGAGCGAGACTAATTATAGAGAGTGTTCTACGTGGGTGTTTATGGAAGCATTTACTTGATTACTAAATTACAGGAGTAATGCGTATATAATCAAAATTGGAAAAGTCTCAGTAAATGCGGTCTGCCCATAAGCTTTTGGACAGGCCAGGGACTCAGGGGGTATATTTTGTAATTTACAAAAAAAAATGGAGTATTTCATATAATATTTATTTAGACGCTTTAGCATAAATGCAAAGAAGCACTTTCCATATCGATATCTTCTCCGTTCGCCTCCCATTTGCTTCTTATGATCGCCTCCTATTTAGCTTAACTCCATCTCTCCGTCTCCGGTGACATCGACGGTGGCGACGCTCCTCCTAAAGGAAGTTTGAGGATGTCGGAGGGCGATTCTCTCTGCTGGAGCTCAATGAAACCCTAAGTGTGAATATTGGAGAAAAAGTGTAAGTCCCCTCAAGATTTTCACTTGCAATATGGATTGTGCTATTACCATTCTATATAGTTTTCGAACTTCTGTAATCTGTATTGCTATTGAATTGTTTATAATCATGAATGCATTCCTCACATAACAGGATCATACTAGTGCCTTATTGATATGCTTGAATTTTGAAGCAGGATTTAAGCTGCTCGATTGCTCATAGTTGCTATCAAGATCAAACAGTTGGAGGCATTCATGGTAACTAATCCATATGAACCCTAATTATTATGCCCATACTATGATATTTGTCATCGCTTAGTTTCTGCAGTGTTGACGCATATTCTTCCTCATTGTACACAATGGTCTATCAGTTAATTACTCGGACATTTTCTCTGGCACAATGAAAATTAGATACATGTTTATCTTCAGTTTTAATTCTCAAGGGAAATCATTAGCCTCCAGTTGATGCTATATTAATACCTAGTACAAGGAGTGCTCTGTTTACTCTGACAAAAAGTTCATCAGTCTCATATTGTTACTACCGTTTTTTGGGTGAACATAAGCTTTAGACCATTCAGTAAATATTAACTTCCATATTTTGAAAATTGTGACATTCGTAATACAGTATGTGTTAGAAGCTGACCTTTTCTACGTAAACTGTATGCAAGTTATTGAACGACGGAACTGAGAATTTGCTTACAAGTTGCAGCTAAAAAGTTGGTTGTTCCAACACTGGTTCGCAGCAGGATGACAGAAGATTGAGGTTCAAACTATGACTTTTTCCTTTTACTTATTCAATTTTTTGAAAAAAAAAAGATCAATAGTGGTTTTTCGCTTAACCTATAGGTTGTTAGTAACACTATGTTCAAGCTATCTTATGTTTGAAGAATTATGCCAATGCACCAGTCACTTGTACATGTGTCCATCATTCTTTAATCATGTTGTACAAAGTGAATATTCAGTTTTACTAGACTAGCACTGCTCGGGCAGGTTGGAGAACATACCGGAGACTGGATGACAAGTCCAGGGGCCACGATGTAGGATGGAGTCTTATGGATCCCTATAGGTTTTCTGTTCCCAATGGCTGGGAAGAGGTTAGAATCAACTCTGCTAGAGTGTAGAATGAGTGTTTCATGTCCAATGTTTGTGTTGATACCTATTAGGAGTGGTATGGAAGATTTGGTGTTGGTTTCTTGCATGGTTTATATTATTGTTGTGCGATTCTGTCTGGTTATCAATAGACGTGAGTTGGAATCATTTTACCAACTTTACAATGAAGAAAAATCTTATCATGGCTTTGTGTATCTTGTGGTTCAGGTTCTTGTCTCAATTGCTGACCTAGGAGGCATAGAAATCTACTTGATGTTTGCCAACTCCAAAGAAAGAAGCCTCTTTGTCATTGTTGCTCCACTTAAAATATTTTCAGATAGTTAGTCACTTATCTGCTTTCAACACTCTATAGATGTTGATACTATAATGCACACTGACAAGCAAAGTTGTCCACTCCGTAAAAACAATGAAGAGATTAATGATAACGATTCTATGAGATCTCAAACACGCTGACGTGAAACGGAGAATAGAGTTGAAGTCTGCAACTTCCTCGAGAATGGAGTTGGTTTTTGAGAGGTAAGGAGGGAAGCTAACACCAATAATGTTGTTGTTACCATTACAAGTACCATTACCATTACCATTAGTACCAACTGTACCATTACCGCTCTTTTGGTGGAAGTGGATATTTTTTTGTAGCAATGCAGTGTAGGATGGTGAAGTATTTGATAGACAAACTTTAGAAGCATCAATCTTATTATAAATTGCATTTTTCTTAGTGAAATTATGTATATGTTAATATAAATGATGTAAAAGTAAAGCTATGTATTTGTGTGAGGCTGATGTTATGATATGCATTTGTTTAATTATTTATTGCATTAATTAGTACTCAATATGCAATAATTAGTTGTATATAATTTTTTATTTTCATTTTTTGTTGATCGCTCATTTCGAATTAGGAACTGCATTCTTTTACTTAAATGTTGCATTTGTTAGTATTATGTATGTACTAGTTAGTTGTATATGACTTTTTATTTTCAATTGTTGTTGATTGTTCATTTTGAATTAGGAACTGTATTTGTTCACTTGTAATTGCATTTTTTGCATTCGGTGTGTACTTGTTAGTTGTACTTGTATCATTCATTTCAAATAAGAAAATGCATTCGTTTACTTAAATGTTGCATTCGTTGGTATTGTGTATGTACTAGTTAGTTGTATATGAATTTTATTTATTTATTTTCAATTGTTGTGGGTCATTCATTTTGAATTAGGAACTGTGTTAATTTACATAAATGTTGAATTCATTAGTATTCAGTTGGTACTAGTTAGTTGTATATGACTTTTCATTTTCAGTTGTTGTGGATCATTCATTTTGAATTAGGAACTGCATTTGTTTATTTAAATGTTGAATTCGTTAGTATTCAGTTGGTTCTAGTTAGTTATGTATGACTTTTTATTTTCAGTTGTTGTGGATCGTTCATTTTGAATTAGGAACGGCGTTTGTTTACTTAAATGTTAAATTTGTTAGTATTCAGTTGGTACTAGTTAGTTGTATATGACTTTTTATTTTCAGTTGTTGTGGTTCGTTCATTTGAATTAGAAACTGCATTTGTTTACTTAAATGTTGAATTTGTTAGTATTCAATTGGTACTAGTTAGTTGTATATGACCTTTTATTTTTAGTTGTCGTGGATCGTTCATTTTGAATTAGGAACTGCATTTGTTTACTTAAATGTTGAATTCATTAGCATTCAGTTAGTACTTGTTAGTTGTATATGACTTTTTATTTTTAGTTTTTGTGGATCGTTCATTTTGAATTAGGAACTGCGTTTGTTTACTAAAATGTTGAATTCATTAGTATTCAGTTGGTACTAGTTAGTTGTATGAATTTTTATTTTCAGTTGTTGTGGATCGTTCATTTTAAATTAGAAACTACATCTGTTTACTTATATGTTGCACATGTTAGTATTCAATGTATATTTGTTAGTTGTACAATCTATACACCTTTTGTAAATGCCTTTTTTCTGCTCTTTTTTGCTGATCCTTCGTTTTGAATTATGAACTGCATCTGTTTACTTATATGTTGCATCTGTTAGTATTCAATGTGTACTTGCTAGTTGTACTGCCTATGACCTTTTGTTTTCATTTGTTGTTAGTTGTACATTTCTAATAATGAGTTGCATTTGTTTACTTATATATTGCATCTGTTACTATCCAGTATGTAATTGTTAGTATCACAGGTCTAGGAAGTTATCAGTGTAGAAATCAGAAATGGACTCACCAGGGAAAGGGAGCGTGTGCACGAAACTTGTGTTGGTTGCCTTTGTGCACCCATCATACAAGTTTCATGCAAACATCAGAAAAAGAGAACGTTAGTACAAAACTTACGTGTTTGCCTTCATGCACCCATCACACAGGCTTCGTGAACGCATCACCTTTTCCCAGTGGACCCAATGTCAGATTGCTACAATCAGAACACAAGTTCATTCTCCAATCAATAAGTCACCTAACAAGACATTCTTCTAGATTTATAAAACCTTTCAACTAGACATTAGAGTCAAGAGAACATTGATATTGAGTAAATAGGTTATCAGTACACAACAACATAAAAGAGTGGTATCCTGACTAAAGAGCAAAAGAAAGCCCAGCACTAAAAGACATAGTTAACATACAGCACTTTAGAAATGTTAGCAGCAAAAGATAACATTATTTTTCCTAGCTAAAGAAGATAAAAGGAATCATCATGTTCAGATTGATAAAAGGCATCATCATGTTAAGTAGGCAATGTGAGCGAAAGAAGAAGAAGGGGACGGAACTGGGGATGGAGATAGGCCTCGTGGCAGATCCCGAAGTCCTGTGAGTTGCTCAACCTTGCCATTCTCCATTTCTCCAACCTTCTTGTCATTTCCTAGAACTCCTCCATCAGAAGGAGCAATAACATCAGCCTAATCTGCAACATCTTTTCCAACTCCAGAATCGGATTTCCCAACCTCGTTCAATCCCAGCTTATCTTCTACTGAAGTTGGAACTTCTTCATCTTTGCCACCTACACATTCTGGTTTCTTAGCCTCGCTGTATCCCATTTCAGGTTGAACTTTCTCATATGTGATTGGGATTTCTTTAACGATGTCAAATTTCGCAGGTGCATCATCAGCCAATATTGATCCTATTCCTGAGCTCCCAGCACCCACTGCCCCATACTCCTCCTCGGGATCTATCACATCTGGAACAGGCTCAGGCTCATTCTCATCTTCATTATGTTCATCCAAAATGCCTCCTCCATCATCCTTCTCATCTGCCACAACATCTTGCATCTTCTTATCATACTCCATCTCCTTTTTACCTTTACTTTCAGTTGACTTCCGAGCATGTTTCTTCGGTCTCTCCTTATCAATAGTTGGAGGGGTAACATCCTTGGCCTTCTCATTGATCCTTGATGATCTCTGAGGAACCTCTCCTGTAGTCCAGTCAAAGTCAGCGATCGATGGACCTCCAGGATGGGACTTCAAGTACTGATCCAGCTGCCTACGAGTACTGATTTCCTCCCCGGAAGGGGCAACAAATACAATCTCATTTTTCCTCCCTGCTTTCTTAGGCTTGAACTGCATAAATTAAACAAGAAAGAAAAGCACACCATAAACAAATCAAAACACAACAAATTGAGAATAACTGCCAATACAGTCAACTACAGAACAGAACAACAATCTCTCATATATGAAACATTCACATATAGAAAGTGTGACTAACCTAAACTACAACGTATGCAACAACAAAACTAGGATCAGAAGGGAAAAATATACTTGTCTGACTAGAAAAACTACTATATTACGATGCCAACTTTCCACCAGCTCCACTAGCCTAAAAACAACAATAAGACTCTGATGGAAAAATCATGTTCTGGATAAGCAATCAACAAACAGAGAACAACCCATCTACCTAATTAGTTTCTTCGAAGGAGGATGGAGGGACTCCAAATCGAACAGAGTAAAACCTAATCAACTGTACAAGAAAGCACATTCCATAGAAGCCAAAATCATCACTTCACGAGGCAACAACTCTCCTCACACAAAATCATCACTTCACGAGGCAATACCTAGTACATCCTGAAGACCATAATATTTATCGTATCAACATTTTCAAAACCATCAGATCATAAAGTTCAACCCATGTCTGATGGCTAAAGAGAAGATTCAGAAAACCTCTCAAAGAAGATACATATACATGATCTAGTGAAGCTTGAAATCATGCAAAACAAATTGGAACAATTTAGATACCAAGTATTGCTCCAAATTTGCAAAAAATCCGCCAACACTTTGTACGATGGAATCTGCACCTATTCATAAGCTTCCGACGCCGATATTGTTTTCTAAGGAGAAGGTGTTGGTGGCGACGACGAAGTCTTCAAACAGGAACTCCTCTGATATGTCGGGGTGCTTTGCTGACGAGGTACCGCTCCTCTGCCGCCTCATCAGGCGGAACCCTCAGCGGTGGAGCATGGATGATCTCGACGGTGGAGCATGGATGATCTCGACGGTGGGCTGCTGTTCGACAACAATGGCGGTGGTGAAAGGTGGTTGATGGTGGGCGATGGCGGAGCTAGATTAGGGTTACAGAGATGAATGATTTCCCATTCTGGATGAGCTGAGGTATGGAGACATGTGTAGTGTTCTGGGGAATATTTGGAGGAAGAAGCGGTGGTTTTTAATCCAACCCGTGAATTTTTTAACTGTTTCTAATTTGCAAATTGATCCCTGGCCTGTCAATTAACTTACGGATAGGCCGCCTGTCAGGAGACCTACTCATCAAAATTAGACTGACCAATAATATAAATATAGGCAAAGTCTTAGGAAAGACTGTCTTTCCATAGACTTATGGAAAGACGGCCTTTCCATAGACTTATGGAAAGACGGCCTTTCCATAGACTTATGGAAAGACGGCCTTTCCATAGACTTATGGAAAGACGGTTATTAATTAGAATAATAAAAGGTAAAAGGTCTAAGTTGCAATATTAAAAATTTATTATGCAATGTGTAGTAGTAATAAAGTTTATAACCCGATTCATGCAACCCAAAAATTTTATCTTCATTTATTCTAATTTACGCTTTAAACCTTGGTTTTTTCATGACTTATGAAAAGACCATCACAAACTCTCTCTCTATATATAATTGGCATTTTAAAAATAAATCTAGTTCGAGCACTAGCAAATTTGTGGGTTATAATATAGTGCTAATTAATATGATATTGTGAGTTAGACGTACGGGTGGCTAAGGTATTGTGCAGTCATATATAATTATTTTGAGTTTGACCAATATGTTACCGATTGATAGTAATATTTTAATTCAATATGTGTTCTAATTTATTTCATTTAAGATATTAATTAATTAATATTCTAGGAGATATACGTATGTAGCGGGATATATACCACTTAAAATTGTATTTATGTACATGTATAAGGATATATATCACTTGAAATTGCTTGTATGTACATTACTTTAAAATAAACATTTGCAATGTGTATGGCGTGTGAGTGTATACGTTCGTAAGTGTGTGCCTGATATGAATACGATAAATGAAGTAGTGAAGTTATTCAATGTGTATGGTAGGATGAGTAAATGAATTAGAGTTATTAACTGTACGGTTCATGGATTAGATAAATGAAGTAGTGAAGTTATTCAATGTGTATTGTAGGATGAGTAAATGAATTAGAGTTATTAACTGTTCGGTTCATGGATTAGGAATAATTATGAGTACTGTAAGTGTGTGGATGGGTATAGAATTTACTGAGTGACTGCAAATTAAATTAGGTTAAATAGAATGGGTATAAAAACGAACAAATGAATAATTCTCCGTTATTAATTAGGTTATAAACGGAACAAAGTTGCAAGTTAAGAACTAAATTAATAATATTTATGTATGAGTAGTAGTATACATAAATAATTGTGAAATTTAAAATAGATGTCGAACAAAGAAAAGTTTATTTTATATTAAGGAATAAATATATCGATTAATAATATTAGATTATGAAAATATATTTGCAGGTTTATTGAATAAAATTGCATATTTTGAGTCACAACAAAAGTGACGGTTCCTATCCTTTCCAAACCAAACATTTTGAAACGAGTTTTACTGTTGATGTCTTGGAATGAAACTATCATTTTTTTAACTATCTTAAAAGATAATTTTTCCGTTTATAAAAATCACTTCACTGCATGATACTGAATTTCATCCTAATGTTATTTAGTCATTTTATGAAAGAATTTTACTACAATGTTTATTGTTGAAATGTTTTACTGAACTACTATGTGAACATGTAAATATTGTGTGAGTTTCTAAATTTTGTCTAAAACTTTTTGGAAATGATTTTAAAGAATTTTTCTCAAAGAAAATATATTTTATTAACTTATTTAACTATTTTAATTGATTGAATCATATATTTAAATGTCCTTTATTGAATTGCATTTCGTTTAAAAATATTTTTTGTTTAAAACGATTTTACTTAAATCTCATTTGCATATATTTGAAATTTAGTTACTTCATTCTTTACTAAAGTGGATAAATATTTTTGTAATATTCCATTATTATCTAATTACATTTTATTTACCGAACTATTTACTTTGGCTGACTTTCTGATTTAATCAATAGCATTGCATAAAATTATTTCTGATACCATGATCACCATGCGAACCGTGAGACTGAACTACCATGGGATCATCCTGTGTGACCCATGAGACTCAACTAACAAGGGATCACCCTGTGTGACCCATGAGACTCACCTACCATGGGATCACCTTGTGACCTATGAGCCTGAACTACTATGAGATCACACTGTGACCCATGCACTACCACAATGACCCCTCTCTAGCACCGGTTTTTTAGCACCGATGCTAAAAATCTCATGGCACCGGTTTTTTAAAATTTTAACATCGGTTTTTTTAAATTTTAACACCGATTTTTTGAAAACCGGTGCTAAATTTACAATAGCACCGATTTTGGAAAAAATTAGCACCGGTTTTTAAAAACCGGTGCTAAAATTTTGAAATTTTCATTTTCCCGCCAAAGAAATAGCAAAACTTTTCAAAATAGCACCTGTTTTTAAAAACCAGTGCCAAATATTTGTAAAATTCTATCTTCCCACTAAAAAATTCAAAATAGCACCGATTTTAGTAAATAAATAGCACCGGTTTTTAAAAACTGGTGCTAAATATTAAAACTTAGCACCAGGTTTTGTAAACTATAGCACCGGTTTTGTAAATCCGGTGCTAAAAATTTTCAAAATTCATTTTCCCGCCAAAGAAATAGCCAAAAATATTTAAATAGCACCGGTTTTTTTCAACCGGTGCTAAAAATTTAAAAATAGCACCGGTTTTGGAAGAAAAAAGCACCGGTTTAAAAAGTAGCACCCGTTTAAACCGGTGCCAAAAAGTTATAAATTTTTAAATTTTTCCTGCCAAAGAAATCACCAAAAATATTAAATTTAGCACCATTTTTGTAAACAATAGCACCAGTTTTGTAAAACCGGTACTAAAAATTTTCAAACTTCATTTTCCCGTCAAAGAAATAGACAAAAAATTTTAAATAGCACCGAGTTTAAAAACCGGTTCTAAAAATTATAAAATATCACCGGTTTAAACCGGTGCTAAAAATTTTTAAATTTTTCCAGCCAAAGAAATTGCCAAAAAAATTTATCCGCCAAAGAAATCACCAAAATTTTTAAAAATTCTATCTTCCCGCCAAAAACTTCTAAATATTCGTCGAAATTTTTTAAAGTTCGTTTTTTCACCAAAGAATTCAAAAAATTTGCCAAAAGTTTCAAATAATCTTCCCAGAAATTTCATGAGATGGGAGCAGCTGAGTAGCTGCTTTAAGCTATTTTTTAAAAAAAATCAAAATCATTTACTTCTTTTGTTGACTTTAACTTATAACTAAGTTAAGTTAAATTAATCAACGATCAACCTTTACTGACCTAATATATACAAATAAGAATAAAACTTGTTTACATTAACTAATTAACGTTCAACTTTTAAATGATTTAGTATACATAAATACAACTTTAACTAGTTAACAGACACACTTTACTTTACTTTCAATATATAAACACTAATAACTAGGCTGACTTTGACTAATCAACAGTCAAACTATACTTGAATTTCAATATATAAACACTAATAACTAGGCTTACTTTGACTAATCAATGGTCAAACTATACTTGACTTTCAATAAATAAACACTAATAACAAAGTTGAGTTTAACTAATTAACAATCAAACTTTATTTGAATTAGTATATAATAAATACTAATAAAAATGTTTGACTTTGTCTAATCAACGGTCAAACCTTACTTGACTTTCTATACATAAATACTAGTGACTAAGTTGAATTTAACTACTCAACGATCAACCTTTACTTGACTCTCTCTATATAGAACACTAGTGACTAAGCTGACTTTAACTAATCAACGGTCAAACATTACTCGACTTTCAATATATAAACACTAATAACTAGGTTGACTTTGTCTAATCAACGGTCAAATTTTACTTGACTTTCAATAAATAAACATTAATAACAAAGTTGACTTTAACTAATTAACGGTCAAAGTTTATTTGAATTAGTATATAATAAATACTAATAACTAGGTTGACTTTGTCTAATCAACGGTCAAACCTTACTTAACTCTCTCTCTATATAGAAATACTAGTGACTAAGCTGACTTTAACTAATCAACGGTCAAACTTTACTTGACTTTCAATATATAAACACTAACAACTAGGTTGACTTTGTCTAATTAACGATCAAGTTTTACATAACTTTCAATAAATAAACACTAATAACAAAGTTGACTTTAACTAATTAACGGTCAAACTTTATTTGAATTAGTATATATTAAATAGTAATAATAATGTTTGACTTTGTCTAATCTACGGTCAAACGTTACTTGACTTTCTATATATAAATACTAGTGACTAAGTTGACTTTAACTAATCAATGGTCAAACTTTACTTTTCTCTCTCTCTTTATAGAAACACTAGTGACTAAGCTGACTTTAACTAATCAACGGTCAAACTTTACTCGACTTTCAATATATAAACACTAATAACTAGGTTGACTTCGTCTAATCAACGGTCAAACTCTACTTGACTCTCTCTCTCTATATGGAAATACTAGTGACTAAGCTAACTTTAACTAATCAACGGTCAAACTTTACTCAACTTTCAATATATAAACACTAACAACTAGGTTGATTTTGTCTAATTAACGGTCAAGCTTTACATGACTTTCAATAAATAAACACTAATAACAAAGTTGACTTTAACTAATTAACGGTCAAACTTTATTTGAATTAGTATATGTTAAATACTAATAATAATGTTTGACTTTGTCTAATCTATGGTCAAATGTTACTTGACTTTCTATATATAAATACTAGTGACTAAGTTGACTTTAACTAATTAACGGTCAAACTTTACTTGACTCTCTCTGTATAGAAACACTAGTGACTAAACCCATGGTAGAAGCGGTGTGCAAGCCCTTTTAGGAGGACAGGTCATACTACTTCATTCATTGCAAGACCGAGACCACTTCAGATTTGAAGACACCCGTGGGGAGCAAACCACGGTGCAAGAGCCGGTTCACACCACCGGTAGCAGGGATGTAAAATGGAGCGAGGAGGTAAGTGAGTTTGTTCTCACGCCCCTCTATTTTTCAGGGATGGCTTATACAGGTCCCGATCACCACGAAGGGACTCTGTTGAAGGAATGGCTCATACAGGCCCAGGTCACCATGATGGGTTGTAATATTTTTCAAGGATGGTTTCCACAGGCCCCGGTCATCACGACGGGACTAGCTTTTTTTAGTCACCTGGTTGTAACATTTAGATCAGGGGTAGTACTTTAGGTAACATGTATTAAGGGAGTGGGCTAATGTTCCCACTCCCATACACTCCCACGGTTTCTTTTTATTTACCATTACCTTCGACTAGTGACTAAGCTGAAGCCGAAAGAAGAAGGACACAGTTCTCTCCAGCACATCGGAGTATTCTTCTTCTCGTTCCTCACTCACGGCTCCTCATTTCCGATGAGGAATCCAGCACTCATGGTGGATTCCTGACAGGCGCGGGCGGTCGTCGCGCCCGCGCGCCAAAAGATAATTTATAAGCCCTAAATGCTTACTTTCTACAACTAGGTAGATAGTGGCAAATCGGGGTCGTCCAAAGAGAAGAGGGATCTTCCTAAGCGTCTAAGCACACAAATGGTTGATATACTAGGCTAGGAGTAGATATATATACACACACTTAAAAGCAAGTAAAGGGGGGGGGGTTGGTTGGTTGGTTTCCTAAGTTAACAAAGATAACTAGCAACGTCAAGTGACTATGCTAATCATCAAACGAAACTAAGAAAAAGGGTTTTAAACTACAAAGATAAAATGCCTTGGGGGAAACGGATATCCACTTCCACATCTAATGTAGTTCATCGAATCATTCACGCATTCCATCATATAGCATTCATGACCCAACGCTCACACACCCCCATCTAGCAAGTACCACAACACACACACCACAAGGAGTTCTAAGTTCATGCTCGCAGATCTTCATGCAAAGGCGCTACGGAATTCGTCAAGTTCCTACACCTAAACAATTCAACCACACAAGCACTACCTATGCTCAAACCACTCATGGCACACATGCAGTGAAACACACCGTCAAGAATACATAAACGCCGAATAACAAATGCTTCAAGAATGAATTTAAATCATCTATTCAATACTTCAACTACTTGTCGTGGAGACTAAACTCCTATCCTTCTTAGTTCGTAGTTTGCGAGAGTGAGTTCGACATCTCTCGTCAAACCTCACCAATGACTCCCGAGTCGCGACCACGACTCAAGGTGTCATTGGTGGTATTTAGCACGAAGGACCAACAAGCTTGGCAATGCCTATGACCACTACACCGTGACTAAGCATTAAACCAATTCATGCAATTACACGAGATTGGATGAACGTGCAACGCACATTCATCCGCGAGCATATGACTCTCTCGTTTGCTACACAAACGAACATGACGAAGAGTTCGACATCAATCACATTCGCCTAGCACATTGTCAACACACTAACACAATCAAAAGCTCTAATTCACACTCATACATTACTAACAAGAACAGGGGGGAAATTAACCCAAATCCCCCAAACCCTAGCTAGCAATTCATACAAGCATTCATATCATCAAGCTCTCAACAACATCAATGCAATCAACAATTAACATTCAAAGCACAATAAATGCACAATAGCAAAAACATCAAATAGATAGATAGAAATGAATTCTTGCTACATAGATAGTGGAAGCTTCAATCCTTTGCTCCCAAGAACAAGAACTACTCTAGAACAACAAAAGACATAATTAAACTAAGAGAAAGCTAAGAAAAGAAAGAAGAAGAAAAACCTAGAATTGAAGCCCTAAAAACGCAGAGAAAACGGGCTGGAAAAGGCTGGAGAAGAAGAGGGAAAGAGAGGGTATTTATAGTGCAAAGAAAATAAGAATGATTTCTGGCCGCCCGTTCGTCGCGACTCGCGACGGGGTTCGTCGCGACTCGCGACGGTGGTCGCGACTCGCGATGGCGTCGCGACGGGGTCGCGACGGCAGCCACAGTTTTGCATTGTTTCTTTGTCTTCTTCATAGCCATCCCTCTCACTCTTCAAGTCTTCAACAGCTCCAAAATGGTCTTCAACGGCCTCCGGTCTTCATGTCTTCGAAGTGAGTATCCAAAAGTCTTCGAAAGTATAGTCTTCAATGTCTTCCGGTCTTCGTTGCTTCCGTGTTTTTCCCTTGTCACACAAAATCCACTTAAAAGAGGTAAAAGAGTACAAAGTTGCTTTTACCTTTCCTAAGTGAATTTCAAGGTAAAACACAAGCTCTCGATAATAAAAGAGCACAAAAGTAATCCTAAATACTACTAAATAATGCGCCTAAAATGGACACATCAAACCTCCCCACACTTAAACCTTACTCGCCCTCGAGTAAGAAAAGATTTAAGCATACGGAGGAAATGGCATATCCACATCCTAAAACCCCTAAAATAACCACACAAAATGGACATATCAAACCTCCCCACACTTAAACCTTACTCGCCCTCGAGTAAGAAAAGATTCAAGCATACGGAGTAAATGATATATCCCAAAACCTAAACTAATCCCCCAATCAAAGCCTCACCAAAACTCTCAATCTCAAAAATCCCAAAATAAAAGCTTACATGAGAATTTTGCACACACACATCCCCAATCCTAAATCTAACCAAACCTACCACTTATCAATTCACTACCCATAAAAATATTTCACAGCCCAGAATTGATATTCCCAGAATCCAATGACACAAAATGAAGCTAAAACCATAGAGGAAGTTTTAAACACATGCTTCACCTAATGCCAATATATCAACCAAAAACGAAGTAGAAAGAGATCAAGAATTTCATAACCATACTTCGTTTCCTAACCCACTAAGCTACCCAATCCCAAGAGGTCTAAAGATATTGAGCTACCCGATTCATCCGTGTGACAACCGCAACCTTATGACTCCAACGCCGGCAAATGAGTAAAATCATAGCAGTTTTCAATTTCCCTCAATTTCTCTCATTTTGCCTAGGAGCTCTTTCGAGTTTTCATCCTAACCACACATCATGTTTCTTTAGCTCACATCTAACCTTTTTCCGCACATTTTAGCCTCTCATTTTTGCCTAGGCCGCCCTTTAAGGGTTTTCGACCTATCCGGGCCCCCAATGTTGCCTAAGTTGCCCTCTCGGGTTTTCAACTTAGCGGGTTTTCTTTTTCTTTTCTTTTTTTTTTGTTTTTTTTTCATGTTTTTCCAATGAAAAGTAGCAAAAAGCATTCCAAAACAATGTAGCATGCATGTGAAGCCTCTAACCCCTCCCCACACTTAAAACATTACATTGCCCGAAATGTAAACACGTAAGGCAAGAACAATAAAAATCAAGGTAAGGGAGTTAGAGTGACACCCGTGTCTCCGCAATTCGCCGGTGATATGGCGATATCCAAGTACTTGGATGGTCCCGAAATAGGTTTCGGAACCGGAAGGGTGAGCAAAAATGCCGTAGAAGAACTCACCCCTCGAGAAAAGCATTGTCTCCATGGCGCCGTTTGATCAAGACTACACCACGAAGAACACATTAAACTCACAAGTACATAAGGATATGTAATACTAGGTTTAGCATCAAGAGTTAATAACCATAGTATTTTCAAAGAACAACTAATCAACCCTCAATCACCACTATAAGATTATGCATGAAAAATATCCAACATATATTGACATGTATACAAGCATCATTATAGGATAAGAACTTACGGTCACAATGATGTAGTCGGCATACTACAATCAATAAATGTACTATAAAGATGCAAGAATGTTCATATGCCAATATATGTAGGATGGTGGAAGAAATGAGAGGTATGTGATGTTCTTGGGAGTGTTGGGTGGAGAAGAAGGAAGGATCATGCAATGTTTAAAATCATTTGGAAACTTGGAAGCTTGGAAACTTGAAATTCGGGCTCAAAAAAGAATTTTCGAAAGTTACTGAGCACGTCGCAACTCGCGACGAGGTTCGTCGCGACTCGCGACGAGCCTCGCGACGTCATCGCGACTCGCGGAAAGTGGAGTCCGGGAGCTCGAAATGTTCTGAGCTCGTCGCGACTCGCGACGAAGTAGGTCGCGACTCGCGACGAAGTAGGTCGCGACTCGCGACGAGCCTCGCGACGTCATCGCGACTCGCGGAAAGTTGGCACTGGGAGTGGATTTTGCTCCCCTGTTCGTCGCGACTCGCGACGAAGCCCATCGCGACTCGCGACGGCAGAGTATCCCAGTCTTAAAATTTTTTTCTTCTTCTTACCAACTGTCCAAGCTTTCTTCCCTCATTCGTTGATCTCATTCCTTCATCTCCTTCATTGCAATGCACTTCACTTTGCTACAAAATCACAGAAAAACAAGCCATAAAAAGAACAAAACAAAACAACAACAAAAACAAACTAAGAAACACAATCTAAGAAACAGAAACTAAAAGAAATGCCGAATTTATTTAACGTCGTCGGCACGACGAAGCTCCGTATTTTTAAGGTCGTCGGCACGACCCTAACGTTATCCGTATGGTGAAGGCGTGAAGCTCTTCACCATGAGCATCCAAAATAAGAGAGGTGGGGGCACAAAACTTCCAAGAGGAAAGTCTTGTGGAGGTGGAGATGGTTCAAAGGGAATTAAGTGGTTAGGGAGCTTGGGATAGTCTTTTGGCTCCTCTCTCGTTTCCCTCAAAACTTCTGAAAATATTAGAGTTGGTTCACTAGGTGGGAGAAGGGGTGATAATGCTAATGGATAATGTAGCACTATCACCTCTTCCTCCAGTTTTCTATCCTCTACAACCAACTCCTCATCCCTTTCAAACTCAAAATCATTTTTATTGGTGACTTCACTCACCGAATCATCGAGTTCAAGTTGGGATGGTGTGTTTTCGGAATCACGAGCTTCCATTCGGGCCAATACCTCTAATATGTTCCTCACATGCCCCTCAATGGCCTCAACACTAGAGGAGAGCTGGGTATCCGGCTCCTCACTAGTAAAGGAGTTCAAGTTTTCTATGGTATTTAAGACATCCTCACGTGTCAAACTTGAACTTCCTTGTTGGGCTTGGTTTTGGGGTATGGTATAGGGTGGTGATGGCCAACTAGGTTGCTCGTAATATTGGTTTTCTGGTTCATTCTCATACCACAAATCCGGACTACCACTCCATTCCGGATTGTAAGAGTTGTGGTATGGATAGCATTCATGAGCTACTTGCCCTTGAAAACCAATATCTCCTACCTCTTGATAGCACTCTTCATAGTACCCATGGTTTTGGAAACCAAGGGTTCTTTCTCGGTCATAGTGCTCTTCCCACAACAAAGGGCAAGATTCGGTAGGATGATCTGAACGACACATCCTACAAAACCTTGCTTGTTGAGCCTCTCTTCTCATCATGAGTTCCCTCAAGGTGAGACGCTCCATTAAGAAAAAAAATTTTATTTTTTTTATATTTCAAAAGTACGGAATCATAGTGCAAGGATTCTCGATAAAATAAATCACCAAGAACTCAAGCAATACTTACTCCGAACAAAAACAACCACCAAGTAGTGGAAAATAAAAACAACTAGCTAATACACAACCAAATACACCTAAATATTTAAGAATAAACGCCTCTTCCCCGGCAACGGCGCCATTTTGACAGGCGCGGGCGGTCGTCGCGCCCGCGCGCCAAAAGATAATTTATAAGCCCTAAATGCTTACTTTCTACAACTAGGTAGATAGTGGCAAATCGGGGTCGTCCAAAGAGAAGAGGGATCTTCCTAAGCGTCTAAGCACACAAATGGTTGATATACTAGGCTAGGAGTAGATATATATACACACACTTAAAAGCAAGTAAAGGGGGGGGGTTGGTTGGTTGGTTTCCTAAGTAAACAAAGATAACTAGCAACGTCAAGTGACTATGCTAATCATCAAACAAAACTAAGAAAAAGGGTTTTAAACTACAAAGATAAAATGCCTTGGGGGCAATGGATATCCACTTCCACATCTAATGTAGTTCATCGAATCATTCACGCATTCCATCATATAGCATTCATGACCCAACGCTCACACACCCCCATCTAGCAAGTACCACAACACACACACCACAAGGAGTTCTAAGTTCATGCTCGCAGATCTTCATGCAAAGGCGCTACGGAATTCGTCAAGTTCCTACACCTAAACAATTCAACCACACAAGCACTACCTATGCTCAAACCACTCATGGCACACATGCAGTGAAACACACCGTCAAGAATACATAAACGCCGAATAACAAATGCTTCAAGAATGAATTTAAATCATCTATTCAATACTTCAACTACTTGTCGTGGAGACTAAACTCCTATCCTTCTTAGTTCGTAGTTTGCGAGAGTGAGTTCGACATCTCTCGTCAAACCTCACCAATGACTCCCGAGTCGCGACCACGACTCAAGGTGTCATTGGTGGTATTTAGCACGAAGGACCAACAAGCTTGGCAATGCCTATGATCACTACACCGTGACTAAGCATTAAACCAATTCATGCAATTACACGAGATTGGATGAACGTGCAACGCACATTCATCCGCAAGCATATGACTCTCTCGTTTGCTACACAAACGAACATGACGAAGAGTTCGACATCAATCACATTCGCCTAGCACATTGTCAACACACTAACACAATCAAAAGCTCTAATTCACACTCATACATTACTAACAAGAACAGGGGGGAAATTAACCCAAATCCCCCAAACCCTAGCTAGCAATTCATACAAGCATTCATATCATCAAGCTCTCAACAACATCAATGCAATCAACAATTAACATTCAAAGCACAATAAATGCACAATAGCAAAAACATCAAATAGATAGATAGAAATGAATTCTTGCTACATAGATAGTGGAAGCTTCAATCCTTTGCTCCCAAGAACAAGAACTACTCTAGAACAACAAAAGACATAATTAAACTAAGAGAAAGCTAAGAAAAGAAAGAAGAAGAAAAACCTAGAATTGAAGCCCTAAAAACGCAGAGAAAACGGGCTGGAAAAGGCTGGAGAAGAAGAGGGAAAGAGAGGGTATTTATAGTGCAAAGAAAATAAGAATGATTTCTGGCCGCCCGTTCGTCGCGACTCACGACGGGGTTCGTCGCGACTCGCGACGGTGGTCGCGACTCGCGATGGCGTCGCGACGGGGGTCGCGACGGCAGCCACAGTTTTGCATTGTTTCTTTGTCTTCTTCATAGCCATCTCTCTCACTCTTCAAGTCTTCAACAGCTCCAAAATGGTCTTCAACGGCCTCCGGTCTTCATGTCTTCGAAGTGAGTATCCAAAAGTCTTCGAAAGTATAGTCTTCAATGTCTTCCGGTCTTCGTTGCTTCCGTGTTTTTCCCTTGTCACACAAAATCCACTTAAAAGAGGTAAAAGAGTACAAAGTTGCTTTTACCTTTCCTAAGTGAATTTCAAGGTAAAACACAAGCTCTCGATAATAAAAGAGCACAAAAGTAATCCTAAATACTACTAAATAATGCGCCTAAAATGGACACATCAATTCCTCACCGGGATTCTTCCAATGGATGGTTTGTAGCAGCTCTCGAATCAAGAAATCCAAATCTGGGTTTCTTTCTTTTGGATATAAAAAGTTCGAATCTGGAACTTTTTGGAGGAAGATCCGACTCTCGACCTTGGATTTTGAACACCCATAGCTTCTTTATGGATTTTCTGGGAAGAAGACTTGCTTTTTGGTCTTCAAGATTGGAACTTTTTGGTTCTTAAAGTTCGAATCTGGAACTTTTGGAACTTGGATTTTGAACACCCTTACCTCGATTATGGGTTTTCATGGAAGAAGACCTGCTCACGGACCTTGATGATTGGAGCTTTTTTGTTGAAGACTCAAAAACACCACGAAGAACGGCCATAGATCTGAATTCCGTAGATGAAGATCTATCCATACCCAAGTAAGTTTTCATCTTTCGTGGGTAGATCTAATCTGGGTTGAAGTAACTGTTGGTTTTCTATGAGGAATCTATGCGGATTTGAGTGGTAGACTATCTGTCTCTGTGTGGATTTGTATAAAAAAATATGTTGTTGATGATGGATAGTATATATGAAGTTTATGTGGGATTTGAATAATGATGGGTTTCAAGGCGTAAAATTATTAGTTTGTTGGGTTTAGTTCATAACTGATTCGGTTTTAAACTTTTGTTCAAATCTCGGGCACCTTGTCGGCCTAGCTAGTGTTCAGACCCCGGCCTAGTCCACCGGCCTTACTAGTGTACAATACCCAGCCACCTTCCGGCCTTGCTTGTGTTTAGACCCTGGGAAAATTCCGGCCATGCTTGTGTCCAAATCCCGGTGACCCCCCAGCCTTGCTTGTGTTCAGACCCCAAACATCTTCCGGCATTGCGTGTGTTTATATCCTGGGCAACCTCCAGCCATGCTTGTGTTCAGACCCCAATTGTCTCCCTAGCCTTGCTTGTGCCCAGATCCCAGTAACCCCCCATCCACGCTTGTGTTCAAACCCCGGACAATGCCCATCCTTGTTTGCATGATTTATTTGGAATTTATACCTAACATGCTTTATTTTATGCCAAAAAACCAAATTTATCCCCTTGTCTCATGAACACTCATAAGGAACTCTTCATTCTGGGTATTTAAATGTCATTGTCAGATGGGGATCATACATTGGGATTAATCAGATTCAAGATGGATGTTAGGAGACTTTTTGTTGTGTGTTGGTTGAATAGAGCTGTAAGCGGCCGACCATGGTGAATTATCTGAGTTGGAATCATCAATGATGAAATGCCCACTGTGTTATCTTCATTTGCAATCCCATGATAATTCCTAGATTAAGACGAATGAAAGGAGCAGATTTCTCATTATCGGCGCCGGAAAATGTGGTTCAGACGAGGATTCAGTTCTGAGCGCGAGACCCATTTTCGGCGCCGTTGGGTTAAACGACCTGCCTAGGGTGAAGATCGAATCCATGGCCTAAAACCCTAGCGTCTTATTCCCTCAAAGAGTGGTTCGAGTTATAGGTGAAAGGATAGATGGACTGGCAATTTGAGTACTTGGGATGGTTGAGTTCGACATGGAACGCTCAGGCCTTTAAAGATCGGAGTGCCTTGACCTCGAGGGGCTGGAGTACCCTAACCTCGAAGGGTTGGTGTGCTCTGACCTTGAAGGGTTGGAGTGCCCTGACCTCGAAGGGTTGGAACGCCCTGATCTTGAAGGGATGGGGTACTCTGACCTCAAATGGTTGGGGTGCCCTGACCTCGAAGGGTCGGGGTGCTCTGATCTCGAGGGGTTGGAGTGCTCTGATCTCGAGGGGTTGGGGTGCTTTGACCTCGAGGGGTTGGGGTGCTATGACCTTGAGGGGTTGGGGTGCTCTAGCCTCGAAGGGTTGGAGTGCCCTAACCTCAAAAGGCTGGAGTGTCCTAAACTCGAAGGGTTGGAATGCTCTGACCCCAAAGGGATGGAATGCTCTGACCCCAAAGGGTTGGAGCGCTCAGACCTTGAAGAGTTGGAGCGCTCAGACCTTGAAGAGTTGGAGCGCTCGGACCTCGAAGGGTTGGAACGCTTGGATCTCGAAGGGTTGGAGCGCTCAAATCTTGAAGGGTCGGAGTGCTCGGATCTCGAAGGGTTGGAGCACTCGAATCTCGAATGGTTGGAGTGCCCTGACCTCGAAGGGTTGGGGTGCCCTGAATTTGAAGGGTTGGGGTGCTCTGACCTCAAGGGGTCGAAGTGCTATGACCTCGAGGGGTTAGAGACCTCTAGCCTCGAAAGGTTGGAGTGCCCTAACCTCGAAGGGTTGGAGTGTCCTGACCTCGAAGGGATGGAATATTATACCCTCAAAGGGATGGAGTGCTTTGACCTCGAAGGGCTGGATTTCACTGGCCTCAAAGGGATGGTGCACTTAACCCTCAAAGGGGTGGAGAATACTGACCTCGGAGGGCTGGACTATTTCAGCCTCGAAGGGGTTCAACCCCTCGAGAACTCGACTGCCATATATCTATCCTCTAGCATGGCAGAAATCTCCAGCCTTTCTTCATTTTGGTTGCTCACTCAGGAATCTCCAGCCTTTCTTCATTTGGCTGCACAGCCATTCAAGTCAGGTAAGGGGCTAACTAATTCTCCGTACGCTAATTAATTACCCCCTTGCTAGGTATCACTCGGAATTGATGGTTGCGATATTTTCCTGGGCTGCACTGAAAAGTGTAAAATGGCATTAGGTTGTCCATTTGCCTAAAATAGAAAGAACGGTTACAAAACCATTACGCAGGGCGTGCGCGGTAGAAGTCATGCCCGGTCTCTTCATCACTAGGAGGTCTATCCGAGGGGAACACTTGGGAGCACCACAGACTACGGTCAACCTACTCCCAACCCCAAAGAGAAAACCTTAGCACTCATCTAGAGATCATTATCAAAGGCCAATAACTCCTCTTTATCTTCATCTTAGAGGAGTATATGGTAGAAGCGGTATGCCAGCTCTTCCCAGAGAAGACAACATACTACTTCACTTGAAGGCTGAGACCACTCTCGGTTTGGAGGACACCCATGGGGAGCAAACTTAGGGTCAAGAGCCGGTTCACACTACCGGTTGCATGGAGGCTGTATGGAGTGAGGGGCTAGTGAGTTTGTTCTCATGCCCCTCTGTATTTTCATGGATGGTTTCTACAGACCCCTGTCACTACGAAAGGGGTTAGCATTTTTTTGCCACTTGGTTTTATCATCTAGATCAGAGGTAGTTCATTAGGTTTTATGTATTAACGGAGTGGGCCAATGTTCCCACACATGTACACTCTCACGATTCCTTTTTATTTACCTTTACCTTTGACTAGTGACTAAGCTAACTTTAACTAATCAACGGTCTAACTTTACTCGATTTTCACTATATAAACACTAATAACAAAGTTAACTTTAACTAATCCACGGTCAAAATTTATTTGAATTAGTATATATAAATACAAATAAAAAATGGCTGGAAATAAGTGAAATGACTATTGTACCCCTGTGATAAAAAAATCAAAAAGGAAACCTTGCCCTTATTTCTTCATTTTCTTTCTTTCTTCCCAAAACTCATCCTTCGCATTTTCCTGGCCGCTGCTCGACAAAAAAATGATCGACGGTGGTTGGATTGGTGTGAGTGCGGTGGTTCGATTGGAGATAGGTCAGCGGCGGTGCAACGGTGGTTCGATTGGAGCAGTTGTGGAGCAGCGGTGGAAAAGTGACTCGATGTGGCAGGGGATGGATTTTCTGGCGGAGCTAGAAGGTGGTGGAGTTAGGGAGAAGGTAGGGGTGGCAGAGGTAGGGGGTGGCGGAGCTAGGGCGGAAGTAGGGGGTGGCGGAGCTATGGCAGCGGTGGCGCTCGGTTCTTTCTGGTGGTTGGTGGTGTGGGTTTCTGGTGGAGTTAGGGAAGCAATAGGAGGTGACGGAGCTAGGGTGGAGGTAAGGGCACGGTTCTTTCTGGTGATTGGTAGCGTGGGTTTCTGGCGGAGCTAGCAGGTGGTGAGGCACTGACACGGTGATGTGGTGGCGCAACGGCAGCATAGGTGGTGAGGCGGCGAGATCAGGCAGCGACAGTGGTGATGGGACAAGGCGGGTGTGGTGGCGGGACGAGGGGGCGGTGGTGGCAGACTCCAGTTTGCTTACCCCCTAAAACAGGGCTTCATTCGAAATGGTAAGAACTCGCCAGTAAGTCCTCGATGTTGCCTCATTCTTTACCTCTAATTCCCCTCATGGAGTTGCTTTTGTTAATTGTTTGAGATTTTGGGGTAAAATGTGCGAATGTGGGTGAATTTTCTAGGGTTTATATTCTTTTATGAATTTTGCTTGTTTTATTGTGATTTCTGGGCTTGTGGGGATGTTAGGATATCATATGATCCAATAAAGTCCTGTTTTTTTCTTGCTTTTTTGAACAAGCATAGCAAAACTTGCTGATGAACTTTACAACTTGTCTGATTCATCAATGTTTTCACATTTCTAGAGAACAATTTTAGCTTTTATACAGTAATTAAGTAAGAGGCTTAAGATATTATTTACATACCTCTCTTTTGTCTTAGTCAGAGGACTTCAAGCGCTTGGTTGATGTAGCACATGGTAATGGTTCAAAGTTGAATGATATGGTACCCTTCTTGATGTATTTCTGTGAACATTTTGTACTCATTTAGTCACAAGAATATTTTGGCATATGTATGTGTTGTATTGCTATTAAAAATCAATTCATTGTCAAGCTAATATCTTTTTGAGCAATTTTAATATATTGTAGGTAAGTGAGGCAATCATAAATTCTGGGGTACGAGAATGTTCAATTATGGAGATCAAAATGTGTTGCACTTCCTTCTTTCAAATTTAAATTGGTAGCATATCTAGCCTTCCTCAAGTCAGTTTAATAGGCTTTGCTTTTTGTCAGAAGTTGGTATTATAGTTGATTTCTGGGTTAATGCCTCTCAGGTGGGTGGAGGAGTATAATATTGATGGCTTTAACTTTCACTCACTTCTATCAATGATGTACACACACAATGGTTTTGCTTCATTTACGGGTGACATGGAGGAGTAAGTCCTTTTACTTATTGGTTTTTAAGTAAACTTTTCTTTACTTTGATTATCATGTGGTTTATAAACTCATTACTTGCATACTTTAAAGCTACAACTCTAGTGTCACTAGAATTTTTTTCCCATCCTCAATTATAACTCTGGCCATATTTGTTGTATTAAGTTTTAATCCGCATTAAGGATGATGTACTCTTATCATGTCGTGATAATTTTCTGTTGGAGATTATTCCTTTAATAACATATATCATCTTTTGCAGGTACTGCAACCAATACGTTGACAAGGATGATTTGTTATATCTCGTTCTGGCGAATGACATACTGCACGCTCTTCATCCAGACATAATCACAATTGCCGAAGATGTGAGCACTCTTGCATATTTGTTTTAAGTCTATTAAATATTTTATAGGTAAGGTTCACATGTTTAATTTTTTTTCATTGTTTTGAGGCAATCTAAAGGTCTTGTTTTTTAGTTTTTAAAATGTCAGTTGCAGTTTCATAGACCTTTTTACATGTTGGGTATAACTTGATCTTGGGAAATTGGTTTATTTACATTGTAGGCTTGTTGCAGTCGTGTGAGACTAAGATCCATGTTCGTAATATCTCGAAATAACAAATTTAGAAGCTAGTTTAAGTGATTCAGGGCATGAGTTATTTTTTGAACCTCTTCTTCTTCTTCTTTTTAATATTGTGAAACCCTTTTGACTATGCTTCTCCTTTTGTGCCTAAAATGATTCAATCATTTAACTTCTCAGGCAACTTTTTATCCTGGACTATGTGAGCCTATTTCTCATGGTGGAATTGGATTTGATTATTTTGTTAACCTTTCTGCACATGAGATGTGGGTTTCGTTACTTGAAAAGTCCCCCGATCATGAATGGAGGATGAGTAAGGTTTGTGCCATGCTAGACTCGTATGACATTATATATGTTAGTTTCTGGAACATGGTTTTACATGTTTGATTATGTGAATATCTCTCCCTAAGAATTTGTTGTTTTGATCACAGGTAAAGATAGTGACTGTTTTTATGTAAGATAAGTGTTGACTCCTTACTTTTGACACTTTTATTGGCAAGATTGTAAGCACATTAGTTGGGAACAAACAAAATGCATATATGGTGCTTTTGTATGCCGAAAATCACAACCAGGTGACTTGTAAATTCTCTGTTTATTTTTTGAACCTCACTCTTTTGTAGTAGTATTTAACTCTTGCATGCCATTGTTTTGTACAAAATTTTTAACATCTGTTGATATCGCTTCTGACTGTCTGAAATTGCATAATGGTACCATTCTAATTATCATTTCCTTGCTTGCCAGTCCATATCAGGAGGGCAGTCCCTGGCAGAAGTTCTGCTTGGTAATGTTGTAGGCTCATCTTTTATTACAAAGGAGTTGCTCAGAGGTTGTTCACTACACAAAGTAAGCTAGTGTTATAGATCCTCTCTGAGGAACTAATCAAATGTATTACATCGGTCGCCTATAACCAGAAAAGGTTCAAACAAATTATTGGGTAAGTTCAAGGAGATCTTATTATCTAGATGCTCTAATTCTAAGCTACTTTAAATGATAAGAACTAACTACCATAATGTCTGTCATGCAATCATCATGTTGAAGGCATTGTATGCAATAGTTATTTCTCAGTTTGATTTGTGACCCTCTCTATCTAGATCATAAGGTTGATTACATTCACAATTGGTGGTTCGGCATATCTCAACTTCATGGGAAATGAATTTGGACACCCTAAGGTGAAGCCCAGTACCATATGTATGTGGATTGTATATATGCTCAGTTGTTCGGTTTTGATGGATAAATGTTTTTGTTGGTATTTCTAGGGAGTTGAGTTCCCAATGCGAAGCAATAATTTTTCATTTGCACTTGCTAATCGTCAATGGGACCTCTTATCGAAGGAAGGTGTTCACAGACAGTTGTTCTCATTTGATAAGGTAAATATTAGTCCTGTAGATTCAACTTTGTGTTTTCTTTTTAACTCCAAGTAGAAAATCTAAAACTAACATTGGAACTTGGGGAAGAGTACATACCTTGTTTTGCTTTAGTTGGATAAGAGTAATGATAGAAATATCCGTTATGCTATTAGACGCATTAACACTACATCATATTCATGGAGAAGAGCATAAAATGGTAGAACTGATGTGCTGACTATTTCTTTACTATGGACTAATACCTCCAGGATATGATGAACTTGGATCAAACTAACAGAATTCTTTCAAGAGGTTCGGGTGGTTGTTCCAACATTCATCATATAAATGACTCTGCCACAGTAAAGTTTATTTATGTACATATTCATACTCCTGGCCTCTTGAGTGAGATTCGTCACGCTTCGTGAGTTGAAGTAGTTCAGTAGAAGTTATGACATGTGTAGTTTATCTTCACATCCCTATAGCAATCAATATAATACGATTGAGTTTCTTTTTGCTTGTACTCATTTTGGATCTTCATGGGCGGTCGGTAGTGGGTTACCAAACGTTGTAGTTCCTTAGAAATCTGTTCGAAGTACTAGCTTGGCATCAATGCTTTCATGGATCCCTAGTCATGTATTTTGTGGCACAAAAATAGGCATTCCTTACATTCTGAAAGTTTTTGTTTGTGGCTAAGCATAAATTTAGTCGCAGGGATGTCCTACTAAATTTTTTTTTGGATCTTTTTTCCCTTCCTCTGAAAGTGGCAGCGCGCAGCCACTTTCAGAGGAAGGGATTTTTTTATTGTCGTAAATATTTTAGCACCATTTAAAAAATCAGTGCTAATAAAAAAAACCGGTGCTACCAGTGCTAAAATTAGCACCGGTTGAAAAACCGGTGCTAAAATATTTACGACTAAAAAAATCCCTTCCTCTGAAAATATTTATGTAAAATCATACTTTATCATAGTGATATGAGGCTGACTATGAGTTCACTTTGTGACTCATAGGATTACTGCTACTAAATACGGATACTGTGGGATCATTCGTGACCCATGAGACTGACTATAAGTTCACCTTGTGACTCATAGGATTACTGTTACTGAATACTGATACCGTGGGATCATTCGTGACCCATGAGACTGACTATGAATTCACCATGTGACTCATAGGATTACTGTTACTGAATATTGATACTGTGGGATCATTTGTGACCCATGAGACGATTACTGTTACGTTTCATTGTTTTCTGATTTATACTTTCTGCATTGTTTTGATAAAGTATGATTTTACATAAAATGTTTATTGACCACCGCCTTGATTGCTTAATGTTTTATAGAAACTTCTTATATACTGAAATGTTTTGAAACTTGAAACCCTCATGGGCGAAAGGTCACCCTGCATTTTTCTAAAATCGTTTAGGTTAAGCGCTAGGTATGGTGTGACCACGACAAATAAAGTGCGAAGGACACCCGAGGTCCCTACCCTTATTTTTGCTAAGATAATTTTAAGACTTTCATTTGGTATCTAATTATCTTTATATTAGGACTCTAGAACTCCATTGTGATGGTTATTGTTAAGATTTAGAATTGTAATAAAAGTACTGGATCAGACATTTCACTGGACATCTGGAAGCTCCACGAAGGACTAATCTTCATCAGATTGGGCGGATAGGTGTGCGCCGGACGGAAACACCAAGGGTCTTCACGGATAAGAACAGGACTGGGCATATATGAATCTGGAGAAGTATAGGTATGTTGGGGTCTGACTGAGGTTTTTTTCCCTTTTTTCAGCTTTTGTTTTTTTCCATTTTCTGCTTTTGTTTTTTATTTGAGCGTAGGTTGGATGTCTTTCAGACTAAAATGCAGAAAAGGGTGACTTTAAAAAATGGGTTTTCTTTTTGTTATGAGCTTTGGACCCAAAAATCTTTGTTAAGTTCAATTTTTCTGATGATCTTTATCGCTAAAATTTTGTTGCCTTCCAATCTACTTTCTAAGGCTATTTAGGAGAAATTTGAGACAAATTTTTTTAGAATAAATCAAGTAGAAGATTAGATAAAATTTTATTCTTGTTGACTAGGCTAGAGTTATATTTATACTAGTCTACTTTGTATTCAATTTATTCTCTTCATCATTAATTAGAATCATTATGAGAAATATCTTCTATCATGGTATCAAAGCGAACCTGGTCCAAAACATTCCAAACTCTCTAAACACTTTTTTTCCGATTGGCTCTCTTCCCCCTCCCTTTGCCGCCGATCACACATCCCCCTCCTTCTCCCTCCTCGTAATTTTTTCTTCTGTCACCATGTCTGAGGAAAACTTATCCTACAATACCTTGTTCCACATGATGACCGTCAAGCTGTCATCAACAAATTATCTGTTGTGGAAGGGTCAGATTGTCTATGTTCTCAAGCCCCAGAAATGGCTTGGCTTTCTCGATGGTTCCAGTTCCTGCCCAACTCTCCCTCCACCGCCTCAGGCCTGCCCCTCCCCCACATATGCTTAGGTTACCGCCGGCTCCACTCCTGGTCGCGGTGGTACGAATGTTGATCCTATGGAGGCTTATTTGAAGGCCAGGGCTGCGCATGATCGGTGGGTGGATGAAGATAATATGTGTGCAGTCTTCTCTTCTCCCCTCTCACGCCAGCAGCATTGGTGGTGATCCCTGACTGCACAACTTCAAAGGAGATTTGGGGCAGTCTTCAGGCCATTTATCATGACAGCAGTTCCTCAACCATCCTGCGTCTTCATGCCGATGCCCATGATATACGTAACACTTTTACAATTCACGAACTTCACCTTAAATTTAAGGAAATGTTTGAGCAATTGTCTATAATGGGTTCTTCTGTGTCGAATGATGATTTTTCTGCACCATTAATAAATTCTACTCTTGGCACTGAATTTAAATATTTTTCTGTACCATTAATAAATTCTTTGCCAACTCCATTATATACTGATGTACTGTCTCGTGCCAAAAACCATGAAGGTTTTTTGAAAAATTCAAAGGACCATTCAGCCCCAGTCAATGAGCCTCCCGCGTTCACAGCTGGCGAGAACCCCTCGGCTGGCCCCCGTGGGATCAAACACCAGCGAGGGGCAGCGGTATGTCAGGTTCATTTACCGCCAGGGGAGGCCGATTTGGCGGTTGGTGAGGCGCCAAGTCCGGCGGTCAGTTATCGGCTAGGGCTGGTCATGGGTAGCCACAGTGCACTTGGTGTGGTCACCCCAGTCACTATGTTGCAACTTGTTACAGGATACTTGTTCAGACTGGTTCTCAAGGGCATAGTCGTCGTACAGATTCCACTCATATAGAGCAAAAATTTTAGTCCTCCACGCAGTCAGAGCCCACTACACATTCTTCTGATTGGTATATCGACTCTGGCGCCACAAGCGATATGGCATCCTCAACTTCTGGTTTGGAGCATGTTGCTCCATATTCTGGTAATTCTTATGCTTTGTTGGTAATGGTGCTTCTATTCAAATTTCTCATGTTGGAGCATCAAAATTTATGATAATTTATGCCTGTCTGATGTTCTGTTTGTTTCTTATATTACTAAGAGCATGTTGTCTATTAGTAAACTGACCAGAGATTTAAATGTTTTTGTCACTTTTGATGATCGAAACTTTGTCGTTCAGAACAAAGTTTCCAAGGCAATCGTGGGCAGGGGCCACAGTGAAGGTGGTCTCTATGTTTTGGATAGAGGCGAGGCAACACTGTTTTCCTATTTACAGCAGAATAAAGGACAAGCAACTTACGAGCTTTGGCACACTCACTTGGGACATGCACTGAAAAAAGTTATTTCCAGTTTGCAGAAGTCTGGTCTAGTTTCAGTATCTTCCTTGTTGCCTAAACATGTAACCTGCGCCCCTGTGTTATGGTGAAAGGTTAACGGTTGGTTTTTGTGGATAACCATAAATGTGTTTGATGTGTCCATTTTAGATGCATTATTTAGTAGTATTTAGGATCACTTTTGTGCTCTTTTATTATCGAGAGCTTGTGTTTTACCTTGAAATTCACTTAGGAGAGGCAAAAGCAACTTTGTACTCTTTTACCTCTTCTAAGTGGATTTTGTGTGACAAGGGAAGAACACAGAGGCAACAAAAACCGGAAGACATTGAAGACTATACTTTCGAAGACTTTTGGATACTCACTTCGAAGACATGAAGACCGGAGGCCGTTGAAGACCATTTTTGGAGCCATTGAAGACTTGAAGATTGAGAGGGATGGCTATGAAGAAGACAAAGAAACAATGCAAAGTGCTGGCCCCCGTCGCGACACCATCGCGAGTCGCGACCAACACCGTCGCGAGTCGCGACCAACGGGCGGCCAGAAATCTATTTTATTTTCTTTGCACTATAAATACCCTCTCTTTCCTCCTCTTCTCCAGGCTTTTCCAGCCCGTTTTCTCTCTGGTTTTTGGGCGGAAACCTAGGTTTTTTCTCTTCTTTCTTTTCTTAGCTTTTTCTTAGTTTAATTATGTCTTTTGTTGTTCTAGAGTAGTTCTTGTACTTGGGAGCTATGGATTGAAGCTTCCATTTCTATGTATTGAGAACCATTTCTATCTATCTATTTGGTGTTTTTGCTATTGTGCATTTATTGTGCTTTGAATGTTAATTGTTGATTCCATTGATGTTGTTGGGAGCTTGAGGATATGAATGCTTGTATGAATTGCTAGCTAGGGTTTGGGGGATTTGGGTTAATTTCCCCCCTGTTCTTGTTAGGAATGTATGAGTGTGAATTAGAGCTTTTGATTGTGTTAGTGTGTTGACAATGTGCTAGACGAATGTGATTGATGTTGAACTCTTCATCATATTCGTTTGTGTAGCAAACGAGAAGAGTTATATGCTCGTGGTCTATGAGTGGTCGCTCTTGACTAATCTCGTGTAATTGCATGAATTGGTTAAATGCTTAGTCACGGTGTAGTGGTCATAGGCATTGCCAAGCTTGTTGGTCCTTCGTGCTAAATGCCACCAATGACACCTTGAGTCGTGGTCGCAACTCGGGAGTCATTGGTGAGGTTTGACGAGAGATGTGGAACTCACTCTCGCAAACTACGAACTAAGAAGGATAGGAGTTTAGTCTCCAGGACAAGTAGTTGAAGTATTGAATAGATGATTTAAATTCATTCTTGAAGCATTTGTTATTTGGCGTTTATGTATTCTTGACGGTGTGTTTCACTGCATGTGTGCCATGAGTTGTTTGAGCATAGGTAGTGCTTGTGTGGTTGAATTGTTTAGGTGTAGGAACGTGACGAATTCCGTAGCGCCTTTGCATGAAGATCTATGAGCATGAACTTAGAACTCCTTGTGATGTGTGTGTTGTGGTACTTGCTATATGGGTGTGTGAGTGTTGGGTCCTGAATGCTATATGATGGAATGTGTGAATGATTCGATGAACTACATTAGATGTGGAAGTGGATATCCGTTGCCCCCAGGGCATTTTATCTTTGTAGTTTAAAACCCCTTTTCTTTAGTTTCGTTTGATGATTAGCATAGTCACTTGACCTTGCTAGTTATCTTGTCTTTTTACTTTCGTAACTTAGGAACAACCAACCAACCAACCCCCCCCCCCTTTTTACTTGCTTTTAAGTGTGTGTAAATATAGTTACTCCTAGCCTAGTATCAACCATTTGTGCTTGATTGCTTAGGAAGATCCCTCTTCTCATTGGACGACCCCGATTTGCCGCTATCTACCTAGTTGTAGAAAGTAAGCAAAAAGGGCTTATAAATTATCTTTTGCACGGCGGGCGCGACGACCGCCCGCCCGTCAAAATGGCGCCGTTGCCGGGGAAGAGGCGTTTATTCTTTAGTATTTAGGTGTATTTGGTTGTGTATTGGCTAGTTGTTTTTATTTTCCACTACTTGGTGGTTGTTTTTGTTCGGAGTAGGTATTGCTTGAGTTCTTGGTAATTTATTTTATCGAGAATCCTTGCACTATGATTTCGAACTTTTGTTAAAAAAAAATTTAAAATTTAATGGAGCGTCTCACCTTGAGGGAACTCATGATGAGAAGAGAGGCTCAACAAGCAAGGTTTTATAGGATGTGTCGTTCCGACCATCCTACCGAATCTTGCCCTTTGTTGTGGGAACAGCACGATGACTGAGAAAGAACCCTTGGTTTCCAAAACCATGGGTACTATGACGAGTGCTATCAAGAGGTAGGAGATATTGGTTTTCAAGGGCAAGAAGCTCATGAATGCTATCCATACCACAACTCTTACAATCCGGAATGGAGTGGTAGTCCGGATTTGTGGTATGAGAATGAGCCGGAAAACCAATATTACGAGCAACCTAGTTGGCCATCACCACCCTATACCATACCCCAAAACCAAGCCCAACAAGGAAGTTCAAGTTTGACACGTGAGGATGTCTTAAATAGGATAGCAAACTTGAACTCCTTTACTAGTGAGGAGCCGGATACCCAGCTCTCTTCTAGTGTTGAGGCCATTGAGGGGCATGTGAGGAACATATTAGAGGTATTGGCCCGCATGGAAGCTCGTGATTCCGAAAACACACCTTCCCAACTTGAACTCGATGATTCGGTGAGTGAGGTCACCAATAAAAATGATTTTGAGTTTGAAAGGGATGAGGAGTTGGTTGTAGAGGATAGAAAAATGGAGGAAGCGGTGATAGTGCTACATCAATTAGCATTGTCACCCCTTCTCCCACCTAGTGAACCAACTCTAATATTTTCGGAAGTTTTGAGGGAAACGAGAGAGGAGCCAAAGGACTATCCCAAGCTCCCTAACCACTTAATTCCCTTTGAACCATCTCCACCTCCACAAGACTTTCCTCTTGAAAGTCTTGTGCCCCCACCTGTCTTATTTTGGATGCTCATGGTGAAGAGCTTCAAGCCTTCACCATACGGATAACATTAGGGTCGTGCCGACGACCTTAAAAATACGGAGCTTCGTCGTGCCGACGACGTTAAATAAATTCGGCATTTCTTTTAGTTTTTGTTTCTTTTAGTTTTTGTTTCTTAGTTTTTTGTTGTTTTGTTTTGTTCTTTTTATGGCATGTTTTTCTATGATTTTGTAGCAACATGAAGTGCATTGCAATGGAGGAGATGAAGGAATGAGATCAACGAATGAGGGAAGAAAGCTTGGACAGTTGGTAAGAAGAAGAAAAAATTTTAAGCCTGGGATACCCTGCCGTTGCGAGTCGCGATGGGCTTCGTCGCGAGTCGCGACGAACAGGGGAGCAAAATTCACTCCCAGCGCCAACTTTCCGCGAGTCGCGATGACATCGCGAGGCACCGTCGCGAGTCGCGATGTACTTCGTCGCGAGTCACGACGTGCTCAGAAATTTGTGAGCTTTCGGACTCAACTTTCCGCGAGTCGCGATGACTTCGCGAGGCTCGTCGCGAGTCGCGATACACTTCGTCGCGAGTCGCAACGAGCTCAGAAAATTTTGAGCTTCCGGACTCAACTTTCCGCGAGTCGCGATGACTTCGCGAGGCTCATCGCGAGTCGCGACACCCTTCGTCGCGAGTCGCGACGAGCTCAGAAAATTTTGAGCTCTCGGACTCACCTTTCCGCGAGTCGCGATGACTTCGCGAGGCTCGTCGCGAGTCGCGACGAACCTCGTCGCGAGTCGCGACGTGCTCAGTAACTGTTGAAAATTTTTTGAGCCCGGATTTCAAATTTCCAAGCTTCCAAGTTTCCAAATGATTTTAAACATTGCATGATCCTACCTTCTTCTCCACCCAACACTCCCAAGAACCACCACATACCCACTCATTCCTCCACCATCCTACACATGTTGACATATGAACATCCTTGCATCTTTATAGTACATTTGTTGATTGTAGTATGCCGACTACATCATTGTGATTGTAAGTGCATATCCTATAATGATGCTTGTATACATGTCAATATATGTTGGATATTTTTCATGATTATTCTTATAGTGTTGGTTGAGTGTGATTTGGTTGTTCTTTGAAAATACTATGGTTATTAACTCTTGATGCTAAACCTAGTATTACATATCCTTATGTACTTGTGAGTTTAATGTGTTCTTCGTGGTGTTAGTCTTGATCAAACGGCGCCATGGAGACAATGCTTTTCTCGAGGGGTGAGTTCTTCTACGGCATCTTTGCTCCCCCTTCCGGTTCCGAAACCAATTTCAGGACCATACAAGTACTTGGATATCGCCATATCACCGGCGAATTTGCGGAGAAATGGGTGTCACTCTAACTCCCTTACCTTGATTGTTATTGTTCTTGCCTTATATGTTTACATTGAGGGCAATGTAATGTTTTAAGTGTGGGGAGGGGTTAGAGGACTCATATGCATGCTAGATTGTTTTGGAATGCTTTTTGCTACTTTTCATTGGAAAAACATGAGAAAAAAGAAAAAAATAGAAAAACAAAAAGAAAAAGAAAATAGAAAAAGAAAAAGAAAACCCGCTAAGTTGAAAACCCGAGAGGGCAACTTAGGCAACATTGGGGGCCCGGATATGTCAAAAACCCTTAAAGGGCGGCCTAGGCAAAAATGAGAGGCTAAAATGTGCGGAAAAAGGTGAGATGTGAGCTAAAGAAACATGATGTGTGGCTAGGATGAAAACTCGAAAGAGCTCCTAGGCAAAATGAGAGAAATTGAAAAATGCTATGATTTCACTCACTTGCCGGCGTTGGAGTCATAATGTTGCGGTTGTCACATGGATGGATCGAGTAGCTCAATATCTATAGACCTCTTGGGATTGGGTAGCTTAGTGGGTTAGGAAACGAAGTGTGGTTATGAAATTCCTTATCTCTTTCTACTTCGTTTTTGGTTGATATATTGGCATTCGGTGAAGCATGTGTTTAAAACTTCCTCTATGGTTTTAGCTTCATTTTGTGTCATTGGATTCTGGGAATATCAATTCTGGGCTGTGAAATATTTTTATGGGTAGTGAATTGATAAGTGGTAGGTTTGGTTAGATTTAGGATTGGGGATGTGTGTGTGAAAAAAATTCTCATGTGAGCTTTTATTTTGGGATTTTTGATATTGAGAGTTTTTGTGAGGCTTTGATTGGGGGATTAGTTTAGGTTTTGGATATATCATTTACTCCGTGTGCTTGGTTCTTTTCTTACTCGAGGGCGAGTAAGGTTTAAGTGTGGGGAGGTTTGATATGTCCATTTTGTGTGGTTATTTTAGGGGTTTTAGGATGTGGATATGCCATTTCTTCCGTATGCTTGAATCTTTTCTTACTCGAGGGCGAGTAAGGTTTAAGTGTGGGGAGGTTTGATGTGTCCATTTTAGATGCATTATTTAGTAGTATTTAGGATCACTTTTGTGCTCTTTTATTATCGAGAGCTTGTGTTTTACCTTGAAATTCACTTAGGAGAGGCAAAAGCAACTTTGTACTCTTTTACCTCTTCTAAGTGGATTTTGTGTGACAAGGGAAGAACACGGAGGCAACGAAGACCGGAAGACATTGAAGACTATACTTTCGAAGACTTTTGGATACTCACTTCGAAGACATGAAGACCGGAGGCCGTTGAAGACCATTTTTGGAGCCATTGAAGACTTGAAGATTGAGAGGGATGGCTATGAAGAAGACAAAGAAACAATGCAAAGTGCTGCCCCCCGTCGCGACACCATCGCGAGTCGCGACCAACGGGCGGCCAGAAATCTATTTTATTTTCTTTGCACTATAAATACCCTCTCTTTCCTCCTCTTCTCCAGGCTTTTCCAGCCCGTTTTCTCTCTGGTTTTTGGGCGGAAACCTAGGTTTTTTCTCTTCTTTCTTTTCTTAGCTTTTTCTTAGTTTAATTATGTCTTTTGTTGTTCTAGAGTAGTTCTTGTACTTGGGAGCTATGGATTGAAGCTTCCATTTCTATGTATTGAGAACCATTTCTATCTATCTATCTGGTGTTTTTGCTATTGTGCATTTATTGTGCTTTGAATGTTAATTGTTGATTCCATTGATGTTGTTGGGAGCTTGAGGATATGAATGCTTGTATGAATTGCTAGCTAGGGTTTGGGGGATTTGGGTTAATTTCCCCCCTGTTCTTGTTAGGAATGTATGAGTGTGAATTAGAGCTTTTGATTGTGTTAGTGTGTTGACAATGTGCTAGATGAATGTGATTGATGTTGAACTCTTCGTCATGTTCGTTTGTGTAGCAAACGAGAAGAGTTATATGCTCGTGGTCTATGAGTGGTCGCTCTTGACTAATCTCGTGTAATTGCATGAATTGGTTAAATGCTTAGTCACGGTGTAGTGGTCATAGGCATTGCCAAGCTTGTTGGTCCTTCGTGCTAAATGCCACCAATGACACCTTGAGTCGTGGTCGCGACTCGGGAGTCATTGGTGAGGTTTGACGAGAGATGTGGAACTCACTCTCGCAAACTACGAACTAAGAAGGATAGGAGCTTAGTCTCCACGACAAGTTGTTGAAGTATTGAATAGATGATTTAAATTCATTCTTGAAGCATTTGTTATTTGGCGTTTATGTATTCTTGACGGTGTGTTTCACTGCATGTGTGCCATGAGTTGTTTGAGCATAGGTAGTGCTTGTGTGGTTGAATTGTTTAGGTGTAGGAACGTGACGAATTCCGTAGCGCCTTTGCATGAAGATCTATGAGCATGAACTTAGAACTCCTTGTGATGTGTGTGTTGTGGTACTTGCTAGATGGGTGTGTGAGTGTTGGGTCCTGAATGCTATATGATGGAATGTGTGAATGATTCGATGAACTACATTAGATGTGGAAGTGGATATCCGTTGCCCCCAGGGCATTTTATCTTTGTAGTTTAAAACCCCTTTTCTTTAGTTTCGTTTGATGATTAGCATAGTCACTTGACCTTGCTAGTTATCTTGTCTTTTTACTTTCGTAACTTAGGAACAACCAACCAACCACCCCCCCCCCCCATTTTTACTTGCTTTTAAGTGTGTGTAAATATAGTTACTCCTAGCCTAGTATCAACCATTTGTGCTTGATTGCTTAGGAAGATCCCTCTTCTCATTGGACGACCCCGATTTGCCGCTATCTACCTAGTTGTAGAAAGTAAGCAAAAAGGGCTTATAAATTATCTTTTGCACGGTGGGCGCGACGCCCGCCCGCCCGTCAGTGTTGCGCACGTGCTTGATTTGATTCGTTGTGACTTGTGGGGACCTTCCCCTTTTTATTGTCGAATAGTTTTTCGTACTATGCCTTATTTTTGGATGATTTTTCTCGTTTCACTTGGCTTTATCCACTTTTTTGCAAGTCGGATTTTATTGATGCATACTTACAGTTTGAGGCATTTGTAGAAAATCATTTTTCATCCAAAATTAAGGGTTTTCAGAGTGATGGTGGTATGGAATTTCTTAACACTCGTTTAAGGACCCATTTTTCCACTAAGGGCATCCACCATCAAATATCATGTCCTTACACTCCGGAGCAAAATGGACGTGTGGAGCGCAAAAACAGACATGTCAGCGAAATAGGCCTCACGATGCTATTCAATTTGCATTTGCCTATTTCTTATTGGGATGGTGCTTTAGCCATGGCTGCCTACACGATCAACCGATTATCTACTCTTGTACTTTATGTTTCTTCTCCTTATGGGCTTTTCTACAGACGCGACCCAGTTTAATCAAATTTACATCCATTCGGGTTGCTGGTTTTTTCTATTTGTTCAACCATATTCAGACCACTAGTTATCTCCCCGCATGTGTCTTCATTGGCTATAGCTCACAGTTGATGTGTCCATTTTAGGCGCATTATTTAGTAGTATTTAGGATCACTTTTGTGCTCTTTTATTATCGAGAGCTTGTGTTTTACCTTGAAATTCACTTAGGAGAGGTAAAAGCAACTTTGTACTCTTTTACCTCTTTTAAGTGGATTTTGTGTGATAAGGGAAGAACACGGAACCAACGAAGACCGTAAGACATTGAAGACTATACTTTCGAAGACTTTTGGATACTCACTTCGAAGACATGAAGACTGGAGGCCGTTGAAGACCATTTTGGAGCTGTTGAAGACTTGAAGAGTGAGAGGGATGGCTATGAAGAAGACAAAGAAACAATGCAAAACTGTGGCTGCCGTCGCGACCCCGTCGCGACACCATCGCGAGCCGGGGCACCGTCGCGAGTCGCGACGAACACCGTCGCGAGTCGCGACCATCGGGCGGCCAGAAATCAACTTTATTTTCTTTGCACTATAAATACCATCTCTTTTCCCTCTTCTTCTCCAAGCTTTCCAGCGCGCCTTTCTCTGGTTTTTGGGCGCCAAACCTAGGTTTTTCTTCTTCTTTCTTTTCTTAGCTTTCTCTTAGTTTGATTATGTCTTTTCTTGTTGTTCTAGAGTAGTTCTTGTTCTTGGGAGCAAAGGATTGAAGCTTCCACTATCTATGTAGCAAGAACTCATTTATATCTATCTATTTGGTATTTTTGCTATTGTGCAATTATTGTGCTTTGAATGTTAATTGTTGATTACATTGATGTTGTTGAGAGCTTGATGATATGAAATGCTTGGATTAATTGCTAGCTAGGGTTTGGGGGATTTGGGTTAATTTCCCCCCTGTTCTTGTTAGCAATGTGAGAGTATGAATTAGAGCTTTCGATTGTGTTAGTGTGTTGACAATGTGCTAGGCGAATGTGATTGATGTCGAACTCTTCGTCATGTTCGTTTGTGTAGCAAACGAGAGAGTCATATGCTCGCGGGTGAATGTGCGTTGCACGTTCATCCAATCTCGTGTAATTGCATGAATTGGTTCAATGCCTAGTCACGGTGTAGTGGTCATAGGCATTGCCAAGCTTGTTGGTCCTTCGTGCTAAATGCCACCAATGACACCTTGAGTCGTGGTCGCGACTCGGGAGCCATTGGTGAGGTTTGACGAGAGATGTCGAACTCACTCTCGCAAACTACGAACTAAGAAGGATAGGAGTTCAGTCTCCACGACAAGTAGTTGAAGTATTGAATAGGTGATTTAAACTCATTCTTGAAGCATTTGTTATTTGGCGTTTATGTACTCTTGACGGTGTGTTTCACTGCATGTGTGCCATGAGTGATTTGAGCATAGGGAGTGCTTGTGTGGTTGAATTGCTTAGGTGTAGGAACGTGACGACTTCCGTAGCACCTTTGCATGAAGATCTACGAGCATGAACTTAGAATTCCTTGTGGTGTGTGTGTTGTGGTACTTGCTAGATGGGGTGTGTGAGCGCTGGGTCATGAATGCTATATGATGGAATGTGTGAATGATTCGATGAACTACATTAGATGTGGAAGTGGATATCCGTTGCCCCCAAGGCATTTTATCTTTGTAGTTTAAAACCCTTTTCTTAGTTTTGTTTGATGATTAGCATAGTCACTTGACGTTGCTAGTTATCTCGTCTTTTTATCTTTGTTAACTTAGGAACCAACCAACCAACCAACCCCCCCCCCTTTACTCGCTTTTATGTGTGTATATATATTTACTCCTAGCCTAGTATATCAACCATTTGTGTGCTTAGACGCTTAGGAAGATCCCTCTTCTCATTGGACGACCCCGATTTGCCACTATCTACCTAGTTGTAGAAAGTAAGCACTGAGGGCTTATAAATTATCTTTTGGCGAGCGGGCGCGACGACCGCCCGCGCCTGTCAAAATGGCGCCGTTGCCGGGGAAGAGGCGTTTATTCTTAAGTATTTAGGTGTATTTGGTTGTGTATTAGCTAGTTGTTTTTATTTTCCACTACTTGGTGGTTGTTTTTGTTCGGAGTAGGTATTGCTCGAGTTCTTGGTAATTTATTTTATCGAGAATCCTTGCACTATGATTCCGAACTTTTGAAAAATTTAAAATTTAAAAAAAAAAATTTCTTAATGGAGCGTCTCACCTTGAGGGAACTCATGATGAGAAGAGAGGCTCAACAAGCAAGGTTTTGTAGGATGTGTCATTCCGATCATCCTACCGAATCTTGCCCATTGTTGTGGGAACAGCACGATGACCGAGAAAGAACCCTTGGTTTCCAAAACCATGGGTACTATGAAGAGTGCTATCCAGAGGTAGGAGATATTGGTTTTCAAGGGCAAGAAGCTCAGGAATGCTATCCATACCACAACTCTTACAATCCGGAATGGAGTGGTAGTCCGGATTTGTGGTATGAGAATGAGCCGGAAAACCAATATTACGAGCAACCTAGTTGGCCATCACCACCCTATACCATACCCCAAAACCAAGCCCAACAAGGAAGTTCAAGTTTGACACGTGAGGATGTCTTAAATACCATAGCAAACTTGAACTCCTTTACTAGTGAGGAGCCGGATACCCAGCTCTCCTCTAGTGTTGGGGCCATTGAGGGGCATGTGAGGAACATATTAGAGGTATTGGCCCGCATGGAAGCTCGTGATTCCGAAAACACACCATCCCAACTTGAACTCGATGATGCGGTGAGTGAAGTCACCAATAAAAATGATTTTGAGTTTGAAAGGGATGAGGAGTCGGTTGTAGAGGATAGAAAAATGGAGGAAAAGGTGATAGTGCTACATTATCCATTAGCATTGTCACCCCTTCTCCCACCTAGTGAACCAACTCTAATATTTTCGGAAGTTTTGAGGGAAACGAGAGAGGAGCCAAAAGACTATCCTAAGCTCCCTAACCACTTAATTCCCTTTGAACCATCTCCACCTCCACAAGACTTTCCTCTTGGAAGTTTTGTGCCCCCACCTCTCTTGTTTTGGATGCTCATGGTGAAGAGCTTCAAGCCTTCACCATACGGATAACGTTAGGGTCGTGCCGACGACCTTAAAAATACGGAGCTTCGTCGTGCCGACGACGTTAAATAAATTCGGCATTTCTTTTAGTTTTTGTTTCTTAGTTTGTGTTTCTTAGTTTGTTTTTGTTGTTGTTTTGTTTTGTTCTTTTTATGGCATGTTTTTCTATGATGTTGTAGCAATATGAAGTGCATTGCAATGAAGGAGATGAAGGAACGAGATCAATGAACGAGGGAAGCAAGCTTGGACAGTTGGTAAGAAAACGAAAAAAATTTTAAGCCTGGGATACCCTGCCGTCGCGAGTCGCGATGGGCTTCCTCGCGAGTCGCGACGAACAGGGGAGCAAAATCCACTCCCAGCGCCAACTTTCCGCGAGTCGCCCTGACGTCGCGAGGCTCGTCGCGAGTCGCGACACCCTTCGTCGCGAGTCGCGACGAGCTCAGAAAATTTGTAGCTCCCGGACTCCAATTTCCGCGAGTCGCCCTGACGTCGCGAGGCTCGTCGCGAGTCGCGACACCCTTCGTCGCGAGTCGCGACGAGCTCAGAAAATTTGTAGCTCCCGGACTCCACTTTCCGCGAGTCGCCCTGACGTCGCGAGGCCCGTCGCGAGTCGCGACCAACCACGTCGCGAGTCGCGACGAGCTCAGAACATTTTGAGCTCCCGGACTCCACTTTCCGCGAGTCGCCCTGACGTCGCGAGGCACGTCGCGAGTCGCGACCAACCACGTCGCGAGTCGCGACGAGCTCAGAACATTTTGACCTCCCGGGCTCTACTTTCCGCGCGTCGCGATGACGCCGCGAGACTCGTCGCGAGTCGCGACGAACCTCGTCGCGAGTCGCGACGTGCTCAGTAACTTTTGAAAATTTTTTGAGCCCGGATTTCAAGTTTCCAAGCTTCCAAGTTTCCAAATGATTTTAAACATTGCATAATCCTTCCTTCTTCTCCACCCAACACTCCCAAGAACATCACATACCTCTCATTTCTTCCACCATCCTACATATATTGACATATGAACATTCTTGCATCTTTATAGTACATTTATTGATGGTAGTATGCCGACTACATCATTGTGATCGTAAGTTCTTATTCTATAATGATGCTTGTATACATGTCAATATATGTTAGATATTTTTCATGCATAATCTTATAGTGGTGATTGAGGGTTGATTGGTTGTTCTTTGAAAATACTATGGTTGTTAACTCTTGATGCTAAACCTGGTATTACATATCCTTATGTACTTGTGAGTTTAATATGTTCTTCGTGGTGTAGTCTTGATCAAACGGCGCCATGGAGAAAATGTTTTTCTCGAGGGGTGAGTTCTTCTACGGCATTTTTGCTCACCCTTCCGGTTCCGAAACCCATCTCGGGACCATCCAAGTACTTGGATATCGCCATATCACCGGCGAATTGCGGAGACACGGGTGTCACTCTAACTCCCTTACCTTGATTTTTATTCTTCTTGCCTTACGTGTTTACATTGAGGGCAATGTAATGTTTTAAGTGTGGGGAGGGGTTAGAGGATTCAATGCATGCTAGATTGTTTTGGAATGCTTTTTGCTACTTTTCATTGGAAAAACATGAGAAAAAGAAAAAAAATGAAATTAAAAAAAAAAAAAAAAAAAACCCGCTAAGTTGAAAACCCGAGAGGGCAACTTAGGCAACATTGGGGGCCCGGATAGGTCGAAAACCCTTAAAGGGCGGCCTAGGCAAAAATGAGAGGCTAAAATGTGCGGAAAAAGGTGAGATGTGAGCTAAAGAAACAAGATGTGTGGCTAGGATGAAAACTCGAAAGAGCTCCTAGGCAAAATGAGAGAAATTGAGGGAAATTGAAAAATGCTATGATTTTACTCAATTGCCGGCGTTGGAGTCATAAGGTTGCGGTTGTCACACGGATGAATCGGGTAGCTCAATATCTTTAGACCTCTTGGGATCGGGTAGCTTAGTGGGTTAGGAAACGGAGTATGGTTATGAAATTCTTGATCTCTTTCTACTTCGTTTTTGGTTGATATATTGGCATTAGGTGAAGCATGTATTTAAAACTTTCTCTATGGTTTTAGCTTCATTTTGTGTCATTGGATTCTGGGAATATCAATTCTGGGCTGTGAAATATTTTTATGGGTAGTGAATTGATAAGTGGTAGGTTTGGTTAGATTTAGGATTGGGGATGTGTGTGTGCAAAATTCTCATGTGAGTTTTTATTTTGGGATTTTTGAGATTGAGAGTTTTTGTGAGGCTTTGATTGGGGGATTAGTTTAGGTTTTGGGATATATCATTTACTCCGCATGCTTGAATCTTTTCTTACTCGAGGGCGAGTAAGGTTTAAGTGTGGGGAGGTTTGATATGTCCATTTTGTGTGGTTATTTTGGGGGTTTTAGGATGTGGATATGCCATTTCCTCCGTATGCTTAAATCTTTTCTTACTCGAGGGCGAGTAAGGTTTAAGTGTGGGGAGGTTTGATGTGTCCATTTTAGGCGCATTATTTAGTAGTATTTAGGATCACTTTTGTGCTCTTTTATTATCGAGAGCTTGTGTTTTACCTTGAAATTCACTTAGGAGAGGTAAAAGCAACTTTGTACTCTTTTACCTCTTTTAAGTGGATTTTGTGTGATAAGGGAAGAACACGGAACCAACGAAGACCGTAAGACATTGAAGACTATACTTTCGAAGACTTTTGGATACTCACTTCGAAGACATGAAGACTGGAGGCCGTTGAAGACCATTTTGGAGCTGTTGAAGACTTGAAGAGTGAGAGGGATGGCTATGAAGAAGACAAAGAAACAATGCAAAACTGTGGCTGCCGTCGCGACCCCGTCGCGACACCATCGCGAGCCGGGGCACCGTCGCGAGTCGCGACGAACACCGTCGCGAGTCGCGACCATCGGGCGGCCAGAAATCAACTTTATTTTCTTTGCACTATAAATACCATCTCTTTTCCCTCTTCTTCTCCAAGCTTTCCAGCGCGCCTTTCTCTGGTTTTTGGGCGCCAAACCTAGGTTTTTCTTCTTCTTTCTTTTCTTAGCTTTCTCTTAGTTTGATTATGTCTTTTCTTGTTGTTCTAGAGTAGTTCTTGTTCTTGGGAGCAAAGGATTGAAGCTTCCACTATCTATGTAGCAAGAACTCATTTATATCTATCTATTTGGTATTTTTGCTATTGTGCAATTATTGTGCTTTGAATGTTAATTGTTGATTACATTGATGTTGTTGAGAGCTTGATGATATGAAATGCTTGGATTAATTGCTAGCTAGGGTTTGGGGGATTTGGGTTAATTTCCCCCCTGTTCTTGTTAGCAATGTGAGAGTATGAATTAGAGCTTTCGATTGTGTTAGTGTGTTGACAATGTGCTAGGCGAATGTGATTGATGTCGAACTCTTCGTCATGTTCGTTTGTGTAGCAAACGAGAGAGTCATATGCTCGCGGGTGAATGTGCGTTGCACGTTCATCCAATCTCGTGTAATTGCATGAATTGGTTCAATGCCTAGTCACGGTGTAGTGGTCATAGGCATTGCCAAGCTTGTTGGTCCTTCGTGCTAAATGCCACCAATGACACCTTGAGTCGTGGTCGCGACTCGGGAGCCATTGGTGAGGTTTGACGAGAGATGTCGAACTCACTCTCGCAAACTACGAACTAAGAAGGATAGGAGTTCAGTCTCCACGACAAGTAGTTGAAGTATTGAATAGGTGATTTAAACTCATTCCTGAAGCATTTGTTATTTGGCGTTTATGTACTCTTGACGGTGTGTTTCACTGCATGTGTGCCATGAGTGATTTGAGCATAGGGAGTGCTTGTGTGGTTGAATTGCTTAGGTGTAGGAACGTGACGACTTCCGTAGCACCTTTGCATGAAGATCTACGAGCATGAACTTAGAATTCCTTGTGGTGTGTGTGTTGTGGTACTTGCTAGATGGGGTGTGTGAGCGCTGGGTCATGAATGCTATATGATGGAATGTGTGAATGATTCGATGAACTACATTAGATCTGGAAGTGGATATCCGTTGCCCCCAAGGCATTTTATCTTTGTAGTTTAAAACCCTTTTCTTAGTTTTGTTTGATGATTAGCATAGTCACTTGACGTTGCTAGTTATCTCGTCTTTTTATCTTTGTTAACTTAGGAACCAACCAACCAACCAACCCCCCCCCTTTACTCGCTTTTATGTGTGTATATATATTTACTCCTAGCCTAGTATATCAACCATTTGTGTGCTTAGACGCTTAGGAAGATCCCTCTTCTCATTGGACGACCCCGATTTGCCACTATCTACCTAGTTGTAGAAAGTAAGCACTGAGGGCTTATAAATTATCTTTTGGCGAGCGGGCGCGACGACCGCCCGCGCCTGTCAAAATGGCGCCGTTGCCGGGGAAGAGGCGTTTATTCTTAAGTATTTAGGTGTATTTGGTTGTGTATTAGCTAGTTGTTTTTATTTTCCACTACTTGGTGGTTGTTTTTGTTCGGAGTAGGTATTGCTCGAGTTCTTGGTAATTTATTTTATCGAGAATCCTTGCACTATGATTCCGAACTTTTGAAAAATTTAAAATTTAAAAAAAAAAATTTCTTAATGGAGCGTCTCACCTTGAGGGAACTCATGATGAGAAGAGAGGCTCAACAAGCAAGGTTTTGTAGGATGTGTCATTCCGATCATCCTACCGAATCTTGCCCATTGTTGTGGGAACAGCACGATGACCGAGAAAGAACCCTTGGTTTCCAAAACCATGGGTACTATGAAGAGTGCTATCCAGAGGTAGGAGATATTGGTTTTCAAGGGCAAGAAGCTCAGGAATGCTATCCATACCACAACTCTTACAATCCGGAATGGAGTGGTAGTCCGGATTTGTGGTATGAGAATGAGCCGGAAAACCAATATTACGAGCAACCTAGTTGGCCATCACCACCCTATACCATACCCCAAAACCAAGCCCAACAAGGAAGTTCAAGTTTGACACGTGAGGATGTCTTAAATACCATAGCAAACTTGAACTCCTTTACTAGTGAGGAGCCGGATACCCAGCTCTCCTCTAGTGTTGGGGCCATTGAGGGGCATGTGAGGAACATATTAGAGGTATTGGCCCGCATGGAAGCTCGTGATTCCGAAAACACACCATCCCAACTTGAACTCGATGATGCGGTGAGTGAAGTCACCAATAAAAATGATTTTGAGTTTGAAAGGGATGAGGAGTCGGTTGTAGAGGATAGAAAAATGGAGGAAAAGGTGATAGTGCTACATTATCCATTAGCATTGTCACCCCTTCTCCCACCTAGTGAACCAACTCTAATATTTTCGGAAGTTTTGAGGGAAACGAGAGAGGAGCCAAAAGACTATCCTAAGCTCCCTAACCACTTAATTCCCTTTGAACCATCTCCACCTCCACAAGACTTTCCTCTTGGAAGTTTTGTACCCCCACCTCTCTTGTTTTGGATGCTCATGGTGAAGAGCTTCAAGCCTTCACCATACGGATAACGTTAGGGTCGTGCCGACGACCTTAAAAATACGGAGCTTCGTCGTGCCGACGACGTTAAATAAATTCGGCATTTCTTTTAGTTTTTGTTTCTTAGTTTGTGTTTCTTAGTTTGTTTTTGTTGTTGTTTTGTTTTGTTCTTTTTATGGCATGTTTTTCTATGATGTTGTAGCAATATGAAGTGCATTGCAATGAAGGAGATGAAGGAACGAGATCAATGAACGAGGGAAGCAAGCTTGGACAGTTGGTAAGAAAACGAAAAAAATTTTAAGCCTGGGATACCCTGCCGTCGCGAGTCGCGATGGGCTTCCTCGCGAGTCGCGACGAACAGGGGAGCAAAATCCACTCCCAGCGCCAACTTTCCGCGAGTCGCCCTGACGTCGCGAGGCTCGTCGCGAGTCGCGACACCCTTCGTCGCGAGTCGCGACGAGCTCAGAAAATTTGTAGCTCCCGGACTCCAATTTCCGCGAGTCGCCCTGACGTCGCGAGGCTCGTCGCGAGTCGCGACACCCTTCGTCGCGAGTCGCGACGAGCTCAGAAAATTTGTAGCTCCCGGACTCCACTTTCCGCGAGTCGCCCTGACGTCGCGAGGCCCGTCGCGAGTCGCGACCAACCACGTCGCGAGTCGCGACGAGCTCAGAACATTTTGAGCTCCCGGACTCCACTTTCCGCGAGTCGCCCTGACGTCGCGAGGCACGTCGCGAGTCGCGACCAACCACGTCGCGAGTCGCGACGAGCTCAGAACATTTTGACCTCCCGGGCTCTACTTTCCGCGCGTCGCGATGACGCCGCGAGACTCGTCGCGAGTCGCGACGAACCTCGTCGCGAGTCGCGACGTGCTCAGTAACTTTTGAAAATTTTTTGAGCCCGGATTTCAAGTTTCCAAGCTTCCAAGTTTCCAAATGATTTTAAACATTGCATAATCCTTCCTTCTTCTCCACCCAACACTCCCAAGAACATCACATACCTCTCATTTCTTCCACCATCCTACATATATTGACATATGAACATTCTTGCATCTTTATAGTACATTTATTGATGGTAGTATGCCGACTACATCATTGTGATCGTAAGTTCTTATTCTATAATGATGCTTGTATACATGTCAATATATGTTAGATATTTTTCATGCATAATCTTATAGTGGTGATTGAGGGTTGATTGGTTGTTCTTTGAAAATACTATGGTTGTTAACTCTTGATGCTAAACCTGGTATTACATATCCTTATGTACTTGTGAGTTTAATATGTTCTTCGTGGTGTAGTCTTGATCAAACGGCGCCATGGAGAAAATGTTTTTCTCGAGGGGTGAGTTCTTCTACGGCATTTTTGCTCACCCTTCCGGTTCCGAAACCCATCTCGGGACCATCCAAGTACTTGGATATCGCCATATCACCGGCGAATTGCGGAGACACGGGTGTCACTCTAACTCCCTTACCTTGATTTTTATTCTTCTTGCCTTACGTGTTTACATTGAGGGCAATGTAATGTTTTAAGTGTGGGGAGGGGTTAGAGGATTCAATGCATGCTAGATTGTTTTGGAATGCTTTTTGCTACTTTTCATTGGAAAAACATGAGAAAAAGAAAAAAAATGAAATTAAAAAAAAAAAAAAAAAAAAACCCGCTAAGTTGAAAACCCGAGAGGGCAACTTAGGCAACATTGGGGGCCCGGATAGGTCGAAAACCCTTAAAGGGCGGCCTAGGCAAAAATGAGAGGCTAAAATGTGCGGAAAAAGGTGAGATGTGAGCTAAAGAAACAAGATGTGTGGCTAGGATGAAAACTCGAAAGAGCTCCTAGGCAAAATGAGAGAAATTGAGGGAAATTGAAAAATGCTATGATTTTACTCAATTGCCGGCGTTGGAGTCATAAGGTTGCGGTTGTCACACGGATGAATCGGGTAGCTCAATATCTTTAGACCTCTTGGGATCGGGTAGCTTAGTGGGTTAGGAAACGGAGTATGGTTATGAAATTCTTGATCTCTTTCTACTTCGTTTTTGGTTGATATATTGGCATTAGGTGAAGCATGTATTTAAAACTTTCTCTATGGTTTTAGCTTCATTTTGTGTCATTGGATTCTGGGAATATCAATTCTGGGCTGTGAAATATTTTTATGGGTAGTGAATTGATAAGTGGTAGGTTTGGTTAGATTTAGGATTGGGGATGTGTGTGTGCAAAATTCTCATGTGAGTTTTTATTTTGGGATTTTTGAGATTGAGAGTTTTTGTGAGGCTTTGATTGGGGGATTAGTTTAGGTTTTGGGATATATCATTTACTCCGCATGCTTGAATCTTTTCTTACTCGAGGGCGAGTAAGGTTTAAGTGTGGGGAGGTTTGATATGTCCATTTTGTGTGGTTATTTTGGGGGTTTTAGGATGTGGATATGCCATTTCCTCCGTATGCTTAAATCTTTTCTTACTCGAGGGCGAGTAAGGTTTAAGTGTGGGGAGGTTTGATGTGTCCATTTTAGGCGCATTATTTAGTAGTATTTAGGATCACTTTTGTGCTCTTTTATTATCGAGAGCTTGTGTTTTACCTTGAAATTCACTTAGGAGAGGTAAAAGCAACTTTGTACTCTTTTACCTCTTTTAAGTGGATTTTGTGTGATAAGGGAAGAACACGGAACCAACGAAGACCGTAAGACATTGAAGACTATACTTTCGAAGACTTTTGGATACTCACTTCGAAGACATGAAGACTGGAGGCCGTTGAAGACCATTTTGGAGCTGTTGAAGACTTGAAGAGTGAGAGGGATGGCTATGAAGAAGACAAAGAAACAATGCAAAACTGTGGCTGCCGTCGCGACCCCGTCGCGACACCGTCGCGACACCATCGCGAGCCGGGGCACCGTCGCGAGTCGCGACGAACACCGTCGCGAGTCGCGACCATCGGGCGGCCAGAAATCAACTTTATTTTCTTTGCACTATAAATACCATCTCTTTTCCCTCTTCTTCTCCAAGCTTTCCAGCGCGCCTTTCTCTGGTTTTTGGGCGCCAAACCTTGGTTTTTGGGCGCCAAACCTAGGTTTTTCTTCTTCTTTCTTTTCTTAGCTTTCTCTTAGTTTGATTATGTCTTTTCTTGTTGTTCTAGAGTAGTTCTTGTTCTTGGGAGCAAAGGATTGAAGCTTCCACTATCTATGTAGCAAGAACTCATTTATATCTATCTATTTGGTATTTTTGCTATTGTGCAATTATTGTGCTTTGAATGTTAATTGTTGATTACATTGATGTTGTTGAGAGCTTGATGATATGAAATGCTTGGATTAATTGCTAGCTAGGGTTTGGGGGATTTGGGTTAATTTCCCCCCTGTTCTTGTTAGCAATGTGAGAGTATGAATTAGAGCTTTCGATTGTGTTAGTGTGTTGACAATGTGCTAGGCGAATGTGATTGATGTCGAACTCTTCGTCATGTTCGTTTGTGTAGCAAACGAGAGAGTCATATGCTCGCGGGTGAATGTGCGTTGCACGTTCATCCAATCTCGTGTAATTGCATGAATTGGTTCAATGCCTAGTCACGGTGTAGTGGTCATAGGCATTGCCAAGCTTGTTGGTCCTTCGTGCTAAATGCCACCAATGACACCTTGAGTCGTGGTCGCGACTCGGGAGCCATTGGTGAGGTTTGACGAGAGATGTCGAACTCACTCTCGCAAACTACGAACTAAGAAGGATAGGAGTTCAGTCTCCACGACAAGTAGTTGAAGTATTGAATAGGTGATTTAAACTCATTCCTGAAGCATTTGTTATTTGGTGTTTATGTACTCTTGACGGTGTGTTTCACTGCATGTGTGCCATGAGTGATTTGAGCATAGGGAGTGCTTGTGTGGTTGAATTGCTTAGGTGTAGGAACGTGACGACTTCCGTAGCACCTTTGCATGAAGATCTACGAGCATGAACTTAGAATTCCTTGTGGTGTGTGTGTTGTGGTACTTGCTAGATGGGGTGTGTGAGCGCTGGGTCATGAATGCTATATGATGGAATGTGTGAATGATTCGATGAACTACATTAGATGTGGAAGTGGATATCCGTTGCCCCCAAGGCATTTTATCTTTGTAGTTTAAAACCCTTTTCTTAGTTTTGTTTGATGATTAGCATAGTCACTTGACGTTGCTAGTTATCTCGTCTTTTTATCTTTGTTAACTTAGGAACCAACCAACCAACCAACCCCCCCCCTTTACTCGCTTTTATGTGTGTATATATATTTACTCCTAGCCTAGTATATCAACCATTTGTGTGCTTAGACGCTTAGGAAGATCCCTCTTCTCATTGGACGACCCCGATTTGCCACTATCTACCTAGTTGTAGAAAGTAAGCACTGAGGGGCTTATAAATTATCTTTTGGCGCGCGGGCGCGACGACCGCCCGCGCCTGTCAACAGTACAAAGGTTTTCGATGCCTTGATTCATCTACAGGAAGAGTCGACAGCACTTGCCATGCACGTTATGATGAGACGCATTTTCCATTTGCCTCTGCTTCAACTTCGGCCTTTCCTGCATCCGCCCTTGATGTCTTGGCATTTATTGACCCTGATGGCGACTCTGCTACTCCAGTGCCCGTTCCAGTCGCACCTCCATCGCTGCCATGCACCATCTGTATGACCAAACCAGATCCGGTCCCTCAGCCCCCCGGTCCCGGCATCCCAGCCAGCCTCAGTCGTCTCCTCCCCGGTCTCCACCATTGGCCACTCCACAGTCAACCTGGCTCGGTCTTCTCCGATGTCGTCAGCTGCCTCCACTCTTCCATCTTTTCCACCTCGGCCTCGTACCTTTCGGATGGTGACTCGATCGGCCACTGGTGCTATCCAACGCTGGAACTATTTGGATATTATTGCTCATGGTCATACTATTGCACTTCTTTCTCAAACGGAGCACACTGATCATCGCTCTGACCTTTAGGATTCAACCTGGGTTTTGGCCATGGATGATGAGATAGCCGTTCTTTATGGTCAGCACACTTGGGACTTGGTGCCTCAGCCTTAAGATGCCAACATTGTTGGCTCCAAATGGGTCTACAGGCTTAAGTATCGACCATATGGCACTATTGAGCGTCACAAAGCCAGATTTGTGGTGCAGGGTTTATCAAAGATTCCAGGTTTTGACTTTTTCAACCATGTGGTCAAAGCCTCCACTGCTCAAACAGTTCTCGCCATTGCCACCATGTGCCCCCGGCCGTTTCATCAGCTAGACATCAAGAACGCTTTCCTTGATGGTGTTCTCGATAGGGGTGGGCAAAAAAACTAAAACTGAACCAAAAAATGAATTATCCAAATTTGAATAACCCGAACCGAATTTAATATACGGTTTTTGAATATCTGAATTATAAACCGAATTCCAAATATGGTTTTTGGTTTGGTTTTGGATATTAAAACTCAAACTGAAATCCGAACCGAATACCGAATTGTAATTAATTAAATAAATAAAATTTTAAAACAGAAAAATTTAATTTATAAATAAATTTAAGTTGGAGGACCAATATTTAAATTAAAAAATTGTCCCTAAACTCTAAAACCTAAGTAAGTTTGTGGAGTGCTTGAAGGTGAATGTGTATGTGGATTGCTTGAAGACTTGAAGAATGTGAAGGATTTGAAGATGAATATTAAAATGAACTATTTTCTTCAATCTTAAATGTAATGCTAAAATTGTTATGGTTGAATTTGTAGTGTATTTTTTGGATTTTTATTTTGAGAACTTGATTTTGATGATATAGAAATTAGATTACATATTATTATTTAATTTAAAGTTAATTTATATGATTTTAGTAATTTTTTAAAAAAATAAAATCAATTCATTTTATTAGGGTTGAATTCGAGTTGCTCGCGATTCGCTCTGGTCGATCAAAACTGATAAAATATAGAGGACTTTATTATGGTGCAGTGATATTATCAATGACATCAATAATGAGGATTACAATATATAGGGCTACAACAAACCAAACTCTAACAGAAATAGGATTCTAAGTCTATAAGGAATTACCATCTATAGCTAATTCTATAAAGAAACTAATTCTATAAGTTAACTACCATTTATAACCTTTCCTACAAGGAAAGAGTTTCTATTTTCTTAACACCCTCCATCAAGTTGGAGCATGATGACAAGAATGCCCAACTTGCAAAGAATATTATGAAATTGCTAACATTAAAAAAAATTAAAAATCTCAGTAGGGGTAGAAGTAGCAGCAACAACAGTAACAGTTGTAGCTGGTAGAGCAGTATTCAAATCTAGTAAGAGCAGTATTTGTGGGAGACCATTCAAGGTAATTCTCTTGACTCTTCAGGATGGTGGGTGCAATAACCAAACCAGGTTCGTCAGAAGAGCCAATGAAGTAGGGGTCAGTCGACAAACGACCAACATGTACATGTATCTTAGGGTCAGATTGCAACTGCAACTGTTTTAGTAAAGTTACAATTACCTCATAGCCATTCACGTTCTGAAGTGCAGTAGCCTCAAAACCAACATCAGTACGGACATGTTCTTCGGGATTACTTTCGGAGGCAGACATAGTGCAAAATCAGGTACGGATTAGCAGTAGGTGCAGTAACCGGCGGCGGATCGAATCGACGGCGGAGCGTGACAGGAATGCGGCGATGTGTGAGCTTCGGGATCAGGACGTGCGGTTTAACGCACGACCGATCGGATCAGGAGAGGTGGCGCACGGATTACCACGGCCAGACGGTAGTGGTGGCGATCGGTGAGCGACGGAATGGAGAAGATGGGGTGCATAAATCGACGTGCGGCTTGACAGCGGCGGCGGTGGCTCGGAAAGGCAGCTGAATATTTTCTTAGGGTTTCAGGATTTTAAACTTTGATACCATGATAAAATATAAATGACTTTATTATGGTGAACTGATATTAATCAATCACACATCTCATCAATGATGAAGATTACAATATATAGGGCTACAACAAACCAAAGTCTAACAAAAATAGGATTCTAAGTCTATAAGGATTACCATCTATAGCAAACTAATTCTATAAGTTAACTACCATTTATAACATTTCCTACGAGGAAAAGATATCTATTTCCTTAACAAAAACTAATAAACAAACGATAAATTTCATTTTGTTTAACGAAGCACAAATATTTTTAGTATAGCCAACAAATATAATTTTCACATTGATATTAAAATATTTATTCAAAATTATATATATTCTTTAGCTATGAGTTTTGATCAATTTGATTGTGAGCGAATTGCAAGCCGCTCGTTTCATCTACGTAAATATGCCCAGAAAAAAGTTCTTTTATAAGAATACCTAATTGACATAAGTGTCAATATAACTCTATATAGTTAGTGAAAATGCCAATATAATCCTATAAGTTTTAAGGATGTGCTGATATAACCCTACAAACATTAGAAATGTACTGATATAACCCTACAAACATTAGGAATGTGCTGATATAACCCAATAAGATTGCATAATGTGCTGATATAACCCTACCTAATTTCAGCGAACTATGGCGGTCCGGCGAACTATGAGGGTAAAATTATCCACCTAATTTCAGTGTTAGCCCAAAAGGGTATTTTGGTCAACTTACATAAAGTCAATGCTGGAAAATTGAGGTCAATGCCGGAAATGAGGTTTGAGGGTTATGTTAGCACTTTCATTAACTAGTTAGGGTTATATTTGCACTAAAAATTATCATAGGATTACATTGACACTTAATCAAGTAGATAGGGTTATATTGACACTTATCTGATTTTATATGCATAAAATTGGTTCAGTGCAAAATGGCTTCTACTGGAGGAGACTCTGGACTTTATATCAATCTACAAATGTTGCTGAAATACACCTGAAAAATCCAGATACTTACCCACCTCGACCAGTTTCTCTGGTTTCATCCATCATGGCAAACCCCATTTCGAAATATTGGGCAGATACTTACCCACCTTGACCAGTTTCCCTGGTTTCATCCATCATGGCAAACTAGAGGTGTCAATTTGGGTTATTGTGTCACACTCGTATCGGGTTGGAAACGTGTCGTGTTGAAACATATTGGGTTGAATCGTGTTGATTTTATTTATCGTGTCGGGTCGGGTTGGATTGGGTACTTATCGTGTCGGGTTGAAAATGTGTCAGTTTTTTTTCTCTGATTGGGTCGTGTCGGGTTGAGTTAATATCGGATCGGGTTACTGTCATGTAATTATACTCAGATTAGATTGGGTCGGGTCAGAATATTATCGGTTTGGATTGGATCGGGTTATTGTTGTGTCATTTTTTGTACTGAAGTTTTGTTCGTTTCTAATTATGACAATTATTTTTTATAATGTTTCACATTGAATTCAGATATATTTTGGGTTGGTTCATTTTAGAGCGGGTTATTATGTCACCCAATTAAATTTGGGTTGATTTAGGTTATATTTCAATAATACTATTGTTACAACTGCACTATAAGCAGGTATTGTTTCGTTGTAACTTGTAACTTGCAAAATGTAAAAACTTGACTTGTAACTCCAAATTAAAATCCGCTCGAAAGTGATGCTACCCTATACACCCCCATAGTATTTTCCAAGTACGTAACAAAATATTTATCAACAATCGAGAATAAAAATATATCCGTAATCATTTTCAATTTCCCTTTCTTACTTCTAAGTAATCAACTTTAATTTACACTAGAACACGTCTTAGCGCTTTCCAATAATTCACCAAAAAATTAATTAATTTAATATTTCTATATTTAAGCAAGAATAACAAAAAAATAATGTATTTTGGGCCACAGTGTAATTTTTCAAGACTGTGTAGAAGTATTCAATGTTGACTTTCAAGGCCCTTATGTTTACCCATACATGTCCAAATCGCAAAGTCGCAATATTACATTATTGAATTGCTTTTTAGTGTCGCCAATTTCGTGATTCGACAATTCCAACTTTCTTGGATGGACCTAAGTACAAAAAGTAAAAACTTTACTCGTAACTCCAAATTGAAATCTGCTCGAACCTGATGATACCTATACACCCCCATTGTATTTTTCAAGTTCGTAACTGAATATTTATCTACAACTGGGCACAAGAACATATCTGTAATCCTTTTCAATTTCTCTTTCTTACTTCTAAGTAATCAACTTTAAGTTACTCTAAAACATGTACTAGCGTTTTCAACATTTCACCAAAAATAATTATTTGTTTTCTATTTCTATATTTATGGAAGAATGACAAAAAATGTGTAATTTGGAGAGAAGGATAATGTCGTAACATGTTTTTGGGTCATAGCGTAACTTTCCATAAATATGTTAGAGATGCTTTTGTGTCTACTATATCTTGGTTGAATAGCAATGTTGAGTATTCATTGAATTCAATTCACTTTTTAAAATACTTTAGTGCAATATTTGATATTTAGTTTTATTCAGTGAGTCAAATATTCTTATGAGTCCGTCTCTTAAAAGACAGTCTTTCCATAATCCATAGAAAGACCAATGTTTAAAGGGCAAATTAGAAGAAATGAAGATAAAGGTTTCGGTTTGTATGAATCGGGTTATAAATTTTATAACTACTACATGCTGTACAGTAAATTTTTAATATTGCAACTAAGACCTTTTACCTTTTATTATTTTAAATAAACTCTGTCTTTCCCATAAACTTATGGAAAGACCGTCTTTCCCAAGAATTTTCCTATTCTTATTAGTCCCACTAATTATAAAATATCCTCATCGAACAGTGACTTGGTCTATAACAAGATTTTGTGATAATTTATTAAATATTATTTTTACAATACTTTTCAAACTGATTTTTGAAATTAATATTTAGTCGACTCTCTATAATTACTAATTCAAAACCATAATTTTAATGAGACATCTCTCTTTATTTGACTATTATTCATTAGATTTATAAATTTAGTCGTGTGCATTTTTAACTTAACATTGTGTATTCACATTTGTTATGAATTGACTTTACGTACTAGTAATCATATGGCTAAAAACCCCCATTTGTTATTAGTTTGACGCACAACCAACTTAACTTGGTTCCATATTAAATGTTAATTGATTTTTTATAACTGTATCTATTTTCACGTAAATAGGTAAATAGTATAGACGGTGGAACCTGCAGTAGAGCCCTAAATGGACCCCACCAAATACAAAAGAATCCAACCCTAGGCTACATAGTAAACCTAAGGAGTAAAGTCTGAAAGAGGTAGGGTTGATTACATGCGGGGTTATATAGTTGATTTATCTGGTTGAATTAGGTTCGTGTTAAATCGGGTTTGGGTTGATCTCGGGTTCGTATTCAGGTCGGGTTCAGGTCCAGATTATCGGGTAATATTTGGGTTTTGGGTTAAATTCGATCGTGTCGGGTTCGGGTACAGGTCAATATTTCTCGGTACAAAATTGGGATTCGTGTTAAGTGTGGTCGTGTCAGGTCGGGTTTGGGTCAATATTTCTCGGATCAGATTGGATTTTGAGTTGATTCGTTCGTATCAATCCAGATCGGGTTCTCGGTTCGGGTCAAAGATTGACAGCTCGATGGCAAACCCCATTTCGAAACATTGAGTGTAACGTTAGCCAATATAATTCATTTTGTGGATGGTTGGGTTAGGGATGCATATGCCTTTTATGAGGGCGTCCAAAATCTACAAAAGCAACTAGGGCATTTTGATTAATTTTCTTATGTAGTGTTAGTTTGGATTGTATTGTTAGTTGGAATTTGTAGTGTAAATTTGTAATCTTTGGATTGTAGTGTGCGTTTAAAATTTGTAGGGTAAGTTTGGCACCCTTTTCAAAAAAAAAGTTTGGAAATCCTTAAAAGTAAAAGCAGTGGGAAAGACCGTCTTTCCATAAGTTTATGGAAATACAAGGTTTAATTAGAATAATAAAAGGCAAAAGGTCTTGCAATATTAAAATTTTATTATACAACGTGTAGTAGTTATAAAGTTTATAACTCTATTCATGCAATCCAAAAATTTTATCTTGATTTCTTGCACTTTAAACCTTGGTCTTTCCATGGCTTATGAAAAGACAGTCTTTCAAGAAACGGACTTATCGTTAAATAACCACCTCCCAACTCGAAATTTATATTAAAAAAATCGAGTTGATCGCGATCTCTTGAGTTGATCAAAACTTATAACCAAACGATATTCCATACTAAATGTTATCGGCCAACTGCGTGCGATTTCCACATACTAAAAGTGCGATCAGAGTCAATCTGTGCTCTTGTCTCTTCCACCCATCCAGCACCGCCGATATGGCGGAGCCACCGCCCTCCAATCCTCCGATTTCATACGCCCAAGCAGTGAACCAAGAACTCCGCGAAGCTCTCAATCTCTCGCCCTCAATCCAGCACGATGCTCACAGCGCTCCCTTCACTCCAAAACAAAGAATTGATCATCTGGGAGAACCTGGCCTCCATTTCACGGAGGAGGAATGCCTAAAATTGGAGGCCCCCCTCAAATGGACGTTGATCGGGAAATTCTCGCGCAGCCAGCCACAACTAGAAAAGCTTTGGAAAGATTTTCACACTGCCGGTTTCAAGGGTCACAACAACATCACCTTGCTAGATAACAGACAGGTTTTGATATCCTTTTCTCTTCTTGATGATTATTATCGCTGTTGGCTCCATAAAATTTGGAACTTCGGTTCGTACTCTATCAGAATAACAAAATGGGTGCCTAATTTTAATCCCAACGCAGATTTACCAATTGTCCCAATATGGATCTCCCTCTATGGTCTGCCACAGTAATTTTTTGATTATAATGTTCTTATGTCCATTGGTAACATCATTGGAACTCCAATTAGGGTAGACAGGGCCTCTATCAATAGGACTAGACCTCATGTGGCAAGGATCTGTGTTGAATTAGATGTAACTAAACCTATGTTGGAAAGAATCTGGCTAAGCTTTAGAGATATAGGCTTATGGCAATACATTGAATATGAAGGTGTGCCTTTTTACTGTTCTCATTGCCTCAAACTAGGACATCTAGATACAGCTTGCGAGTACAACTCCCATACTGGGGAAGAATAGAAAAGTACATTTGCGAATTCACTGTTAATGTGGGCGATTTGTAGTGCGAAAAACATACTATTAACACTGTTCATCGGTTATCTCTTAGGCTTCTTTTACTTCTGTTAACGGTCATATTGGCACACGCTCTGGTGGCCGTTGCCACCGCCGGTGGTTGACCATGGCGTCGCTGACGCATCTCTCGACTTCTGATCCTACTCATACTATGGCTAATCTTCAACCTATCCCCCAAAATCCAAAAAGTTTTGCTCAAGCCCTAAATACTAAATCATCGCCCCTTCTGTTGACACTTCCCGATACCCCTAATCTTCACCCAGTTACGGAATTTAAAGGGAAAGTGGCGTATATCCTTCCACCGGAAGAGGGAGAGCTTTTAGCTATGCATTACCAGAATGCTCTCGTTGGGAAATTTCTTCGCGGGAAACCAAATATGGAGGCTCTTCATAAAGCTTTTAAGTCAATTGGTTTTAAGTCGAAATTTCAATTAGGTTCTATCGATTACCGACATGTGCTCATTCGTTTTCAGGAACAAGAAGATTACCAACGATGCTGGATTAAAGGGCAATGGATGATTAACGGATTCACCATGAAGGTTCAAAAATGGACGCAAGATTTTTCGCCATCAGTGGAATCATCAATAGCTCCGGTCTGGGTAACTTTCCATAAACTTCCAATTATGTTTTATAATAACTCAGCAATCATGGGAATTAGCAGTCAGATAGGTCGTTTTCTTAAGATGGATGCAGCAACAATTGCTTTAACTAGGCCATCGGCTATTAAAGTATGTTTAGAAATTGACTTGTTGGCATCGCTCCCTAATACAATAGTAGTTGGAATTGGAAACAAGGTGGCTGAATATCCAATTGAATATGAAGATCTGCCTACATATTGTTCACATTGTAAGATAACTGGTCATAGCAACAATAGGTGCAATTTCCTGCATCCTGAACTAAGAAAAAAAATGGAGAAAAAGATGGAAGATAAAGAACATAAGGTGGCTAAAGGTCTAGAAGCTGCTACCCAGAATGACTTAATTAACCTAGAAGGCTCTTCTGCCTTAACAGTATCACAAAAAGAAAAGGATTTTCAGAAATAGAAAATTAACTCAGAAGGAAATAATGATCTGAACACTGATTTTGTTACAGTAAATACTAAGAAAAAAGGCTCTTCTTTCTATTCTCTTGATGACATTTCTAAGCCAATAACCAATACCTTTTGGAGAAAAAAAAAGACACACTCTGACCTAGTCCCAATTCAGGAACAAACTGTTAAAATTAACACGGTGTCAATTTCTAATGCTTTCACTTCATTAGAAAACCTCATTGAGGAGCAGGAAGGGGAGATTTTAGAGATTTTTCATGAATCTTTGGAAACTCATGATATTCCAGTAATTATAAATTCTGATGAGCAGACTAACATCAATACAGCTTCAGGGTCAAAAGTTGAGAAAGACAAAATAGGAAATGATCAGGATATATTCACTGAAATGGTAAGAGATCTGAGTCAGAGTCATGTTATTTCTGATCAGATCACTTTGGAAATTCATGATACTTCAGTAATTATAAATTCTGATGAGCAGACTAACATTAATACAGTTTCAGGGTCAAATGTTGAGAAAGATAAAGTAGGAAATGATCAGGATATATCCACTGAAATGGTAAGAGATCTGAGTCAGAGTCATGTTGATTCTGATCATATCACTTTGGAAGAGGATAATTTAAGAAATAAGTATAAGGATTCTGATCTAAGCCCTGTAAGTGGGAAGAATGAAAAAGTTACTAGTAAATCAGGGAACAAAGATAAAAATTCTGCAAGGACTGGTAGGAATCTTAGATCCACACAAAAAGCCACTCCCAAAATTTTTAAATGATTAAACACACAATAATAGGAAATATACTTGTTTGGAATGTTAGGGGAATAGGTACATCAGTGGATAGACTTAAGATCCTAAAAAACAAACATAAATTAGATATTATGTGCTTAATAGAACCTTGGCAGGATAAACTCAAAATATCTGAATTTAAACATACTCTTGGTTACAGTAATGCTTATCCAGCTCAGCATGCAAAAATATGGATATTATGGAATCAGGCTTTCAACATCTCAATTTTAGGTGAAACAGATCAATTTGTAAATGTTAAAATCACTGATTCTGTTTCTTCTTGCTCCTGGAACTGCTTTTTCATTTATGCCAGTGTTCACAGGCAACTTAGGGAGCTTTTATGGAATGATTTAAAAGGAAAACATGATAATCTTTCATTATATATAGGGGACTTTAACACTGTAACATCAGTAAATGAATATAAAGGAAGAAAGTCCACTCCTAAAAAAAGCATGAAGCAGTTTAATGATTTTCTTTGCTTTATGGACTTGCATGAAATCCAAACTGTAGGAAACTCTTTTACTTGGAGTAACAACAGATTTAAAGATAGATGTAAGGATCTAATGTTTCAAAGGCTTGATAGGGGGGTAGTAACTCTAGATTGGATAGATCAGTTTCCTAATAGCTCTATTCAAGTTTTAAATAGGATGTCCTCAGATCATGCTCCTCTTATCTTATCAGTTCAAATTTCTGAGGAACAAGCACCTAGGCCTTTTAGGTATCAGGAAATGTGGTCAAATAGAAAGGAATTTCGGAAATTAGTAGTTTCTAACTGGACTTTAGATATTCCTTTTACTGGTATGTGTAGGTTAGTTGCTAAATTAAAGAGGCTTAAGCTGGAAATTAAAAACTGGAATAAATCACAGTTTGGTAATGTGGATCAAAATTTGGCCCAACAGGAACACAGAGTCAATGATTTGGAAATTGCTTTTCAGCAAAACCAGGATCAATCTACCCTAGCAGAACTTAACAAATCCAAACAAATGCTGATGAGGGCTCAGAAAGAGAAAAATATATTCCTAAGGCAAAAAGCTAGGTTAAATTGGTTAAAATATGGTGATGCTAATACTAAATTCTTTCATCATGCTATTAAGGAGAGGAGAGCAAAGGCCAGAATTTGCAAAATCAGGGATAATCATGGAAACTGGATCACTGAGCCTACCTTGATCAAAGAAGAGGCAGTGAGATATTATACAGAATTGTTGAATGAGGATGTGTCCCAAAAACAAGGAACTTTTTTTAAACACTTCCTTAATGAGATTCCAAATGTGATAACTGAGCAGGAAAATTTATCATTGCTGTCTCCATTCACAATTCAGGAACTTCAAAGTTCAGTTTTTGATCTTAACAGAAATAGTTCCCCAGGTCCTGATGGATTACCTAGTTCTTTTTACACTACTTTTTGGGATACTATTAAAAATGATCTTCTAGATGCATCTAATGACTTTTTAAGTAATGGAAATATCCCCAAAGCAATTTCCAGTACTTGGTTATGTTTAATCCCAAAAAAATCAGTTCCAGTAGATTTTTCTGACTTTAGGCCAATAAGTCTCTCAAATTTTTTGGATAAGATCTTTTCTAAGATGCTAATGGACAGAATTAAACCTTTGATGTCACAAATAATATCTCTGGAACAGAGTGCATTCATGCAAGGGAGAGATATTTCTGATAATACCATAATGATGCAGGAAATGACCAGAATATTAACTAGAAAATCTAAAGCCTCAAATATTATTGTTAAATTAGATATGCAGAAGGCTTTTGATAGGGTCTCATCGTCTTTTCTCAACTCAATTCTTCTGAAATTTGGTTTTCATGGCACCTTTGTACACAGAATTATGCAGAATATATCTTCAGCACATTTTTCAGTGTTAATTAATGGAACAGTTTCAGGATTTTTTGCTTCTAATAGAGGTATCAAACAGGGAGATCCTTTATCTCCTTTTTTGTATAACATACTTTCTGAGGCCTTTTCCCGAGGTTTAAAAAAGCTTTTTAGTTTAGGCTATCTAAAATATTTTAGCTTGCCTAATAAATGCCCCCAGATTACTCATCTAATGTATGCGGATGATACGGCTGTTTTTCTTAATGGACATAAAAAAAACTTGGATAGGTTTAAGAGGTTTCTAACAGCATATGAACAAACAACGGGCCAAAAAGTAAACTTTGCAAAATCTAATTTTTTTGTGGCTCCTAATACTTCTGTGGACAGAATACATGCTCTGAGCAGGAATTTAAGTATGACCAGAGGTAGCTTTCCTTTTACTTATCTAGGAATTCCCATTTTTCCAGGTAGGAATAAACAGATTTATTATTATCCTATCTTAGAAAGAATGGAAAAAGCAATCAGTAACTGGAAGAATAGGTGGTTAACTACTTCAGGCAAAATCATCCTTATTAACCACTGTTTTCTTTCAATCCCTACTTATATGTTTTCAGTTTTGAATCCACCTAAGGCAATTTTAAGGAAAATGGAGATTATGGCTTCTGGTTTTTTCTGGGGAGGTAGTGATAACACTGAAAACAGGAAAAGATGGAGGTCATGGCATAGAATGAGCTACCCAGTCCAAGAGAATGGCACTGGATTCAGAGATCTACAGGCCATAGTTAATGCCTTCTCTTGCAAATTGTGGTGGAAGCTGCAAGTTAATAACACCCTTTGGGCACACCATCTATGGACACTGCCTGATTCTTATAAGAACTCTAATGTATGGAATAGAATCTGTAAAATAACTGAATTAGCTAATGGATCCTCAAAGGTTATCTACGGAAAAGGAGAGTGTTCATTTTGGAATGCAAACTGGTCAGGAAAGGGTGCACTGATTTATGAATGGCCCGTAGATGAGGAAGTTCCTTTCCCTGATATATCTCTCAATTGTTTTATATTGAATAAAAACTCTTACATGAATATTTTGGAGCCATTTTTGGCTACCAGTACAATCCTGATCTTGCAGGAAGCAAAAATCACTCACTTACATGAGGATAGGCTGATTTGGACAGCTTCAACTGATGGAGAATTTACTACTGCATCTGCTTACAAGATTTGCAGACAGAAAGGTGTAACTGTAAGACAATTACATAAGGTATGGTCACACTTTATTCCTGCAAAAATGTCTGTTTTAGTTTGGAGAGCACTAAATGGAATCTTACCTTTTGATAATATCATTTGTAAGCTAGGCTTTTCACTGGCTTCAATTTGCCCTATGTGTAGGAACCATTCTGATTCTCTTAATCATTGTTTTAACTCATGTCCTTTTGCTATTGCAATCTGGAATAAGGTGAATTTACTGTTGCATATTAATCAACCAACTTTTGGGAGTTTTAAGAATAGAATTGATTTCTATTTGTCCATCAGAGCTGAATCTTTGATCTGGTCCAACTTGATAATTGCTTATATAATGGTCACATCCTGGTCAATATGGACATATAGGAACAAGAAACTTTTTGAAAATTTATCTCTTTCTGTGGACTCATGTTTTCTGAATATTAAAGATCAGGTTTACCAAATATTTCAGGCTTATCCACAAAAAGGTAAACTTGATAAACATAGATACTTAATACAAAATGGAATCATTCCCCAACCTGATCAGAAAAATAAGAAATTGATCACAGCAGTTAGATGGGTAAAACCTACTGTTGGTTTTAAACTTAACACAGATGCAACATGGAACCCTAACTGTGAGTCAACATGTGCGGTTATAATTAGGGATTGGAGGGGAGATGTGATTAAGTTAAGAGTGAATCATTTCCATGCTGAATCACCTTTACATGCTGAACTTACTGGTATTTACTTTGCTTATCAATTAGGCTTAGAACTTAATCTGAATTCATTCACAATTGAGACAGATTGTCTTACAGCTGTTTAAGGAATTCAGAACCCAAAAGGAAGTCCATGGAAAGTCTTTTCAATTTGTAGCACCCTGAATGAATGGAATGAGGGAGCTATGATTCATTATATCCCTAGGGAGGCTAACTCAGCAGCAGACTTTATGGCTAAACATGCTAAGGAAAATAAACTTTCTGGTGAACTAGAACTGGGAACTTTACCTCCTTTTCTTAGAGGCTTGTTATTGTTGGATAAATCTGGGATATATGGTATCAGAATAGGAACCTAATAGAGAACAGCAAGTGATTTTACTTCTCTTTCAATGGGATACTGCTCTCCTTCCTTTGCTTTCTTGCAGATGAGGTGGACATGAGGATACTCAGCTTAGGATGGCAACATGCGAATGAGAAACTGATCAGTGGAAAAGGAAAACTGATAGGGATGAAGGATATCACCTGCAGCAAAGGATAGAACTGAACAGCAAAGGATACTCTTTTTCCGGACTGAACACAGGGATTGCAAAGTTTACATAGGGACTGATCACAGGGATTGGTCAGAGGTTCGAGCAAAGTACTACAAAGGCTACACAAGGATCTACAGCTAGGTTCCTTTTGGTTCATAACTCCATCATCTGACTTTTGAAGCTGCTACTCGGGATTTGTTCCCCACTCAGGACATAATCTATCATCTTGGCCGGCACATCGTTGACAAATAGGAGTCTCGTTTATACGTTTCTTCGACCTGTTCGCGATGTTCTAGCTGGATGGTTTGTTTTACCTAGGCTCTTTTAGCTATAATTTTAGTTATTTGACTGTTAGGGTGGAAACACCACTTTTGGAAGCAAGAGCTGTTTTGCTTCAGGAGCTTTACTTAGATCTGGGATCAACTACAGGATGATCTTTTTCTTTATAAATTGTGTTGTACTACGACAGTTAGCGCCTATTTTGGCTCATTCTATTGGTTTGGGGAGCCAATATATACCCCCCATCCCAGGATGGTTTTAAACCAAAAAAAAAATCTAGATACAGCTTGCAGGTTTGATAAGAACTCATCCAGATTCACTCCATGGAAACCTCAAAGCAATTCACTTAAAGAAGGTAATAAAACCATTTCCATTGATGAACAGGGCAGACATAAAGGTAAAGGAAATGGTCCTTCTTCAACTGGTACTTCTGGTCCAAAGCCACATTTTGCTTATAAGATTAAAGTGGATAACCATGTTAAGCAGATATCTCAGGATAATAATTCTTCACAAGTGGACTCACAGCAGGGCAAAGGTGCAAGTTCCAAAGAATCGGTCCTTAGACAAGGATCACAGGTTCCCTCTAATACTCATGAGACTGCTAACACACTTTTATATCCTGGAAAACGTATTGTAGTTACTGATATGGCCTTAAGGTAGGAGGATAATAATGAAGCAAATATGTTAAAACAGATAGACCCTATTAGAGTCTTATCTGTACCCTCAAATTTGAGCTCAATTATCAACAATCCAACCACTTGTCACAGTGTCCCTAATCTTACTGCACTAAATCTCTCTCCTGATAAAAATAGAGTTCTACACACAGGAAACTCTAACGGTAAACAACACAAGAATGACTCCACTAATTCAATTAGCTTAGATGTTGCTCCTATTCTGTTGGCAAAAACTGGTTCAAATATACAGGAAATAGAAGGGGGGACTTTAAATCCGATGCTAAAGACAATACCCAAGATGACATCCAAATCTCTACAAACTCTGCTCATACACTTGACTATATTGAAATAAATGGAGGTAACTCCCCTCTTCTATCATCTAGTAAGAAATCTCTCAAACCTCTGGACTGGATAAATACAGAAACCTCCATTAAGCAACAGGATAACATTCTGAAACAAAGGAAGCTTAACTTTGATGAATTAAAAGCAACTCTTATTAATGATCAGTTAAGATTAAACAGCATTCTCGAATTTAATCAACCAGAGGTAAAAAATACACAGAGGAAGTACACCAAGAAAGACTATTCCTCAACACCGAAAACGGTTTTCACCCGTTCCTCTTTGAACCTTTCCAAAACATACCCATGAATAGTCTCAATATATGTGTATGGAATGTTAGAGGAATAGGTAACAAACCTACTCAAATCCGTTTAAAAGATATTAAAAGACGTAATTCAATCAAACTTTGTGCTCTAATAGAACCTTTACTGAATCCTGACCAAATCCAAAACATATCTAAAGTGTTAGGTTTTAGAAACTCTTATGCAAATTCAATAAACAAAATCTGGTTAATGTGGGAAGAGGACATTTCAGTAGACATATATAAAGTTGAAGAACAGGTGGTTATTGTGAAAGTCAAATCTCCAAACCTGTCCACTGAATGTCAGCTTGGTTTTATCTATGCTAAGCACACAATCCATGAACGGAACAAATTGTGGCAAGACTTAGCATCTCTAAAAAAAACCTTTGTGCTTAATAGGTGACTTTAATGTCATTACAAAAAACTAGGAATATTTAGGGAACTCAACCCCTAATCAGAACAGTATAAGGAATTTTAACACTTTTCTTAATGATCAAAACTTCTCTGAAATCCCTACTTCTGGCAGTTTGTTCACTTGGACTGGAATGAGAACTAAGGGCAGGGTTTGGAAAAGGCTTGATAGAGGGATATCAAATAATCTATGGTGGCCCAATTTCCCTAGCTCTAAAATTAAAACAATATCTAGAGAAGGCTCTGACCATACCCCTTTAATCCTATTTGCATCTAATAAATCCCCAATGACTACTTCAAAACCATTCAAGTTTCAAGAATGCTGGGTAACACATCCCACTTTCATGAAGCTAGTGGAAGATGCTTGGAGAGTACATACCAACCATCAGGGGATGAAAAGATTAATCTTCAAACTTAAAAACTTAAAGCAAGCCCTTAGAATCTGGAACAAAGAAGTATTTGGTAATGTTTTCGATGTTGTTCAAATAAGTGAGGATCTATTGATTAATGCTGAAAAAGATTTACAACAGAATGAATCAAGTAACACAATACAAGCCTTAAATCTGGCCAAAGCAAAGCTGAAATTAGCTCTAACTAATCAGGAAATATTTCTCAAACAGAAATCAAGACTAAAATGGTTAAAAGAAGGTGATGTTAATTCAAAATTCTTTCATCAATCAATCTTAAGTAAACATAAAAGGCAAACAATCTCCCTAATCAGGAATAATGATGGAAACTGGTTAAATAATATAGAAGCTATAGAGAAGCAAGTTGTTAGCTTCTTCTCCAATCTTCTTACTGATGAACCTTTGGATCCATCAGGAATTAATTCAGCATGGATATTGGATAATATTCCAAAAATAGTAATCAACGAAATGAATTCAAACCTACTTAAACAAATCAGTATGGACGAGCTAACTAATATAGTTAATTCCATGGATAGACATTCAGCACCAGGTCCTGATGGTTTCTCTGGATGCTTTTACCATACAAGTTGGGATATTATAAAATCTGATGTCTTGTTGGCAGTGGAAGAATTCTTTGCTGGAAAAGATATCCCCAAAGCCATCTCAGCAACTCAAATAATTCTAATACCCAAAAAATATGTATGCTCATCCTTTAAAGATTATAGACCTATAAGCTTATGCAATTTCTCAAACAAAATTCTTTCAAAAATACTATCCTCAAGACATAAAACACATCTAGATATTATAATAAGCCCAGAACAGTCAGCATTTGTTTCTGGAAGAGAAATTGCTGATAATGTTCTCCTCATGCAAGAATTCACTAACCATATACACTAAAAAACAAAAGGGTCTAATATGATTATAAAATTGGACATGATGAAAGCATTTGACAGAGTTTCTTGGGCATTTTTGGAAAATCTCCTAATCAAGCAAGGTTTTTCCAAAACCCTGGTTGACCTAATTATGAGGAACATCAAATCTGCATATTTCTCAATACTGATTAATGGAAAAACAGTTGGTTTTTTCCCTGCTTCTAGGGGTTTAAAACAGGGTGATCCTTTATCCCCTCTGCTTTTCATACTAATGGCTGAAGCCTTTTCACAAAACCTAAATTTTCTATACCAATGTGGAAATATTCAGCCCTACAAACTACCTTTTGGGATGAAATCATCATCACATCTTTCCTATGCTGATGACACAGCAATCTTTTTGAAATACACAAAACAGGGTAAACAAACAATAATGAACTTTCTGAAATCTTGTGAATTGGCTTCTGGCCAGAAAGTGAATTTTGAGAAATTCACTTTTCACATATTAAAACACACACCTAACAGAATCACAACATTAATTAAAAGAGAAACAAACATGCTGAAAGGAACCATTCCATTTAAATATTTGGGATGCCCGATTTTCATAGGAAGGGTTAAAAATTCACTCTTCCAGGGCATGCTACATTCAATTCAAAATAAAATCAATCATTGGCATAATAAGCTTCTATCTCCAGCTGGAAGGGCAACACTAATTAGACATGTTTTGTCCTCAATGCCAATTCATCTTATAACTGTATTGAAGCCAACTCAACACATTATAAGCCAAATCCATAAAACTTTGGCTCGATTCTTCTGGAAGAATAACTCAGACAATTCACAGAAAAATAGAGTTTGAAAATCTTATCCTAAACTATGTTTTCCAACAGAGGAAAATGGTCTAAATTTCAAAAATTTAAACACTCTAACAAAATCTTTCTCACTCAAAATGTGGTGAAAACTTCAGACTGGAAAATCTCTATGGGCTAAAGTCATGTGGTCTATGAGTGACACTAATAAAACATCCAGAAGTTGGAAAAGAATTAAAGAGGTGCAAGACATAGCTTTAAATAACACAAAAGTCCTTCTTGGATCTGGTTTAGTTTCTTTTTGGAATTCAAACTGGACTTCTATGGGACCACTAACTGACTTCTTAATTAATCCATCTGAACTTCCTTATCACAACTTAACAGTGGCTGATTACATTCAGAATAAAACATCTTACTCTAGCCAGATCAGGAATTCCCTCCCTGATCACATTTTCCAATTTCTGGACCTGGATTATAAACTATTTCCAAGTTATGATGATTCCCTCATATGGAAACCTACTCGGACAGGAACTTTTACTATTAAATCAGCTTATGAGCTGATAAGAGAGAAGAAAATGAAGATACTATCTTACACTCATCTGTGGTCTAAACTCTTACCAAAGAAAATTAGTTTATTTAATTGGAAACTTTTAAATAGACTAATAGCCCTTCCAGATGTGCAAGAGGATTTCCAATTTCATCTCCCCTCAAGATGTTGTTTCTGTTTTAATGAGTCTGAAACTATTCATCACTGTTTTAACTCTTGTGTGAAGGTCAACCAACTCTGGAAATTTGTGAACTCTACTTTCAGTTTAACCAATAACAAATTTCAACTTTTGTGGGATAGAATCTATTTTTACTGGAATGCCTCTTCCTCGGATGGATCCTTTCCAAAGCTCATCAGAATAATACCTTGTGTCGTACTCTGGTACCTGTGGTGTGCCAGATGTACCTACATTTTTTAGGGTACAAAACCAGATATAATGTTCTTTTTCAAACAAATTTTATATCATTTCAATGATACATTATTGGCATTCAAACTGGATTTCAAATGGGTTTTATCTCATATACCAATACTACTGAGTCAGAAACCGATAAAACATAGGCCAATAAGAATCATTAAATGGTTACTACCTTCAAAATTCAAACTCAATACTGATGGCTCCTTTCTTAGCAATGGTGCTGCTGGTATCGGATGCATAATCAGAGATCATGTTGGTCAGGTAACTGTAGCTCTATCAAAATCCATCTCGGTTGATTCTGTCTTGCAGGCCGAAACTACTGCTCTATTGCATGGTATTCATCTTGTTCAAGAACGATGCATCGTGAGTATTGACATTGAAATAGATTCAAAAGTCCTACATGGAATGGTACAAAAACAACTCAAGATTCCATGGAAATTACTACCAATGATGAGGGAGATATAGAACCTACTTCAAGAAATGAATTACTCGTTGCAACATGTTTTCAGAGAAGCCAATGGTGCTACCGACTCACTTGCAAAGTTAGCAAGCCACGAGCAGGTAAATAACATCTATGTTTCTGCAGGTTTGCCTACCTTAGTGGCTGGACACGTAAAGCTAGATGTGAAAGGAACTCCCCATGTTAGATTAGAGTAATTAGATAACAATGTACTTATTTTTCCACGTTTGAAGCTGTTTGATCTTTAGGTTACAGCAGGTTAATGTATAGTTCTCAAAGATCATCAGCTGAACTCTCAGAGGTAAGGTATTAAGCCCCCCTCTTTTTCTGTATCTTTTATTTTTAAATTAATAAATGGTTAGGGGTCTGCCAAACCCCCCACTATCACAGGTGGATTTATCTTTAAAAAAAAACTTATAACCAAATGATATATTTTATTTCTTTTTAATAATGAACCCCATATATTTTTAATATATAAGTTTCACATTGATATTGAAAATATACTTTATTCAAAATTACATAGCATATCCTTTGGTTATGAGTTTTTGATCAAATTGTTTGTGAGTGAATTGCAAACGAGCTCGATTCATCTACACATCTAGTTTGTTCAATATCGACACTAATTAACATAACGAACACCAATCCACTTAACGTTGAGACTTAATATAGCCAAATTTTAATTACAAATATATTCTATTTTATTTAAATTTAATAGGTCATATATTAGTTTATGAGCTATTAAATTAAAATAGAATAAAACATCTTTATGAATAAATTTTGGTTACATGACTCTGCTCGATTCGTGTTGATATTGAACAAAATGGACACTTAAATGAATCAAGTTGCTCGTGATTCACTCAGGTCGATCAAAATTCATAAGTATAATTTCATTTTTTTAAAAATAATGAACAATGTATCTTTTTTAATATAACCAACGTGATAGAATGCTTTGCCGTAATTAATTGTATTATTGATATCTGAATATATAGAGAGTACAATAGAGGTATAATAAGGAAAGAACTCTAATCAAAATAAATCATAATCTAATCAGGAGTCTGATATAGTCTAACACCCCCCCCCCTCAAGCGAAGCGTCGGATGCTCGCCGACGCACAGCTTGGACCTGAAGAACTCGAACAGCGGACGAGAGAGCCCCTTGGTGAAAATGTCTGCAATCTGAAGAGAAGTCGGAACATGAGCAATGCACAGCTTTCCGGATGTCACCAACTCACGAACAAAATGGTAGTGGATGTCGATGTGCTTCGCCCGCTTGTGCGCCACTAGATTCTGAGCCAAGAAGATAGCACTACTATTGTCACATAACAACAGTGGAGAACCAGAAAGTGGAACCCGAAGATCACGAAGCAAATGAGTGAGCCAAACCACTTCTGAGGCAGTGTTGGCGAGAGCACGGTATTCAGACTCAGTGCTAGAGCGAGAAACAGTGGGTTGTTTCTTGGCACTCCAAGAAACCAGATTCCCACCAAGAAAAACCGCATAACCATAAGTAGACCGACGAATCTCCAGACAGCAAGCCCAATCAGCATCAGAGTATCCTAGCACATCAGGAGTACTAGCAGAACAAAACCGGAGACCAAAATGAAGAGTGCCATGAACATACCGCAAAATTTGAGTCACAGTAGCAAAATGGTCATCTCTGGGATCCTGAAGATACTGACTCACCATGTTGACCGAGAATGCCAAATCCGGGCGAGAGATGGTGAGATACTGGAGAGCACCAACAAGAGAACGATAAAGTGTAGGATCCCGAAATGGAGGACTGGTAGAGCTGTGAAGCTGAGAACTAGCAACAAATGGAGTAGAAACAGGTGCCGCGTCAGACATACTGGCCCGATTCAAAATATCCCGAGCATACTTTGCTTGGCCAAGCAGTAATCCTGAGGAGGTAGGCGAAACTTCAAGACTAAGAAAGTAATGAAGAGCACCGAGATCCTTGATCGCAAACTCTCTGTGTGTTTGATCAATGAACTGGCGAAGAAGAGTTGAGTCATTGCCTGTAAGAATGATATCGTCCACATACACAAGTAGGTACAGTAACGACGACCCTCTCGAAAGAACAAACAAAGAAGTATCAGCTGAGCTGCACCAAAAACCAAGTTGTGTCAGATAACTACTGAAAAGCTGGAACCAAGCCGGGGGAGCCTGCTTAAGACCATAAATGGCCTTTTTCAAACGACGAACATAGTCTGGATAGACAGAATCCTGATAACCAACGGGATGCTTCATATCGACAGGAACATCAAGAACACCATTAAGGAAAGCGTTCTTGACATCCAACTGATGAAGTGGCCAGGAACGCATGGTGGCTATGGCAAGAACCGTCCTAACAGTGGAGGCTTTGACCACAGGACTGAAAGTGTGGTCAAAATCAAAACCCGGAATCTGCGAGAAATCCTGCGCCACAAGTCTAGCTTTGTGACGCTCAATAGTGCCATCTGGTTGATACTTGAGGCTATAAACCCATTTGGAGCCAACAATGTTGACATTCGAAGGTCGAGGCACTAAATCCCAAGTGTACTGACCACGAAGAGCATCCATTTCATCATCCATGGCTGAAACCCAGGCTGGATCCTGAAGGGCAGTGCGATAATCAGTGGGCTCTGTCTGAGAGAGAAGTGCAGCAGTGAGACCATGAGCAATAATATCCGAATAATATCGCCGCTGAATAGCACCCGTAGAAGACCGAGTGGCCATCCGATGAGTACGAAGCTGGGGTGGAGAATCTGGAGGAGTCGAACCAGCTGATGACACGGAGGAAGATCGAGTTGTGCTGACCGGAGAGTGGCCGTCGGAAGTCACCGGAGAAAGAATAGCCGATACTGGATGAGACGTGGTGGCCTGTGGCTGAGACAGTGGCTGATGAGTGCTGGCCAGCGGCTCAGATATGGTGGGCGTTTGGCGAGGAGCCGGGTCTAGGTCGGCCGTCCAGATGGAAGATGGTGGTGAAGGAGGGGCAGCTGGAACAGGCACAGACACAAGTGTGGTGGCCCCAATCGATGAAGTAATAGTTCCATCAAAAAATGATGAAATCTCCAGATCTGAAATTGAATGACTGTCCGTGGAAGATGAGACATAAGGGAAGAAAGTTTCATCAAAACGAACGTGGCGAGAGATATAGATGCGCCCAGAAGTCTGGTCGAGACACTGGAAGCCCTTGTGACGAGGGTTATAGCCAATAAAAACACATGGAATGGATCGGGGTGCAAACTTATCAGTAGCAGTGGCACGCAGACATGGAAATGCACGACAACCAAAGGGGCGAAAGAGGGTATAGTCAGGCACATGACCAAAAATAACCTCAAAAGGTGATTTGCCACTCATAACTGAACTAGGCAGATGGTTAATAATGTAAACCGCAGAGGAGAAAGCTTCCACCCAATAACAGTGCGGCACAGAAGAGTGAAAAGCATGGCAAGACCAGTCTCTGTGATGTGACGATGCTTTCACTCGGCCCGGCCATTCTGAGCAGGAGTATAAGGTGAGAACATCTGATGATGAATGCCACATGATATGAGATGAGCCTGAAGTCGGTGATTAGTAAACTCGGAGCCACCATCGGTCTGAAAAATTTTAACCGTAGCAGAAAACTGATTCTCAACGAATTTCTGAAACTGGATAAAAGTGTCATAGAAATCCGACTTATGCCGCATTTGAAGAAACCATGTGAATCGCGAGAAATCATCAATGAAAACGGCATAATAAGAGAAACCATTGACAGATAAAACAGGAGCTGGTCCCCACAAATCACAATGTACTTTATCCAATAAACCAGTAGCGCGCTTGTCACTAGTGGAAAAGGGCAAGCGGCTACTCTTGGCCATCTGACAAGGAGAGCAACTGACATATGCAGGCATAGCAGAAGTGATAGAAATAAGGCCCCGTCGATTCAATAACTGAACAGTATCATGAGACACATGACCGAGGCGAGAGTGCCACTGCTCAAAAGAAGCATGAAGCTTTGTAGAGCGTAGTTCGCCTAAAAAGCTGGAATCACCAGTCTCAAGAAAATAAAGACCAGACCTATGACAGCCTTTACCAATTATCGTCCCTGTAATCTTGTGCTCAATGGAAAATGCATCGGCATCAAATATAACACGAACAGGTAGATCGCGAGTAAGCTTACTAATGGACAATAAACTTCTAGTAATCTTAGGGACCACAAGGACATGATTAACAGAGAAAGCAAATAAATGACATTGGCCGATGTGAGAAATAGATAATGATTCACCATTTCCAACAAGAATAGAATCAGAACCACGATAACGTTGTACCTGATCAAGATGACTGGTGTGAGCAGTGATATGAGATGTAGCACCTGAATCAACGATCCACTGATTCGACGAAGAATGACGGTTGGGACCATTCAAACTGGCCTGAAACAATAACTTGTCCGCAACCCAATAGTGGAGCAATCTTCCCGAGATGTAGAACCCAAATAAACCATAGCAAAAGCCCAAGAATTGCACAGAAATTGACTAGGTGTTGATTAGAATATGAAAAACTCGTGATAAAGGACCTCAACTCACGATAAGCAGCATCAACTCGCGATAAACAGCATTAACTTGCAATAAATAGCATTAACTCGCGATAAACAGCATTAACTCGCGATAAAATGAATGATGCGAGAAATCCGAAAGTTTTGCGAGTCGAGTCACGCGTGACATCACGCACTGGAATGACGAAACGCTGGAATCTCCTTCGCGCGTGACTTCACGCACATGACCTTCACGCGGGCGCGTGGATCTCGCCATCAGAAAAATTGCAGCCGGAAACTCGCTGCTGGAAGCACGAGACTCGTCACTGAGGATGGTTTCCGATGCCGTTGGAGAGAAGAGCTTCGACGATCACCGTGAAGAATGGCTTCGCCGATCGCCGTGAAGAATAGCCTCGCCGCTCACCGTGAAGAATAGCCTCGCCGCTCGCCGTGAAGAATAGCCTCGCCGCTCGCCGTGAAGAATGGCTTCGCCGCTTGACTCTGGAAGAAGCCTCTGGACGACGACGACGACGCTGAATTTGGCGGGGAACTTCCGCCGAAATTTGGCCAGGAACTTCCGTCGAAAAAAGGGAGGTGCTGAACAGTAAATTAAAATTTAGGGCGTAGGATCAGAACTTGCTCTGATACCATGATGGAATGATTTGCCGTAATTAATTGTATTATTGATATCTGAATATATAGAGAGTACAATAGAGGTATAATAAGGAAAGAACTCTAATCAGAATAAATCATAATCTAATCAGGAGTCTGATTTAGTCTAACACAACGGATATAAGTTTCAGGTAGGCATGTCAAATGGGTCGGGTCACCCGTTGGATAACAGTTATTCATATACTATTTTCACTTATTGGATAAGACTTATTGAATAATGACCCATTGAGTTAATGGGTACAATTGGATTGTAGTTATTGGATTTAGTTGGGTTGGATAATGGATCACCCATTGGATAATTTTGGGTGGGTCGAGTTGGCTTGGATAATGGGTGATCCATGGGTAATTTCACATCATAAGATAACTAAATTTTTACAAGTTTGATTACCATGAATTAATTATTTCCTAATATATAATTATTTATTATATTATGTATATTATATTATATTATATTATATAAAATAAAATAATATATATATGTATATATATAATATGTACGCTTTGTAAACTCGACGAAATTAACGAACAAAAGTAGTTGGGTTTGAGCTCGAATACTGTACGAGATTGAGCTCGAATACTGTACGAACTCGAATACTGTACGAGATTGAGCTCGAATATTGTACGAACTCGAATATTGTATGAGATTGTCCGTGAATACTATACGAACTCGAATGCTGTACGATATTGAATTTGAATACTATACGAGCTCGAATACTGTACGAACTTGAATACTGCACGAGATTGAGCTCGAATAATTTGTGAATTATAATTTGTATAATTTGTGAATTATAGTGAATTTTTTTGTTAATATTACACATGCATTTAATTGTGTAATTTTAGATATTTATTTGGTATTTGTTAGGTTCCATTGAAATCAAAATTTAATTATTCTCATCCCACTCAATCCCAAAAACTAATGAGTATTTAATACCCGATCCTATTGGATAATGACAACTTGTAACCCAAATCAGAAGAAAATATTGAATGATAACTTATTGGGTTAATTACATAATAACTTATTGGATAATATATTTTAACTCATTGAGTCATATGAGTTATCTCATGAGTTACCCAATGAGTTATCCATTTAATGACCCAACTCATTTATGATCCAACTCATTTTGACCTATTAATAAATGGGTTAATTGAATAAAGACACATTGAATAATGAGTTAATTGGATTTGAATAATAGATTGATTCAATTAAACCATTTGACGGGCCTAGTTTCACACTGATCCTTTGCTATGAATTTCGATCAACTTGATTGTGTGCGAATTGGAAGCAACTTGTTTCATCTGCGCATTTTGTTCAATATCAGCACGAATCAACGTAACGTGGATACTTAATATAACCATATGTTAATTACAAATATGTTTTTATTCTATTTTAATTTAATAGCTCACAAATTAATTTATGTTTATGAGATATTAAATTTAAATAGAATAAAACATATGAGTTCGTCTTTTGAAAGATGATATTTTTCATAAGTTATGGAAAGACCAATATTTAAACTGCAAATTATAAAAAATCAAGATAAATTTTCGAGTTGCATTAATCGGGTCATAAGCTTATAACTGTTGCATTATAAATTTTAAATATTGCAACTAAAACATTTTACCTTTCTATAATTCTTATTCAAACCTGCCTTTCCATATGTTATAGAAAGCCGGTCTCTTCTAAGATTTTGCCAAAAACATATTTATAATTAAAATTTGGTTATGTTGAGTCTCCTTGATTCGTACTGATAGTGAACAAACTAAGATTTCTGCTCATTGCATTCACCTCCGGGGTTCTTCGGGCGTATCCGTATTTGGCGGAGTGGGTGAACGTACTCGTGAAGGAAATGATCTTTACATGGAAATGAAAGAATCTGGAGTGATTAATGAAGAAAATATTGCAGAATCCGAGCGTATTACTCATTACTGTGTTGCCCCAACCCAGGAAAGGGATTTGGTGAGGAGCATTGTTTTGAGGGAGGGAGTTATTTGATCGACCCACTTACTTCTATTATGTCAATATTAATTACTACTGTTGGAATTATGAGAATGAGAATGTTGGGATTGTTGTCTTTGGTAGTGATACTACTATTAAAGAAGGAGATCTTGTCAAACGCACTGGAAGACACTTAGATGAATCGAGTTGCTTGCAATTCGCTCGGGTGATCAAAACTCACAATCGAATTATATATTTAATTTTTTAATAACGAACCACATATATTTTCAAATTATATGAATCTCGTTGCAATAACCAGTATTTGTGATTGTTTTCAATGCTCAGATAGATAGCGTAAATGGCGAGTGTTTGAATCAATCAAGTAGAATATTAGATGATATTTTATTCTTGTAGACTAGACTGGAGTTATATTTAGACTAGTGTACTTTGTACTCTATTTATTCTCTTTATTATTAATCAAAATCATTACGGGAAATATCTTCTAACATGGTATCAGAGCAAACCTGGTCCAAAACTTTCCAAACTCCCTAAACCATTTTTTTCCGACCGGCTCTCTTCCCCTCCATTTGTCGTTGATCGCACATCCCCTCCCCCTCCCTCCTCCTAATTTTTTTCTTCTATAACCATGTTTGAGGAAAAATTATCCGGCAATACCTTGCTCCACATGATGACTATCAAGTTGTAATCATCAAATTATCTATAGTGGAAGCATAAAATTGGCTATGTTCTCAAGCCCCGAAAACTGTTTGGTTTTCTCGATGGTTCCAGGCCCTGTCCAACTCTCCCTCCACCGCTTTAGGCTGGCGGCTCCTCCCCCCACTTATGCTCAGGCCGCCGCCGGCTCCACTCCTGGTCTCGGTGGTACGAAAGTTAATCTTATGGAGGCCTATTTGAAGGCCAAGGCTGAGCATGATCTCTGGGTGGATGAAGATCAACGTGTGTGAAGTCTTTTCTTCTCCACTCTCACGCCGGAAGCATTGGCAGTGATCCATAATTGTGTAACTTCAAAGGAGATTTGGGACAGTCTTCAGGCCTTTTATACTGACAGCGGCTCCTCAACCGTCATGCGTCTTTGTGCTGATGTCCACGGTATACGTAAGACTGGTACACTTCACAAACTTCACCTTAAATTTAAGGAAATGTTTTAGCAGTTGTCTATGATGGGTTCTCCTGTGTCGAATGATGATTAGATTATTTGGTTTTTTACTGCTCTTGGCACTAAATTTAAAGATTTTTCTGCACCATTATTAAATCCTTCACCAACTCCATTATATGCCGATGTACTATCTCGTGCCAAAAACCACGAAGCTTTTTTGAAAAATTTACATGACCATTCACCCTCAGGCAATGGGCCTGCTGCATTCACACCAGGCAAGAACCTCTCGGCCAGGCCGCGCGTGGGATCAAACGCCGACGAGGGGCGGTGGCGCATTTAGTTCATGGACCGCCAGGGGAGGCCAATTCGGCAGTCAGTGAGGTAGTAGATATGGCGGTCAGTTCTCGGCTGGGGCTGGTCGTGAACGGCCGCATTGCACTTGGTGTGGTTGCCCCGGTCACTGTGTTGCGACTTGTTATGGGATGCTTGCTCAGACTGGTTCCTAGGGACATGGTCGTCGTACATATTCCACTTAGGCTAAAATATTTTAGTCCTCCCTGTAGTTAGAGCCCACTGCACGTTCTTCTAGTTGGTATATCGACTCCGGCACCACCAATCATATGACATCCTCAGCTTTTGGTTTGGAGTCTGTTACTCCATATTCTGGCAATTCTTATGTCTCTACTAGTAATGGTGCTTTTATTCGGATTTCTCATATTGGTGACATAAAGATTTCTGATGATTTATGCATGTCTGATGTTCTGGTTGTTCTTGATATTACTAAGAACCTGCTGTCTATTAGTAAATTGACCAGATATTTAAATGCTTTTGTCACTTTTTATTTTCATTCAGAACAAAGTTTCCATGGAAATACATTTTTCCCATTTACAGTTGAATAAAGGACTGGCATCTTACAAGCTTTGGCGCACTCGCTTGGGACATGCACCGACAGCAGTTGTTTCCAGTTTGCAGAAGTCTAGTCTAATTTCAATATCTTCCTTGTTGCCTAAACATGTAACCTGCGTCCATTGTGTTATGGCAAAAGGTCAACGGTTGGCTTTTTTTTAGAACCATAAATGTGCTGCACACATGCTTGATTTGATTCATTGTAACTTATGGGGACCTTCTCCTGTCTTATTGTTGAATATTTGTTTTTCATACTATGCCTTATTTTTGGATGATTTTTCTCGTTTCACTTTGCTTTATCCAATTTTTCGCAAGTATGATTTTATTGATGCATACTTACAGTTTGAGGCGTTCGTAGAAAATCAGTTTTCATACAAAATTCAGAGTCATTGTGGTATGGAATTTTTGAACACTCGTCCGAGGACCCATTTGACCACTAAGGGCATCTACCATCAGATTTCGTGTCATTACACTCGAGAGCAGAATGAACGTGCGGAGCGTAAACACGGACATGTCGCTGAAATGGGCCTCATGATGCTATTCCATTCGCATTTGCATATTTCTTTCTGGGATGATGCTTTTGTCGCGGTTGCTTACACGATCAACCGATTACCTACTCATGTACTTCATGGTTCTTCCCCTTATAGGCTTCTCTACGGCTGCGACCTGTTTACTCGGATTTCCATCCCTTCGGGCACTGGGTTTTTCTATTTGTTCGATCATATGCAGATAACAAGTTTTCTCCCTGCAACATTTCTTGTGTCTTCATTGGCTATAGCTCATAGTACAAAGGTTTTCGGTGCCTTGATTCGTCTACAGGAAGAGTCCACATCACCTGCTATGCTCATTTTGATGAGATGCATTTTCCATTTGCCTCTGCTTTGACTTCGGGCTCTCTGGCATCCGCCCCTAATGTCTTCACATTTATTGACCCTGATGGTGACTGTGCTACTCTTGTGCCCGTTCCGTCCGTGCCTCCATTGCCGTCATGCACCATCATTTCGGCCAAATTGGATCTGATCCCTCGGTTGTCGGTCCCGGCGTCCCAGCCAGCATCCCCTCCCCTGCTTTCACCGTCGACCACTCCCCAGTCAGCCCGACTCGATCTTCTCGAGCATCGTCAGCTGCCTTCACTCCTCCATATTTGCCACCTCGGCCTCGGACCCATCGGATGATGACTCGGTCGGCCACTGGTGTTATCTAGCGCTGGGATTATTCGGATATTACTACTTATAGTCTTACTGCTGCACTTCTTTCTCAGACAGAGGTCACTAATTATCGCTCTAACCTTCAGGATCCATCCCGGGTTTTGGCCATGGAGGATAAGATAACCGCTCTTCGTGGTCAGTACACTTAGAACTTGGTGCCTTGGCCTTCAGATGCCAATTTTTTGCTCCAAACGGGTTTATAGGCTCAAGTATCGACCGGATGGCACTATTGAGCATCACAAATCCAGACTTGTGATGCAGGGTTTCACACACATTCCTGGTTTTGACTTTGACCACACTTTCAGTCCTGTGGTCAAAGGCTCTACTATTCAGACAATTCTTGCCATTGCCACCATGTGCTCCTGGTCGCTTCATCAGTTGGAAATCAAGAACGCTTTCCTTAATGGTGTTCTCAATGCTCCAGTTTATATGAAGCAACCCATTGGATATCTGGATTTTGTTTATCTAGACTATGTGTGTCCCATGTGGAAGACCATCTATGGTCTTAAGCAGGCTCCTCAAGCTTGGTTCTAGCTCTTCAGCATTTATCTAACACAACTTGGTTTTCAGTGTAACTCAGCCGATACTTCTTTATTTATTCTCTCGAGAGGTTCGTCGTTACTCTATCTCCTTACGTATTTGGATGATATTATTCTTACAGGAAACGACTTAACTCTTCTTCTTCAGTTCATTGATCGGACACACAAAAAGTTTGCGATCAAGGATCTTAGTGCTCTTTATTACTTTCTTGGCCTCAAAGTTTTGCCTACCTCCTCAGGGTTACTTTTTGGTCAAGAAAAGTATGCTCTGGATATTTTGACTCGGACCAATAAGTATGATGTTGCACCAGTCTCTACGCCATTTGTCGCTGGTTCTTAGCTGCATAGTTTAACCAGTCCTCCGTTTCGGAATCTCGCACTATATCATTCTCTTGTTGGGGCGCTCAAGTATCTCACTGTCACTCGTTTAGATTTGGCTTTCTCGATCAACATGATTAGTCAGTATCTTCAAGATTCGAGAGATGAACATTTTGTTGTAGTTACACGGATTTTGCGTTATGTTCGTGGTACCCATCATTTTAGTCTTAGCTTTCGTTCTGCCAGTTCTCCTGAGGTGTTAGGGTATTCTGATGCTGATTGGGCTCACTTTCTGGATACTCGCTAGTCCACTTATGGTTATGCGATTTTCCTTAGTGTGAATCTGGTCTCTTAGAGTGCCAAGAAATAGCCCACCATTTCTCGCTCAAAATCGACTCTGAGTACCATTCTCTTGCCAACACTGCTTCAGAGGTGGTTTGGCTCACTCATTTACTTCGTGACCTTAGGGTTCCTCTTTCTGGTTCACCAATGTTGTTATGCGATAACAACAATGCTATATTCTTGGCTTAGAATCCAGTGGCGCACAAGCGGGTGACACATATTGACATCGACAACCATTTTGTTTGTGAGTTAGTGACTTCTAGCAAGCTACGTGTTGCACATGTCCCGACTTCTCTTTAGATTGCATACATCTTCGCCAAGGGGCTCTCTCGTCCAGTGTTCGAGTTCTTCAGGTCCAAGTTGCGTGTCAGCAAGCATCCGCCACTTTTCTTGAGGGGGTGGTGTTAGAATAAATCAAGTAGAAGATTAGATAAGATTTTATTCGTATTGACTAGGCTAGAGTTATATTTAGACTAGTCTACTTTTTACTCTATTTATTCTCTTCATCATTAATCATAATTATTATGGTAAATGTGTTGGCGAACAAGTTGACGAGGGAAGTTCCAGTCTTCTCAAGTGTTTAGATGGTAACAAAGGCAAAGATTTGGGAGTGGCGACGTGTGAGCTAGAGGATCAGGCGTTGGTGGCAGAGGGGATGGATTTAAGGTCGGAGAAATCTGGGATGAAGACGGATGGGGTTCGGAGTGAAGGAGCTATAGCATGCAGCAGAATGCAGGGGGATTAAAATCGCCCAAGAAGAGGGGTCGGAGAAGATGGAGGGGGAGTTTTTTTATTGGTTTGTAAATAAGTTTATAAATTTTATCAACCTTTTAAAACATACCCCAAATTAAAAATATTTATGAATTTACCCCTGAATTTGATTTACCTTTTACCCATGGCCTTACAATGAGACGAACTCATTATTTATGTATATGCTAGGAAAAATGTCTAGTGATGATTAATAATCAACATTGAGCCTAACAATCATATAAAAATATGTAATTTATTGTAAGAATATCTAAATTACATGCCAACTAGATTGGTTGTCTATATTGTTACAGATCAGATATCCAATAAAAAGGGTAATATTGTATGTACTGCTACAAAATAGAGATACGATAAAAAATTATATTATCACTATCGGTATATTAACTTGCTTCCCACAAAAAATATGAACAAGTGGTACAGAGGAGCGTATCACGTATCAATATCACGATGCCAAATAGAGATATTCTATAATACACACTTGAATAACACAAACTGATGCGTCCAAATTAACAGAACCCCTAATATGAAAGCACAAGCAGGCCCATGAACGCAAGCTCTGTAGAATCAGATCAAGCACAATACAGAGACAAATTCCACACCTATTCAATAACATGAGCATTCAAAAACTATGAATTAAAATAAGAGAAAGTCTCGGGAAAGACGGCATTTCCATAAGCTTATGGACATTCCACATGGGCTTTTACCTTAAATGTTGTATTTTTTTATAAAATTTAATTATTGTATTTTATAAGTTAAAACAAGTAATCATATGTATTTGAAGTTGGAAATATGAAAATATATGGACAGGTCACCTATCAGGAGACCCACACTTAAAATAAATGGTTATTTTTCATGTTCTCATGATAGGAAGATGGGAAAGAAAGAAGTAGGGTATTCTTAACTGAGCCTAAAGAGATGTTATACCTGTATGTTGCAGCCAGCTATGAGGCCATCAACGCAGCCCTGGCCAAAGAGGATAACAGGGTGCAGCGACCAGTCTGCTATGTTAGGCGGGCACTCCAAGGCCCTGAGAGAGGGTACGCTGGGCAAGAAAAACTAGCATTAGCACTGGTTCACGCAGCAAGAAGGCTACAAAAATACTTTCAAGCACACCCAATAGTGGTGTTGACAAACCAACCGTTGGAGTCAATAATCACTCAACCGGAAGCGTCGGGGAGATTGGTGAAATGGACGGTAGAGCTGGGAGAGCATACCATCGAGTACGCATCACGAAAAGCAATAAAGGGGCGGGTGATTACACATTTCCTGGCAGAGGTACCAAAGGAACAAGAAGTAAAAATGATGGAAGCGTCGGGCGAGCAGGGAGAGCCATGGCCAGACAAAGGAAATTGTCTGACACAGAGCGTCAGGAGTGGAAGAAGCAGGCGCAGGGTTAGAAATAATGGTCATTTCGACAATTTTCGGCCAATTTGGACGTTGACATTTCGCTCAACGAATCCCAGGGTTAGATTTTCTCTTTCAAATTTTACAAGGTTATATATGCACTTTCGAACAAAACATATGGTCAAAAGCATTTTTCTCTTTATTACATATTAAATTAGTATGTAGTGAGGCAGGGCAAGTATGGGGCGGATGTGAACTAATACCCACGCTCGACCCACTACCCATGACAAGTATCATTTTCATACCAATACCCCCACCCTCACCCAAACTAGCTCCATACCTACTTATCCAACAATAATCGGAATGCTCGAACTAGTTTAGTAACTAAACTAGCTCAAGGTTGGCCCATGTTCATCCAGTTTGAGCTTGTATCGAGCATTTGATCATGTTGCTTGCAAGCTGCTTGTGAACTGATTGGCTCATTTACCCTCCTAAAAGGAAATAATATGTAAAATCTTATACTCCTTCCATCTCAACATAAAATGTCTAATTTCCATTTTCGTCTGTCCTGACATATTTTGACAATTTTTTTTATTTGGGATAAAATTTATGGTTGAAATTTAACTAATTCATCCTAATTTCCACTTCCTCTACCACATCAACATGTATAAATGCACATACAAAAAGTAATAGAAATATTATGTTGGGTCGGAGGTGTTAATAATTATATCAAAGAATCAAAGTAATAGAATATATTTTTTATGTGAACCAAAAATATTTGAAAGACTACATTTTTCTTAATCAAGACAAGAATGTGTAACTAGATCTTAGATATGTAGGGGTGTTCAATTCACTCTACTCGGCCCGTTTTGACCCATTTCATTTGGATTGAGTTAGGTTAATATGGCAAAGTTTTGGGAAAGATTGTGTTTCTATACGCTTATGGAAATACGAGTTTTTATTAAAATAATAAAAGGTAAAAGGTATTACTTACAACATAAAATGTTTCTTATACAATGTGTAGTAGTTATAAAGTTTATAACCCGATGCATGCAACTCGAAAATTTTGTCTTCAGTTTCTCTAATTTACACTTTAAACCTTGGTATTTCCATTGCTTATGGAAAAACTGTCTTCCAAGACACGTACTCACTAATTATATAAATAATTTTAGTAAATTCATATTTTTTTAGTGAAATATTAAAGAGAGGGTCTCCTGTGAGGCAGGCTAAACTTGGTACAGAGGCCTTTATGCAATTCTAACAATATTCGAGCTCTAGGGACCTATATCTAATAATTTTACAGGGACCTATCTCTAATATATTTACAGAGACTTTTTTGTCCAATTTTTTCCCATCATTTTTCCGCCAACTGCAATCTGCAAACAAAATCAAGGAAATTAAAAAAAAATATTAAAAACTATTTAGAAATACGGAAAATCAATATGATCATCAAACAGAAAATCATAAATATTAGATACAACCAGAAAAATATCAATGAAAAATAATAAAACATCGATTAAAAAATTGCAGTAAAAAATATATTTAAAAAATCAAATAGGTGCTATCATATTATCACCAGTGCATATACTACCGGTGCTCAAAAACTGTACCTAGCATGTTGATATGTGCACCGGTAAATTAATTTTTGAGCCCCAGTCAATAACATACTGGTTCTCAACTTTAGCACCGGTACTTATTCTTACTATTGGTGCTCGAAAACTATACCTGGCCGACAGATTTGTGCACTGATATCTAAATTTTTTATCACCAGTACGTAACTTACCGGTTTTAATGTTTAGCATCGGTATGTCTTACCGGTGCTATTACCTTGACTTTTGCACCGGGTCACTTACACACTGGTATCCTAGCAGGCAAAAAACCAGTGCCTATGATGGGTCTCTATCGGTGCCTATAGGGGGTTCTTCTAGTAGTGGAAGGACCTTGGTGGCGCTTGGGCTCTCGTGCTCGCTACGAGTTCATTTTTGGCACAGACTTGACTTTGTATGAAGCAGCTAGGATTAAGGAGTGCAACCTTGTCAAAAGTGTGTTGGCCGGTGTTGAAGTGGTTGGAGCATTGCCGAAATTGTAGGCATGAGCTTTGCTATGAAACGTATCGCTGAGCTGAGGTAACATCCTGATGCAGTGGTACTGAGTGGTGAGTTGGCTTCGCCGGTGACTTGTGTTACTCAGAGGCTGGCGATGCTCTGTCCGCAACTGCAGTTGTGGTGGTGCTTTGTTTTCAATGGCTATAGACTTAGATGAGGTGGTGCATGGATGAGACTCGAATGGTTGAGAAGCACATCTAGGTTGCGAGATGATGTTCGGGCTAAGTAGAAGGTAGGCCATCGCCAGAATCGCTTTGCTAGTGCTTTGGTGAAATGTGGTGCATGGCTCTGCCGCTGTCACTGAACTCGGATGAGGTGGTGGTGCGTCTTGAGTTGCTGCATTGTGTGGTACAACTTAGCTCTGTTTTGTCGGTAGGGACCTAGAGCTTGTGGGCTAGTTCGCCGGAGGGAGTTAGAACTGGTGCACTGCCATGCGTATTTTCCAGTGAAGATGCAGGTGAAATGTGGCGCTGGACGGGAGAAAATTCTTATATTGTGGCTATAGTAGATCCAATGGATGCAAGGGTGGAGAACGCATTTACGAAATTCGTTCTCTATAATTTTTATTTTTATTTTTGAATGAAAAAAATGAGGACGCATTTGGTAAATGCGTCCTCATGAATTTAGATTTTTTTTGGCAGAAAAGACAAGGACGCATTTAGCAAATGCGTCCTCTGAATTTAGCATTTTTTTAATCCAGTTAATTAGAGGACGCATTCAACGAATTTAGCGAATGCGTCCTCATCATCATTCATTTTTTATACCCAGAATGTGAGAACGTTCGCCATTAAAAGAAGAAAGACTCACGGTTGCCTTATTTTCTCCGTCGCCGGAATCTTCCCTCCCACCCGTGCTCAGGCCATTGCCGTCTTCATCATCGCGACCACAATTTCATTTTCAGCCATTTTCATCACCGGGTTTGTACCTCCGCAACCTTTAGTTCGTATTTTCTTTTCTATTTTTTTAGATCTGCTCTGTTTCTTTGTGTTTGGTTGTAAATTGTTGTTGAATTTGTAGTTGAAGCTCCCGGCCGGCCGTTACAGACTGTCGCGCACCCAAGGAATGCAGCATGCGTTGTCGGTAGGTCAGCACATGGAACTCACGCACCTCCAGCAGCTCTACGCGTGCTAGTCACGCACCGCCGGAATTTCCTCGTCTCCGAGAGGTACCTAAAAAATTTATGATTATATGAATGTGTTGAATGATTATGTGTGGTTTGATTAGGTGTGATTTGTTCACTAATTTTTTTATTGAACTTGTAGTAATAGTGTAATTTGTGTGGTACTTGAAAAAATCTTGTTTATATGAATGTATTGGTTCATTATGTGTGGTTTGAATGATTATGTTTGGCTTGATTATATGAATGTGTTGAATGAGGATGCTTGATTATGTGTGAATTGACTATATGTGATTTGTTCACTAATTTTTTTATTGAATTTGTAGTAATGATTTAATTTGTGTGGTGTAATTGAGTTCAAATTTTATATTGCGAAGAGTCATTACAGATGTTGTAATGTGGTATGTCAATTAGTAAGATAATCGATAATTGTGTACGTTTTGGTTGTCCGGTGACAATTGAACAGTGTAGGGTTAAGGGTTTGAGGAGTTGAATAATGTTGCTGAATAATACTGTCTTTCTGAATATGGAATTATATGTTCTATATTTGCATAATGTAGTTCTACGATGTTTTTGATGGTGTACTTGTACAAAGGGGGTCAGATTAATTTTGATTTGAATGTGGGTGTGTATTATGGTCCTCTCATACCTGACAAAAATGTGACTCTCAAACGGAGGTTAAGCCACTCTGAGTTAGTTGAACTAATTTTCAGAAGGCTTGGCATTGCAAGTGAGGGGTTTCTATTGAAAATATATCATCATTGTCCTAGCTAATTGATTCGTCTATATACTATCGATGTTATAATGTGGAAGATGACAAGTCTACCGCAACGTTCTTCAACATTGTTGATCGAATGTCCTTGTCCTCAGCTGATCTGTACATTAATATGGAGAAGATGCCAAGCACCATTGATTGTGCGGGTGATGTTAGTTCGGGCACGTTCATGTCGTTGTTGAGCAATGTTCATAACTATACACCTTTGACAACCTTACCACCCCTTGTACATTGCCAAGGTTTTGGAGAACCTTCTATCATTGGTGAGTCGAGTTAACCCAGTGCATATTTTCACGTCGATTACACTCAGCAGTCCACAAGTGATGGTATATATGGTGTGCATCATGAGGAGATGAATGTCTTCGATGATGATTATGTGGGTGAAATTGGCGAGCATGTTGTTGGTCCTGGTGAACATGTTGGTAGCGATGATGAAGGTGAGGAAAGGGAACTTGAAGAAGAAAGTGAAGATGATCGTTCCTTATCAATTGATTCGAATCCAGGGGATAATGATGAACAAGTGGTGTACACGAACAATGTAGCCATGATGTTCCATCTTATAGAAAATCCTAATACGGGGGCCTGCTTTAGGGATTATAAGGGGCCTGATTAGGATGGCTATGACCCAACTAACTGTGGCGAAAGACTTCCTGGTTATGTTCAATCAACTGGTGAAGTTGCATTGGGTATGCAATTCTGAAGTAAGCCAGAATTGGTAAAAGCTATTTCCAGGTGGAGTTCGATGATGAATAGGGAACATCGGCTCATGGAGAGCAGGTTACATACATTGTATGCGACATGTAAGGACGTTGTTGAAGGAAGTGGCAATTTTCATTGGATTGTTAGAGCCAACAAGAAGGCTTCCCATGGGATGTGGAAGATCACCAAATGGGCAAGTAGTCATAGTTGTATTGATGTTGGTTAATCAAATGGTAACACTAACCTGACATCGTTGATGATCGCTTATTCCATTCGCAATCAGATTGACACAAACCCTTCCTACACGGTGAAGGTTGTATAAGCGTATGTGAAAAAGGAGTTAAATGTGAACCTTTCCTATGAGAAGGCGTGGTATGCTCACCAGAAGGCTATTGATTTGGTATTCTGAACTTGGGAGGAATCCTTTGAAATCTTGCCAACATTTATGGATGAGCTAATTAGGGCCAATCTGAGCACCTTTGTTAATTGGGCAGATGAGCTTGATAGAATACACGATAATGGGTGTAGGAAATTTAAGTTTGTGTTCTGGGTATTTGGTCAGGCTATCGATGTATTTCGCCACTGCATGCCAGTGATTAGTGTGGATGGACTCATTTGAGAGGCACATACAAGGCTACAATTCTAGTTGCGGTGACACACGACGAGAACGATTACATACTGCCCATTGCTTATGCAATAGTTGATGTTGAGACTAATGAGAGTTGGAACTAGTTCATGCTGAAACTGCCACTCCATGTGGTAGGTGGTGATACTAGGCCGGTTTTATTATATTGGATCGTCATGATGGGATTTTGAATGCAATGAGACATATAGATGAATAGATAGAGCCAGCAGGATACCACCGATTTTGCTTGAGCCATTTTGAGTCCAACTTCCTTAGTGCAGAGCGTGGGAAGTTTAAAAATGTGCATCTGAAGACTCTGGTTTGGCAGCTTGGTCGTGCCAGACAAGAAAGTAGCTGGAGGGGGGAATACAAGGAGGAGTTGGAGAGTCTCAGACCATCTGCTTAGGATTGCCTGAAACGTCATGATAGCAGTAAGTGGTGCCTTACTTTTGATGAGGGAGATCGTCGTTGGGGAATTCTTACAACTAATTTCTCATAGAGTTACAACAATTTTTAAAGGGACGCATAACATCTCCCGATAACATTATGTGTCAAAACCACTTTTGAACGAACTGTTGAAATGTTTGCAAGAATGTTAATGGACGCCACAAATTGGAGGTACTTTTTTGATAAATTATATTACAGCATGTGTTCGTGGACTAGTTGATGTATTCTAAATTGATGTAGAATTGTGTAGGTCTGAGTTCCAAAGCAGGATTCGGAAAAAATTTTTAGAAGCAAGACACTTGGGGACAGGGACATACTGCCACCGTGTATGGCCAGGCATCGTAGACTTAAAAGGTTGTGACAAGGACCATTGATGGCAGCATTGGTAAGAGCCAATACACTGTGAAATACCGAAGAAAGGAGTGTCGTTGTCGTGAATGGAAATATTTTTGTTTCCTTTGTTCCCATACATTGGCTATTTGTAGGTATAGGTGTGAAGATCCGTCTACTCTCTGTGACAAGGTATATCACATGACCACCTATATGTAACAATATAGTGAGGGTTTTGTGCCTCTCCGAGATCCATCACTGTGGCAACATGCTAACTGGAGGTTAATACCCGATATTGAAAAGTTTCGTAATAGGAGGCGTGGTCAGTTTGCGGAGAGAAGGATAAGGAATCAAATGGATGAGAGACTGCCGAGTGATTGCAAAGGCGTCAGTGGGCGAGGGTGTGCTTAGGGTTGTGTTTGTAATATGGATTTCTAGAGATCCTTATGTTTTGTTTAGACCAATATGTATTACATGATATCATGTGGCTATGCGGCTTATTATGTTAAATTCTCCTATTTTGTGTAATTGATTGAGTGGATTTGTTTAAATTAATGCTAATGTTCGACTTGGTTTGATTATGTATTACATGTAATAGTATTCATTTTCGTGGAAATATGGACTGATCATTTCTCCATATGATTCTAATTTTCACCAGTGATACACCATGTATCATCCAGGACCCATTGATGAGGAATTGCTTTACCTTCACCAGGAGCATCTACATGTGCTCTGTACAATGGTAATTTGGAGGATGAGGCATTGCAGGTGAGGCATTGCAATGGGGCTTGTTGGATTGGTGGGATCCCCGATCGAGTGATGCACTATGTGCGTGACGCTGGATTCCAGGTACTGTTAGATTCTGCACCTATTCACATCGCCCATTCGCTCATCACTGCGTTAGTCAAGCGTTGGAGACCGGAGATGCACACATTTCACCTGCCGGTGGGGGAGGCTACCGTCACTTTACAGGATGTGGGCATCCTTTGGGGTTTACCAATTTATGGCATGACAATCACTGGTGTATAAACGAGCATGTGCACAAATTACTGGCAGGGATTATGCACTGACTACCTACGGGCAACACCAGACACAAGTGATATCAGAGAAATTGTACCACGATCAGCTGATATCTCTCCATAACAGTCAGGTATAATGTAATTTGGATTTCCTTTTTTTGAACTAATGGGAAAAAATGTTTCTTTTCTAACCACAACACTTGTCTATTAAGTTTATTTGGTAGCCATACACTTAGAATGTCATGCAACATCTCCCATAATATTGTACAACTAGTAGCACCAACTAGCTATTGTGTGTTAACCACATTTGTTGGCACGTCGTGGAGTATCATCATGTTCATCGTGTTCTCAGGAAATTTGGCCTTATCTAGACAATACCCACGCAGTTGGTCACTAAGAATGAACACAAACTGCTTCATACTAGAGACCGTCAGGGGAGGTCAGGCATGGATTGGCGTGTTGAACTGAGAAGATATCTTGATGCGTGGAAACATCGAGAAGAGCAAAAAATTACTGCACTTGGGTCAACGGATCCATATACACCCGATCGAGAATACATAGAGTGGTATTTTCACAGGACAGTGGCCCTAATTGATCAGCCAGGACGGTGCCAAAGGGTTATAGAGGGTTTTCATGGAGACGGAGCTACTATTGAGTATATGGTATTTACTAAATTTCTAATAGTACCAACAAATAATACTTCATATTCCCTCATTTTTTAATATCTAACATATTTATCTCATTTATGTAGTTGCAGGCAATGTCCGAGATGCGCCTTATGTTAGATATTAATTTGGACGAATGTCCCCCACATTTCGCAGAAGTTATTAGGGGGGTACATGGTGTTGCCACACGTACTCTAGAATATTCGCATGAGCCCTCCAGACTACAGTATTATCAGCCACATGTGCACACCGAGGAACCTCCCATTGGTGTGAGATACAATGTAATCAGAGGCCACTGTCCAGCTCCTCCTGGTCGACAGGGTGGTCGGCGACCACGTGCTCAGGGTCCTATAGCACACATTGGTTCATCTCAAACCGGACCCTCACGTGCGAGTCCAGCCAACGATGGACCATAAAATGGTGGACCCTCACACTACGACACTACTCCAGTTGATTCTACTGCATACCTTACTCCCACTGCTAGTCATGCGTATATGGCGCCTACTGCTCCATTTAATACAGGTAGTGTTCCCTATGTCCAGTATCATTTGAATGAGAAAGCAGGATACGATATGGAGGAGGATTTTACAGAGGGAGTTCCATGTGACGACGTACATGTTTCTACACAGATGGTTGTTCCACAATGCACATCCTGCACCATACGTCTGCTCCCTGTGGAACAGGTGGAAAGCTTTGCAGAGGGCGTCATTAGTACAATACATGTCGTTGGGCATTCATTTTGATTATGTTTCTACCTATCTATTTGACACGTGTTCTTCGAATATTGTATCTCTGATCAATTCATGTTTATTTGGTTTTCATTATCATCTCTAATTTCAAGAAACATTAAATGTGTCTACTCTTATATTTTTGTTTATTTATATTAGTTAATAGTGGAAAAGGTAAAAAATTTATAAAAAATGGAAATTTTGTTTATTTACATGTCTAATTAATTTAAACTACAAAAAAATGAAATTTTACAATTAGAATTCAAATATTGTAGTAACTTTCCAAATTTTTTTATATTTCATTCATTTTCTATATTTTGGAATTTTAAAAAATTGAAATACCCACGATCAAATTTCAAAATGGACTTTCAAATTCTTCCGATGCATTTATCATTATGGAAATTTTAAAAAAAATATAAACCAATTACATGTCTACTGGATTAGAAGACTAATCAAAAAAAGAATTTTATACTGAGGACGCATTCAGAGAATACGTCCTCTGAATGCATTAAAAAAATTACATAGAGAGAATGCGTCATCTTCATGCATTCGACAAATTTGAATAATTGAGGACACATTCAGAGAATGTGTCTTCTGCAAACTAGCTAAAAAAATTTGAATAATTCTAAATGCGTCCTCTGCAAACCAGCTAAAAAATAAATTAAAAGGCGTAGAGGCGCATTATCTGAATGTGTCTTCCACATATTTGTCCAATTTTTTAAATCAACATGGTTGCATATGAATTTAGGTCAATTAGCACAATCAAAGAAACAACTCTGGTGCTTTCTCGAGCTTCAGCGGCACGGTGGAACTAACAGAGACTTAGACGGCTAATGCAGCTGATGCGTGTTGTAGCTGCTGCATCTTGGTGTTGAGTTGGTTCGCCGAAATGTAGATTTGCCGGCGAGGATACGAGCTGAGCGCTGCTCAGCTTGAATTCTTCATTTGATAAATTTATGTGTTGAATCTCTTGTGCAGAGATCAAATCACAAGAAAAAAAGGAGATTTTGAGGGCAAATGGTCTATTTCGAATCAAAGAGGTGGGGAAATTGTAAAAAAAAATCAAAGAGCCGGGAGTATGGGGCAAATTTGAGGTTAAAACACTTTTACCAAAAGTGAGAGCCCTATCATCCAGCCATGTTTTAACGGCACCACATCGTGCCACTGAAGCTCAAGCATAAACCACCTCCCGCAAAGCAGCTACGGCCCCTACGCCACCGTTCAGCTCCACCAGACTGAGAGGAAGCTGCACCGCATGCCACCCTGCTCAGGCTGAGCAGCGCTCAGCTCGTATCCTCACAGCCTGAATTCATTTTTCATTTTTTGTTTTCTCTTTTTTTTCATTTTTGAAAACACAAACAAATAAAATTAAAATTAAAACAAAGAATTTTTTTTATAAAAAGCAAAATAAGAAAGAAAATAAAAATATTTGGTTGCCTCCCAGTAGCGACTTTGTTTATAGTCTTTGGCTTGACTCTCAGACGTCGTTACTAAACAGATTCTGAGCATAATGGAATTACTTCAACTAATGCCACTTGAGAAGTATCATAGTACGACTTAATGTGATGACCATTTACGAGGAATGTCTTTATGTGTCCATGCTCTTAATCTTGAGTGTCCCATTTGGCCAAACAGAGAGTACCTTGTAGGGTCCAATCCACTTCGATTTGAGATTTCCTAGCATTAACTGAAGTTTAGACTGAAACAGAAGAACCTTTTTCTAAACTTTGAAACTCTTACATCTCAAATTTCTTACATGCCACATCTTAGTTCGCTCACTTCCAACTGGAGTTCCTCCGACTCTTGAAGTTGGAACTTCCTTTCCTCCTCACACTTGAGTTGTTCCATATTCACTTGCTTGATAGCCCAATAAGCCTTATGCTCAATATCAACTGGTAGGTGGCACATATTTCCAAAAACAATTCGATATGGAGACATTCCAATAGGAGTTTTGAAAGTTGTGCGCTACACCCAGAGAGCATCATCTAATCTCTTGCTCCAATCCTTCCTAGATGGATTCACCATATTTTCTAGGATTTGCTTGATCTTTCTATTTGATACCTCTGCTTGACCATTCGACCGAGGATGATAGTTGGTAGTAAGCCTGTGATGAACTCCATACTTCTTAATAAGAGCCTCAATGGTGCGGTTCTTGAAGTGAGTGCCTTGGTCACTAATGATTGCTCGTGGTACACTAAATCTATTGAATATGTGAGCTTTCAAGAACCCTACCACAACTTAAGAATCAGTACTACGGGTGGCCTCAGCTTCCACCCATTTTGAGACATAATCAACCGAAAGTAAAATGTATAAATTACCAAAAGAACTAGGAAATGGGCCCAAAAAATCCATGCTCCACAGATCAAATATTTTACATACAATAACGATAACTTGGGGCATTTCATCACATTGGAATATGTATCTGTTCATTTGGCATCTTTCACAACTCTTACAGAACTTATACGCATCTTTATGAATTGTTAACCAAAAGAAACTAGTATCGAACACCTTACGAGTAGTACGTTTCAGGCCAAAGTGCCCTCCACAAGCAAAAGAGTGACAGTGTAAGACAATTGTACCTTGCTCTTCCTCTGGAATGCATCGCCTTATAATTTGATTTGAACATATCTTCCAAAGGTACGGTTCATCCCAAATATAATGCTTACATTCACTCTTTAATTTCAATTTTTGTGCACGACTAAATGTGTGTGGCATATCTCCAATGGTAGTAAAATTCACAATATCTATATACCAAGGGTTATTAGAAATTACTTGGAAGCATTACTAGTTCATAGGCCTATTTGGCCAAACCGAGGGTCGCATATTTCCAAGAGAAGAACAATAACACACCTCTGGTTTATATGGTTTTTCTAAGAGCCTTAAGAGCAATGAATCAATCAATGAACCACAAGCCGGATCCTTCTCTCTCCCGGGATTATGGATTGAAATCCTAATCTCATCAGCCTCCTCCAGAAACCCGAGTACAAATCCCATCCATTGCTACTGTACAAGGTCTGCATCAGAAACATCCCCGACTTATTCAGTCTGCCATTGGGCGACACCGACACATTTAGCATCCCCTCATGCGTGCACGTTTGTGCCGCCGAGAACGAGATCATGTAGAACCACCCCAGTGAAGAAGTTGTTGGTCAGACTCTCAGATCGGTCCCAAGGGATTGAGTCGGGTGAAGAAGAAATCTCAGAGGAAAATCCTCTTCTTTTTGGGGTTTGAGTCGATGGGATGGGTGGCATTTTGGGTGAAAGAAAAAGCGTGGAGATGTTCTAGAGAAGAAGAAGCAATTAGGTGAGAAGAAGAAGCAATTATGTTAAAAGGTCAAAATAGTAAATTTATTTTTGTTTTGTTTTTTTCAGAGGGGTGAAATTAACTTTTCACCCAATTCCAATCTAAATCCACCAGAAAAGGTTATATTTTCACATAACCTAAATATCTAGAGTTATATTTGCACTTTCAATTATCGCAGGGTTATATGTGTACTTTCGTCAATTATGTAGGGTTATATATACACTTTGCTCAAATCGTGCACTACAACCTACAATAAACCAATAATGAAAGTATGCAGTTTGAATTAAGATAAAGTGGTTATGATTATCATAAAATCTTGTTTTGGGAAGCCTTAACTTTAGACCAAGGTTTATTGTGCAATTATTTTAAATTTCCTTTTGGATGGGTTTTTTAAAAAAATATATGCTAATAAATTTAGGAACCCACCATGAAATTATCAAAATACTATATATATCACAAAAATAATATAATTTTTATTTTACTTTCCTCCTTCGATCGGAAACAGCCTCCGATGAGGTTACCACCTGAACAACCGAATTTCCACCATCTCCACCGGATATTTGCCGCCTCAACCGGTCTTCTCTCTCCGCCAGTGTGATCTTCATTTTTTGGCGCTGCTCGATCTCTGACACTTCTATTGACCAGAGACGATGGTGATGACGGCACTGCGAAGGCGACAACAATGACGCTGCAATGGCGACGGTGACATCACCGCAAATGGCGATGACGATCAGACAGCGCCGGGTACTAACGAAGAAGGAGTGACGCACTGTGGCTGTGCACACTACAAGAAACAGAACCTATTACTTTGCCAATTTAACCTCGGTTTTTTATTTTCTTCGAAGTAAAAGATATTATTTTCCTCGGTTATAAAAAATAGAGGTAAATAATTGGTTTTTTACCTTGGTTATAATTTGAACCGGAGTAAAAGGTTAGAAAACGAAGTTAATAATGCTACCGATTAGCGTGCAACATGCATGGTGTATTAAAATTGTTTTCGAAATTGTGTATTCTGTCGTTGTCACTGACAAAGCGTAGATGGAACACCGACGTCACAGGTAAGTAACGAAAGAACTTTTAGATGATAAAGTTGAGAATGATTGATTATGGAAAAAGAGGAGTTTTGTTAAGTTTTGTTATGTTACGATTTATTTATATAAAATTTAATAAGGTCCATTTTGTTAAGTTAGGATTGAATATTGTTGAATAATAGGGAAAACCACAACCAAAAGTATTTTAAAATGATTGATTCCGCCCTGGAAAAGTATTTGTTCATTGTTTTTGAATTAAAATATTGTAGAAAATGGTGTTGAATGGTACGGTTGGAAATGTTTTTAAAAATCATGCACAGAGCAAATCGCACATATAGTCAATTACATATTGTTCAAATAAGGTAGTAAAATTATTAGAAAAACATTAATCATGAAAATCTCCTTACAAATTAATTAGTACATAATAATTCGAATATTATTAATAAATGTCTTAGTTCCAATATTTGATTAGAAATTACAATAAACTCAATCCGCTCGAATTATGATAACCTTGAAGAACAAGGTGTCCCCAATGCGCACATTGTTGCCGGAAAGGAACTCGGTAAAACCCTTCGGGGACAGGGCCTTGATCTTCCCTTGCCCCGAGTAGTTCATGCGTAGCTCTTTCCCGTAGCACCTCAGCACAACGGGGGTCTTCTCATTCGGCAGAAATGGTACAATTTTCAATTAGGATGTACTAATCAGAAAAAAAAATCATTATGAATCTATATATATATATATGTATATATGCAATTATAAACAAATAGTATTAATTGAAAATCAAATAATTTCATGTTTGGTAGTTTTAGTCCTTACCAAAGTTGGGTTTTTCCCAAAGTTTTGTTGCTTCAAAGTGCAGTGGAAACGCGAGCTTTCTAGAGCCATTGTGCGATGTTCAAGCTCGAACACAACCGGTTCAGGGTTTCTCCTTTGTGCGGAGAACTGTATAATTAATACAAATAAAAAAATAATTTCGATAAAGTGTGCATATGTGTATTAGTAACTAAATATGTAAAATGGTAAAATACATGGAAAAAGGGGCGCCTATAGTATCCTTCACTAGCCATTAGTCCTTGTATATGAAGTGAACAATATGTGTAGGGCAAACTATCCTTATAAGAACAACGTGCGACGTCGATCATGTGTCGCAGGAACATATCGGTCTGAACCAGTGGCTAAGTCGACATGTTCCAGCGACTTCGTTGGTGAGTCGGCTAGACCGATATCATGATCGACGATAAAACAACGTCGGAAAAATGAACATTAAGTTAACTTAAATACCTACATGTGACGTCACTAAGATAACATTAATATCGATGGATAAATCAAGACTACTACGACGGTTTATGCATAACTTGAAATAAGAATGTGTGAAGTCACATGCATAAACTGAATGGAGTGTGACTATAGACCAACTTCGCATGCGTCAGAGACAACAGGAGGAAAAAACACAAAACCCAGCAAAAAACATGCATTAAGGAAACAAAACTACCCGACAACGTCCTAAAACAAACAAAAACGTAGTACTTAGTTTCCATGTAAGAAAACTTAACGCTATAACAAATCTGAGTAAGAACAAGAAAACCAAAAATACAACCCAAACAAAAAGCATAGATTAATTAAACAAGGTGAAGTAACAATTACAAAATTTTAGGCAGTACAAGAGTAGAAATTCATACCTTTATCAAAAGAAAAGAGAAGAGAAAAGGGGTAGAGAGACTCTCAGTATTCATGGGAAACTTGGAAATGAAGAGTTTAAACTGATTCTGAGGGACCCTTTATATATAAATATTTTGAAACGACGTCGTTTTGGGACCTTGTGTTGTCCGCCGTTGTTTGTGCGACATCACACCCATATCGCTTGTGTTGACAAACGAACGATTGTATAGCGACGTCGCAGGATTAAGTGGGCAGAAAAATATACTAAAAAATATTTTGAATTTATTTAAAAATATTGGCAAATATTTTCTATTTTAAGAATGGTTGAAGAAAAATAATCATTACACACAAGTATTTTATAGTATTATGTATGATCGTAATATTAAATTTTGGTTTCATATGGTAGGTTAAACATTAATGATTCAACAATATAAAAATAACATTCAACAAATAGATTCAAGATTAATTTAGATAAACATCACAGTCAACAAAATAGTCTTAATGTTACATATGTTTGTCATAATTTGTTACAAGTTCTAAGTACTAATAGGGTAAGATGATGACATTGAAAACTATGGGTGCAGAACCATCAGCCAGCTCAAAGTAGAGCGTGTCTCCAACCTCTAGGTCTTCTCCATGAAGGAAGTCGCTAAAACCCTTTGGGGTCAGGGTTTTTAGCCTCATGTTCCCCAAGTAGAGCGTGTCCCTAACCTCTAGGTCTTCTCCATGAAGGAACTCGCTAAAACCCTTTGGGGTCAGGGTTTTTGGCCTCCTGTTCCCCGAGTAGTGCATGTGATACTCTCTTCATACCACCTCAAGACAACATGCGTCTTGAATTTTGGTAGGAGTGGCTCGATTTGGCTGGGGATGTACTAAATTATAAATAGAAAACAACTATTAGTATATATGAAAATTAATTTGAGAAAATTATAATTAAAAACAAAATGCATGTGTAATGAAAATTAATTTGAGAAAATTATAATTGACAAAATGGAAGGACTTGCCAAAATTGGAATTGAACCAAAGTTCGTCTGGGTTAACGTATGTACGAAATGCGGTATGATATCGTCGAATGAAGACCGTACACGGTCCTCATCCGAATCGCTACGGATCTACATTTGGTCAATTAAATTAGTAATAATTAAATAAGAATCTTAAGGAATTTTTGTTCTAAACCAAATATCAATCACACCTCAATTGATATACGGCTACTAGAACCTTTGCTGCTAGCCATGATTCCTGAAAATCATATTGTCACGGATAAAATGTGTGATGATAGATAGAAATTGGTCCGATGCAAATCAATTCCATTAATCCTTTGAGTCGAAATGCAAATACAACATCGCAGACCTGTCAGTATATCTGATTGGTAAATCGAGATGTGTGTGACACCTCATTCAAAGATGAGGAGCAAAAATATGAAAGCTCGGCGTCGCACATCAATCGCATAGACCAAAATGAAAACTACAAACAAGCGATGTCACATAGAAACCATGCAGCAACATCACAAAATAGCAGAAAATAATAGATTTTACAGGTTCTAAACCCTCGACCCTAAGCCCAGTAGGAACTCTGAAATAAACAACATAGAGAACACATAATTCACACATCATATATATAACAATATTGTCTATGAAAAATACGAAATTAAAAGAAATCTAAATAATATAGGAACCATACCTTTGAGAAAAGTGGTTGAAAGATTGCTGGAATTCGAGGGAAAGTTAAAAGTTTAAAATGATTTATGAGGTGGGCTCATATATATTGTTGTGAAGAGCCCTTATGAAATCCGCTCGGCTAATGCGATGTCACACTATAATCGACCCTACCAACATAATATTTGGCATATGACCGACGTCGGTAAGTGTGATTTTGGGCCTCACCATTTGAGCCCACTAGCATATGAAATAGGCCCGCGTTTGACCAAAAAAATATATAATTGACCTTAATAAAGCTCTATAGTATATTAGAAATACTTATTTAATTTTATAATTATCCATGAACTTTATTAATGTCCGTTTTGATCGGAATCACTTTCGGGAGTATGGGTCAACTTTTAAATTTTTGCATTTAGGTCCCTCTATGGATGTGGAAGAAGTGGAAATGCAAGTTTGGAGATACCCTAATCTAATTCACATTGTCAAGACCAAGATGTTCCCATTTAGGTATGACCGGATCAATGGAACGAGGTAATCATCCCTCATTTGTATTATTATTTCTATTTATACCCTTAGGATAAGCGTTATGGGAACGATAATTTCCACCACATAGAATCACATGAAATTTCTTATTCTTGGTTTTTTATGAAAATAAAATATTTTAGAAATCGCTAGTACGTGGCTTAGAGTAAATTTTAGATGATTACTTATAAGTATGCAAGGGGTTAGTTGGAAGAACTTGGCTGGGAAGTCTTCGTGGAATAAGAGCAGTTTCTTATTTGTTACTCTCAGTTATTATAAGTTTGACTAGATATGACAACGTTTTCAGACGATCGGAATCGAGTTTGGGACGACTAGTGAACTTTTAAATATTTACACTTAGGTCCCTCCAAGAAAGTGGTACAAATCCAAATGCAAATTTGTAGATAACATTTTTATATTCATATTTACAAGGCATTGTCATTTTCATCTGGGATTAAAAGGGTCGACGGAAGGTGACCCAATCTTAAAACGGAGTATTTTACGACACTTTTCAAAAATTACCCATTGGCCCTCATGTGCGACGTCAAAAGGTATGTCGCCAAATGAAGATCAACGACAAAGTCATAGCTGACGTCAGTAATAATGAAATTTCTAGCGAAAACGAAAATTTGAAGCAAAATCCCCCCCAGCCCACCAACATTTCAAGTCATTAATACCAGCACCATTACCAATTTTTCATATATACCACACTTTCTCCAAACCCTAGCTACAACAGACCATTGATGTGTCCATTTTAGATGCATTATTTAGTAGTATTTAGGATCACTTTTGTGCTCTTTTATTATCGAGAGCTTGTGTTTTACCTTGAAATTCACTTAGGAGAGGCAAAAGCAACTTTGTACTCTTTTACCTCTTCTAAGTGGATTTTGTGTGACAAGGGAAGAACACGGAAGCAACGAAGACCGGAAGACATTGAAGACTATACTTTCGAAGACTTTTGGATACTCACTTCGAAGACATGAAGACCGGAGGCCGTTGAAGACCATTTTTGGAGCCATTGAAGACTTGAAGATTGAGAGAGATGGCTATGAAGAAGACAAAGAAACAATGCAAAGTGCTGGCCCCCGTCGCGACACCATCGCGAGTCGCGACCAACACCGTCGCGAGTCGCGACGAAACTCGTCACGAGTCGCGACCAAAAGGCGGCCAGAAATCTATTTTATTTTCTTTGCACTATAAATACCCTCTCTTTCCTCCTCTTCTCCAAGCTTTTCCAGCCCGTTTTCTCTCTGGTTTTTGGGCGGAAACCTAGGTTTTTTCTCTTCTTTCTTTTCTTAGCTTTTTCTTAGTTTAATTATGTCTTTTGTTGTTCTAGAGTAGTTCTTGTACTTGGGAGCTATGGATTGAAGCTTCCACTTCTATGTATTGAGAACCATTTCTATCTATCTATTTGGTGTTTTTGCTATTGTGCTTTTATTGTGCTTCGAATGTTAATTGTTGATTCTATTAATGTTGTTGAGAGCTTGATAATATGAAATGCTTGGATGAATTGCTAGCTAGGGTTTGGGGGATTTGGGTTAATTTCCCCCCTGTTCTTGTTAGTAATGTGAGAGTATGATTTAGAGCTTTTGATTGTGTTGATGGATTGATAATGTGCTAGACGAATGTGATTGATGTTGAACTCTTCGTCATGTTTGTTTGTGTAGCAAACGAGAAGCGTTATATGCTCGTGGTCTATGAGTGGTCGCTCTTAACTAATCTCGTGTAATTGCATGAATTGGTTAAATGCTTAGTCACGGTGTAGTGGTCATAGGCATTGCCAAGCTTGTTGGTCCTTCGTGCTAAATGCCACCAATGACACCTTGAGTCGTGGTCGCGACTCGGGAGTCATTGGTGAGGTTTGACGAGAGATGTTGAACTCACTCTCGCAAACTACGAACTAAGAAGGATAGGAGTTTAGTCTCCACGACAAGTAGTTGAAGTATTGAATAGATGATTTAAATTCATTCTTGAAGCATTTGTTATTTGGCGTTTATGTATTCTTGACGGTGTGTTTTACTGCATGTGTGTCATGAGTTGTTTGAGCATAGGTAGTGCTTGTGTGGTTGAATTGTTTAGGTGTAGGAATGTGACGAATTCCGTAGCGCCTTCGCATGAAGATCTATGAGCATGAACTTAGAACTCCTTGTGATGTGTGTGTTGTGGTACTTGCTAGATGGGTATGTGAGTGTTGGGTCCTGAATGCTATATGATGGAATGTGTGAATGATTCGATGAACTACATTAGATTTGGAAGTGGATATCCATTGCCCCCAAGGCTTTTTATCTTTGTAGTTTAAAACCCCTTTTCTTAGTTTTGTTTGATGATTAGCATAGTCACTTGACCTTGCTAGTTATCTTGTTTTTTTATCTTTGTTAACTTAGGAAACCAACCAACCAACCCCCCCCCCCATTTACATGCTTTTATGTGTGTGTATATATAGTTACTCCTAGCCTAATATCAACCATTTGTGTGCTTAGACGCTTAGGAAGATCCCTCTTCTCCTTGGACGACCCCGATTTGCCACTATCTACCTAGTTGTAGAAAGTAAGCATTTAGGGCTTATAAATTATCTTTTGCACGGCGGGCGCGACGACCGCCCGCCTGTCAACCATCCTCTCTATCCACACCATTAATACAATAATTCAAAAGCTCAATCAATTGTTTTTTCCACACATCAAAAAGTGTCCGATGATGGATCATCTCCGGGTTCAAATTAATTGAGGTAGTTTTTCATACATTCAATGTTAATTTAGAAATTTATTACCATACCTTCTATATGTTATTTTTCTCATTGATCATTAAAGCTTGTATATTTTCATAATGTATGATGATTGTGTTATATGTTATATAGTGTATATTGTTTTCATTTCCAAGGTGATCCCATGTTTGTAAGGAATGAGAAAAAAATGCTTAGATTAGGGCTGATTGTGTACAATAATTACTTTTTTGTATGAACACAATATGAATGTGTGACGTCGGTCATTGTTAGTTGGATTTTGCGATGTACAACCGAATTAAGACCGACGACGCACATGTCAATAAAAAGCATGGAATATCTTGAATGTCTGACGTGCATTTAGGTTGGCCTTAGCGATATCAATTACTCTAATGTGCGACGTCACTTCAACCTATATCCGTTATTTTTCAAATTGACATTCACATCGTCTGAGTATGACTATATTGTGTGTTTTTCAATCCAGGGATACCCAATTCTAACATAAATTTTGTTTCCTGGGTATTGGGTGTAATAGGACAACGATGGACTGTACATGGATGACTTGTCATTTCACTACTCACCTCTACAGTGTTAATGCCTCACAACGTAGACGACATGAAGGTTCAATACATTTAATTTTTAAATTAAATATCAACCTATGTATTATTATATATTGTAACATGTATTTGTAATATATGTTATAGCTAGCTAGGTTTGTGGATTTTAACATGTCATTGTTAATTTTTTTTTGCATGAATTTAATGGCAGTTGATTGTTGTATGATGTTTAACCATGTCTAGAGTAATCCAATACTAAATAACATGTATAGGCTCTTGACGAACTATTGTTTGTATCATCAAATATTTAATATTATAATATTTAAACAAAATGTTATGTCCACGACTAATCTGTGACGTCGCACTTACTAGTGCTCATGCGACACAAAAGTAACGTCACATGTAGAACCGGCGTGTAATTGTTTTTGTGACATCAACCATTCAAAACTACGTCGTATTATTCATCGTTCCATGTCAGTATACACACGACATCGGTGCACCGCATTACGTGATGTCATTGTTCTTCGTAACGATGTCGCAGACTTTTCCTCACATCGCTTGTCTTGTTAGTATGGCCATCGTCGTCTGTCGTATATCTCAACGTTGATCTGAACAATTTTGCAAATATCATATGCCATCGTCAGCCTTAGTGGTACAAACGATGTCGCACATAACATCAGCCGACGTTGGTCTAAAAACCAAGTTAAAAGATACTTTTTACCTCGATTTTGAACTGGGTTTACCTCGAGTTAAAAGATACTTCACCCACATTTACCTTGATTTTTATGGGAAAAATTGAGATAAAAAGCCCCCGAAAAACCAAGGTAATAGGTGTTGTCTGTTGTAGTCGCATTCATGGCTGCGATCGACGACCTTGCGGTGGAGGTAGGTTTTGCAGAGTCACGACGATCGAAAAAGGAGTACGGCGTCGACAAAATTGCATTGAAGAAGAAGGCACGTGAGATGCAAGCGCCCAAAGGAAAAAAGATGACGTGTGTGCTTTCATGCACGATCTGAGGTGACGACGGCTATGCGACAGATGCAACGAACGCGGCAACGACAGTGCGGCGGACTCGGTGACAAAGCAGACACGGTGGATGCGAAAACAATGCATGTGGCGGTGATGATAGACGAATGCTATGTGGCGGAGGACAGTCGTGGCGACTGATGATTGCGGAGGCCACGGAAGAAGGTGGTGGCAATGGAGGACAGCAGAGGCAAACGGAAGACGGCAGTGGCGATGGAGGACGGCAACGACAATGGAGGACAACGGTGGAGACAGAAAATGGTGCGACGATGGAGGACGAAAATAGAGATGGAGGACGGCGCGACGACGGAGGACAGCAGTGGAGACAGAGAACGGCGGCACAGCGGACCGTGGCGGCGGCTTAGCTTTGACGTCTAAGATGTTAGGTTTAATTTTGTGTTCTATTTTTTCCAATAACTTTTTGAGATTTAATATTATTTCTCTGAGGATATGTTCAATAAGGATTCTCTTGTGTAGTGGTTAGTACTCTCAACATTAAGGTTAAAGACCTGGGTTCGAATCCTACCAAGACCTTTTTTTTGTGAAGAATTTATGTTTTTATGGTAGATGCCAAGTTTTATAATTATTTGACTGAGAGAATGCTCAGTAGTGTTTAGTGGTTAGTATTGTAGACTTTGAGGTTAGTGGTCTGGGTTCGAATCTCACCTAGTCCTTTTTTAAGGAATTTATGTTCTTGAGATACTGTAGTTTTTTTGTTGATGTTTGTAGTTTTTTTTCCTCTCATGCTGAATCCCACCAAGACCTTTTATTTGAAGAATTTATGTTTTTGACGTAGATGTCGAGGTTTATAATTATTTGACTGAGAGAATGCTCAGCAGTGTTTCTTTGGTTTAGTGGTTAGTACTATAGACTTTGAAGTTAGTGGTCTGGGTTCGAATCTCACCTGGACCTTTTTTTAAGGAATTTATGTTCTTGAGGTACTATAACTTTTTGTTGATGTTTGTAACTTTTTTTTCCTCTCATGTTTATGTTTTTCATTATTCGGGTGAGATTCAGTTGATATGAGATGTTTTGTAAAAAAAAAGTTGGATGATATGGATTGATATGTGTAGTTTTTTAAATTTATTTTCTCATGTTTAAGTTTTTCATTAACCGGCTGAGGTTTAGGTGTTAAGAGTTGATGTTTGTAGTGTCTTTTTTCTCATGTTATTATCCGGTTGAGGTTTAGATGATAGGAGTTGATGTTTGTAGTGTCTATTTTCTCATGTTGATATTTTTCATTTTTCGAATGAAGTTTGGGTTTTATGAGTTGATGTTTGTAACTTTTGGGTGATATAGGTTGATATTTATATTTTTTTAAAAAAAATTGTTGTAATGTTTTATGATTTTCAGAGTGGAGAATTTATATTGTTGAGGTACCGTAGCTTTTTTGTTGATGTTTTTAGTTTTTTCTCTCATGTTGATGTTTTTCATTTTTCGGGTGAGTTTTAGTTGATATGAGTCTATGTTTTGTAGTTTTTTTTTTGGTTATATGGATTGATATTTATAGTTTTTTTTTCTCTCTCATGTTGATGTTTTTCATTTTCTATGTGAGTTTTTGGTGGCAAGAGTTCATGTTTGTAGCTTTTTTGGTGATATAGGTTGATGTTTTGAAGTGTTTTTTTCTTATGTTCATGTTTTAAATTTTCCGGGTGAAGTTTAGGTGTGTTTTTAGCTTTGAGTGATATAAGTTGATGTTTATAGTTTTTTTTTAAATGATAAATTAAGCTTTGTTGATGTTTTTTATGGTTTTCATTTTATGATTGTTGATGTTTTTGTGATTTTGAGTGTATGATTTCTTGTTTTGTTAGTTGTAATTGATATTTATTCAATTTTTTTGTTAATTTATATTTGATTTTTTAAAATATTTTTTGTTGCAATTTTTTAGTCGATGTTTTAAGATGTTTCGTTAATATTTCGCTAGCTGTAGCTGATGTTTATAATTTTCAGTTCGATAATCATATTATTTTTTGCATTTTAAAAATATTTTTGAAATTGTTTTTGCATTTTTTTCTGCAGATTGCAACTGGTGGGAAAATGATGGTAGAAAATTGGACTAAAAGTCATTAGAAAAATATTAAAAATAGATCACTAAAAAAAAAATATTAGAGATAGGTCCCTATAAAATTATTAGGGATAAGTCTCTAGAGTTATAATAGAATTAGTGTTGCATACAGGCCAAAGTTTAGGTTTTCTGGAGACCATCTCTTTGATTATTAGTTGGTCAAAAGAATTCATGCTTGATAGTACATATACAGACTAAGTTTCATATAAAAAAGATACTCCTGTGGAACTAGTTTACGAGTATGTCAGATGCTAGCTAAACTAACACTTCCAACCTTATCAGTAGAATACACTAGTTCCTCGTAATTTACCATTTCCTTCCCATTACTGCTAAGCCTTAAAATGTATACAAAAAATTATGCACATCACTAATTTCCCGTGTCTTAAATCATCAAAATCAATGATTGTTGTTCGCGTAATTGTTTCATACTTGACTTTCGTCGTAGTTTGGAGTGCCAGAATATGCTTAGCTGATTCGAGTTTCCCCTTCCAACATACGAAGCACCTGAGCGAAAAATGTTAGCAGTCAAGTATGATGATCAAACAATCTGAGTTTATCAGACACCGTTGCAGTTAACAGACTGAAGACATGAGCTAAAGATCTAGTCCCGAATGATAGGTTTTCACTTTCAGACATACCTGAGACATGCGGGGCCTCAGTAGAGGGTCTCTCTGGATGCAAAGGAAAGCACAACGGGACATACATTCAACTTCTTGCTTTGCATAGCGATCGCGCAAACCAGGATCGATCAGTTCTGGAATAGCGCATTGCTCAAGCAGCGGGCGTGCCTGTATGACAGCCAAACACCACCAGCAAACGCAATGAAACTAATGCATTTTGATTCAATCACAATTATATGCCAAAATTCACTGATCTTGGCTGGAGAATTCACATTTTTGCTTCGAAAAACACAAAGTGTTCAAAGTAGCCTACGAGCACATACCCACTCAGGAAGGTATTGTTCACCCCTAAGTCGATTGATATCTATAGCTTTCCTGCCGGTAATCAGCTCTGTCAGCACAATGCCAAACGCGTAAACATCAGCTTTCTCAGTGATATGGCCAGTTTGAGCATATTCTGGAGCCAGGTACCTTTGTGAACCAAGACTCTTATGTTAATATGCATGCTAGGATATTTTATGTTTAAAACACAAGATGAATTAAGTCATATGTTACTCACCCAAATGTTCCAATAACTCTCGTTTCTGAGGCCATATCGCCACCTTGCTGCCACCGCGCTAGTCCAAAGTCACCAACCTTAGTTCAACAAGAAAGGAGCGCTCGATTTCTTACTTGAATTATTACAATGACAAATCATAATTTTCAAGAGAAGGAATGTAGAGAGAATGACATACTAACGGCTCAAAATCGTGAGTAAGAAGGATGTTATTTGGTCGCATATCACGATGGATTATACAGCCTACCCTGCACTCTTCATGAAGATATCTCAGTCCTCGTGCAGCTCCTACTGCAATTTTCTGTCGTGCAGACCAGTCCAATGGATCACCTTTCATTCCTGCAAACAATGAAGTAATGATAGGATGCAAAAACATCAGAAATTTGAAATGATAATAAGTTTTACAATTAGTCCTTATCCTAAACAGATCAAAGTAAGCAGATATACCATAAAGATGAACATCCAAAGAAGCATTGCAAATATATTCATAAACCAGCAGGCGATTTCCACCTTCAACACACAATCCAACCAGCATTACAACATTTCGATGCTGAGCACAGCTTAAAACCTCCACTTCTGAGCAAAATTCGCGGTCTCCCTGAGAACTGGCTGCTTTGTACTGCTTGATAGCTACCACCTGGCCATCCTTTAAGACTCCACGATACACGGAACCATATCCACCCTCAGCCAAGAAGTTAGCCTGTGAAAATCCATCGGTAGCATGTTCAAGCTCAGCAAAACTGAACCACTTGGGAGGCGTTCCAAAGACAGGCGCTTTATGCTGACATACTCTACAAAGTGGAGGAGGGTCCATAGGTGATTTTGTGGTAAGCGAAACTGCTTTTCGCAGATTCGTACTCAAGTGATCCATCTGATGTTTTGGTGCCTCTAATCTTCTGTCCTCATATTCATACACAGGGTTTAACATTCTATTAAATGGTAGAAGTTCTTTCTGTTTCTGAACATATTTGGAGCATTCTTGAGCAGAACTAAGAATGTCTACCTCCCATAGCTTAGAACTGACAGATGTTGAAGTTGAAGAAGAACTAAAAACTTCAATTTCTGTTTCAGAATCTGATTCCAGATAGTAGTCCTTTTTCTCTTTGAAATATTTGAAACCATCTTTACTCAAATTCCACTCCATATCAGAGAAACGCTTGGGAGAGCTCCCCGGATCAAAGCTAGAAATTGAGGATGTCCGTGCATCAGAAGCCGTGAAAGAGGAGGAGTGCTCGGGACTGCTCACTGGAGTCACATTTGGCACCTGAGTGACATCCCACCGATCAGAAAAATTCTTCATGCAAATACCATAAGGTTCAGATTTAGCCCCTGTGGTTTCTGTCATAGGTGTTCCTATTAAATTCATTCGAAGCACTTTAGGACCATACTTCTTCATCACCACAAGATTGCAGTCCAGTTCTTGCAGACAGCATTTAGCTTCTTTTTTTATTCCTCTGTCAACAAGATGAAGTAAGAACCATAGGAGACATGTAAACAAAAACTACGAACTTCAACAACGTATTTATCTCTTTGATCTTACTTATCTAAAATAACCCAATGCGTTTGAGATTTCTTGGCTTCAGCAGCAACTACTCCTTGTTGAGACAAAGTTATAGCTTTGACCTTCACATTGATCTGAGAAATATATATGGGGGATATTGAAGCCATGCAATATGAGGAAGAAAACAAAACAACTCCTTATAAAAACAGATAAAGGAACATACTTTATCTGGATCATATAATCTATGGAGTTCCAGCATCATTTGGTTGCACGAGTCTGTAATATAATCCTTCTGATCCAAACTTGTTCCTACAAAAGAGCTTCCATTGCCATAACCAACGCCACAATCACTATGAAACCTCGAAAATCCCCACATCCTTTTGGCTGCAAATGCAAATTCAAACCATAACCTACATTATTAGTCTCCAAAGAATTTTCTGCATCTCCCCCTGAACTTATGCTCTTTCCGTCTCTCATGATGAGTCCTGTTTCTATGCCTAGAACTCATTGTAACCACTTAAAATGGCATCAATAAAGTAGCGTAATCTTCAAAAAATAAGCATAAGCATGGTACAATGAAAGGAAAGAAAGGAACCAATTCAAAGGTCTAAAACATGTGAAACTTACATGAGCTGTGAGGGGAAATGACCACCAGCAGCTTGACACAATCCCCAGGCTGAGCCACATGAGTTAGAGCCCAAATCAAAGCATTTCTCGGGATTTCAAATGCAAAATTAACAGCAACAAGCACAACACTCTGAGCAGCCTTCAAGTTCAACCCTGTGCTTCTGCCACTCTTTTGCTTCAAATTCATCTCAAACCAGCCAAAAAATCCCTAATTTAAAAACATCTACTCACACATTCACAATGCCAGCAACCCTAAAAGAAAAAGGAAACTGTTGATCCACCAAAAGGGTCCTTAGGGTTCTTGACATCTTCAGACTACTCTCAATTCAAAACCATGCTAAAATAGAATCAACAGTCAACGGCATCCAGCTAAAAGAAAAGAATGTCATAAGCCAGCTGTTTTTCATCTGAATTCTTCAGACAGAGTTCAAAACATGATGTCCAAGTGTCAGGAAAGCCTAAAGTTCTTGCAGTGCCATGTTTGGTGTTTCTAATAATATGCCATTCCTGCTTCCTTTTTCTGCGGTTGCATCATAAATGCAGCAAAAGCAAACAAACAAATGAGGAAAGGAAAGCGAAAGGTTCTCAATAATGAAGGGCAAAGGGTTGAAATAAAGGACATCACTCTGATCCCACATGCCAGAAAACAACAACCGCTATATTGCGTCACTCATTAAGACTTTAGCAAACTGATTTGTGATCAAAAACAAGGAAAAGGAGGATCCCTTTTTCACTTTCCCTTCATCTACTCCAACTGCTCATGGACTTTAATGAAAATGAATCAATTTCAATGCGATCATAAAGCAAGAAGCTTTTGGACTTTTCCTAGCAGTTTTCTTTGGCAGGTTGATGAAAGGATATACCTAGCAAAATGGACAGAAAGAACCCATTTTACGAAAAAACTTGGGAAGGAATGGATCAAGCTCAAATAATTTTGCTTAATATTAATAGAGTCCGTCTCTTAAAATACGGTCTTTCAATAAGTCATGGAAAGACCAAGGTTTAAAGTGTAAATTAAAATAAATGAAAATAAATTTTTTGAGTTGCATGAACCAGGTTATAAATTTTATAACTACTACTCCCTTCGTCCCACCTATTTTTGCGCTGTTTCCCTTTTTGGACGTTCCAATTGTTTTTGCACTACCTCATTTTTTTCCCATAAATGGGTTACTTTTGTTATTTGTTTACTAAATTTGAGCCCAATTTCTATTTTTTTTAACCCAACAATATTAGTCCAAATTATCTCATAACCCTTCATAATCTCTTTTTAACCAAATCCAACATTAACCTAATCCTTCCCACCAAATTAAAAACTCTTCAACTGCCCAACCACCTTCATTACTCTCTTTGCCTTAAACACGCATGTGATTTTTTGTTAAAAGCATCAACACTCTTCAACTAGCCAGCATCGAGATTCTTCAATCTTCTTGAAAGCTGTGAGCATGCTCATCCCTTTACTCCATTAGGGTTTCTGACTCAATAATTTGTTCCCACCCATTTCTCTTCCCTCTCAGCTTCTCTGCTTCTCTCAAGTTGTTCTTCCCATTCCAGATTTTCCTCTTGTCTCTCCTTTTCAATTTTTTTTGGGTTATGGAAAGGGGCGATTTCGTTGGTTGTGGGTTTAAATGTGATGGGTTTTGTTCGGAATGTTATGTCTCAGATTCAGGTTCCTCATCTCGATCTGATAGCTTCTCTCCGGCGGGTGATAGTCTGGCCTTGAAAGGCCCTGACGCCGGAGAAGAAGGAACCAAGGCGTCGCTGCCCAACCGCCGGCGTGGTGTTCAAAGTCGCAGATCGGCCGGTTCTGTAGGCGGCGCCACCACTATCGAGCTATCTGCAACTTCTGTTTTGATTCAAAAAAACCAATTAGAGGTGGCGCTGCCCACCCGCCGGCGAGGAGAACTAACTCCCGGTGGGTCTGTTGGTGGTGCCGCCACCAACAAAGAAAAACACAGCCTTGTGGTCTCTGTTTAGCCTTACAGTTTGTGCGGCTCTGTGCCCCAAGAAAAATGTACTACTGATCCCTGCGTTATCTTTTATGGAGTGAAATGCGGTCACTGTGAGGCTACTGTTGGTTCTGGAAATGATGACGAAGAGTTCTCTTATATCCCTTCGATTTGAGCACTTCCCTGGTATGCGAGACAGTCCAGGTCTCCCTCGGACCACATGCCGAAAATGAAACCTCTGAGTTTGGATCAGATCGATGCACCTTTTCGTGTGGCTGAGATAATGATACCGGGTCCGAGGAAGCTTCTTGGCCAGAATAGGGAAAGAGACGAATAAAAAGTTAAGTCCTGGGATTCAACTTCATGTAATAAACTTGTGCTTGTATGATTACCAGTTTATGATTAATAAAATAGCCATTTTTTCTTGATTTCCATGTTGGATTACTGATTTTATCCCCTTTTTCTGTTGCCTTGCAGAGCCACAATTGTCTGAGATATGCTATGGCTCAGTTGAATGTGCTTCAACTTTGTTCCAGGAAAATGGAGATCTCATAGCCCTTTTGACATGTTTGCAAACAGAAAAAAGGGAGTATATTGGTTCATGTTTGTGTTTTTTATCCTTGTTGTTTGATGTTTTATGTTGTGTGGCTGCACCGGAGCACCTGTTATGTGATTTTTCTTTGTCAAATATTGTTCTTGTTTGGATGTCCATGTTATTTTGGTTGTGGTTGTGCATGATCTTTACTGTGGTTGTGCATGTTCTTGTTTGGCTGCCTACTTAAATGTTCTTTTGGCACTAAATGTGGAAGAGCCCTGACGTGCATGATACCTGTGCATTTTCGTTCTCTCTATGGCCTGAAAAGATATTATACATAAATGATAATAACAACTTGCATTAGCTTGAATTGGGTTACAAAAAAAACTTGTTTTTTCACACCAAAAGAAACAAGTTTTTAGGTTTCCAAAATGTCACCCTAGTCTAACCCAATGTGAATACTAAAATCCTTTACTGCTACAGTTGATATCCCATGGCTTGCATCATGTCCCACATTCTCTCAGTTTCCTGAATTGTGATAAGGTGTTCCAGGCCTTCACGAAGTATTCCCTCATCACAACTTAGCATCCTAGGAAATTCTCCCCTCCTTATCTGTGCATCCTTTGACATGTGGGGAAACTTATAATTGTTGCATCCCTTGACTCTTATGATTTCTATCTTCTCTGTCATATGCATTGTACACTGCTGTAAGTAACCCATCCAGTGTTGTGCTTGGGGTTTCATGTTGTAGAGACTGTATCAAGTTTAAAAAACCAAGATCTAGTACATTAAGATCAGGTGATTTAGCCGGTTGACATACCAAGTTGATGTGAAACTCGTCGGAGTCAGCTACTGCCCGGAATTGAGGATCCGAATTCTTTATATGTGCCTTGCAATTATCTTGTTGAATATATATATGCTTGCTCATGAATGGTGGCCTACGTGCTTTGATTACTGGTATGATTTCATCTATAATCTTTGCACGTGTCACAAGTCTAGTGATCTTCTCCACAGTCTTAGTTTCCATAGTCCCCTTCGGACGATTAATGCTGGTTCTTTGTGCTTCAACCCTCTCAATGAATGGGAACACACCATACTTCCCATCAAAAATCAACACACCATCAGGGCTGTAGGTTGGCCTACTCACATCACACATAAGCATAAGTTTTGGAATGTGAGACTTGTGTTGGGTGGTTCTTAAGGGCTCGGGCTCACCCGGTGCCAAATAGTAACAGACATTTGGCTTAGTCATGTAAAACCACTTCTCATCTATATGAATTACATTATCTATGTGCTGGAATTGAAAGTTGGGTTGCAATTTAGATATGCAGTATTTCAACCTCTGTACCTTGTGTTGAAATGTAAGTGCAGGCTTAATACTGTTTGTATGGCTTTTGATGACCTTTGCTGCCACAGCTCGTTGTTTTGTGGTCTTCCCTATCCCCATCCATGCACTTGTCCCTTTGATTGTTCTTCCTTCGGTTGCAGGTATTGCTCTTAAGGCCTCAAGATCAATTTCCTTCTTGTTGTAGCCCGGATGGCCGGGCATCTTGTTTCTCATGTCCAGCGGTTGACCCATTGAAAGTTGGAGCTTGATTCTTGACCAGATGTAACTGATGGTTCTTTGGCTGCAATTGAACTTCGTCGCTGCCTCGATTCTCTTCCTCTGGAGTATCTTCCCGTTTCTACTGTTGTCCAACAGAAACTCAGCAATATGTTGCCTCTATTGGTTGTCATATTCTTCTCCCCCCTCATATTTCTCAAATACCCGATGATGAAGGGAAGATCCGGCAGCAGGAGAGCAATCAGTCCGCAAGGCCTTGGTAGGGCTCGATGAATGCTGACATTTGACCTGAGGGTAAGGAAAAAAAGACTCTTTCTGTTGCTAGGCTTTCTTGTTGGATTATGACAGAGGGAATTGAATGTTACTGCAAAGAGGAATGTGGAAGAAGAATTTCAGAGCTGTAAATGTATATACAATGGGGTAGAAGTGGGGTTTCATGTTTGTAAATTTAAGTTTTCGACACTGTTCATGTTCTTGGCTCTTCAATTTGGTGCCTCATTTTTTTTTAAATTCTGCAGTGTAATCAACACAGTTTTTGGAGTTCCCTCAAAAAACTGTGTTTGTGCGCCTAAAATTAAGGCCCAGCGAAAATCATTAGTGGCCCAAATAATGGGCTAAATCAGATTCAAAACAAAGGGAAAAAGTTAACAATTTCAGGATACCCCACTTCAAAGACATAAAAAATATATCCTTAAAAATACTTCCAGTTTCTCTCTCCGCAGAAATAGCTGGGATGGAGGGAATACATGTTGTATACTAAAACTTTAATATTGCAACTAAAACATTTTACCTTTTATTATTCTAATTAAACCCCGTCTTTCCATAAGTATCTGCAAATACCGTCTTTCCCAAGACTTTGCCATATTAATATTGCTATACAAAAAAAAATTTATTGAGTTAACAGAATGTTTTAAAAAAAACTAATTGTTTTTTTGTCCCCGATATAACATCTTATATCATGTTTTGGTCTCCGATTGCAAAACAAACCATCAGTTTGCCGGAATCTGGTTTGAGACCAAACAAATCGTTCTGAATTTGTGGGTTACTAAACGAAGGTTGTTTTGCAATCAGGACTAAAATATGGTATACGATATTACGTCGGGGACAAAAGAAACAATTTAATCTTTATAAAATGTTAACAAGAGTAGAGGTCAAATGATTCCCTGATCCGGTGCCGGAGCAGTTTTTCCGGCTTGCGGTTCAATATACTCCTGGACGTTGGTAGAATCTGATTGGCCGCCCCACTTATCAAATTTGGTCAGTTTCTTTGACTGTTTCCTCACTAATTTAGTCTCCAAGCTGCCGCCACCAGACCAGAGTATGTTCCATTTATTTAATAGAAAAGAGAGATAAAGTTTTTAATTCCAACCAAAACAAAGTCTAAATTGTGAGATTTCTTATCCCTAATTTTCTTTAATGAGAAATTGACAGTTTTGGACCACTTTAGGATGAAGTCACCGCTTTTGTTCTCTGTGTAAATTATTTATAAAGTGTGTGAGTGATTTTACGAAAAATTCTCAATTGATTTTTATACTCCCTCTACCCAAACTAAATTTCACATCATATTGTTCAATATTTTCAAGTAATATGTTTTACCATTAATATACTTAACTACGTATAATAATGCAAAATAAAAAAGTTCATAGTTAAAAGCTACTTACTACGACGAATCCAACAATGTCACATAAAATAGTTTTATTGTTTGTATATCTATTTAAATATGTGGTCAAAGTTTGACAGTATTAACTGTCAAATAGTAAGTGTGCAGTTTAGTCTGGGACGGTGAGAATATATAATTAGTCGGTTTCAGTGAGTCAATATTGAATCAACCTCTCTAGTGGTGATAGTGCCACTACTGGCAAGCAGAGACATGGAAGGTAGGAAAGACAGAAGAGATGGTAGGCAGTAGAGAAAAAAATGGTAGAAGAGAATTTTTTTTAAATCAATATAATGGTAATGGTGCAAAAAGAGAAGTGAAATATGTAATTTGGCCTAAAAGTAACATCTAAACTGTAATTTTCTCATTTCCTTTTTGACATATCTCGCCAATAAGACTTAATTTTCCCAACAACACAATCTATTCTAATGAGGAGGTAAAATCACAACATTCAAAGATTAATCAACTGATGGTCACCTCGTAGTACCTCCAACAGACATTATTTTCATTTCTTAATCACTTGGAATGTGGTTTGATTTGTATAAAAATGTGGAAGTTAATCTTCTAGAGTATTTTAAAGCTACCATGGACGGAGTTCATTAGTCTAAAATAAGAGTTTGTAACAACTTGGACTTACCCAATTGATCAGAATTATGTGCAGTCCGGTTTCAATCTCCCCTCCCCCAAAAGTGCATTATTATGACTTCAAAATCTCATGATACACCTTGGTGTAAGGAACTTCCACAAGTGTGAAGATGTAGAAATGGAGTTTCACTCTGTAAAACAGAAATGAATCAAAGTGGCTGTAGAAAACACAAGACTCTTTTGATTAAAATATAATGCACTATGTACCCAACCAGAACGACGTCGTTTGTGCTGGGAGTCCGTCCATCAATTACTCGATCACTAATAAATCAATCATCACAAACCAATTAATACAATTGCTGAAAGAATCCGGGAGCGCGCTTTAGCCTTTGTGATAAAATTCATTCAATTCCAAAGATTCCTACACCAACGGCTACCCAGATCCTCGTCAATGCAAACAAAAGCGCCTCACATAGTTGAGCTCATCAACAAGGCCGCGGGGCGGAGATCGTCTCTTTTGGTACAAGATTTCGAACACGGCGGCCATGAGAAGATTAAAGAGGGAGGAATGCCGGCGTACCAAACACGACGCCGCGTTCTCCCCTTGGAAGGTCTTTTTTTTGTCTGTCTGTGTTTCTTTTTGTTTTTTGAGTGTATGTGTGTTTTTGTCTGAATTTTTGTGTTTCTGTCTTTAGGTTCTGATCGGCGCTTGTGATTGGGAAGAACACGCGGCGGGGAAGGAGGGGGCTGAGAGGTACAGGACTGAGAACCTTCCCAATTGCGCTTCGTGCACCGGTGTTTATGAGCTTGGTGCGACTGTTTGGCATGGAAGTAAGGGGAGAGAGTCCAAGAAGCTTGATCCAGCCTTTATGGTCCCGGTTTACATTGGGAAATCCGACAATGTTAGGACCCGAATGCAGCAGTATGGCCGCGATGGCGCTCACTTGGAGAATGGGCACTCGAATGGTAGGTTGTATGAGTCTGAGGAGGAGCAAAAGAGACCCGCTGGATTGTTCAGGGAGGTATTCTCAAAAGGCTTCTCCGTTGTATACAGATGGGCTCCAGTAAGCGTGCTTTCTTGGTTCTTATGTTTTCTAACAGCTACAATGGTGTGAAAAAGTGTATGCTCTTGTGATGTTGACAGATTTATAGAATTAGTTTGAGTTTTGTTTGAGGAAATATCAGATGATGTTAATTAAAGATGTGGTTTTCTTCCTCTTTGATTGAGTATTCTATTTAGGATTTCTTATGTAATTATGTTGTGATAAAATTCTATGCATAGGGTGTTTGTTCTTAAAGCCTGATGCATATTGCATCCAACATCATATATATTAAAATTCAACAAGTTCCAACTTGCTCTTGAGTTTTTGCCTCACCGTGCAAAATTGTGGTTTTCAAGTTTTGCGTAAACTAGTCTAATGTTGATTTAGTGCCGCACCATTTTTGCACTTCTATTGCTGCATCATCTTGGTCGCGCAGTTGTTTGTGCATCTAGAAACTGGGGTCGTACTAAAGACTCTAGTAAGCTAATGGATTTTGTACTTGTCTTGTCAATAAGTATGTGTTAGGATCTTTCTGCTATATTGGTACACAATAGCTTTCATTTATTCACAGTGTGTGGTCTCATACTGTATTTTGTTCTGTGAACAGATGGAAACTGCACGCGATTCTGAGAAAACTGAATCTGACTTGCTTGAGAAATTTGACTATGCATGGAACAAAGACAGTAATGGTACTCGCCGGCCTGAAGACATCCTCAAAAAGCTTAAGCATGTCTCAAAATCTTATCCATTTCTTGCAAAGATTCAGCTCTTTCCTCAGAAGAAGAAGGGAATCAGAATCAAAGTCTACAAGTTACCTTCTGTGGAGAATGGACTGGATTTCTACTCCAGCTTGGAAGATAAAGGTCTCCTCCATCGAATTTTCAAATTTGGGAGAGCACAACCAAGACTAGTTGTCGGCACAGGCATTGATGAGAACACCAATGGCATCATCTGTGGCGTCGCATTAGGCCATGGAGTCATTTGTAAAAGACCACCAAGTGAAGGGAACAAAAGGTGCTCAGAGCACAAAGGGATGAAAGTAAATGGTGTCACTTCTAAGCCATTTCCCAACAACGAGGAACCTGCCCGTGTTTGTGGAGTTATCTTGGATGATGGTTCTAGCTGCACAAGCACACCGCTCCATGGAAACAAAAGGTGCCTGGAGCACAAGGGCAAGAGAATCCACAACTCCATTCCTCAGCGAACAAAAGATAAGAAAGCAGATTATGTGTATCCTTCTGAAAATAGTGTTAAGAGAATTACGTGTGGAATGAACCTAGATGATGGGATTTTCTGTTCAAGGGAGCCTCCACCGGGAAGAAAAAGGTGCAAGGAGCACAGGGGAATGAGGGTTAAAAAGACCATTTCTAGTGTGAGTGTTGAAGGACAAATTAGACTAGAAGAGGAAGATTGCTTAATTATTCCATCAGTCTCTTGTTCCGAGGAAAACAGGAGATGTGCATCAACTTGTGGAGCGCCATTGCGCAGTGGTTCGGATTGCAGAAGGAGAGTGACTGGTGGTGGTAGATGCTGGCAGCATGTGGATAGTCTTCCCCAGTTGATAAACAACTGATCTCTAATATGCATGCTTTGCAACTTCACAGTAGTTGGTTAATGGTTGGAAACATTATTTCTGCTAGTGTGAAAAGTAAGGGATATAGTTTTCGAAGTCGAAATGATACGAATATCAAATGCTTTGATGGTGCTTTAAATGTTTTGATGGATCAACTTTATGATAAAGAATTGAATGAGTCATCATCGACATCTTGGAATTATTGTTCAAGACTGTCGAACAACTGAACACATCATGAAAAACATTATACTTTTTTTTTCCACTGGGTTTTTAATGAGATAATGTGGTCACTGTAAATATTGTAAAATTATTTAATTTGGGTTTATTGGACTGATAGCTCGGTCATGTGGGCTTTGAAGAGCTTTATTTTGAAAATACAGTCCATTAGGGCTTAGTATATTCAATTTTATTCTGATTAGATTTGGTAAGATTAGATAAGGTAATATTCTTCAAGGATACTTCTTAAAGAATTCAACCAGATTACCATTTATTTTATAAATTTGAGAAAAGTGAAAATATAACCCTATATAATTGAAGAAAGTGCAGATATAACTCTACACTATTCAAAAGTGCAAATATAACTCTATCTATTCAGGTTATGTGCAAATATAACCTTTTCAGTCAGTTTGAGGTCGGAATATGCTGAAATAACCGATTAACCCCTGACAGTTTTATAAAAAAAACTGAAAAAACTGACATTAATCAAATGACGCTATTACCCCCATTGGCATTAATGCCCCTTTTGTGTCACCTTAATTCATTCTTTTTCCCATTTTCTCCATTTTCATCTTCTTGGATCCTCCTCACGCAGATCCTCGATGTGTCCCGAATCCTCCGCACTCAGGCTTCGCCACCGAAGAGGTCACCACAGTTTTGGAAGAGCCCAGTGATGCGGATTCGAGTCAGCATGCGCCAAGGTCATCAATCTCCAATTCAAATCTGGCGTCGGTTCTTCATCCACCTATAACTCTCTCCCTGATGCTTAATTTGTTGTGTAAACGGAATGATTGAAAAGGAAACACTATGTTTCAAAGTGGGTTCGTTTTTATTCTTTAAAATTTGCAATTTTTTCTTTGTTGAGGTTTTTAAAGAGTTTTGAGCTGATTAAATTTTTGGGCTTTTCTTGCTCAGTGATTTGGCTGGGGAAAATGGAATCTTGGACAAATTTAGAACCTGGGGTTGGCCATTTTTGGGTTGTGAGTAACGTGGTGCTCTGTTTTTGTGAAAGAATTGATTTATTTTGCCTTTTCTTATCTGTAACTTGATATTTTTGCTATCAATTCACATATGATAGAGGAGGTGGTGTTAAGTGAGTGGTGGTGGTGGCCTGGCGGGTGGTGATGGTGGAGCTCGGCGGGTGGTGGTGGTGGCCTGGCAGTGGAGGTGGAGCCATGCGGGTCTGGGGAGGTGGCGCAACCACCTAGGCTTATCTGCACTAACGGAGGAACGGACAGGCACTTTTTTAAAAACAAAGGAAGTTTTCATATGGTTTTTTGTGGGCCTCATGTTAATAAGGGCAAAATTGTCCTTCCATATCAATGGTTCAGTTATAAGGGTATTTTAGTCATTACAAGTAGGTCAATGGCTTGATTATGATAGTCAACGCCAAAATCATGGTCAGAGGGTTATATTTGCACTTTCATTCAACAGTCAGGGTTATATTTGCACTAAAAAATAATTGAGGGTTATATTTGCACTTTCCTCAACATATATGGTTACATCTACATATTACCCTAGGTATTTTAGTTAGACATGGTTTTAGATTCTTAAAGCTGCCATAAGTCAATTTAGTTTCCAGTTGTGATTAGGGTTTGGGGCGAGATTGTAGCTCTATAAATAGGGAGGCCTTTTGGACAAATTTCTTACACTTTTATCAATCAAATATACAAACCTTTGAGTTCATACTCTTGTTGCTTGCGAGCTTCTTCCATTGTTGCTTAACCTCGATGGCTAGTTAAGTATCAATAAACCTTGTGATCTGATCTCGAGGGCTAGTTAGAGAGCAGATCGAAATTAGGCGTACCCTGAGGGCTAGACTTCTAAATTTTGTGTGGCACACTAGGGTTTGCGCGTTTCATTGTTTTGTCAAAGATCTTAATTCCGCAATCCAGAGTTTTTGCAAGAAGATTCATATCAGTTGGTATCAAAGAAAAATGAAAGAACTGGTGGCCAAAATTTTCATTAGGGGTTTTGGGTTTAGCATTTATTTAATTTAAAAAAAATTAGGTTTTTAAACTCTTTCGTGTCGTATTTTAACCGTGTTTGTTTGATTTTTCTTATCAGGGGGATTGAATCTAGAGTCGAAGGACATCGAAGGGTGCGAGAGTTAGAATATTTCAGTATTATTATATGCTTTCATCGTTATTAATCGAGTCAGGAAGATGTCGAAGGATCTGAGCGTTAACAAGTATTACCCGCCTTCACCTCCCGGTCAGTTTCGTAGTTATTAGGTAGCTTATACAGTTTATGTGCTTGTGATATTTTTTGTCCACTCTTTTGAAAATTATTGCATGCTCACAATCCTATTTGTTTTCTTTATCGTTCTTTGATTCTGTGATCTTAAATTGTTCTTTGATTCTTGATTACACTTTATTAAAATAAATAAATTCTTGTGTCGTTTTCCAGATATAGTGCCATATTCTAGATCCTTACGATCTTGAATACCTCAAAGTTCATTTGAATCGAGAGGAATTTGTTGCAGTTTTCTAATTTCAAGTTTTACATAGGCGAAATTTGTTCCAAAAAATTTTCAAAAACAAAAACAGAAAGCAGCACATTTTTAAAAATAATTGGAATTTAGGGTTTTGAAACCGGAAATTTGGGGTCGGATTACAATTTTGGAAAGTTTGGGGGCAGATTTGTAATTTCTAAAAATTGTTGGAATTGAAATCGAAAATTTTATTTGGGGAACAAGATTCTGATTGTGAGAGTTTTATAGTGTACAAAAAAAATTTTGGCTTAAAAGGGAAGAATGAAAAAGGGAAAGAAAAGTCAAAATCCTAATCGGAAGAGGAAAAATGAAAGAAAAAATAGCCAATTGAGAGGAGATTTAATATGAATTTTTGACTTGGGGAGTAAGTAAGTCTTCAAAATCCTTTACCGCAAGGGATTTTGATTTGAGTTCCTAATCCAAATTGTTTTCGGAAAAGTTACTTGAATTTTCGGAAAATATTTATCGCTTATATAAAGCATTCTTATTTTGATCATAACTTCTTCATTACAGCTCCAATTCGTGCCATTCAAATTGCTTTTATTCCTTATTATCTATAGAATTTGGAATTCTTGATCGTAGAGCCCAATTTTGAGTTTATATATTTTTAAATTTCGAAATAAGTTCTGCAGTACTCATCTCCATATTTTGCTTTGAAGCTGCTCCGAATTGATCGATTGCACTTGTTCTAGCCTTCACCTTGTGAGTTTTGAATTTTATACACTTGGTGAGTGACCTTAATAAATAAAGGAGAAGGGTGGGGGGGAATGTTTACTACTAATAAGTTGTTTCTTCTTAGAAGAGATGACGGACGATCTGTTCAACCCGCCATTTGTTGGTAGTCCCAACAATAGACCTAAAATGAATGCCATGAATGTCATAAATTCCATAATAAGCGAGGTTCATATATTTTCTAGGAAGGTAGATAAGTTGGCCAATCCTACGCCCCCTCGTTCTACAAGACATGTTGAATCTGCAAGTGACATCAAAGGTTTGAAGTATGATATTCCTAGATTTGATGGTCGATACAATCCTGTGAAATACTTGGATTGGGAGAGGTATATCGAGAACCTATTTGATCTTAACAACTACCATGAGAAATAGAAGATCAAGGTCATAGAGTATTCTTTCACTCATTATGCCACGGAATGGTGGGAGAATTTGAAAGAATCAAGACAGCTTGCTAGTAAAAGGCCTATCTCCACTTGGGAGAGATTGAAGACCAAGCTTCGATTATATCATGTTCCACGAACTTATTTGATGGAGCAACATTCGTATCTCAGCAATATGAAGCAAGGAAACCGCAGTGTAGATGAATACTAGCAAGATCTTGAATTAGCTATGAGAAGAGTTGGCATGAAAGAAGATGATGCCTATATAAAGAATCAGTTTATTGAAGGTTTAAGAGAAAATCTGCAAGTTTCGGTTAAGCTTCAGTATTGTGTGTCATGTGAGATTTATTGGTCAAGGACAGATTGGTTGAGTCGACATTAAGACCTAGAGGAAGCTTTAATTTTGGCTATGATAGTCAAAGACAAGTCTATGATTTCAGAAGTCCAAATTCAACTAGGGGTGGTATTCGAACCTGGGTGGCCAAGGAAACCCTAATTCGACCAAAACCTACTCAAATTTACCATTTGAACCCATTGATCAAAGAATGATTACAACCAATCAGTCTGCTTGCCAAAATACAGGTAAATCAATTTCTACTTCATCAAATACGGTTTCTTCTAACACTCCTACATATTTCCATTGTAATGAACGAGGGCATATTCACAATAACCGTCCCCATGAAAAAATTATAACAACAATGGAGGAGGAGGAAGATGGTGATATGCATGCATGGTATAACAACGAAGAAGAAAAAATAGATGATGAAATCATCATTGTTCACAGAGGTGAGCAAGGTCCTGAAACACAAGAGGTTTTTGAGGCGTATTCCATAGAAGTTGCCAAAATTACTCCCCCACAAGGAGCAAGTAATTTTGACCAAAATAGTGTCAACTCTTCCAAAAAGACAGTAAATGTCGCCATACACAAGTTCTAGGTCGATCCTAAGGTAGGTAAGACATGTAGTTTGCAAAATGATTCTTATAAGTCGCAAAAAGTCTTGTCTTCACATCTTAGCCCTTTACCTACTATTTATATGATGAAGCATGAACTATCTATTGACTCTGGTAAATTGTTTTATGCTTCAATAAGAGACGTGAATCGAGCTTTGACTAATCATTCTTTTGTTCTTATAATGTCCTTTAAAGAAAGGTACTATGCCAAAGAAGATATTCCTGTAGATATGCTTTCATGGTTTGTTAAGTTGTCACAGAAATTCAAGGTTGTCTTTATAGGTTATATGTTTCCCGTTTAGAGGATAAAAATTTTTGATCTAAAAGGGAATGATACGAATATCAAATGATTTGATGGTGCTTTAAATGCTTTTATGGATCAACTTTATGATAAATAATTGAAGAAGAAGTCATCATCGACATCTTGGATTTATTTTTCAAGACTGTCGAAGAACTGGACACATCATGAATAACACTATACTTTTTCCCACTGGGTTTTTAATGAGGTGTGTGATCACTGTAAAATATTGTAAAATTATTTCATTTTGGGTTATTAGACTGATAGCTCGGCCATGTGGGCTTTGAAGAGCCAAGTTTCAAAAATACAGTCCATTAGGGTTTAGTATATTCAGTTTTATCTTGATTATAATTAGATTTGGTAAGATTAGATAAGATAATAATCTTCAAGGTTACTTCTTGAAGAATTCTACCAGATTACAGTAGACTACCATTTATTTTAGGTATTTTAGTTAGATATGATTTTAGCTTCTTAAAGCTGTCATAAGTCGATTCAGTTTCCAGTTGTGATTAGGGTTTGGGGCGAGATTGTAACCCTATAAATAGGGAGGCCTTTTGGAAGAATTTCTTACACTTTATTAATCAAATATACAAATATTTGAGTTCATAATCTTGTTGCTTGCGAGCTTCTTCCATTGTTGCTTAACCCCGAGGGCTAGTTAAGTATCAATAAACCTTGTGATCTGATCATGATGGCTAGTTAGAGAGCAGGTCGAAATTAGGCACACCCCGAGGGCTAGACTTCTGAATTTTGTGCAGCACTCTGGGTTTGCGAGTTCCCTTGTTTTGTCATAGATCTTATTTCTGTTATCCAGAGTCTTCACAAGGAGATTCATATCACAAAATTAGTGCAACTTTCGTAGCATTTGAGTCCAACTGTGCTTTCAACAATCAATTAATCAAGTATTTATAAGATTATAGGTTTTTCGATTATACTCCCTCCATTCCAATCAATTTTAATTAGAAAGAAACATTCAATCAAAGTTATTGAAATTTGTTCATTAATTTCATTAGACTAGTCTTCTAGTCTCCTATAAATAATCCAATAAAAGTGGGTATTAACCCTGCCCAATACCACTAAAATTCATAAAGCAACTAGGTCACATGGGTCCAAAATGGGGGCCCAGTCCAGCATAAATCTATTACTTAACCTGAAACTGATAGGATACAAATCTGTTGAGAAAAAAACATTACAGTCCCCATATAAACCCCTGCAATGATAGTGGAGCTCAGGTGCATAAATATTTAATACTCAATAAAACTCACGATAAGGACTCAAGCCAACAATTTTATATGAGAGACAGAGAGAATGTAGTTTATATGCACATCAATCTGCCAATTTTGGGCCTTTATGACTTTTAACTAATGACTCCTAACTCCACGACTCCCGATTTATTACTTGTGTCTTATACTTATGACTTTGATGTGAAAATCCACAGACTATCCTACGGAAAAATCTTGCCCAAGAGAAGTTTATGTCATGATACTTGAAATCCCAAGGCACCAATAACAAAAGGACAAGAAGTATATTTCTCTCTTATGCCTATATCACCTCTCAGAAGCCCCTTCAACAGAAGAAACTATAAACTAAACAACACCAATCCTAGTCATCAGAGTTGTAGCATCCACGAGGCCTTAGATCAAGCACACCACATCAGGGGCATCGTCCAAATAGAACCCTGTCTTGCTCGGCTTTTGGCCAACCTTGCAAGTGAAGATATGAGGAGGTGAAGGGATGTCGGGAACTTTGGCGTTGTTTGGTATGGTCTCGAACAAGTCTTCATTTGACTGGTCATCTCCAATGCAAAACACAAAGTCGACGCCAATTTTTTCCCTTGCCAGCTGGAAAAGAATCTTCCCAGTAACCCATCCCTTGGTCACACCCTACATAGTAGAATGAATGATTTCAGTAATTAAACAATGTAAAAAAAATAAAGGAAGAGAGGGAGAGAGAAATCGTCGTATCTGAGGCTTGACTTCAACAATATGTTGGCCTCTCTTCACGACGACAGGTTCATTGGCGAGCACATTCTCCAGATGATCTAACAGCTCCTTGGCTTGGCACGCAACGAAGTTGATTTGTCCATTTTATATGCATAATTTAGTACTATTTAGGGTCACTTTTGTGCTCTTTTATTATCAAGAGCTTGTGTTTTACCTTGAAATTCTCTTAGGAGGGGTAAGAGCAACTTTACGCTCTTTTACCTCTTCTAAGTGGATTTTGTGTCACAAGGGAAGAACACGGAGGCAATGAAGACCGGAGGCCATTGAAGACTACACTTTTGAAGACTTGCTTCGAAGACATGAAGACCGGAGGCCATTGAAGACAATTTTTAGAGCCGTTGAAGACTTGGAGATTGAGAGGAATGACTATGAAGATGACTGCATGCCACAAGAAGAAGAAAAAGGCACAATATCTCAATAATCTCAAAAAAAAACTCTGAGGCGAAAAAAGAAGAAAAAAGGTGCAACCTTTCTTCCATCTCTTTGGAGGCTGATTTCTTCAATTTCATTCACCTTCCACCGATGAATTATGGTTTAACGGATTCTCCTATGAATTCTGCATAAAATCATATGAAATCTGTGAAGGGTTTTTGATCTAATTCGGCCTTGGAGTTAGGGTTTTTTTCCAAAATTTGAGTTCTATTGCGGATCTCGATCGTGGTACTATTTTTCGTGATTACGGATTTAGATTCAGACTTGGATTTGTAACCGGATCCTGTTCTTGCATTGGATTCATGGCCGAGTTGGAGATTTTTGCTTAAAAATCCGATCTTTGGTTGGTTTTGGTTTTCGAGAAGGGTTTAAAAAGGGTCTGATTACGGGTTTCAGCACAACCTTTAATCGGATTACTTGTATCCACATAGGAATTGCTTGAACGGTTTGGCGGATTTGAAGCAAACCACTCAAAGGACTTAAATCCTTCGATCGGAATTTGTGGTGCTACAGTTTCCAGGTTATGCTATCTAAATTCAAACACGGTTTGTTTATTTTCGATTTGGTGCATTGCGTGCATGGTGTCTTGCTACTGATTTGTTAATTAGATTTTGTTTATTCGGTTGTTATTTGGAGCATTGTGGTGTTTCTTATTGGTGTTTATGTTGATTTGGTGATTCCGATTTGGAGTTTTGTTTACTTGGTTGGTGATTCCGACCTACTTATCGGAACTTGTGGTTGTGTTGGATTGATTTCGTGATTACAATGTGGCGAAGGGAGATTTCTCTTTGGGATCAACAACAAGAATAACCCTAAGAATCAGGGACACGCCGAGGGAACTAATCAAACTCGGCAACCCCAAGGAGTCCATCCAAGGGAATGGAATGATCCCATGCTTGAGAGGAGGAGGTTGTGGGATGATCCGAAAATCCTCATGAACAAGTCGACTATCGAGATTGCTGATGATGATGATAATGGAGATGTTATCGACTTTGTGCTCACTGAAGAAGAGATTCATAAGGATCTCTATAAACCCTTCTATGGGTTTTTGGGTGTTTTTTCGAGATTCTTGCCCGGAATGTTTGCCATTCACTCTCTCCTAGTAGCAAAGTGGAAGATTGCATGTACTGTTCAGAGCAAGCAGAATGGATATGTCATGTTCAAATTCAACAGTGCTGAGGATAAGGATTTGGTGATGAATGGTCCTGACCATTATCTCCATGGTAAAAAATTGTTTATGTTGAAGATTAATGAATCTGGGCAGTATGACTCGAAGGTCCAAGCCATCAAGCCAGTTTGGATTAGGATGGAGCACCTACCTAAGTCCTACTGGCATAAGAAGGCCTTAGAAAAAATTGCTACATCCATAGGAGAGCCAATTCTTATGGATAATGGCACCCTTGAGCTAAGGGGATTCTATGCACGCCTCCTAATTTGGATCGACACTTCCAGGGAACTGAAGGAAAAGGTGTCTTTTCGTGTTCCAAGTGGAGAGGTACATATGCAGAAAATCATCTATGATTATTTCCGCCCTTGGTGTTCAAATTGCGGCCAAAACAATCACTTGAATGGTGTTTGTGAAGAATTCTGGAAAACTAAGGAGGAGAGGCTGGATAATGCCACGGGAATGAAGTAGAATATTGTCCAAATGGCAAGGGGAAAGACATATTGGAAAACCCGGAACAAGGACCAAGTATGGGTCAAGAAGATGCATGCCAATAACATTGGAGAAAGTCCAAGTGTTGGCTCAGTTCAAAGGGATAAAAATGCAATTATTGAAGATGTCTCTTCGCATAATGAAGCTTCGGAGAGATTGAGAAAAGGAAAGGGAAAAGCTGAGGACCACATGGGAAAGATTATCATGAAAGCTGTGGCTGCAAACCGAGTGACTGGTATCGCTATTGGTGTTGGGCGAAAGGAGGCTAACCAATTGGTAGTGGTGCTGCCAGTGAAAAGGCTCTACCAGCAGCGCCAGTTCCTGGGAACCGTAGCGCTAGAGATGATGCTGAAGAAGCCCGCGCCGCTCAGGATTTGCGTCGCGGCAGGAGTGTTGAACGAGTGAAGTCCAAGAAAAACTGTGGCTCCAAATCTGCGAATTCAGTGCTGGAACTACCACCTGAAAGGCAGCTTCTAGCGTTTGGTACTGATGATCATCCAATTTTGGGAGTTGGAAAGCTGCCACAACAAATGATTCATCCTGAAATTTGGGGCTCAAAAATCCCAAGGCTGAACAGAAGCAAAAGCAAGAGTAGACCCCCCTCTGCTTCAAGGGCATTAACCAGAGCACGGAGCAAGAGTAAATCATGTATTCATGAACACGGGAAGGCCATTCAGAAGCCTTTTCAACGTATGTTACATGCTTCAAGGAGCAAATCTGACAGTTCTAGTAGTAAAACTTCAGAAGGCGGCGGTCCGAAGCCTAAAGGGACCTCCGGTTCCCAATGAATGCTGCAGCAATGAATGTTAGGGGTCTATCGGCCCCTATACAGAGGAGATGGGTAAAAAATATCATCTCCACTAATAGGGTAGGACTGTATGGCTTGTTGGAAACGAAGATGGAGGATAAGGTGTTAAGTATTTTCTTCAAGGGTTTTAAGGGGTGGAAATTCACGCATAACTTTGAGCTGTGGCAGAATTCGAGGATTCTTATTATCTGGGACCCGAAAGGATTCTTGGTAGATGTTCTTGACAAGTCTCCACAATGCATCCACTTCAAGGTTCGTAATCTTTCTTCAGGAATTGAGTTTTTCTGTACATTTGTTTATGGTCATAGTGAGGGTAGAGTGGTGCGTTTGCCACTATGGGCGGAGTTGAAGGCTTTTGGTGTTAACCTGCATTCCCCTCGGATAGTTCTCGGTGATTTTAATGCTATACTTAGTGTTGATGATCACTATGGAGCCACGGTACCCAGTTTATATCCCATGAAGGAATTTCAGGATGTTTGTTTGAAGTGCGGTTTGAAGGATGCGCCTTCCATTTGGGAGCATCTAACATGGCATAATGCGGATTGGAAGATTTGGAGGAAATTGGATCGAGTTCTATTAAATCATGGATGGGATGGTGATGCCTGTCGAACCATTTTTCTCCCAATCTCAGCCCAATCTGATCACGGTCCCATGGTGGTTGATATGGCGCAAGAAATTGATGGTAAACAAAGACCTTTCCGATTCCAAAACATGTGGTTAAACCATCCAAATTGTAAAGAAGTTGTGGAAGATTACTGGAGCCCATCGGTGGAAGGGTCCAATCAATATTCGGTGGCTAGAAAATTGCTAAGGATGAAGCGCCCACTGAAAGATTTGGGCAACATCGATTTTAATCATGTTTCGGAAAAGGCACGGGTTGCAGATAAGAAGTATAGTAAAGCTTGATCAATTTGATGCCATGAACGCCTCGGCTGAGGAGATTGAGGCACTGAGGATGTTAAAGAAGAAAGCTATGCTTTATTATATTGCGGAGTCATCTTTTCTCGCGCAGAAGGGCAGGATCAATCACATCACTTTGGCAGACAAGTGATCTAAGTATTTTCATACTATGGTCTCGGCAAGAAAAGGTGGAGGCATACCAGCGATCATTGATAGTCAAAATCATATTGTCACATCTAACATTTGCAAGGGGGAACTGTTTGCAAATTTCTACAAGGGCTTATTTGGTACGAAAAGAGACAGGGTCTCCATCGATCCTGATGTTATCAGTTCGGGTAACACTCTCTCGGATATTGATAGGGCTTTCTTGAATCAGGAAGTTGAGAGTATCGAAGTTAAACAAGCCTTATTTGCAATGGCGGATGATAAGTCTCTAGGTCCGGATGGTTATACGGCTGGTTTCTTTAAAAAGCAATGGGATACGGTAGGAGTGGAAATGACGGCTGTAGTATTGGAGTTCTTCCAGACAGGTGAACTTCTGGCCCAATTAAATCATACATCGGTTGCTCTAATACCGAAGAAGCCTGATAGTTTAAAAGTGAGTGACTTTAGACCAATAGCGTGCTGCAATGTGGTTTACAAGACTATCACTAAGATTATCACAAATAGGCTAGAAGGAATTTTGCCATAAAATTATAGACCCGTGCCAGGGAGCGTTTGTGATGGGTAGAAACATTTCAGATAATGTCATATTAGCTCAAGAATTAGTACGGGGCTATGGAAGGGTTCGGAACTCCCCTAGGTGCATGATCATGGTGGACTTACAGAAAGCCTTTGATACGGTCTCTTGGGATTTCTTGGATGAAGTTCTACTTGGCCTTGGTTTCCCGGAAAGACTTAAAGATCGAATCATGGCGTGTGTTTGCACTTCTTCATTCTCGATTGCGGTTAATGGTAAGCTTTGCGATCACTTTCAGGGGCAGCGTGGAATTCGTCAAGGGGATCCATTGTCGCCTCTTCTGTTCATCATATGCATGGAGTATTTTTCGAGACTGTTGAGAAGGAGAACAGATTCAAGACATTTCACTTATCATCCGAGATGTGAATTGTTAAGAATCACACACTTGGCTTTTGCAGATGACCTTATGCTCTTCTCTAAGGAAAATACGAGTTTAGTACACATACTCATGGAAACCTTGAATGAGTTTGAGCGCACTTCCGAACTAGGCATCAACGCGGCTAAGTCCAAGTTTTTTGGAGTCGGCATAAAGGAGGATCTGAGTTTCACAGGTATTCGTTGGGAAACCTTTCCATTTCAGTATCTAGGCGTGCCACTTGATTCCAGCAAGTTGAAGGTGATGCAATTTGGTACTCTACTGGGCAAGGTTGACTCGGAAATTGCAAAATGGAAGGGACATACTCTCTCTTATGCTGGTAAGTTGGAGCTTGTACGATCAATTGTAGGAGGTATTGCAGGATTCTGGATCCAGAACTTCATTATACAATCCTCGGTTTTTGATGCTCTGGAACAGAAATGTAAACGCTTCTTGTGGGGAGGAAAGTACAAGAATAAAGTGGCGTGGAAGAAGTTATGTGCTCCTAAATCGTATGGGGGTCTTGGCTTGCGGGATTTTATTACTTGGAATCGTGCTTCAATGGTTCAAAGGCTATGGGATATCCACATGAAGAAGGACAGTTTGTGAGTAAAGTGGATTCATTCGTTCTATCTCCAGGATGCTGGTTTCTGGGATATTAATCCTAGGTTCCAAAATGGCAGATTGGGTGAAAGATACTCGAGTTATTTTGGTGATCTATGAAGCTTCAGGATGAATTAAATGCTATGTTTCAGGGAGATGTCTAAGCGGTTCATGATCATCTCGGTACTTAGGCGAGTTCGGGTAGATTTACAAGTGCAGCTTATGTTTTCATGCATCGCCAAAAGTATCTGAGAATATATGAAGAAAGCGGCCAATTATGTGAGAAGGTATTTAATTCCATATGGCGTGGTTTCATACCTCCAAAGTTCTCTTTCATTGCATGGTTAGCTGTGATTAAAGGCTATACACCAAGGATAAGCATCGAGCACAAGAGGAAGTTGATAGTATGGATACAATTTGTTCATTATGTCATCTAGAAGAAGAGACCAATGAGCATTTATTTTTCAGATGTGAGTTTTTGGAAGTGGTCTGGAGTCAAATATGGAATTGGATCGGATTACGGAGAAGACGATAGCAAGCTCCATGAATTGGTTGAAAAGGCAAATCAAAGGTTCAAAAATTTGCAAGAAACTTGGTATGCTAGCTTTGATTACCACAATTTATCGTATTTGGAGAGAACGAAACAATGTTGTTATGGATGGTGCTCTACCTAGTTCTGAGCGAGTTGTGAAGATAATCATGAAGGATTGCTACATGGTTATAAATCGAATATTCCCAGATGAGCACTTATTTTGAAAACTTGAGGGGGTGTTCGATTCATGAAGATGTTTGAGTACTTGAGGGGGCTGTCGAGTCATGGAGGTGTTCGAGTGCTCGAATGGGACACTTCTCATATAGAGGTGTTCGAGTGCTAGAGGAAAGCTTTGAGTGTCGGAGGCCTTCGAGTGCTTGAGGAGGTCTTTGAGTGCTTTGAGTGCTTGAGGAGGTTTTCGAGTGCTTGAGGAGGTCTTTGAGTGCTTCAGGAGGTCTTTGAGTGCTTTGAGTGCTTGAGGAGGTTTTCGAGTGCTTCAGGAGGTCTTTGAGTGGTTTGAGTGCTTGAGGAGGCTTTGAGTGCTTGAGGAGGTTTTCATAAGCTGGAGGAGTTTGAGTGCTCTAGGGGGTGTTCGAGACATGAAGGTGTTTGAATACTCGAGAGGCCATTCGAATCATGGAGCTGTTCAAGTTGTTCGAGTGCTCGAGGAGAACATCGAGCGTTGGGGATCTTCGAGTGCCCCGGGAGGTCTTCGAGTGTGGGAGGTCTTCAAATGCTCGAGGTGGTTTTCGAGAGTAGTTGTTCGAGTGCTCGAGGGGAGCATCGTGCATTGGAGATCTCTGAGTGCCCCAGGAGGTTTTTGAGTGTGGGAGGTCTTCGAGTACTCGAGGCAGTTTTCGAGTGTATGAGGCGTTCGAGTGCTCGAGGTGGTTTTCAACTGTAGTAGGAGTTTGAGTACTCGACGTGGCATTCGAATCATGGAGTTGTTCGAATTCTTGAGGGGTGCATCTAGTTTTGGAGGTCTTCGAGTGCCCTAGGAGGTCTTCGAGAGCACGAGGAGGTTTTCAAGTTTTGGAGTTATACAAGTGCTCGAAGGGGCTTCGTGCCATGGAGATGTCCGAGTACTCGAATGGGATGGATGTGTTCGAGTGCTCGAGGAGGTTTTCGACCATACGAGGCTCGAGTTCTCGAGGGGACATTTGAGTCATGACGGTGTTCGAGTGCTTGAATGGGACATTCGATATATGGAATTTGTTTTGCATGATGAATGGTGCTATTTTCCATGCCAAGAGGGGGTTGTAGGAGCTCGATAGAGTCAAGGATTATTCCCGGATATTCTCGGTTTTTCTGGCCTCTGCAACTCGGTTTCCAGGATGAGGCAATAGGTTTAAGAGTAAGGACTTTGTTCCGGTGCTCTTTCTCCTAAGCCTAGTTCTTACTTATGATTTAACGGTTATTTATGCACTCTATGCCCGCGCTACACTCTGTGTTAAAATGACATAAAGCTGTCCATTTGCTCAAAATGGAGAGGGCAATTACATAATCGCCACGCTTGATGCACGCGGTATAAGTGTATCCATTCTCTCATCTTCAGGAGATTGATTTAGCTGGGATTCTCAAGGATATGAGGCACGACCTCAACATATCCTTGCCCACTTTATTACTCTCGGCGCTCACAAGAGAATGTTTGAAGGCCAATAACATCCCTCTTTCTCCATTTTGGGGGTGTAAATGGTAGAAGCAGATATCCACTCGTGCCAGATTGGTGCAACTATGGGCATCAGCTTCACTTTCTATGGGACATCCAAGACCCGAGACACTCTCGGCTGCATTAGGACCTTGGATTCTTGTATCTTCATCGACTTTCCGACAAGAAAATTTGCTCAAGACCTGAGTCTCTTAACACTCGGCTGCTTTATGGAATGAAAATGAAGAAGGCCCCGTTTGTTAGGGGTAGAAGCGGTACACTTGTTTATGGGCAATGAGTTAGTTCTCATCCCATTTACCTAGCATTTCTTAGCCAGGTTGTTGTTTTTCGGTTCCATTATCTTTGGGACTTGTCTCTTTTCCCTTTGCTAGACTTACCTTGCTAAGGGTTGGTAGTTCTTATTTAGAAAATTGGGGGGGGGGGGAGTGGTGCCCTTATGAGTAGGGTTTAGCACCCCCCTCCCCCCTCGGATTTTGCGCCCTAGATTCATCACGTAACCTAGGGTTTGATTGTTTTTGTATTTGGTAGGGCTCTTTTAGGGCTCTACCATGGGCTCCACCGTCTATAATATTTACCTATTTACCTCGTAAAGAAAAAGACACAATGCAAAATTCTGGCACCCATCGCGAGTCGCGACCGACGGGTGGCCAGAATTTCACCTTATCTTCTTTGTACTATAAATACCACTCTCTTTCCTCTCATTCATACCTTTTCTCAGCTGCGATTTCTGTACTGTTTGAAACCCTTTTTCTTCCATTTTTCATCCTTGATTTCTCTTGTTTTTTTGATTAGTTGTTTAGCATTGATTAGCATGTACTCTTGTAGCTAATCTATCTCTTGGGAGCAATTGACTAAGGCTTCCAAACCCATGTCTTAAGAATAATTTGTAGCTTATTTATTGCTCTTACTATTATGCATTTATGGAGCATTGAATGTGTTTGTTGATATCATTAATGTTATTGAAAGCTTGAGTATATGAAATACTTGTATGAATTGCTTGCTAGGGTTTGGGGGAAGTGGGTTGATTTCCCCCCTTTTCTTGTTAGGAATATATGAGTATGATTTAGAGCTTTTGATTGTGTTGATGGATTGATGATTGCTAGGTGGATATGATAATGTTGAACTCTTTGTCATGTTTGTCGTTTGTAGCAAACGAGAGAAGTCTATGAATGTCGATCGTTCTTGACCAATCTTATGTAAATGCATAAATCGGTTAAATGCTTAGACTCGGTGTAGTGTTTATAAGTGTTGTTGAGCTTGTTGATTCTTCGTGCTAAATGTCATCAATGGGATACCTTGAGTCGTGTTTCGACTACGGGAGTCATCGGTGAGGTTTGACAAGAGATGTCGAATTCACTCTTGCAAACTACTATCTAAGAAGGATAGAAGTTTAGCCTCCACAACAAGTAGTGAAAGTAGTAAATAAGTTGCATGTTCAATGATGGATAAGAGGTTTGGAAGTGGAAGTCAATTGCGCCCAAGGTTCCGTAAATTGTTATTTTCATCTTACCTTTAGTTGTATTGCATGATTAGCATTGTTCTATTGCTTTTCTAGTTGTTGTACTTTAATTTGTTAACTTAGGATCAAACCAAACAAACCCCCCGCGCCCCTTGTTTACATGTTTTTATATGTATCTATGTATTATGTGCTTAGTATGTTTTCTCCTATATATGTTTAAAACACTTAAAAAGATCCCTCTTCTCGTGGACGACCCTGACTTGCCATTATCTAATTAATTGTAGATAGGAAGCATTTAGGGCTTAAAAGTATTAACTTTGAGAGGTATGGCGACGACCTCCCAAATTTTGGCGCCGCTGCCGGGGAAGAGGCGTTTATTTTTAAGTGTTTAGGCATATTATGTGTGATTATGTGCTATTTGTAAATATTTGTTAGTTTGGTTTTATTTTGATTTCTTAGTTGATTTGCCATTTTTGCTTGGCTTGGAGACGTATTGTTCGAGTTCTTGGTGTATGGTTTGCACGCGATCCTCTTCACAAGGACCCTTACACTACGACCCCGAGTTGGAGTTGAATTTGAGACAGGCTAGGAGGCTTTCTTTGGAAAGTGTGAATAACACCCCTCCTAGTGACCATTTTGCGGATACATCTTCATCAAGGGAACATCAAATCGAGCACGAAGATGAGCATCCGAGAGGGGAACCTCGCCATCCCCATTTCCCCCAAAAAGAGATCCCCTTGGGGCAACCCTTGTTGAGAGAGGTCATGGCTCCCAACCTCGATCAACAACCGATGTGTATCGAGTACCCCGTGGTTGGACCAAATGGGCATTTTGAGCTAAAGATCGGTTTCATCAACATGCTACCCGCCTTCCTTGGTAGGCAAGGGGAGAATGCTAACAAGCACCTCACCGAGTTTCACTTCTTGTGTGGTGGTACGGTTTCCCATGGAGTGGATGAAGATTTTTATAAATTGAATGCATTCCCTTTCACACTGAGGGATGGTGCAAGAGATTGGCTCCACTACCTACCGCCCAAGAGCATCAAGAGTTGGCTTGATATGAAAACAAAGTTTCTAGCCAAGTACTTCCCGGACTCGAGGTCCGCCGCCTTGAAGAAGGATATAAGCAACATCCTTCAGTGGTATGACGAGTCTCTTTTCGACTATTGGGAGAGGTTCAAGAAGCTTCTTGCAAGTTGCCCCTACCATGGTTATTCGGAGGGAGATTTGGTGTATTATTTCTATAATGGCCTTCTTGATGAGGACCAAAGGTTGGTTAGAAGTTCTTGTGGTGGCACCCTCGGCAACAAAACTTCCTATAAGGCTATACAATTGTATGAAGAGCTAGCGGAAGAGTCGAGAAACTTTAGCTCAAGGGCCGATTTGAGAAGGAGAAACCCGATGCCTGCAAGTGAATTTTCCAATAGTGGGAAGCTAGAGGATCAAGTTTCGGCCCTCACATCCATGGTGAAAACTTTGATGACAAAGCCCGGAGGAAATGCGCCACATGTTAAATCATGTGAAATTTGCTACTTGGCGCATCCTACGGACACTTGCCCCACTTTGCAAGAGGACTACGTTGAAGAGGTGAGTGCCATGGGGTATCATAGGAATCAAGGATACCAAGGTAACCAAGGGTATCAAGGTGGTCAAGGCCACCAAGGTCACCAAGGCTACCAAGGGTATCAAGGGTACCAAAAGCGGCCGTACAATTCGGGGAATCGTGATAACCCAAACCTCCGGTATAGAAACGCTCAAGGAAGCAAAAACTCTCAACCATACCGGCCTCCTCAACAACAATATAGGCCACCTCAACAACAATTCCAAAGGCTCCAAGACAAACCCCGAGACCAAGGGGAGGGCTCGGGGCTATCCAAGGATGAGGTGTTGCAAGCTATTCACCGGTTGGGCATGAGCGCAGAAAAGAGCGAGAAATTCCAAGATGAGGCCAAAGCAAGCATCAAGAGCTTGGAAACCCAAGTGAGCCAAATAGCCCAAATGGTGAACCGGATGGAAGCCCAGGAAAAGGGTAAACTACCCTCCCAACCGGAAATCAATCCTAGGAAAAATGCAAGTGTTATCGCTTTGAGAAGTGGTAGAGAGGTCGGTGCTTCACCAGATAATGAAATTGTTGAAGAGGAGCCCAAGATAATTGAGGTGTTTGAAAAAGGAGTTGAGAAGGAGGAAGTCCATGAGAAGAAGACCGGAGAGTTAGCCAACAAGGGCAAGGAAGAAGAAATTGAGTTGGAGACATTGCCACCAAGACCAAAGTCAATCTCCATCCCGGAACCCTCATCTCCTCCACACAAAAGAGCAAAGATGGTGGAGATCCCTCCATATGTGCTGGAACCCCCATTTCCAGAAGCCTTGAAAGACAAAAGGAGGAAGGAGGACAACAAGGACATCTACGAAGTCTTTCGTAGATGTGAGGTAAATATTCCACTCTTGAATGTCATTGAACAAATTCCTAGATATGCTAAATTTCTTAAGGAATTGTGTGTTGTGAATAGAAGACAAAGGGCCAAGAATAAGTTGAAAAATGGAAAAAGTGAGCATGTTTCCGCCTTGTGTCAAAAAGAGCTACCTCCTAAATGTAGTGATCCCGACATGTTCACGATCCCATGCATAATAGGAAATACGCATTTTGAAAAAGCCATGCTTGATTTAGGTGCATCAATAAATGTGATTCCTTACTCTCTGTATGAAAATCTCAACTTGGGTACATTGCACAAAACCAGGGTGGTAATCCAATTGGCCGGTCGTTATAGTGCATACCCTAAGGGTATTATCGAGGATGTGTTGGTTAAGGTGAATTCCTTAGTTTCCCCACGGATTTTTATGTCCTTGACATGAAGCATGATAAACATGCCGCCCTGATTTTGTTGGGGAGGCTATTTTTTAAAAACATCTAGGACTATGATTGATGTGCATAAAGGTACCCTCACCATGGAGTTTGATGGAATAAAAGTAGAGTTTAACATAAACGGCTCTATGAAATATCCTAGTGAAGAGCCCTAGATGTTGTTGAAGAAGTTGTGCAAGATGTTTTTGAACTAAGTGGTGAAGATACTTTGTTAGTTGCTTTGCAATGTGATGTTAATGATGGCCACAATGTATACTCTATGAGCACTAACTTGAAGGAAAGCTTTGAGGATTTGAACCTGCTTGAAGAAATGAGACTGAGTGTCTCAAAACCTCCTCCGCTACTCTTAGAGGAACCTGAGAAACTGGAATTCCTCCCCTCACTTATGAAAGCCCCGGTGCTTGACCTTAAACCTTTGCCAAATGACCTCAAGTATGCATTTCTTGGGAAAGGGGAGACGCTTCCAGTTATCATTTCTAGCAAGCTCACCAATGAGCAAGAAGAAAAGTTGATGGTGGTGTTGCGAGAGAACAAGGAAGTAATTGGATGGACTATTGCCGACATTAAAGGCATAAGCCCATCCACTTGTATGCACAGAATCTTGTTGGAAGAAGATGTGAGACCCGTCCGATAACCCCAACGCCGTTTGAACCCACCTATGATAGATGTGGTGAAGGCAGAAATCCTCAAGTTGCTTCAAGCGGGCATGATCTATCCAATCTCGGATAGCAAGTGGGCGAGCCCAACTCAGGTAGTACCCAAGAAAAGCGGGATGAAGGTAGTCAAAAATGGGAAGGGTGAAATGGTGCCCACCCGAATTCAAAATAGGTGGCGCGTTTGCATTGACAACCGGAGATTGAATGCGGAAACCCGGAAGGATCACTTCCTGTTGCCATTCATTGATCAAATGCTTGAGAGGTTAGCGAGCCACCCCTCCTATTGCTTTTTTGGATGGGTACTCGGGGTATTTTCAAGTGGCTATAGCCCCGGAAGACCAAGAAAAGACCGCCTTCACGTGCCCCTTTGGTACGTTTGCTTACCGACGCATGCCTTTCGGGTTATGTAACACCCCCGCAACCTTCCAAAGGTGTATGGTAAGAATTTTCTCATAATTTGTTGAAAATTTTGTCGAGGTGTTTATGGATGATTTCACCATTCATGGTAATTCCTTTGACAACTGTTTAGATAATTTAGCGCAAGTTCTTAAACGTTGCATTGATACTAATCTTGTGCTAAATTCTGAGAAATGTCATTTTATGGTAGAAAGAGGCATTGTCTTAGGCCATGTTGTCTCCTCTAAGGGTATTGAGGTTGACAAGGCAAAGATAGCACAATTCAAACTTTTCCTTATCCTACTAATGTGCGCGAAGTGCGCTCTTTTCTTGGCCATGCAGGATTCTATCACCGGTTCATCAAGGACTTCTCGAAGATAGCATCTCCTCTATGCAAATTGTTGCAAAAGGAAGTGGAATTTGTGATGGATGAGGGGTGTAAAGGGGCCTTCGATACATTGAAGGGAAGGTTAGTCTCGGCCCCTATCATACAACCCCCGGATTGGTCGTTGCCCTTTGAGATTATGTGTGATGTTAGTGATTACGCCGTTGGAGCGGTTCTTGGTCAAAGAGTGGGGAGAGCGCCTCACGCCATCTACTATGCATCAATGTCTCTCAATGAGGCCCAGAGAAACTATTCCACCACCGAGAAGGAGCTGCTCACAGTGGTATTTTCTTTAGAAAAATTTTGATCTTACTTGCTTGGTACAAAAGTTATTGTATACACTGACCATGCAGTGCTTCATCATCTGATGACGAAGAAAGATGCCAAGCCGAGATTGATTAGGTGGATCCTGCTATTGAGCGAATTTGAGTTGGAGGTGAGAGACAAGAAGGGTACGGAAAACCTTATGGCCGATCATTTGAGCCGGTTGACCCCGGGCAAAGACATTGAGGTAAACCTCGCAATGAAGGAGCAACTACGGGAGGAATTCCCTGATGAACAATTGTTCACCATTAGGGATCTCCAACCGTGGTATGGCGACATTGTAAATTTTCTTGTTGCCGGTAAATTCTCTCCTCATTTTTCTAAGGCCCAAAAGGATAAATTAAAGAGTGATGCTAAGTATTATGTGTGGGATGATCCCTTTTTGTGGAGACATTGTGCGGATCAAATTGTTAGGAGATGTGTCCCTGATAGTGAAATACACTCAATTCTTGAATTTTGTCATTCTCATGCATGTGGCGGTCATTTTGGAGCAAAGAGGACCGCTAGGAAAGTTTTAGAGAGTGGGTTTTATTGGCCTGCGTTGAATAAGCATGCATACACCTTTTGCAAATCTTGTGATGAATGCCAGAGAGTAGGAAATATCTCCACTAGGAATGAAATGCCCCAAAGACCTATTTTGTATTGTGAAATCTTTGATGTTTGGGGTATTGACTTTATGGGGCCTTTCCCTAGCTCTTATGGCTTTACGTACATTCTTCTTGCTGCTGATTATGTGTCAAAGTGGGTTGAAGCAAAACCCACTAGGACTGACGATTCTAAAGTGGTTGCAGAATTCTTGAAAGATAACATCTTTTCTAGGTTTGGGGTACCTCGAGCCTTGATTAGTGACCGTGGCACCCATTTTTGCAATCGGACCATAGCGGCACTCTTGAAGAAGTATGGCATCACTCACAAAACATCCACCACATATCACCCACAAACCAACGGGCAAGCCGAAGATTCCAATCGAGAAATCAAGTCCATCCTTCAAAACACGGTTAACCCTAACCGGAAGGATTGGAGTTCTCGGTTGAATGATGCCTTGTGGGCTTATAGGACGGCTTACAAGACACCAATCGGTATGTCCCCATACCGGTTAGTGTTTGGTAAGCCCTGTCATCTACCGGTGGAAATTCAGCACAAGGCTTACTGGGTGGTCAAAGAGTTTAATCTTGATGTAGATAAAGCCGGCTTGCATAGGAAGTTACAATTGGATGAACTGGATGAGATCCGAATGGAGTCCTATGAGAATGCCAAAATCTATAAAGAAAAGACAAAGGCGTGCCGCGACAAGATGATCATCAGGAAGGACTTTGACGTTGGTCAAAAGGTCCTCCTATTTCAATCTCGCCTTTGCCTATTCCCAGGTAAGTTAAGGTCCCAATGGATTTGTCCTTTTGAAGTGGTTAAGGTATTCCCGCATGGTGCGGGGGAGATTCTAGATCGAGCTAAGTCCAATACCTTCAAGGTTAATGGACAACGTTTGAAACCTTACCACGAGACTTTTGTACCAGAAAAAGGAGAAGACGTTGATCTCCTCGATCCGGTTTGTGAGTAAGCTCCAAGGAGGGAAGTGAGTCGTGTCGACAACGTTAAATAAACTTGGTTTTGATCATCCGGATTGTTGTTCGTGACTTTCTGCTGATGTTGTTTATTTTTGAGCTTTTATCCTTAAGCTTCATTGTTTTGCTTTATGCTTTTCACGGGTTTTTTTCCATGATTTTGTAGCAATTTTGAAGCCAAGGCATTGGACTTTGGAAGGGGGAAATGCCTGGATTCGAGAAGATAGACTTGGACAAGAGAAGGAAGTAGAAAAATTTTCTAAGTACCAGGTAAATGGCCCGTCGCGAGTTGGGACCATACCGTTGCGAGTCGCGATGGGCTCAGAAATTTTTTGTCAAAAAATCAGCCCTCGGATTCAACTTTCTGCGAGTCGCGATGAATCGCGATGAACACGTCGCGACGGGCTCAGAAGGTTTGAAAAAAAATCAGCCCTCGGATCCCACTTTCCGCGAGTCGCGATGACATCGCGAGGCCTCGTCGCGAGTCGCAACAGGCTCAGAAGTTTTGAAAAAAAAATCAGCCCTCAGATCCCACTTCCCACGAGTCGCGATGACCTCGCGGCGCTTCGTTTCGAGTCGCGAAGAACACGTCGCGAGTCGCAATGACTCAGGGGACCCGTCGTGAGTCGCAACTAACACGTTGCAAGTCGCGATGGTCATGCAAATCAGATTTAAAAGGCGGGCTGAACAGTTTTTCTCCCCATTTCTGCCCCTTCGTTTCATTTCTTTCCTCTTCCCATCCGCCCTTCCCTCTACCCTTGCAGTCGCCGCCACCGTACCACTGTGCCGCCGCCAGTACCCACTTCATTCCTTCCCAATCTCCACCCCCAAAATTTCCCTTTCCATTTTGAAAAACACAAACCCTAGAATTTGGGGGTTTTGTAGCTTTGGGAAATTCGAATCCGAATTGATAGTGGGCTTCCATTTTTCTTCGTCCTAAGCATCTTAGTGGTACACTTCTTCACTCTATTGAGTCTTAATTGTGATTATGAACATATATACTACTTATTGGATATTGTGTAGATTGTGTGTTATTTTGTTTGGAATGGGAATCATTGGATCTTGGTTGATTGTGGTGAATATGTTATGCTTGCAATTTTATTTGATGGGTACTGTGTGCAAATTTTGCAATTGCGGTGTATACTGTATATTTTCTAGTGCGGTTTTGACTGTAGTGTGCCTGCTTGGTTTTGGAATGTGTGCATTCGTGTTACTTTAGCTGATAGTAGATGGTGACTTATACTGAATTTGAGGCATGTTAGCCCTTGATTAAACATAGTTGTTATTGGGATAAAGTGTTATTGTGCTTTGCAATGTTAAATTGTTTAGAGTAGTTTGGCCATGGACGTAGATGTTGACATTGTGAATGTACTAATGATGGCTAAACTAGTTGAGCATAACTGTGATTTTGAAATATAGCATATTCATTTCAACTATGTGAGAACTTCATGGATTTTATGATATGGGTTTGTTGGACATAATGTAGATTGTATATGCAATTGCGAGTAAGACTTGAACTAGCTGAGTTGATTTTGATTTGGCCTGTGATGATAAACTAGTTTAAGATTGGTTATAGATGTGCCACATTGCATATACATATATTCCTTTGCCATTTGACTTGTTTGCTGTGATTGATAGATATGGCCCCAAGAAGAGATCTAGGGCTCCCCCACGAGACGAGCGCACCGCCGCTCCACTTTCACCTCCTTCACCGACTCCGGAATCGGGCCCTATACCTTCCCCTACGGATAGGTACATGGGTTTGACCCGGATCACCGGGTCCTATGCGGAGAGATAGGAAGCCCTAGAGAAGCGCCAGCTTAAAGAGACCAATTTTGTTGATGTGCCTACACTGGATGTCCTCGGCCTCATGCAGCCTGTGAGATGCCTCCTTGCTAAAGGGGGAATGGAGAGATTTATGAGTAAGAGCGCGCCTTCCTACCGGAGGTACACGTTGGAGTTCTTATCCACAGTCCGTATGAGCAGTATGAGGGGTGATCAACCCTGTGAAAGATACATTGCCTTTCACCTAGATGACCTATCTTGGCAACTGACCATCTCATAGATTGAGGAGGCATTTGGTTTTGACACCGCCGAGATATGGAACAGACTGGACCCACAGGCCCAAGAGCGGTCAATTGAGGATAACATGCAGTTTTGGAATGTCATCAATATGAGGCCGAAGAACTCCCACGATAAGAGTAGCGCCATCATCCACTCTGCACTCTGCTATGTGCACCGACTCTTAGCTGGCACAGTCTTTTACTCCGCGGAGCCGACGAATGTGCCAGACAACGACATTCACTTCCTATGGCACTTGACGAGTGAGGGGCCAGGATATGGGCTGTGGGCAGAGCTGTGGATGAAGAGGATTGTGGAAGTGGCAGGAAAGGCCAAGGGGAAGATCATGGTCGGAGGGATGATAGGCCTTCTAGTAGAGTACTTGGGATTAGTCCCTCCGACCAACTTTCCACGTTTAGGGAGGCGGACGTCTTATCTGATCACCGTTGAGCGGTTAGTTCGATTTGAGATGCTCAGTGTCACATGGACCACTGGGCTCTTCCATTGGTTATACGGTGTGAGGAAGGTCACATTCATAGCACTTCCTCAGCAGAGCAAGATGAAGCTGGAGTTCGACACACCTCTGGGAGATTTGGCGATCTCCCTGGACTCCTCATGTACAGCTGAGTTCCAACATGAGCTCCGCGAGCTCGGGCCAGCCCCTTTCCAGCGTGATGATAGCACCCTACCTTCCTCGGAGCAGCAGCACTACTCTACACAGCCTCCACCACCAGAAGAGGAACCCATGCAGGAGGATGATGCTCCACCTCATTATTCCCAGCCTCCGCCAGATTTCTATGAGCGGATGATGCAGACCATGCATGATGGTTTCCACCGACAGGACAACATGATTTTTGGAGCACAACATGTTTGTCTCTCAGGCTTTGATCGATATGGATGAGGAGATTGACCACCTGTCAGCTCGCATCCATGAGTTGTAGTCCCAGTCGGGCGGTGCATCAGGCCCCGATCTGAGAGCAGAGAGGCGGAGAGCGATGAGGCAGAGGAGCACAGAGTGGCTAGCACAGTACCAACATCGCTACTTCGGCGGTGGCTCGTCCTCACAACAGCATTGATTGTGTGAGTACCACATTTTTACCCTTTCCACACTTCGCTTTGTACGGTTTTGCCCTAGTCTACATTGAGGGCAATGTAGTGTTCTAAGTATGGGGAGGGGTATCTACTATTGTTAGGCGATTAGGGTTGGAGATACTTTTGCACAAACTCGGTTGTTTTGTTTTGGATATTGTTTTGCTTTTGATGTACTTGGATAATGTTGGTTTTGATACTTTTCTTAACCTTCACATTTGGAAAGCAATTTTCTACTTTTTGGATTGGAGACACGTGAAAAATAATTGAAAAAAGGGGGAAAAAGAGAATCCCGCTAAGTTGAAAACCCAAGAGGGCAACTTAGGCAACATTGGGGGCCCGGATAGGTCGAAAACCTGAAAGGGCGACCTAGGAAAAAATGAGAGGCTAAATGTGCGGAAAAAGGTGAGATGTGAGCCAAAGAAATATGATGTGTGGCTAGGATGAAAACCCGAAAGGGCTCCTACGCAAAATGAGAGAAAGCGAGAGAAATTAAAAAAAACATTAAGTGTTTACTCATTTGCCGGCAATGGAGTCATAAGGTTGCGGTGACCACACGGATGGATCGGGTAGCTTCACATCTTGAGGACCTTTTGGGAATGGAAAATTTAGCGGGAAGAGACGGAGTAAGTTATGAAATTCTTGATCATTAATATGCTTTGTTTTTAGGTTGATGTATTGATGTAAAGTGGAGCATGTGTTTTGAACTTTATACATACTTTTGGCTTCATCTTTTATCATTGGATGTGGGATTATCAATTCGGGATTTGGAGATGTCTTAGGGAAATCAATGAATTGATGGGACGATATGGTTTGGGTAGATTTAGGAATAGGGGTTGTGGGAAACTTCTCATTTGACTTTAACATTGGGATGTGTGATATTGAGAGTTTTGTGAGGTATTGATTTGGGGGATTAGTAATTAGTATGTGGATATATCATTTCCTTCGTATGCTTGGATCTTTTCTTACTCGAGGGCGAGTAAGGTTCAAGTGTGGGAAAACTTGATGTGTCCATCTTATATGCATAATTTAGTACTATTTAGGGTCACTTTTGCGCTCTTTTATTATCAAGATCTTGTGTTTTACCTTGAAATTCTCTTAGGAGGGGTAAGAGCAACTTTACGCTCTTTTACCTTTTCTAAGTGGATTTTGTGTGACAAGGGAAGAACACGGAGGCAATGAAGACCGGAGGCCATTGAAGACTACACTTTCAAAGACTTTTGAAGACTTGCTTCGAAGACATGAAGACCGGAGGCCATTGAAGACCATTTTTGGAGCTGTTGAAGACTTGGAGATTGAGAGGAATGACTATGAAGATGACTGCATGCCACAAGAAGAAGAAAAAGACACAATGCAAAATTTTGGCACCCGTCGCGAGTCGCGATGGCCTCATCGCGAGACCGTCGTGAGTCGTGATGAGCCGTCGCGACCGACGGGTGGCCAGAATTTCACCTTATCTTCTTTGTACTATAAATACCACTCTCTTTCCTCTCATTCATACCTTTTCTCAGCTGCGATTTCTGTACTATTTGAAACCCTTTTTCTTCCATTTTTCATCCTTGATTTCTCTTGTTTTTATGATTAGTTGTTTAGCATTGATTAGCATGAACTCTTGTAGCTAATCTATCTCTTGGGAGCAATTGACTAAGGCTTCCAAACCCATGTCTTAAGAACAATTTGTAGCTTATTTATTGCTCTTACTATTATGCATTTATGGAGCATTGAATGTGTTTGTTGATATCATTAATGTTGTTGAAAGCTTGAGTATATGAAATACTTGTATGAATTGCTTGCTAGGGTTTGGGGGAAGTGGGTTGATTTCCCCCTTTTCTTGTTAGGAATATATGAGTATGATTTAGAGCTTTTGATTGTGTTAATGGATTGATGATTGCTAGGTGGATATGATAATGTTGAACTCTTTGTCATGTTTGTCGTTTGTAGCAAACGAGAGAAGTCTATGAATGTCGATCGTTCTTGACCAATCTTGTGTAAATGCATAAATCGGTTAAATGCTTAGACTCGGTGTAGTGTTTATAAGTGTTGCCGAGCTTGTTGATTCTTCGTGCTAAATACCATCAATGGGATACCTTGAGTGGTGTTTCGACTACGGGAGTCATCGGTGAGGTTTGACAAGAGATGTCGAATTCACTCTTGCAAACTACTATCTAAAAAGGATAGAAGTTTAGCCTCCACAACAAGTAGTGAAAGTAGTAAATAAGTTGCATGTTCAATGATGGATAAGAGGTTTGGAAGTGGAAGTCAATTGCGCCCAAGGTTCCGTAAATTGTTATTTTCATATTGCCTTTAGTTGTATTGTATGATTAGCATTGTTCTATTGCTTTGCTAGTTGTTGTACTTTAATTTGTTAACTTAGGATCAAACCAACCAACCCCCCTCCCCCCGCTTGTTTACATGCTTTTATATGTATCTATGTATGTATGTGCTTAGTATGTTTTCTCCTATATATGTTTAAAACACTTAAAAAGATTCCCCTTCTTGTGGACGACTCCGACTTGCCATTATCTAATTAATTGTAGATAGGAAGCATATAGGGCTTAAAAGTATTAACTTTGAGAGGTACGGCGACGACCTCCCAGAAGTCAAGGCCAGCTCCTTCATGGTGCCACACCAGTGCACTCTCTTTAATCTCCATGAAGGAACTGCCGGTTGCCTCAGTATACCGTCTCATAATTGGTTCCACAACTGCCTTCCAGTCCAGATCAGCAGACAGAGATTCCCATTCAGATTTTTTGCTCCACCTGCAATCAAGAATAACAAATCAAGGTACAAAGTAAACATTTGTGACAAGGAAAATAGCGAAGAAACATACGTAACAAAGTAGAAAATGAAAAGTGGTACCTTATAAAATAACAACTAAATTGTTTTTTTTGTCCCCTAAATATAATGCAATACCGCATTTGTTCAGCAACTAAAAAATACAAAATAATTTATTTGGTCCCCGAGATGGTTTTCAGGTAAGCAAAGGTGGTTTTCAGGTAAGCAAAGGTGATTTTCAAGTATAGTCGGGGGTATTTTCGCAATTTTACTTATTAAAAAACCTGAAAATGAAAATTTTGTCTTATAATAAAAAAGGGGAGCCTGAAGCCACGAGCTAAAAATTTTGCCTTAAGACCGCTCGTGGCTTAAAATGCAGACCATGTCTCCCTCATCAACTCCGCTGCTCAAAGTTCTTCAACTCCGATGCTCAAATACAGACCATGTATCCCTCCTCCGCTCTGTCACCATCCTTCTCCACCACATCATCTCCGATTTGGACGGTGAAGGGATTTGGATCCGATGAAGATTGAGGCCACAATAATCTGATGATATAGACGATTTAATTATGCCCAGAAGAATCTGAAGAAGATTGGATTTGTTTGTGAATCGGGGTTGAAGGTGGGCTGGGTGAGGAGGTGGGTGGCGCTGCTAGGATTTAGGGTGGAGGTGGTGATTCTGGGCCTTGATCTGTGAATTGGGTTTGAAGGCGGTTTGGGTGAGGATGTGGGCGGAGGTGGATGGTGCTGCTAGGGTTTAGGACGGGGGTGGTGGTTCTAGGTGTTGGTGGTGGCACTTGGCGGAGGTGGCGGCATCGAGGTGGTGGTGCTAGGCAGAGGTGGTGCCTTCGAGTTTGGCAAGTGCTGGTCGGAGATGGGTCGATTAGTGGCGGTGGCGGGGTTGTTGTCGGCTGCTACCCAATTCTTGACAGCGACGAAATGTGTGAATGGATATGGGAGATGGGGAGAAGGTCATTTCTTGTGAATTTTGGCTGGATTTCTTGGAATTCTGCTGTTTTTTTATCTTGTGAACACCCTTTTCACATTTTTGGTTTTGCTGGATTGATTCAAGTTCTTCTGTTGGATTGATTCAAGTTCTTCTGCCGCTACCCTGAACCTGAGCGGGAAGAGTTTTGGGCAAGAGACGATATTTTCTTTCTTTTATTTTTTATTTTTTTAAAACTCAGGAGTATAATGGTCATTTTACAGGTGTTGATCAATTTTACCATTGACTTTACCTGAAAATCACCTCTGGGGACCAAAGAAATTAATTTCAATATATCAATTGCTAAACAAACACGGTATTAGCCTTGGGGATCAAACAAAATATAAGATACTATGCTAGGGATAAAAAAATTAGTCTAAAATAACCATGCTCAGCAGCTAATCCTAGATTCACACATGGTGAAAGCCATTCACCTAGTGAAACCTTGTCCCTCCCACTAATGATGAAGAGTGTATTCTTAGGATAACTACTAAGAGCATCTAGCATGAAAACAATATCAGGGTTAAGAGCATCTAGCATGGAAACAATCTCAGGGTTAGGAGCTTCTCGCACTAAAAACTCGAGAACAAAAGTACCATCATAGTCCAAAAATATAGCTCTCTTGCTGCACATGTCATACGTTGAAATTATATAGTTTGTTCTCAACCTCCTAAAAGTTGGATCGAGTGAAAGGACTCTAAAACTAAGCCCCAAGCCCATTCCCCAGCAGCGTTTAACGAAATGATCCTGACAAGCCCTTTCCAAATCTGGCAAGAAGTTGCGAGTCCAGTAAAAACATTATGGGAGCTCACATAGCAATAGTGTTTCTCATGATAAAGTTGTTTCTCATCCGCTGGCATTCTAACTACCTTAGCTAAATCACATGTTGCTGCTCCAATATCCCAAGGATTCACCCTAAGTGCTCCACTAAGAGATGGTGTACAACCTATGAACTCAGACACAACAAGCATGCTTGTCTTATAGATTTCCTTTTTGCCACCCATTGCTTCATCCAAGGCAGGAGAGCCCTGCCTGAAAACTACATACTTGTAGGGAACCAAGTTCATGCCATCCCTCACAACATTAACTATACAACAATCAGCCACAACATAATAGGCACTTTTCTCGTCATGGTCAACAAGACAATCAATCAAAACTATTGGCTCATAGTCAGAGCATCTAAAGACTTGATTGATCATACTAACACTTGAATATGTCTCCTCTTAGTATCTCGAACATCCTTTCCTGAGCTTTTTATAGGATTCACTATCTGAATTAGTACCACTTTTCCCTTCATTTTTGGATGCTGCTCCAGAAATTTTTCAAAGGCTTGTAATTTCAAGCTGATGCCTTTGAAAATATCCATATCATCGTCCCCAAGAATTATCTGTTTCCCTTTAAATTCTTTATGAATGTCTTTCACCTTTTTAACTGTAGAATAAAGCCTTAAAACATACTCAAGTCTTCCCATATGAATTCCTACAAGCAAAATTTTAACATAGACAATCCAACCAAAGTAATCAAGCCCAATGAGCCTGCGTTTAGATGCATAGTCCATGCCCAACATCCTACTACAACATGACAGAAAATGACAGGCATAATTAAATGTATGAAAACTAATCAAATTAGTGTTTAGAAAATCTTTCAAAATTTCATCCCAGATTGGCAAAGTGTGGTATATTTTTTAAGAAGAAAATGGACTATGAAGGAAAAATTCAATCTTCACTCGATGATACCTCTTCCTCAAAGATGTGGGGAGAAGTAGAAGGTGATAATCATGTAGCCAGAAAAAATCACCCTCAGGATTAAGAACTCCCTCAATCATTTCAGTAAATAACTTGTTTGCAAAGACATAGGCCTGTCAAAGTTTGCGGTCATAGCGTCCTCTTTGATCTGGACTTAAGGGAAACATGTAGTGAAAAAAAAGGCCGAAGGTACTACTTACAAAAACCCTGGTAAAACTTCTCTTGGACATTAGTTGGTAAAAAGGTTAGCACACAACAAAAATCTTCCAGTAGTTTCTGTGCCACATCATCTTCTTCAGTGGGTTCAATTTTGACCTTGAGAGATCAAACATGCATATCACCTATCAGGTGAACAACCATATTTTACATGGAGATAGAAAGAAGCCTCACCAAAGCTAAAGCACCATTTTCCAGTTTCGCTGTCTTTGTGTGCATTTAAGGGCAACATATTTGTCACAATGATAATTCTGCTACGACGAACAGATGAGGCGTCCGACTCTCCATCAGTGACCGTACTATCAAAGACTACCCCGGGAATAGCCACCAGTCTTGGAAGATATGTGAGAGTTTGAATGAATTCAAAATTTAAAATAGTTGAAACGTGGTTGAATATACAAGTATTGAAACAATCGAAAGCAATCAATTCCATAGATCTAAATTATTATAATGCATGCATGGCCCAATGACCACACAAATAAAACTTGGAAATGTCATGTCTAATCCTAACAACAAGAACATGAAAAAAGACCTTCGATTCAGCAGCTTGCACAAAAAAAACATAAACCTCATTCCAGGCTAGCAGAATCAAATCAAGTCAAAAAAGACAAATCAGGCTGAAAATAAAAAATCAACTCAAGAAAACAAATAAAGACACTGACAACAACATATCAATTGCACAATCGAAGCCAATAATTAACACAAAATATAGGTGTAAATTCAAAATGACATCACCAAAAAAATTGAGTTTCTCCATCACAGATTGCTCACCCAAAGTTCAATGCAGTGAAAGCATCCATCACATCCAACTAATCAGCATGAAATAAACACAATATCAAAATAAAATTCAATAAACAACCAACAGTCAAACCACAACTCCAACAAAACTCAGAAAACTCTCGCCCACTCTATAATTCAACGACTAAAATCAACACTCAAACACAACATATTGCAATTCATCTCACGAGAGCCTTAATTTCAAGTCTGCATACAACCTTCCACAAAGGAAGATATACACGAGAGGAGGAAATTTCTTGTTTATTGCTCAATATTAATAAAGGTTTTTATGAAGAGGTTTAATTAGAATAATAAACGGTAAAGGGTTTTAGTTGCAATATTAAAATTTTATTATACAATGTGTAGTTGTTATAAAGTTTATAACCCGATTTATGCAACCCAAAATTTTTATCTTCATTACTTCTAGTTTGCATTTTAAACATTGGTCTTTCCATGGCTTATGAAAATATCGTCTTTCAAGAGACAGACTCTTTATAAAGTTAAGGTATTTAGTGAAAACTTATTTTAACCCAAAAGTCACGCTAATGGCACTTTGATCTCACTATTTGAGATAGGCATGTTTTTAAAAAGATAACCATGGTCCATGGTATACTTTCATACGATTAATATATATGACTAACATCTATTAAAATATAATATAATGTAAATTAACTGGAAAATATTCTTAAAATATAAATATTAGAAAATTAATTTATGTTTTATCACATGCAATTAATTGAATGACCAATATTTATTTATTTTGCTTTTGTAATTAACCAGCTTTTGTCGATAACTAAATGGTTAATTAATAAAGTCAGATTTTCGGCAACTAATTTACTCGGTGTCAACCCATAAATTGTTATTTAGATAAGATTTACAAGTACGGTCATATGTCAGTAAGTATGCGACTTTTAGTAACTAATGTCTATAACTTAATGGATAGTTAATGACTTTCAGTAACGAACGTTCCATAACAATCCAGAAACTGAAGAAGGATACAATTTCCATGACAGCGGGCGATATACTCGAAAGGCGCCAAGCGGAACTCCTTGATGTTAAGTCTCCAAGAGGAGGAAAAAGAGTTGGTGGTTGGTGGTGGTGGTGGTGGTGGCGGCGGCGGTGTAGGTGGCGGAGAAAGTTGTTCTCCTTTGGAACTCGTGAGTTGATCATGCCAAAGGATTGTTGTCGCTGCTCATAATTTGGGTAAGATGAATTTGCACATAATTACAACTTAATAATCAATTTTTATTAGGGAAAAGTGTATAAATGACCCTATTAAATTTTGAAAGTGCAGATATGACCCTGTAAAATATGAAAGTGCTAAACTAACCCTAAAATTTTGAACAATGGCACAGATATACCCAAATTGCACTGTTCTGGCATTGATAAAGGAATTTAAACGTTGACCTAATTTGAAAAGACAAAAATACCCATAACCTTAAAACGAAAAATCTAATGACCATTAAACCCTAGGCTTCTTCTTCTTCTTCTTCATTTTCATCTTCCGCTGAGCACTACCGCCACCGCTGAGCACTACCGCCACCGCTCATCAGCACCACCTCTTTCCCCGCTCATCTCTAGAGCGCCACCGCCGCACTGCCACTCCACCAAACCTCCCCCTCCACCCCGCCAGACCTAAACCGCCAGCTCTAGCACCATCTCCCTCCCCGCCCATCTCCAGCACCACCACCAGACCTCCTCCTCCGCCCACTACCGCTCAACACCCAACCACAGCCAACCTTAGACTCGACGCCACCACTCATCCCTAACCCTGCCCTCAACCCTAGCCCCATCACTGCACGCCACCACACTCCGTTGCCTCAACCCAAACGCTAGCCAACCCCAACCTCGATTCCACCACTCAACCCTGGTCCTGCCCTCAACCCCAGTCCTGCCCTCAACCCCAGTCCTGCCCTCAACCCCAGTCTTTCCCTCAACCCCAGTCCTGCCCTCAACCCTAGCCCCGCCACCGCACGCTGCCACACTCCACCGGTTAGTCTGAAAACTAGCAAATCCCAGCCTCGATGCCACCACCCAACCCTAACCCCACCCTCAACACCACCATTCGCCCATAATCCTAGTCCAGCCACAACGCTCCACCGCGCTCCACCTCTCCCCCATCTCACTCCACCCTAGCCCTGCCCTCAACCCTAGCCCAACCCTTCCACCTCCTCTCCCTCGCCACCACCATCTCAGCCCGCCACTGCCACTGAATTTGTAGAGTTGCAGCAGTGGTTTAGGTCTGGCGGTTTAGGTTTAGGTCTGGCAGAGGAGGAAATGGAGATAGAATGGAGTTGAGTTGTGTAGGAGAGGAAATAGAGATTAAAGGGTAAAGTTGTCTTTTTTGTTTTAAATTTTTTTTAACAAGATATAATTGTCTTTTCATAAATTTCCAGCCAAATTGACCATTGACATTCTTGTCAACAAAGTCCATTTCATATTTTACAAGGTTATATCTGCACTTTCGAACAAAATATAGGGATAAAAATACACATTTTAAATTATGAGTAAAGTGTTTTTATAACCCTGCCTAATTCATATAAGTGCCAATGTAAACTTTTGATAATTGAAAGTGCAAATATAACCCTAAATAGTTAGTGTAAGTGAAAATGTACCCATTCCAGCGAATTAGGGTGAAATTTAGTGAAAATACCATTTTACCCCTTTAAAAATAAAAAAATAAGGAAATTACATTTATACCCTCCAAAACCCTATTTTCTTCCTTTCTTCTCTCCAAGAAACGATCAAAATGGATAGAAACGATCGGCCTGTTGCAACCACGGTGGCGGAGCTGAGAGACATGTCCAACTTATGGGTGGCGGTGTACAGAAAAGAGAAGTCCCTTCTGGGCAGGCCTTCGTTCTGCGACATCTACTCTGCCTCAACGTGATTTCCGGGCACTACATTAGTTTCGAAAACCTATCCCGATGAAAAAGGAGCTGAGGATCTTAGATGAAGTTGACACTGTGGATAAGGCATTACTCAGAGGGAGATGAATTTTGTAACTAAATTATGAGTGGAGGGTTTCACGAAGGTAGGCGGTGGAGGGCCAGAGAGGGAGCGGGGCAGTGGGTTGGGGAGTTGGAGATGAGGCAGGGTTTTTTGGGGAGCTGTGGTCCCGGAGAAATTGGACGGAGGTGGGCAGGGATTTGAAATGGTCTATTTCATGGGCGAGCCTGAGCTCTCGCGCCTAGGGTTGTGGGGGCCAGAAGAAGAAGAAGAAATAAAATCCCATTGCAATTTGCAAGAACAAAGACATCAATTCCGTTTCAACTAATTCTTCTAGGTTTATATATTGCATTCCTACCTTTGCAAGCAAAGCATTTATCACTTCTCCCAACTCGTACGGAGATGGCTTGGTAATGGTGATTGATGGTTGGGGTAAGAGGGAGGTTTGAAAAAGAAGAAGAAAAAGGGTAAATAGAAAAGGAATTTTTAACTAAGTCCAAAGGGAATTTTGGTCATTTACGGTCGGTCAATGGCCAGAAATGCTAAATCAATGTCGGAATATACTCCGGAGGGTTATATTAGCACTTCTATTAAGTAGTTAGGATTGTTTTTGTGCTAAAAATTATTTGAGGGTTATATTGACACTTAGTCAAGTAGGTAGGTTTATATTAGTATGTATCCCTTTAATTATTATTTTGGTTGTCGCTGCTCATAATTTGGGTAAGATGAATTTGTACATAATTACAAGTAGGTAGGAGTAATCAATTTTTATTAGTTACAAAATAAACCTCATTTTACAATCAAATTCTTACCAAGTTCATACGTTTATGTATAAGCCACTTTTCGAGACTTTCTCTTATAATTAAAGAGATGTGTGTGAAAATGACCTAATATTTTTTTCAAGAGTGATGAAACAACCCAGAATTTTTAGAAAGAGTCGAAATGACCGTGGATATGTGAAAGTTTCAAAATAATCCTTCGATTTTGCATTAGTTTTGGAATCAGTTGGACATAATGGTAACATTTAACGGCTACTTAAGGTTGTTTCAACATATATCGACTAACACTTAGTATTGTTTGAGCACTTCCAAAACACATAGAGTTATTTTTGTGTTTTTTCCTAATTACTTTTTTAAACAAAAAGGGAACAATGTGGACAAGTGGTTCTTAATTCCCAAAGAAAATATGGACATCCCCATGCCATCAAACAATAAAATAAGCCACGCCACATGTGTTCCTAAGAATTTTGTTCAGCGCACAAACAAGTTTTACCTAGGAAAACACTGTGGTGACCGGTGACCGGTGTCCTGTGATGCCCGGGGAAGCTTGCGCGCCGCCGCCATCGCATCTGCAGCCAATGGACTCAGCCTCGGAAGCCGAAGAAGCCCGGGTGTGGAATCAGATCAAAGGTGAGGCCAAGCGCGACGCCGACGCCGAGCCGGCGCTCGCCAGCTACCTCTACTCCACCATCCTCGCCCACCCTTCTCTGGAGCGCTCCCTGTCGTTTCATTTGGGGAACAAGCTCTGCTCCTCTACGCTTCTCTCCACTCTGCTCTACGACCTCTTTCTCGACACCTTCTCCAAGGACCCTACGCTCCGTTCCGCCGCCGTCGCCGACCTCATCGCCGCCCGTATTCGGGATCCTGCCTGCGTCTCCTACTCTCACTGCCTGCTTAATTACAAAGGCTTCCTCGCTTGCCAGGTCATTCTTTCTTCTCTTCTACGATTAATGGATAGCGGTTTGGATTCAGCGTGTTTTTGTTGTTCATCTAATAATGATTAGGTTCAGGGTTATTAGGAACGATGATTTATTTAGTGGAATGTAAAGTTGTGAGCTTTTGGGTTATTGAAGATGAAATATTTAGAGAAAGTAGTGTTTGGAGTATTTAAAATTTGGTGTTGTTGGAGTTGTGCTTCCCTCTGTTGATCAGAATCAGTAGTTTTGAGGTTTGGACATGAGTGCTATAGGGGAGTGTCACTATATGTAGAATTTGCACAACAAACATGTTGATAATTTATTATGCAGTAGGATAGAGTGTAGGACTTTGTCAGACGGGCTCTAGCCTGTAGCAATTGAAACATCTCAAGTTTTCCTTGCATTGCTCGAGTTTCGTTGCATGGTTCATGACAATGCCATTATAAATTAGAATCTTCAGGATCCTAATGTTGAATCTTCTTGTTCTCAAGTGATTTCTAGTAGGTATATCAAACGCTGATCACTCGACCTAGTGTTGAGTATTAACCACATGTGTATCTTGAGAATCCGATGGTGTTTGATTCTTCCTATCTAGCTCCTTTTTCTTGCTTCCTATAAAAATCAATAACCTCTTAAGTCTCAAATTAGTGTGTGTGTGCCATCATGTTACGCTTCCTTTTTTGCGATCTGCATGTCCGGCTTTCCCTCACAGGCACTGTTGTTTTAAACTTAACTACACTTCATTTCAACTTAGTTCAGTTTGATTAGTTTTAGTTCAGTTCAGCTTAGCTGAAAAAAGCAGGGCCTTTGTCTAGACCGCTAAATGTTTACTCCTATCAACTGTGTATTCCTGACGAATAGGCTGATATCATGTAGAACTATAAAAACCTCTCCATATCCCTGGGGTCAAGTTCCTCAACACGTGGTTTACCCCTCTTGAGAAATGGAATGATTGAATTTACTACTCCGCACGAGTACTATCTTACACGAGGATTAGAAGGTAGAGGCCTATGTCCTGGTATTTATGAGACATAAACTAGGCAAACCGCCTTTTCTGGTTCCCGTGGCAACATTGCTAGCTGGGTTCCATTTGATTCTTCTTTTCCTCGAATCCATTTCTGTAAAGCCTGATGGTCAGGTCTCACCTTAGGTCAAACTCCTAGTTTACCTACAAGATTGGCCTACAATTTTGCATGAACTCTACTATGATTTATAAACTGTAATTTATGAAATGGTGAGTTATATCATGAATGACTCCCTTTCTTGGAAATGTTTTAGATCATTTCTACCATTTATGGACTGGAGTATTTGATTGAAACTTGTAATGACCAAATATTTCAGGCTCACAGAGTAGCTCACAAGCTGTGGACTCAATCCAGAAGAGCTCTTGCTCTTGCTCTCAATTCCAGAGTTGCTGATGTCTTTGCAGTAGACATCCACCCTGCAGCTAAAATAGGCAAAGCCGTCCTCTTTGACCACGCAACGGGAGTGGTGGTTGGTGAGACTGCAGTTATCGGGAACAACGTATCAATCCTCCACCAAGTAACTCTGGGTGGTACCGGAAAGGTTGGTGGTGACCGACACCCAAAGATTGGCGATGGGGTTCTTATTGGAGCCGGGGCAACTATACTGGGCAATGTAAAGATAGGGGAGGGGGCCAAGATCGGGGCTGGATCAGTAGTCCTGATAGACGTTCCTGCGAGAACAACAGCGGTTGGAAACCCAGCTAGGTTGGTGGGAGGGAAGAATCAGCCGAGAAAGCATGAAGATGAAGTGCCCGGAGAATCAATGGATCATACATCTTTTATTACAGAATGGTCTGATTATGTGATATAACCTCCATCTCAGTACAACAATGATGTACTGAGAATGAATCTAGTGTAACAATGACCTCCATCAGTACAATGATGTACTGAGAATGAAATCTAGTACAGCAATGACCTCCATCAGCTCTAACAGTAAATCATGTCAGGCTTGGCATGAATGAATCTAGTGTAACTTAAATAAGGATGGCAGTCGGACCTGTTCCGTTTAGCTAGTTGGCCTGTCCAATCGAGTAAGCTCTAATTCCATATGTATTGATCATATTTGTATGTTTAACTCCTGTGTACTTTAGTTTAATTGTTTCTAGTAATAAATACAGAGATTTGGCTTTGAAGCATATTCAAAACTTTTCAAAAAGGTAAAGACTTAGTTAGATCTGTTACAATACTAATGATGATAATAATTTCTTCTCACAATTAAAAGTTTCTCTACTTTTGTCTGTCTCCTCCTTCCGAGTCATTTTGACCACCTCCTGCTCTGTCGAAGAAAATCCAACGGTTCCAAACCACTATCATCTCATGCATGCAAGCAAGAATAATATTCTCCAAGTAGGCCCGTCAAACGGAGTCATCCGTTGGATAACCGTTATTCATTTACTATTTTCACTTATTGGATAATGACCCATTGGATTAATGAATACAATTGGGTTGTAGTTATTGGGTTTAGTTGGGTTGAATAATGGATCACCCATTGCATAATTTTGAGTGGGTCGAGTTGGATTGGGTAATGGGTGACCCGTGTATAATTTTATATCATAAGAAAATTAATTTTTCACAAGTTTAATTATGAATGATTTAATTTTTCCCTGATATATAATCATTTATTATATTATGTACATTATATTATATTTAATAAAAATAAAAAATATATATATAATATGTTGGCTTACGAAATTAACGAATAATATTACTTGGGTTCGAGCTCGAGCTCGAATATTGTACGAGCTCGAATACTGTCCGAGATTGAACTCGAATGATGTACGACATTGAGCTCGAATACTGTACGAACTCTAATACTGTACGAGATTGACCTCGAATATTGTACGAACTCGAATACCGTACGAGATTGAGCGCGAATGCTATACGAACTCGAATATTGTACGAGATTGAGTTCAAATACTGTACGAACTCGAATACTGCACGAGATTGAGCTCGGATAATTTGTTAATTATAATTTGTATAATTTGTGAATTATAGTGAATTTTTATGTTAAATATTACACGTGCATTTAATTGGGTAATTTTGAATATTTATTTGACATTTGTTAGGTTCCATTGAGTTAACATAATATGAGACATATTGAGATCAAAATTTAATAATTCTCATCCCGCACAATCCCAAAATCTAATGAGCATTTAATACCCGATCCCATTGGATAATGACAACTTGTAACCCAAATCAGAAGAAAATATTGAATGATAACTTATTGGGTTAATTACATAAAAACTTGTTGGATAATGACTTATTGGATAATATATTGTAACACATTGAGTCATATGAGTTATCTCATAAGTTACCCATTGAGTTATCCATTTAATGACTCGACCCATTTATGATCCAACCCAGTATAACCCATTAATAAATGGGTTAATTGGATAAAGACTCATTGAATAATGGGTTAATTGGGTTAGGATAATGGGTTGATCCAATTAAACCATTTGACGGGCGTATCTCCAAGTCTTGCTCAAAGTAAACAGATTTACGACTGTGGGAAGCTTATGGTGGTTTGTTGCATCTTTCTTTTATCCTTCCCTAGGCCGAAAATGTCCCCTGACTTGAAACCCTTTCGTGACGTGTAAAACAACTGAGATCTAGGCCAGACATGCCAGCGTCTTATCGAGTCTGCTTCGACGATCTTGTCAGAAGGAGTCTTTCTAGGGTTTCTTAATTGGTGTAACTTGGAATGAATAAATGTACCCCAGAAACATGTTCTCCATCCATGTTATATGGGTTTGTTAGCTAACATGACAGCTCGTGTCATGTCAGCTTCGGCCCATTGTCCACTTGATTGGCTTCCAATAGGCTTATGTATTTGGGCCGAATAAGGCCTAATGAGCTCTCTATTAAGTCCCCCAGCCAGGGTCCCTGCTTCTGTTATGGCCATGGAAAGTGAGATGGGATGGTTCTAGCTGCAACGATTCATTTGTCCGTCTTCTCTCTTCCTACTACCCGTTGGCTCGTCTTTCCATGAAACAACTGCAGTAATTATTTGAAAAGAAACGTCCTTTCAATGCTTGTCGCCTCGTTATATGTATCCTTACGCTATATGCCTCGAACGTTGCCATGTTTCCCCTTTGTCTGACGTCGTTGTATAGCCTTTCGCTGTTTCTTTGCCTATTCCCAAGGTGAATTAAATAATCCGTAGCTCGGTTCCTTTATTGCGTATATATGTTTCTGATTTTGCAATTAAAATCCCTTCCATAATCATTTCCTTCTTTCGCTATCCCTTTCGCTTAGTCTCTCTGCCTCTCAAATTCTCTTCCAGCATCCGCCATAGGTACCTTTCTCCTTTCTTCTCCTTTTTCTCGCTTTCTCTATTTTTTTTCCAAAAACATAATGTCCACGGTTGGTCCTCTGAAGGCTCACTCGTACTACGATGTGACTGCCACTGAGTGTCGTTACATTCGCCGACTCTGCAAGATAGTTCTCGCAGTCCGCGGTGAAATATACGATGACCTTGGCAATCGTATCATTCTGCCGAGGTCATGGGAGATGGTGCTAGACGTCCCTCGGGGAATGGTGGACGTCTATCTGGAGACCATTGAAAATGGTGGTTTCCGATTCTCTTAGTCTGTGATGAGCTATTACGAGTTGTACCTCACCGACCTTCCCCCAAACTCCCTACATGTGCTCATGGGCTTTGAGGTCCTCTGTCTGGGTTCTGGTTTCACTCCCTTAATCCCCCTTTTTAGAGTCTTATGTACACTTGCCAAAATGCCTCCCGATTGGTATTATCTAAAATTTTGCCCTGATAAGTTCAAACTCCTGACCGATTCCCCCCACCCGCGTCGAGTGGAAATGGCGCTTCGTGTTTGTGGATGAAGAGCTAGTGATGGGACCGGAGATTCAAACGGGCCTTTTCCGGCAGGCATTCCTAGGACATGAAAGGCATGTCCCAACACTGCGGAGATATCTACTAGTCGCCAGTTCATCTCCGTCCTGGAGGGCTTGTCGGTCAAGGTAGGGTTTGTCCCGTGGGAATCCATTATGTAAGTTGTAGGGCTCCCCTTTCTGCCAGTTGGAGCTGTACATCTGGGTGCTCCTGGCGACCTTATGGGTATAGGGCTTCAAACCTTTGTCTCCCCGTCTTCTTGATTTGTCTGTTAATCTGTTTAATTGTTTATTTCATGCACTATTTATGCAGTCTCTTTTCCTTGTCTATCTTTTAACCTATATTTCTTTTATTTTCCAGGCTTATTTATTCCAAGATTAATCGGTGACCTATCGCGCCTCTCTCACTGCGGTGCTTCCAGCCGTGCTACTCGCCAGGTTGATGACGCCGAGGGGGGTGTGAACCACCCTGAGCCTGTCATCACCCTGTCTGACACTTCTGCTCCTCTGCCAACGTCCGTGGATCCAGAAGAAGATGGGTAGCTGGAGCGCAAACATCGCCGCACCGCCAGACAACCTGTCGACGTAGCCCTAGAGACTCCTCCTACCTTGATCGCGCTCGTGGCTGCTGACCCTTCGCTACCTGCTCCCAACCCTAGCTCCCGACCGCTTGTTCCTGCTAGCTTCACTCCTCCTCATTTGGGGGCATCTAGCTCCCGGGCCTCGCCTAGATCTGAGGTCATCTGCAGCTAACTTGCTCGTACTTAGTTCCTCTGCTTGTTGTCCTTCTTGGACACTATAACACTTGGCTCCATGATCATACCATTAACGTTGCTTCCTTCATTGATACGGCAATTGCCACGTCTTTGCTGCCCTTGAGGTTAGGAATGGTTTACTCCTCCTTACTTGTATTGCTCTTTGCATTTTCTCTTGTTTTCCTACCCGTCACGCTTCCATTTTATGATAATTGTTTTCTTTTACTGCCTGCCTATAGCACTTGTGCACGGCCTTTGCCATCCAGACAGAGATGGAGGAGATGGCTTACAGGCTGGCTGACGCTCAGCAATAGGCAGATCATGCGGAAAAATCTACTAAAGAGGCCATCTCCGATTTGTAATGCACTCGTACTCGAGCCGCCACCCTAGAGGAAGACTTGGAGCTTGGACGAAGGGTCACTGGCTCTTTGGCATTGGCGGGGAACAAGCTTGAAGCCGAGAACAAGGCTCATCGGCAGTTCCGCGATTGGGTGTTTACTCGCGGCTTTACGAACATCTATACGAAGGTGGCGTAGAGTCAGCACGCTTCTGAGCTTCTAGTTGCTGCCCTGTTTAAGGCTTTCTACTTGGACGCCACAATTACTGATCTCGAGGAGCTGCAAACTAAACTCAGGGAAATGTTTATTCCCTTTAGGGGGGAGCATAGCTTCTCCGAGTACTTTTCTCTGCTCGACCTTGGGATAACCACCGTGGAGCTTGATGCTTGGAACCCACCGGTGTTTGCTTAGATTCCGGGCTCTTCGTGCAGGGGTAGGCCCGTCAAACGGGTTGGGTCACCCGTTGAATAACCGTTACCCATATATTAATTTTACTTATTGGATAATGACCCATTGGGTTAATGGATATAATTGGGTTGTAGTTATTGGGTTTAGTTGGGTTGGATAATTGGTTATCCATTGGATAATTTTGGGTGGGTTGAGTTGGGTTGGATAACGGGTGACCCGTGGATAATTTCATATCATAAGATAACAAAATTTTCACAAATTTGATTACGAATATTTTAATTTTTCCCTAACACATATAATCAACTTAGAAACGATCAAATTCACGATTCATCATATTTGTCGATTTCGGTTCATGTTTTAATCAATTTTAATTTGAACCAATTAAAATTTGATAAATGATCTTGACGAAAGAAGTAGAAGTAGTATTTAAGAAACTTTTACTAAATTTGAAAAATCTCGAAATATGAAGATTTTTAAAAATATTTTCTTTTATTGAACATAAGAAAATAATAAATGAAATTCCCACATTTGACTGCGTTTTGTTTCATCAGTCCGCATTTTGTTCATCAATCAGTCTGTGTTTTGTTCATCAATCGGTCTGCATTTTGTTCATATTCGAGCTCATAATATTATATTATGTAATATAATATTATGTACATTATATTATATTTAATAAAAATAAAAAATATGTAATATGTTGGCTTTGTAAACTCGACGAAACTAACGAACAATATTACTTGGGATCGAGCTCGAGCTCAAATACTGTACGAACTCGAATATTGTACGAACTCAAATACTGTACGAGATTGAACTCGAATACTGTACAAACTCGAATAGTGTACGAGATTGAGCTCGAATACTGTACGAGATTGAGCTCGAATACTGTACAAACTCGAATACTGTACGAGATTGAACTTGAATACTGTACAAACTCGAATACTGTACGAGATTGAGCTTGAATACTGTATGAACTTGATAACTGTACGAGATTGAGCTCGAATACTGTATGAACTCGAATACTGTACGAGATTGAGCTCGAATACTGTACGAACTCGAATACTCTATGAACTCGAATACTGTACGAGATTAAGCTCGAATACTGTATGAACTCGAATACTGTACGAGATTGAGCTCGAATACTGTACGAACTCGAATACTGTACGAGATTGAACTCGAATACTGTACGAGATTGAACTCGAATACTGTACGAGATTGAACTCGAATACTGTACGAGATTGAACTCGAATATTGTACGAACTCGAATATTGTACGAGATTGAGTGCGAATTTTGTACGAACTCGAATACTGTACGAGATTGAGTTCGAATACTGTACGAACTTGAATATTGTACGAGATTGAGCTTGAATAATTTGTGAATTATAATTTGTGAATTATAGTGAATATTTATGTTAAATATTACACATGTATTTAATTGGGTAATTTTGGATATTTATTGGGTATTTGTTACGTTCTTATTGAATTAACATAATATGGGACCCATGGAAATCAAAATTTTTCATTAACACAATTATTTTCATCCCGCTCAATCCCAAAAACTAATGAGCATTTAATACCTGATCCCATTGGATAATGATAACTTGTAACCCAAATTGATAGAAAATGTCTAATGATAACTTATTGGGTTAATTATATAATAATTTATTGGATAATGACTTATTGGATAATATATTTTAACCCATTGAGTCATATGAATATCTCATGGGTTATCCAATGGGTTATCCATTTAATGACCCAACCCATTATGACCCATTTAATAAATGGGTTAATTGAATAATGACCCATTGGATAATGATCTATTGGGTTTGGATAACGGGTTTATCCAATTAACCCATTTCATAGGCCTATGCAGGGGAGCCCAGACAGCAAGCAGGTGCAGGTGGCAGGTGCTTATCCAACCCAGGATGTTGATGACAGGGAGGCGACGTAGGATGAAGAAGACGCAGGGCAGGTTCTAGACGGAGGCGCGGGAAACACAACTTAATTTTCTTTCTTTCTTTCAGTATGATGGTGGTTGTGAAACAAACAAACAATTTCTCTCTTTTTTCTTTTGGCTTCTAAAACTTGTGGTTCTGTAAGTCCCCATAAGGGCGTACATTATGGCATGGGTGCCTTTTTCCCCCTGTTTTGCTTTATTTTGAGGAGCACTTTCTCCTACCTTATTTACTTGAGTGTGGCTGATTGGGACTCTCCCTTCCTTCCCCTCTTTTTTTAATACAACTTTTGAATGTGGCTGGTCAGTGCCAGAGTGATTTCTCCAGCTAATTCTTCTCTCCTTTGTTTGGGGTGCTTTTCCTCGCTGTGTCCGGCTTTCTACGACTAAGGTGCTTTTCCTTAGTTTGTGGCATTTACCACTTTTTTGAGTTTGTGGCCTTTGCCTCAAACTCTCATCAACTTGAAAAAGTTGTCTAATAGCTCCCTGCCTGCGCAAGGCCAGGGGTGTTTTCATCAACCCCTTTGAGCTGGCATGCATCCAACCCCTTTGAGCGGGGTCAGGGATTTTTTTGCGAACGAGTTCCTTTGCCTTGTTATTTTTCTTTCTTTGACATTGATGTTGATAGCTTATCTAGTTGTCACTCATCGTGCCATTTTTGCTTCTTTCAACTTTGCCATTTAGTAGTATTTTTAATTAACATATGCGCTTCATTTCATTTGTCAACAACACAATATATGCATGGGTATTATAAAAAATTCCCTCGGATCATACCCTTTATGGGTTTACAAAAGACTTGATCCACCAGGTATTTTGCCCTCCTCGCACAAAATAACAAACTTTCTAGTAGCTTTAAAACCAAAAAAGTACCTTTGTACACATAGTATTTACTGAGGTTCGCCATGTTCCATGTGTGTGGCACTTGCTTTCCGTCCATCATTTCCAACTTGTACGCTCCCTTGCCTAGCACCTCGGCTACTTTGTAGGGCCCTTCCCAAGTTGCATCAAGCTTCTTTTCTCCCTGTGCCCCACTGGCTTCATTCCTTTTGAGTGTTAATTCTCCCTGCTTTAATCTTCTCTGCTTAACCCTGTTGTTCTAATTTTGCTCTATCTAGGACTTATACGCGGCTTCCTTTAAATCCACTCTCTCCATGTATTCTTCCAATTCTTCTAGGTTGTTTCTGATAGCCTTATCATTATCGGCCAACGCCAATGGCGATGCAACTTTCCTGTTGGGTACTGTGATTTCTCGCAGTATGATTGCTTCTGTGCCATAGCACAATCTGTATGGTGATTCTCCGATTGTCGTCTGGGGCATGGTTCTGTAGGACTACAACACTCTCGCCAGCTCTCCCTCTCACTTAGTTTTGGCTTCCCCCAACCTTTTCTTCAAACCCTGTAGGATGGTTCTGTTCGTCACTTTTATTTGTCCATTTGCTTGAGGGTGGGCAACAGAAGTAAACTGCTACCTAATGTTCAACTCTTTGCACCAGGAATTGAACGGTTCTCCGACAAACTGCATGCCATTGTTGCTGACCTTTATCAGCGGGATTTTGAATTTGCGTACTATGTTCCTCCATACAAAATTCGTAATCTTTCTTCCTGTTATGGTTGCGACGGCCTCAGCCTCCACCCTCTTAGTGATATAGTCTATTGCTACTATCAGAAACTTCTTCTTGCCTACAACTTTGGGGAAAGGTCCCGCTATGTCTATCCTATGCTTAGCAAAAGGCCAGGCTGACTTGATGATGGTCATTTCCTTAGCAGGTAGTCTGGGTGCGTGAGAGTGTTGCATCTATAATATTCTGTGACCATTTTATTGGCGTCTACTTTCATCCTCGGCTAGTAGTATCCTGCTCGGATAGCCCTTAGTGCCAGCGTCCAAGCTCCCTGATGAATTCTACAACAGTCTTAATACAGTTCTCTTAGGACCACTTCTGATAAAGCAGGTTACGCGCACCTGAGCCACGGTTCCACATACCCACGTTTGTAAAATTGGCCATTCTTGATTGCATACTATAAGGCGTTCCTCCTCACTGGCTTAGTTGTTTTATCATCGGCTGGTAGCATTCCAACTACGGAGTCATCCAGTTTCCCCCTGCTTCTTGTATCACCGCCACAACTTCCTGTTCTGTGGACCTCTTTGTCAATTCTTCTACCAGAACGGACTTGGTCGGGTAAGAATGTGCCGACGAGGCTAGCTTATTGAACGCGTCAACTCTGGTGTTGTGCTACCTGGCTCCTGACTCGGTCTTTGTATTTCATCATAGCCGGCTCCTCTACTGCACACTGCCTGCTATACTGGTTTGCTACTAACATTGAGTCCCTAAATGCTTGCAACTTCTTTGCCCCCATTTTCCAGCTATTTCCATTCCCGCTATCAGCGCTTCGTACTCAGTTTCATTGTTCGAGGCTGGGAATTTGAAATGGAAAGCGTATGTGGTTTCCACCCCCTGGGTGTCGGACACCACTAGCCCCGTACCTGTTACTTTTACTCATGAAACCTCATCCACATGCACGCTCCAAACATCGGCACCTGTTAGAAAGGTTCCCTTGCTTGCCGCAGGCTGCCTTTCCTGATCTATCTCTTCCTCTTTGGGGAATTCTGCTAGAAAATATGCAATTACTTATCCCTTTACTGCTTTTTGCGGCGCATATTCGATTGTGTGTTTTCCCTGCTCCACCGCCCACTTCACCAGCTTTCCAGAGGCCTCGGGCCTGGTGAGTATTGACTTTAGTGGTTGATTTGTCAGCACCACTATCGGTTGCGCCTGGAAATACTGGCGCAACCTCCTGGCTGCATGCACCAATGCAAATGCCATATTCTTTTGTCCTGCATATCCTCTCTCAGCACCTTGCATGCCTTTTCTCACGTAATAAACCGATCTCTGCACTTTCTCTTCCTCCTTACTAAGGTTGTGCTGACAGCCTTGTCACTGGCAGTGACATACATGTATAGCGTGTCTTCTGGCTGTGGGTTGGTTAACACAGGTAGCTTCTGTAGATCCTGCTTTAGTTTTTCAAAAGCTCCTTCTTCCTGTTCACCCCACTGCACTGCCCTTTCTTGTAAACATACCCTTTCAGTGTTTTGAAGAAGGGAGTGCATGTTCTGCCGCTCTGGACAGGAAACAAGATATAGCCTCCAGCTTGCCGTTCAGACTCTACATCCCCTTCACAGTTTTGGGGGACTTCATCTCTTCTTTCACTATCTCTAGGTTTGCCTGTAGGCCTTTATTCGACACCATGTGCCCCGAGAACTTTCCTGTTTCAACTCCAAACTGATACTTAGTCCAGTTTAGCTTCATGTCTGTTTCTCGGAATCTCCTCAGTGTCTAGGCTGTATCCTCCAGGAAGTGGTCATATCCTTTGCTTTTTATCACCATGCTGTCAAAGTACACTTCCAAGTTCATTCCCACCTGTTCCTAGAATATTTTGTCCACTACCCTTTAATAAGTGGCTCCTGCATTTCTCAACATAAAGGCTATCATGCGATACCCGAACGCCCCCCTTTCCGTAATAAATATTGTTTTCTCTACATCACTTTCTAACATGGGGATTTGGTGATCTCTCTTATATGCATCTAGAAAACATTTAATCAGATAATAGTAAGGGCGTCTACCTTTAGGTTAATAACTTGCAGCAGGTAGCAATCTTTGGGGCAAGCCTTGTTTAGGTCCATGTAATCCACACACAATCTCCAGTTTTTGTTCACCTTCTTTACTAAGGAAAGGTTAGCTAGCCATCGTAGGTATGGAATCTCCTTCAGTATCCCTACCTCCACTAGCTGCTCTACCTCCTTGTTTACAGCTTCATTCCATTCCTTTCACAACATCCTCCTCTTTTGCTTGAAAGGTCGGTGTCATGTCGTCACTTTTAGTTTGTGGAACCCTACTCCTTGGGAACACCTGTCATGTCTTTTGGCTTCCATGTGAACGCTTGAAAATTTTCCCACTGCATTCTAATGAGGTCCTCCTTCACTTCAGGCGGCAGGGTGGCTCCTATCTACAGTGCATGCCCTTCTCCTAGTTGTATTGTCTGCAATTTTGAAACCAATTTTGATGGATCGTTTATGCCTGTCACCACTGCTACCATCCTGGATCTCTCGGATTGCTTTTCTTCCCCCTGTTCTTCTTCATTTCTCTTCTGCTTACTAAGGGTGATCCAGTGGCACTCCCTTGCCTTCTGTTGGTTTCCCCTTACTGTCGTTGTTCCCTGCATGTTAGGGAATTTCAACAACAGGTGCAAAGTGGAAACTATACCCTTCAACAGCACCAGGGCGGGTCTTTCTAATATTATGTTGTAGGGGTTGTTCGCCTTTACTACAATGAACTCTATATCCACCTTCGTGTTCATCACTTCATCTCCCACTATCACTGAGAGGCATGTGGTTTCCTCCGACCATACTATTCTATTCTAGAAGTCTACCAGTGAGCCATTCGTTGGTTTCGGCTTCCACGTATTTTTGTCCAGTTTCTCAAAACAATGCCGGTACATAATATCCACTGAGCTTCCTTCATCTATGTAATTTTTGGGTATCTCCTTTCCATCACCTTTACCTTGATTATTACAACATCACTTGTTGTTAGCCTCTCAGGGATGGGGTCCTATGAACCAAATGATATAACCTCGTTGGCACCTAACTTCATGTCTGCTGGCATTTCCTGAGGTGGGTGCCTGCAGTGAGCCTTCCTCTATGATTCTGTTCTTCCTTTTGCACTCCCATCGATGATCACGTAGATGTCAGTAGCTGTTTTCCTAAAGTTGTCATTCATTGGAGTGTTCTCTCGCTGCCTCTTGTTATCCTCCCTGTTCTCTGCTCTCGCTACTTCTTTTTCCCTTACTTTACCGATCCCTTTCTGGAGACCTTTTCCTGTTTCGATCCCCAGGTTGCCGATGGTGGATTCCTGAGCAACCATTCCCTTTTTTTGTGCTAGTACGTGGCCTTGTTGTGGGCTCGTGCCTCCTTTGCCGAATGGGCCAACTCTCAACTGCAGACACTTTTCTCAATTGCCTACTTTAGATGCATACATCCGTTCATGTCATTACCATGATCTCCATGGTAATCACAAGACAATGACTTATTCCTTATATGTGCATAGCCACTAGTTTCCTTGCTGGATCTATAATGTTCTTGGCAGCCACTAAAGCAAAGATCTCTTTTGGCATCTTGATGAGTGGGGTAAACTTTTTGTCAAAATTCAACCTATTTGGTCAAATCGTCTCCTTCTCCTTGTTGCACCTTTCTCCCCCAGTTTCAACTCTCTGTGTGCCTTCATCGGCATGTGCCTCCTTTCTTCTCTTGTATGTACTATCTGCCCTAGAGAAATTTTCCACTCTCTTTATCAACTCATTAATCGTCCAGGGAGGGTTCAATGTACATTTCCTCAAAAAATCTCATGGCTGAGGCCATTCACGAATGTATCCATAAGGAATTGATTGCTCCTATCTTCCACCTAATTTGTCTCATCGTCTCTGACGGCTTCTGCTTGACCGCCAGAAGCTCAAACCTTGTCTTTATAAACTTACTCCTTTGCATGAAACTGCTAAAAACTTCTTCTGCAACTGCTTGAAACTGTTTATGGTCTCGTCTTCCAAATTTTTAAACTATACTCTGGCTGCACCAGTGAGGGTGGTTGCAAACACCTTGCACTAAATAGCCACGAGCATTAGGAAGGTGGTCATATTGGTTAAGAACGTGTGTAAGTGATCCTCTGGGTCTGCTTCTCCTACGTACTACTCAAGTTGGGGGTATCTTTAGCTTGGGGTCCATCGTGTAAAGCTGGATTCTCCTCATGAATGGTGTCTCACTTCCTTCCCTTGTGGACGACTTCTCCTCACTTGCATACTTCCTCCATTCATGCCTGCTTGTTTCTCCCTCTCCTTTCACGAGGTGGTACGGAGCGCGCCAGCTGTCTCCCGTGAAAGGCTGGTATAGGTCCATATTTTTGGCCTCTGTCTTCTTCCATGATGTTGTTCTGCCATCCTTGTTTCTAATGGCACTACGAATGGTCTCCTTGCATCTCTCCCTGTGCTGGGAGCTTACCTCCTGTTCATCCTGCTCATGGAATAACTTCGTCGGCTTCACGATATACCACTTTTTTTCCTAGGTTGTCTGCTTCTCTAGCTTTTTCCCTTTCCTCTATCTCGGTCAACTTCCTCATTATCTCTCTCTGTCAGGTGACGATGGTCTGCAAAATTTCAGAGTTGCCTACCAGTTCCTCTATTGTCTGGAGCCTATGCCGCTCTCTCATTGGTGTCAATGTAACTTTTTCCTCCTGGTGTATCACATCCTCTATGAGCACCTGGTTGAGTAGATGTCTTGCCAGCGGTAATCCTTCCATGGTGTGTGAGATGCGCTGATGCTAAAGATTAAGCAATCCCCACAGACGGCGCCAATGTTGCGCCCTCCTTGAATCCTTCCCTGGGCCAAAAAAGTCCCCTGACTTGGAACACCTTCGTGACCTGTAAAATAGCTGAGATTTAGGTCAGATAGGTCGGCGTCTTACCGAGCCTGCTCCGACGGTCTTGTCATAATGAGTCTTTCTAGGGTTTCTTAGTTTGTGTAACTTGGAATGACTAAATGTACCCCAAAAGTATGTTATATGGGTTTGTTAGCTGATATGACAGCTCGTGTCATGTCAGTTTCTGCCCATTTTCCATTTGATTGGCTTCCAGCGGGCTTCTATATTTGGGCTGAATAAGGCCTAATGGGTTGTCTAGCCCATACTTTATTATGTTTCAAAAATATATTATTGAGCATCGTAAAAAGGAAGATTGCAGATAGCAGCGAGATTTCAGTATCGTTATTGTTCTTAAATGCTTCTCAAAATGGTTCTCCTCATTTGACCAACAATTCCAACGACAAAATGGAACCAGTTAGACACTATAGTCAGTTGGATATACGACACCATCAACAGGGATCTTCTCATCGCCATCAGGGTTGTTTCTTGCTTAGCCCCGCGTCAAGGGCATTTTTCTTAACACCCACATTGTCCGAACCGCCAATCTTGAGAGACAATTTGTCAATGCACGTTTAGATTTTTTCTCTTTGCCTCTGCATACTGCCAACATCTGAAATCCTTGGAAAATCATATTGAAGAATTCAAAACCTAATAGAGATATAATTGATTTAGAATCAGGATAAGAAATGAATACCCTTTTTTTATTGGTTTTGTATATATCATGTTCCATATTTGTTTCTACTTTATATACCCTTTGTACTCACTATATATATGAATACATACAGCCACAATCATTTATGGATTTTACTTTCTATCATAGTATTAGATAGGTTTTTCTAAAATTCCTGGTCTTTTCTCTCTATTTTTCCAAAAAAAAATCTCTGTTATTTTTGATCATTTGTTACTATCTTCTTTCTCGCACTAACACCGAGACAGACGTCGACTGCCAATTACAATTTTGCTTTGTGATTGGTCTGTTCTGTCTCTCTATCAGTGTTGTAGATTGTTCTTTGTTTTTCATTTAAAAAAAAGACTTTGATCGTCATCGTCGGTTATTGTCGTCTTCCCCGCCAATAGCTTTGCTCAAGTCAGGTCACTGGCTGATCGTGTTTGGCGACCTTCTCGCAGTTGATGTTCTTCATTTTCTCAAGCTTGCCCATGTTTGTTATCGGCCGCCACCTACAACCGTCGTCTTCCAAAACCATTTTCCGCTTCTCCAGTCCCTCGCTTGGCCATCATTGACTATCGATCGCTGCGCGTTCGATCCGATTGGTCATGCGACATTAGCTTTCCTACCGTCAATGTCATTTTCTCTATTTTTCACGAAATCAAGTTCGCCTGAGATTCACCGGTATTATCCATTCTAAGCAGACAACACCATTCTCATATTCAAGCGCCCATTCCAGTTTTTTTAACAATGCATATAGTCATGCGCGCATGACAAGAACACGCGCTTTGCCTCTTGAGTGCTCGTGTGTTCATGCGCCAGCCTTTGTCGTATTGTTTTTGCACGCGTGGAGCGTTCCTCCTGGAGAAGATTTTCATATTTATTATTATTATTTTATTACTGTTATGGCTCATTTTGACCAGCCACGGTGCCAATGGTGTGACATTCTGGGTCATGTTGCTTATTCTTGCTCTAAACTGCAAGGTGAATGGTACCAGTTGAAGTGTCAGTGGTGTAAGAAATTTGGTCACATTGCTTCGATGTGTCCTCACTTGATCTCTTGAGCTCCTTCTCCAAATTTAGGCTCCTTACCGCATTTTGCTCCGCATGCTCATTGGATTGCTGATTCTGGCACGACCAACTACATGACTTCTTCTCAGTCCGCTCTTGATCCCATGCCCCCTTATTCTAGTAACAGTCATGTTATTGTTGGTAATGGTTCTATTCTTAATATTACCTATGTTGGTTATTCTCGAGCGTTTGATTCAATATCCTTGACCGATGTTTTGGTGGTTCCACAAATTAATAAAAATGTGTTGTCTATTAGCAAGTTGACTCGGGATATGAATGTTGTTATTTGCTTTGATGATTCTTCTTTCAATATTTTGAACAATTTTACTAGTGATGTTATTGTCAAAGGTCATTGTGATGGGGGTTTATATGCTTTGGATTATGGTGGTGCTACTTTATCTGTTTTTGTTGCATCGAGTGATTTTACAGCATATTTTGAACTTTGGCATACTAGATTGAGTCTTGTTCCCATAGCATCATTTCTTCTATGAGCAAGTCTAGATGTTTGTCAGTGGCTAGTCTGCTGCCTAAGCCTCATTTATGTCCCTCTTGTGAGATGGCTAAAGGCAAGCGTCTTTCTTTTAGTGATAATTTAAAACGTGCACCACGCATGCTTGATTTAGTTCATTGTGATATTTAGGGACCCTCACCTATTGTCTCTCAAGCCGGATACTCCTATTATGTCATTTTCATTGATGATTTTCTCGGTTTGCTTGGTTATATCCTTTGCGATGAAAGCCTGATTTTGTGGAGGCTTATATGTATTTTGAGGCTGTGGTTGAGAACCAGTTTTCTACCACCATTAAAGCATTTCAAAGTGATGGCAGAGACGATTTTTTAAATCATCTCATGCGATCACATTTTATATCTAAGGGCATTCATCATCAGCTTTCATGTCCCTACACTCCATAGAAAAATGGTCGTGCAGAGTGGAAGCATCGTCACATCACAGAGACAGAATTGTCGATGCTCTTTCATTATGTACTTCATCATTCTTTTTGGTATGGTGTTTTTTTTACTGCAATCTGCATCATCAACAGATTGCCAACTCCAATTTTATCTAGTCAGTCTCCGCTCTATACTATTTTTGGTACTACTCCAATTTTCATCCATTTGGTTGTTAAGTTTTTCCATATTTGAGGCCCTATATTGCGTATAAATTAGCACATCGGATTATGTCTTGTATATTTTTGGGTTACAGTTCAAAGTACAAGTGTTATCGATGTTTAGATCCTCTTACAAAGAAGGAGTACATCACTCGCTATGCTCGGTTTGGTGAGATATGTTTTCCAGCAACCCGTACTGGTACTGTCACTGATCCACCTTCACTTGATGTTTCTACATTTTTGGAGCCCTTGTTTGTGCCATTAGAGGTGTTTGGGCCATCATCTATAACCGATTTGCCAATTATTTTGGAAGCTGTTGATCTACAGTCTGTACCGAGAGCCCAAAGTTTATCCGATAATTGTATCTGTTTTCTGCATGGAGGCTAGTAACACAAGCCGCTAGCCCAGCCACAACACGCACCACCAGCAGCCAGCGCATCCAGTCCGGCGCCAGCGCGTGTGACTCACGCGCCACCATCCCTTGTTCTGTCGGTCTTTATAGAAAACTTATCATCTGCTCAGCCTGTACAGTCTCTGATGCCAGCTTCCCCGGCTCGATCTTCACTTCCACTGACCTCAGGTTCTGTGCCCACCTCGGGATCTATGCCATCTCAGGCATTGGGTCTTTTTTCTCGTCATCCGATGGCTACTCGATTGCGCACTGGCTCTCTCCAGTACAAGGATTTTTTTGAACATGGTATTACTGGTTTACTGAGTGCTTTATTTGAAAAACCTGAGCCTCATTCACATTGCTCGGCTGTTAAGGATCATGAATGTGTTGCTGCTATGAGACCAGAGATGGATGCTCTTCGCACTCAGCAGACGTGGGATTTTCCTCGCCCATCCCATGCCAATGTTGTTGGTTCAAAATGGATTTTTGTTTGAAGTATAAACCTGATGAATCTCTTGACAGACATAAAAGCAATGTTAGTTGCTCAGGGATTTTTGCAACTACCTGGTTTTGATTATAATCACATATCTAGTCATGTGGTGAAGGCGTCTATTGTTCGTATTGTTTTGTCTCTGGCTATCACTTTTAATTGGCCCTTACAACAGTTGGATGTCAAGAATGCATTTTTAAATGGTGTTCTTGATTCACCGGTTTATATGGAGCAGCCTGTTGGATACAAAGACCCGATGCGTCCTGATTTTGTTTATCGTCAAGCAAGGCCATTCATGGTTTGAAGCAAGATCCTCGAGCTTGGTTTCAACGTTTAAGCTCATTTTTTGTTAGCCCGTGTTTTGTATGCAGTTCCTCAGGCACATCTCTGTTTGTCTTTCTTAGGGTGCCTCTTTGCTCTATTTGTTGGTTTATGTTGATGACATTATTCTTTCTGGGAATGATGGTTGTATCATTTGGAAGTTTATTGATCAGATTGATCAGGAATTCAAGATTACCGATCTTTGCACTCTACAGCATTTTTTGGGTTTGGAGGTTGTTCGTATATTTGACGGCTTATTCCTCGGTCAGGCCAGATTTGCCAAGGACATTTTGCAGCGTGTCGGAATGCAAGATTCTTTGCCTGTTTCCATTCCTTTTGTGGTTTTTTTGAAGCTTTCTAGTTCTTCCGGTAAGTCGTTTTGAAATTTCACTCTTTATCGATCTCTGGTCAGTGCACTTTAGTATTTGTCTATTACTCGTCCCGATTTGTCTTATGTTTTGAACGCGGTTAGTCAGTACATGCAGGCTTCTAGTGATGACCCTTTCTAAGTTGTCACTCAAATTCTACGCTATGTACGTGGTACTCTCCACTATGGTTTTCAGTTTCATGAAAATTCATCCTCTTTACCAGTTCTGGGTTATTCTGATGCTGATTGGGCTCGTTGTATTGAGACTTGTAGGTCTACATATGGTTATGCCATTTTCCTTGGTGGTAACCTGGTGTCTTGGAGGGCTAAGAAGCAACATACAGTTTCTCATTCTAGTTCTGAATCAAAATACCGTGCTATGGAAAATACTGTTGTGGAGTTGACTAGGTTAATGAATCTTCTTTGGGATTTATGTGTATCAACTTGTGTGCCTCCTGTTTTGCTGTGTGATAACAATAGTGCTTTCTTTCTGGCTCAGAATCCAGTATTGCACAACAGAGCCAGACACACCGATATTGACTATCATTTTGTGTGTGAGATGGTGTTTTCTGGCAAGCTCAATGTTGCTCATGTTCCTACAGACTTGCATCTTACTGACATCTTTACAAATAGGTTACCTCTTTCTCAGTTTGAGTTCTTACGTTTCAAGCTTTGCGTTGCAACCAGTCCTACACTTTGCGTGGGGGGATAGAGATATAATTGATTTAGAATCGGGATAAGAAAGGAATACCCTTTCTGATTGGTTTTGTATATATCATGTTCCATATTATTTCTACTTTTTATACCATTTATGCTCACTATATATATGAATACACACACCCACAATCATTTGTGGGTTTTACTTTCTATCAAAACCCCTATCAGCCAGCAGCGCCTTGCCTTGCAACTTATCAACGACTTGTCATCTGTTTACAACACCGTTGGAAACATCACTCATATGTCACCATTGTCTTCATTTTCCATCGCCTACAACATGCTCACTCAGGAGGAATTTCATCGGACTTGCCATTCGGAAAGGTCACACGCCCTAGTTACAAGATGTAATAGCCTTAGGAATTTGTACCCGACCACCTCCAACAATCTGCTAACCACTTCCCTTGTCACTTCCCAACCACCACCATGGCATGCTCGATTAAAACACCTGGGTGAACATGTTTTGGACCTCCTCAAGAGTCGATTTCATCATTTTAATAATTCCTCTTGTTTGCCTATTTGTTTATCTTCTCCAATTGATAAACACAAATGTTTTATATTTTAAACCTTTATTATTACATTTTAAACCTTTTGATATCACTCACAGTGAAATTGGGACTTCTCTTATTACTAATGCTAGTGGTTTCACATACTTTTTGTTATTTTTGGATGATTTTCTAATTTCATTTGGTGTTTTCCACTTAAACACAAATCTGACACCTACCACAAATTGGTGCTTTTTGATTCCATGATCCATACACAATTCCAAAGGAATATGAAAACTTTTCAATGTGATATTGAAGGAGAATTTGAAAATCAACCATTTAGCAAATTCTTGCCCTCGAATCTCTCCTCAAAATGAAAAAGGTTGAGAGAGCACTTCGCACCCTTAATAATATTACTCGTACACATGCATCCTTAACACACACACTATCCCTCCGGTTTTGGGCCGAAACTCCCTCCATATGGCCACTTACCTTCACAACATCTTACCCTCCAAAGCTATATATAACCTCACCCCACCTTTATCTTGTATCAAATGGAACCAATATACACTCACAGTCGGGCATTCGGTTACTTGTGTTATCCCAACACTTCCACCACCACTCCTCACAAGTTGGCTCCACAATTTGTCCCATGTCTCTACCTCACTCCTTCTTATGATTATGGGAGTTCTTGTTGTTTGATCCTTGGCTCACGCAAAGTCCTTACTTTTCAACTCGTCGTGTTTGATTAAATGGTGTTTTCTTTTGCCAACTGACAAAACGATTACATCGTTTTGCTCAGGGGGATTCTACTATGAAGCGTAGTAGAGCTGCAGCCCTACCTGAGTTACCAACGCGAAGGTATTAGTGGCGAAAGCTCATCGGCGCTGCCTCTGTTTCGCTTCCCCGTCAGTGCTGCATTTGTTCCTCCGTATCGTCCAGGGAAGTTCGGAGAAAAAGGACACTTGGGCCTTTAATTTTTTTGGCCCAGTAGGTACTAAAACGACATCGTTTTAGTACTTAATTAAGTAAAACGATGTTGTTTCACTTATTCTGAAGGTAAAAAAAAGATTGAACCTTAAAGAGGGTTTGGACATTTTGGATTGGGTCATTTTCCTCAATCCAAAGTCGAAAAACGGGAAGAGAACATAGTGGCGTAGTCCCTAACAACTAACCAGCTATTTTCCTTCTCACTCGACACTCGCCGACACCTGACCGGACCGTCGCCGATGCCTGATCGTCGTCCTGCCAACGCCTAACCGCCACCCATCTTTATTAATCAGCCTTCCCTAGCAAAAATTTCTGGTTCCACCACTAGTTTTGCCAATTCGCTTTAGCTTTGCTCCACATCCCACACTAATGTTCACTCGATCAAACTCAAATTTCACACTTTACTATTTGACACTATTCTTTAGCAATATTTGATCACATATTTGTATAGGTATATACTCCATTCGTCCCACTATAAATTTCTTAATAGCTTTTTGGGGAGTCCAACTTTGTAAACTTTGACTATAAATATAAATTAATCTCTACATAATAAAAATATCATGTGAGATATTGTTATATTCATCTTAATATCTATTTTTTAAATATTAATTTTTTATGCGGCATTATTATAGGCAACTAGAGATATTTACAGTCAAAGTTTAAAATTTTTAACTCCCCAAAAAGCAATTAAGCCATTTATAGTGGGACAGAGGGAGTAAGTAACAATATTGTCATATATGATACTGTTGGATACGTCGTAACAAGTAGTTTTTAAATATCAACTTTTTATAAACCATCATTATACGAAATTAAATATATTAGCAACTAATTATGTTTCTTTTACAACCGTAAAAAATATTGTAATGGAAGTTGAGGTGGGTTAGAGGGAGTATTTTAGGAGTCGTTTGGTATGCAGTAAGAGACGTGGTAATTACAAATTCCTGGGATTTTAGGATAGGTAGGGTTGTTTGGTTGATGGAAAATAGTAAAAAGGCGGGAATTTGGAAAGCGAGGAAATTAAACTTCCCAACAATGTAAGAAGTATCTTACCGAGGACCCCCTCGGTCGATTACAAATCTTCCACTTTTTAAATATGCATTTACATTTCTATCCCACGAATGTAATATATCCACGCAATATATCATTACCAAAAATTTGAGGTTTGTCATTGTATTTTTATTTATATATTATTTATTTATTAAGTTTACCGATTTTTATAAAAAAGAATAATTTATAACTTATATTTGTATGTAAATAAATTTAATTTGATGAAATTATATATGATATATTCTTTATTTTTAAGATTATATGTGATATAGGTTTACCATATTTTTATGTTTATGCTTTGAATGTGTTTCATCGAATAATTATATTCACCAAGTTCATATTCGAGTATTCCAATATATATAATTTGTTTTGGATTGTGGATTTATATGACACAAAATCTTCTTTTAGGCAGTCTAAACTTTAGGTCAGAGATTATTGTGCAATTATAAGAAGTTTCATTTGGAATGAGATTTTTTAAAAAATATACTAATAAAACTAGGGATCTATTGTGTAATTATCCAAATACTACATATACCACCAAAACATCCAGAATTTCAGTTTCATTTTTTTTGGGTGTTGCTATTTCACGCCCTGTATTTTACTATCCACGCCCTGTATTTATACTGTATATATACAATATACATTTAAAAATATATTGTATTTGGAAGATTTTAAATTGGAAAATGTTAAAAGGGAGAATGGAAACCGCCGCCGGGGACCACCGCCGGCCGCCGCCGGCCACCGCCGACCGCCGCCTGGCGCCGCCGATACCGCCGACCACCGCCAGGCACCGCCGACCACCGTCGATCCCGCCGACCACCGCCGGGCGCCGCCGACCACCGCCACCGCCACCGATGCCGGGCGCCGCGATAGCGCCGATGCTTCCCAGCTCCGCCGCCGAGCGCCACCGGAGGCTCCGGTTCGCGACGGCCTGGCCGCGACCGGCCGCCGGTCCGTTCGCAGCGGACCGGGCGTGAGCCGGAGCGGCCTCCGCTCGTCGTGACCCTGGCGCGAGCCAGTGCGGCCTCCGCTCGCCGTGACCTTGGCGCGAGCCGGAGCGGCCTCCGCTCGCCGTGACCCTGGCGCGAGTCGGACGGGCGCCGCCCTCCATGACCCTGGCGCGAGCCGGACGGGCGCTGCTCGCCGTGCCTTGGGCGCGAGCCGGACGGGCTCCGCTCGCCGTGCCCTAGGCACGAGCCGGACGGGCCTCCGCTCGCCGTGCCCTTGGCGCGAGCTGGACGGGCTCCGCTCGCCATGCCACGGGCGCGAGCCGGACTTGCCTCCGCTCGCCGTGGCCTGGGCGCGAGCCGGAGGGGCTTCCTCTCCCCAACTAGTAATTTCTACTGCTATAAAAGTGTTTCTAAAAATATGAGGAACTCGAAATTGTTACTCTCCAAATTTTTACTCTCCAAATTTTTACTCTCCAAATTTTTACTCTCCAAATTTTTACTCCAAACAAGGGTGTTAGAAATTTCATGTCTTCGGAGGTAATTTTACTAATTAGTTTTCTGTCTATAAGTAATAGTTAAATTTATTAATTTTTGCAGTAGAAATTTATGCTCATCTTTGTGTTTTAATTTATTAATTGTTACGTAAAAATTATTGCACATTTATCTCCTATGAATTTATCTCCTATTAATAGCAGTAACGTTAATTTTGTTGTTAATTTTGTTGTTAATTTTGTTACGTAATTTTGTTGTTAATTTATCTACAATAATTTATCTCCTATTATTATCACATTTTTTTTACAATTACATGTAAGTTTTAGCTGTTAATAAGAAATGGAGCAGTGCACCATTAAGTCCGTAAGTAGGACAATTTGAAATGGATGAATGTAATTTCAGTTTAGGGAGTTAATTCATGTACGGGACTTTTATAATTGTAATGTTATTTCTTCTAATTTAATTTTATCTTTATGTTTTCACATTTAAATATATGTTTTAACGTTTTAACTGTAATTTTATCTTTATTTGTTCATATTTCAATATATGTTTCTGACGATAATTAAAAATCAAGCAATGCACTTCTTGGTTTGTAAAAGTTATTTATGTAACGTTTTAAGTGTGAGCCTAAATTTATTTCCTCCAATATAATTTTTACTTTATTGTATGTTTTTTTAAACAATTCATTTGTTTGAACGTTAATTGACGACGTCATTGTTGTTGGTATAGCAGTTGAGTGTAACTAATTACTTGATGTTTATTGCTGTTTAAGGATGACAATCAGTCATGTGAAGCTGCTGCAGAGCGGAATGGATACTCTCCATTTGCCACCTCAAATGTGTTTCCAAGTCACGACGAGGCTTATTCCTACCTGCAACGGATTGCTCTGCAAGTGGGATTTGAACTTGTCACGGGGTCCTACAAAAAGAATAGGAATGGTCCCCTGAGGTTATATTGCATTTGCAATCGGGGCCGAAAAGATAAGGTTATCGATACGAGCGATCCCGATGTAGTCCGACGGAGTAACACTTCGACTAGAAGTTGTGACTGCCCATTCACGATTGTCTTGAAAGAGAGTAGCACGGGGGACGGTTGGAATGTAGTGACGTGCAAGGATCCTAGACGAGGGATGCACAACCACCCTTTCTCAGTGTATGCTGAGGGTCACAGACAGAGCTGCAAGCTCCATGCGGACGCAAAACAAATGATTAGAGATTTGACAGATTCAGAAACAGCCCCCAGGCATATCAATGCCAGCCTCAGTCATTCGTTTACAGACCTGCATCAGACCATTAGGCAGGTGTACAATGAGAGATCGGCATATGTAACAGAAAGGCGAGGCGGGCGCAACACAGCGGAGAATTGTTTGCATCTTGCCACCTCGAAAGGGTATGTCACTAGTCACCGCTCAGCACTTGATGGTACTTTGACTCATTTATTCATGGCTAATCCCGATGCTGTTGTCGCATTTCGCACGTTTCCGTGGGTTGTGGCCATCGACTCAACGTACAAGACTAATCGCTACGGCATGCCATTCATTGAGATGGTTGGGATGTCTCCTTGCAACACAAATTTCCTGATTGCCTACGCAATTGTTGTTGAAGAAACGGCAGATACCTATGAGTGGGTGCTGAACGCACTCAAGAACTTGCTTGTGGATGGACCGTTCCCTGAGGTTGTGGTCACCGATCGAGAGATGGGACTGATTAGGCCACTTCGGACTGTGTTTCCAGAATCGAATCATTTGCTCTGCACCTGGCATATTAACAAGGATGTGGAGGCACGTGTTACTGTGCTGACAGGGAATAAGAGGAACAGGGCAGCCTTCAAGAATGGTGCATAGTTCCGGGTTTGCAATGCATCCACCGTTTCAGAGTATGAAGCCGCCTTGGTGGACATGAGGATTGGATGGTCTTGGAGCGAAGCTGTTATTAGTTACGCTGAGACTACGTGGCTCAACCCCCATAAGGAGAAATTTGTGCGGGCATGGACGAACAGATTTCTGCATTTTGGGAACACAACTACATGCAGGGTCGAAAGTGCACACTCATCATTGAAAGGGTGGTTACAAACGTCAACTGGTTCACTGGATACGATATGGAGGCGTGTCGACCTGCAAATAGCCGCGCAAATTACTATGATCAAGGCCAACCTGGAGAAATCAAGAACGTGCACTGGAAGATTGCACCGTAGGGCCCTTTTCAACAACTTGATCAACAATGTGTCCAAATACTGTCTGGATAAATTGACGGTCGAGTCCGGGAGGATTGATGCACTCGGAGCACAGGTATACGCATACTGTGGTTGTGTACTGCGCTCGACTCACGGAATACCATGTGCATGCGTCATGGCGAGGGCAGTTGCACAAGGAATCCCCTTGTACTTGGACGACATTCATCCGCTGTTTAAGAGTCTGGCATTAGGTGATCTCGTGCGGAGCATGGAAAACATTTCGAGGGCTGAACAGGATCAGTCACGATTCAACACTCAGTTGGAGGAGCTGGCACGCAGCGACCCTTCGGTCCGCCGACGAGTTTCAAGCTACATAGATGAGCAGTTGCGTCCGGAGGACAGCGGCATTGGCGAGTCGGACAATTGTACTAGTGCACGTGGGAGACCAAGCGAGCAGGTCCCCCGATCAAGATCAACCTGACGTTCACCGAGCTACCACGAGCACGTGAACAGGAGATACGGGCGTAGCTCAAGGTCCCCGGGGTGCACCACATCACGGAGCGGTAGCCGGCACGGTAAGTACAAACACCATTCTTCCTATTGAATTAAATTTCTTACAAAGAAATTAATCTTACTGTTTCTCCTACAGCGACATTCCCGTTCCTCGAAAGTGTCCCCCACATTGTTCGGCGTTACATCGAAGGCTGGAACGATGTCGTGAGTGATGGAAACTGTGGCTTCAGATGCGTTGCTGATGCGTTCCATGTAGACGGTGAAGGTGAATGGTCTGGAGCGCGTCGGGCAGTGTTTAACGAGATATCAACTCATTGGCCTGACTATGTTCCCATGTACGGTTCGAAAGACAACGTTGAATTAGCTAGAGCCCGTATACACCACACCAAAGGTCCGTGTGGTCCAGAGCATTGGTTCACGGTTATTGCAGACATGTTTCCTGTCGCCACCTACTACAACACGGTTGTAGTTTTATATTACATTTTAGAGAATGGGTCGGCAGACTATTGCTGTACAGTCCTTCCATTGAGGGCAGGTGGGGGCGAGGATGGAACAAGGAGGGAGCTACACATTGTATACGTACGCAGTGCAAGCCATTTCGTCCGGATACACGTGAAGGAAAACTGTCCCATGCCCCCCGTGGTTAATCTATGGACCACATTGAGGAAGTCTGATGTCGTCGGTTGGGAGTTACCCTTTCGTAGGAGGATAAGGGCTTGGACCAAAGCATACAATGAGAGTAATTAACTATTGTACCCAGTGAAACATTTCGGCATGTACGCAACCGTTACAATTATTATCGAAGCGTTACAATTAGTCTGAAAGCGTTACCGTTGCAAAAAGCGATGACTTATAAATTTGACATGCACAAACAATTGCAATTACATAAATGAGCAAACTGTGGGCAAACTGTGGGTACATACATAAGCAAACAGTCGCCTAGGGAATGGGTCCATAACCGAGCCTGCGATACTCATCGCGACGACCGATCCAAGTAGTCAACAACTCCTTCATGCACGGGTCGCCGAGTCCATCAACGGTTGTCGAGTCAAACGGATCCAAGTCGCTCATCATGTCACTCAGCATCTGATGCACAGGAAACACATTTTTCAATAACGGAACAATCAAATGTAATACAATTACTCAAAGCAAACAGTTGGAGAAAACTTACCGATAACTGATGATGTGTCCTATCCCGTCTACTCGTGGCAGCAAGTTCAGGATTCGCGATCAATGGGTGTGAATGAGTCGCGTACCACTCCTCATAATCTAAGGTACACTCTGACGGACTTGTGGCAATCGGGAACTCGGCAAGCTGACCGTCGTGCCAAGCTTGTGTCATATGCCATAGGGTCAGCTGCAGCATCCCTGGATAGGTCACCGAATAGCTGGCTGGATCAGCGGGCCGGGAACAAGGCTCTGGCACAATCATAAGACTCTGCGGTATACCTTGTACGAGACCGAACTGGCGCACAACGCGATCTGGCATGTACGCCTCCATTGCTTCGAGGTATCGAATCACGCCGCGGTAGTGAGTCCTCCCCCTAGCAGCCCTAACCACGTCCAGTCCATATGGCAACCAATCCACCTGCACGTGTTTCACAGAAATGTAACGTTCCTATGGAATCCGATCTACCCACTACTATTAGAATAAGAGTAAAAGCATGGAATTCATACCTGGTCGGGCTGTAAGGCATCCACCTGACGCCGGATGGTAGCCAGCCTCCCAGTATCCCTCCCCATTTTATCCCCTGTGTGCCACCGGTTGGCGCATCCCGGAAGAGCTGGCAGTGTACTCAGCCTCGGCCGAAACATTGGAAAGTACTCGTATATCCATGCTTGCAGCAGCGTGCAACAGCCGCATAGGCCGCGCGCCTTGGACCGGGACGCAATTCCCAACTGTAGATACAAACTGGCCAATGTCGCCGAGCCCCAGGACAACTGCGAATCAAGTAGAGGTAGAAGGTTGGCTCTAACCTTATTCCCAGTTTTATCCACAAAAATCGTTGATGAAAACAGGGTCAACATGTAGCACATAAATTGGAAGTTATCGCTCTGACCCGCCGCTACACACCTCGCCATCAATGATTGGCCATCTATGTTACCCCCGTTCCAGTCTTCCGTGACGAAGGACTCCACGTCTTTCCCAAATAGTTCAGCGCATGCTTCCTTAATACTCTCCACCGAAATGGTACTCGCAACAGCGCCACCCACGATAGGAATGCCAAGAATCATCTCTACGTCGTGCATCAGGATGGTCATCTCCCCGAAAGGCATGTGAAATGTGTTCGTGTCCGGCTGCCACCTCTCGACAAAAGCGGATATCGATGCCATGTCAAGGAACTGGAACATAATCGCAGGAAGGTGGGCCAACCCGGTCGCACGTATCCGGGCCTATACAACATCGCTCAGGTCAGTAGCTGCTTGCATAGCGGCGACCGAGCATGGCATCTCAGCACACCTCGCTCTATACCATTCCAAACGTCGACAGCGACGTGTCCTCCGAAGCTTGGTATCACGAGGTCATCTTGTGGGCCACCAGCCATCGGTCCCCGCACTAGCCACGTCTCATCGACGTGTCGCTTGCTCCTGTTCCTCGGTGCCCTTCCGATGCCAGTCTCACCGGCATTGCACGATCCACCAGAAGATTGCGTGAATCGACCAGCTCTATTCCTAACGGTGTGCCTGGCTCCTCCACCAGCATACCGTTCGAATCCAGCATCCAATGGCACACTCGTCCCAGGTTGGCCAGACGGGGGGACATTGCATGTGTTCAGTCCTTGCCTACCTTCGGCATCGAGTGGGCTGCTTTCTGCCGGGAAGTCATACATCGACTGCCAATCACTATCATCACGGATTCCACCGGACGCGAGAATGTTAAGCTCCGGACCGTCCCATGTTGGCATGGGATCGAATGCATGATCGCGCCGTGGAGAAGGCCGCTCAGCTCCTACATCACACTCCTGCGGCGGAGGCGACTGTTCATCCTCGACCACGTGGCCTCTCGCCTGTCTCGCCGGGGCACTAACACCTCTTCGTCGTATAGAACGACCATGGCCGTCAGGTTGACCAGCAGTGCTCATCTACAACACAAGATATGTAATTAGTATAACAACAATTGATTTAAACTGATATGATAAAATAAATTAACATACATTTCAACAACGTGTAAACTAATATTTTCAAACTGTGCATAATTTCAATTTACTACCGGAAACTACATATTCTATAATGCATAGAAAAAAGTGAATATAACATAAAAAAAACAAACCCCACTCCAAACAGCAAATTTAATTCTCTTACAATCCCATACAACGAACTACACATTTTTTTAAATTGCAAATTGGAAATCACATTACTAAATAATCTGAATTTTTAAGCACATCACACTAGTATTAACATTCGAAGAAACAATTGTCAAAACATATCATAAGCATTTACTACACAATTGTTTTCATCGGATTGATAAACTAGATTTTCATAAAGTTAATCTAAATAAGACTATACTCTATTATGGTACATATACTTTCCAAATTACGAAAATAGTTATCATTTCCAAATTTAAACTAAACAATTTCTAAAAATAACAATTTCTTCATTTTAATTCCAAAATTGATTAAATTCCTAATATCAGATTTTTGCAAATTATTCTACTTTTTAATTTCCTATTATCTTATGAGAGAAATTAATATAAGATTAAAGCCTCCTATTTTCTTATATTTACAACCAAACCCCTCATCTTCCTCCTCCCTCCACCCTCCGCCGCCGGCCGCCTCCACCGCCGCCGGCCTAATCCGGCGCCGGCCGACCGGCACCACCTCCGCCTGCCAGCTCCTCCCCTTCACCTTCTCCTCCTCCTTCCCCTTTTCCTTCCCCTTCTCCTTCCCCTACCCCTTACTATTCCGCCGGCCAAGGCCACCTCCGGCCAATACTCACCACCAACCCAACATCCATTCCACATTTACCAAAATTCTAACAAACCCCAATTCTAACAATTCCAACAAGTTCAACAAAATTCGAATAGATTGGCAACATTCAGGCAACATCCATATAATTTGCACGAAAATTTAAAAAATTTCGTCCAAAACTTACGTTTTTCGTCTGCGGCGGCGGCGGCGGAAATGGGGAGAAGGAGATGGAGAGAAGGAAATGGAGAGAAATGGAGAGAATTTATACTACTTCTTCCAAATTTTATTTTTTATTTTCAAAATACTAATACGTGTATTTATACGTATTAGGGCGTGGATAGTAAAATACATGGCAGGATATAGCAATCCACTTTTTTTTAAGATCTCGGAGACCACTTCTCCCAGTAGAAACCACCTTCGACCGGCAGTTACCGCCGGATTCTTGTCTGTTATCAGAAACCACCGCGCAGCCTCTATACTCTGTCATGAAATTGTAGCTTTGCAATTCTCCGCCGCACAACCTCTCCACTTCGCTGCGAATCGAATCTGAAATGCACCTCTCCGTGAATCGGATCTAATTGGAGGAGGAGAGGACGAAGACATCGCGGGATCGACGCCGCTGCGACGAGTCCGGCGTTCAACAGCGGATCTGGCGATGCGATGCACAGCGAATCCGGCGACAATTAACAGAGAATGTGGCGCTGCGATTCTCAGTGAAGCCAGGGGACGGAGGCAAGGTTGAAGGCGACGGCAGAGGCAAGGTCGGCGTCAACGGCGGAGGCGAGGTTGATGTCAACGGCGGAGGCGAGGTCTACGTCGATAGCGAGGGAAAGGTTTTGACGTTGACGTCGACGACAATGGCGAGGTTGTACGGTGCACGACGGAGGCAAGGTCAACGACCGTTGGTAGAGGTAGAGGTCGACGAAGGTCGACGAAGGACGGTTGAGGTCTGCAGAAGTGAGGTTGAGATTTGTTTTTTTATTTTTCAAACATTGTTGAGGTATAATGTTATTTAACTGAGTATACGACAAATAAAGGTTTCTGGTCTATTGGTAAGTAGTTCGTGGTTGGGGCTGCGCATTTGGGGTTCGAATCCCCACACCCCAATACATTTATTTTGATTATTTTATGTTCTTGTTGTACATGTTGAGGTTTAATATTATTTGATTGAGTGTATTTTCAATAATTTGTCTTTGGTGTAGTGTTTGTTACAAACTTTGAGGTTAGCAACTTGAGCTCAAATCTCACTATGATATTCTTTTTTGAAGAATTTTTATTCTTGATGTACTGTAACTTGTTTTGATGTTTTAGCTTCTTTTTCTTTCTCTCATGTTGATTTTCTTAATTATTCTGGTAAGTTGTAGTTGATATGAGTTGATGTTTTGTAGTTTTTTTTGGTGATATGAATTGATATTTGTAGTTTTTTTTTCTCATGTTGATGTTTTTCATTTTCTGGCTGAGGTTTAGATGATACGAGTTGATGTTTGTAGTGTCTTTTTTCTTATGTTAATGTTTTTCATTTTTCGAATGCGCTTCAGGTGTTAGGAGTTAATGTTTGTAACTTTTGGTGATATAGGTTGATATTTGTAGTTTTAGAAAAAAACAATTGTTGATGTTTTATGATTTTTAGATTGAATAATGTATACTTTTGAGGTACCATATCTTTCTTATTGATGTTTTTAGTTTTTTTTCACTCATGTTAATGTTTTTCATGTTTTGGGTGAGTTTTAGTTGATACGAGTCGATATTTTGTAGTTTTTTGGGGTTACATGGGTTGATATTTTTAGTTTTTTTTTTGCTCTCATGTTTATATTTTTTATTTTCTAGGTGAGTTTTAGGTGATATGAGTTAATGTTTGTAGTTTTTTTGGTAATATGGTTGATGTTTTGTAGTGGTTTTTTTTATGTTGACTTTTTTCATTTTCCGAGGTGAATTTTAGATGATAGGTATTGATGTTAGCTTTAGGGTGATATGGATTGATGTTTGTTGTTTTTAAATTATTATTTTTTGAGAAAATGCTTTATAACCCCATCTAGTTGACATAAGTGTCAATATAACCTTCCAATGTTCGAAAGTGACAATATAACCCTAGATAGTCAGTGGAAGTGCCAATATAAGCCCCTCTGACAACTTTTAGCCGGAATTTAATAAAAATACATTTTTGCCCTTCGGAAAAAATAAAATACTAAAAAATAGGAAATGATGTTACTACCATTAGAGTTATTAATACTCAAATATTGTCAAACCACCGCTGGATTGCCGTCGGATTGCCGCCAGACCGTTGCCTGACCAACGCCGAACCACTGCTATATCGCCAGACCATTGTCGGACCACCAGTGGATTGCTACTACACTGCCGGACCGTTGCCGGACCACTGCCGGATCACAACCAAAATGTTGCCGGACATCCGTCGTAATAGGTAGGGTTATGTCAGCACATTATGAAAACTGATAGGGTTAAATCAACACATTCCTAAAACTTATAGGGTTAGATCAGCACATTCGTAAAAAGTGTAGGGTTATATCAGCACATACTATAGAATATATGGTTTTAATGATATTTTATTTATTTTATTGTGTTTAGTCCGAAAGGATGGTTGAATGACCTTTGGTGTTGTGTGTGGTTGTTATTTTCCTGTGTTCTTCGGCTTATGGTTTTTTTTATGTTGATAAGTTTTGAAATGAGACTATGATATGTGATAGTGGTGTTTAATATGAATAATGGTGTTATGATGTCGAATTTTATGGTGTATAAGATATTGTTATGATGTGATAATGGTGTATGTAATGATGTGGTCGCCTGTTAAGACCAGCCGAGTACTACACACTTGACTGCTATAATATGTGTTGATATAACCCTATAAGTTTTAGGATGTGTTGATATAACCCTACAAGTTTTCATAATGTGCTGATATAACCCTATCAGTTTTTAGAATGTGCTGATATAACTAGGGGTGTTCAAATTGCCCGACCCGACCCAACCTAACCCGACCCATTTTGACCCAGCCCGTTTGGGTCGGGTTGGGTCAATGACCCATATGGGTCAAAATGAGTTGGGTCAGATTTTGACCCGTTTGCAATTTTGCCTCATTTTCTTGAAAAAAAATCATAAAAAGAGTTAATTTAATACAATATATCCACCATTAATTTACTTCATAAACAATTTTAACGTTCTTGGGAAAAAATATATTTATAAAGCCAAATATATTTTTAAAAAATAAGTTCACTATTTTTATATGGTTTTGGTCAATTTGGGTCGATTAGGGTCGACCCATAACCTTGTCTGACCCGACCCTAAACTATGAGAATTTTGACCCAACCCACTTGAACCTAAATTTAGGGTCAATTTTTGGTCGGGTCAGCTGACCCGCACAAACCCATGAACACCCCTGTATATAACCTTATCAATTTTCACAATGTATTGATATAACCTACATGTTTTGGCAGCGGTGCAACAGTGGTCTAGCGGCGTTTGTGGTGGTCCGGCGATGGTCCGGGTAAAATTGTCCACCTAATTTCAGATTTTGCCCAAAGGGTATTTTGGTCAATTACATAGAGTCAACGCCGAAAAATTGAAGTTAATGCCAGAAATGGGGCCTGAGGATTATATAAGCACTTTCATTAACTAATTGCACTGAAAGTTATCTCAGGGTTATATTGGCGCTTACTCAAATAGATAAGGTTATACTGACACTTATCCCTTTTTTTGATAATTTAAGATTTGTTGATGTTTTTGTTATTTTTAGTTGATGTTTTATTAGTTGTAGTCGGGGATTTTTTCCCCAATTTTTTTGTTAATTTTTATTTGAATTTTTATATATATTTTGTTGTTTTATTTAATTTTTTAATATATATTTTTTGCTGCAGTTTTTAGTTGATGTTTTATGATTTTTTTGTTGATGTTCTGCGATTTTTTGCTGATGTTGTTGTAGTTTTTTATTGATTTTTTTGCATTTTAAATTTAAAAAAGATATTTTTTCATTTTTTTTGCAGATTGAAGGTGGCGGGAAAAGGATGGGAAAAATTGGACAAAAAAGCCCCTGAAAATTTATTAGTGATAGGTCCCTGTAAAATAATTAGAGATAGGTCCCTGAAGCTAGAATATTGTTAGAATTGCATAAAGGCCCCTGCATAAAGTTTATGCTCCCTCACATGAGACCATCTCTTTATATGATTATTTATTCTTAATTGTTTAATTAAGATGGATTCGAGAGCTATTAGATTCAATTTATACAATTTGATTTCAATTAGCTTGATTTTGGTTCATTTCTTTTTAGTATAATAAATTGTTTTAAGTTTCGATTGAGTTAAGATTGAACTCAATTTATTTTGTCATTTGAATGTTTGAACATTGTGATGAATATTTTTTCATTTGAATGTTTGAATATTGTGATGAGTGAATGCTTTCAATGCATGAATTTATTTATTTTTTTAAAAAATAGTTATAGTCGATATATTTCACAGAAAGTATATGAATTCAACCAAACAATCTCAAAAATAGTTATAGTCGACAAATGAATTCAACCAAACAATCTCAAAAAAAAATTTTGGTAAATACAAATTCCTACGGGTAACCAAACAAATTTTGTATATATCATTTGATTTTAATGAAAATAACTTCCCATAATATAAAATTACTGCATGAATTTAATTTTCAGGTGAACCAAGCTCCTCCTCCTTAGTTTAGTAAGTGGAAGAAATCACCTCCATCATCCTCTGCATCAGTATGGCTTCTATCCACACACTGACAGCAAGCAACTCCATTTTCTCTTGTGCCAATCAATCCATATCCAGAAACCCCTCAAAATCCATCCCCTCATCCAATGCACCAAACAGATCCCGTCAGCTCCTCACCAACAATGGCAGAAAGCTCGCCTTCAACTCAAACGAGACCATTCCACCAACTAAAAAACCACTTACAGTTCCCCCACCTGACGTTGATTTAGTCTCTCTGTGCTACCAAGGCAAAGTCGAAGAAGCAATACAATGCATTTCGAAAGGCGCCGAGGCAGATCATTACGTTTTCGATACTTTGCTCGGTTTGTGTTGCAGTTCTCAGTCGCTCGAGCTGGGGAAGAACGTCCATGAGCTTATTAGGAAGTCTCCTTTAAGTAGAAATGCGGAGTTGAACGTCAAAGTGGTGGAGATGTATGTGAAATGTGGGGACATGAAGAGTGCTCGCAAAGTGTTCGATAGATTGCGTGACGGAAGCCTGGAGTTGTGTCATTTTATGATTGATGGATATGTGAAAAACGGGGAGGGTATGAAGGGATTGCTCTTGTTTGAAAATGTCAGGAAAAGTGGGATTTTGAGGCCTAATGGAGATACATTCTTGGCAGTTCTATCTGCCTGCGCTAGCGCAGGAGATGCTCAGAAGGGGCTTCTGTACTTCGAGATGATGAAAGATGTATACGGAATTATTCCGGGCTTTCAGCATTATCTAGGAATCATCGATGTTTTTGGTCACGCAGGGCATTTGAATGAAGCGATGGAGTTCATCGAGGACATGCCAATGGAGCCTACCTTTGAAGTTTGGGAGGAGGTGTTGAATTTCGCGCGAATTCATGGAGACATTGAGCTGGAGGATCGCGCTGATGAGTTCTTGATGGCGTTAGATGCTGGCAGGGTTGTGACAAACAGACCCCCTATGCCATCGCGAAAGAGGAACTGCGAGTTTAACATGCTCGACGGGAAGTACAATGTGAGTGAGTTGAGGTCTGCCGATGATTCCAAGGAAGTTGGAAATGGGAAATTCAAAGGCCTGAATGGGCAGATGAGGGATGCCGGATATGTGCCGGATACTAGGTATGTGCTACACGACATTGATCAGGAAGCTAAGGAGCAGGCGTTGATGCATCATAGTGAACGTTTGGCGATTGCATATGGTTTGATTAGTACTCCTCCAAGAACAACTCTTAGAGTCATCAAGAATCTCAGAATCTGTGGGGATTGCCATAATGCTATCAAGATCATGTCTAGGGTTGTTGGCAGGGAACTGATTGTTAGGGATAATAAGAGGTTTCATCATTTCAGAGATGGCCAATGCTCTTGCCGAGATTATTGGTAATCTCTAGTAGTTGAAAAACAAGCCACAGTTTGTTTGTACCATTTGATTGTACATTTCTCAAAGTGTATAAAATGTTGCTGAGTTCGAAACAAATATTAAGACTTAAAACAAGTCGGTTTATAATTGACAATGTACCGTGCAAATAATATGAACAAGTAAATGTGTCAATATAGGTTTTGACAAATGTCTGCAATAGCATAACCACCACATGCCACGACACAAATTGTCATCCTTACAACTCTCAACATTTCTAGTGAAAGAAATGGCAAGATAACTTCTCTCTCTAAGCTAGTAAGCTACACTAGTGAGCAGAACATACAGTGAAGAAATATGCCCTTTTATTCTACACAAACTGCTTGGCTCCTCTGATCCAATACAGAGAGGAACAACCTGCAGCGTTGAATAGCCATTTCTGTACACTTCAAGAATAGTGAGAAACAAATCCAAGAGATCCTCATCCAACAAGGATATCAAATCGTCTGAATAATGCAACATTGAGCGTTGATACAAACTTATCAAATTGTTGGTAAATGTCGGCCGTTACTGCTAAGTTCTTCCAATCATTGGCTTGATTCCCTCTCTAAAACAGCCAACTAATCGGGGTCCTATGGCCCCAAAAATCCTATATTCCAGTCGAGGTGGTACAGTTATGAGTGTAAAGATGATGGTTGGCTGTTTCTGCGGTTGGTTGTGACTTCTATAACTGATTCTTCTCTTGATGGGACCCTCAAATACAATTTCATTGTATCATATACAGTAAATCCAATGGCAACAGACGGTACAACCTGAAAATTTGAATATGTTCAAGGATTCCGATCTATAACAGATCGAATGAGATAAAAACAACTGATTCGGATGCAATCAGTCCTCACCTTAAGGTAGTTGAGGCTAAGCCCTGAAAATAAGTGCTTCCATCCATGACTCTGCACAATCATACGAAGTGTATCCACTGTTCCCTTCGTATTAGCACTATTAGATGCTGAAAGTCGCTGGACCTGTTAAATGGTTTTTTTCCCAGTTTTCAGAAACAGTAAAGATGGAAACACAATTCAGGACAACGAGGAGCGCACTGCTTACCTGCATTTGCCTCCTGACAACATCGAGAGGATAAGTGAAAGTTTGACCGAGTAAACCTGCTACTGATCCACATGCAAGTTTTACTGAAATATCCTTCTGGTGATCTTCAGGAACACGTCTTTTCATTTCCTCATAAAAGTAGAACTTGAGACCAGAATAAGGAAAAATTCCATATAATGATGGAGCTGGAAGCAATAGCTCGAATGTCACATTCAGGGAATTGAGGAAAGCCAAAACAAAATAAGAGGCAATTACGAAAAGCATAGCCTACCAACTCCACGGTAAAGGCCTCTAAGTCCAGCTTCCCTGTAAGTCTGGGAGAAGCAATCCCGTATTCCTTTGTATAGTTGTTCGCTAGGGAGACGTGATTTAACATGCAGCATCGGTGACCCGACAACCTTCACTAACCAGATTCAAGTTAGCACTTTTTCAAGGTTTGGTTGATCCTAACAGTAAGAATCTCAAAGACAACGACATTCACTTTTTGTTGAAATTCAGAAGAAATCTCATTCCTTTTCCTACCTGATATGCCAATTTCGTCCTAACTAAATCAAGAGGGTAAGTGAAAAGTACAGCAGTTGCACCAGCAAAGGATCCTGCTACAAGATCAAGAACAGGACCTGTCCCAATGCCAGGTATGCCAAGGTTTATCCAACGGCGGTACTCTTCATAGGCCATATAATGTAGTGCCGCATAGGGCACGATACGAGCAAGGCTAGCACCATTTCCCCTAAAAATTAACACAAACAAAAACATACAGCCTAGTCAGAGGAATTTGTGAATCAAGTAACTAAAAAGAGCAGCTGGATACTAGTGCGTGATCGGGATGGACCATTAATGCTCAATGTACAGGGACTTCATACATTCATTAGAACCTTGTTTTAGCTCCTCATAAAAAATTACCATAGACTAAAAAAAGAGGGAAAATACGATAAATGATGGGAAAAATCACCTGTAAAACCCTGATAACCCTTCTGTTTTCGATATCTTAGAAAACGATCCAAAGAGCCCTATACTCCGATATTCAGCTTGTCTGGTCTAGGATAAAACAAACACACCGCGCAACATCAGCCAATGTCTTCCCAAGTTTAGTACTACCATGTAAAATGGTAAAAATCACTTCTCTTTTTTCCAGTTTTTACTTTAACCTTAGTATATTTCAGCATGATCAAATCAAACTACAAAAACCCTCAATTGAAACTACAGAAAAAACATTCCCAGTACTACAAAAACTAAAGCTCCCAAATTCAAGCAACAAGCGCATGCATAGAAAGAGTACCTGAAACAAGATCTTGATACGTTCAAGAGGGGCAACGGAACTCTTGGCAACCCCTCCGGCGACACCGCCGGCAATAAACTCCCGGGCAAACACCGGCATGCCGTCAATCACCCCGGCCTCTCTCTCATCACTCTTCTTCTCCATTCCCAAAAATCAAAGAATCAATCGGCTATCCCTCCAACGACAAGGGATAGATCCCTATGTCTAAGGTGGAATGGAGAACAAGAATCAGAATCCAAAACGTTGCCTCTTCCTTTTGTGATTTGAATTTTGTACAAGAAAGAGGAAGGCGTGGGCGAACTTTGTTGGCTTATTTATATGGTAGTGGCGCCGCGGCGGTTACCATGATTAGTTTAAATAAATAAATAAAAAGATGACGGCTTTATTTTTTTGGCTTTTGACTTTTTTAACAAGTCATACTAACTAAACCCAATTGTACGCCTCTTAAACAACTACCACGGTATTATTTATTTGAGTCCGGCAATAAAAAGAAATTAAGATAAAATTTTTACATTGTATCAGTTGGGTTATAAAATTTATAATTACTACACATTGAATAATAAAATTTTAATTTTACAATTAATACATTTTACCTTGAGTCCGTCTTTTGGAAGACGGTATTTCCATAAGTTATGGAAGTATCAAGGTTTAAAGTGTAAATTAGAAGAAATGAAGATAAATTTCTGGGCTGCATGAACCGGGTTATAAATTTTATAACTACTACATGTTGCGAACTAAAAGTTTAATATTGCAACTAAGATCTTTTACCTTTTATTATTCTAATCAAACACCGTCTTTCCATAAGCTTATGAAAATACCGTCTTTCCCAAGACTTTGCCTTTTACCTTTTATTATTTTAATTAAAATATATCTTCACATAAATCTAGGTAAAGACAATCTTTTATAAGACTTTGCCTTATTTATTTTTTATTACTATTTTATTAAATGACTGACCTCTCGTTTTAAGAAGGGTGGCAACTCGAATCACATTTTAAGTAGGATGGTGTAAAAGATATGATGTGAATGGATAGTTTTATTCATCTCTGTGCGTATCTATTTATATTACAAGTGCTAGTTCTAATGATAGGATTTGCACGTAAGCAATCCCACTGATTAGGGAAAGTAAACTATTTCTATAAACTAGGTACAATGAACCAGGACTAGTGTTTTAAGTCTTCAATACCCTCCCGCAAGCTCACGATCGGGTACGAACGAGAAGCTTGGACTTCAGGTTATCAAAGCGAGAAGAACCCAAAGCCTTGGTGAAGATGTCAGCAATCTGATCAACAGAGCTCACATGTCGAACAACAAGTTCCCCAGCTTTGACTTGTTCTCGAACAAAGTGAAAATCAATCTTGATGTGTTTAGACCTCTGATGGAAGACCGGATTGGCAGTAAGATACGTAGCACTGAGATTATCACAAAGGAGAATAGGAGCCTGAGAGACAGGGGCAACCATTTCGGCTAGAAGCTGTTGAAGCCAGATGAGCTCCGTTGAGGCAAATGCGATCGCCCGGTACTCAGCTTCAGTGCTGGAACGGGCTACAACCTGTTGTTTACGGGAGGACCAGCTGATGAGATTAGCACCAAGGTAAATAGCAAAGCCATGTTGAGAGCGGCAATCATCAGGATCTGAGGCCCAACCAGCATTCGTAAAACATACAAGGCGATCATCCCGAGATGGCCGAATGAGTAAGCCGTTATCAATAGTGCCTTTGAGATACCGTAGTATGCGTTTCACAGCGGCCCAGTGAATCTCTGAAGGTTGATGCATGAACTGACAAACCTGGTTGACTGAATACGCAAACTCAGGTCGGGTAATGGTGACATACTGCGATAGAGATGGACATCTGGGAGAGGATCACCACCAATGACGAGGCGCGAGCCCGGAATGACCGGAGAGGCAATTGGTTTTGCACCAACCATTTTGCTCTTGTCAAGAAGATCAAGAATGTATTTCCATTGAGATAAAAGTATACCTGAAGAGTTGCGAAGAACTTCAATCCCAAGGAAAAAATTCAGAGCACCCAAGTCCTTCAAAGAGAAAACCGAGTGGAGATAGCCAACAAACTCATCAATGAACTTGGAGCTCGAGCCAATGATGATGAGATCATACACATAAACTAGAACATAGACGACATCGGACCCATGATCTTTGATGAAGAGAGAGGTGTCTGAAACACATGGTTTGAAGCCGTGCAGTAGAAGGGCCTGGTTGAGCTTCTGAAACCATGCTCGCGGTGCCTGTTTGAGACCATAAAGAGCTTTCCGAAGACAGCAAACATGAGAGGGCTGCTGCGGTGAGACAAAACCAGGTGGTTGCTCCATGAATACAGTTTCAGACAGATCACCATTGAGGAAGGCATTGTTGATGTCAACCTGGCGAAGAGGACAATTTTGAGTAACCACCAAACCGAGGACCACCCGAATGGTAGTGGGTTTGATGACAGGGCTGAATGTGTCGAAGTAGTCAACCCCTTCTTCCTGATTAAAGCCTTTTGCAACAAGGCGAGCTTTGTAGTGCTCAAATGAAACATCGGGTTTCTTCTTGATCCTGAAAATCCACTTACAACCAACAAGATTAGAGGCACATGACCTGGGTACTAAGTCCCAAGTCCTATTATTCATTAAGGCATCATACTCTAACTACATAGCATGCTGCCAATTAGGATTCTTTTTGGCCTGAAGAAAGGATTTCGGTTCAAGATCAAAACCGTCAGAAGGTAATGGGTGTTTTGTAGCAGTGTAGAGCTTTGGCGTGAAAGAGTCAGTTTCCACACGAGTTGTCATACCATGAGTAGAGTTGGCAGCGGGGCGGAAATATGAGGGAGCTATATGAGGGCTGATAGTAGAAGGATGAGAAGGGGCCGGAGACGGTGAAATTGGTTGAGTGGGACTGGGTGGAGGAGACGGAATGAGTGATGGTGACGGACTGAGTGATGGTCCGGGACTGAGGTTAGGAGAAGGACTACGTGGAGATGGAGGGAGACTGTGATTGGTGACGGGTGGAGTGATAGGTGAGGAAGAAATGTCTGAGGCAAGGTACAGACTTTGAAGGGATATATCGGAGAAGGGTGATGGGGAGGACTTGGAGTTGTGGTCAGGAAAGGGAAAGGAAGACTCATCGAACACAACATGACGGGATATATAGGTGCGAGAGGTGGGGACATGAAAGCAAAGGCATCCTTTGTGTTTGGTGTTGTATCCTACGAAGATGCAAGCAACAGAGCGAAACTCCAACTTGTTGCTGTTATATGGACGAAGGTAAGGATAACAGAGACAACTGAAGGATTTGAGAAACAGATAGTCTGGTTGGCGATGATAAAGCCGAGTGTAGGGAGATTCATTGGCGAGGGAGGAGTTATGGTACGATTGTGAAGGAAGATGGAAATTTGGAAGGCATGTTCCCATAATGAGAGTGGGAGAGTAGAGCAAGGCCTTTTTCAACGACAATGCGATTACGTCTTTCAGCAGCACCATTTTGTTCAGGGGTGTGATGACAAGAAACTCTATGCAAAATACCATGATTTTGGAGAAAGGTAGAGACATTTCGATATTCCCCTCCCCAATCAGATTGAAAAGCTTTAATTTTTGTAGAAAATTGTGTTTCAACCATGGATTTGAATAGAGAAAAGGCCTGAAAGACTTGAGATTTAGCAGTGAGAAAGTAAACTCAAACAAATTTTGTGCAGTCATCAATGAAAAGAACAAAGTATCTATTGCCATTGAGAGAAGGTACCGAGGCAGGGCCCCACACATCAGAATAAATCAAATCAAAAGGAAGTTTTGAGGGAACATGACTAGAGGGAAGAAATAGCTTGTGACTTTTGCCTAACTGACAAGCCTCACAAACAGAAACAAGTTTATTGTTTGAAGAAACAGGTAAGTTGAAACATGATAACTGGCTACGTAAAACGTTTTCATGTGGGTGAGCGAAGCGATGATGCCAACATGCCACCGAGGCTCGTTCTCCAACGAAAACGCGAGGAGGGCTGGAAGAGGACAAACTGGCTGGGATTCGATATAGACCATCATCAACTATTCCTTTTAGCAATGTCTTTCCCTGCCAACTCTTAACATAGCAACGGTCATGATGAAATTCAAGAAACACATTATTGTCTTTGCAAAGTTTAGAGACACTTAGCCGATTTTTGGATATTTTTGGGACAACTAGGATTTCATTTAATGACAAGGAATTAGAAGCATGCTGTGCATTTAAAGTAGAGTGACCTAAATGAGTAATAGGGAGGGTCTCACCATTTCCGACGAACAGATTGTCAGCTCTAGTGTAGTCCGAATGCAGGTTCAGATTGCCTAGATCAGCAGGACATGGTGTGAAGCACCTGAGTCTACCACCCACGGGTCCTGGAGTGCCGACGGAGACGCGCCGCCGCTGGAGTTATAAGCCGTGTAGGCTGTCTTTGCCGAGGACTAGAACCGACGCTGGCGTTCGGCTGCACGGCGGCTGGTAGGAGGATAGGCCGCGATGTTGAGCCTATTGTGACAGTTTCGCCCGCTGTGATTGGGCTTCTCACAGATGTCGCATTTGAGAGGGATGGAACCGAAGCCGCGATTAACGTTGGAGTTGTCCATCCCCAAAGTTGGCCGAGAGGCAGCGGTAGGGGCTCAGTCCGGTGCGTGGCGGTTGGAGTAGAACGCCGTCGGCACAGTCGCATCAGAAGAGGACTCCAGAAGGCTCTGCTCCTCCTGTAGCAGCAAGCCGAGCAGTTCATTCGACGTGACCGGAGTGGTGTGCATGGCCAAGGCGGTTCGAAACGCTCCATATTCAGGGCCTATCCCGTAGATGATGGAGGACACAAAGTCATTGTCGGAGACCACCATGAGGCATTCAGCCAATGAGTCCTAGATGGCGCGCTTTTTCTCAACATAGTCAAGAATGGACAGAGAACCCTTTTGAAGCATCTGAAGTTGCTGTTTGAGATGCATTTGACGAGCCTGAGTTTGTGAGTGAAACATTTGTTCGAGAATGATCCAACATTCAGAGGTTGATGTTGCCCTAGCGACGTGACCGAGCATAGGGGCTGTGAGGGTTGATCGGAGCCACAAGAGAACAAGCCGATCCTTTCTTTTCCATGACGTAAAGTCTGGGTTTGCAACCGGTGTAGAGGTGGATTCCTTCGGCGTGATGAATGGAGATGGAGCGTTGCCGATGACGAGAAAATCCTCCAGTTCGTAGGCTTCCAGAGCCGAACGAACCGTGCCGCGCCAAAGGAAGTAGTTGGTGCGGTCCAAGCGAACTGCCAGGGCCGGAAACTGTAAGTTTTCCAAGGCGCTGCCAGAGGCGGTGAAGAGGATGGAGGAGGCGGAAGCATTTTGGCCGGATTGATTGTTGTCAGCAATGATGAGGGTTTATGGAGATGTGAAAACGAGACTATACTGATACCATGTAAAAGATATGATGTGAATGGATAATTTTATTCATCTCTGTACGTATCTATTTATATTAAAAGTGCTAGTTCTAATGATAGGATTTACACGTAAGCAATCCCACTGATTAGGGAAAATAAAATATTTCTATAAATTAGGTACAATGAACCAGAACTAGTGTTTTAAGCCTATCACTCCACCCGTCACCAATCACAGTCCCCCTCCATCTCCATGTAGTCCTTCTCCTAACCTCAGTCCTAGACCATCACTCAGTTTGTCACCATCACTCAGTTTGTCACCATCACTCAGTTTGTCACCATCACTCAGTCCGTCTCCTCCACCCAGTCCCACTCAGCCAATTTCACCATCGCCGGCCTCTTCTCATCCTTCTACTCAGCCTTCTACTATCAGCTCTCATATAGCTCCCTCTTATTTCCGCCCGGCTGCCAACTCTAGTCATGGTATGACAACTCGTGCGGAAACTGACTCTCTCAAGCCAAAGCTCTACACTGCTACAAAACACCCATTACCTTCTGACGGTTTCGATCTTGAACCGAAATCCTTTTTTCAGGCCAAAAAGAATCCTAATTGGCAGCATGCTATGCAGTTAGAGTATGATGCCTTAATGACTAATAGGACTTGGTGCCCAGGTTATGTGCCTCTAATCTTGTTGGTTGTAAGTGGATTTTCAGGATCAAGAAGAAACCCGATGGTTCAGTTTAGCGCTACAAAGCTCGCCTTGTTGCAAAAGGCTTTAATCAGGAAGAGGGGGTTGACTACTTTGACACATTCAGCCCTGTCATCAAACCCACTACCATACTGGTGGTCCTCGGTTTGGCGGTCACTCAAAATTGGCCTCTTCGCCAGGTTGACATCAACAATGTCTTCCTCAATGGTGATCTGTCTGAAACTGTATTCATGGAGCAACCATCTGGTTTTGTCTCACCGCAGCAGCCCTCTCATGTTTTCCGTCTTCGGAAAGCTCTTTATGGTCTCAAACAGGCCCCGCGAGCATGGTTTCAAAAGCTCAACCAGGTTCTTCTACGGCACGGCTTCAAACCATGTGTTTCAAACACCTCTCTCTTTATCAAACATCACGGGTCTGATGTCGTCTATGTTCTAGTTTATGTGGATGATCTCATCATCACTGGCTCGAGCTCCAAGTTCATTGATGAGTTTGTTAGCTATCTCCACTCGGTTTTCTCTTTGAAGGACTTGGGTGCTCTGAATTTTTTCCTTGGGATTGAAGTTCTTCGCAACTCTTTAGGTATACTTTTATCTCAAGGGAAATACATTCTTGATCTTCTTGACAAGAGCAAAATGGTTGGTGCAAAACCAATTGCCTCTCCGGCCATTCTGGGCTTGCGCCTCGTCATTGGTGGTGATCCTTTCCCAGATGTCCATCTCTATCGCAGCATTGTAGGAGCTCTACAGTATGTCACCATTACTCGGCCTGAGCTTGCGTATTCAGTCAACCGGGTTTGTCAGTTCATGCATCAACCTTCAGAGATTCACTGGGCCGCTGTGAAACGCATACTACGGTATCTCAAAGGCACTATTAATAACGGCTTACTCATTCGGCCATCTCGGGATGATCGCCTTGTATGTTTTACGGATGCTGGTTGGGCCTCAGATCCTGATGATTGCCGCTCTCAACATGGCTTTGCTATTTACCTTGGTGGTAATCTCATCAGCTGGTCCTCCCGTAAACAATAGGTTGTAGCCCGCTCCAGCACTGAAGCTGAGTACCGGGCGATCGCATTTTCCTCAACGGAGCTCATCTGGCTTCAACAGGTTCTAGCCGAAATGGCTGCCCCTGTCTCTCAGGCTCCTATTCTCCTCTGTGATAATCTCAGTGCTAAGTATCTTACTGCCTATCCGGTCTTTCATCAGAGGTCTAAACACATCAAGATTGATTTTTACTTTGTTCGAGAACAAGTCAAAGCTGGGGAACTTATTGTTCGACATGTGAGCTCTGTTGATCAGATTGCTGACATCTTCACCAAGGCTTTGGGTTCTTCTCGCTTTGATAAACTGAAGTCCAAGCTTCTCGTTCGTACCCGATCGTGAGCTTGCGGGAGGGTATTGAAGACTTAAAACACTAGTCCTGGTTCATTGTACCTAGTTTATAGAAATAGTTTACTTTTCCTAATCAGTGGGATTGCTTACGTGTAAATCCTATCATTAGAACTAGCACTTGTAATATAAATAGATACGTACAGAGATGAATAAAATCATCCATTCACATCATATCTTTTACATTTGGGCATTCCTGAGAAGAGAGGGTGGCGAGTTTAGGCAAGAGGAGAGGAGAGGTGGTAGTGGTTGTCGGCGGGAGGAGAGGTGGTGGGTTTAGTTGGGAAGAGAGGAGAGGTGACGAAGGATGTCATCAGGAGTAGAGGTGGTGGTGGCTATTGCCGGGAGGAGAGTTGGTGGGTTTAGGTGGGAGGAGAGGAGAAGTTGTGGTGGTCATCGCCGGGAGGGGAGGTGGTGGCTGGTAGATCAGTGGTGGGTGGCAGTTGGGTTAGAGAAGAAGAATAAATTACTGACGGGTGGAGGGTATTTTTGTCATTTCAAATTTGGTCAATGGTCATTTTATTCGATCAACTTCATAATTAGACCAAAAGGTTATAATTGCACATTTTATCCTAAAGTTGGGACTATTTTGACGTTTTATCATTTTATAGGGTTATATTGACACTTTCAATCAAAAGTTGTAAAAATTCATATCCTTTTTAAAGATTTTTTATAAAGTGTATTTAACGGGAAAAAAAAACAGAGGATGTGCCTTTTATTGCATCTTGTACGTAGTTGGCAGATAAAAAAAAGGTATTGTAGCATTAATGGCAAATATAAAAGGAAAATATTACATGCGTATGAATATTCCCTCCGTTTCACTAAAAGTGACACACTTGCCTTATTTTGGTGTTTTTTTTAAATGTCACACTTTCTATTTTTGGCAAGATTCCTACAATCTCATCCACTCATTCTACTTTTTACTTTTTACACTTAATTTTAACCTTTCTTTTTTTTTACATTAAATCAAAAGTTTAAAAATAAGATGTCACTCTTAGTGAAACGGAAGGAGCACGGTGGTAGTCCAGAATTCCAGGCTGTTCATTTCCTTTCTAGACCAAAACAAAGGACTATTCTTCTCTTGGGGAAACTTCCTGGACGGATGGTAGATGTTGGTTTGGCTATTTCTGATTTAGTATCGAAATTCAAGACATCCGGGGCCGGCCTTAGCGATTTTAGGGATGAAGCAAATTAGTAATATAGGTCCTCTATAAGATTTAGGGAATCTAATATTTATAAAATGAGCGCTCCCATAAAATAAAATTAAAAATTATTGAGATGACTAATTAAAATATATTACCATTTTTACTATATATATAGTTAATATTTTTTTTAAAAAAATAATTCCCCTAAATAGTTTCCAAATAAGGGGCCTAAAGCGAATGTTTCATATCCCTCAAGGTGAGGGTTGGGCCTGCAGACACCCAACGACCAATATTAGGGGCGACAGCAGAGGCAAGTAAATGATACAGTTTAGAACATAGAGCGAGTCGCCTAACATGCGGTCTATCCATAAGTTTAGAACATAGAGTGAGTCTTGTGACATGTAGTCTGTCCATAAGCTTATGAACATATCACTTATTTCTTACCTTATATACTACATTTGTAAAATTACATACTCTCTCTGTTCCAGCCTATTCTGCACCGAATCTTTTTACGGTCTCCAATAAACATGTTTGACTGTAAATATGTGTAGTAACGAACAATAATGACACATACAAAATTGACATTTAGAAACTACATGTTACGACGAACCGTATCTCATACAATAAATTATTATTTATATACTTATTCAAATACATGGTCAAAGTTTGGTTTCTTTGACAAAAAAAAAGATTTTGTGCAGAATAGTTTGAGACGAAGGGAGTACAAAATTTAGAATTTTTGAAAATATTTTTTATATCATATATTTTTATATTTTCACCTTCAAATACATATTATTTACTTCCTTTTAACTTATAAAATATAATATTTAAATTGTATAAACATTTACAAAATTTAAGGTAAAAGCCCCCGTGGACTGTTGATAAACTTATGAAAAAATTATCTTTCCCGAGACTTTCTCTAAAATATAAATGAATATAAAAACATGTACTTCCTCTGTTCTACTTCTCGTTTTTCTGTATTTGGCACTATAATTTTAGCAATTAAAATTTATGGTAAATAAAATGAATAGATGGAATTAAATTTAGAAAAAAATAGTAATGATTAAGATTGGAAGAATCTTGCTTAAGAGAAAAAAAGTTTGTTGATATAAACAAAAATGGCAAAAAAGTGTGTAAAATACATTGAAACGAGGGTTTATCTTATTTAATGTTTCGCTTAAATTTATGATGAATGGAATGAGTGAATGGAGTTTCACACTTTCAAGAAATTTTCTCTCTTCTCTCTCCTAGTTTACCTTCTTCACTGATAACGTTCTATTTGACCGGAAACCTCCGGCGATCATGGCAGATCCGCAACCTATTAACTATGGCGGCTCCAATTAATCATTCCTACAAGTACTCAACTCTCGTCCACAACCCCTAACCTCGAAAATACCCTTCAATCCCAATCTAAAGCCAATTACTGAACACAAAGGTGACATCGCCTACTTATACTCTGAAGAGAAGGTCTAACACGGCTCACTAAGATGGACGCCAGATTTCACTCCTCATTTTGAATCGTCCATAGTACCAGAATGGGTCACTATTTGAGATGCCCTTCTTTATTACTATAACACAACTTCAATTCACTCTATTGGTAATCTTATTGGCAATTTTATCAAAATGGATGTGGCTACTAAAGTCCTAACTAGACCCTCTACTATTAAGATATGTGTTGAAATTAATCTTTTGAATAACCTGATAATATCAATTAGACTAGGCACGGTTCTTTCTAGAGAAAAGTGCATATATAACCCTATATAATTGATGAAAGTGCATATATAACCCTGCAATAATGAAAGTGCATATATAATCCTGCGATAATTGAAAGTTAAAATATAACCCTGGTCAGTCAATGCCGGAATAATGACTTTAGGGTTATATTTACACATATGTATAATAGTTAGGGTTATATTTGCACATATGTATAATAGTTAGGGTTATATTTGCACTAAAAAATAACTTAGAATTATATTTGCACTTTCTCCAACATATAGGGTTATATTTGCACATTACCCTTCTTTCTAATAACAGGTACAACATTGAATACGAAGATTTGCTACTCCACTCACCATTGTAAACTAGGGCACTCAGTCGAATGATGTAGAATAAAAAACCCTATAGACACTAAAGAAGCCAAACAACCTAATTGGAAACCCACTAGTACCATCTTTGTTGAACCACCTTCAGTGCTAGAGGAACTAAGTGAACATGAGGATACTAACGAGTGTATTAACGACCCCGGGTCTGGATACCTCGAACATTCAAGCCCTCGAGCACTGGCTAACTCGAACCCTCCAGCCCTCCAGCCCTCCAGCCTAGGCGGCCTCGCACCCGAACCCTCGAGCCCTCGAACAACAGAGGCGTTGAGCATTCGAGTAGTCGAACCATCGAGACTCAACCCATCCAGACTTCGACCCAGCAAATACTACTTCCTTTACATCTCATCCACTAGTCCACTAGTAATAGATCATTCTTTTGAAGGCAACAAGGTTGCCTTATCGATGTAATATTCCAAAACATCATTGTACATCTTTTGGTTCTACATAGGTTTGGGAAACCTAATAAATATCCTCCACCTTAGGGTGCATTAAAAAAAAAAAGAAGAAGAGGATACTAATAATCAGGTTAATACCCTGGAGAATGAATCCTTTAAATCTCCAAAAAAAAAAAACACCTTGTTGCTGCACTTGAAATTAATCTCATTAGTTATAGTAAAGCCAACCTAGGAATGTCTCAAGTTACCAACAAGATTAATAATCCTCCGATTTATATCTCTACTGATAGTGGTAGTAACTCAGAATCCCAAAATTATTATGCTCCTCTCCAAAACTCAGGTAGAGACTCTGAGTTTGTCAAAGACACTCTGGTATGGACCCCTTGTGACTATCATTCTCAGGGGTCTCATTCTGATAAAACTCAGAAGCAACTGCAGAGGAAATTTATCATTCGAGTTCGTACAGTATTCACGCATAATCTCGTACAGTATTCACGCATAATCTCGTACAGTATTCACGCATAATCTCGTACAGTATTCGAGCTCAATCTCGTACAGTATTCGAATTCGTATAGTATTCGTGCTCAATCTTGTACAGTATTGGAGCTCAAGCTTGTACAATATTCGAGCTCAATCTCATATAGCATTCGAGCTCGTACAGTATTCGAGCTCGAGGTCAAACCCAACTAATATTGTTTGTTAATTTCGTCGGGTTTACAAATCCAACATATTATATATTATATTTTTTAATTAAATATAATATGATATAATATACATAATATGTAAATGATTATATATCAGGAAAAAATTAAATCATTCGTAATCAAACTTGTGAAATTTTAGTTATCTTATGTATGAAATTATCCACGGGTCACCCATTACCCAACCCAACTCGACCCACCCAAAATTATCCAACGAGTGATCCATTATCCAACCACCTAAACCCAATAACTACAACCTAATTGTATCCATTAACCCAATGGGTCATTATCTAATAAGTGTTATCCAATAAGTGAAAATATTATATGGATAACGATTATCCAACGGGTGACCTGATCCATTTGACGGGCCTACTCCTCTGTTATTGAATCTATAGGTAACAGTACTGAAAATTTTATCAAAAAAGATGCAACTGCAGAGGATCTAACCAGATCCTCTGCTCTCAAGATATGCGTCGAGATTGGTTTGTCAAAGGCTTTGAAACAATTCAGTAGACTAGGTTCATTCTCTAACAAAAAGAAGTATAACATTGAATAAGAAGAAACCCCTTTGTATTGCCCTTACTGTGCTAGACTAGGCCACTATGACAATCAGTGCAGAAGCCTAAACCCACTAAATGTGCCCCAATAGATGGCCACATGAAACTTGTTCCAAAACCCCCCATCAGTCTTACCTGAGGAATCTGAATGCTCCCCCAACGAGCCACCACCTTATCCAAAACAATCATACAACAGCCACAAACCCATCCCTTAATGCCTCCTCATACCTGCCCAACCCACCTAGCCACCCCACTGATCATTCGCAATTCCTCACAGGGCACAGGAATAAAATCCTCACAAACACAACAGTCCCATAAATCAAAATCCCTAATCATCCACATAACGTAGATAAGTTTCTATCAGATCTAGCTTTACCGTACACCAGGCCCCCAATTAAAGCATATGCTAAAGATAATATTAATACACAAGCAATGAGTACTCAGTCTTTAGCCCCTTTAAAACTATCACTTTTAGCTCTCAACAAAGAGAGACAAGGAATAGATTTCTACCCCCGCAGGACCTGGAAGGAGAGAAAATGGCACAATCAGAAATACAAAATGACAAGCAAAGGAAAAATGGGGAAAAAGACCAAGATGCTGACCAGGTGCAGTCATAGTTCTTTGATACAGGTGATAACACCTCCCACGTATCCCCTGATCTCAAAAACACTTTTAGTAGCAACAAAAATGGAAAAGAGAAGTGAAAGAAAGGTAGCTATTTCACTCAACTGAACATGATGATTCTTATACCATCAACTAACAGCCATAAGTCTGCTAAATTATGAAAACACACAACCTAAAATTGAATTTTCTGATTTGGAATGTTAGAGGTGAAAGAATGGTTTGCCGTAGTGAATTGTATTATTGATATTTGAATATATAGAAAGTACAATAGAGGTGTAATAAGGAAATAACTCTAATCAGAATAAATCATAACCTAATCAGGAGTCTGATTTATTCTAACACCCCCCTCAAGCGAAGCGTCGGATGCTCGCCGATGCATAGCTTGAACCTGAAGAACTCGAACAGCTAACGAGAGAGCCCCTTGGTGAAAATGTCTGCAAACTGAAGAGAAGTCGGAACATGAGCAACGCGCAGCTTTTTGGATGTCACCAACTCACGAACAAAATGGTAGTCGATGTCGACGTGCTTCGCTCGCTTGTGCGCCACTGGATTCTGAGCCAAGAAGATAGCACTACTATTGTCGCATAACAACAGTGGTGAACCAGAAAGTGGAACCCGAAGATCACGAAGCAAATGGGCGAGCCATACCACTTCTGAGACAGTGTTGGCGAGAGCACGGTATTCAGACTCAGTGCTAGAGCGAGAAACAGCGGGCTATTTCTTAGCACTCCAAGAAACCAGATTCCCACCAAGAAAAACTGCATAACCATAAGTGGACCGAAGAGTCTCCAGACAGCGAGCCCAATCAGCATCAGAGTACCCTAACACATCAGGAGTACTAGCAGAACAAAACCTAAGACCGAAATGAAGAGTGCCATGATCATACCGCAAAATCTGAGTCACAGCAGCAAAATGGTCATCTCTGGGATCCTGAAGATACTAACTCACCGTGTTGACCGAGAATGCCAAATCCGGGCGAGAGATGGTGAGATACTGCAGAGCACCAACAAGAGAATGATAAAGTGTAGGATCCCGAAATGGAGGACTGGTAGAGCTGTGAAGCTGAGAACCATCAACAAATGGAGTAAAAACAGGTGTCACGTCAGACATACCAGCCCGATTCAAAATATCACGAGCATACTTTGCTTGGCCAAGCAGTAACCCTGAGGAGGTAGGCGAAACTTAAAGACCAAGAAAGTAATGAAGAGCACTAAGACCCTTGATCGCAAACTCTCTGTGTGTCTGATCAATGAACTGGCGAAGAAGAGTCGAGTCATTGCCTGTAAGAATGATATCGTCCACATACACAAGTAGATAGATACAGTAACGAAGACCCTCTCGAAAGAATAAATAAAGAAGTATCAGCTGAGCTGCACCGAAAACCAAGCTGTGTCAGATAGCTGCTAAAACGCTGGAACCAAGCCCGGGGAGCCTGCTTAAGACCATAAATGGCCTTTCGTAAGCGACAAACATAGTGTGGATGGACAGAATCCTGATAACCAACGGGCTGCTTCATGTAGACTGGAACATCAAGAACACCATTAAGAAAAGCGTTCTTGTCACCCAACTGATGAAGTGGCCAGGAACACATGGTGGCTATGGCGAGAACCATCATAACAGTGGAGGCTTTTACCACAAGACTGAAAGTGTGGTCAAAATCAAAACCTGGAATCTGTGAGAAACCCTGCGCCACAAGTCTAGCTTTGTGACGCTCAATAGTGCTATCTGGTCGATACTTGAGCTAATAAACCCATTTGGAGCCAACAATGTTGACATTCGAAGGTCGAGGCACCAAATCCCAAGTGTGCTGACCACGAAGAGCGGCTATCTCATTATCCATGGCTGAAACCCAGGCTGGATCCTGAAGGGCAGAGCGATAATCAGTGGGCTCTGTCTGAGAGAGGAGTGCGGTAGTGAGACCATGAGCAATAATATCCGAATAATCTCGGTGCTGAATGGCACCAGTAGAAGACCAAGTGGCCATCCGAAGAGTACGAAGCTGAGGCGGCGAAGCTGGAGGAGTCGATCCAGCTGACAACGCCGAGGAAGATCGAGCTGCGCTGACCGGAGAGTGGCCATCAGAAGTCGCGGAGAAAGGATGACCGATACTGGCTGAGACGTGGTGGCCGGTGGCTGAGACGGTGGCTAAGGAGTGATGGCCGGTAGCTGAAGTGTGGTGGTCGTTGGCCGAGGAGCTGGGTCTGGGTCGGCCATCCAGATGGAAGATGGTGGTGAAAGAGGGGCGGCTGGAACAGGCACAGGCGTGGTGGCCCCAATCGATGAATTAACAACTCCATTAAAAAATGATGAAATCTTCAGATCTGAAATAGAGCGATTGTACGTAGAAGATGAGACATAAGGGAATAAGGTTTCATCAAAGCGAACGTGGCGAGAAACATAAATACGCCTAGAAGTGGGGTCGAGACACTGGAAGCCCTTGTGACGAGGGTTGTAGCCAATAAAAACACACGGAATGGATCACGGTGCAAACTTATCAGTAGCAGTGGCATGCAGACATGGAAAAACACGGCAGCCAAATGGGTGAAATAGGGTATAATCAGGCACATGACCAAAAACAACCTCAAAGGTGATTGTCCACCAAGAACTGAACTTGGCAGACGGTTAATGATGCAAACCGCAGAGGACAAAGCTTCCACCCATTAACAGTGTGGCACGGAAGAGTGAAAAAGCATGGCAAGACCGGTCTCTGTGATGTGACGATGTTTCCGCTCAGCTCGGCCATTCTGAGCAGGTGTATAGGGTGATGACATCTGATGATGAATGCCACATGATATGAAGTGAGCCTGAAGTCGATGATTAGTAAACCCTATGCCACCATCGGTCTGAAATTTTTTAACCCTAGTAGAAAACTGGGTCTCAACGAATTTCTGAAACTGGATAAATGTGTCATAGAAGTCCGACTTAAACCGCATCGGGAGAAACCATGTGAATCACGAAAAGTCATCGATGAAAATGACATAATAAGAAAAACCACCTTCCGATAGGACAGGGGCTAGTCCCCACAAAGCACAATGCACCTTGTCTAACAACCCAGTAGCGCGCCTGTCACTAGTGGAAAAAGGTAAACAACCATTCTTGGCCATCTGACAAGGAGAGCAACTAACAGATGCCGACATAGCGGAAGTGACAGTAATATGGCCACGCCGTCTTAACAATTGAATAGTATCATGAGACACATGACCGAGGCGAGAGTGCCACTGCTCCAGAGCGTAATTCACCTAAAAAGCTGGAATCACATGTCTCAAGAAAATAAAGACCTGAACTATGACGGCCTTTACCAATTATCTTCCCTGTATGCTTTTGCTTAATGGAAAATGCGTTGGCATCAAATATAACACGGACAGGTAAATCACGAGTAAGCTTACTAATGGACAATAAACTTCTAGTAATCTTAGGGACCACAAGGACATCATTAACGGAGAAACCAGAGAAATGACATTGGCCGATGTGAGAAATAGATAATGATTCACCATTTCCAACCATAATAGAATCAGAACCACGATAACAATGTACCTTATCAAGGTGATTGGTGCGAGCAGTGATATGAGATGTAGCACCTGAATCAACGATCCACTGATTCGACAAAGAATGATGGTTGGGACCATTCGAACTGGCCTGAAACAACGCCTTGTCCGCAATCCAATTAGTGGAGCAATCTTCCCGAGATATAGGGCCCGAATAAACCATAGCAAAGGACCAAAAATTGCACAAAAATTGACTGGGTGCAGACGAGAATTTGAGCAACTCGTGAGAAAGTGCTTTTACTCGCGAGAAGTTGAGCAACTCGCGATAAACGGCTGCAACTCGTGAGAACTGCGACAAACTGTGCCACTCGCAATAAACGGCTGCAACTCGTGATAAACTGTGCCACTCGCGAGAATCATTTCAAATCGCGATAAGATGGAGAATGCGAGATATACCCTTGTTGCGCGAGTCAACTCGCGCGTGACGTTCACGTGCTGAAGTATTCTTCTTCGAGTGAGCGCGTGGGTGCATGGATCTCGTGGGCGCGTGGATCTCACCGGAGTCTTCTTCTTTGAGACTCTTCTTCGTCGGGGGAAATCTGATGAAGACGTCGGCGGAAATCTTCTTAGCCTTCGGACGATGCTGATGAAGACGTCGGCTCAGCAGCGCTGCTAGAAGGAAACTCGCCGCTGGAAGAAGGTGATGCTGGAGTCCGAGATACAAGTCAGAGGGACGTCGGAGATGGAAACTTGATTCGCCGCGGAAGGTGAAAATTTGATCGAACCGGATTTGACTGGAAAAGAGAGAAGTAGGGAGGCGTTGAACAAGAAATTAAAATTTAGAGCTTAGGATCAGAACTTGCTCTGATACCATGAAATAATGATTTGCCGTAGTGAATTATATTATTGATATCTGAATATATAGAGAGTACAATAGAGGTGTAATAAGGAAAGAACTCTAATCAGAATAAATTATAATCTAATCAGGAGTCTGATTTATTCTAACAAGAGGAATAGAAACATCCATGATTAGACTTTCACATTTAGTCATTGATAAGAAAATACAGTTGTTGTGTATCATTGAGCTTAAATACTCTTATCAGCAATGTGATAAATGCTAAGCAGCTAGGATTTAACAACTATATATGTGCCAACAATGCCCAGATCTGGTTAATGTGGAATGACTCTCTTCAACTTTCCTTACTTTCTTATCATAATCCATTTCTACATGCTAATATATACAATCCAATTATAAACACTGCAATGGATGGCATTTTTATTTATGGACTGAAAAAATAGAACTGGTAGAAAATACTTATGGCATGATTTAACGCAGATTCCTAACTATGAAACATTATTTATTGGTGATTTCAATGTTATTACATCTATTTCTGAATACAAAGGTCCGAGTACTCTCAACCTTGGAAGTATTTCTAACTTTACACAATTCATCAATTCTAATGTCTAACTAGAAATCAATACAATAGGTAATATGTTTACCTGGATAAATGGCAGACTTAGGAAACCTACTACCAAGAGATTGGATAGAGGTCTAGCCACCTAAAGTTGGTGACAAAAATTCCCATCATCATCTATACAGATCCTTAATAAGCAACCATCTGACCATTGTCCACTCTTCCTTCGGTTAGTAACCACAGTCTCCATAATCCCTAAACCATTAAGATTCATTAATACATGGTTCTCTAGGCTTGCATTTATGGAACTTATTAAGAATAACTGGACCCTGCCCCTACACCAAACCGATATGTTAGGATTCTTCCTAAAGCTCGTTAGACTTAAGAAAACCATTAAAATATGGAACAAGGAATGTTTTGGCCACATAGAAACTAATGTTATTAAAGCAGAAGAAAATCTAAGACTTTAAGAGATCAAGTACTAACTCTCAGTCCTAGGAAGACTTGATCACACTGAATAGAGATAGGGCTTTACTTATAAGATCCTTAAAAGAGAAAAAAAAATTGGAAACAAAAATCCAGACTAAAATGATTGAAACATGGAGATGATAATACAAAGTTCTTCCATATGTCAGTTAAGGGAAAAAATTCCATATTGTAGATTTCTAAAATAAAAGGCAAACATGGAATTTGGCTTGATAGCATTGAAGAGATAGAGAAAGAAGCTGAAACTTACTACAAAGACCTCATCTCTAATCCGTACCAGCCTAACTCAGACCTTTATTTATCACACTTTCTTATCCAGGTTCCAGAATTAATCACACATGAAGACAATCATAAAATCCTAGAACCTAAAACTGAAGTTGAAATTAAAGGAATCATTATGAATTTTGATGCGTCTGAAGTAACCGAATGGTCAGTAGGTTTCAAGCTCCTTGAGTATAACCTACAAGAAAACTGTCCCGGGGGATCTCAGGGGTTAATCCTCCGATGCTTAAGTCAGTAACAAGTATAAGCACTGAATTCAATACAGAATGAATACGGAAAATGAATACGTACATGGTATTATACCATATAGCCTTAATAATTTTTTACATTAATGATAACCCTTTAATACCCTATAAATGCGGCATTAAATGGTCTGAAAATATTCCAATTGGGCCGATATAAATACAGCCCATTAAAACATTTGGGCCCGACCTCTATCAAAAGCCCCTAGAAAACTAGATTCCTATTTGAGACCATGAAGCATCAAGGTAGAAGTTTGAGAACTTTTCTTTGATAATGATTCAAGGACCTCAACTTATCAGTGTTCAAGATGAATCTCTTCACGTATTATTTTAGGTCTCGAAGGGGTATCCAATTTTCTTATTTTCAAACTTCTCTTGAATACTAAGAGGCGCACGTGTCTTGCAATTGCGCGTGTTAACGCGTCCAGAAACGGTGTGGTCCAAAAAGATGAAAAGATTCTCGTGTCTTTTCGAGATTTTTAGTTTTTCGAAGTTATCATTACCTTATCGTCGTTTCAGGTTTATTTACTACCCCCATTTTCTTCAACTTCCATTTTACTTCATTTGCAAGTATTTTCACAAATGAGGTTATATCTCAGGGCTATTTCTTATTTTCTTCTTCTATTTTCAACTCCGACTTCATCATCCTCTCCTTTGAAACCAGTAAGTCCCCCCACTTTCGCTCTTTTACTCCCTTTCTTTCTCTAATTTAATGGCCATCTCCGGTGAGGGTTTTACTGAGAGGTTTTTTTTTGACAAGGTGGGATCTGCTCCATGGGGGGCCATACCACTACACAAAAAATGGAACTTGGTGAGATGTTTGTTGGCAGTTTCCCCTTGCCTACCAAGGAAGATAGGTAGCATGTTTATAAACCCGGTCTTGAGACCAAAGGGCCCATTCGGTCCAACCAAAGGATACTCAATGCACATCGGTTGTTAATCAAGGTTGGGAGCCATAATGTCCCTCAACAAGGCCTGCCCCAAAGAAATCTCCCTTCCTTGGAGAGGAGGAGCTCTCTCTTGGAGTGGAGGATGTTGAGGCCCTCCTCTCGAATGCTTATCTTCGTGCTCATGTTGATGCTCCATAGAAGTAGAAGTATTCAAAAAATGGTCACTAGGACGGGGTGTTATTCACACTTTCCAAAGAAAGCCTTTTAGCCCGTCTAAAATCCAACTCTAACTCGGGGTCATAATGTAGGGGTTCTTGTGAAGAGGATTGCGTACGAACCATACACCAAGAACTCGAACAATACGTCTCTAAGCCAAGCGAAAATGGCAAGCCAACTAAGAAATCAAAATAAAAGCAAACTAACAAATATTTACAACTAGCACATAATCACGTATAATATGCCCAAACACTTAAAAATAAACGTCTCTTCCCGACAGCGGTGCCAAAATTTGGGAGTTCGTCATCGAAGCTTTCAAAGTTATATTTTTAAGCCCTAATTCTTCCTATCTACAATTAAGTAGATAATGGCAAGTCGGGATCGTCCACGAGAAGAGAGATCTTTCCAAGTGTTTAAACATATATAGGAGAAGACATACTGGATATAAGCATACATAGATACATATGAAAGCATGTAAAGATGGGGGGGTGGGGGGGTGGGGGGGGGGGGGTTGTTGGTTTTTGGTCCTAAGTTATAAAATTAAAAAGACAAGCTATCTAATCAAGCAAGTTAATTATGCAAAGCATGCAACAACAATTAAAAGGGGATTAAGCCAACAATTAACGGAACCTTGGGCGCAATTGACTTCCACTTCCAAGCCTCTTATCCATCATTGAACATGCAACCTATTTACTACTTTCACTACTTGTTGTGAAGACTAAACTTCCATCCTTCTTAGATAGTAGTTTGTAAGAGTGAATTTGACATCTCTTGTCAAACCTCACCAATGACTCCCTTAGCTGAAACACGACTAAAAGTATCTCATTAATGGCGTTGAACACAAAGAATCAACAAGTTTGGTAACACTTATAAACACTACACCGTGTCTAAGCATTTAACCAACCTATGTATTTACACAAGATTAGTCAAGAACGTTCAACATTCATAGACTTCTCTCATTTGCTACAAGCAACAAACATGACAAAGAGCTCAACATTATCATATTCATCTAGCAATTATTAACCTATCAACACAATCAAAAGCTCTAAATCATACTCTTGTATTTCCTATCAAGAAAAGGGGAAATCAACCCATTTTCCCAAACCCTAACAAGCATATCATACAAGTACTTCATATACTCAAGCTTTCAAGAACATTAATGGCATTAATAAACACATTCAATGCTACATAAATGCATAATAGTAAGAGTATTAAATAGTCTACAAATTGTTCTTAAGACATGGGCTTGGAAGCCTTGGTCAATTGCTCCCAAGAACTAGATTTAGCTACTAGAGTTCATACTAATTAATGCTAACAAACCAAACATAAAACAAGAGAAATCAAAGATGAAAATGGTAGAAAAATAGGGTTGGAATACTACCAAAATTGGGATGGAAGAAGAGATATGAAAGAGAGGAAAGAGAATGCTATAGATAGTACAAAGAGATAAGGTTGTGTTCTGGCCACCCGCGCGCTGCGACTCGCGACGGGAGCCAGAATGGGACCTTGTCTTCTTTTCTTCTTCTTGTAGCAAGCACTCATCTTCACAATAATTACTCGCATTCTTCAAGTCTTCAAATCTTTGAAGCAGGTCCTCAAAGTCTTCAAAGGATGATCTTCAACGGCCTCCGGTCTTCAAGTCTTCATGTTCTTCATTTGTCATGCAAAATCCACTTAGAAAAGGTAAAGAGCGTAAAGTTGCTCTTACCTCTCCTAAGAGAATTTCAAGGTAAAACACAAGCTCTTGATAACAAAAGAGTACAAAAATTATCTCAAAGTACTAAATTATGCACATAAAATGAACACATCCACCCCCAAAGTTTTTCTTCAAAGTTGAAAAGTGTTCCCATTTTTCATAGTAGTTCTAATCCATGAGCAAACATTATTCAATTTTGCTGAATTTTGATCAGCGTGTTCGGAACTCATTTGCTTCGATTTGGACGATTGGATTCCCAATTTGTTCTCTGTTTTTGGAGATACTACATGTCGAATGACAACCATACATGTAGTAAACCTTACCCCTTTGTTCCTCTAGTTATTTAGTTCTTATGTATAAGACACAGTGACTGAGCTAGCCCTAGGCAATCCAGGGTAGCTTCCCCACCTTTTTTTATATAAAAAATTAACTTGGTCAACGGAATATTTTGACTGTTGCCCCATCGTTTTTCATCTGGATTGTTTGATTTTCCCAATTGTAATGATTGTTTAATTACCTATCTTGGAAAATATTTGTTTTTGAATGTTGTCGTGGATGATTTTGTTAAATTTCAAAATATGAAAACACGACATGAGCACGTTTAACAAATTAATTGTATAACATTATTTTTCAATTAATTGTATTATTAGTTTTTTTAATATTAAATAATGTCCCACCGAAAAAAATTCTAGATCCGCCCCTAATACGACATATAGTGGATTTTAACCCTTTGTAGACCGGTGTTGAGTTTGTTTATCTCATTTTATCATGAGCAAAGTGCATATATAACCCTACAGACAAAAGTGTAGATATAACCCTGCGATAATTGAAAGTGCAAATACAACCATAGATATTTAGGTTATGTGCAAATATAACCTTATCAGGTAGTTGGAGGCCGGAATTAATTAAAATACTATTTTACCCCTCTATTGAAAAATTTAAAAATACAAAATATTGAAATTACATTTATGCCCCTAAAACCCTTAAAATTATCTACTTTCTTCGCCCCTAATTACATTCACCCCTATTTCTTCTTTCTTTTTGTTCTTCCCAGTTTTTTTTTCTTTTTACCCCTTTGTTTTGTTTTTGTTTCTTTATTGCCGATTTCTTCTTCCCAGTCATTTTCTTCTTCTTTTTTTGTTTCTCGTCGTTTCTTCTTCTCACGCGCACATCGAATCCGGTGAGTGTGTGGTAAGTCTCTGGCAAGTGTGCAATGAGTTTGCGGTGGTGGGTCTCAATTTTCCGGCAGAGGAGGAGGCGGGGCTAGGGGATGGGTCTCGATTTTCTGGCGCTTATCCAAGCGGTGCCAGAAATGGTGACCGATGATGGTGGAAGTGGCGTGGGGCTGTGGAGGGAGGTGTTCGCGGTGGCGGGTTTGAAGCCAGTGGCGCTGGGGGAGAAAGGAAAATGGGCGAAGATGGTGGCGGTAGTGGTTTTAGGGGGTAGAGGAGGCGGTGGTTTCAGGGGGGAAGAGGCGGTGGTTTCAGGGGGGAGGAGGGGGGCGACGGTGGTTTCAGGGGGCAACGATGCTTTCAGGGGAATGGGAATGGGTGGTGACTGAGCCGCTACCCATATTTCATATCTGTAAATAACTTCACCGCTACCCAGATTTGGGACACCGCATCGCCACCTAATGGGAAGGGATATGAGACACCTCTGACGAAGAAGCTGCGGGTGGAAGGTGTCGTACGATGGAAGATGGAGCAGTGAGGAAGAAAGGTAGGGGTGGTACACCAAGGCCCAGTTTTAGGACACCGCCTCGCCACCGAATGGGAATGGGTGATGATTGTGAACATGTGGAGCCATTGATGTTAATTCTGTGAATGGGTTATTGCATAACAGTTTGTCAAATATGGCAACAGTGGTGTGGATGTTTGTGGCATTGATGAGCGGAGATGGTGGCGGCGGTGATTTCAGGGAGCGGCGAACGGTGGTTTTCAGAGGGCTCAAGGGCATTTTTGTCTTTTAGATTTTTTATTTGGTCCAAAGGCATTTTGGTAACTTTCAATTGATCAATGGCCGGAAATGGACAGTCAATGCCGGAATAATGGCTTTAGGGTTATATTTGCACTTATGTATAATAGGTAGGATTATATTTGCACTAAAAAATAATTCAGGGTTATATTTGCACTTTCTTCAACATATATAGTTATATTTGCATATTACCCTTTCATCATAATAGGGTAAACTCCTGCGAGTCTTGTGTTTTACTAATCACACTAAAAGTATTTCCAACATAAAAATCGTTGTGTGATGATTTTCCTCTTTATTTTCATACTGGATGGTTTTTATCTCCATTGGTTTAGTTTGTAATTATGTTTGACTATTTCGTTCGCTGGTTTTTTTTGACCACATGATCTAGTGAAGGCGTTTGATTTAACCAACTCGATTTCCCAAGGCCATCTCAAACATTACAAAGGCCCTTCCAAAAAAAATAAATCCGAGGCCTTCTAAAAGATAATTTATATAATTTTTAAATTTAATTTTACCTAATTAATTCAATTATCTCTACCGTATTCCAACATAACTTAAACAAAGTATGCAATAAAATAAAGCATAAAGACAGGAGACTTGGTTACGCAGTTCGGTGAAATCCACCTACATCTGCGGGGCCAAGCCTAGTTCAGAATGAATCCACTAATAAGAAAGACACAGTACAAAGTACATCATACAATTATACTTATCTTATCTAACTATAACGTGAATCCTGTAAGCTCCCCTTGCTATCGATCCGCCTTGATCAACCCCCTCTGACCTCGAAACTCGTCGACGTTGGATTTCCTCTTCCCGAGGAATTAAGGTATACGATTATGAACTTTGAACAACATGTTACGTATGTTGGAACATAGAATTCTGGCTCTCGCAATACTCTCGAAAGATATAAAATCTGTATGCAGATTTTTTTTCTATTAAGTCTGTGAGATTAATGCAGTTGTGATGTCCTATATATAGTTCATGAGCAGATCAGAACTCTCCATAATATTTCTATTCCTTAATAGCTTCTGAAACATATCCAAATCCCATAAATAAAAGGATTTTCCTTATCTCAAATATCCCATAAATCATTTTCCATAATTATAAGGATTTTTCATATACCCAGTATGCTTCTACCACACGCCTAAAATACCATATTGCAGGATCTCCTTTCTTCCATAAACAAATATCCACGCAATATTCTGTCAACGGTTAAAACATTTTAGGCTTCAGCTTTCTATATGTTCCAACATGGAAAGTATTTGCACACATGAAGTTTATTCCATCTCCAATTCTGATACGCATGAAGTCATGTGCAAATATAATTCATTCTCCACATAATATTCAGATACAATCAAATCCCTTGGAGATTGGAATGATCAAATCTAATCCCTTAAAGAAAGGAATTAATATATTCCGTCCAAATCCTTTCCACAAAGAATATTTATCAAATCAATTCTAATTTTCTTAAATCCAATCTAATCTCATTGAAATTGATATATTCTGAATTTAAACTCCATGGACGAAATATTTCCTTCTCAGATTTCTTCGTAGACTTCCATAGATCTCAATCATTCATTCTTTGATGTTTCAACACAACAATTCCATATTTTCATAATTTCCACAAATTGTCAACTAGATAAATCTAGACTTTACAATTTTATTTATTTATTACAAAATTTTAAGGTATCGTGGGCTTCTATCTTAAAATCAATTGATACTAAGTGGAGGTAACCCAAGACCTTATATGTAAGTCATTTAGTCTTTAAGAAACGATGTGTGATATATCTTTCAACACTCCCCCACGTGCCAACATGTAAACACTTAGCAACCCCATCTAGGGCCAAATTAAAGGGAATCCACACATCGGCGCTATAACTCAACCTGGGTTCTAATACCATGTTAAATTTCAAGATATCTTGGGCTTCAATCTTAAAACCAATTGACACTGATTAGAGGTGATCTATGACCTTATATGTAAGTCATTTAATCTTTAAGAAACCAGTGTGAGATACATTTTGCAACATTAATAGTTAAATATCAAACATTTATTCAAATTCAATGTGATTTTTAATATACTAATAAAAATTTATTAGAAAGGGTGCTATCCTCATAGCTTTTCTCGAAGCAAAATCATCGATTAATTCTTCATAATTTATTTTCTCCAACAAATCATTCTCGATTGCTATCAATGCAAGTTCATTTAGTCTTTCTTGTAACATTGTCGAACGCCAATAAGACTTCACAATCCCAATTTTGAAAAACTTCTCTTTGCATAAGCAACAGTCAAATGAATAGTTAACAAAATTCTATATTCAATAAGAGAATTAGGAAAACATTCCAAACGTTTCAAAAATTTCAAAATCAACAATGCTCATTTTTTTCATTGGGCAAGAATTCTCTAAGTAGTTTTAACTACATAAACAATTCATTACCATCAATATCAAATTTTTCCATGTTCTTAAAAGATGTTTCAAGATGATTACATCAAGACTTTAGCTGAACACCATCTCTAGAGTATAACTTAACAGAAGTAAATAAGAAATCAAACACATTATCATATTGGTGATATTTTTCAAATCTAGAAGTAAGTGAAGCAGTGCTTTATCAATAATAGTATATAAGAAATAATTTACTCTAAATAAATCTCCCGAAGTTGCTTTTTTTTTTTAAATTAAACCATCCATAGATGGGGGAAATTGTATTGGCCTTCCCAAGCCGTAAAAATAAGAAACATGTGCAACAGAGAGACAGATGAAGCCGTAGCTTAGTTAGGATATACAAAGTTGAGCATACAGCTCTTGAAGCAACCATCGTTGCTTCCAAAAGAATGATAGAAATGATTGCGATAGCTAGAGGATTATAAAGACATTTAGACTAAGTAAGCCATCCTCGAACTTGTTAGTGAGTCGAAGAACGAAACACAAGTCAGTCAGAGAAGAGTCACTTAGCATAAAATACCTATCCTCTACTAATATTCGAAACTATAAGTGGATGAATAAAAACAACTGAAGTTGAGCATCTGTAGCAAAGATGAATGTTTGGCCAGTGTGGCAGCCCAAAAAATCAAGCCTTGAGCCTCCTGAGCTTACTCCAGAGCTTCCAGAGCATTGAGCGTGTTCAACCCTGCAAAAATTGGTAAACCATACTCAGTAGCATCCATTCATTGGGACAATCTTAACGAGGGTGTACCCAACTTGTCTAGCCTAATCAGGCCCCTACAGATCTGAGGAAGCATTTGAAAACTATTGAAAAAACAGTTAGATTGAGCAGTGAGACAATCCTTAGCCAAAGTGTCAGCAACCAAATTCGATTGTCTATGCATGTGCTGTAAAGTCATATCTCCTAAAGCCTGATGAGTTTCATCTGCCAATTGAAAGAGTTGCCAGTTTACAAGGAAAGGATCGTCAACAAAGTGGACTGCATTTAAGCAGTCTGATTCAATGACTATAGGAACAGAGTATCCTACACCAATCTGAATAGCAAAAAGTATTGCCCTTAACTCAGCCTCAATAGGAGAGTTGGCCTGAGTGAGCTTAGTCCGAGCCAAAATAAAACTACCTGTGGAATCTCGGACAATCAATCCTAAACCACACATGTTAGAGTAAGCACACCAAGCAGCATCTACATTAATCCTGTATCCCTCATTTGGCCTTTTCCAAGCAATTTTGAAAATCTTTGGTTTAGGAGCTGATTTTATCAAAGGTAGGAATGATTGGTTTGCAATACCATAATCAAATGCAGATGTAATGTAAACTGGTTTGGAGCAGAAAGAGTAGAAAATTTGGTCCCTGATATGACTTAGAACTACATCCCTGTTTGGCAAGACAGCATCATGTATGCATTTGTTCCTCATTTTCCAGATATTCCAGCATGTAATGAGAGAAGCAGTTCTAATTAATGTAGAATGTAGGGAGCTTAATCCTGGATATGTTAGATAGTAGGAGATTCTTTCCCAAATGGAGGGGAAAGATGTATCCCTGATACCCATGAAATGATGTACAGTGCTCCAAACATGTAATGAAAAGGGGCAGGAATTGAAGAAATGCTCTAAAGATTCCACATGATTACTGCACAAGTAACATTTAGAGGCCAGGCAGAATCTCATTTTTTGCAAAACATTGTCAAAAGGTAAAAACGAGTTGATCAGTTTCCACATAAAAACTGATATTTTCTTTTCTATTCTGGGATTCCAAAAAAGCACAGTTGAAGCAATGTTACCAGATTGTGAGCTGAGCAAGAGATATGTGGATTTGAAAGTGAAATCACCCCTAATACTTGGCTTCCATATAAGCCTGTCACATCTATGTGGATAGAGCTTTGATTCCTGCAAAAGAGAGATGATATGAGATGGAAGTAAGTGGGAAATTTTGTGGATCAGAATATCCTTGTTAGGGATGAAATCAGAAACAGTACAATCCTCCGAGATATTAGCATGGTCAGGATGACAATGATCAATAATAGGACCCACATCAAGCCAGTTAGAAGTCCAAAAATTGCAACTGCCCCTACCAATGATGACTCTAGAGTTTGATTCGGCCCACTCATTAAATGTGCATATTATTTTCCATTTTTGAGAGGATCTATATGAGGGGGGTAGGGATGCAACAAAATGAGTCCATAGAGCCTCTGCCTGTTGATATTTCCACCATAATTTAACCAAACAAGTATCAATTATGGAGTTGATTGATCTGAAACCTAGACCATTTTGGTTAATAGGAAGACAAAGAGCTTCCCATTTTCTCCATGATCTTTTAGGTTTCTGATCAATAGACCCCCAAAAAAATCTGCTCATTTTTTTTTCTATGCTTGAAACTATCTTCTTGCTCAGCTTTAGAACTGACCAAATATGTTGGGGAATAGAGAAAATACAAGATTTTATCAATGTGATTTTTCCCCCTGTAGATAACCATTTGTTTTTCCAACTACCAATCCTATTTTCAATCTGTTCAATTAATGGTTGGAAATATGCTCTATGTGCAGCACCCGTAAAAATAGGTACACCCAAGTAAGTAAAAGGAAAACATCCAATTTTCATCCCTAGGGTCCTCTTTATTTTGTTAACTGTGTGAGGAGAGGCATGTTTTCCAATGTAGATATCACTTTTGCCATAGTTTATTTGTTGCCCAGTGACATCCTCAAATGTTGATAGGAAGGCTTTAAATCTAACCAAAGTTTTATTTTCAGCCTTTAAAAACACCACTGTATCATCAGCATAAGATAAATGAGATATTTGTAGGGCTTTACCTGGAAGTTGATAGTAGGCCAGTTTGCCAGATTGGAAAATAAATGCTAAACTTCTAGTGAAAGCCTCTGAAAAGATGTTAAAAAGAAAAGGAGAGAGGGGGTCACCCTGTTTGATGCCCCTCGTAGATTGGAAAAAACCGACTGGCTTACCATTTATCAAGATAGAGAACCAGGCCTGTGATAAGTTATTCATGATGGGAAATATAAATCTAGTATGAAAACCAAATCTAGCTAGGACACTATAAAGAAAGGACCATTTAACCCTATCAAAAGCCTTCTTAAGATCCAATTCGACAATGCAATTAGGTTGTCTTTGTTTCCTATTCAGAAATCTCACCATCAACAAATTCCTGAATTGCATTTAGTAAATCATTGGAGATTATATCCCATGCTTTAATAAAAAATTTTGATGTGAAGCCATCAGGACCTGGGCTACTGTCTTTGTTGAGACCAAGAACAGTATCTTTTAGCTCAGACATAGTGACTGAGTGCAAAAGATAATCATTATCTTGTTGGGTAACCAATTTAGGGATCTGGCTGAGAAAGTGAGATTTGAAAAGGTTACTTTCAGGAAGGCTATCATCTGTTAAAAGGCCCTGGTAGTATTGGATGGCTTCCCTTTCTATGTCCTGAATATTGTCCATCCATTGTCCATTACCAGCTTTGATTTTAGTAATCTTTAATCTACCTTTCCTTTCCTTGACAGAATTATGAAAAAAACTGGTATTGTTATCTCCCTCCTTTAACCATTTAATCTTTGCTTTATGTTTCCAGAAACTTTTCTGTTCAAGTAAAGCTCTAACTAACTTAGCCTTAGCTTCCTTAAGCTTAACCAAGTTGACTACAGATGCATTTTGATCATACATTTGCTCTTGAGTTTGAAGATCTTTTTCAGCAAACACTACATTATCATGAATATTACCAAAATGTTCCTTATTCCAGATTTTTAATTCTTCTTTCAATCTTAAGAGTTTAAGACAAAAACCAAGCATTCCTGAGCAATGGAGAGGGAGTTCCCAGTTATTCTTAATTACAGTCATGAACTTTTTCCTTTTAAACCAGGTGTTCAAGAATCTAAAAGGTCTAGGGGTCGATGGTATATCACTGCCAATAGTGAGAAGCATAGGACTATGATCAGAAGAAGACCTATTTAAAATTTGAATTGAAGATGCAGGAAAAGTAGAAGACCATGCAGAGTTGCAAAGACCCCTATCTAACCTCTGAGTAGTGGGATTTCTCAGCCTGTTATTACTCCATGTGAATAGGTTACCTACTGTATTAATTTCTTCCAAAGCCATTACATTGATGAGGTCATTAAAATCCTTCATACTACCTAATTTAGGAGTTGAAGGACCTTTATATTCCGCCACAGATGTAATGGCATTAAAGTCCCCAATAAACATAGAATCTGAATGAGTTGAGGACTTAAGGTCAGACAAAAGTGATTTTCTTCCATCCCTAGTTCTAAGTCCGTACACGAAAAATGCATCCATATTTTTGTTCAGAGTGAGGCTCTGTAGAGAGACAACAAGGAATTGTAAATTATCATATTTGACCACTAGAGATATGCTTGTATTCCAAAAAAGCCAAATCTGACCATTCATTGCATATGTACAGTTATCATACTGCAACAGTTGCCTATATGAGTCACACTGAAGATTATCATGTTTTGGCTCAATTAAGCAAATAAGTTCAAAATGATGCCTAGCAATCATATTTTGAAGTCTGATCATGGAGGTATCCATTCCTCTCAAATTCCAAACCAAAAATTTTATCTTAAGAGTTGTATTATTCATATTAAAACATTGTTGGCGCTTTTTGATCTAGTCATGATTGTATTTAACTGTGTTAAATAAGACTCATTTCTATGATTAGAATCATTCATTGGTTTTCTACCCTTCTTCTGATTAGATTGTTTGGATTGGGACATAGATGGACTTACCTGGCTGATCTGATCTATATTGGAGTCAGAAATGTGTGAAGGAGAAGCTCTCACAAGATCAGCATCTGTATCCTCTGGTGTCACTGTATTAGTAAAATTCTGTCCCTGAGAATTCTCCCCAATAGTACCATCCTTATCACCTAGTGGGAGGAATCTGTTGTGTCTATGTTTCTGCTGAGAGAAAATGTAGTTTTTAGCTGCAATAATGCTATTGAAAGGTGAGAAAGATTTACCTCTTTTCCCAGGGATGTCATCCTTCGCGAATATTTTTTTTTGTGATGGGAATTGGTGGAGCAGACAAGGAAAGCTTTGATTGAAATTCAGGAAACTCCACAATGGGATCTTTTGTTCCACCCAATTCTCCTTGTGTCCGATTGATCCTAGCTACCTTAGGAGTCGACTCTGGCTTATTATTCTGATTTTTGACAGCCTGGACACCAATCTCAAAATCAAGAGAATCAGATAAAGAGACTGTCTCCTGATCACCAACATGGGTGTTAATTTTAGAGACTATGATGCCAGATGTCTTGACCCTGTTACTCTCCAGTAAAAATTCAGTTGCCCCAACCTCATCAATGTTAATGACTGGGGATTCCTTCTGTTTTGGGACATATTTAAGAGTCTTAGTAGTATGAGTACCATGTTTCTCAGCAACAGACAGACCAGAGCTCCCTGCCTTTGTAGTATCCTTAATGCCTACCTCCTCTATAGAATCTGAGGCTCTTTGTTGCTCCTTAAGTTGAGGACCATTCTTACCATCCTTAGAGATCATCTGTTTAGGAAGTTTATCCACCCTATAAGTTTTGGTTCTCTTAAGTTCTGGGTGTAGGTATATACAATGATTATCATCATGCACTATTGTTTTGCAGTGGTGATAGTAAGGAGGTATATCCTCAAATTCTAAAGGAAGCTTAACCACATTATATTCGATACCCTCCTCTTCAATTCCCACCCTAATACATGATGGAAGCTTGTTTTTTAGATAAATTTCTACACATATTTTCACTGCTGACGGACGAGTAAGGGCAGCAGTAGCTGCATCCATCTTAATAAAAGTCCCTATCTGGTTTCCCATCGATTCTAGCATCGCAATGTTATAGAAAAAGACTGGGACATAGGGAATGGTAACCCATACCGGTACAATAGAGGATTCAACCACTGGGGAGAAATCCGTTGTCCATTTGAGTACCTTCATTGGTGCCTGATTGAAGATCCAGTGACCTTTGAGCCAAAGCCTCTGATAGTCTTCTTTGTCTTGGAATCGGATTAGGATGTGTCTGTAATCGATCGAGCCTATATGAAATTTACCTTTGAAGCCGACAGACTGGAAAGCTTCATTTAGTGCGGGCATGGACGGCTTTCCTCTTGCAAATTTACCCACGAGGGCGTTTTGGTAATGGGAGGCCAGAGTTTTAGCATCTCGACGGGAGACCAGACAAGCAATCTCACCTTTGTAGTGCGTTTTTGGAACAATTTCTGGATTAGATGGGAGGGTTGCCTGAAGTGGTTGACGACTTCCCAGCGCTTGAAGAAAAGACTTGGCCGCAGCGGTACCACCACGGCCAGGCGGAGGAGCCGCCATAGAGAGAGGAAAATATACAGAATCCGACCGTTATCAGTTAGAGTGCAAGGGAGAAGAAGAAAGAAAAGAGTAAAAACGACCAACAGTTTTGCGTTTTGGACAAATCGCACTTAATCGCACATAGGTACAGTACAAATCGCACAAGAGCAATTGAATGTTCATATGATTTTCGAATTGCCGAAGTTGCGAAACAACATCTGATGCATCAATAGAATTCTAATCAAAATGTCTTTTTCTTCCAATTTCACTTTTCTTAGAAAAGGCAAATTCTTAGAAAAGACCGTATTTCTATAGGTGTATGGAAAGACGGGGTTAAATTAGAATTATAGAAAGATAAAGTTTTAGTTGCAATATTAAAAATTTATTATGCAACGTGCAGCTATAAGTTTATGACTTGATTAATTCAACCCAAAAATTTTATCTTGATTTATTTTAATTTGCAATTTAAACATTGATCTTTCCATAACTTATGAAAAGATCGTCTTTCATGAGACGGACTCCTTAGAAAATATGAGATCAATATCTAAATCAATTGCAATATTTTTTTAGTAGTATTCATAGCATTAGAAAAGCAGGTTTCTCTATATTTATCAAAATAAGAAATCAATCCCTTAATTTTTATAATAGCACCATCAATAACCATACCTTTTGATTGCAAATGTTTACGAATCATACCAAATAATTATTGCCATAAGAAACTCAAAATCACCAAGCTCATTGAACGGCAAGGATTTATCTTCACTCTTATTTTAGAATCACTATCATCATCACTTACTTGTAGTAAAGCTTCTCTAACTTCAATAATTTGAAATCGCATTGCATTAACATTATCAATACAACTCTCACAGCGTGTGGATGATAATGATTTAAGGGTGAACTCTTTTAAAATTTCTTTCAAAATATTTCTTCTTTTGGTAGAGTTTGCAAAAATTACATAAATGTGTTGGGTATTCTTAATCGGTGTGAGAAAAGAAAGAAAAGAGCCCTTCTATATTTATTATTTAATTTGAATTTTTATTAATTAAATACAACCCTATTAAAATGGCTTAAAAAATTGGGCCCTCAACTCATTGGAGGTCCTGTTCGGTTGTTCACCTTGCAGATGCTATTAGACGGCCATGCAATTCCCCAACCGAATGATATATGCATGGAGTTTTAAAGGTCTGTTCAAACTTCCAGCAGAAAAGACATGAAGCCTGGATCAGCAGTTCTTGTGCAAACCTCATCTGGAGTTTGGCGACAGAGGCGTGGTCTAGGAAAGTTCATCTGTCGGTCTGTTTTTCCTCTTCACTGGAGATTGTGTTGATGAGTTGCTCAAGAATCTGGCCAAGTTCTTCCCCGTTGCACCATTCGTGAACTTGAGCTTCAATTAACCCCGGATCACGAATTATGTGTTTCCATAAAGGGAAATTCGTCCTAGGCATCGCGTGATCGCACTTACCTAGCTTCAAGATAGGACAGTAATCGCCACTTCCATCTCCAAGATAAATAAATCTGGCCTCCGGGTGCTCAGCTTGAAATCGTTTCATAACGAGTCCCTGATGAGTGGAGTTGATCAGTTCAGAATGCCATATTGGAGAACTCATTTTCATAAACCAGTTCAGTAAAATAAGAAGAGACTCACTTGGAGCAACAACTATTGAAGCTCGCAACAAGTGTCTGTTGAAACATTTATAATGAAATGTATCCGTGCTATATATATGTGGAGTATAAATAAACATGAGTTGTAGAGTATAAGTGTATGCATAGCTGAGGGTATAATGATGTGAATGGCTGTTTCCATGTGCATGTCATTCATTGTATCGAGCTGCTGCAGTGTGATTGAGTTAACGCTGCAGGTTGATAATGAAGTTGTATCTCTTCAAATGATTTACGGTGAAACTGTGAAACAATGTGCTGTTTCGTACAGTTGCATCTTTACAAATCATTGAAGTTTTATATCCTAACAAATAATTTTCTATAATGAATGGTCTTTCATATGTATAAGGTACAAAAAAGCATTTACCCTACTCTAAATGTCTACCAGACATAAACCTAAACACAAACTCATGTTAAATTGTTTCTTTCAACAACCAAGATTCAATTGCTTCTTCACATCTCAAAATATTTACAGTACAACTTTACAACCTTGTTGTTCATAGTGTTCGGTAAAAAAAATTCAAGAAAACGTGTGCAATATGTGCTTGGAAGACATTATCCTAATTCCTATAACTCACTATATCAATATATATATCGTTGTTTAATTCAGTGGATCAAGATATATAGACGGCAAGAGTGGACATATTTCCATCCATCAATGTCAATGAGCTTGGTCAAATACATCTTAAAAAACCAAAACGCGTGTTCCTTATCAGAAATTTGCAATGCATCTATTACACATATTTTCCCAGTTTTATGGTCAAAGCAGCTAATTGCGAAACATGGCAATATGTTCAGCAAAGTTGTGCTTCGAAAGCCCAACACCCTAAAAATAGTACACATGCAGCTAATAAATACAAGATGCAAACTAACCAATTGCAAGCACAGAGCAACAATCAAGTAAAGCAGCAGATAGGCTTGCATAGAGCTACCATGAAAATATAGAACAAACTCTCCATCTCTTGCACAAACATTATACAACATGGCCTCAGTTATGTCAAGTTAGGCAGATTCAAGTTTATCACAAGCGAATGCATAACATCCAAAACCAAAAGCTATGATGAGAGACTTCGTATATAAATATCTACATAACAGTAACAAACTTGGTAAATGCAGAAAAAGAGACTGGTTGAGAGCAGCCGAATACCTTGCACATGTTAAGAGGACAGCGATCGCAGCCGTGAAAAGTCTCCACATCATTGAACGGGTAGATCCTAAGCCTGCCATGTTCATCCACCACAGTAGGATTGGTGATGATCTCCGAGAAATAATCAAGCAATCCATGATGCTTCAGGATAGTCTCGATGTAGAACTGATTGGCATCACTGACCACCTTCAGATCACATCTGATGGAAGTAAAATTTGCAGTTAGCACAGCTTCCTTACCACCAAACAAGAATGTTCTTACAGTTCAATTAAAATAACTGAGCAGTTCACCCTCTAGAATGAGCTGACTTAATAGCCTCCGCGGTGCGTGGATGCAGTGGCATTCCTTGCAAACACTTGGCAATATCTTCAATCTTCCTTCCTTGTGTGAATAGCTCCTCAACCATCCTATCCTACAGAGTAGAGAGCAATACACCTTAATGGCAAGTTAAATCACCTGTTCTTTTTGGACTTAAATCCAGTTGAGTTCAAATAAATTCAATTTAGTTCAGATCAGTGAAATTGTTATTAGTGATGAGCGGTAGGGAATTTGGCTCAGAGTTCGATTCAAACTCATAAGATGAACAATTAAATCATATTTTTGGTTTGGCCCAATAGAAAACAATGAAGCACATTGGCACTAGAAATGCGAACTGACCATGAGGGACGTCCATGGCAAAACGGGTCGGAGCTGATTGAACAAATGGGTCAAACCCATTTCGGAAATGACCCATCTGTCAGAGTCGTCGTCCATCAGCGTCCGATCAAAATCGAATAATACCACCGTTTTGCTGCCCATCCTCCAGCCGGCTCCTCTCCGGCGCCAGTCAGGTATGTCTGGATTTTGAGTTCAGAGAGTAACAACCGAATTTCAAACGAAGGTGTGTTTTGTTGCATTTTTAGAGCGTCTCCAATGCAGAGGGTTTTCCTTATTTAACGGGTACAGATGGTGAAATCTGATTGTAACATCGATTCTGACGTAGTATTAAATGTTTTGACTGTGGGTCTCGTTTAAAATCATTCTCCAATCCAAACTTCAAAAGAATAATTATTATGTAACGTGGATATGCTACAAACTCCCAATTATTATGCGACGTGTATACATATAATATTGAAATTATATTTTAATATTATATTTGATCTCAACAAATATTATATTCATACAATTAATTATATTTTGGATGCATCTAATTATTTGACAAGAGTAATGATGGAGAATAAATAATTATATTGGTTCAATAAAATAGTTTTTATGAACTAGAGTATAACATTAATCGGCACTAACTTATTTTTAGTTCAAGTTTAAAATAAAATTGATTCTATTCTAGAAATTAATTTGTTATTCTAATTAAATTAACTAATTATTAAATAGACAATGAGTTAAGAAACTTTCTAATCTATGTCTCAATTTTACTTTTATGGAGAAAGAATAAAAAAAATTTGAAATTAATTTTTATTTTTGCCAATCTATAATATATGCATCATTATTATTTATATATTATTAAGTATAAATGAATATATTTAGCACTTAACATGTGGATTTTTCATTATTATTAAAATACATCATTCAATTATTTTATAACCTATAAATTCACAGTTACTTTTTAGAATTTGAAAAAAAATTGAATTCTAATGTTAATAGACTAATACTTATAATTTTTTGAGTATAAATTTTTATATATATATATATATATATATATATATTACCACATATATTGAAAATATTTTAAAATTTTTTTAAATTATTATTTTATTTTATATATAAAAATAAATCAATATTTAAAATTAATTTTGCCATTTCATTTTCCAATGCAGTTTGGTTTATTTTTAGTGGTGTACAAAATTATGGTAAACGTGAATTTGAGAATTTTTCCAAACAAGACTACATCAAAACACCAAAGTATCTACCCCAATAAAAAAATTAAATAAGGCAATTTTGTTTTTTTTGTGTGGCTGATTTGGCAAAGCGCGGCCTTCGATATCATCGTCGGAGAATAGAAGTCCATTTCGACAGGGTCACTTATATTTTTAGCCACGTAATGTCGACGTTCACCTCCGACTCCTGGATTGGAGATTAAATTTAATGATAGGCATTAATAAATCTTACGTGGCAATTAAAGTTTACTCTAACGAACCCCGCATTGGAGATGCTCTTAGTCATTGACTTCTTTATACTCGTTCGATTTTCTTCCTTATTCAATATTATTGAATCTTAATTAAAGTATGGTTTTGGGTTTTAGATTATGCAAATTTCTGAATTTAGATTAAGTTTTGCAAAATCACGATTCCATAAGGCAATTTTATAGTGGGTTTTTCATTATATAAAAAAGAAGATAAATTCTTTTTCGGGAAACTATGCATACAATTGTCCATACCTTTAATATAATTTTAACCTCTCTCAATTTATGTTTGTTGTTCTTGTATGAAAGACTTGGGTTTACACCGCTACTTTCTGGGTATATAGGTGCGTTCTTTATCCAAGGGTTATCTTTTATTTTAGTCAAAGTATATAGTTGGTCTTTTTTTAGCGTACACGTCTTACAAACAACGAGATCGTTGACACTACTCTACATATCAATACTCGTTACTATTTTATTGATGGGCCTCCTTAAGTCGATCCCACATTATATCATACAATGGTTGGCCGTTTAGTTTATCTCACAGTTACTCGTGCGTATGTTCTTCATGTGGTTAGTATGTCATTCCCACAACTTTTGTTCATTGGGATGTTGTTCTCAACATTTTCATTTATCTTCGGTCACTCAATTACCCAGTCTTCTGTTCCCTTTCCCATCATCATTAGAGTTGGATGCGATTCTAGTGATGGTTGGGTTGGTGACCCTGAGGATCGCCTTTTCACCACTAGATTTATATCTTTGAGCAAAGTACATTTTTAACTTCATGTTTTGGTTAAAAGTGCATAAATGACCTTGTAAAATTTGAAAGTGCAAAAATAACCTTAACTTCGTTGACCAAAAAGCCAACAGCCAAAATGGTTGAAAATTAATAAAAAATACCATAATATCCCTGAGTTAAAAATTAAAAATAAATAAATGAAATGAAATGACCCACTCACCCCACTGCCATTTCTTCCTCACCGATTACCCCTACCCCCAAAATCTATTTCCACCGCAATGATTCCCCCACACCCTTGAAATCCATTTCCACCGCTGCGGTCACAAATCACTATCTTCCCAGCCACCTTCATCGCGTCGACCCCACAGTGCACGTGGCGGCGGAGAAGCTCGGGTACAGCACACCTTCGGTGTTGTCATTTGTCAAGTGCATTTTCGGCGTATATCAATGGGAAAACCTTCATCTGAAAACCCCTTGGCTATCGCAAAATCGATGCTTCTTTCAAAATCTCCCCATCTGCGAAAATCAAGTTCGACAGGAACACCCTGTCCATCGTAATTGCTCCGACGCTAGTTATCCACGGCGCCACGTTGGTGACAGTGTATTTCATCGGACCTTTGTTTCCGACGGAGGCGGAAATGAAAAGAGTGAAGTGTTGAAATAACACTGACTTTAGGCTGAAAGTGCCAACATAACCCTGCAATTACAGAAAGTGTTAGTATAACCTTTGACTATGCCGACTTTTGAGTCAACATTTTTTTGCCGAATTTATGTAACAAGACAATTTTGCCCTTGGCTTAAAAAAATAAAAATAAAGGAAAAAGAGGCCGGCATCTTTTTCCCCATTTCCATCCCTTGCCATCGTCGTCTTCCCCATTTTCATCCCTTGTCATCGTCGTCTTCCCCATTTTCATCCCTTTTCGTTTTCTTTCTCATCCCTTTTCTTTCCGTGTCTTTTCTCAATTCTTTCCCTTCATCATCCTCATGGTAGCAGCGCCATAGTAAGGCACCGCAGGTAGGGTACTGTCGGTAGCGGAGGTAGGGGCAGAGGGCTCAGGGGTGAGTTCGAGGGTGGTGAGGTGGTTGTGCGGGGGTGAGGGATAGTGAGGGATGGTTGTGTTGTGAGCTATAGATGAGAGAAACCTCCATCCCCATGAGGTGTGAGTTTATTAGACATTTATAGGTAATACGATGCTTAATTAATACAACTTGGGCTTACAGCCCATTATTCAACTTCTATACCCCCCCTCAAGCGAAGCGTCGGGTTGACCGAAATGCAGAGCTTGGAATGAAAAAATTCAAACAACGGCTTTGGTAGCCCCTTGGTGAAGATATCCGCAAGCTTCAGAGCTTGAAGTAGGCACATGACTGACACGAAGCTTTCCAGAAGCCACCAGCTCCCGAACAAAATGATAATCGATGTCGATGTGCTTCGCCCGTTTATGAGCAACGGGATTCTGAGCCAAGAAGATCGCACTGTTGTTATCACACAACAACAAATGCGAACCATCCAAGGGAAAACGCAACTCCCGTAGTAGATGAGAAAGCCAAACCACTTCAGCTGCTGTGTTTGCGGGAGCACGATACCCCGACTCTGAGCTCGAGCGCGAGACAGTGGGTTGCTTCTTGGCACTCCACCAAATTACCACTCAAGAAAACCGCATAGCCGTAGGTCGAACGACGCGTCTCCAAACAACGGGCCCAGTCAGCATCCGAGTAAGCACAAACATCAAAGGAACCACCCGAGCGGAAAGTAAGACCCAGATGAGGTGTGCCAGCCACATATCGAAGAATCCTGGTGACAGCTGCAAAATGATCCTCCCGGGGATCCTGAAGAAACTGACTAACTGAGTTAATGACAAAAGCCAAATTCGGACGGGTGATAGTCAGTTACTGAAGAGCACCAACAAGCGAGCGATAAAGAGTCGGATTACCGAAAGAAGCACTGGAGCTACGGGAAAGCTGAGAAAGCGGTACAAACGGAGTGGTGACTAGAGAAGTCTTAGTCATGCTGGCTCGAGAAAGAATATCACGAGCATACTTGGTCTGGCCAAGGAAGATACCCGAAGGAGAAGAGGATGCCTCAAGACTAAGAAAATAGTTCAAAGAACCTAAGTCCTTGATCGAGAATTCCTGATCAGTTCTGGTGATAAACTGACGAATCGCACCCGCATTATTGCCAGTAAGGATGATGTCATCAACATAGACCAGAAGGTACAGCAGCGTAGAACCCTTAGAGAAAACAAACAGGGATGTATCCGAAGAACTGTAAAGAAAACCAATCTGGCGTAGATAAGAACTGAATCTATCAAACCAGGCCCGAGGAGCCTGTTTAAGGCCATAAATAGCCTTCTGAAGACGACAAACAAAATCAGGACGAGCAGGGTCCTTATACCCGACAGGCTGAGCCATATAAACTGGAGTACCAAGAACACCATTAAGAAAGGCGTTCTTGACATCAAGCTGATGCAACGGCCACTTCTGAAGCATAGCTATAGCAAGAACAGTCCAAACTGTAGCAGCCTTGACCACCGGGCTGAAGGTGTGATCAAAACTGAAACCAGGAATCTGAGAAAAATCCTGAGCAACCAGACGGGCCTTGTAACGATTAATAGTCCCATCGGATCTGTATTTCAGACAAAACACCCATTTTGAACCCACAACATTGGCATCCGAAGGCCGAGGCACCAACTCCCAAGTGTTCTGTCGACGAAGCGCATTCATCTCTTCATCCATTGCACTGACCCATTTCGGATCCTTAAGAGCTGTACGAAAATCTCGAGGCTCATAATGAACCAAAATTGCAGCTAGAAGACTAGTGGGAACAAAATCAGGATGAGATGTAGGACGACGAGTACCATCCTAATTTCTGGTGGTCATATGATGAACCCTCTGCGGCGGAGCATCATAATCTGAAGAGGACCCAGAGGAAGCGGAGGAACTCGAAGATAGAGAAGCCGGCATCGACGGTGAAGTGATCAATGGAGTAACCGGGACCTCCGAAATGGGCACGGGAGGCGGTAGGCAAGCCGAGGACGGAGACTGATCACAAAGAGTACAAGGACCAGAAACTGTCGAGGAGGACAAGACCGGCTCAGAAGTAGACTGCTCAGGATCTAGAAAAGTAAGAACATCCAAGGATGAAAAATCCTGCTCAGTGCTCCCATTAGCTAAGGGAAAACACGTCTCATCAAAACGAGCATGACGAGTGATATAAATTCGACCAGTGAAACTATCCAGACAGCGAAACCCCTTATACTGAGAACTGTAACCAATAAAGATACAAGGAATGCTACGAGGAGAGAGCTTATGATCAGCATAAGGTCAGACAAAGGGATAAACCCGACAACCAAAAAGCTGAAAGTTCGAGTAGTCTGGAGTTTGACCAAACAAGAGACTGTAAGGGGAAGCACCATCAAGAACAGGAGTGGGCAACCGGTTTATGGTGTAGACAGCAGCTGTAAAAGCATTGTTCCAGTGTGACAAGGGCAAGTGACAATGGAACAACATAGTCAACCCCATTTCAGTTATATGGCGATGCTTGCGTTCCGCACGACCATTTTGTTCCGGGGTATGGGGGCACAATAACTGATGATGAATGCCCTTAGAGGCAAAATAGGAGCGTAGACGATGATTGAGAAATTCCGTACCACCATCACTCTGGAAGGTCTTGATAGTGGTAGAGAATTTGTTCTGTACAAGAGCCTCAAACTGCATATAAACGTCTACAAAATCCAATTTTCTGCGAAGCGGGTATAGCCAGGTAAAGCGAGAATGATCATCCACAAAGATGGCATAATAAGAAAACCCATTTTCTGATAAAACCGAGGCAGGCCCCCATAAATCACAATGAATCAAGTCCAAAACCTTCAAAGCCCATTTGGGATTAATAAGAAAGGATTGCTTTTGACCTTTAGCCATAACACAGGAAGTACACAGACCCGGCTTAGGTAATAAGGAAAAAGCACACAAAACACCAGTCTTAATCAGAGTAGAAATAATGCTAGGGGCCACATGGCCAAGACGAGCATGCCATAAATCAAATAACGCTCGAGTTTTATTCTGAGAAATAAAAGACAATAAGACAGCTTCTCCTCTGTCCAGCACATAGAGACCATGCTCACTGTGGCCTCTTCCCAGAATCCCCTTGGTAACTTTGTGCTGAATAATAAAATTCCGGTCATCAAATATCACATATGCATCAAGGTCCTTAGTAAGACGACTTATAGACAAGATTTTTAGAAACTTTCGGAGGATATAAAACATCAGGCAGTCGCAAAGAAGGAGTAAGCTGACAATCACCAATGGAATGAATACCAATAGAATCACCATTACCAACTGAAATTCGAGAATTACTAGAGTATGAAGTGACACTCTCCAAGGTAGAGGCGGAAGAGCTGAGATGATTGGTTGCTCCAGAGTCGATGTACCAGTCAGAGGTGACATGAGAAGGCTTCATGTGAAGCGAGCTCTGGAATTGTTCAGCCAGCAGGGCAGAAGCACTATGGCGAGGACGCGAAGGAAAAAACTTGAAGCACATCTGAGCAGTGTGGCTGGGCTTGTCACAGTAACGACAAGTGATATCATGGCGAGCAGAACTGGGACCACCGGTGCCACCAGAGTATGAAGGACGTCCACTGCCGCGACCCCGGCCGCCGGAGCAGCCATTCTGGCCGGCGTGTGAGCCCCACGCACCGCCACCACGTGCGGGCTCGTGGCTCCACGCGCCACCACCACTCCTGCCGAATTTTGCCTCTGCCAGAAAGGCAACAGGGGCTGCTCCAGGACCCCCAAAATTCTGCAAATTCTTCAAAAAAACCTCTTGATTCTCCGCCTCAGCAACAACATCAACATATTGCGGAGTCGGAGAACGAGACAGTAACGGGGCACTAAAATCACTATAATCAGCCCCAAGAGCATGCAAAAACCATAACACCATATCATCATTTGGAGCAGGAGCATCCATGGCAGCAAGTTTATCAAATAAAACCTTAAACTGGAGATGTAAATCATGCACAGAACCAGTTTTGCGAAGATTCATGATTTGCACACGCAAGCTTAACACAGAAGACTTACTACGATTCTAAAAAATAGTAGCAAGAGTCTCCCAAATTTGAGCAGCAGTCTCACAGGCAGAGATTTCAGACATTACCTCAATAGAGACCGAAGAAAGAAGGAGACAACACAACTTTTCATCATCAGCGATCCATTGATCATAGGAAGCCTTCAACCGATCATAATCCTCACGCTTGGGGGTAGAACCTGAGGAAGAGGTGGCCGTGAGGAACGTTGGCGGCGTCGGCAACGAAGGGCACAGAGCGGAACCATCAAGATGCCCCAACAACTTCTGAGATCTAAAGAGAAGCTGCACTTGCTTCCTCCACATCATGTAATTGGAGGAATCAAGCTTGATCGTCATCATATGAATCATATTGCTGTAAGAAAGCTTGTCTTCTGTCATGATTGAAAGAAGAGAAAAAATAAAATCGATGAAGGAGGGAGGGAGGGAGAGAGATGAGGGGCGGATGAGGAGGGGAAGGAAGAGAGACGCAAGGCGTCAGTTATGGAAGAGAGAAAGCCAAAAGGCACTGGCTGATACCATGTAGATGAGAGAAACCTCCATCCCCATGAGGTGTGAGTTTATTAGACATTTATAGGCAATACAATGCTTAATTAATACAACTTGGGCTTACAGCCCATTACTCAACTCCTATATGAGCTAGGGTTCCAGTGTGGTGAATCTGGTGAATCGGATAGGAGAGCGGCATCGAGGGGAGGGGAGGGGAGGGGAGGGGAGGGGAGGGGAGGGGAAGGAGGAAGGAGGCGGGGAGGGGAGAGGGTGGTTGAGCCAAGAATCCGGCAAAGATGAATTCTGGAATTCACCGCCTTTTCTAGAAATGAAAATTCGAATAATCCGGCACCTTTTCTGGGAGGGAACAATTGGGAAGCATTTTTTTAAATCTTTTTAGGGTTTACCAATATATTCTTTTATTTATTTTTAATTTAAGCACCCTAAGGTGGGGGATATGTATTAGGTTCCCCAGACCTATGTAGAAACCAAAAGATGTACAAAGATGTTTGGGATATTACATCGGTAAGGCAACCTCATTGCCTTCAAAAGAATAAACTAATAGTAGTGGACTGGTGGATGTAAACTGAAAGGAGTTGAAACTTGCTGGGTCGGGGTCCGATGGTGTGCTCGAGGGGTGATGTGTTCTGGATGTCAAGTGTTGTAGTTGTCGAGGGGTGGTGTGCTTGTGTTCGAGAGGTCCATAGTTGTCGAGTGCCTTAGTTCTCCCGGGGTGTTGTGCTCGTGTTCGAGGGCTCCATAGTTCGAGGGCTTCAAGATTCGAGGGCTCCATGGTGTCGGGACTCCATGGGGTGAGGCCTATCGGGTGCATTCTCGATGCTCCAGTCTCGAGGTCTCGTTGCCAGTCTCAAGTTCTCGATGCTCCATGGGGCACGGTCTTGAGTCTCCAGTCTTGAGTACGTCAGTCTCGAGTGCTCGCTACTCCGATCTCGAGTGGTCAATGTTCCAGTCTCGGGTACGTCAGTCTCGAGTACTCGATACACCAGTCTCGAGTGCTCGATGTTCCAGACTCGCGTGCTCGAGTGATCGATGCACCACGTGCTCGAGTGCTCGATGCGCGAGTGCTCGAGTACTCGATGCTCAAGTGCACGATGCTCTAGGGTCGAGTGGTCAATGCTCCAAACTGAAGTATTCGAGTGCTCGATGCACCTGGCTCGAGTGCTCGATGCACCAGGCTCGAGTGCTCGATGCACCAGGCTCGAGTGCTCGATGATCCAGACTCCAGCAGTGCTCGATGCTCTATTCCAGAGTGGTTGATGCTCCTGTCTCGAGTGCTCGATGCTCCATTGTTGAGTGCTCGAATACCCATCTCGATTACTCGATGCTCCATTCTCGAGTGCTCGAATACTCATCTCGATTGCTCAATGCTCCATTGTCGAGTGCTCGAAAACCCGTCTCGATTGCTCGATGCTCCATTCTCGAGTGATCGATGCTCCAGGCACTAAAATTAGAGCACGATGCTCCAGGCTCCAGTGTCGAGAACTCAATGTTCCAGTCTCGAGTGCTCGATGCTCCAATCTCAAGTGCTCCATGCTCCATGCTTGATGCTCCAGGTTCCAAGGATGAATGCTCGATGTTCCCATCTTGAGTACTCCATGTTCCATGCTCGATGCTCCAGGTTCCAAGTATGAGTGCTCTGTGCTCCAGTCTCGATTGCTCGATGCTCCAGACTCGAGTGCTCGATGCTCCAGACTCGAGTGCTCGATGCTCCAGTCTCGAGTGCTCGATGCACCAGGCTCGAGTGCTCGAAGCCCCAGGCTCGAGTGCTCGATGCTCCAGGAGTGCTCGAAGCCCTAGGCTCGAGTGCTCGATGCACCAGGCCCGAGTGCTTGATGCACCAGGCCCGAGTGCTCGATGCTCCAGGCTCAAGCAAGAGAATTGTCTATGTACAATGCCGTGATTCAAACTGATATCCTTCGAGGAGTCCAGTTCTCGATTGCTCTGTAGCTCGAGGGTTCCAATACACGATGCCACCAAAGCTTGATTGCTCGAGGGTACAAAGGCTCTAGGGCTCCCTATTCGAGTGTTCGACGCTCCAGGCTCGAGGTGGAAGTAGACTAAGCTTAAAGGTGTGTCCCTGCAATAAATGAAAGGAAAAACTCGGCAGTTTCTATTATTTAGCAGCATGCTTGTGTGTTCGGATGTAAGGAAAATCATTTTTGTCCAGTTCGATAAGATCTCTGATGAAAGCTAGAATGTTAGAGATGCTAATGTCATGTTGGGGAGGGTGGGTTGGTTTATGCTTTGAGATTGCATCAGCAACTGCATTACATTCCCTATATACATGTCTTAAAATAGCTTGGTTAAGCTCAGTGTGAATTTGGAAAACTAAGACATATAGAGACCATTTGGCATATCTGGGATTGTTTATCATGTTCACCGAGCTCATGGCATCTGATTCCACTATATAGGAACATCCGGGGTCCAAACTGGGGAAACATCTAGCTGCTGCCTGGATGGCCTTCATTTCCGCCTCTAAAGGTGTACTAGCAATGGTAGTGAAGGATTGTATTAGGCACGGCTTAGCAGTCCAGTCTCTAGCTATTAGGCCAACTGTGGACATGTCGGGAGACCATGATGCATCCACATTCATAGTTATACTGTTTTGTGGAGGCTTTTTCCCAACGGAGATATGCCATCACAATTGGGAAGCAGCGTCTTGAGCAGGTATAATGTGCTTCTATTTATGGGATTCTTATGTGTTGTTGGCTTGTTGCAGCTTTTATGCAAATATATGATTAGATTTCTATTCTGATATGGATTTTGGTGTAAATGGCTATAAACAGTGGAGATTGCTTTCGTTTGGCCCTGATATGGGATTCTTGTGTGCTATTGTGTCCGTTTTATTTGAAGTATTACACACAGTGGCCAATGCCTCGGGCTCACAGGTTTCATTACTTCCTTTCTCGTATTGACTCCGGGTTATTAATCTGTTTTCTTGCTCGTTCTAGGCTATGCCATTTCCAGGTTTTTGTAGGCGCTTGCAGAATGATGGTGTTAGCAGCACGTCGGCAACATGGTGGAGCATGACGGAGCACGGTGGCAACACGGTGAAGCATGATGGAGCATGGCGGCGACACGGTGGAGCACGACGGAGCACAGTGGAGGCAGCGGCGATGTTTTGAAGAAGAGAAAGATAGGTTGTTTTAGAAGAAATATAATGTTTGTTATAAGGGGTATTTTTGTCATTTCATTTCTTAGCCTTGCCTGAATTCTTTTGGCCAATGTCGGAATTAGGGAGTTTGGTTGGCACAAATTTTTTGAAAGTTATGGTTAGATTGACACATATACTAATTAGTTAGGATTAAATTGACACTTTCTAAGATTGCATGGATATATTGGCACTTTTAGCCTAAAAGTAGGGTTATAACTGTATTTATCGCAAATGAAAATCCCTTTCTCCATTGCACTGTAGGGCCCGATTGCAATCAGGTCTAAGTTGAAAGTAGAAGTTCTACCGCCGACGGAGATGGAGATGATGTTAACGCCGTCCTCCCCCGCCTTATCCATTCTGACAAGGATATCAGACTCCATACATCCGTGATTCCAGCATATCTTGTACGCCGCAATCCGCGCCTTTGGCTCTATCCTGCCGCAGACAACCACCAATTTTGGTTGGAAACCGGAGCCAACCAGGGGGGAAGTTTACCCCTTTTTCCTGACTTCAGTTTTGCCTATGCTTCTGCCTGCCCCTGTGATTTTTTTCTCTTTTGTCAAACCTGAAAAGTTTGTTAGTATTGAGTCGAAATGAATATTAAATCGAAAAGAATTTTCTTTAATCTCATTATTCTGTAGTCGGTTGAGGTAGAGGCTAGGGTTTCTAGGCTGGGGAGAGGTGGTTTCAGGTGGCGAGATGTGGTTCCGGGAGGCGGTGGGGAAAGGTGGTAGCAGCCGGCAGAGGTGGTGGCGGTGACGGTGGTGGCACTCGGGTATAGCAACTCAGGTTTAGGGTGTTGAAGTTGGAGAAGAAGTTTAGGGGGGTATAATGGTCATTAGAATTTTAATTTTAAGTTTAGGGGCATTTTTGTCTTTTCAATCTATGTCAATGTATGAATTATATTCGTCAACATTGGAATAGTGCAATTTGGGTAAACTGCACAATTTGACCAAAAGATAGGGTTAGTTATGCACTTTCAGATTATACAAGGTTATACATGCACTTTCTCAGTTTAATAGGGTTATTTTTGCATTTTTTTCCTATATCTTTTTTTGGCAATTCACTCATTTCTCACTCTTTATGAAACTTTGGTATCGTATAATGGCTTCGACTACCTATGTGATTGTTTGGTTGGGCTAGTTACTTGTTGACCTAGGGATCACACTTTGTCGTCTTATGCCGTGATATTGTGATAATCAAAATGCTATTCACATTGCAGATAATTCGATCTTTCATGAGCGAACCAAACATGTTGAGATTGATTGTCATTTGACCCCCCATCATTTTCAGCTTAATACGATCACATTACCTTTTGTTCCCTCTTCTTTCTAGATCGTTGATTTGTACGAAGACACACTCCACTGTGCAGTTACATTTCTTCATGACGAACTCTCAATGTTTATTGCTGTAACATCGTGAGTTTGATGGGAGTGACAAAATTACTGTTTCTTTCAAAATAAAATTTACATCCATTAGATAACAAAACATATATCCTGCAAAACTTAAGATCTCTTCAAATTCAACAAATGGGAAGAAGGTTTCTCCATGACTAGCAAAACTTGTCTTCATCAACGAGCAACATGACATAAATCTTCAAAAAGACCACATATAAAAAAGAGACTCTGGCTTAAGTCTGTTCCCACTTAAGTCTTGCAAGCTGAGACTCCGGCTCCATTTTCACTGACTCTTCTTTCTCGGACAAGATCAACTCGATGTGACATGGGGATGACGTGTAAGGATTGATTCTTCCATGAGCACGGTAGGTCATGCATTTTTTGCTTTTGAGCTTGGTTCACCTGAATGTGAGAGATGAAGAGTGAATCCACATCCAAACCCTTGACCTCAGCATTGCTCTCAGCAAATCCAAAATGAATTTGGCAGACTTAACATGCCAGTGACCCTGTCCATTTGAGTGCCTATTCTTGGCCTGAGCAGTATGCCCTGCACCTTTGCAGAAGCGTATGAAGGGGATGGCCTGCTTGTGGACCAAGACATCCTCAAGGTACCTCTTGGCCTCGGTCAAGGTTAGCTTGGAGTGAACACAAAGATCAGATCCCCTAGCCTTGCATGACTTGGTCGAATTGTTGGGCTCCTGGCTGCAAGTACTTCACCACCTTGTGAGAAATGGAGCTGCAGTACTGACTAAGGTTTATGAGGAGCTGAGTATTACTCCATCCGCGCCCAACAGTTTTGGCCTATTTACTTTTTCATGGTCTCCAATGATCATTTTTTTATCGTCAATATGTCTACTTCCCCCGTCCCTGATTAATTTGCAAGAAAAAGAAAAGTGAAGACAGAATTAAATAATGCCAAAAGGACACTTTTACATTCCAAAAAGCTGAAAAAGTACATGTCAAAACTAGAATTTTCATACCCCCAATTTGACTCAAAAACAATGCTAAATAATGTAAAAATACTGATTATTCCCTCCAAAAGTTAATGTTTGAAATTTTGGAGCCAATTTAACACTTTTTCATTCACAGTTCATTACCTCCAAAAATTAGTATTCTCATCTATAAAGAGGACATTTATTACAGCACTCATTCACACCCTACTGAACCAAAAAATAAAAACTCTCAGAATCCTTTTTGGCCAGTTCTGGAGTCAAAAAACCCAAACCCGCACTTTTTCTGATCTTCATCAACGATCAAAGTAGAGCTGTGATGGTGGGGACACTACCACAGAGAACCCACTCTAGCACCAATTTTTAAAAATTTCAACACTGATTTTTAAAACCGCTAAATTTTACAATAACACCGGTTTTGGAAAACATTAGCATCGGTTTTGGAAAACATTAGCATCGGTTTTCAAAAATCGGTGCTAAAATTAGAAAATTTCATTTTTCCTGCCAAAGAAATAGCCAAAAATTTTAAAATAGCATCGATTTTTAAAAATCGGTGCTAAATATTTGTAAAATTCTATCTTCCCGCCAAAAAATTCAAAATAGCACCGATTTTAAAAATTGGTGCTAAAATTAAAAAATAGGACCGATTTTTTTAAACCGGTGCTAAAAATTTTCAAAATTCATTTTCCCGCTAAAGAAATAGCCAAAAATTTTAAAATGGTACCGGTTTTAAAAACTGGTGCTAAAAATTTAAAAATTTTATTTTTTCCTCCAAAAAAATTTAAAATAGCACCAGTTTTTAAAAATCGGTGCTAAATATTTTAAAAATTCTATCTTCCCGCCTAATAATGGAAAAAATATTCCAAATAGCACCGGTTTTAAAAGTCGGTGCCAAAAATTTTAAAAATTCATTTTTCCCGCCAAAGAAATCACCAAAAAAAATAAAATTCAATCTTCTCGCCAAACACTTCTAAATATTCGTCGAAATTTTTTATCCGCCAAAGAATTCAAAAAATTTCCCCAAAAACTAGGCTGACTTTATCAAGTTAACGGGTAATCCTTATTTGACTTTCAATATATAAACACTAATAACTAGGCTGACTTTGACTAATCAACGGTCAAACTATACTTGATTTTCAATATATAAACACTAATAACAAAGTTGACTTTAACTAATTAAAACTTTATTTGTATTAGTCTATAATAAATACTAATAAAAATGTTTGACATTGTCTAATCAACGGTCAAACCTTACTTGACTTTCTATTATAAATACTAGTAACTAGGTTGACTTTAACTAATCAACGGTCAAACTTTACTTGACTCTCCCTATATAGAAACACTTGTGACTATGCTGACTTTAACTAATCAACGGTCAAACTTTACTCGAATTTCAATGTATAAACACTAATAACTAGGTTGACTTTGTCTAATTAACGGTCAAGCTTTACTTGATTTTCAATAAATAAAAATTAATAACAAAGTTGACTTTAACTAATTAATGGTCAAATTTTATTTGAATTAGTATACAATAAATACTAATAAAAATGTTTGACTTTGTCTAATCAACAGTCAAATCTTACTTGACTTTCAATAAATAAACACTAATAACAAAGTTGACTTTAACTAATTAACGGTCAAACTTTATTTGAATTAGTATATAATAAATACTAATAAAAATGTTCGACTTTGTCTAATCAACAGTCAAACCTTACTTGACTTTCAATATATAAACACTAATAACAAAGTTGACTTTAACTAATTAACGGTCAAACTTTATTTGAAGTAGTATATAATAAATACTAATAAAAATGTTTGACTTTGTCTAATCAACGGTCAAACGTTACTTGACTTTCAATAAATAAACACTAATAACAAAGTTGACTTTAACTAATTAACGGTCAAACTTTATTTGAATTAGTATATAATAAATACTAATAATAATGTTTGACTTTGTCTAATCAACGGTCACGCCTTACTTGACTTTCAATATATAAACACTAATAACAAAGTTAACTTTAACTAATTAACGGTCAAACTTTACTTGACTCCCTCTATGTAGAAACACTAGTGACTAAGCTGACTTTAACTAATCAATGGTAAAACTTTACTCGACTTTCAATATATAAACACTAATAACTAGGTTAACTTTGTCTAATCAACGATGAACCCTTACTTAACTTTCAATATATAAACACTAATAACAAAGTTGACTTTAACTAATTAGCGGTTAAACTTTATTTGAATTAGTATATAATGAATGCTGATAAAAATGTTTGACTTTGTCTAATGAACGGTCAAACCTTACTTGACTTTCAATATATAAATACTAGTGACTAACTTGACTTTAACTAATCAACGGCCAAACTTTACTTGACTCTCTCTCTATATAGAAACACTAGTGACTAAGCTGATTTTAACTAATCAACGGTTAAACTTTACTCGACTTTCAATATATAAACACCGTCGGAACGCCATCTGACCATCGTCGGACCATCGCCGGACCACCGTCTGACCGCCGATGGACCACCGTCGGAACATGTAGGGTAATCATCACATTATGAAATCTTATTGGGTTATATCAGCATATTCCTAATGTTTGTAGGGTTATATCAGTACATTTCTAATGTTTGTAGGGTTATATCAGCACATTCTTAAAGCTGATACAGTTATATCAGTACATAGTATAAATATTAAGTGTGTGGTACTCGGTTGGCCTTAACATGCGCCCACATCATCATATACACCATTATAACATCATAACAATATCTTATACAACATAAAATTTGATATCATGACACCATCATTAATATTAAACACCATTATCACATATCATAGCCTCATTTCAAAACTTATCAACATTAAAAACCCTACGTCGAAGAACATAGCAAATTAACAATCACACACAACACCAAAGGTCATCTAATCATCAATCCGGACTAAACACAACAAAATAAAAAATATCATTAAAACCCCTATATTCTATAGCATGTGCTGCTATGACCCTACATTTTAAACTAATGTACTGATATAACCCTATAAATTCTATAGTGTGTGCTGATATGACCCTACATTTTTTACTAATGTACAGATATAACCCTATAAATTCTATAGTATGTGCTGATATGACCCTACATTTTTTACTAATGTGCTGATATAATCCTATAAATTTTACTAATGTGTTGATAATGCGTTGGGAGAGCAATAATGGAGCATTAGAAGACTAAATGAGACGCATGTGAAATGTCAGGGGTTGGGAGTTTAAAAAGTAATTTCACCAAACAATGTCCCACTTCCTTAATTAATTAGCCTTAATGGTTGTAAATTTGAGGGAGTCCGGGGGCATTTTGATCTTTTCGCACGTGGTCAACTTTGCTGAAAATGGAAAATTCTGAGTGATTGCAATTTAATCAGGGGCAGACCAAAATAGAAAGTGTGCAGTTTATTCAGGGGCGAAAGGGAGTAACTACATGTAACAATTCCACATTAAAAAAATGATATTTAGAAAATAGACATTAAAATGATTCTAACAATATCTCACATGATATTTTTATTATAAATGAATTAATTTATATTTAGTGTCAAAGTTTACCAATTTTAATTTGAAAAAAAGTAAATAGACTAAAACTGGTGGAACGAGCGTAGTATATATCTAGATAAGAGTTATTTAGTCTTTAGCGTTCTCTTCTTTAAGAATTCACCCTCTCTAAAACTTCTAAGCACACTTTAACATAAATGTAATTCTCTCGCTTTGAATCCCTAATTCCCAAACCTCAAATTCTACTTTCTGAAAACTATTTCCATGCTTACCTTCTTCTTTAACAGTAAAATCAGGTAACCAGAGCAGTTGATTTTATTAAGCAGTTGATTTTATTAGGATAACCACTTCTTCCATTCATCTCACAGTTAAAGCATACAAACTTGACCCATTTTCGGCCCCAAATAAGCAAACTTTATGTTGATTTAGACCTCGAGTCGCCCATTGCCTTTGAGGTAACTGCATTTGGTAACTAGGCCTTTTCCACATCAACACTAAAGGTAGCCAAGCTGAGCGGGTAGTTTAACCAAATCAAACCATAACTCCCAAATTAAAGGGTAATGGTCACACGGCAAATCTGAACCTGGGAAATTTATTATAAACTGCATACACTTTCTATCCCTGAGCTATCATCTTCAAAACTAGCAGCAAAACAAGTTTAATCAGAGCTTCTTTATATAACAAATCCATCCACACTTCAGCCACAATCTTGCACTTTCCATACCGAGGTCGGTGATCATATGATAACCGAGGTTAGGGCAATGACTAAACCCGAAACCGACCACTTAGCACATCATCCAACGGAAGATAAAGATCACTACTATAAAGCAACCAAAGAAGCCTAGCATCAAATGTGGAATAAACATCCCACGCCGGGCGCATAGCATTCAAATCCAGAGCTGTTAAGGAAATAGAAACCATTTCCTTGTAGGAAAGGTTATAAATGGTAGTTACCTAATAGAATTAGTTTCTTTATGGAATTAGTTATAGATAGTAGGTTCCTTATAGACTTAGAATCTTATTCCTGTTAGACTTTTGTTTGTTGTAGTCCTATATATTGTAACTTTCATTATTGATGAGATGTGTCATTGATTAATATTAGTGCACCATAATAAAGTCATTTATATTTTATCATGGTATCAGAGTCTAAAATCCTGAACCTCGAAGAAAATATCCCGCTGCCTTTCTGAGCCACAGTCGTCGTTAGTTTCGTTCCGCCGATCGCCACCGCCACCGTCTGGCCGTGGTAATCCGTGTGACGCATCTCCTGATCCGATCGGTCTGTGCGTTAAGCCACACGCGCCGATCCCAAAGCTCACGCGCCGCCGCATTTCCATCATGTGCCGCCCATCCGATCCGCCGCCGGTTGCTGCACCTGCTGCTGATCCGTACATGGTTTTGCATGTCTGCCTCCGGAAGTAATCCTGAAGACCAGGCCCGTACTGATGCTTGTTTTGAGGCTACTGCGCTTCAGATCATGAATGACTATGAGGCAATTGCGACTTTACAGAAACAATTGCAGTTGCAATCTGGCCCTAAGATACTTATACACGTTGGTCGTTTGTCGACTGAACCCTACCTCATTGGCTCTTCTGACGTATCTGGTTTGGTTATTGCACCCACCATTCTGAGGGGTCAAGAGAATCACCTTGAATGCTCTCCTACAAATACTGCTCTTACTGAATTTGAATACTTCTCTACCAGCTGCTATTGTTACTGTTGTTGCTACTACTTCTACCCCTACTGAGATTTTTTTAAAGATTAGCAATTTTATAATCTTCTTTGCAAGTTGGACATTCTTGTCATCATGCTCCAACTTGAGAGAGGGTGTTAAGAAAATAGAAACCATTTCCTTGTAGGAAAGGTTATAAATGGTAGTTACCTAATAGAATTAGTTTCTTTATGGAATTAGTTATAGATAGTAGGTTCCTTATAGACTTAGAATCTTATTCCTGTCAGACTTTTGTTTGTTGTAGTCCTATATATTGTAACTTTCATCATTGATGAGATGTGTCATTGATTAATATCAGTGCACTATAATAAAGTCCTTTATATTTTCAAGAGCTTTGTTTTCAGGGATCATTCCGACCCGAATTCTCCCCATCTCATTGCCACCGCCATAAGAATAAACATCCCCGGATTTGGAGAAAGCATTTATCAACAGAATCTCGACGACATCAGGGCTCCCATTCGTAACAACAAAATGCGTTCTTTGTTCAACTTCTTCCGGGCAGCTCGACACAATGCTTTCTCCATTTCTCACCTGAATCATCTTCCAGAACAAAATACTCCGGCTGGTAGCGATTTCCCTCTCAAGGAAGCACCCACATGGATATAGCCAGGTTACCGCATTCACTAAATCGAGCCCGCGGAACAATTTGGTTCCCGTCTTCTTTCACACCTGCCGGAAGCTCAACCCATCTGAATTTCTCCCAGTTGAGATCGAACAAATCCGGCCTTCCTCCCGCAGAAATCAACACAGTAGTCCATCGCCAGAAAATGCCCTCGCTTCATGTGACTTCGTTGTGTAGTGGTAGAGATCGTCTATCCCAGAAGCGTCGTAGTTCATCACCCGCCACTCGGAATCTTCACCGGAAGGTTCTGATGATAGGTAAACCCACAACTGGACCAAAATGAGCTTTGGGCTGAGAGTATATTGGGCCCGCGCCAGCTCAGTAAATCTCCTTCGGTAGAGAGTATACATTAAGGCGTACATCAAGGCGTATAATCCAGGTATACGTTATTACCTGATTCAGTATAAATAAGTAGGTACGCACTTACTATTGGGGACTTTTGAAATGCTTACCAAAAATACTTACTGACTTAAGCATCAGAGAGTTTACCCCTGGGACCTCCCGGGGATTTTTGTTTGCAGATTATCATCGAGGGACTCGACAGTGTGGCTCGATCGATTTCCAGACACATCAATTGGCATGCCCAGTGGGACCGATTTAGTCACGTTTGAGTTCCTTGGTTTATGTCCACCTCCACGAATACTCGGAGGAGTGAGAGGTTAAAGTTGAAAGGGACTGGTGCTGCCGAGGAAGTACAATCTCTTTATCGAGGAAGAAGAAGGAGAATGGCTAACCCTCCAGCATCCCAGGAGTGGATCAAGAAGTGATACAAGTCTCATTTAGAGAGCATGGGAGAGGGCAAGGCTCCATTGGACAGATTCCAGTGATATATGAGCGCCCTCGAGATATGGTTGGACCCTCAAGGCCCACTGTGAGTGATGCATACCAAGGAGCAGGGCCTACAAACCCTACACCAGATGTATACATCGAGGAATACGATGAAAGAGATTGTCGTTCCACGAAGGCTTCTGGTGATTCACAGATGGAAGCTTACGAACAAGTCTTGCGAGCAAATCGAGCAACAAGTGTGAATACCTCACAATCTGACATAGCCAGGGTAGTTCAGGTGTTGGCAGAGGTGGGATATCAGGTCATGCCTGCCTCGGCCCCGACAGTCCCTTCAATGGTTATGGAAGCCCCGACAAGCAACACTGCTCAACCCATAATAGTGTTTCCTTGCCTTGGGTATCCTCGAGAGGGGTACCAGGCACAACCTCAACCTTCATTCCCTGAACCCCTGGGGCTAGCACGTTCCAGACCCCCTGCAGTTCCGACAACCTTGATGAGATGATATCTAAGAGCAGATCAACCTCCATTCCATGACCCTGGGATTAGCACATTTCGGACCACCTGCAGTTCCAACAACCTTAATGGGAGGATATCCCAGAGTAGATCAACCTCCATTCCCTGAACCCCTGGGGTTAAGACATTCCAGACCCCCTGCAGTTTGGACAACCTTGATGGGAGGATATCCCAGAGCGGAGATGAGATATGGGTCTCAAGGATATAGAAGCATAAGGATGCCGAACCAATCAGTTGGTTATGGTTTGTGCGACCCTTATAGATTATATAATGGAAGTTCAAGGATCATGATGGCCTGGGCGAATCCTGGGCAGATAATTCAACCTCCTCTGTATCAGATGGCCATAGGGGATTACCAATGCCTGGAGAGCAAAGAGGAGATACTGGAGATGCCCTTAAGAGAGAGAGTTAGACAGACTGATTGGGCCACTTGGTCAGGTGGCAGGATCCCCATTTTCATCGCTAATAAGCATAGAACGATGGCCCACATATACTAAACCCTTGGAGGGGATCCCGACGTATAGTGGAGAGTCAGATCCGAGGGAGTTCATCTCGACATTTAGTCTCATGAACTCAGGGGATTTCGACTAAAAGCTAACTTGCAAACTGGTGGAAAGTAATCTCTGAGGAAAGACTCAAGAGTGATAGGGTCATTGCATTCCTACAGAGATTTTAGCGCGGCGTTGTTAAGTAAATATTCCCAAAAGAATAAGTTTATCAAAACCCTTCTGGGGTTATACCAGACGATACAAAACCCTGGAGAGTCAACAGAAGCCTTCTATCATTGCTATATAGATGAAAGCTTAGGGGTGGTGGAGACCACGGAAAATGAAGTGATCCAAGGATACTTGCTCGGGATGAGAGACATAGATCTATACAAGAAATTAAGTAACAATGTTCCTCGAACCCTACAGAAGATCCAAGAGATAATCGAGCAGCAATTGAAAGTGGAAGAAGCCACAAGGAGAAAGAAAGAGAGTGTGGTCGATAGGCCAAGAAGAAGTAATGATCATAGAGGGAAGAAGCCACTAGAGGCACCCATAACTAACTTTGAGAGGTATACACCCGCTAGTAGGCTTCTGCCACAGATCCTAAGTATCTATATAGGGGTATTCAGATGATCACAACCCTTGTCAAACGCATCTGCCGCAGTTGTAGGGAGAAGGGCCACGAACTTATTCTGCAATTTTCACAAGGATTATGGCCATGATAAAAATGATTACATTCACTTGAAAAGGGAGATAGAAAGGAATGAAAGAGAGGGGTGACTTCAGGGCCCCAGACCTAGACGAGGAAATCAAGGAGAACCTCATCAGCCCTAGGGGGACCGTCCACCATACAGGAGATATCCTCAGAATAACGGGGATATATGAGATAGAAGATATCAGGGAAAAGAGCATTAAGGCATAACTCAAGGGAGGAGGGAGGAGGATCCATGAGAACAACCCGCTAGAAACCAGGGCAATAGGAATGGAGAAAATTTGCCTATTCAGAGAGTGATCAACATGATAAGTGGAATAATAAGAGAGAAGTCTTCAAACTCAATCATGAAGGGCCCCCATAGAAGAGCTGAATCATAAGAGATTCCGTCCGGACGAGACAATCGCCTTCTCAAAAGTGGATGTTGTCCCAAACCAAACCCTGCATGCAGATCTGATGGTGATAACGACGGTAATTGGAATGAACTTAGTGAAAAAGGGTCTTTATTAATGATGGAAGTGGGGTCGAGATAATGTTTGCTAAATATTTTGATCAGATATATGTTGGAAGGAATAATCTGAAGAAATCACCTACCCCTCTCTCAGGATTTACTGGAAACCCAATATATCACATAGGAGAAGTCACCTTGCCAGTATGGATATCCGAGGGGAATAAGGGGGTGACGATCGAGTGCACCTTTGCAGTGGTTGATGTTTATTCTCCATACAATGTGATTTTGGGAAGGCCTTGGATGTGCCAGGCTCGAGCAGTGTGGTCCTCATATCATCTAATGATGAAATTTCCAACGAGTAGAGGGATAGCTTCCATCCGAGGGGATCGGGCTGTGGCTAAGAGATGTAACCTCAGAGCGGTAAGAGAAACAAGGAAGATGAGAGATGTAGCTTCGGTTCATGAGGGAGTTAGCCTTTCTGAAGCTGAACAAATGCCAATCTTGGATAAGGGGATAGTGGTTGTAGGGAAACTTACCTCTAGGGATATAAAGGAAATGCTGAAGAAGTTGATGGATGAATACGAAGATGTGTTTTCATGGGATACCTCAGATCTTACAGGGGTTCCCCTGGAATTAGCAGTCCACATGTTGAACATTGATTCAAGAGTAAGGCCTATCAAGCAAAAAAGGAGAGTATTCACGCCAGAAAGGGCATAAGCAATCATGGTCGAGGTAGACAAATTGCTGAAGGATGATGTGATCGAAGAAGTGTTCTACCCGGAATGGATAGCTAACCCAGTTATGGTCCCAAAGTATGATGGTACTTGGCAGATGTGTATAGATTTTACGAACTTAAACAAGTGTTGCCCAAAGGATAGTTTCCCCTTATCCCCTATCGATAAGTTGGTGGAAACAATTGCAGGGCATCAAGTATTGGCTTTCTTCGATGCCCACAAGGGTTATCACCATATATTGATGGCTGATGAGGACAAAGAAAAGGGTTAATTTATCACGGATATGGGCACGTACTGTTATAAGAAGATGCCTTTTGGCTTGAAAAATTCAGGGGCGGCATACCAAAGGCTAGTGGACAAGTTATTCAGAGAGTAGATTGGTAGCAACGTGGAGATATATGTGAACGATATGGTGGTAAAGAGCAGGAGCTATGAGAAATTTTTGATAGACCTGAAGGAGCTTTTCAAGATACTCGGGAATACAAATCTAAAGCGGAACCCAGCTAAATGCGTCATAGGAGTGGGGGCAGGAAAATTCATGGGGTTTATGGTATCGAAGAGAGGAATCAGCGTTAACCCAGAGAAGGTCGAGGCCCTTTTAAGAATGAAGAGGCCACAAAACATGAAGGATGTGCAGAAGATTACTGGATGCCTGGTGGCTTTGAGCAGACTTTTGTTAAAGGGGGCTAAAAAACAGTTGCCTTTCTTCGACGTGCTCCAAAAAGCGAAAAAGTTTTAGGGAACTTATATGTGTGAAAAATCTTTTGAGGAACTCAAGAAACATCTTCAAAGGTTACTGACGCTCATGAAACCCGAGAAAGGGAAAGTCCTGTTTTTGTACATTTCTGCTTCGCCCCTGGCCATCAGTGCATTACATGTGCAAAAAAGGTAAAGTGCAGCACCATGTATACTTTTTAAGTCGATCCCTACAGGGACTTGAGACAAGATATACGGCCCTCGAGAAACTCATACTAGCTCTGGTACACATTTCGCAGAGACTGCGGCCTTATTTTCAAGGGCACACGATCATCTTGATCACTAATTATCCCCTCAGGAAATTCCTCTTTAAACTTGAATCATCGGGGAGGATGATGAAATGGGCAGTAGAATTGGGAGAACACGGCATACAATTTCAGCCAAGAGCAGCGATTAAAGGTCAAGCCTTGGCGGACTTTATAGTTGAAACCACTGAGCCCATCGAGCCTATTGAGATTGAGAAGGGGTCTCAAAGGAAAGAACTATAGAGGCTATATGTTGATGGTTCCTCACATTCAGGAGGAAGCGGAGCAGGGGTCTTACTCACCAGCCTGATGGAAAAGACTACTCGTACGCGCTGCACTTTGCCTTCAAGGCAACAAATAATGAGGCTGAATATGAAGCCATGATCACTGGTTTGCGGTTAGCTACGAAACTGAATCTGGAGGATTTGGAAATCTATAGTGACTCCCATATAGTGGTGCATCAGGTAAAAGGGGAATACGAGGCCAGGGACACAACTTGTAAAAATATCTAGAGTTTTGTGAAGCCCCTACTCAGAAAGTTTAAAAGTTATACCTTGGAGCAGGTACCAAGAGAACATAACCATAAAGCTGATGCCTTGAGAAAATTAGCTTTGTCGAATTTGGGAGCGGAGTCTCGAGGGCAGTTTTCATGGATTAGTAATCAAAGTTTTTAGGAGCACAGGGTAACGACAGTGGAGGAATAAATTTGATGGATGGCACCTATTGTTAAATATCTTTGAGATGGATCACTTCCGAAGGACTCTATTGAGGCCAGAAAAGTCAGGCTTAAAGCGCCAAGATATGTGATGCAAGAGGGAATTCTTTATAAAAGAGGGCATTTACAACTGCTGCTTAGATGTGTAAGCCTCCTTGAAACTGATTATTTGATAAAAGAGGCTCACGAGGGTATATGTGAGAGTTATCAAGGAGCTAGATCAGTATCGAGAAAGTTTATCCAAACCGAGTATTATTGGCCCATGATGTTCGAAGATGCAAACCAGTATATACAAGCTTGCCACCAATGTCAAAAACATGCGCCATTGAAACACATTCCTCAGGAGGAGATGATGAGTATTCACGGTTCATGGCCATTTGGTAAATAGGGTATCGACTTAGGTGGGCCATTTCTTGATGCCCCGGGAAAGTTGAAATACTTGATCGTGGTGGTGTATTATTTCACGAAATGGGTGGAAGCTGAGCCATTGACCAATATTGGGGTATCGATCTAGCTGGGTATTGACCAATAGGAGGAGATGATGAGTATTCACGGTTCATGGCCAATAGTTCAAACACCTCCTTTCGTGGTATTGACCAATATGAGGAGATGATGAGTATTCACAGTTCCTGGCCATTTGATAAATGGGGTATCAACCTAGCTGGGCTATTTCCTGAAGCCCCGGGAAAGTTCAAATACTTGATCGTGGCGTTGGATTATTTCATGAAATGGGTGGAAGCTGAGCCATTGACCAATATTGCAGGTAAGACAGTTATTGCCTTTTGCTGGAAAAACATTGTGTGGAGGTTCGGGATCCCAAGGACGATCATAATGAACAATGGGAAGCAGCTTGCCAATGATCCCTTTAAGAAGTGGTGCAGAGAGTATAAGATCTAGAAAACGTTGATGGATGTTTATCATCCACAAGAAAATGGCCAAGTAGAAGTCACCAACTGCACCCTTGTTAACAGAATCAGAGCTAGGCTCGAGGGGTTAGCCGGAAAATCGATATGGGAATTGCCTAGCGTTTTATGGGCATATAGAACTACGAAATCTTTGGCCACATGGGAAACACCTTAAAGCCCTGTCTATGGTCCCAAGGATGTGATTCCAGTTGAAATAGGGCTGCCAAACCCGAGGATGATGGCTATAGCCGAAGAGGATATTTACAATGAGAATCAGCGTCTGGACCTTGATATGGTCAAGGGAGCATGCGAGTTAGCCTCAATACATGAGGCTAAAATGAAAGAAAAAGTGAAACGTTACTATGATCGAAGGGTTAAGAAGGTGCAATTTACCGCCAGAAATATAGTTATGAGAAAGAATGAGAAAAACAGGCAGGAGCTGGAGGGGAAGCTCGCGGCTAACTGGGAAGGACCGTATCAAGTGATGAGGCATACCCCAGAGGAAGCTACACCCTCGAGACCATGGGAGAACTCGGATCCTAAGGAGATGGAACATCACCAATCTCCGGAGGTATCACCATGTATGATCGAGGAAAATAACGCTGATCAATCTTGTGCTAAGCACTAAGATCGAGCTCAAACACTCATGTAAAGTATCCCAACTAAGATTGAAAGCTCGAGCCCAAATGCTCCTGTAAAGTATTCCAGCTAAGACGGAAGGCTTGAGTTCAAATACTCCTGTAAAGTATTCCAGCTAAGGCTGTAGAATAGAGCTACGAGCTCTTAGCTCCTAAATTGTATTCCAGCTAAGGCTGTAGAATAGATTCAAGAGCTTATAAATTGTATTCCAGCTAAGGCTGTAGACCATAGCCACGAGCTCTTAAGGCCAAAAATGGGGGAGGAGTGTAAAAGTAATATCCTTGATACCCCTTCCGATTGTAGATTTCACTCGATGATCTAGTGGAAAATTTGTTGCAGGACGTAGGTGGAAAACACCAAACCCGGGTAAAATCATTGTTGTTTTTATACTTTCTAGTCGATTACTAAATTCATGAAACTAACCTATCGAGAGTTTGGCATATCACGATCTAAGGTATTAAGGCTCAGAAGGTTACGATAATAAAGGCAAACATAGGAGAGAAATATACACAATGGAAAAAGAGTAGTAAAAAGTGCTAGTGGTATATAGAACGTAGTTACAATATTCAGGGAATCAAGAGGATAGTTTCTTTAACTCCTTTTCTACTCTTGATACTTCTTCTTGTATCCTTGTTATTTCTTTCGCCTTGATACCATTGGCACGTTGAAAGTCTTTTCGTTGTTCCTCTTCGGGATAGTCATCAACATTTATTGCCAAAGTGGATCAAGGACCCCGGTGGTGGGTCCGCTTCCTCACAGACCTTCCAAAGGGGTGCTTCGAAGAACTTTCGCTCCTAGCTGCTTCCTCTGCTTCTAATCTCAATGACTCTTGGTCCTTAGGAGGAGGGACGGGTAACTTCTTTATCCATTCAAGGATAGCAGTGTAAGCTTCCTTTTGCCTAAAAGTTTATGCGTTTCTACTTCATTTTTTATAGCCATTGATAGGAAGCATCCAGAAGAAATTTGGGTTAAAACATGTCCAAGATAATTTTAGGATTAGAAATACCATGAAATAAGCTATGAGCTTGAAGGCTCTGATAGCAAAGATGAGCTTTCTTGTCCAACTTGATGTTTTCCTTCCACGGTGTTTGGTTCTCGGAGAGAAACCTTGAATTTTCATCTAAAAGAGACTCCACTATTGAAGGTTTGTCACCTGTAGAAGCACTGGACCTTGAAAGCACCTCGTTTAGCCTTGAGATTTCATTCTGTGTGATCTCATAGCATTGTGCTATATAACCCAACTGAGCCATAAGCCTCTAAGCCTGACCTTGAGTGGTTATAAGATAACTCTCGAGTACATGCATCCTATCAACATATGAAAGACACCTTTTGAGGGAACCAAATTTATTGATTATGTGGTGAACGCCTCCGTCTATGGATCTATATTTTCTTCATTCGGATCAGGCAAGGCGTGGATATTGTCTAGGGTGATGTATTTTCCCAAACCCTTCAAAAGGACCATCATGGATAAGCTCATGCGACCCTCGTTCGCGACACTCTCCCACTTTTAATTTATCTTCTCAAGCCCCTCGGACTTAGCCTCTTCCTTTAACGTCTTGATGTCGTTCTCGGATAAGCACGATCTCATCTTAGGAAGGATCACTTTATCCACTAAGCTGGACCGCCCAACACCTTGGGCAATACTCAGGAGGTCCGCAAAGAGGTCGAATAGCTCCGGACTCTGAAGGACTTTATCTTTGAATGCCTTCAACATGGCCATTTGAGCTATAGGGTCCCGGGCTTGTTTGGCATCCTCAATGGCTGAATTCTTTTCAAAGATTAGGAGCTCCTGAGCGCTCTGAATTCAACAAATTTTTGCTGGGAAGCCTTAAGCTCCAACTGTAACGAGGCTATCTCCCTACTCTTTCTCATAGGTGGAAGATAGTTCAGAATTTAAGTTCTAAATGAAAGAGGACAGAGAAGAGGTTAGGGTGACAGCAATGGTGGACCTCACACCATCTAACTCCTTGACAACCTATAAATAGGCGACTGGGATAAGTGGACAAAATACACGCATAATCGCTCTCAAATTAATTTTGAGAAAATAACTTACCTAGAAATTCTTCACAAAAGGACCAAGTGCAGTGGTCCCTAAGGCGAGAGGCTCGAAGAAGATACTAGGTCATGGGCGGCGGCGTCAAGCTCCTTATTAGAGATCTCAGGAGCAGACCTCTTGTGAGAGATCTTTTAATGGCCCTCCCTAACAGAAATATCATCCTCGGGCTTCCGCTTCAAAGATGTGTTTGCAGGAGCAAAATTTTGAAGGGGGGTAGCGGGGGTAACCTTCTCCTTTAAGGAGATGGTGTTTGCTCCCTTCTTGGTCATAGCACCCGTTAGACTCCGGCCCAATGAAGAGAGGAAGAAGATATTAGACAAGGTACAACAAAACATATGTATATATAATAATGAACAACAAAACAAAGCAAAAAATACATGTATGACACCTTCAAAATCAGGACAAAAAATGGAATCCTCGAGAGGGGGCTCTCGTATTACCAAGTCCTGAGAAGGTCATGGCTTATATCCTTTAACTAGTTTCCTTCTCTTTGGACCCACTGGAGGCTCATCTGAAGGATCCAAGCGGGGCTGTCTCAACACTTTTCTTTTTTTAGTAGGTTCGTAGACATACTTTTCATAAACCTTGGGGGGGGCAAGCTTGATCCCTAGCCAAGTTATTGGAATTGGTGTAAGAGACATAGGAAAGGGGTGAGTATAGCATACAATCTCGAGCACTCTCGAGGTGAGGTGGGCGAACAAACTTGTCAGGAAGTTGGGATTCAACTTTAATGTTAGGATTTCATCGAGGAACCTTATATCTAAGGCAGTTAAATGTAAGATACCTCTTGGCATCCTTCCACTTTCCCACATTCCCGGGAAGGGTAAAAACCTTGCGTCTCCTCTGGCGGGAAGAAAAGGTGATGATCTTCTTGGAGGTGTTACCGCCGAAGGCCACGGTAAATAGGGAGCGAAACAACTTATACTCAGGCTCGAGGTCAAGGTTTTAACATTGACAGAGAAATAGCATGAAAGTGGTTATGGTGCTAGAATGGACTTGAGCAGGGCTTACTTGAAAGTCTCTGAGCACCCTCGAGAATATTGGAGGAAAAGGAAAGCACAACCCTAACTAGATCTGCTTTAAAAATACGACCGACCTCCCCTCAGAGGGATTCTCGTAAGACTCAGCTGCCCATAACCACTCTAATTCCATATAAGCACGAATCGTCTGACCCGGGGGTAGCCACCATAAGACCCCCAATATAGTCCAAAACCTATCTAGGGCTAGGGGCCCATACGTTTCTTCCTCCACGGTGGGATCTGGGGTCAGGGGCTCAATGGTGGAGGATATTTTTGGGTAGAACCGCCCACCATCTTCCTCTGTCACCCTCGAGGGGTCTCCCTCCTTAGGAGAACAGGGGCCAAACTCAATGTCTCCAAGATGCGAAGACCTCTGGATATACCCTTTCCTTTGGCAGGGAGGCCAAACTTGAGAAACCCCCCCCCTCAGGGAAGTCATAAAGATGTATGTAGCTTGAATTACCAATCTCGTCATTGCTAGGGTTGGAACCCTAAGGAGAATGCCCAGGATTGCTAAGCATAGCTTCGGAATCTCCCCTTCTAGGTGATTCCCTCTCAAATCCCTCAAGCCCAATTTTTTCAGAATTGCCCCTCTCAGTGGATTTTTCACCAAAATCAGCCATGAGCACAAAGGATAAAGGAAAAGAAGTGAGGAAAGATGAAGGTTAGGAGATTTTATTGATGAAAGTAGAAGGAGGGAAAATGTAAGCGAGGAATAGAGGAAGGGGAGAGCACTGAGAAAACCTTTTGAAGTCACATGCAGTTAAAGTGAATAGAACATGGGGGAAATGGGAAGTTAAGAAGCCCAAAAAAGGTGGCTAGAGTAATGATTAACTTGGGAGAAGTGAAAATTTGAAAAGGCGTGAAAAGTTGGCGTACATTTTCATAAATTGTTCCCTGTCACGCGTACCTTTTCATAAATCCTCTGGTTGTTCCTCCTTCCAACCGTTTCCTCTTCGCCAAACTGTTTCTCCTTTGACCATGATGGCAACCTCGTCATTGCCGATGTTGATGGCCTGGCAGACCAACACCGGTAAAAAAATCGTGAACACATCGGATCCTAATGCGATGCTCTGGGTCCAGGTGAGGCCGCTACTGGTGTCAAAAATTATGGAATAGTATTTCTTCGAAGTGCCAAGGCCAACCTTGACGATGTAGTTCCAGGTTCTGAGGGATGCTCCGGTCTGGCTGGGAGAAATGTGGGGGCCTTGGTCTCTGCGACAGAGGAATGTGTGTGGCGTGCCCCATGCAAAAAGGGCTTCTGGGGTGGAGTATGCGTCAATTCTGCATCGACAGTGGCGTACAACAGAAGAACTAGGGCTGATTAGAGAAATAGTGATTAGTATAAGATCAAGATTAAGGTGATTTATGGAACCCTTGAAGAACGAAAAACAGAGCACATGAAGTTTGGGGCTTAGGAGAAAGAAAGCTTCCTTAGAACATGAAGGGATGAGGTTTATGCGAATTAATGCTTCCTTTGCTTCTTAATACTAGTAAACCATTATTTTCCTGCATTTGCCACAATAGCAGCGAGAACTCCAAATTTTACTCCTCATCAATCATCAAATAATGTTTCTACTACATGCATATATGATATATCCATATATTCTCAAACACAAAACAAACAGTAATTAGATGTGCAGGGAACTTTAATTAGAACATATGTTGGGCTATATTCTATTGAGAATAATGATCACAGCTGTTGACAAAGATTGTATTTCTGGCACGATTCCCAAAACTCTCTCTGTAATACGATTCCCGATCATCTTCCTCCCTCTCTGCTCGTCGATAACGGCTAACTCACCGGGAATGGCTAGACTTAAAAGCTAGGCCGGTTTCCCTTTCTACTATGCCAGCCGATATGGTGGCAACCTCTAGTGATCAAACACCCCCCAAAACGTTCGCAGCGGCACTTCAAAACAAATCTCCGCCCTTATCCAAAATTATTCCTAGTAACCCAGAGATTGTCCCTAAAACGCATCACTTGGGGGATCCTTCATGCTTATACTCTGACGACCAAATAGCCACTCTATCTGCCCATTACGCGAATGCTTTGGTGGGTAAGTTCACTAAAGGAAGAATTTCTATGGAACATCTGGAGCAGGCTTTCAAAACGGTGGGTTTCGAAGGTAAAAACCAGCTTGGCTCTCTTGATTATAAACATGTTCTAATTAGGTTTGAGCTAATAAACGATTATCAAAGATGCTGGATGAAATGTGTATGGAACTTTAACGGCATTTCTCTTAAGATACTCAAATGGACTCCTGAATTCTCAACACATATAGAATCACCAATAGTTCCTATCTGGTGCACTATTAGGGAAGTCCCCTTATACTACTATAACTCAGCCTCTATAGAGGCAATAGGGAATAGCATAGGCAGTTTTATCAAAAATGATCTTGCCACAGATATGCTTACAGGGCCATCAGCAATTAAATTCTGTGTGGAAATAGATCTTCAAAAACCATTGAGTCATTATATTAGGCTGCGCTTTGTGTCTAATAACAGGAAATACCAAATCGAATATGAGGATGTACCTCTCTACTGTGATCACTGTGCAAAACTAGGTCATTCTCTGTCTCAGTGTAAAGCCAGTCCTTTGTCCAACAATGATAAAATTCAGGATACAAATCTACCTCAAAGTTTACCCCAATCCCACTGGCAGGATACTGGTAAGAAATTTGATAAGCCTCCTTTGATCCTAGACTCTCTGGACGATCAATGCCTCCCTGTGATAGATAATACGGAAGGAACTGCTATTAATCCCAACCATAACCTACCACCTAGTTCACCCTCTATGGTTATCAAGACTACTGAGAGATCTCCTATTACTAATACCCAATCTCAGGATAGTCCGGAAAATTCTATCTCAAGGTTACTAAAAGATATGGCTACTTCCAAACCAACTCTACTGGCATATGCTAAAGATGATATCCAGATTGGATCTTTTACTCTATCTATGTAAAGCCCAAATAACAAAACTGCACTTTCCCAGCCTGGAAAGATGGCAAACAGATTCTCTATTTTGCAGGTTCTGGATAATTGCTCTAAGGAACAAGAGGATATGACTGAGGCTGTGTCAAGGATGGAGGTCAATTCTGGCCATCAAAATCTTACTTCTTCCTCTCCTACAGGTAATCAGCAAGGTAAGTCTAAACCTAAAAAGAATAACTATCTAAGCCAATTAAATAGAATGATGCTTAGATCAGCCACAAAAAGTAACAAATCTTGTGAACAATGATAGTTAACTGTAATGTAAATTTCTTAGTGTGGAATCTTAGAGGCATGGACACTTCTATGCTTAGGCTTACTAATCTATGCAAACTTAAGAAAATTCAGCTACTATGTATCATTGAACCGATGCATGATAATACTACTTGTCAAGCATATATGGAGAAACTCTCTTTTGCTCATAATTTGACTTCGCATAATGGGAAAATTTGGTTAATGTGGTCTAAATCATTATCTATCTCTCTGCTATCCTCGTATGAACAATTCATGCATGTCACTATTTCACATCATCACCTTAACTGGCACATGGAAGCAGTTTTCATTTATGCTCTTAGGAATAGGGAGGGTAGAAAAGCTTTATAGAAAGAGCTGCAGCCTATTTCTAAAGGAGATACTATTTTTATTGGAGATTTTAACTCGATCACCTCTCTGTCTAAATACATAGGTCCTAGTTCACCTGGCTTAGGAAGCATTAGAGATTTTAACTCTTGGATTAACTCGAATGGAATACAAGAAATTAATACGGTTGGAAATATTTTCACATGGTGTAATTCTAGGCTAAGGAACCCAACTTCGAAAAGATTAGACAGAGGACTAAGTACAGTTTCATGGAACTCCAAATTTTCATCCTCTTCGATTCAAATCCTGAATAGGCAGACTTCTGATCATGCACCACTTCTTCTCCAAGTCTCCACTCTAACCTCTTCCAACCCTAAGCCATTTAGATTCATTGATGCCTGGTTTCAGAGAAATGAGTTTATTGGATTAATTAATGATAGCTGGAACCTTCCTTTAGCTGAAACTGGCATGCTCAGATTTTACCTGAAATTGATCAGGCTTAAGAAAGTTCTAAAGATTTGGAATAGAGATATCTTTGGTAATATTGATTTAAATATCAAAAATGCGGAGGAGGCCTTAAGAACTCAGGAAATTAACTTTGACTTGTCCCCCTCTATCTCTGAACGTGTAAAACTTAATGAGAAAAAAGCTTTACTGCTTAAAGCTTTAAAAGAGAAGGAAAAATATTGGAAGCAGAAAGCAAGACTAAAATGGCATAAGCTAGGAGATAATAACACATCTTTCTTTCATAAAGTGGTGCAGGAAAGAAACTGCAAATTGCAGATAACTAAAATAAAAAATGGTGCAGGCCAATGGATTAACTCTCAGTTGGAAATTCAAAAAGAAGCAATTGCTTATTTTTCAGAATTGCTAACTGAGCCTACTCAGGTAACTGATGAAACTTACTATCCTCATTTCCTAAGTCAAATACCTAGTATTATTAAAGATAGTGATAATCAAGTTCTAGCCTCTTCGGTCTCGGAATCTGAGTTAGATAAAGTGATTAAAGGTTTGAACAAGAAGAGTAGCCCAGGTCCGGATGGATTCTCTCCTAAATTTTATACCAAATGCTGGCCTATCATAAAATTGGATCTGATTTCTGCTGTAAATGAATTCATAGCTGGTTCTGAAATCCCTAGGGGAATTTCTAGTACCTGGATTACCCTAATACCAAAAAAGCCCACCCCATGTTTATTTGAGGACTTCATGCCAATTAGCCTTTCCAGTGTGTTGAATAAAATCTGTTCTAAAGTGTTAATGGAAAGGTTGAAACCTTATATGGAAAATCTGATCTCTCCTAACCAATCAGCCTTTATGAAAGACAGGGATATCTCAGATAATATTCTGTACTTACAGGAAATGATCAGATTTCTAGATAAAAAATATAGAATACCAAACTGTATTCTTAAACTGGATCTAAGAAAGGCTTTTGATAGAATTAACTAGAATTTTCTTAGACAGATCTTGTTAAAGTTTGGTTTCAATGGGAAGTTTTTAAATGCTGTTATGAATAATTTGTCACAAGCCTATTTTTCTATACTTGTTAATGGCTATCCTGTAGGTTTTTTCAAGGCATCAAGGGGTATTAAACAAGGTGATCTGCTTTCCCCCTTCCTTTTCAACATATTCTCAGAAGCTTTCTCTAGGAGTCTATCATTTATATTCTATAATCGTAGTTTGGCTAGTTATCAGATTCCGGCTTCAATTTCTGCGGTTTCTCATCTTATGTATGCGGATGACACGATTATTTTTATGCAAGCATCAAGATCGAACCTTATTAATATCAAAGCTTTCCTTGAAATATTTGAGTATACCTCGGGCCAAAAGTTTAACTTTGACAAATCTGACTTTTATCTAAGTAAAAGAGCTACACCAGCTAAGCTTAATCAAGTCAAAGTTATTTTAAAAATGAAAAAAGGATCTTTTCCTTTTAAGTATTTAGGCTGTTCAATTTTTAGAGGAAGAACTTTAATGAGATACTTTCATCCTTTGCTGGCTAATGTTGATCATAAGCTTCAAAATTGGAAAAATAAATGGCTTAGTGGAGGAGGGAAAATGATCTTAATTAAGTCTTGTTTGTACTCTATTCCTCAACACATTTGGTCTGTAACTAATCCCCCTAAAGGTATAACTAAATTATTTGAGAAAAAATTGTTTCAAATCTTCTGGGGAAAACTGATGACAAAAACAATAGAGTTTGGAAAAGATGGGCATAACTAGCTAAACCTACAAATTTGAATGGTCTAGGTTTTAGATCAATCAAAGCCATAATAGACTCTTGTTCGGTTAAACTATGGTGGAAGAGCCAACTAGGTATCTCTTTGTGGTCTAAACTGCTATGGGCACTCCCACCATCCCACAGAAAGTCAGTGACTTGGAAAAGAATTTGTTCTACTAACTCTTTTGCTGAAATAATTCGACTATAATCCATGGCAAAGGCAGTTGTAATTTTTGGACTGCCAACTGGTGTCCAAATGGCCCTCTTCTCAATTACGTTCCAGATAGTATTATCTCTGTTATGTCTGACATCTCTGTGGCTGATTTTATCAGCAATAGAAACTTTATTTTAGACCAGATTTTGTCCTTCTTGGAACATGATACGCTGTTGTTTTTGCAGGGGGCTGAACTAACACTGGATAGGGATGATAGATTGATTTGGAAACCTGAACTCACAGGTACTTTTTCTTTCAAGTCAGCCTATAAGGCCCTAAATTTATCATCAGGTAACTTCCCTGTAAGTAAAACTTTATGGAACATTCCATTGCAAAAAAATATCGCTATTTTTACATGGAAAATGTTGCATTCATTTCTCCCTTTTGATGATGTGCTCATTACTTGTGGATTTAGTTTAGCTTCGAAATGTCCTGCTTGTCTTCATTCGGACTCGATCCAGCACTTTTTTATCTCTTTTCATATGGCTCATGCTGTTTGGTCCAATTTGGCCTCTTTGCTTCAGTTTAACCTAAATGCTCAGCATTCCATCCCCCAAAGATTCTACATATTCTGGAATTGCAATGATCTCCCTAAGTTTTAGCAAATTTACTGCAGCATTTTGCCTTCTCTGGTGTGTTGGACTCTCTGGAAAGCTAGGAGTAGCTTTTTATTTGATAATAAGCCTCTTTTTGTTAATCTTATTTGTAATGAAGTATATGATTTGATTAAATTGACATTACACGTGTGCCCTCCTAAATTGTTATTCTCTGTATCTATCCCAGCATCCTTTAGGCATCTCTCCCCCCTGCTTAGACCTCCCCCTAAGCCAAACATATCGATGGTCCTGTGGGAAAGGCCTAAGACTGGTTGTATAAAGATTAATGTGGATGCAGTTTGGTCCCTTAACAAAGCATCTGTAGGTCTTATAGCTAGGGATTCCTCTGGTTGCCCTATACAGATTAGTTCTGCAATCTTTTCTGCTGCTTCTCCATTACATGCTGAAATCGAAGCCATTTGGCATGCTTGCCATATTTTCCCTCATCTTGATCATACTTTCATAATTGAATCTGATTCCAAAATTGCGGTTAAAATGATCAACGATCCCTACTCTGCTCATTGGCAAATTTTCGACATGGTTTTCAAAGTGAAATCTCTTCTTGGTAGAGCTGAACTTAAACATGCTTTTAGAGAGTGCAATGTTGTAGCTGATGCAGTAGCCAAGCACCATTTTAACCACAATCAAGGCCTCCATCTATCTAATATCCCTATGCACATTAGAGGCCTTATTACTTTAGACAAATATTTCACACCTCACATTCGGGTTTTTAAAAGTGCTAATGGCTTTGAATAGATACTGCTAAGATGTGGTTGCGTTTATGCAGGACTTCTGATAATCTAGATGATGAACTGGAGTTGCAACTCTTTCCATGGATGATCTGGAGTTGCTGCCAATATAGCTCCCTAGTGACAATTGAAACGCACGGATGATGAACTAGAGTTCCTAGCTCTTTGCCAGGGATAATCTGGAGTTGCAGCTCATTCCAGTAACACATTTAAGGACTCCTAAATACTGCTGCTAATAGTTTAATTTTGTGCAGTAAAATATCACTAATCTAACTTCTGGTTTAGAAACTTTTTAGTTTAGTTATCGACTTATTGTCACTGGAGTTGCCTGGCCAAAGGAGAGAATTAACACAGGGGGTGGAGATTCTCTCTTCTGGATCGCAACTTCAATTAAGATTACGTTCCCCTTGGAAATTTGTCCATACATCCTAGATATAGATAGTTTAGGACTTTTGGAGGAAACTATGTTTCCTCACTGCTCATGATGAACTAGCTACACTCTATGTAACCTCTGTTGATCTTGCTCTAAGGCCTGGGGAACCTAATACATATATCCCTCACCTCCGGGTGTTTTCATTAAAAAAAAGAGAATAATGATCACTATGTAGTACTGTGCAGATAGATAGCTACGAATAAGTTAGGGTTATTTATTGCTCCTTCTCCAAATGATAGATAGCTACAAAAAACATGGGAGAGGCTGGAGAAATGGGTGAAGAATGAGGGAGGTTAATAGGGGGGAAATGGCATTATAGTCTTTTCATTGTTTTTCACTTTTTCTGTTTCTTATTCAAGGGGAAAATGGTCTTTTCATTGAATTCCGGCCAAATTTTTCATTGACTCTTGAAGTCAAAGCATTTTTTGATAAGTTTGGCAAGAAGTTAGGGTTAGTTTGACACTTTCTGATTTTGCAGGGTTACATTGGCACTTTCGTCCAAAAGATACGGTTATATTAGCACTTTACTCGAATAAAAATGATACTCCAACTCTCCTTCTATATATATCTTACTTCACTATTCTAAGAGAAAATCTCAAGAAAGACGGTCTTTCCATAAACTTATGGACAGTTCACAGTGATTTTTACCTTAAATGTTGTAAATTTTTATAAAATGTAAATATTGTATTTTATAAGTTAAAACAAGTACTCCCTCCGTCTCAGTCGATTCTGTACACTTTCATTTTTAGTCTGTCCCATGAAAATCTGCACATTTTTCTTTTTAAGAAACATTTAATATATTAAAAGACATATTTACCCTTATAAACTTAAAGTTTTTTACTTAATGAGCCCAGCCCAGCCCCATCTTCAACGCTAGACTTTTTCCTTGTGCTATCATTTATCCCTTACCCCTCTCGCCTCTAACCTTTCTCCTCCGCAATCTGAAGAGCCTCATGGTCACCACCGCTGCCACTCCAATCTCCACCACCATCACTCCACATCCCACCTCCTCCACTCAATTCTCCCGCTGCCTTCTCCTTTATTGTGCGCTCATTGTTGTCCGTTTCAACATGGAACACCTTCACTTCTCCCTGCTCAGCAACTCACAAGCCTTAAGTGGAACCACCGACATTATCGTAGCAGATGGTGGACTTGGCGGTGCCGCCGCCAGAGGAGTTTTGGGACTCTCCGGGTACTCCTTAAATGACCCTAAAACCGCCACCAAAAAGTTCAGCTCGAGTTTCATCGTCCCTGAGAGCAGCGAGAAGGTGTTGAATGCGTGTTAAATTCTCTGAATGCGTCATCTCGTTAATTTATTTTTTAGTCGAATGCATGAAGAGGACGCATTCTTTGAATGGGTCCTCTATGTAATTTTTTTTGAATACATGAAGAGGACGCATTCAGAGAATGCATCCTCAATTTAGTTTCTTTTTTTTAAAACTCATGTAGAGGACGCATTCTTTTTTCAATTAGTCTTCTAACCCAGTAGACATGTAATTGTTTTATGTTTTTTTTTAAAATTTCCATAATGATAAATGCATCGAAAGAATTTGAAAGTCCGCTTTGAAATTTGATCGTGGGTATTTTGATTTTTTAAATATTTCAAATATAGAAAATGAATGAATTATAAAAGAATTTGGAAAGTTACTGCAGTATTTGAATTGTAATTGTTTTTTTGTAGTTTAAATGAATTAGACATGTAAATAAACAAAATTTCCCTTTTTTATATATATTTTCCAATTTTTCCACTATTAACTAATATAAATAAACAAAAATATAAGAGTAGACGCATTTAATGTTTATGAAATTAGAGATGATAATGAAAACCAAATAAACATGAATTGATTCAGAGATACAATATTCAAAGAACCCGTGTCAAACAAATAAGTAGAAACGTAATGAAATGAATGCTCAACAACATGTATGTACTAATGACACTCTCTGTAAAATTTTCCACCTATTCCACATGGGGGCGGGCTTATGGTGCGGGATGTGCGTCGTAGAACAGCTGTCTGAGTAGAAACATGTACATTGTTATGAGGAACTCCCTCTGTAAAATCCTCCTCCATATCCTCTCATGCATTCTCATTCAAATCATACTGGACATGGAGAACACTACCTGTATCAAATGGAGCAGTAGGCGAAATATACGCATGACTAGCAGTGGGAGTAAGGTATGCAGTAGAATCAGGTGGAGTAGTGTAGGAGTGTGAGGGTCCACCATGTGAAGGTCCGTCGTTGGTTGGACTCGCACGTGAGTGTCCGGCTTAAGATGAACCAATGTGTGTTGTAGGGCCCCAAGCACGCGGTTGCTGACCACCCTGTCGACCAGGAGGAGCTGGACGGTAGCTTCTGATTTCATTGTATCTCACACTAGAGGAAGGTTCCTCGGTGTGCACATATGGCTGATAATACTGCAGCCATATGGGCTCATGCAAACGTGAGAGACATTCGTCCAAATTAATGTCTAACATAAGGTGTATCCCAGTCATTGCCTGTAACTACATAAATGAGATAAATATGTTAGATATTAAAAAATGAGGGAATATGAAGTATTGTCTGTTGATACTATTAGAAATTTAGTAAATACCATATACTCCATAGTAGCTCTGTCTCCATGAAAACCCCTGTAACCGTTTGGCGTCGTTCTGGCTGATCAATTAGGGTCACCGTCCTGCAAAAATACCACTCCATTTATTCTCGATTGGGTGTATATAGATCAGTTGACCCCAAATGCATTAATTTGTTGCTCTGCTCAATGTTTCCACACATTAAGATATCTTCTTAGTTCAACACGCCAACTATGTGGGTATTGTCTGGATAAGGCCAAATTGCCCGAGAACACGATGAACATGATGATACTCCACGACGTGCCAACAAATGAGGTCAACACACAATAGCCAGTTGTTGCTACCAACTATACAGTATTGAGGGAGATGTTGCATGACATCATCAGTGTATGGCTGCCAAATAAACTAACATAATAGACAATTGTTGTGGTTAGGAAAGAAACACCTTTTCTTTCCATTAGTTCAAAGAAAGGAAATCTAAATTACATTATACCTGACTGTCATGGAGAGATGTCAACTGATCGCGGTACATTTTTAGTAATGCATGGGTGATTGTGATAAATCGTACTGAGCTCTCCACCTGTGAGGAACATAATGAATAGTATTAGCTATTCCTATTAATTAAAAAGATTTAAAAATTGTGTCCTTACTAATTGAATACGAATCTGGACCCAAAAGCACTCATGGTGATGGTCATTGGAAGTCGTCCGGCAGGACGGATGGTTAGTCATTGCTCCCATGCCCATGCCCCCAAGCAGATGGTTCGAGACTCTCTAACTCCTTCTTGTACTCCTCCTACCTACTTTCTTGTCTGGCACAGCCAAGCTGCCAAACCAGAGTCTTCAGATGCGTATTTTTTAACTTCCCACGCTCCGTACTGAGGAAGTTGGACTGAAAAATGCCCCAAGAAAAACTGGTGGTATCCTGCTGGCTCCATCCATTCATCCTTATGTCTCATTGCATTCAAAATCCCATCATGACGATCCGATATAATACAGATTGGCCTAGTATCACCACCTACCACATGGAGTCGCAGTTTTAGCATGAGCCAGTTCCAACTCTCATTAGTCTCATAATCAACTATTGCATAAGCAATGGGCAGTATGTAATCGTTCACGTCGTGCGTCACTGTAACTAGCATTGTGGCTTTGTATGCGCCTCTCAAATGAGTCCCATCCACACTAATTACCGGCCTGCAGTGGAAAAATGCATTGATAGCCTGACCAAATGCCCAAAACACAAACTTAAATTTCCTACACCCATGACCGTGTTTTCTATCAGGTACGTCTGCCTAATCAACAACGGTGCTTAGATTGGCCCTGATTAGCTCATCCATAAATGTTGGAAAGATTTCAAAGAATTCCTCCCAAGTTTCAAATACCAAATCAATAGCCTTCTGGCGAGCATACCACGCCTTCTTGTAGGAAAGGGTTACATTTAACTCCTTCTTCACATGCGCTTAGACATCTTTCACCATGCAAGAAGGGTCCGTGTCAATCTGATGGTGAATGGAATGAGCGATCATCAACGATGTCAGGTTAGTGTTACCATTTGATCGACCAGCACCAATACAACTATGACTACTTGCCCACTTGGTGATCTCCCACATTCCATGGGAAGCCTTCTTGCTGGCTCTAACATTCTAATGATAATTTCCACTTCCTTCAACAATGTCCTTACATTTTGCATACCATGTACGTAACCTACTCTCCACAACCCGGTGTTCCCTGTTCATCATTGAACTCCACCTAGAAATAGCTTCTACAAGTTCTGGCTTACTCCGGAATCGCATACCCAATGTACCTTCACCAGTCGCTTAAACATAACTAGGAAGTCTTTCGCCACAATTAGTTGGGTCATAGCCATCCTTATTAGGCCCCTTATAATCCCTAAAGTAGGTCTCCGTATTAGGGCTCGCCATAAGATGGAACGTCGTGGCTACATTGTTAGTGTACACCACTGTTCATCATCATCCCCTGGATTCTAATCAGTTGATAAGGATTGACCATCTTCACTTTCTTCTTCAAGTTCCCTTTCCTCACCTTCATCATCGCTACCAACATGTTCACCATGACCAACAACATACTCTCCAATTTCACCTACATAATCATCATCGAAGACATTCAGCTCTTTGTGATGCACACCATATATACCAGCACTTGTGGATGGCTGAGTACAATCAGCGTGAACATACGCACTGGGTTGACTCGACTCACCGATGATAGAAGGTTCTCCAAAGCCTTGGCAAGGTACATGGGGTGGGAAGGTTGGCAAAGCTATATAGTTCTGTACATTGCTCAACAACGACATAAACATGCCCAAACTAACATCACTCGCACGATTAATGGTGTTTAACATCTTCTTTATATTAATGTATAGATCGGGTGAGAACAAGGATATTCGATCAACAATGTTGAAGAAGGTCGCAGTAGACTTGTTATCTTCCACATTATAGCATCAATAGTATATAGACGAACCAATCAGCTCAGGACAACGATAATAGATTTTCAACAGAAACCTCTCACTTCCAATGCCAAGCCTTCTGAAAATTAATTCAACTAACTCGGAGTGACTTTACCTCCGTTCGAGAGTCACATTTTTTTCAGGTATGGGAGGATCATAATACATACTCACATTCAAATCAAACTTAATCTGACTCCCTTTGTACAAGTACACCATCAAAAATATCGTAGAACTACATTATACAAACATAGAACATATAATTCCATATTCATAAAGATGGTATTATTCAGCAACATTCAACTCCTCAAACCCTAATCCATACATTGTTCAATTGTCATCAGACAACTAAATCATACACTATAATCGATTATCTTACTAATTGACATAGAACATTACAACATTGGTAGTGTCTCTCCACAATATAAAATTTGAATTCAAATACAACACACAAATTTAATCATTACTACAACTTCAATAAAAAAAATTAGTGAACAAATCACACATAATCAATTCACACATAATCAATTCACACATATTTGTGCATCCTCATTCAACACATTTATATAATAAAACCAAACATAATCATTCAAACCACACATAATCATTCGACACATTCATATCATCAAGATTTTTTCAAGTACCACACAAATAGCACTATTACTACAAGTTCAATAAAAAAGATTAGTGAACAAATCACTCATAATCAAATCACACATAATCATTCAACACATTCATATAATCATGAATTTTTCAGGTACCTCTAGGAGACTTAAAAATTCCGGCGGCGCGTGACTTCCACGCGCTTAGTGGCTGGCGGTGCGTGAGACCCACGAGTGGACGTACCAGCGGATGCGTAACAGTCAATAACAGCCAGCCGGAAGCTTAAACTGAAAAATCCACCAACAAGTTAACACCAAACACAAACAAAAAGAGCAGATTTGGAAAAAAAACCAAAAGAAAATACGGACTCAAGCTTGGGGAGGTACGAACCCGACAATGAAAATGGCGGGAAAAAATGTGAACCCGGCGAGGTGGATAGCGATGGCCTGACCACGGTTGGGAGGGAGGATTCCGGTGGCGAAGAAAACAAAAGGAGGGTGTGGTGCGTCTGTGTTCTTTTCTGGCGAACGTGACATGGGTTTAAAACATGAATCCGAGTGAGGACGCATTCTCATATAAACTGAATTTAAAAAAAGCAAAATTCTGCGTCCTCATTTTTTCATGTACAAAAAATATATATAAATTACAGAGAACGCATTTATCAAATGCATTCTCCACCCTTGCATCCATTGGCGTCTACTGTAGCCACAACATAAGAATTTTCTCCAGAACTCAAAGCACACGAATAGACTAAGAAAACCTAACTTGGTTCTTGTCTGCAAAAGCCCATGTATAAAGTGTCTTCAAAATATCATCTTCTTGTAGTACTTCCTTAAATTATTTGGAAGATAAAGAAAGCTTTTAGTATAACAATGGTGTTGGTGAAGGATTCCCATTCCAATACTTTCACGCTGTTTCGAAGGCGCAAGCACCTTACTACTACACTCTACCTTCGACACGGAGAAGTCATCGCCAAGAGAAAAATGGTGGCCGACTCTCTAGCTAAGGTTTCTAATCGTTTCTTATTTGCAGGTTTACCAAGACATATTCAAGGCCAAATCAAACTCGGTCAAGAAGCCGTACCATACATTAGTTCTTCATTTAAGCTGATTATAATGATTGTATTTAATTACACTTGAACACCATTGTATCTTATTTCATGTAATTCCACGTATTAGACTTTTTGATGTTTGCCTAAAGTGAATTGATAGATTAGCTTCTTCAGATCTTTTGTAAAGATAAGTCAATTCACTTACCCAAAACTCTTTGAGGTACCCCCAACATAACAGGTGGTGTTTTTTTCAAGAAAAAAAAATAATTTCTGGAAATTGAACCATTCCAGCAACAAAGTTGACCGTTAAAATCGACCATCGGAGCGTGACGTTAAAGGAGAGCATACGTTCAATAAAAAACAGCAAGAAAACATTAAAAAAGAATAGTCCACTCAAGATTATTAATGAATCTCCAGTCTTCGAGTAAAATGGCAAATGTCCGCTTGGGCCTGATTTTACAAAGTACAAATGCCTCGTTGACTACAAATGAATAATTTCCCAGTAATCCCCTCCTCTATTATTATGTCCACTAAAAGAATTTCCATCCTATATCTACAACATCCAATCTCTCTCTCTCTCTACCCATCACATGGAATTTTAACATCATTACAAAAAGAAGTAAAAGAAATATAAGTGTGGATGATCAATGTACACTTTGTTTAAGTCCAACAATCCACGGTCACTTGGTTGTCAAATCCGCGTCTTGATTGGTTTTAGTTTCAATCCCATGCTTTCTGGTGAGAGAAGCTCCGGGGATATGCAAGTCGGGCTCAGAGGACTCCGGGGACTGCCCGTGAACTGATTCGGACGGTACATTCCATATCCCATCAGGAAATACTCCATCGGTATCAGCATTGCGTGAGGCTGCTCTTCTGTCACCATTGACCCGCAAGCCTGTACCTGTACAAGTAGACGGTTTCAATGAATGCGATATTCATACTTCTCTTCTAAATAACCAATTCCAGTACATCCTCGGAGAGATGGTGTCAATATAATAGCACCGTACATTTCTACCTAAAAGAAGTGGATTCAGATCTCAGCAATCAAAAAGGAAGGCATCTGAGATGATAAGGTATTTTTTTAATGGATCCCCCCACCCCCCCAACATCATCTCACCATTAACATTTGCTTTCTTCATTAAAGAAAGAAGGGAACGATGAGAGTCCAATTGGATTAAATTTGTATAAAGAACACCAATTTAACATGCAAGCCAATGTCTGTATGACATCAGAATTATGTCATTGTTACCATACCTCAACTAAAGCACAGTATCTTTTATCCAACTTAGATGTCATATGCAGTGCCTCTGCATAGTAAGGAGAGCTGTCACCAACAAATATTAGTGTCCGGCATTTCAGACTCTTCAAGCCTTCCGTAATGTCATGTCTCCTGTTCATCATCAAATGTTCATAAAATAGAAATCAGCCCAAAGCGTGAGATGAAACATTGACTCCATGACTAAAAGTTGTCGTACCTATCAATACATTGAAGAAACCGACATACATTAATGCTCTGCCGTTCATCCAACAACTGGAAGAAATACATAAAAGAATTAGATGAACTTCGAGAACCAAGCATCAGGCCAGAACAAAACAAGAAAGCAAAGACCGAGGCATTTACTCTTCTGCAGGCTTGCACTATATCTGATTCCTGAACTTCTGCGGTACCACGAACTTCCTGATACATGCTAAACCACATAAGCATAGCAATTTACGATATGATGTGGCTCAAATCAGGAAAATCATAACAGGAACTTTAGCGCATCAAGTTTCACTTGTTAGAAATGCATGCAAGTATACCTTGCTGAAGTAACGGAAAAGTAAGCACTCCTTCAGCAGACTACACATTCCATAGAAGTACAGCAAGTTCAACATCACCTGTGCAAAACCAATCATTTTAGCATGCCAGCACTTTTCATGGGCCAATTCCTCGTCACTGACAGTTTTAGCAAAACAAACCTTATTACATAACCATTCAGTCCATGAGGGTGCTCTGCATAGTGGAGAAACAAGGATCAATCCCAGAACCCGCTCTCTATGCTTCATCTGTAAATTAAAATGTCATTCAATCGAACTTTATTTATTATATGGACAACTTAAAGCTTCATCATCAGGAAAGAAAACGCACAGCGAACATAGTAAGGATGTAAGCTCCTGCTGTCACCCCCATGCACATAACTGGCCCAAGCCTACATGAAGCCATGAAGGAAATTCATTATTGCGGGAAAGCTATTTGGGAGATTATTGAAAATGATGAGCAATGAATAAAAAATGTTCAAGTTGTAGTGCAATTTACCCGAAGTAGTCTAGAACCTCGACAATTTGATCTGTTAGATCATCAACTGATGGCACTGGATCATCGGGACATATTGCTCCAGCTCCCAACTGCAGGAACTCTTGTGGAGATTGCCAAAACAGAATGTGAGTAACAGAATTACAAGTAAAAGACAAGTCAAAAAACCTATTGAGGCTCCTCAAGCAAAACTGTAATTAAAATGCATGCCGGGAGAAAGCGGGTACTGACCTCATGTCCAGGAGGACTGATGTGGTAAATGCAGAAATTGTGAAGCAGCAAAGTTGCAGCTTCTGGACAAAAAAACAACCCTTGGAAGCATGACATATCTGCCAGAATGTGCATTGATTAACACAGGAGAATACCAAAGGAAACAAAAAAAATACAGTCCACAACACTCAATTTGGCATAAAGCAGATTATGACTTACGATTTAGAGCTATATCAGGATATGTAACAAGTGCAGGTTTATCTTGGTCTCCATACACTATAACAGAAACAGAGGCACTTCTGGTCCGTACAGAATGTTCCTGCATATAAATTACACGTCTGCGTTACAAGCAAATCCCTATTGCATAGACATTTCAGATCATGGGAGAAAATTAATCCAAATATAGAAGTGAATAAATGTAACATGTACCATAGGACTTTACGACCCAAAATTAATGCCTAAACACCCCTGATAGCTCTCAAGTAAACGCAATTCAGGCACACACAAAAACTCAAAGCAACTCCAACTGTCAAAGGCAGTCAAAAAAGTATAGTCTTTCTGGGATCATCACTTCATCATCTCACATGACCAACACAGCAAACAAAACCAACTTTCTAAAACTTGTCAATGATTGAACTTTGGAAAAAGTAAACCCAGCTTAAAAGAAAAGAATAGGGCCACAGAGCCAGCCATTTTATTCTGACAGATGGAATAATAATCAAGTGATGATTGCAACACCTAACCAAATACTACAAACCAAACGCATAGACAAAATATAGAAAAGCATAGAGTAACAGCCACGGTGCATTTCTTTAGAAGAACTCGAAACCGGAGCATTGACAAATCGACAGGTGTCACAAGAGAGCACACCCCATTGGGGACACATTTCTACCAATAGACTTTAGAATTCAGTAATCATATATCACCAAACAAAGACATAGGAAAAATGATTATAAACAAAACAAAAAACAATCAGGCCAAAAATAAAGAAGTGGACCAAGCAAAGGTTCATCCTCATCTTCTTAATTGCGAAGATTAAAACATGGCCAACGGATATAGCATAAATCCATATAACAACAAATGCAACTTCCAAAAGAGTCATCAAACGGCTGGTAAATTCAGTATTTACCATCTTACCACCAGAGGTAAAAAGAGCAAACAATTCCAGAAAAACTTCTATCAATTCAGTAAGCTCAAACTCCAAAATTCAGCTACAGTAATTTTATACAAAAAATCCTTCCTTTTGAACAAATTCCCCCACATTGGCACCCAAGATGCAATCTTCAAACACAAAAAATGGTCTATATGATTACCTTCCCGCCAAGATAAATAGTCTCGATATCGACGGAAACGAAATCGGAGGAGTCCGCCATTGGCGCCGATTTCAAGCGCGTGAAACGGCGGACAGCTGGAGGAAGCCTCGGATGCGTACAGAGAATTACATAAATATAGTAATTGATAAAGATGGAAAGGAGGAAGGTTTGGGTTGAGGTTTAATGGCTTGTGTAGCAAACGATTCTGTGTGTGTTTTAGTTCTGTGAGTTTTTGGGAATGATATAAGAACCGACAGTTTTAAGTTAAGTTTGGTTTTGGTTTTGGTGGATTTTTCTCTCTCACGCAGTCACGCAGGGGATAGGAGAGCGAATATTACGGCTTAACCGTGGAGCTAACCGTGGTTAATGACCGACAGCTCGGCTAGGGTAGCCTGTCACCTGACGCACCGTCGATCCTGTGAACCGCCACCTCATCCAGTCATGCGGATCACTCGTAATTTTAGGCTTTTGCGGCGTCCAGCTGGCTTTTCTTTTTTCCTTTTTCCTTTTCTACGCTGAATTTTCCTTTATTGAGTGAGTGGCTATCAATTCAGATTCTTATTAAAAAACATAAAAAAAAGTGATTTTAACGATATATTTTGGATGAAAGTGTTGAAATTACCTGGTAAAATTTGAAAGTGAAAAAATAATCCTAGACTTCGTTAATCAAAATGTCAACGGCCAATTTGGCCGGAATTTAACGAAAAGATGATTATACCCATATTTTAAAAAAAATTTAAAAACAAAAAAAAGGATAAAACAAAAACCATTTTAGCAAAACCCTTGGCTGGACAAAAACGAAAGACGACGCCGCTTCATTTATACCAAAACAACGTCTTCTTCATTTATTCAATTACAGGGGTACAATCGTCGATCGCTGGTTCTGGTCGACTAGATTACAACTATACGCAATCGCTGGTTCTGGTCGATTGGATTAATTGAAAATTGAAGATTTACACTGCCAGGGTTTGGAGATAGGTTTCGCAGATTCAGGATTTGAGGTCAGCAGCGGCGCGTGGAGGAGGGGGAGAAGCAGGGTGGAAGCATATAAGAGGGAAGAGCGAGGGGGCGGAAACATAGTGGTGAAATGGGTTGAGTTGGTTCAAGTCGGAGGTCCCATTTGTGGTGGCTTGAGAAGATTGGAAGTGCTGAGAGAGTCTGACATCCTGTTCTGGCTATAAGTTTCCATGGTGAAAACTTTGAAGATTTACGGCAACGAGGGTAGAAACGAGATTACTATTCAAGTTGCAATCCTGGAATATTTTTTTGTTCCTTTGAGTCCAAATTGCATCACACATCATAACCATCATCTTTGCAACTTCCAACTCCTTTCGACAATAATGGCCCTAAACCGTATATCTCCTCACTGTCTTGAGCTGCTTTGTATAATTGTTAAAAATCCCTCCCTTTATACACAACTCTTGCATAGTTGCATTCGAAGAACAAGTGTCGTGAACCATTCAACTCTTGACATAACGGGTATAGTAGCTCGACATCCATCGTACGACTCCTTATATTTTCTGTTGTGGGCAGGGATTCTGTAGCGAGACGGCACGTGGAGTGCTGAGCTCTGTATTGTATAAGAAGTTACCACAATTTCCTCCAGAAACTTGTATCAACTTGTGGAGCATCGAAAGGATTGTAGAGTTAGGACCATGGATTTTCAACAATAATATAGTACATGGATTTATGGTGAGATGTCAAATGCATGTATTTTTTGAAGCATTTAACATCTCTTTTGCTATCCTTTTGTTGGAAGATTGCTAGATTTAGGTAGGTTTACATCGTAAGGGGTTTAGATAACCGTTTTCGGTTTTTGTATCTAAATCCTTCATTTTGTAACCTATTTTGAGTCTAGTGGATTTTTGGTCATTACAAGCATCTAGATTCCTTTTTGTGAGCATAATTTGTAGATTACTCATAAGCACTTTGGAGTAGTTTAGTGAAGGCCATTCGCAAGGATGGTAGAAGACTAAAGGTCACTTACAAAGTGGTAGAAGATAGATTGAGGAAGGAAGGAAAAGTAGCGGGGAAATAATGGTCCAGGATCTTTGGTCCATGACCCGAGATGAATTGGTGTTCATGGATAGAATCATTGGATTCTTCTTTGCAAGTACTATTAATACGGCTACAAGAACTCCCATAATGGATCAACGTTTCACCCGCGACAATGGAAATAAGAAGAGGGCGGCAACACATCTGTAGGCCGAGACATATAGCGTGGCCCGCCAAAAGAAAAATGCGAAATAAGATGTTGGGCATATTGGGCACTGCATGCCGCTACATATACTGTGGCCCACAACGGGCAATATGGCCTGCTATTATTTCCTCACTTTTAGCCTCTAAATTCTCTCTCTCTTCACAACTCTTACTAGAAAACTCTCCCCAAAACCCTAGTTAGCATTTATTTCTTCATCTTTTCTTCTATATTTACCATGGATTCTTGCTATTTTGTTATGCGTTTAGCTAATCTAGGTTAAATATATTCTTGGGAGCAATTGGTAAGCATTTCTAGTATGAATTTGTGAGCTTTGATTTATCTTATTTTGTGTTTTGATTATTGGGAGGTCGTCGTCATACCTCTCAAAGTTAATAAGCCCTAAATGTTTACTAACTACAACTAAGTAGATAGTGGCAAATCAGGGCCGCCCATGAAGAAGAGAGATCTTTCTAAGGGTTTAAACATATAAGGTGGATACTAGACTAGAAGTAAATGTATATATACATATATAAAAAGCAAGTAAATGGGGGGGCGTTTCCTAAACTAGCAAAGTTAAACAACTATACTAATCGTGCAGCAACTAAGAAAAACAGATAAAAACTACGAAAGACAAAGCCCTGAGGACAATTGATCTCCACTTCCAAACCTCATGTAGATCCTAGATTCATTTACTCATTCATTCACATTTAACGCCTATAGGGAACTCTATCACTTCCATTTTGAAGATCAACATTCATTTCTTCTTAAGAGTGATTTGCAAACGCAAACAATGACATTTTGCAAACCTCATTGAAATCACTTTAGACAAACAACTTCTAAAGGTATTTCATCAATGACATTGTACACAAAGAACCATATATTTGATAACAACAAGCATTCTAACAAATGTATAGCCATTTAACCAAACAAAGCATTCATTAGGATAAACCTAGAACAAACAACATTCAAGATTCAACCTTCCATTGCTACCCTATGAAAAATATGAGAACAGTCCACATTAACATACTCATCTAGCAAGATTCACAACACATTATACACAAGAAGTTATAATTCCATGTTCTTGGATTTTCATGCCAAGGAGCTAAGAAATTGTACACTTCCTAACATCCTAACACCCTAACACTTCAATCATACAAACATTTCATATTCTCAAAAAATCCATGGCATAAATGAAGTAAAACATCACATTAACGGCACAATAAATTTTCATAAATGAGCAAAATAGATAATCTCACTACATGGGTTTGGAAGCTTCAATCAATTGCTCCCAAGTACAAAACTAACCTATATAATGAAAACACATAATTAACCTACAAAAACTAAGAAAAGAAAGGGGAACACCTAGGGTTTTCAGTCCCCAATCGCGTAGAAGAAGAAGAAGAAGAGAGGAAGAGTGAGAGGATAAAGTTTGATATTTATAGTACAAAAATTAGAAAAGATTTATGGGCATACGTCCGTCGCGACTTGTGACGAATTCTTTGCGAGTCACAACAGAGCCAAAATTCATCATCTTAATTTCTTTCTTCTATTTGTCTCAAGTCCTCCTCTTCATTTCACTTATCTTCAATTCCTCAAGTCTTCAAAAGCTCAAATGCAAGTCTTCAAATCTTCAAAGCTAGTCTTCAAAGTTTTCAACCAATTTCCTTGTCACACAAAATCCCCTAGAAAAGTAATACAAGCGTAAAAGTCGCTCTTAACTCTCCTTAGAGAATTTCAAGGCAAAATGCAACATCTAGAGCACAAAAGTGTACAAAAGTGAGTCCTAAAAGTCCCAAAATAACCATATAAGATGGACACATCAATTATCAAGTATGCTTGTTCTTTTTTGTGTGATTAATGCATGATTTAGACTAGGATGATCAACTAGTTGAAGATTGTGGGTTAATTATTTGCTACGTTTTTGGTCAAACTCGAAAGACTTTGACCTTTTATTGATGTGATTATCGTTGGTCAGTACTAGGTTATAATTAGGAGTGGAAACTAGTTATGATTATTTATGGATGAGATACTTAGATTTAGGATGAATTTGAATGGGTTTGACCAATTATCAATGTGGCTCACTAATAACGATTAGCATAATGGTCGATCCTCGTAGTCGTTATCAGTAAATATACTTGTGCTATCTATATGTTTCTTACTTGTAGGATATTGTGGTAGTTTTGTTGGGTCTCCATGTGTATTTCTATTCTCAGGGAAGTCTATGATGTCGATCGTCTAGAATGACCCGAGGATAAGGGTTATTGTGCGGTGTCGATCGCTCACTCTAATTATAGCCAAAAAGAGGCAAGAAATGTCTTCACTCGAAAGGTGTTGACAAGTTCTCTACAATATGTGGTTAATTCATAAAAATAGGATAATTAGTCGATGATCAAAGGATGACTAGAAATGTAAACCAATTGCGCCCAAGACTCGCTATAATCTTATTTACATCATTTGTGCTAGTGTGATTGTATTTACATCGTCTTTTCTAATTGTTTAATAATTTAGTAGTTAAAGTAACTTTGTTACTGCACATGTAGAGTGACATCTTTGTGTGCTTTTCTACTACATTTAACACTCGATAAAACCCTTCCTCGTGGATGACCCCGTCTTACCACTAGCTACTATTTAGTAGTTAGTTGTAATCCGAGCGTATAAATACTATCTTTTAGAGGCACGATGATGGCCTCCCAAATTTTGGCGTTGTTGCTAGGGAAATAGCGTATTTTATTAAAGCGTTCGTGTAGTTTTTGTGTGTTTTGTGTTTTTACTTGTTTGTTGCTTACGTTTGCTTGTTTTTGTGATTGTTACTTGGATAAGGTTGTATTTCTCTATTTCTTGGTTTATTGTCAATACTCGTACCAATAGACAAGAACTCTTACACCCCGATCTCTTAAGAACACTCCGGAGAGCAAAGAGACTAGTTTGTTTTGCTAACCAAGCTACTCAAGCATCACCCAAAGTAGTTACACCAACTATGGCGGATGATACTACAACCTTGAGGGAGCTAATGGCTCCTAACCTAGAGAGCCAACCACTTTGCATCATCTTCCCCCCTCTTCCGGAAAATGTCACTTGTGAGCTTAACTCCAGGATGATTAATTGCTAACCACCTTTCCATGGGATGAGTGGGGAGGACGTGAACAAGCATTTGTCTGAGTTCCACCTTGTGAGCATAAATATGAAGCCATCCGGAGTTTTGGAGGACAATTTCAATCTAAGGGCGTTCCCTTTCTCTTTGAAGGATGTGGCCAAAGATTGGTTATGCTACCTTCCCCCAGGAAGTATAACATCACTAAGGGACATGAATCGCAAGTTTTTGGAGAAATTCTTTTCGGCATCCAAGTCGGCGGGTTTGAAGAAGGAGTTAAGCAACATTTCCCAATATTTGGGTGAATCTTTGTATGAATATTGGGAGAGGTTCAAGAGGTTGCTAACTAGTTGCCCTTACCACCCATACAAAGAAGGAGAGTTTGTATACTATTTCTTCGATGGATTATCCGTTGAAGATATGAGAATGGTCAATATCGCTTGTAATGGGTCAATTTCCAACAAGAGCCCTAAAGACACCATGGCATTGTTAGAATACCTGGCCTATAGGACTAGACAATTCAGTATGAGGGAAAGGGCAAGGGTACAAGAACCTTCAAATCCTGAAACACCCAAGTTTGATGAAAAAGTTCAAGCTTTAGCTTCCCATGATGAAGGAGCTAATGAAGGGGAGGATGCATCAAGCAAAAGTTTGCGGGGTTGGTTCATTGGATCACCCCCACCGATACATGTTCTCAACTTCAAGATGAAGGGCTTGAAGAAGTAAAGGCAATGGGATACCATGAGAAGAAGTATGATTCATACTCCCAAACTTACAATCCCAAGTGGAGAGACTATCCAAACTTTTAGTGGAGAGATGAGCACGCCGAACAATAAAATCCTCAAGGTGGTTTTCAAGGTTACCAAGGTGAGTTTCAACCAAATCATCAAGGGGTACAAGCCCATTACCAAGGAAATCAAGGGTATAATTGGGCACCACAATAAGGATACCCAAAGGATAAAGGCTCATCTAACCCCCGAGAAGGGAGATCAAGGTTGGAGAACAAGAATCTTATGCATGCCATAACCACCATGGTCACAAATTTGGAAGGCCGCACATCCGCCAGGTTCAAGAACTTGGAAACTCAAGTTAGCTAAATTTCATTTTCTGTGGCCCAATTGGAGGCTAGGGATCCCGAAAAACTTCCCTCATAATCGGAATTGAACCCAAGGCAAAATGTAAGCTCGATCACCTGGGTGGGGGTGGGAAGAAACCAAGGAGCCCCAAGCAAGTTGTTAAGGATGGGTAGGAAGTCGAAGAGGAGCTTATGGTGAAATACCAAGAGGTCGAGGAGGTGCTCACTCAACCACCAAAAAAGAAAGAAAATGAAAAAAAATCCTTCCACCACCACCTTTTCTGGCGGCTTTGTGGGACAAGAATCACAAGGATGAAAATAAAGCCCTTTTTGAGGTTTTCTGCAAATGTGAGGTAAACACTCCCCTTTTATTCTATCAATCAAGTGTCTAGGTTTTCTAAACTCCTCAAAGAGTTATGCACACCTAAGAGAACTAAATCATTCAAAATATTTGGAAAAATTAAAGTTGGTGGACAAGTGTCGGCTCTTTTTCAAAAGAAACTATCTCCTAAATGCAATGATCCCGACATGTTCACTACCCCCTGTGTCATAGGTGACATGTTTTTTATAAAAGGCAATGATAGACCTAGGAGCCTCTATTAATGTAAATCCCTACTCTCTATATAATACTCTTAACTTAGGGACTTTGCATGAAACTAGGGTGATCATACAACTAGCCGATCATTCCCAAGCTAGCACAATAAGGATTATTGTGAGATGTGTTGGTTAAAGTGAATAAACAAGTTTTTCTCGCCAATTTTTTATGTTCTCAATATGTCGCTCGATGAGAGTGTGCCCCCTATCTTGTTGGGGAGACCATTATTGAAAACAGTGAGACTAAGATCAACCTGCATAGCGGTACATTGACATTAGAGTTTGACAGAGAAAAAGTAAGTTATGAAATCTACAAGGATAAAGAGTTTCCAAAGGATAAAATATCTTGCCATGGTGTCACTATAATTGAAAGTTTGCATGAGCCTCACAATGAGTGTGAACATTGCCACATGATTAACTTAATTGAAGTTGATAATGGAATGAGTAAGCCATCTAAGCAAGTTTCTAGTATTTTGAACGAGGACAATGTTGCATATGCAAATGTCTCTAGTACTAACTTGCAGCAAATGAAGAGGTTAAGAAACATCATCTAAACCATTTTCACTCCAAATAGTTCCCAAAACTACCCAAAATGGATGAGGCACACAAGTCCATTTGGCTCCGGAGATGAGGTTTAAGGCGACACAATTGTGGAGACCAATACATGCAGAGATAAGAATGGGTGGAATCATCGATGGTAATTCTGGAGACCCAAGAAATGTTTTGAATGAAGCTTGAAAAGGATAGTACGTCGTGCCAACGACGTTAAATAAACTTGGTTTTGATCATCCGGATAATCATTTGTGGAATTCCGTCGATGTAAGTGTGATGTCCTTTTTTTTGTTAAGGATACTTATGTAGGATGATTGATTTGTGAAGTTTTTTGTTTTATTTGGAATTCATGATTGATTTTTCTTCTCTTTATTTTTTCCCTCTTGGAACACTATTACGCTTGGATTGCATGATTGTTTTGCATGATACATTTGGTTTTGGAGAAAAAGGAGCAAAAAAGGGGGCGAGCAACTGGGGCTAGGAGAAGTTCAACTCACAGACCGTATAGACGTGCATGGTCCACAATGCTCACACGTCCCCCTACCTCCAAATTACAAAATTTCTTCCCTACCATCACTAATTGCCACCTGAACCTATTTACCCGCGACCCACTTGAAATACACAATTCAAAACCAAAGAGGTATCTCTATCCTCCATTGCGATTTCAATGCTCTATTCGGTTTGTTGTGCATGATAGTGGTTGTTATTGGACTTTTAAGATAAAGGTTGTGGGTAGAGTATATTGTTGTTGTGGTAGCTTATCCATTAGATCTTATAGTTTTGCTACCAAACGTGCTTTTGGTATTCGTTAATCATCATGAATATTCTCTCATTTTCTCTCCTTAACATGTGCTCTAGAATGTTTATTTGCATTGAGGATAATGCAAGCTTTAAGTTTGGGGAAGGAGAATAAGATGATACTTATGATTAGTAGTTAGTTTAGTTGTAGCTAGCAAGTAGCTTTGTTGAGAGCATTTTCAATGAAAAAAATTGAAAAAAAAAGAATAGAAAAAATTCCGCTAAGTTGAAAACCCGAGAGGGCAACTTAGGAAAAATTGGGGGGGGGGGGGAGATTGGTCAAAAACCCAAAGGGGCAACCTATACAAAAATGAGAGGCCAAATGGTGTGAAAAAATGTGAGGGTGAGCATTGAAAAAGAAAAAAATATGTGAAGTTATGATGAAAACCCAAGATGGCTCCTAGGCAAAATGAGAGAAAATGAGAGAAATTGAAACATTCTATTCTTCTCTTAGCTTGTCTATATTGTAGCTTCTTTGGTAGGTAAGCTAGTTTTACACTTGTATGTGTACCTCACTTTTGATTGGTATGATGGTTGTTTAGGTTATCTTATGCTTTGATATGTGAGAGTGTAAGAGATTCCTATGTCTTGGGGGCAGGGTAGTCTAGGAATAAAATATTAGGTGTCTTGGGAAAACCTTTTCATGCTAGTTTACACTTAGTTCTTTGTTTGTTCTTGTTTACTCGAGGACGAGTAAAGGTTTAAGTGTGGGGTATTTGGTGAGACGTCAAATGCTGTATTTTCCGAAGCATTTAACATCTCTTTTGTTATCCTTTTGTTGGAATATTTCTAGATTTAGGTAGGTTTACAACATAAGGGGTTTAGATAACCATTTTTGGTTTTCGTATCTAAATCCTTAATTTTGTAACCTATTTTGATTCGAATGGATTTTTTGTCCTTACGAGCATCTAGATTCCTTTTTGTGAGTTTAATTTGTAGATTTATCATAAGCACTTTAGAGTAGTTTAGTGAAGGCCATTCGCAAGGATAGTAAAAGACTAAAGGCCACTTACAAAGTGGTAGAAGACAGATTGAAGAAGGAAGACAAAGTAGCGGAGGAAGAATGGTACGGGTTTTTGGAGCCAAGTTCTAAGAATGATTCGAGATGAATTGGTGTCCATGGATGGTATCATTGGATTTGCCTGCGAGTACTATGAAAAAAGCCACAAGAAATCCCAAAATGGATCAACGGTTTACCCGTAGCGATGGAAATAAGAAGAGAGCAGCGGGGCACATTGGGCATTGTGGGCCGCAGCATATACTGCGGATTACAATGAGCGAATGCCCTGCTATTATTTCCTCACCTTTGGCCTCTAAACTCTCTCTCTCTTCACAACTCTTACCCAAAAATTCTCCTTAAAACCCTAGTTAGCATTTATTTCTTCATCTTATCTTCTATGTTTACCATGGATTCTTGCTATTTTGTTATGTATTTAGCTAGTATAGGCTAAATATACTCTTGGGAGAAATTGGTAAGCATTTCTAGTGTGAATTTGTGAGATTTGATTTAACTTTAACTTTTTGTCGATGTGATTATCGTTGGTCAATGCTAGGTTATAATTAGGAGTGAGAACTAGTTATGATTATTGATTGATGAAATTGCTTAGATTTAGGATGAATTTGAATGGGTTTAACCAATTATCAATGTGGCTCACTAATAACGATTAGCATGAAGGCTTATCCTCGTAGTCGTTATCAGTAGATATACTTGTGCTATCTATGTGTTTCTTGTTTGTAGGACATTGTGGTAGTTGTGTTGGGTCTCTATGTGTATTGTTATTCTTAGGAAATTCTATGACGCCGATCGTCTGGAATGACCCGAGGATAAAGGTTACTGTATGGTGTCGATCGCTCACTCTAACTATAACCGGGGAGAGGCAAGAAATGTCTTCAGACAATATTTTCACAATATGTGGTTAATGCATAAAAATAGGATAATTAGTCGATGATCAAAGGATGACTAGAAATGTAAACCAATCACACCCAAGACTTGCTATAATCTCAGTTACATCATTTGTGCTAGTGTGACCGTATTTACATAATCTTTTCTAATTGTTTGGTAATTTAGTAGTTAAAGTAATCACAGTGCTTTCCAAAATAAAAAAACCCCCAACTTTGTTACTGCACACGTAGAGTGACATTTTTGTGTAATTTTCAACTACATTTAACACTCGATAAAACCCCATTTTCCTCGTAGACGACCCCATCTTACCACAAACTACTACTTAGTAGTTAGCCGGTATCCAGACATATAATAACTATCTTTGAGAGGCATGACAACGACCACCCAATTTAACTGTGAACTTTCCAAAAGATGTAAATGCCATCGCCAGTGGTCTCTTCCCGTGGATATATGCAGTGGGAGTTTTAGGATTTAGTCGACGTCCTCTTTGTTAAAGAAGTTATAGAGGATGTCCATTCGCCACCAGTTATTGTTTGTATCAATCAGGTTACTAACCTTTGTCAGATAAGTTGGTATTATGTCGGAGATTTGATGAAGAAATCATCACTTCGAGGTATCCATGAACAGGGGTGGAACCAATGGGACGCGTGGTAGGGCTCCAGCCCTACCTAGATCGCCGGCCGGAGGTAGCAGGAGGCGGTCCGGTTCGCCAAGCGCATCTTCTGGCGAGTCGAGCGCGTCTCCGGCGAAAAGGTCCGATGTTTGCTCGGAGAAGAAGGCCACGTTGCGGCCTTCTTTTTTTAATGGCCAAGTACTAAAACTACGTCGTTTCACATTAGTGAAACGACGTCGTTTGATTTAGTAAAATGAAAAAAACTGAATGTGAAATGGATTGGGACAAAAACGGAGCCCAATCCAATAATCCAAACACAAACATAACATTGGCAATTTGGCACAGCGAGAGCAGCAGAACTGCAGAAGCTCTCCCTCTCCCTCCATCATTTCCCTCAGCCGAGAGCCGTCCGCCACCAGGTCTCCGCCGCGCCGCCGCCGGTAGCTGCCTCATCCCGCCGCCTCTGCACGCCGGCCGCCGCCTTTCCAAACCACCGGTAGATTTCTTCTCTTTATGCTAACTTGCTAAGATTTATTAATTTTGGGGTTTATTTTTTTTATATATTTTGCTTCAAAACTTAAATTTATGTGAACATGATTTTTAGATGGGATGTCGAATTGAAGTTATATGGTTGTATTATATATGATTGTTGAAATTTAGTTGAATTGCATATTTAAATTTACTAAATTTAGTTGGTATGTTTTTGTTTTCGATGGATTCGCGGAAAAGGTTGAAAATGGGTGTTTGGTAGATGCTTGATGAAATTCCCGAGTGGGATGGTGAAGTTGATTGTAGGGATTGGATTTGGTTTGATTTGGGATTGTTTTGCAGCATTTCTGATGGGATTGGTTTGAAAAGAACCCTTTGTCAATGTAGCTCTGTTTAGTCGGTGGAGCGAATTCGAGCACGAGTTAGTAGAACTGGATAATGCAGTAGTTGGGAGTTATTGATTTGTTTGTTGTTTGAGTGATTGTTAATGGAGGCTCGTGTTCTTGAACAACTATTGAATGTTTGTGCCATGTGATTATACCTGTATATGGTTTGCTAGGTTTTTTTGAGGCTGATTGTTGTGTTTTGACAGAGATTCTAAGAATTTCCGGTATGATCGACCAACAGAGTTTTGGGGACTACGACAGACTGCTGCGTGGGAGCCCTAGTCATCTGCCGCCTTTGGACATTGCTCAGAATGCTGCAGCTAAAGGGTTGGGTGTCTTTCCCAACAGCCCCCTGCTTGAGGTCAGCACCTTCATCCCTTTGCATCAAATTGAAAACAAGTTGTGATTTTTGTTGAGTGGCCTCCTTGTTTATCTAGTATCCTCACACCCTTAATTCTATGTTTGTGTCACCGGCAGACTGAACTTCGTAAGGATTTAAACAAGTAGTTGCATTTCTTTGCAGTCTCTTAATACAGATCACCACTTACTTATTGGTGTAAGAATCTAGAATTCAATGCCAGTTGGCAAACAAACTTGTAATTGTGGTCATTGAGTACACGTATTATGGTAGACTGATGATTTTTAAATGTAGTACAGACTGGAGTAAAGCTGAAATGCTTAACTTACAACTGATTAATGACTTTTCGGGGTTCTTTTGAGGGCTGAAAGGGGGATGATGCACCACTCTTACGGTCTCTTTCCTAGAAGGTTAATGAAAATAGTTAAGGGAAGTGTTCCTAGAGCTCAACCGGTGTATGTTTGGGTGCTTTCAGTTTTTATTAGATCATACTTTTTGGCCAGAAGAGCTCTCCCTCTCCCTCCGTCATTTCCCTTAGCCGAAAGCCGTCCGCCACCAGGTCTCCGCCGCGCCGCCACCGGAAGCTGCCTCGTCCCGCCGCCTCTGCACGCCGGACGCCGGGCGCCGGAAATTTTCCAGCCTCCCCTGAAAAGTTTTTCTGGTTCCGCCCCTATCCATGAATCGTGGCGAATAATAATCTGCTCCCCCTTGCGACATGCTTTCACCTGCCTGGTTTCAGCACTTGAATTCCCTTCAAGATCGATCTCCATGCCCAATAAGGTTTCGGCCCTAGATTTGCATTCATCAATGAAGAAGCCGAGTAGTACTTGTCTTTGTAGACTCTCGTAATCAATGAGGAAGGTTTGGTCACTTGTCGCCATGCTTATTTACTCAATAAGGCTAGATTAAATGCCTTTAGGTCCCTAAATCCCAAGCCACCATTTATTTTTGCCCTTGCTCAACAAAGCTATATTAAATGCCTCTAGGTCCCTGAATCTTAAGCCACCATTCCTTTTTTCCCTTTCTCAACAAGGCTAGATTAAATGCCTCTGGGTCCCTGAATCCCAAACCACATTCATTTTTTGCCTTGCCATCTCTGGCCACGAGAACCAGTACACCTATTTTTTATCCTTATTTTTCCCCACCAAAACTTGGAGTTCTTGATTTTAATATGCTAATTATTTAAAATTTGGATGCAGGCGTGCATGAGCTGGGATTTGGACGTCAGTCCATTCAACGAATGCGTCCTTTCCTTGCTGAATATTTTTTTTTTCACGAAATTTAGAGGATGCATTACAAGAATGCGTCCTCTTGATGCCATTTTTTTTTTTGGAAAATGAAGAGGACGCATTACAAGAATGCGTCCTCTGTTAGGCCTTTTTTTTTTTGGAAAATGATGAGGACTCATTCTAATGAGTCCTCTAATTTCCCTTTTTTTCGTGAAAATGGAGTCCTATAATTTCGTAAATTTTCCCAATTATATTGGTAATAATTTTTGTTGCTGAATATTTTCCTTCCCGAAAATGTAGTCCTGAATTGTTGTTTTATTCCAGGATATTTTTCTCAGTTTGATCACATTTTTTTGATTGGGTGACATGAATTTTTTATGTCGAGAAAATTTATTTTAGATTCCCATAAATGTAAGAATTTTTTTTGTCGATTATAGATGTGTTAAATGGGTCATGTTGGAATTGCAGTGAAAAAAAAAATTGCAAAAATTTTCGCAAATTTTCGCAATTTCTGGGAATTTTCGCAATGTGTGATTACTGGGAATTTTTGCAATTTTCGCAATGTGTTATTACAATTTTCGCAAATTTTTTTCACTACAATTCCAACATGACCCATTTAACACATTTATAATCGACAAAAAAAAATTCTTACATTTCTGGGAATTTAAAATAAATTTTCTCGACATAAAAATTTTATGTCACCCAATCAAAAAAATGTGATCAAAGTGAGAAAAATATCCTGGAATAAAACAACAATTCAGGACTACATTTTTGGGAAGAAAAATATTCAGCAACAAAAATTATTACCAATATAATTGGGAAAATTCACGAAATTACAGGACTCCATTTTCACGAAAAACAATTTGGGAAATTAGAGGAGAATGAGTCCTCATCATTTTCCAAAAAAACAAAGGCCTAACAGAGGACGCATTCTTGTAATGCGTCCTCTTCATTTTCCAAACAAAAAAAATGGAAAATAAAAAAAAATAAAAAGGAGAGGACGCATTAGGCTTATGCGTCCTCAAGAAAAGGTCAACTACATTCTTCAAATGCATTCTCCCTATTTGTTGCTGTTTGTGGCCACAAAGCCTAGAAATTTTCCCCAAAACGTGCACACCAAGGAACTAATTTGGTTGATGACATGTTCTGGGATGTGAAAATAGCTCATCAAATAACTCGGAATAGACTGCAGCACTAACTTGATCAATACCTCTTTCCGCGCCTTAGACAAATTATGTTCGTTGCATCCATCGATGCGCTGTCTTACTGTCTATCAAATGCCGGAACACCTCTTCTTCACTTTGCCCTATCTCCGATGGAAGGCTGGGTATTTCCCATGATTCTCCACCTCTGGAACCTTCAGTATGTCACATACTTTTTGCCTAATCCCAGTCATAGTATTTGGCAAGATCTAGGGGTGGAACCAGAAAAATTTTTCAGGGGAGGCTGGAAAATTTCCGGCGCCCGGCGTCCGGCGTGCAGAGGCGACGGGACGAGGCAGCTTCCGACGGCGGCGCGGCGGAGACCTGGTGGCGGACGGCTCTCGGCTGAGGGAAATGACGGAGGGAGAGGGAGAGCTTCTGCAGTTCTGCTGCTCTCGCTGTGCCAAATTGCTAATGTTATGTTTGTGTTTGGATTATTGGATTGGGCTCCGTTTTTGGCCCAATCCATTTCACATTCAGTTTTTTTTTCATTTTACTAAATCAAACGACGTCATTTCACTAACGTGAAACTACGTCATTTTAGTACTTGGCCATTAAAAAAAAGGCCGCAACGCGGCCTTCTTCTCCGAGCAAACGTCGGACCTTTTCGCCGGAGATGCGCTCGACTCACCGGAAGACGCGCTCGGCGAACCGGACCGCCTCCTGCTACCTCCGGCCGGCGATCTAGGTAGGGCTGGAGCCCTACCACGCGTCCCATTGGTTCCGCCCCTGGGCAAGAACAAGATACCTGATTTGTCTGAGTTAATCTTCTGGCATGAAATACTTTCATAGAGTATGATGTCTCATTTAAAATGCATGGCTTCCTCTTCCGTTACTTTCCTAAAAAAGGAGTGTTATTGGCAAAGAAAAGGTGCGATAACTTGGGACCAAAATGGACGCACCTATGCCTTTGAGCTTCCCGACCTTTATTAGATCCGTAAAGAGCCACGAGAATAGTTCTTGAGTGTTAGAATAAGATGAGATATGATTGGGATATGATTGAGATATTAGGATAAGATGAGATATGATTGGGATATGATTGAGATATGATTGGGATATGATAGGATTCTTATGTCTAGATACATTGTATGTCTAAGCTAGTATTTCTATATGTATTTCATAATTCACAAACATCAAATTATGGAGAATTACCTCATTTACATGGTATCAGAGCAAGGTTTATTATCATTTTTTTTCACAGCAGCCGTGTCTGCTCTTCTTTTCTCTTCTCCAAACCGCCGCCCCCTCTGTTCTTCTCCTCAAGAAAATTTTCTTCTCCTCTCACCATGACTGAATCATCCAAGCTTCCTTACAATACTCTTCTACATATGTTCACCATCAAGCTTTCTTCAACAAACTACTTGCTATGGAAATGGCAAGTTGTTCATATTTTAAAACCATAGGGACTATACGGTTTTCTCGATGGCACCAAACCATGTCCGATTCTTCCTCCACCACCATCGGATTCCATGCCGTTGTCTTCCTCCTATGCAAAGGTCACTGGCTCTTCTTCTGGTTCCACGAAGGAGGATTTGAAGGCTGCTTATGAGCAAGCCTTGGTTGCGCTTGAAGCATGGCTTGACGAGGATCAGCGAGTCTGTAGTCTCTTGTTCTCGTCCCTGTCTTTGGAAGCCCTGGCTGAGCTTGACGATTATAAGACCTCGCAAAAAATGTGGGAGAACATTTCTGCTATTCGTCAGAACCAAAGTAAGTCGACCATTCTACGCCTTCGTTCCACTACTTTACTATCCGTAAGAATTGTTCGGTGCATGATTTACACCTTCAATTTAAGATTGTGTTCGATCAACTTGCTGGTTTGGGTGCTCCTGCATCAAATGATGACCAACTTCTTTGGTTTTTGACTGCTTTGGGTTATGAGTTTAAGGATTTTTCTGCCCCATTTATCACTACTTCTCCGACTCCTTTGTATGCCGAGATAGTTAATCGTGCAAAGGACCACAAAGCATTTTTGGAAAATTTACAAGGACAATACGCTTCTGGTGGTACTGCAGTTGGGCCGGTCGCATTCACGGTGTTAGAATTCAACTCCGGCGGCCGCGCGTGGTCTCACGCGCCGACAGGTGCAGCGCTTGGCGGTGGCGCATCTGGCACACACGCCGGGCATTCTAGCCGGTTCTTAGGTCGCGGACGTGGAAAGTTTCTGGGGAAGTCCTCAGGTGGTCGGGGCCGTGGTCTACAATGCCGGTGGTGTCACAAAATGGGCTATGATACTGCTCACTGTTATCGTTTGGTTCGACGTCCATCCAAGACTTCCAATCTTGCTCAGCAGTTTCAGTCCTCCCTTCAGCTTGAGCCGACCGCTGTCACCTCTGATTGGTACCTTGACTCTGGAGCTTCTGCTCATATGAGTTCGTCTACTTCGAACCTTGAGAGTGTCACGCCCTACAATGGTAAATCCTTTGTTTCTGTTGGAAATGGTACTAATATATGTATTTCTGCTATTGGTGATTCTCAACTTATGCCTTCATTGCGACTTTCTGATGTTTTGGTTGTTCCTGACATAACCAAAAACTTATTATCTATAAGCAAGCTTACCCGAGATCTTGGTGTACTGATCACTTTTGATGACCGTTCTTTTGTGATTCAGCACAAAGTCACCAGGGCAGTCATGGGCAGAGGCCACAGTGAGGATGGTTTATATGTGTTGGATCGTGGTGAAGAAGCTTTACTTTCCTTTATTAAGCAAAATAAATCTCGGGCCTCTTTTGAACTGTGGCATGCCCGTTTGGGACATGTGTCCCCTAGTACTATTTCCTTGTTAGCTAAAAATGGTGAACTATCTGTTTCCTCTTTATTGCCTAAACCTAATGCATGTGCCTCCTGTGTGATGGGAAAGGCCATAAACTGTCATTTGTTGAAAACTCTAAACGAACTATGCATGTGTTGGATTTGATTCATTGTGATTTGTGGGGACCATCTCCTATTTTATCTGGTCATGGATTTATTTACTATGCTCTCTTTGTGGATGATTTCTCAAGATTTACATGGCTTTACCCTCTTCGTCGTAAATCTGATTTTGTTGATGTATATATGAAATTTGAGGCGTTTGTTGAAAATCAATTCTCCTTTCGGATTAAAGTGCTTCAGAGTGATGGAGGCACAGAGTTTCTGAACACACGTCTCCGAACTCATTTTGAGACAAAAGGAATCCTTCATCAGGTTTCCTGTTCGTACACACCCAAGCAGAATGGGTGTGCGGAACGAAAACACCGTCACGTGGCAGAAATGGGCTTACTATGCTTTTTCATTCACATCTGCCACTATCCTTTTGGAATGACGCGTTTGCGACAGCTACATATGTCATAAATCGTCTTCCCACCCTGGTGCTTGATGGCGCTTCTCCTTGTGGTATTCTGTTTGACCGGGCACTAACATACTCTAACTTGCATCCTTTTGGTTGTAGAGTATATCCATTTGTCCATCCCTATGCTGAGCACAAGTTATCACCTCGAAGTATTCCTTGTGTGTTTGTTGGGTATAATTCTCAATACAAGGGATTTCGCTGTCTGGATCCTACCTCTGGTCGGGTGTATATCACTCGTCATGCCCGGTTTGATAAAACTTGCTATCCTTTTGCCATGTCGTCTTCGAGTTCTTCAGTTTTCTCTTCTCTTGATATATCTTCATTTATTGATCCAGTACTTCCAGATACTGTGTCTCCATCACCATCGCCTTCTCTTTTGGCGTCTTGCTCGCTGTGTTCAGCTGACTCACCTATTTTGCCGGACCCCCTGTCTGCTACTCCTGATCAAATCCCTGGTTCTCCGGTGTGCTCTGAGTCTACTGTTGATGACTCTTCTGACAATTCTCATAGTCCACCATCATCTCGGCCTCATCACATGGTCACTCGGCCTCGTCCCATTTTGCGTCAACCTCAACATCTTGATGATTATGTTGTCACTGGCCTTACTGCTGCTGTACTCGACCACTTTGAACCCCAAGATTATCGAGCTGCTCTTCGTGATCCTCAGTGGGTTGCTACCATGAATGATGAGATGTCTGCTCTTCGAAAGCAACACACTTGGGATCTAGTTCCTCGACCATCTAATGTAAACGTTGTTGGCTCCAAATGGGTCTTCCTAGTCAAATATCTGCCCGACGGCACAATTGACCGCTAAAAAGCCCAACTTTTGGCTCAAGAGTTTTCCCAGCTACCAGGATTTGACTTTGACCACGCTTTCAGTCCCATGGTCAAAGCATCCACTGTTCGTACGGTTCTTGCCATTGCTACTATTCAAAAATGGCCCTTGCACCAGTTAGATGTGAAGAATGCATTCCTGAATGGTGTTCTCGATGCCCCAGTGTACATGGCTCAACCCGTTGGCTTCAAGGATCCTACTCGACCTGATCATGTTTGCTGTCTGCGGAAAGCTATTTATGGGCTTAAGCAGGCTCCGAGGGCTTGGTTTGATCGGTTCAGTTCATTTCTTTGCCAGCTTGGTTTTGTCTGTAGTTCTGCTGACACATCTCTATTTGTATTTTCTCGAGGTACTGTTCTGCTATATCTACTGGTATATGTGGATATCATTCTTACTGGCAATGACTCTGCTGCCATTCGTCAGTTCATTTCTCGCACTCATCAAGAGTTCGCCATTAAGGATCTTGGCTCCCTTAGCTACTTTCTTGGTCTTGAGGTCTCTTCCACTAGCTATGGTCTCTTCTTAGGTCATGCTAAGTATGCTAGGGATATTCTACGTCGAGCTGGTATGGCTGATGCGGAGCCGGTTTCCACCCCCTTTGTACTTTCTTCTCAGCTTCTCAGTAGTTCGAGCGAACCTTTCAGCAATTCCACTTTGTATCGGTCTTTAGTTGGTGTTCTGCAGTACCTCACCACTACTCGACCAGATTTGGCCTTTGCTGTGAACTCTGTTAGTCAATTTCTCCAAATTCCTCGTGATGATCACTTTGCGGCAGTTACCCGGATTCTTCGCTATGTCAGTGGCTCTCTTCATTTCAGATTATCCTTTCATTCTTCTGCTTCCACGGATGTGTTAGGATATTCTGATGCTGATTGGGCTCGCTGCCTAGAGACTCGGCGCTCGACTTATGGCTACGCAGTTTTTCTTGGGGGTAATCTCATTTCTTGGAGTGCCAAGAAGCAGCCTACTGTGTCCCGCTCCAGTTCAGAGTCTGAGTATCGTACTTTGGCCAACACTGCGTCGGAGGTTGTCTGGCTTTCTCACTTGCTTCGTGATCTTCGCTTTCCACTTTGTGAGTCACCCATCCCGTTGTGTGACAACGACAATGCCATTTTTCTTGCTCAGAATCCGGTGGCTCACAAGCGTGCCAAACATATTGATATCGACTATCACTTCGTTCGGGAGCTGGTTGCCTCAGGGAAGCTGCGTGTTCGTCATGTGCCGACATCTCTCCAAGTTGCTGACATATTCACCAAGGGCCTTTCTCGCCCTTTATTTGAGTTTTTCAGGTTCAAGCTGTGCATCTCAGCCAACCCGACGCTTTGCTTGGGGGGGTGTTAGGATAAGATGAGATATGATTGGGATATGATTGAGATATTAGGATAAGATGAGATATGATTGGGATATGATTGAGATATGATTGGGATATGATTGAGATAGGATTCTTATGTCTAGATACATTGTATGTCTAGGCTAGTATTTCTATATGTATTTCATGATTCACAAACATCAATCTATGGAGAATTACCTCATTTACACCGAGCAAATAATAAAGATGTAAGGAGATAGAGGATGCCCCTGTCTTAGACTTCTCATCGGTTGCAAGTGCCCTATTTTGCCACCATTTGGAATAAAAGGAAATGAAACTGTAGATATGAATCTCTCCACAAGATTAATGAAAGGCAAAGGAAATCCCAAGTGAGCAAGAGTTAGAGTGACAAACCTCCATTCGATCTTGTCGGAAGCCTTGTTCATATCAATTTTTATGCTCATATCACCCCCTTTTCCCATTATTTTGAGTTCTCATGGTGTGATGGAACTCGTGTGCAACAAGTACATTATGCGTGATTAGGCATTATTGGATAAAGGCTGAATGCGACTCTGAGATAACTGTTGGAAATATTGGCTTCAATCGGTTTGCCACCACCTTTGAAGTTAACCTGTAGACTACATTACAAAGACTGCTGGGGCAAAATTGTGAAATGAGCTCCAGTTGCTGAACAATATGAGTATAGTTCGCCAAAGGTTCAAGGATTCCTTAGTTTAAGAAACTGAGCACAAACTTGGTACCCTCTCCTCCCACCATTTTCCATTTTTTTGAAAGAAATACAGGGCTCATACCATCCGGACCTTGAGCTTTGTATGGATGCATTTGTTTCACTTTTTTCATAACTTCATCATCCTTGTATTCACAATTAAGTTTTCCAACCACTTCAGGATCTATGTAGCCTTTGAAGAACTGGTTCCATAAGCTTCATAGAAGGATCATATATAGAAAATAAACTCCAAAATAATCCAATATAATCCTATGAAGGCTAATATCCTCAGATTGCAACTCTTGATTATTGTCACGCAAACTTGTGATGTGTTTTATTTGTCTTTGGTGAGAAGTAAAGGGGTGAAAGAATTTGTTATCATCCCCTTCCTTGTACTAGTGTTGTTTGATCCTTTTTTTTGTACCGAATATTTTCCGCTTCCTAGAGTCATTCATAATCCCGGGTAAGAGAGTGAATTTCTATTTGAGACACTTCAGTGATAAGTCCCTTTTAAAGATTTTATATGTTCTTTTTAAGCTCCTCAAGCCACTTTTGGATGATTGGGAACACCCCTTTTACTCCGGTTCAAGAGCCCAAGTGCACATACTTTATTTTTTCATTCAAAGGTGCGGCTGAGCTGCTCCAGCTTTCCTCCACCATTTTTTTTGCGCTCCTTTGCCGTGATCCAATGTGCTTCGAAGTGGAAGCCACAGTTATTATTTAGTAGTATTTCCTTTGGGTCTCTAGCACGTAGTTTTACAAGTATACTCACGTGGTCCGAAAAAACCTTAGGGATGGAGGATACCAAGGGCCATGGGAAGAGATCCAATAGCCCCTAATCGCACGTAGCACAACCCAAGCTCTACCAAGCATGCGGCAGTTCCCACTTAAGATACTCATAGATCTTGGAAGGTCTGGTTTTCACCGCTAGTCTCTGCTTGAATGCTTCCTTCCGCCTCAGTACTAGTGATCTTATTTTTTTCTTAAGCCTTCTTCGTTTGTTGCTGCTTGCCACTTACCTCTTCGCTTAGCTTCAATATTCTTTTAGTTTTCTTTGGTTTTGTGACCACATCTTCCTTCTACTTGTTCTTTTTGGAACCTCTTATATCCTCGAATGATCCTCTCAGCAAGCGAGTCTAGTTTGATTGGGACCTAGTGCAAGAAAGTGCTAATGAGGGTTGCTGGATTTATCTTTGTTGTATCTGGGGATTTTAGTTATGGATCTTTACTGTCATGCTCTTGATCATACTCCATAGGTTCAACATTTTCTTCATCACTCGCTCCAGTAACATTCTCTATGATCGGCCCCTTCCCTACAGGTTGGTCGCTTTCTATTTCTGGAAAGCCCTTGAACAACATGGTGAACACCTTATTCACTCCAATTGTGGTATGCGAAGTGGTCAAATACACCGTGATTTTGATTGTTTTCGAAGTTTGCTGCATGGTTCCTGGTTCACTAACATGGTTATAATTATGAACATTGCATCCAGTCACCCTATTTCCACCTGTATCTTCATGTTTGCTGAGAGTTTTCACATTACCAATTTTGTTATTTCCATCATCATCCTCGGGTTGATCGACTTTGCCAAAGTCTTCTATATTGGGTTGAAATTCCTTTGGGAAGGGGAGGGGGGCACCCCGTTTTACCACGTTACAGAAGTCATAGTTCTCTTGATCTCTCTCTGTGCTCGACGTTGCAAGGTGGTAAATACACTCCCTTTTGGGATGTACGATCCGCTCACAGAAGGTATACAAGCTTGGAAGCTTCTCATATTTCAACATCACTGGAATCGAACCTCCAAAATCATTGAACACTTGGATCCAAACACCACAGGAGGAAGAGAAGATTATGGATTAAGGTGCATTGGATCCACTCCAGTGGCTGCAAAAAAATGATAAAGGAATCATGAAGTGAATCGGAGAGCTCCTTACAACAAAAACTGGTAAATTGCTCGATATGACTGGTGAATTGAGGGAAAGAAGTGTTCCCAATTTCCCTAAATTCCTAGAGGAAGCAAAAAAGGCCATCATGGCTTGAAGGCGGAACCATGATGGAGAACGTTAAAATTTGATATTGCAGCCTAAGGACGGGTGTATGATTTCTTACTAGATACAAAAAGTGTCAAATGGAAACAGTAAGCCAGGCATCATTAATTGGTACAAAGAGGGTGATATAATCACAAAGTTTTCCACATATTTGCATCACAGAGAAGGTCAATCAATGAAATTGGAGGATTAAAGGATAAAAACCAAGACTCGAGGACCGATGAAACTAGTATCGATCGTATAGTCATGGATTATTTTGGTGGCCCCTTCTCAACGTTACAATCTTCGAAAGAAGTCATACAACATGTAGTGAATCACCTCAAGCCAAGAGTCACAAGTGGTATGGACAAATCCCTTAAGCGGCCTTATACAGGGGTGGCCGTGGAAAAAATAGTCAAGCAAATGCGTCCATTTAAGTCTCCAAGACCTGACAGTATGAGCCCTTTCTTCTTTCAAAAGTTTTGGCATATTATTGGAGATGATATCACGACTTTTGTTTTAAATTTTCCCAATAATGGAGTGCTTGAACCTTCAGTGAGCTATACTCATATAGTTTTGATTCATAAAACCCAACACCAAGAACTGATCACCTAGTTCATACCTATTAGCTTATGCAACACCGTGTATCGAATAGGTTGATCCGATCATCTCAAAGATAATATCAGAGTCGCAATCAGCCTTCATCTTGGGTAGATTAATTATAGATGATATCCTCATTGCGCATGAGCTCCACCATACTAGGAAGAACATGATAGCATGTAGCTTTGGCAATATGAGCAGTAAGGTCAGTGCGAGTAAGGCGTTTGATTGTATATAGTGGGACTTTGTATGCGGTACTTTGACAGCAATGGGTTTCCCAAAGGTTTTTGTTCTACTTATCCATAACTTTTTATCCACAATATCCTTCTCCTTCATCTTGGACGGTGAAGAGATGGGAATGGTACATCCAAAAAGAGGGATTCGATAAGGTGGCCCCTCTCTCCCCATATCTTTATCATATGCTCTAAAGTTTTCTCACAAATTTGATATGCTCGGGGAAGACTAAAGAGAGATGCGCATCCAGGTTTGGGCCAAAGATTTCTCATTCATTTTTTGCAGATGACACATTATTTTTTGGTGAAGTGATGAAACAGGAGGTAGAACATATTCAATGGGCTATCACCTTGTTTGAGAGCATCTCTAGCCAGTAAATTAATGCATACAAATCGAGCATCCTCTTTAGCCTAAATATGGAGGTAGAAAGGCAGGCCAAAGTATGAGACATTCTAAAAATATTGGAGGTTGCACCACATGGAACATATTTGGGGGTCCCCTCGAAGATTGTTCAGAACAAGTCAAATATTTTAAGGAACCTTAAAGATAATATTAGACAAAGGATCTACAGATGTAACAAGAGGAACTTGTCTAAGGCAGGGAAGGAAGTATTGATGAAGTCGGTTCTTTGGACTATCCCAAGTTACGCCATAAGTTGTTTTAGTATCCCGGATGCCATCTTAGATGATATCAGAGGCATGATAAGTATGTTATGGTGGGGTGGCACCACAAAATCTTGGTAGTAAAATTTACTGTATTTCTTGGGAGAAGTTGATGTGTGCAAAATCCAACGAAGGGTAGGGCTTCCAAAATCTAAAGGCGGTGAACTTGATGCTCTTCAGGATAGAGGCTTAGATGCTTCGTGTACACCCAAATGCCCTCATAAATAGTTGCTAGAGTTGGGGAGAACTCTGACTGCAAAATTTGATCATAACACTCTGGTTGCTAGAGTTGAGAACCTGATTGATAGGGACACACACTGGTGATGGGAAGACATTTTGGCTGAACTCTTTCACCCAGATGATGCGGATATTATCCGGTGCATACAACTTCCCTAAACGAGTGAAGCAAATAGCTTGTGCTAGCATCATACGACTACAAGATATTACACAGTGAAATTGGTGTACCACGCCCTAGTGGAGTCGACAAGATCAGATTTATTCCACTATGCTCCATTGCCAGATTCAGAGAGATTGTTATGGACTAAGCTTTGGAGATTTCTCATTTTGCCGAGAGCTAAGCACATTGAATGGAGAATATGTATTAATTCCTTACCTAGATGAGAAAAAATTGTGAAAAGAACCATGAAGGTGGTAAGACATACGTACAATGTGGGGAGGAGGATGGAACCATAGGGCACAATTTCTTTGAATGCCAATTTGCTATGGAGGCTTGGAAAATGCGTGCACTAGACAATATAGTCAAGACGAGATAGAAGAATTGTAGAAAGTTTTGACTGCAAAATCTGATCATAACAAGTGAAGAAGGAAAAGTTGAGTTGATCATAATGCTATGTGATGCTTTGTGGTTCGAGCAGAATCAAAAGCTTTTCGAAGATAGGTGTTTGTCACCAAACTTCCTTGTGGAAGGAGTCACAACAAACTTGAGTATCTTCAAAAATGCAAACCATTGGCCGAAATGTCTCTCAGATGAACTTCACTCACATGCCTTGTTGCGGCCACCTAAAGGGAGAAACCAAATCATGTTTGATGCAGGCACGTCCGATGACTATTTTGGAATTGGTGTGCTTTACCTCACCGAAGACGGTGGTTTCTGGCGAGCTGCGGCTGTGAAGAAGCTATGCGTAACAGATGCTACAATGGCATTGAAAGAATTATTTCCCGTGATTATATTGTATTACTGAATGGAATAAATAGAGTACAAGAAGTAGACTAGGTCAAGTACAAATCTAGCCTAGTTTTCAAGATAAACATAAATCTAATCTAATCTAATCATCACATTGATTTATTCTAACACCCCCCCTCAAGCGAAGCATCAGATGCTCACCGACGCAAAGCTTGGATCTAAAGAACTCGAACAACAGATGAGAGAGCTCTTTGATGAAGATGTCCGCAATCTGGAGAGAAGTAGTAACATGAGCAACTCACAACTTTCCAGAAGCAACCAACTCTTAAACAAAGTGATAGTCGATGTCGATATACTTTGCCCCGTTTGTGAGCAACTGGATTCTGTGCCAAGAAGATTGTGCTGCTATTGTCACATAACAGCACCAGAGAATTAGACAGGGGAACTTGAAGTTCTCGGAGCAAATGAGTAAGCCAAACAGCTTCTAAGATAGTGTTGGAAAAAGCACGATACTCATACTCAGTACTGGAACAAGAAATTGTGGGTTGTTTCTTGGTACTCCATGAAATAAGGTTCCCACCAAGAAAAATAGCATATCCATAGGTGGATCGGCGAGTCTCTAAACATCAAGCTCAATCAGTATCAGAGTACCCCCAACACCTCTGGAGAACTAGCAGCACGAAAAGTAAGACCAAAATGCAAAGTACCCTGAACATATCGTAGTATCCGAGTAACAACAGCAAAATGATTATCTCCGGGATCCTGAAGGTACTAGTTGACAGTATTGATTGAAAAGGCCAAATCAGGGCTAGTGATGGTCAAATACTGAAGAGCCCCAACAAAAGAACGATACAAAGTTGGATTCCAAAATAGTGGACTAGTCAAACTGTGTAATTAAGAACCTGACACAAATAGCGTAGAGACTGGTGCAACATCAGACATCCCTGCATGAGTGAGAATATCTCGAGCATACTTTTCTTGTTCAAGAAGTAAACCTAATGAAATAGGTGAAACTTCCAGGCCAAGAAAGTAATAAAGAGAGCCAAGGTCCTTAATCATAAACTCCCAATGTGTCTAATCAATGAACTGCCGAAGGAGAGTCGAATTGTTCCCTGTAAGAATGATGTCGTCGACATACACCAGGAGATACAATAACAATAATCCTCATGAAAGAACAAACAGAGAGGTATCACCTGAGCTGCACTGAAAATCAAGCTGAGTCAAATAAGTGTTGAAACGCTGAAATCACACTCGAGGAGCTTGCTTAAGTTCATAAATGGCCTTTCGCAAGTGACAAACATAATCTGGGTGAACAGGGTCCTTGTATCCAACATGTTTCTTCATATAAATTGGAGCATCGAGGATTCCATTAAGAAAATCATTCTTGACATCCAGCTGATGAAGCGGCCAAGAGCGCATCATGGCAATGGTAAGAAATGCCTGAACACTGGAAGCTTTGACCACAAGACTGAAGGTGTGGTCAAAGTCAAAACCTGGAATCTCTGAGAAACCCTGTGCCACAAGTATAGCTTTATAATGCTCAATGGTGCCATATGGTCGATACTTCAGTCAACAAACCCATTTGGTGCCAACAATGTTAGCGTCCAAAGGGCGAGGCACCAAATCCCAGGTGCAGTGACCACGAAGAGCTTCCATCTCGTCATCCATAACAGAAACCCAAGCCAGATCCTAAAGGGCAGTGCGATAATCCGTAGGCTCAGACTAAGAAAGTAATGCAACAGTAAGATCATGTGATACAATATCTTAATAATCCCTGCACTGTATGACCCCAGTAGTCGACCTAGTAGCCATACAATGGGTACGGGGTTGAGGAGGAGGTGCCAGTGGAGTGGAATATGTCGACGAAGCTAAGCTGATCGGTGATGATAGAGCCGAGTTGACTGGTGACTAGACAACCGAGGACGTCGGCGGTGAGGCATGTGGCACTGACTGATGAACCAGAGCTGGATCTGTATCATAAATAGAGCAAGGGGCCGAAGGAGATGTAGTCGGCTGTGGAGAAACTATAGGCAAAGGAGTTGCCAAATCAGAATCAAGATCAAGAAATGCAAAACATCTAACACTGAAGGTGGAGAACCATTCGCCGAAGGAATGAATGGGGAAAATGGAAAGCATGTTTTGTCAAAATGAGCATGTTAAGTGACATAGATTCTACCAGTAGTGCGATTGAGACACCGAAAACCTTTATACTGCGAGTTGTAGTCAATAACTACACATGAAATACTGCGAGGAGACAGCTTGTGGTCGGCAAATGGGCAAACGAATGGGAAGACCCGATAACCAAAAGCATGAAAATTGGTGTATATGGGAATCCGACCATTAATAACCTCATATGGTGATCGTCCGCCAAGAACATGAGTGGGCAACCGATTTATGGTATAAGTGGCTGCAGCAAAAGCGTCAGGCCAGTGGGAGAGATGGGCATGAGAGTGATACAACATAGACAAACCCATCTCAGCAATGTGGTGGTGCTTGCACTTTTCCCAACCATTCTGCTCGGGAGTATATGGACAAGAAATCTGATGATGAATGCCCTTTGTCTGAAAGTGAGATGGTAACTGATCATTTACAAGCTCAGTCCCTCTATCACTCTGAAATACCTTAATGGTGGAAGAAAATTGGTTCTCAACAAAAGCCTCAAACAGGCGATAAACATCCCAAAAATTAGATTTGCGGTGCAGTGGGTAAAATCTCGAGAGTCGGGGATGATCATCAAGAAAAATGGCATAGTAGAAGAAACCATCAGTAGACAAAATAGGAGAGAGCCCCCCATAAATCACAATGAATCAGATCAAGTCTCTTAGCAGCACGTTTATCATTTGCATGAAAAGATAAACGTTTCCCTTTAGCCTTTTCACACGCATCACAAATGGTGGGTTTAGGAAAAACCGATGAGACAGACAAGTATTCAGAGGCATGCAAACCTGAAATAATGGAATGCGGAACATGACCAAGCCTAGCATGCCAGATTTCAAAAGAAGCACACGACTTATTTGATTCCACAGTAGACAACAAAACAGATACACCATAGTCTAAAACACAAAGCCCATTTTCACTATGATTGTGACCCAAGGTTTCCCTGGTGATTTTATGCCGAATAACGAATGAGCAATCATCAAAGCATACATCAACATCTAAATCCCGAGTTAATTTGTTAATCGAAAGAATTTTTTTAGTGATATCAGACACAATAAGCCCATCATAATGAGACAGTGAAGTAGAAATCTGAGAATCACCAACATTAGTAATAGGGAGTTGAGAACCATTACCAACATAAATACAGACAGAACCATTATATGGTCTCACATGATCAATAGCAGTGGAGGACGATGCCATGTGTTTTGTGGTGCCAGAATCCACAATCCACTTCTAGCCATGGTGCATAAGCTTTGAGAATCCACCAAAATAAGTCATAGGGACAAAATGGAGATGAATATGTGCTGGAAACACTAGGCGCGTGAAGGAGAAGCGCAAGAGACAGCTGGGTGCTTGTGGATCACGCATGAGTGAAGGAGACGCGTAAGAGACGGTTGGGCGCTTGTGGATCACGCATGAGTGAAGGAGACGCGGGAGACTTTTGGGCGCTTGTGGATCACACACGAGTGAAGGAGAAATGCGAGAAGACCGATGAGCGAGTGTGGATCACGCGCGAGTGAAGGGGATGCATGGGTATGGCCTGTATGCGCGTAAATCTCACCCATCTTGTTTGACCGAGGACATTGGACGTCGGCTTTTTGCTGGTCGGAGACAATGGCTTGTATTTTTATTGAGCGGAGATGCCGACCAGTATATAAGGAGAACAGAGACGCTGGATTCTGGACGATTGCTTGGAGATTTGCCGCCGGAGAACTATGGCTGACGAAGAGAACCAGTGTGGGGATACTGCCGTAGAAGACGAATCGAGATGCCAGAGATGAAGAACAATGTCGACCTGTTGGTGGAAATAACGCCAGACGTATCAAGGAAACTCCGAAAAATGAGAGAGACGCCGAAAACGCCAGATGATTAGATGGAAACTGCTGCAGAAGGTCTCCGGAAGTTGGACGGAATATCGCCAGAATATGGTGGTGGTCGGTCGGAAAAGAGAGACAAAGGAGAAGGCAACAAACGAAAGAAAAAATAATAAAAATTTAGGGTCTAGGGTTTATGATCAGAACTTACTCTGATAACATGAAAGAATAATTTCCCGTGATGATTATTGTATTACTGAATGGAATAAATAGAGTATAAGAAGTAGACTATGTCAAGTACAACTCTAGCCTAGCAATCAAGATAAACATAAATCAAATCAAATCAAATCTAATCATCACATCGATTTATTTTAACGGACATAAGTGTTGGCTTTGATGGAAGCAGTTTGCTGGGCTATTGAATCATAGAGAGGAAACACCCGTATCCTTTGGTGATACACTAGGAGTTATAAGCATAGTCAAGTGCGAATTGGAGTCATCCCTTTCATGTGTTGAGATAGTCAAGCAGAGGCATCTTATGTTGGAGGAATCATGTGTGGATCCGCCATTTTGGATAGCCCGAAATAGACATTCACTTGCTAATTTTGCAAAATTGAGCGAATCACTAAATATTGTATGAAATTCACTCCCAAACTTTTTCTTGTAACGAAAAAATTTAAAATTAATTTTTTATTTACCATCGTACGGTCAAAGTGTCAAACACCTATAATGATTGAGTTGGAAAATAGGGAGCGGCTTCAAATAACCATTCCATCATCACAGAAACGCAATCCATAATGAGAGCAAAACCTCGCAACAGAACAACTTGGAGCGTTGAAGCAACAAAGGAATCCAAAATAAATGCCTCCTTTACTTTCCCTTTGCTCTCACGCTTTACCCTATTCCGTTGCTTTCAGGACCACGGACATTAACAGCGACGTTAGAACTAATTCCGATTCCAAACCTTCGAAGAATCGCAGTTTCAAGCTTCTAGATGGTCCAAATGTGTCGCCCACAAGTGTCAAATTCTTCCAATCGTCGGAAAGGATAGTGAAATGGTACTCGGGCAAGTTTCGAGACTGTGCGGCAAACAAGTGTTTGGGAGAGGGTAAAGCGATTCATGGGAAGATGATAAGGAATGGGATCAGCCCAGATGTTCATTTATATGTTTCGATCATTAATTTTTATGGGAAATGTGGGGCTTTGGATTATGCACGTCATGTGTTTGATGAAATGCCTGAGAAAGATGTGGTGAGTTGGACTGTGTTGATTTCGGGGTTTGTCGCGGAAGGCCGTGGTGGTGAAGCTGTTGAGTTATTCCGTGACATGAGGAGGGGTGGAGTGATGCACAATGAGTTCACTCTTGCGACGATTATGAAGGGTTGTTCGATCTCTTTTGATTTGGCGTTTGGTAGGCAGTTGCACACTGAGGTGGTTAAAGGAGGGGACTTTTTGGATGTTTATGTAGGTTCTGCTTTGGTTGACCTTTATGCGAAGTGTGGTGATTTGGAGTATGCTGAGAAGGTGTTTCTTGTCATGCCGGAGCAGAGTGAGGTGTCGTGGAATGCTCTGATTAATGGTTACGCGCAGTTGGGTGATGGAGACAAGGTTCTGACTCTGTTTTGTGCGATGATGAGGGCTGAAATGAGGTTTAACGGTTTTACCATATCTTCTGTTTTGAAAGGATGCGCGAGTTCTGGGAGTTTGGAAGCTGGTCAGGTTGTTCATTCTATGGCAATCAAGCTCGGGGCTGAGCTTGATGACTTTGTTTGTTGTTGTTTAGTTGGTATGTACTCTAAATGTGGGCTTCCCAATGACGCTCTATGTGTGTTTAAGAGGATCAGGAATCCGGATATTGTGACTTGGTGTACAATGATCAGTGGGCTTGATCAGCAAGGGCAAAAAGTTGAAGCTATGGATATGTTCCGGTTGATGATGAGTTCTGGTGTGAGGCCTAACCATTTCGCGCTGTCAGCTGCTCTTAGTGCCGCCACTGATTTGTGTGACCTGGAGTTTTGTAGAAGTGTTCACGCTTGTATCAGAAAATATCGTTTTGAATCTAACATGTTGGTGAGCAATGCTCTGATCTCTATGTACATGAAACTTGGATCAGTTTATGAAGGTTTTCGGGTTTTTTCTGCTATGAGTCAGAGGGATGTTGTCTCATGGAATGCACTTTTATCTGGATTCCATGATGACGCAAGTTCTGATGAGGCGGCTATGATTTTTAAGAACATTCTTATGGAAAATGTTGAACCAAACAAGTACACATTCATAAGCATGGTCAGGAATTGTGCAAGCCAGTCGAATTCTCACTTTGGGAAACAAGTACATAGCCATGTAGTTAAAAAAGGCCTTAATGGCGATGATCACATTGGAAACGTTCTGATTGACATGTACTCGAGTTGCAGATGTTTTGATGACGCAGAAACTGTTTTCCACAGATTGAACCAAAGGGACATTTTCACTTGGACAGTGATCATAGCAGGCTATGCTCAGAACGAACAGCAGGTAGAGAAGGCCATAGAGTATTTCAATCAGATGCAAAGAGAAGGCATTAAGCCTAACGAGTTTACTCTTGGCAGCTGCCTGAAGGCTTGCTCAAGCATAGCAAACCTTGATGATGGCCGCCAGCTACATTCCTGGGCTATCAAGTCCGGACATTTCTCTAATGTCCGTGTGGTGAGTGCCCTGGTTGATATGTACGGGAAATGTGGATGCATAGATGACGCAGAGAGTATATTCAACAGCACGGAGGGAGTTGATACAGTGATGTGGAACACGATGATCTGTGGCTACTCCCAGCATGGCCAGAATGATCAAGCTCTTCAGTCTTTCAAAACAATGGTAGATAAGGGCGTGCAGCCTGATGGTATTACTTTCATCGGTGTCCTTTCTGCGTGCAGCCACACGGGCATGGTTGAAGACGGAAAAAAGCATTTCCAGTCCATGACAGAATTATATGGAGTCGCTCCTTCGCTTGATCATTTCGCTTGTATGGTTGATATTCTCAGCCGGGCAGGTAGATTCCGTGAGGTGGAGAGCTTCATTGAGCAAATGAAGATCACTCCAAACGCACGAATCTGGCAGACTGTACTCGGGGCTTGTAAACTCCATGGAAATGTAGAATTGGGTGAAAAAGCTGCTCAAAAACTTCATGACCTGGAACCTAATGATGATGGACACTATATACTCTTATCCAACATATATGCAGCCAAAGGTAGATGGGACGATGTTTCAAGAATCAGAGGTTTGATGTTGAGTAAAGGTATCAAGAAAGAACCTGGTTGTAGTTGGGTTGAGGTTGAGGCGGAAACTCACGTCTTCTTGTCGCAGGATGCTTCACATCCTAGGTCAAGTGAGATTTGCCAGAAACTGGGGGATCTGCATACAAAACTAAGTTTGACGGGCTATGTTCCCGACATCAACCATGCACTTCTTGATGCTACAGACAATGAGAAGAAAGAAAACCTCTTTCATCACAGTGAGAGGCTAGCGTTGGCATTCAAGCTTATAAATAATACCCCAGGTGGAAGGCGGATTAGAATCTTTAAAAATCTGCGCATCTGCGGAGACTGTCACGAGTTCATGAAGGGTGTATCAGGGATGACAGAAATAGAGATTGTTATTCGCGACATTCATAGATTCCACCATTTCAGAAATGGGATGTGCTCTTGCAAAGATTGTTGGTGATACAATCATGCCTAGTGCAAAATTTAAAAGGAAAAAGTTTTGCCTCATTCCATCATTCTAGAGCACAAACACTGAGTAGTTATCTTACAAATAATGGAACTTAAGACAAGTATAACTGTCGACATGAACAAGTCTTCGATGGACCAACATTTGCCAGAAAATCTTCACAGATGCATCCTCTTTAACTACTTATCATCTTCATCGGAAGTTGGATCATCAACATCACTCCCACTACTCATCGAATTATCAGCATTGACAGATTTCGACTTCTCTGCTGATGGAGCAGAGTCCTCATAGAGATTATACTTGTGGAACTTGAGCCGATTTTTCTTTTCTGCTTTTCCAGATTTACGCTTCTTTCTTCCACTTTCAGATGACTGTAGCATATGAGCAGCGGCCACAAAAGAGGCATTCACAGCCTCAGACTCAGCCATGTTTTCATCTCTATCAATGCCTTCTTTTTCTTCACCCGCATTATCAATGAAGAACAGAAGATCTGTATCCGACTTCTTCTTCTCCCTGCGCACTAACAGTTTTGAATCGTCCTCCGGATGATCAAGAACCAATTTGGCACGATAAGCTGACATATCATCATCAAATACTTGTATCCCACGATTCTCTATGTCAAGAATCCATCCTATATACATTCAACCACAACAATTAGATCACTATGAGTTAGCTAAAACATATACTCCATATTATGCACCCAGAACAACAAAATTGCTTACTTAACAATGCTTTAGGTGATGATCCATTTGGTTCATTGGCATCTCCGTTCATGCCTACTTCTCCTTTAACACTGCGTATCAGGTAGGACGGTAAACTTGAATTCGAGAAGGCATTTATGCAAGCAATTGCCTTAGACTGGTTCCCGTGTTTTCTGCAACCAAGTAAAAGAAATGAGATTCCACAATGGCACAAGTATTTCTTTTCAAAACCTTGCTAACAAGCATTATACTATCCTTACCTGAAACACTCCATTGCTTCATGGGTAACTATCAATCTTCCCAAGGCAATACTTTTAACATGCTCGTTGGACAGATGATCCATTCTCTCAGGATAAAAAAAAGAGTAATCAACATAAGTAACTGCTTCATAAAGGACTTCCTTCAATCTCATTTCTTGATCAGATATCTACAGAAATTGCCAAAAGAGCATGAATTTTGTCACAAAATTTGAACTAGCAGAGCTTTCTCCTTAAATTAATGATTAAAAAAACAAGAAAAACACCATACACACACAAGTACGAATGACACAACTTACCAAAAGAGAAGCAACAGGCAAGGATGGACCTAGCAGCATCCTCAACAGAGAATCTGAAAGGCAATTCACATAAACATAAGAAAGATATAAGCCTCACAGAGCCGAAAAACAGTCAGAAAGAACCCAAAGAGGAGACTAACCAAAGAAGTATGAACTCCGGAGCCCGGTAACAGAACCAACCACCCAAGTCCTAAGCTCATTCTGCCACTCTTTGCCCGAAATCTCATCGGAAATTGCCAAGCAGCATTTCAACAGAAACGCCTCAGCAATCACATAACCAACCAATTCACACACCCCACAACCCCCATTGCTAATAGTTTCAATCGCCTCATTCCCCAAGAGAGGGAAAAACAACTTCAGTCTCTGTTCTTCACTTTCATCCCTCTTAATTTCATCCGAAATCCATACGCTAACTAAATCCTTCAACGGCCTAATCAACCCCTCCTCACCATCAACACCATTCTCCAATCCATCAGAGCATGTGCTGATAAAGCCAAGAACAGAATCCACCAACTCCCTAATCTCTTTCATTAACTTCTTCTCTTTCTTCGACTTCAACTCGGAGCCCTTCAACTCCAAGACAAATTTATGCACGTGAAAAATTACAGGTGCCATCAGCAGAATGCTTGTGGAAGAAATGCACGCAACAGAGTAAGAAGCTATGAGCTGAAACAAGTCCTTCACAGCTGCAAATCGATTCTTTGACGAATTGCGGTTCTGAAAAACAAAAGCTGAGTGAACCCAGATGGATTCGAGAGGTGGGTTGATTTTACATTGCGACAATTCGCGAAAATATGAGTTGTTTTCAGGATTTGAATTCTGGGACGAGTTCAACAGGGTTTGGAGTGCTTGATCGAGTGCAGTTTCATAGTTTTTGCCAATCAAATGCTTGAAGATGGGCATAGTTTGGGATTCCATTTGAATGGAATCAAGGTTTGGAAGGATCGAATTTAGGTTATGCTATTCAAGAACGGTATGCGGGCAGAACCATGGGTTTTTGGAATTAGGGTTTAAGATAGGGTACGGTATGAATGAAAAGTACACTAGGGAGGCGCAATTTGCAAATCAACCCTTTAGGAAAGAGTTTTTTTTTTTTTTTTAACTAAGACCATCCATAGATGGGGGAAGATGTATTGGCCTTCCCTAGCCATAAAAATATGAAAGATGTACATGAACAGTAGGTCCGGAGCTAAGTTTAGAAATACAAAGTTGCTTCCAAAGAAAGATTGTAATGAATTCCTAAGACATAAAGCTAAGCAAAGCATCCTCGAACTTGTTAGTGAGTCGAAAACGAAACACAAATCAGTCAGAGAAAGTTACTTAGCTTAAATGTCTATATTTGCTAAATCTCAAAGACAAACTATATGTCGAGGAGAAAGGTGCTACGATCAGTGAGCAGCTGCAGCAGGGAGCAGCCCCAAAATGCCTCCGAGTCTTGAAGTATAATCCAGATTTCCAAAGAATCACCCATCCTGCAAAAGAAAAACCATATTTAGTAGCTTCCGTTCATTGAGAAATTCTTAATGAGGGCGTACCAGACTGGTCAAGCCTAATCAAACCTCTACATATCTGAGGAAGCAAAAGCAAACTATGAAAAACACAGTTAGATTGAGCCTTGAGACAGTGTTTAGCCAAGGTGTCAGCAACCAAATTAGATTGCCTATGTATGTGACGTAGAGACATTTCACCTAAAGCTTGATGAATTTCGTCAGCCAACTGAAAGAGTTGCCAATTTGCCAATAATGGGTTTTCAGCAGAGTGGACAGCTTTTAGGCAATCTGATTCAATGACAATAGGGGCAGAGAATCTAATTGCAGTCTGAGTAGCAAAGAGTATAGCTCTTAACTCTGCCTCAAGAGGAGAATTAGCCTGAGTATAGCTAGTCCTAGCCAAAATAAAACCACCCGTAGGATCCCTGACAATCAGTCCTAATCCACACATATTAGAGTAAGCACACCAAGCAGCATCTACATTAATCTTAAAACCTTCATTTGGCCTTTTCCAAGCAATTATGAAAATTTTAGGTTTCGGAGGTGCTTTTATCAAAGGTAGAAAAGAGTGGTTAGCAATACCATAGTCAAATACTGATGAAATATGAGCTGGTTTGGAGCAGAAAGAATAGAAAATTTGGTCTCTGATATGATTTAGAACTGCATTACTATTAGGGAAAATAGCATCATGTAAGCATTTGTTCCTCATTTTCCAAATATTCCAACATGTAATGCAAGCAGCAGTTCTAATTAAAGTAGAGTGCAGAGAACTCAAGCCCTGATATGTTAGATAGAAGGAGATTCTTTCCCAAATAGAGGAGAAAAGAATATCCTTAATACCCATGAACTGGTGAATAGTACTCCATATATTTAATGAGAAAGGGCAGGAATTGAAGCAGTGCTCCAAGGAATCCACATGATTACTACATAAGTAGCATTTAGTAGCCAGGCAGATTCTCATATTTTGCAAGACATTACCAAAAGGTAAAAACGAATTGATCAATTTCCACATGAAAACCGAGATTTTTTTTTCTATTCTCCTATTCCAAAACAGCTGAGTTGAAGCAATATTACCAGATTGTGAGCTGAGTAGGAGGTATGTGCTTTTGAAAGTGAAATCACCCCTAATCCCTGGTTTCCATATAAGCCTATCACTTCTATGTGGATATAATTTTGAAACCTGCAAAAGAGAGAAGATGTTAGGGGGAAGTAATGAAGAGAATTTTTGGATCAGTGTGTCCTTATTGGTGATGAAATCAGAAACCGTGCAGTCCTCAGGGATTTCAACCTGGTCTGGCTCACAATAATCTATAATAGGACCAACATCAAGCCAATTAGAAGTCCAAAAATTACAGGAACCTCTACCCACAATCACTCTGGAATTCGATTCAGACCAAGCATTAATATTACATATTCTTTTCCAATTAGGGGAGGATCTATATGAGGGTGGAAGAGATGCAACAAAATGTGTCCACAGAGCAACCCCCTGTTGGTATTTCCACCAAAGTTTGACCGAGCAAGTATCAATTATGGAGTTAATTGATCTGAATCCTAGACCATTTTGGTTAATAGGAAGGCAAAGAGCTTCCCATTTCCTCCATGCTCTCTTAGGTTTCTGATCAATAAAACCCCAAAAAAATCTGCTAACTTTTTTCTCTATGACAGCAACAATCTTCTTGCTTGGTTTAAGCACTGCCCAGATATGTTGTGGAATGGAGAAAATGCAAGATTTTATCAATGTGATTTTTCCCCCAGTGGATAGCCACTTATTTTTCCAACTACCAATCCTGTTATCAATCTGCTCAATTAAAGGTTGGAAATATACTCTATGTGCAACACCAGTAAAAATAGGAACACCTAAATAGGTAAATGGAAAACTTCCTATTTTCATCCCTAAAGTCCTCTTTATTTTATTAACAGTACGAGGAGAGGCATGTTTCCCAATGTACAGATCACTTTTTCCATAGTTTATTTGTTGTCCTGTGACCTCCTCAAATGTTGACAGGAAAGCTTTGAATCTAATCAAAGTATTGTGATCAGCTTTTAAAAATACCACTATGTCATCAGCATAGGATAAGTGAGAAATTTGTAGTGCATTACCTGGGAGTTGATAGTAGGCCAGCTTACCTGATTGGAAAATGTGTGCTAGACTTCGGGTGAAAGCCTCAGAAAAAATGTTGAAAAGAAAAGGGGAGAGGGGGTCTCCTTGCTTGATACCCCTCGTAGATTGGAAGAATCCAGTTGGCTTACCATTTATTAGGATTGAAAACCAAGCCTGTGACAGGTTATTCATGATGGGAAAAATAAATCTAGCATGGAAACCAAATTTAGATAGGACACTATATAAAAAGGACCATTTAACCCTATCGAATGCCTTCTTAAGATCTAACTTAACTATGCAGTTAGGTTGACTTTGTTTCCTATTCAAAAATCTCACCATTTCTTGTAAATAAATAACATTGTCCGAAATATCCCTCCCTTTAAGAAATGCAGTTTGATGTGGCGAGATTATTTTTGGCATTAAAGGTTTAAGTCTTTCCATTATTAATTTGGAGCAGATTTTATTAAGAACATTGGAAAGACTAATAGGCCTGTAATCATCAAATGAGATGGGTGTCTTCTTCTTAGGAATAATTGTGATCCAAGTGCTACTAAAACCCCTAGGGATGGCATTCCCATCAATGAAGTCCTGAACATCATTTAGTAAATCAGAGGAGATGATATCAAATGATTTAATATAAAATTTTGAAGAGAAGCCATCTGGACCTGGGCTACTGTCTTTATTGAGATTAAGAACAGTTTCTTTTAGCTCAGACATAGTAACTGGGTGCAGAAGGCAATCATTATCTTGCTGGGAGACCAGTTTGGGAATTTGGCTGAGAAAATGAGATTTAAAAAGATTACTTTCAGGCAAGCTATCATCTGTTAAAAGATTATGGTAATACCGGATGGCTTCAGTTTCTATGTCCTGCATGTTATCTAACCATTGTCCATTACCTGCTTTAATTTTAGAAATCTTTAGTCTGCATTTCCTTTCTTTGACTGAATTATGGAAAAAACTGGTATTATTATCTCCTTCATTTAACCATTTAATCTTAGCTTTATGTTTCCAGAAGCTTTTTTGTTCAACTAAGGCTCGAACTAACTTAGCCCTAGCTTCCTTGAGCTTTACCAAGTTAACCACAGATGGATTTTGATCATATAATTGCTCCTGAGTGAGAAGAACATTTTCAGCATTCATCACATTATCATGAATATTTCCAAAATGTTCCTTATTCCAGATTTTTAATTCTTTCTTCAATCTTAAGAGTTTAAGACAAAAACCAAGCATTCCTGAGCAACTGAGTGGGAGTTCCCAGTTAGACTTAATTACAGTCATGAACTCTTTCCTTTTAAACCAGGTATTCAAGAATCTGAAAGGTCTAGGGTTGGATGGAATATCACTGCCTATAGTGAGAAGCATAGGGCTATGATCAGAAGTAGACCTATTTAAAATTTGAATAGCAGATGCAGGGAAGGAAGAAGACCATGCAGAATTACAAAGACCCCTATCTAGCCTCTTAATAGTAGGATTTCTAAGCCTGTTGTTGCTCCATGTGAAAAGGTTGCCTACTGTATTAATTTCTTCCAAAGCCATTTGATTAATAAATTCATTGAAGTCATTCATACTACCTATTCTAGGGGATGAAGGACCTTTATATTCTGTGACTGATGTAATGGCATTAAAGTCCCCTATAAACATAGCTTCTGATTGAGTAGAGGACTTCAGGTCAGACCAAAGTGATTTCCTTCCATCCCTAGTTCTAAGTCCATACACAAAAAATGCATCCATATTTTTATTCAGAGTGAGACTATGCAATGAAACAGCAAGGAATTGTAAATTGTCATCTTTAACTACTAGAGATATGCTTGCATTCCAGAAAAGCCAGATCTGACCATTCATTGCATATGTACAGTTATCATATTGCAGCAAAAGTCTGTATGAGTCACACTGAAGATTATCATGTTTTGGCTCAATTAAACAAATAAGATCAAAATGATGTCTAGCAACCAAATTTTGGAGTCTGATCATGGAGGTATCCATTCCTCTCAGGTTCCAAACCAGGAATTTTATCTGAAGGGTTGTATTATTCATAATTGAACATTATTAGCGCTTTTTGATCTAGTCATGATAGTATTTAACTGAGTTAAATATGTCTCATTCCTATGATTAGGCTCATTCATTGCCTTACTAGCATTCTTCTTATTTTCATTTTTGGGAGTAGAAGAACTGACCTGGCTGGTCTGATCTATATAAGAATCAGATTTCTGGGAAGGAGAATCTCCCACCCGGACATCTACTGAATCCTCTAATATCACAGTATCATTTGTGTTTTGTCTGTGGGAGCTCTCCTCATTATCACCATCATCATCTTCAAGTGGTAGGAACCTGTTGTGTTTGTGTTTCTGCTGAGAGAAGATGAAGTTTTTAGCTGCAATAATGGAATGGAAAGGTGAGAAAGATTTACCTCTTTTACCAGGGATGTCATCTTTGGCAAACTGAGTTTTTTGGGTGGGAAATGGTGGAGCAGAGAATGAGTGTTTGGACTTATATTCAGGAAACTTCACCAGATGATCATCATTTTGATCCAACTCTCTCTGAGACTGATTGATCTTAGTTACCAAAGGGGTCAAATCTGACTTATTATTCTGATTCTTATCGCCCTGAACCTCAGATATTAAATCAAGAGGGTCGGACAAGGTGGTGCATATTTTATCCTGATCATCAACTAGACTATCAGCTTTCGAAATTATGGTATCAGAAGACTTAACCTTGTTGCTCTCTATTAAATGTTCAGATGTCTCAACTTCCACAAGAGATGCCTTCTCCATGTTAAACTTTGGAGAATCCCTTATTTTTGGGACATATTTAAGAGTCTTAGTTATATGAGAACCATGTTTCTCAGGAACAGACAAACCTGAGGACCCTGCCCTAGTAATATCTTTATTTAAGATGGCAGTATCCTCGTTAGGGATAGAAACTGCAGCTCTTTGTTTCTCTTTAAGATGAGGCACATTCTTATCACCCTGTGAGTCCACTCTGTAGGATTTAGTTCTCTTAAGCTCAGGATGGAGGTATACACAGTGATTATCATCATGCCCTATAGTTTTACAGTGATGGCAGTATGGGGGTATATCCTCAAATTCTAAAGGAAGCTTAACCACATTGTATTCAATACCTTCCTCCTCAATTCCCACCCTAATACATGATGGAAGTTTATTTTTTAGATCAATCTCGACACACATTTTAACAGCTGATGGCCGAGTAAGGGCAGCCGTAGCTGCATCCATCTTAATAAATGTACCTATCTGATTTCCCATAGTTTCTATCATCGCAATATTATAGAAGAAGATAGGAACATAGGGAATGGTAACCCATACCGGTACAATAGTGGATTCTGCCTCTGGGTTGAAATCCATTGTCCATTTGAGTACCTTCATTGGAGCCTGATTGAAAATCCAGTGGCCTTTAAGCCAAAATCTCTGGTAGTCTTCTTTGTCTTGGAATCGGATGAGGATGTGTCTGTAATCAATCGAACCTATCTGAAATTTACCTTTGAACCCGACCGATTGGAAAGCTTCATTTAGAGCAGGCATAGGCGGCTTTCCTCTAGCAAATTTACCAACTAGGGCATTTTGGTAATGGGAGGCGAGCGTCTCAGCCTCACGACGGGAGACTAGACAAGCAATCTCACCTTTGTAGTGCGTTTTTGGAACAATTTCTGGATTAGAAGGGAGAGTTGCTTGGAGAGGAGGTTGACGACTACCAAGCGCTTGAAGAAACGACTTGACCGCAGCGTTGCCGCCACGGCCAGGCGGAGGAGCCGCCATAGGAGATGTATGGAATCAGACCGTTATCAGTTGAAAAAACAGAGAGAGGGAGAAAGGAGAATAAAACGACAGGGAAAACGGCGTTTTGGCTATTTCGCACCTAAACTGTGTGAAAATCGCGTAACACAAGTAGGTTTTGATGAAAACATTATTTAGGAAAGAGTGGGTCTCAGGTGGCCTGTCTAATCATATGGACACGTCACTTATTTTATATTTTATACATTGTATTTGTTATATTACATATAAAATTTAGAATTTTTAAAAATAATTTTTTATATATTATATTTTATATTTTCACCTTCAAATATATATTATTACTTGTTTTAACTTATAAAATACAATATTTAAATTTTATAACCCCTCTGTCCTAGGCATATCTGCAAAGAGAGAAATGGTTGGGACTTTTTTGCAAGAGGGAAAAAGTCCCAAATGCCCTTCCCCCCTGCCACTGGAACACCACCGCCTCTGCAAACTCCACTGATGGAGATGCCAAGACGACTACCACCATAAATGAAAACATTCCACGACTTGATCAAGCATTTAAAGAATATGTTCTAGATCCTCTAAATGAAATGACGGGACCTATGAATAGGTCAATGACTAAGCTTAGGGATGCTCCTTTAAATGTTTCGATTGATCGCCTTTATGATGAAGAATTGGAGAAGGAGTCACCATCGACATCTTGGATTCATTATTCAAGATTGTCGACGAACTGAAGACATCACGAAGAACACTATACTCTTTTTTCCCACTGGGTTTTTAATGAGGTAGTGTGATCATTGTAAAATATTGTAAAATTATTTCATTTTGGGTTTATTGGACTGATAGCTCAGCCATGTGGGCTTTGAAGGGTTGAATTTCAAAAATACAGTCCATTATGGTTTAGTATATTCAGTTTTATTCTGATTAGCTTTAGATTTGGTAAGATTAGATAAGGTAATATTCTTCAAGGTTACTTCTTGAAGAATTCAACCAGATTACCTTAGATTACCATTTATTTTAGGTATTTTAGTTAGATATGGTTTTAGTTTCTTAAAGTTGCCATAAGTCGATTCAGTTTCCATTTGTGATTTGGGTTTGAGGCAAGATTGTAACCCTATAAAAAGGGAGGCCTTATGGACGGATTTGAATACTTTTGATCAATCAAATATACAACCTTTTGAGTTCATACTCTTTGCTTGCAAGCTATTCCATTGTAAATTAACCCCCGAGGGCTAGTTAAGTGTCAATAAACCTTATAATCTGATCCTGAGGGCTAGTTAGAGAGCGAGTTGAAATTGAGTGTACCCCGAGGGCTGGACCTTGAATTTCATGCGACATTGAAGGGTTTGCGAGTTCCCTTGTTTTGTCAAAGATCTTAATTCCGCAATCCAGATTCTTCGCAAGGGGATTCATATCAGTTGGTATCAGAGCAAAGCGAAAGATCTACTGAGGCTAAAAAAAGGGGTTTCAAGTTTTGCATTAATTTATATTCGAATGTATATATATACTCTTTCGTGTCGTGTTTTAACTGTGTTTGTTTGATATTTTTTACCAGGAGGATTGAATCTAGAGTCGAAGGACGTCGAAGGGTCCGAGAGTTAGAATACTTCGGAATTACTATTCGCCTTCACCTTCATCAATCGAGTCAGGAGGACGTTGAAGGGTCTAAGCGTTAACAAGTATTATCCGCCTTCACCTCCCGGCCAGTTTCGTAGTTTTAAGTAGCTTAAACAGTTTATGTGCTTGTGATATTTTCGTCAACTCTTCTGAAAATTATTGCATGCTCATAATCCTATTTGTTTTCTTTATCGTTCTTTGATTCCGTGATCTAGAATTGTTGTTTGATTCTTGATTACACCTTATTAAAAAAAAGAGTCTTGTGTCATTTTCCATATATATAGTGTCATATTCTTGATCCTTACGATCTTGAATACCATGAAGTTCATTGGAATCAAGAGGAAGTTGTCGTAGTTTTCTTATTATAAGTTTTGTATAGGCGATTCTTGTTCCAAAAATTTTCAAAAATAAAAAAGGTATCAGATTTTGGGTTTCAAAATTGGAATTTAGGATGTGAAATCTGAAATTTGAGGCAGATTTGCAAGTTTCAAAAGTTTGGGGTAGATTTGCAATTTCCAAAAATTTTGGTAATTGTGACCGAAAATTTTCTTGGGGAATAACATTATGGTTGTGATTTTTATAGTACAAAAAAAGGAACAAAAAAATGAATTGTGGCTGAAAAAAAGGGAAAGTAAAAGGAATTCGGTTTGAAAAAGGAAAAGAAAAGTCAAAATCCTAATCGGAAGAGAAAAAGGAAATAAAAGCCATTTGAGAGAGGGATTTTGATCTGAATTTTTGACTTGGGGGACAAGTAAGTCATTAAAATCCTTTACCAAAAGGGATTTGGATTTGAGTTCCTATTCCAATTTGTTTCGGAAAAGTTTCTTGAATTTTCGGAACCTATTTGTCGCCTATATAAAGCAATCATGTATTGGTCATAATTCATTCAATACAGCTCCGTTTCATGCCATTCAAATTGTGTTTTATTCCTTATTCTTTTAGAATTTGGAATTCCAGATTGTAGAGCCAAATTTTGAGCCAAATTTTGAGTTTATATATTTTTAAATTTCAAAATAAGTTCTGAAGTACTCATCTCCATAGTTTGCTTTGAATTGCGGAGAATTGATTATTTGCTCTCGCATTAGCCTTCGCCTTGTGAGTTGTGAGTGTTATACACTTGGTGAGTGACCTTACTAAACAAAGGGAAGGGTGGAGGATGATTTTTTTAAACTAACAGTTTGATTTTCTTAGCAGTTTAGCGAAGATGGGGGACAAAAATCCATTCGTCCCGCCTTTTGTTAGAAATCCTAACAATTTGCCATTAACGAACACCTCTAGTGGTGGGCGTGGTAGTCATCCACGTGAAGAGGCTCCAGATAGTTGGGAGTAACATCGAATTAATCTAAATGAAGCCAATGATCCTGATCGGTTTGCTGTCGCAATAAATGCACTTATGAGTGAAGTGCAAAGGTTGGCGAGAAAAGTTGATAGCATGGCACCACCTACACCTACATTATCGGTCAAGAGGGAAGAAACCAAGAAATATGCCCATCAATTCAATGGTTCTAGAAGTTCAGATGATTATTCTGATGATGGTCCGAAAAGACTATCACACTGAGGGTCTTCTAGAAGGCATCGCCCAGTAAACCTCATTGATATGAATCTCCTTGCGATGACTCATGATTTGCGGAATTATTATCTTTGATCTAGTGAAGGGATATGAAAACCCGCATAATCTCGCACGAAATTCAGGAGTCTAGCCCTCGGGGTATGCCTAACTTCGACTTGCTCTCTAACTAGCCCTCAAGATCAGATTACAAGGTTTATTGGTACTTAACTAGCCCTCGAGGTTAAGCAACAATGGAATAGCTCACAAGCAAAGAGTATGAACTCAAAATGTTGTATATTTGGTTGATAAAAAGTGTTAAAATTTCGTCCATAAGGCCTCCCTTTATATAGGGTTACAATCTTGCCTCAAACCCTAATCACAAATGGAAACTGAATCGACTTATGGCAGCTTTAAGAAGCTAAAACCATATCTAACTAAAATACCTAAAATAAATGGTAATCTAAGGTAATCTGGTTGAATTCTTCAAGAAGTAACCTTGAAGAATACTACCTTATCTAATCAGAATAAAACTGAATATACTAAACCTTAATGGACTGTATTTTCAAAATTCAGCCCTTCAAAGCCCACATGGCCGAGCTATCAGTCCAATAAACCCAAAATGAAATAATTTTACAATATTTTACAATGATCACACATCTCATTAAAAACCCAGTGGGAAAAAGAGTGTTCTTCATAATGTCTTCAGTTCGTCGACAATCTTGAATAATGAATCCAAGATGTCGATGGTGACTCCTTCTTCAATTCTTCATCATAAAGGCGATCAATCGAAGCATTTAAAGCAGCATCCCTAAGCTTAGTCCTGGACCTAGTCATAGGTCCCGCCATGTCACTTAGAGGATCTCGAACATATCCTTTAAATGTTTGATCAAGTCGTGGAATATCTTCATTTATGGTGGTAGTCGTCTCAGCATTTCCATCATTCCCTCCGTGGTCGAAAGGTTTCACCCTCGAAACTGAATCATCTTCAAATGTAAATGGAGATAAATCAGCAACATTAAAGGTCGCACTAACACCATAATGATCTGGTAACTCAATCTTGTAAGCATTGTCGTTCACACGATCCAACACTCTAAAAGGACCATCTCTACGTGGACTCAACTTAGATTTCCGAGCATTTGGAAACCTCTCTTTCCACAGATGAACCCAAACATAATCTCCCACATTGAACCTTATCAACTTGCAGCTTTGATTAGCTTTATCAGCTTTCTGTGCATTTGTCCATTCAATTTTCATGCACACCTTCTCATGGATTTTCTTCACAAAATTAGCTTTCTTTTCTCCATCAAGGTTTTTAACCTATTTAAAATTCAAAGGAAGTAGATCAAGAGGTGCAATAGGTAGAAAACCATAAACAATTTCAAATGGAGAAAAAGTAGTAGAATGAATAGTGCGATTGTAAGCAAACTTTGCAATCGGAATGCATTTTTACCAATTATTTAAATTCTTCTGAACTAGTGCATGCAGGAGAGCCCCTAGTCGATTGGTCACTTCCATTTGTTCATCAGTTTGAGGATGACTGGCAGTCGAAAATAGCAACTTTGTCCCTAACTTGCGCCACAAGGTATTCCAAAAGTAGGATAAAAATTTAACATCGCGATCAGAGACTATAGACACAGGAATTCCATGTAACCAAACTACTTCCTTCAAAAATAGATCCGCAACATGCTTTGCACCATCTGTCTTCCTACAAGGAATAAAATGTGCCATTTTCGAAAATCTATCCACAACCACAAAGATAGAATCATTACATGCCTGAGATCGTGGAAAACCTAGGACAAAATCCATGGAAATATCAACCCAAGGATGTGTAGGAATAGGTAATGGAGTATAAAGACCATGAGTCTTAGTTTTAGACTTAGCCTTCAAGCAATCAAGACAATTCCTACAAACCCTGTCAATAGCAAGTACCATTTTCGGCCAATAGAAGTGTTCTCGCAACAAATTATAAGTTTTAAATGCACAAAAATGTCCCATTAAACCACCTGAATAAGCTTCTCGAACAAGTAATTCACGCATAGAACATTGAGGAATACATAACCTATTATTCATAAACAAGAAACCATCATGCCGAAAAAACTTCTCATAAGCACCATTTTCGCATGCAGCATAAATATATGAAAAATCAGAATCAGTCGCATATAAATCTTGCATGAATGAAAACCCTAACATAATGCATTCCAATCGTGCAAGTAAAACATGTCTACGACTCAAAGCATCAACAACAACATTTTCTTTACCCTTTTTGTAATGCAATACATAAGGAAAAGATTCAATGAAACTAGACCATTTAGCATGGCGCTTATTCAACTTCATCTGACTCTTCAAGTATTTCAAGGATCCATGATCACTATGAATGACAAATTCTTTATGCAATAAAGAATGTTTCCAAGTTTCTAATGCACGCACAATTGCATAAAATTCTTTATCATACACAGGATAGTTTAGAGCACTGCCCTTTAACTTTTCACTGAAGTAAGCTATAGGTCGATTCTCTTGCATCAAAACAGCACCATTACCAACACCGGAAGCATAAAAATGAATCTCAAAAGTACCATTAAAATCAGGTAAAGAAAGAACATGAGCATTGCATAATCGTACTTTCAATTCATTAAATGCATTCTCTTGACTCTCAGTCCAAACAAATTTCACATCCTTTTTAACTAGTTCAATTAGAGGTGCAGCAATAGATGAGAAATCATGCACAAACCGTCTATAAAAACTAGCTAAACCATGAAAAGAACGTACCTGGTTGGTACTAATAGGTCTCGGCCAGGTCTTAATGGCCTCAATTTTGGTTTCGTCAACTTTTATGCCCTCTTTAGAGACCACAAAACCGAGAAACACCACTTCCGAAGTGCAAAATGTGCACTTCTTGATGTTTGCATACAAACAAGACTCACAGAGTGCAACAAGAACCATTTTAACATGCTCAATATGTTCATCAGTTGACTTAGATTAAATCAATATATCATCAAAACAGACCACAACAAACCAACCAATAAACTTTCTAAAGACATGATTCATCAACTGCATAAAAGTACTAGGTGCATTAGTTAAACCGAAAGGCATAACGATCCATTCATACAACCCGAACTTAGTCTTAAATGCAGTTTTCCATTCATCTCCATTATTAATTAGAATCTAATGATAACCCTGAGTCATATCGATTTTAGTATAAATCACATATCCATGCAAATCTTCAAGCTTATCATCTAACCTAGGGATAGGATGGCGATACTTAATGGTAATCTTGTTAATAACATGACAATCAATGCATATATGCCAAGGTTTATCTTTCTTAGGAACTAAAATGATAGGCACGGCACAAGGAGATATAGATTCTCAACCCTTTTTGAAGTAACTCATCGACTTGTCGCTATAGTTCCTTTGTCTCATCAGGGTTTGCTTTGTATACTAGGCGATTTGGGATAGCCAAACCCGGAATCAAGTCAATCTGGTGTTCAATACCTCGCAAAGGTGGTAAACCCGTGGGTAAGGCTTCCGAAAAGACATCCTCAAATTCCTATAACATCTGAGCAAACCGTGGAGGAACATTCATAGGAATATCACCACTAGCAAAGTAGCTCTCTTTAAAATGCATGATAAGCACATAAGAATGATTAGAAAAAACACGATTCACATCCCTAATTGATGCATAAAACAATCTACCAGAATCATTAGGAAGTTCATGTCTCATCATGTAAATTGATGGCAAAGGACTAAGATGTGAAGATAGGATTTTACGTGACTTATCAGAATCATTCGTAGACTTACCTGGGATGGCCTCCTCCCTTGATATTTGGTCGAAATTATCAAGGTTTTTCCCTCCATTCTTCACCTTGTGGTCGATCTCCTTCAAGCCCTTGCTAGGGTTTTGGTCGGCCATTTGCACATCAGTCGAAAACTTCTCTTTATCGACTCTCATGTGTCTCTGTGCCTCTAAAACTTCCACCGGAAATAATGGAACCAAAGTATACCTTGTTCTATCCTTAATCCCAGTAATTTTGTTAGTGTAACCATTATGCATGGATTTAAGATCAAACTGCCAAGGTCTCCCTAACAAAATATGACTAGCTTCCAAAGGTATAACATTACATAAGATAGAATCATGGTATTTTCCAATCTTAAAGTTAATCATGCATTGTTTGCTTCACCACTACCATTTAACCAAATAAGTTTATATGGTGATGGATGAGTAGTCACAGGCAAAGACAATGATTTAACAAGAAGATTGGACACAATATTATCACAAGAACCACCATCAATAATCAGTAAACAATTCTTATCTTTCACAAGGCAACGGGTATGAAAAATGTTAATCCTTTATACCTGTGTTTCAGCTATTTGAGAGTTTAGAACTCTTAGTGACACGAAGTTATCTTGTGTTTCTGGACCCTGTTCACCATGATCATTTATGATGATCTCTTCATCTACTTGTTCTTCACCACTTTCACACAATGGTGGCATATTAGCATATTCATCTTCTTCATCTCCTTCCTCAAGTGTTGTTAGCACTCGTGCATGAGGACAGTTATTGCGAACATATCCTCTTTCTTTACAATGAAAACAAGTAAGAGAGTTAACAGAAATCGAATTTGATGAAGAAGTAGTAGACTTACCTGGAATTTTTGAAACCTGTTGGGTTGGTGGTGCCGCCCTTCTCTCAGTAGGATTATAAGTTGGATTTGAATAAGTCTGAACCGATCCTCTTCCTCCCATGGGCGTGCCCCTACTGCGGCCATAACTAGGGTTTCCGGAGTCAAACCTTGGTCGTTGACTTGGAAAACTGGGTTGTTGCCTCCTTGGTCGCAGGGTACTCTCAACTAACCTTTCTCTCACCAATAAATTGTTCATAGATATGTGATGTTGAAGCTTGACTGGCATTTGAAGGTTTTCACGCAAGCCTTCAATGAAACAATTTTTGATGAGTGCGTCATCTTCTTTCATTCCAACCCTTCTCATGGTCAACTCAAGATCTTGCCATTATTCATCAACTGTACGATTTCCTTGCTTCATGTTGGACAGATAAGAATGTTGTTCCATCAAGTAAGTAGGCAGAACATGATATTCACGAAGCTCAGATCTCAATCCCTCCCATGTGGAGATAGGTTTCTTTCCGGCAAGATATCGCGACTCCTTTTTATTTTTCCACCACTCAGCCGCATAATAAGTGAAAGAATATTGTGCCACTTTGACTTTCTCCTTCTCCCGATAATTGTTAAGATCAAACAGATTCTCAATCTGTCGCTCCCAATCAAGATACTTCACTGGATTGTGTCGACCATTAAATCGAGGGATGTCATATTTTAAACCCTTGATATCTCGAGCTTCATCAGAACCCAAATTAGATCCTGAATTAATCTTCACTCTCCTTCGGGAATGAGGTTTACTGGGGCGATGCATTCTAGAAGACCCTCGGTGTGATCGCCTTTCTGAACAATCATCAGAATAATCATCTGAACTTCCAGAACCATTGAATTGACGGACATATTTCTTGGTTTCTTCCCTCTTGACCAATGATGTAGGTGTAGGCGGTGCCATGCTGTCAACTTTTCTCGCCAACCTTTGCACCTCACTCATAAGTGCATTTATTGCGACAGCAAACCGATCGGGATCATTGGCTTCATTTGGATTAATTCGATGTCGCTCCCAACTATTTGAAGCCTCTTCACGTGGATGTATACCACGCCTGTCATTAGAGGTGTTTGTCAATGGCAAATTGTTAGGATTGCTAACAAAAGGCCAGACGAATGGATTTTCGTCCCCCATCTTCGCTAACTGCTAAGAAAATCAAACGGTTAGTTAAAAAAATTGTCCCCCCTTTCCTTTGTTTAGTAAGGTCACTCACCAAGTGTATAACACTCACAACTCACAAGGCAAAGGCTAATCCAAGGGTAACTGATCAATTCACCGCAATTCAAAGCAAACTATGGAGATGAGTACTGCAGAACTTATTTCGAAATTTAAGAATATATAAACTCAAAATTTGACTCTACGATCTAGAATTCCAAATTATATAAAGAATAAGGAACAAAACACAATTTGAATGACACGAATTGGAGCTGTATTGAATTAATTATGACCAAAACAAGATTACTTTATATAGGCGACAAATAGGTTCCAAAAATTCAAGAAACTTTTCCGAAAACAAATTGGAATAGGAACTTAAATCCAAATCCCTTGTGGAAAAGGATTTTAATGACTTACTTGTCCCCCAAGTCAAAAATTCAGATCAAAACTCCTATCTCAATTGGCTTTATTTCATTTTTCTCTCCCGGAACAGGATTTTAACTTTTCTTTTCCTTTTTCGAACAGGATTCCTTTTTCTTTCCTTTTTTTTTCAGCCACAACTCGTTTTTTCCTTTTTTTGTACTATAAAACTCACAAACATAATGTTATTCCCCAAGAAAAATTTTTGGTCACAATTACCAAAATTTTTGGAAATTGCAAATCTGTCCCCCAACTTTTGAAAATTGCAAATCTCCCCAAATTTTGGATTTCAAATCCTAAATTCCAATTTTTAAACCCAAAATCTGCTACCTTTTGTTTTTGATTTTCGAAAAGTTTTGGAACAAGAATCGCCTATACAAAACTTAGAATAAGAAACTGCGACAACTTCCTCTTGATTCAAATGAACTTCGAGGTATTCAAGATCGTAAGGATCAAGAATATGACACTATATATATGGAAAACGACACAAGACTTTTTTTTTTTTTTGAATAAGGTGTAATCAAGAATCAAAGAACAATTCAAGATCACGGAATCAAAGAACGATAAAGAAAACAAATAGGATTATAAGCATGCAATAATTTTCAGAAGAGTTAACGAAAAATATCACAAGCACATGAACTGTTTAAGCTACCTAAAAACTACGAAACTGACTGGGAGGTGAAGGTGGATAATACTTGTTAACGCTCGGACCCTTCGACGTCCTCCTGACTCGATTGATGAAGGTGAAGGTGGATAGTAATACCGAAGTATTATAACTCTCGGATCCTTCGACATCCTTCGACTCTAGATTCAATCCTCCTGGTAAGAAAGATCAAACAAACACCGTTAAAACATGACACGAAAGAGTGTATATATATATATAATTCGAAAATAAATTAATGCAAAACTCGAAACCTCTTTTTTTTTCGGCCTCAGTAGATGTTTTGTTTTGCTCTGATACCAACTGATATGAATCTCCTTGCAAAGACTCACGATTAGCGGATTTATTATCTTTGATCTAGTGAAGGGATCTGCAAACCCGCACTATCTCGCACGAAATTCTGGGTACGCCTAACTTCGACTTGCTCTCTCACTAGCCCTCAGGATCTATTTACAAGGTTTATTGGTACTTAACTAGCCCTCGGCGTTAATAAATCTTGCCTCAAACCCTAATCACAAATGGAAACTGAATCGACTTATGGCAGCTTTAAGAAGCTAAAACCATATCTAACTAAAATACCTAAAATAAATGGTAATCTAGGGTAATCTAGTTGAATTCTTCAAGAATTAACCTTGAAGAATATTACCTTATCTAATCTTACCAAATCTAATTCTAATCAGAATAAAACTGAATATACTAAACCTTAATGGACTGTATTTTCGAAATTCAGCTCTTCAAAGCCCACATGGCCGAGCTATCAGTTCAATAAACCCAAAATGAAATAATTTTACAATATTGTACAATGATCACACTACCTCATTAAAACCCAGTGGGAAAAAGAGTATAGTGTTCTTCATAATGTCTTCAGTTCGTTGACAATCTTGAATAATGAATCCAAGATGTCGATGGTGACTCCTTCTTCCATTCTTCATCATAAAGGCAATCAATCAAAGCATTTAAAGCAGCATCCTGATGTGTCCATTTTAGGCGCATTATTTAGTAGTATTTAGGATCACTTTTGTGCTCTTTTATTATCAAGAGCTTGTGTTTTACCTTGAAATTCACTTAGGAGAGGTAAAAGCAACTTTGTACTCTTTTACCTCTTTTAAGTGGATTTTGTGTGACAAGGGAAGAACACGGAAGCAACGAAGACCGGAAGACATTGAAGATTATACTTTCGAAGACTTTTGGATACTCACTTCGAAGACATGAAGACCGGAGGCCGTTGAAGACCATTTTGGAGCTGTTGAAGACTTGAAGATTAAGAGGGATGGCTATGAAGAAGACAAAGAAACAATGCAAAACTGTGGCTGCCGTCGCGACACCATCGCGAGTCGCGACCTTGCGACCAACACCGTCGCGAGTCGCGACGAACTCCGTCGCGAGTCGCGACCAACGGGCGGCCAGAAATCATTCTTATTTTCTTTGCACTATAAATACCATCTCTTTCCCTCTTCTTCTCAAGCTTTCCCAGCCCGCTTTTCTCTCTGGTTTTGGGCAAAAATTCTAGGTTTTTCTCTTCTTTCTTTTCTTAGCTTTCTCTTAGTTTAATTATGTCTTTTGTTGTTCTAGAGTAGTTCTTGTACTTGGGAGCTGTGGAATGAAGCTTCCACTTCTATGTATTGAGATTCATTTCTATCTATCTATTTGATGTTTTTGCTATTGTGCATTTATTGTGCTTTGAATGTTAATTGTTGATTGCATTGATGTTGTTGAGAGCTTGATGATATGAATGCTTGTATGAATTGTTAGCTAGGGTTTGGGGGATTTGGGTTAATTTCCCCCCTGTTCTTGTTAGGAATGTATGAGTGTGAATTAGAGCTTTTGATTGTGTTAGTGTGTTGACAATGTGCTAGGCAAATGTGATTGATATCGAACTCTTCGTCATGTTCGTTTGTGTAGCAAACGAGAGAGTCATATGCTCGCGGATGAATGTACGTTGCACGTTCATCCAATCTCGTGTAATTGCATGAATTGGTTCAATGCCTAGTCACGGTGTAGTGGTCATAGGCATTGCCAAGCTTGTTGGTCCTTCGTGCTAAATGCCACCAATGACACCTTGAGTCGTGGTCGCGACTCTGGAGTCATTGGTGAGGTTTGACGAGAGATGTCGAACTCACTCTCGCAATCTACGAACTAAGAAGGATAGGAGTTTAGTCTCCACGACAAGTAGTTGAAGTATTGGATAGATGATTTAAATTCATTCTTGAAGCATTTGTTATTTGGCGTTTATGTATTCTTGACGGTGTGTTTCACTGCATGTGTGCCATGAGTGGTTTGAGCATAGGGAGTGCTTGTGTGGTTGAATTGCTTAGGTGTAGGAACGTGACGAATTCCGTAGCACCTTTGCATGAAGATCTACGAGCATGAACTTAGAACTCCTTGTGGTGTGTGTGTTGTGGTACTTGCTAGATGGGGTGTGTGAGCGTTGGGTCATGAATGCTATATGATGGAATGTGTGAATGATTCGATGAACTACATTAGATGTGGAAGTGGATATCCGTTGCCCCCAAGGCATTTTAACTTTGTAGTTTAAAACCCCTTTTCTTAGTTTCGTTTGATGATTAGCATAGTCACTTGACGTTGCTAGTTATCTTTGTTAACTTAGGAAACCAACCAACCAACCCCCCCTTTTACTTGCTTTTAAGTGTGTGTATATATATATTTACTCCTAGCCTAGTATCAACCATTGTGTGCTTAGACGCTTAGGAAGATCCCTCTTCTCTTTGGACGACCCCGATTTGCCACTATCTACCTAGTTGTAGAAAGTAAGCATTGAGGGCTTATAAATTATCTTTTGGCGCGCGGGCGCGACGACTGCCCGCGCCTGTCACATCCCTAAGTTTAGTTGTTGACCTAGGCATAGGTCCCGCCATATCACATAGAGGATCTTGAACATATCCTTTAAACGTTTGATCAAGTCGTGGAATATCTTCATTTATGGTGGTAGTCATCTTGGCCTCTCTATCACTCATTCTCGAAGGAGAGTGAAGATTAATTCAGGATCTGATTTGGGTTCTGATAAAGCTCGAGATATCAAGGGTTTAAAATATGACATCCCTCGATTTGATGGTCAACACAATCCAGTGAAGTATCTTGATTGGGAGCAACAGATTGAGAATATGTTTGATCTAAAAAATTAACGGGAGAAGGAGAAAGTCAAAGTGGCACAGTATTCTTTCACTCATTATGCGGCTGAGTGGTGGAAAAATAAAAAGGAGTCGCGATATCTCGCCGGAAAGAAACCTATCTCCACATGGGAGAGATTGAGATCCGAGCTTCACGAATATCATGTTTCGCCTACTTACTTGATAGAACAACATTCTTATATGTCCAACATGAAGCAAGGAAATCACACAGTTGATGAATACTGGCAAGATCTTGAGTTGACCATGAGACAGGTTGGAATGAAAGAAGACGACATATTCATCAAAAATTATTTCATTGAAGGCTTGCGTGAAAACCTTCAAACGCCAGTCAAGCTTCAACATCACATATCTATGAATGATTTATTGGTGAAATCAAGGTTAGTTGAGAGTACCCTGCGACCAAGGAGGCCACAACCCAGTTTTCCAAGTCAACGATTAGGGTTTGACTCCGGAAACCCTAGTTATGGCCGCAGTAGGGGCACGCCCACGGGAGGAAGAGGTTCTATTCAGACTTATTCAAATCTAACTTATAATCCTACTGAGAGGAGGACGGCACCACCAACCCAACATGTTTAAAAATTTCCAGGTAAGTCTATTACTTCTTCATTAAATTTGGTTTCTGTTAAGTCTCCTACTTGTTTTCATTGTAAAGAAAGAGGACATGACCGCAATATCTGTCCTCATGCACGAGTGCTAACAACATTTGAGGAAGTAGATGAAGAAGATGAATATGCTGATATGCCACAATTGTGTGAAAGTGGCGAAGAACAAGTAGATGAAGAGATCATCATAAATGATCATGGTGAACAGGGTCCAGAAACACAAGGTAACTTCGTGTCATTAATAGTTCTAAATTATCAAATGGCTGAAACACAGGTACAAAGGATTAATATTTTTCATACCCTTTGCTTTGTGAAAGATAAGAATTGTTTACTGATTATTGATGGTGGTTCTTGTGCTAATACTGTGTCCAATCTTCTTATTAAATCATTGTCTTTGCCTGTGACTACTCATCCATCACCATATAAACTTATTTGGTTAAATGGTACTGGTGAAATTAGGGTTAACAAACAATGCATGATTAACTTTAAGATTGGAAAATACTATAATTCTATCTTATGTGATGTTATACCTATGGAAGCTAGTCATATTTTGTTAGGGAGACCTTGGCAGTTTGATCGTAAATCCATGCATGATGGTTACACTAACAAAATTACTTTGATTAAGGATAGAACATGGTATACTTTGGTTCCATTATTTCCAGTGGAAGTTTTAGAGGCACAGAGACGAATGAGAGTCGATAAAGAGAAGTTTGCGACTGATGTGCAAATGACCGACCAAAACCCTAGCAGGGGCTTGAAGGAGATCAGCCACAAGGTGAAAAATGGAGGCAAAGACCATGGTAATTTCGACCAAATATCAAGGGAGGCTGTCCCAGGTAAACCAGGTAAGTTTTCGAATGATTCTGATAAGTCGCGTAAAATCCTATTTTCACATCTTAGTCCTTTGCCGTCAATTTACATGATGAGACATGAACTTCCTAATGGTTTTGGAAGATTGTTTTATGCATCAATTAGGGATGTGAATCATACTTTTTATAATTATTCTTATGTGCTTATCATGCATTTTATAGAGAGCTACTTTGCTAGTGATGATATTCCTATGAATGTTCCTCCACGGTTTGCTCAGATGTTACAGGAATTTGAGGATGTCTTTTCGGAAGCCTTATCCGCAGGTTTACCACCTTTGCAAGGTATTGAACACCAGATTGACTTGATTCTAGGTTCGGCTATCCCAAATCGCCCGGTGTATAAAGAAAACACTAAGGAGACAAAAGAACTACAACGATAAGTCGAGGAGTTACTTCGAAAAGGGTATGTGCGAGAATCCCTATCTCCTTGTGCAGTGCCTGTCATTTTAGTTCCTAAGAAAGATAAAACTTGGCATATGTGCATTGATTGTCGTGTTATTAACAAGATTACCATTAAGTATCGCCATCCTATCCCTAGGTTAGATGATATGCTTGAAGATTTGCATGGATCTGTGATTTATACTAAAATTGATTTGACTCAGGGTTATCATCAGATTCGAATTAATGAGGGAGATGAATAGAAAACTGCATTTAAGACTAAGTTCGGTTGTATGAATGGATCGTTATGCCTTTCGGTTTAACTAATGCACCTAGTACTTTTATGCGGTTGATGAATCATACCTTAAGAAAGTTTATTGTTTGGTTTGTTGTGGTCTATTTTGATGATATTTTGATTTATTCTAAGTCAACTGATGAACATATTGAGCATGTTAAAATGGTTCTTGTTGCACTCCGTGAGTCTTGTTTGTATGCGAATATTAAGAAGTGCACATTTTGCACTTCGGAAGTGGTGATTCTCGGTTTTGTGGTCTCTAAGGAGGGTATACAAGTCGACGAAACCAAAATTGAGGCCATTAAGACCTGGCCGAGACCTACTAATGCCAACCAAGTACATTTTTTTCTTGGTTTAGCTAGTTTTTACAGACGGTTTGTGTGTGATTTCTCATCTATTGGTGCACCTCTAAATGAACTAGTTAAAAAGGATGTGAAATTTTTTTGGATTGAGAGTCAATAGAATGCATTTAATGAATTGAAAGTACAATTATGTATTGCTCCTGTTCTTGCTTTACCTGATTTTAATGGTAATTTTGAGATTCTTTGTGATGCTTCCTGTGTTGGTATTGGTGCTGTTTTGATGCAAGAGAATCGACCTATAGCTTTCTTCAGTGAAAAGTTAAACGGTGCTCTAAACTATCCCGGGTATGATAAAGAATTTTATGCAATAGTGCGTGCATTAGAAACTTGGCAACATTATTTATTGCATAAAGAATTTGTCATTCATAGTGATCATGAATCCTTGAAATACTTGAAGAGTCAGATGAAGTTGAATAAGCATCATGCTAAATGGTCTAGTTTCATTGAATCTTTTCCTTATGTGTTGCGTTACAAATAGGGTAAAGAAAATGATGTTGCTGATGCTTTGAGTTGTAGACATGTTTTACTTACACGCTTGGAATGCATTATGTTAGGGTTTTCATTCGTGCTAGATTTATATGCGACTGATTCCGATTTTTCATATATTTATGCTGCATGCGAAAATAGTGCTTATGAGAAGTTTTTTCGGCATTATGGTTTCTTGTTTATGAATAATAGGTTATGTATTCCTCAATGTTCTATGCGTGAATTACTTGTTAGAGAAGCTCATTCAGGTGGTTTAATGGGACATTTTGGTGCATTTAAAACTTATAATTTGTTGCAAGAACACTTCTGTTGGCAGAAAATGGCTGTTGCTTTTGACAGGATTTGTAGGAATTGTCTTGATTGCTTGAAGGCTAAGTCTAAAACTAAGCCTCCTGGTCTTTATACTCCATTACCTGTTCCTACACATCCCTGGGTTGATATTTCCATGGATTTTGTCCTAGGTTTGCCACAATATCAGTCAGGTAATGATTCTATCTTTGTGGTTGTGGATAGATTTTCGAAAATGGCACATTTCATTCCTTGTAGGAAGACAGATGATGCAAAGCATGTTGCGGATCTATTTTTGAAGGAAGTAGTTCGGTTACATGGAATTCCTGCATCTATAGTCTCTGATCGCGATGTTAGATTTTTATCCTACTTTTGGAATACCTTGTGGCGCAAGTTAGGGACAAAGTTGTTGTTTTTTACTGCCAGTCATCCTCAAACTGATGGACAAATGGAAGTGACCAATCGAACCTTAGGGGCTCTCCTGCATGCACTAGTTCAGAAGAACTTAAAGAATTGGGAAAAATGCATTCCGATTGTAGAGTTTGCTTACAATCGCACTATTCATTCTACTACTTCTTTATCTCCATTTGAAATTGTTTATGGTTTTCTACCCATTACACCTCTTGATCTAATTCCTTTGAGTTTTAAACAGGTTAAAAACCTTGATGGAGAAAAGAAAGCTGATTTTGTGAAAAAAATCCACGAGAAGGTGCGGATGAAAATTGAACGGACAAATGCACATAATTCTGATAAAGCTAATCAAAATCGCAAGTTGATGAGGTTCAACGTGGGAGATTATATTTGGGTTCATCTGCGGAAAGAGAGGTTTCCAAATGCTTGGAAATCTAAGTTGAGTCCACGTGGAGATGGTCCTTTTAGAGTGTTGGATCGTGTGAACGATAATGCTTACAAGATTGAGTTACCAGATCATTGTGGTGTTAGTGCGACCTTCAATGTTGCTGATTTATCTCCATTTACATTTGAAGACGATTCAGTTTCGAGGGCAAAACCTTTCGACCACGGAGGGAATGATGAAGATGCCAAGATGACTACCACCATAAAAGAAGATATTCCACGACTTGATCAAACATTTAAAGGATATGTTTGAGATCCTCTAAGGGACATGGCGGGACCTATGACTAGGTCAAGGACTAAGCTTAGGGATGATGCTTTAAATGCTTTGATTGATTGCCTTTATGATGAAGAATTGGAGAAGGAGTCACCGTCGACATCTTGGATTCATTATTCAAGATTGTCGACGAACTGAAGACATCATGAAGAACACTATACTCTTTTTTTCCACTGGGTTTTTAAGGAGGTAGTGTGATCATTGTAAAATATTGTAAAATTATTTCATTTTGGATTTATTGGACTAATAGCTCGGCCATGTGGGCTTTGAAGGGCTGAATTTCAAAAAAACAGTCCATTAAGGTTTAGTATATTCAGTTTTATTCTGATTAGGTTTAGATTTGGTAAGATTAGATAAGGTAATATTCTTCAAGGTTACTTCTTGAAGAATTCAACTAGATTACCTTAGACTACCATTTATTTTAGGTATTTTAGTTAGATATGGTTTTAGCTTCTTAAAGTTGCCATAAGTCGATTCAGTTTCCATTTGTGATTTAGGTTTGAGGCAAGATTGTAACCCTATAAAAAGGGAGGCCTTATGGATGAATTTTAATACTTTTCATCAATCAAATATACAACCTTTTGAGTTCATACTCTTTTCTTGCGAGTTATTCCATTGTTGCTTAACCTCAAGGGTTAGTTAGAGAGCGAGTCAAAATTGAGTGTACCCTGAGGGATGGACCTTGAATTTCATGTGGCATTGAAGGGTTTGCGAGTTTCCTTGTTTTGTCAAAGATCTTAATTCCACAATCTAGATTCTTCGCAAGGGGATTAATATCATCCACCACCCCTCTGCAATGACTAAACCGACAAAAACAGCAACCCAAACATCAAACCCAGAAACCCAAACTCAAACATAATCACAAACCAAAACTCCATAAAAAATCATAAAATAAAAATGGGGGAATTGATTTTTAGAAACCCATCTCCCTCGCCAATAAACCCAGAACCAATCTCTGCTATCCCAGAACCCAGAACCCAAACCGAGTCCCAGCCACCAACCGATATGCGATGGAGAGAGAGAGATGGGAAGAAATTGACCTTCCTTGCTCCAGATTTGCAAGAAATTGTGGTAGCCGGAGATGGAGACATCATGGCGGAGATGTGAAGACAGAGGAGTCGGAGAAGAAGGCGGAGCCGCGGAGACGGAGGAGCCAAAGTTGAAGGTGTAGTCGCGGAAGAGGAGACGGGGACGATGGCGGAGCCGCGACAGAGGAGATGAGGATGAAGGCGGAGCTGCAGCGGAGGAGACAGAGACGAAGGCTGAACCGTAATGGAGGCGTCGTGGACGATGGTGGAGTCGCGATGGGAGTGAGGCATGAGAACCGGTGGAGAGAGCGAGATGGGGAGCGGAGAGTTAGAGAGAAAAATAGGGGGATGCAGAGGGTTTGAGTGAGAGAGAAGACTGGTGAGTTAGGTTTGGTTAGGTTTTGTGAGTAAATTTTAATTATATCAAGGATAATTTGGTCTTATGATGTGTAGAAAATTTCTTAAAATGGAAAGTGTGCAGATTTGGTAGGGACATATATAAAAGGAAAGTGTTCAGATATGGCTGGGACAGAATGAGTAAAAAATTACAACATTTAAGAAAAAAACCCCGTGGACTGTCTATAAAATTATGGAAATGCTTCCTATCCTGAGACCCACCCTCTCTTCAAGAAAAGGGACTACACCATACTACTCTGAAAATTTAATTCGTTGGGACAATGAGTACTCCCTCTGGTCCCAAAATATTGTCACCAAACAACGGGCACATTTTTTTTGAAAAGTAAAATAGGTGGATGAGATTGTATTGGGTGAGTAAAAAAAATAGTAGATGAAGATAATCGAGGATTTGCCAAAAGAGGAAGATGACAATATAAAAAGACTATTCCAAAAAGGAAATGGTGTCATTATAAAAAAACCCGGAGGGAGTACTAGATATTTACAGGTAAAAATTAAGCTTGTAACAATTCCCAAATGAGAAAGTCTCAAAAAGACGGTCTGTCCATAAGTTTATGGAAAGACCACAATACATTTTGCCTTAAATGTTGTAATTTTAATAAAACTTAAATATTGTATTTTAAAATTTTAAATAAATAATAATATCTATTTAAATGTGAAAGAAAAGAGTAGGTTTCCTGACAGACGGCCTGTCCATAAGCTTATGGACATGTCACTTATTTCTTACCCTATACACTGTATTTCTTAAATTACATACAAAATTTAAAATTTTTGAAAATATTTTTTATATCATATATTTTTATATTTTCACCTCCAAATACATATTATTACTTGTTTTAACTCATAAAATGCAATATTTAAATTTTATAAAAAATTACAACATTTAAGGCAAGTGCCCCTGAGGACTGTCTATAAGGTTATGGAAATGCCGCCTATTCTGACACTTTCCCATGTGAAAATATAAAATATATAATATAAAGAAGTATAAAACTAGAGTAACATGTGCGAAACATTCACTTATACTTTTCCTTCTCATACAATCACCCAAATAAATCATCTTATCACTACAAATAGAATTTACTTAAAATAAATTATGGTATATTAGTTTGTACGAGTTTTTTAGTATTGAAAGAAGTCTAAGTGTTTAATATTAAGTTATTTCTATTTATAATACTTTCTCATTTCTGATTGCCCACTTTTTGGTCAACTTTCTTTATACACGTTTGATCATAAATTTCGTTTAGTATATAAATACCAATATCATTATGTGATATATTGTTAAATTCTCTGCATCATGTATTTTTAAAATATCAAATTTTAATACATCATTTGTTAAGTAACTAAAGTTATCAATGATCAAATATGGTATGAGAAAATTGATCAAAAAAAAATATGCAGATTCGAATGACACGATAAAAATTATTTATTCATATGATACACGTTTCCGTTTACAATATTTTCTTTCAATCGGACAAATGTTTGACATGCCATGATCTCATCGCGGTGAAAATAGTTAAATAGGCCAATCGTGCGAATTTATTTTTATTCAAATGTGCAAATTCTGTGCACCCCACGGAATTTATTTAAACCATATATTTGGTTTATTCTATGACTTTGCCATAGAATAAGAGTGCGTCTCTTGAAAGACGGTCTTTTCATAAGTCATGGAAAGACCAAGGTTTAAAGTACAAATTAGAAAGACGGTCTTCATTTCTTCTAATTTACACTTTAAATCTTGGTCTTTCCATGACTTATGGAAAGACCGACTTTCAAGAGACAGACTCAATCCATTTACGTGTTCATTTACTTTTATTTCCAATAATTAAACATAGCACCCACTTGGCACATATTTATATTTTGAGTTTCTTTTGGAATCAAGACATTAAGTAATCTCTATTCATAGTAATATAACTAAAATGGTTTATTCGGGTAATTGTACGAGAACGAAGAGTATAAGTTACCATCCCCAACTACCCCAAAAACTGCTACACCGGTACTTTAATTTCGCATAGTGTTCTCATTATGTTTTCATAAATATGATCTAACTTTTGTGAACGATTACCCCTTTTACTCTACTTTATGAAATTTTTATTGAAACATCTCGAAGCCATATTACGCTTCTGAACTATTTAATTTTAATCCGCCAAAAAAATTCCCATATCGATCTGTGGATTTGTTGGAAGATTTTCTTTCTTGTAATGTGTATAGGTTATCAGAATTTGCTTTGATTACATTGATGAAATATATTTATTAACCTTAACTTGAAAAATAATCAAGAGTATACATTCATGATATTATTAAATGGTGAAACTCATTAAAATATTAGAAACATGATGTGCATAAAAACACTCATGATATTAGTTTTTATGTACAACTATTTTTATTCATTTGTGCAAATGTAGTGCCTTGTCTGACATGTAATTAAAATTTATTTATTTATTTTTATTCGATTGAAGATTTTATTCACTAATCCATTTATGTGTTCAATTACTTTTATTTCCCATAATTAAACATAACATGCACACACTTGGCTCTTCTTTAAAATTTGAGTTTCTGTTGGCGTTAAGACATTAAGTAATATCTATTCATAGTAATATAACTAAAATGATTTAATCAGGTAATTGCACGAGAAAGAAGAGTATAAGTTACCATCACCAAGTACCCCAAAAATTGCTGCAACCATTGTTACCGGTACTGTATTTCCGCATAGTATTCTCCTTACGTTTGCATAATTATTATCTAAATTTTGTGAATGTTTCAAAACTTTTACTCTAATTTTGGAAATGTTTCTTTAAACATCTCAAGACCATGTTACGCTTTTGAACTATTTAATTTTCATCCGCACAAAAATTCCCTTATCGATCCGTGGATTTGTTGGATGATTTTCTTTCTTGTAATGTTTATAGGTTATCGGAAGTTGCTTCCATTACATTGATGAAGTATATTTTTTAAACTTAACTTGAAAAATAATCAAGAGTATACATTTATGATATAATTAAATCGAGAAACTCATTAAAGCATTAGAAAAATGAAGTGTGTCAAAAAACACATGATATTAATTTTAATTTACAACTATTTTTATTCAAGTGTGCAAATGTCGTTCCTTGCACGACATGCAATTAAATTTTTTTTGTTCAATCTAATGAATATTAAATTCACTAATCCATTTATGTGTTCATTTACTTTTATTTCCCATAATTAAACATAACATGCACACATGTGGCACATATTTATAATTTGAGTATCTTTTTGCATCAAGACATTAAAGTATCTCTATTCATAGTAATATACCCAAAATAATTTATTTAGGTAATTGAAAGGGAAAGAATAGTACAAGTTACCACCCCCAGCTCTATCTTTCAGCAACTGAACGGGAAGTGGTTTAGGAAAGGACTTTTTATTTGAATATTTGAAATAGGATTCGGATGTGGAAGCCCAGCGAGAAAGGCCCTGACCCTGCCAACCAATCTCATTATATTTGCATAAATATGATCTAACTTATGTAACTTATGCCATCCCCAACTACCCCAAAAACTGTTGCACCTACTGTTACTAGTACTATATTTCCGCATAGTATTCTCGTTATATTTTCATAATTATGAACTAACTTTTGTGAATGTGTCACGTCTTTTAGTCTAGTTTGGGAAATGTTTCTTGAAACATCTTAAGGCCCTGTTCCACTTTTGAACTATTTAATTTTCATCCGCCAAAAAACACCCACTTCGATCCGTGGATTTGTTGGAAGATTTTCTTTTTGGTAATGTGTATAGGTTATCAAAAGTTGTTTCCATTACATCGATATAGTATAATTTTAACCTTAACTTGAAAATCATTAAGAGCATACATGCATGATATTATTAAACGGAGAAACTCATTACAATATTAGAAAAATGAAGTGCGTAAAAAAACTCATGATATTAGTTTTTATTTACAACTATTTTTATTCAATTGTGCAAATTTCGTGCCTTGCACGACATGCAATTAAAATTTATTTTTTAATTTTTATCCGATTGAAGATTTAATTCACTAATCCACGTACGTGTTCATTTACTTTTATTTTCAATAATTAAACATAACATGCACCCACTTGGCACATATTTATATTTTGAGTTTCTTTTGGCATGAAGACATTAAGTAATCTCTATTTATAGTAATATAACTAAAATGGCTTATTCAGGTAATTGCACGAGAACGAAGAGTATAAGTTACCATCCCCAACTGCCCCAAAAACTCCTGCACCGGTACTTTAATTCCGCATAGTGTTCTCGTTATGTTTTCATAAATACGATCTAACTTTTGTGAATGTATTACCCCTTTTACTCTACTTTGGGAAATGTTTGTTGAAACATCTCGAAGCCATGTTATGCTTCTGAACTATTTAATTATCATCCGCCAAAATATTCCCATATCGATCTGTAGATTTGTTGGAAGGTTTTCTTTCTTGTAATGTGTATAGGTTATCAGAAATTGCTTTCGTTACATCGATGAAGGATATTTATTAACCTTAACTTGAAAAATAATCAAGAGCATACATTCATGATATTATTAAATGGAGAAACTCATTAAAGTATTAGAGAAATGAAGTGCATAAAATAACTTATGATATTAGTTTTTTTTTGCAACTATTTTTATCTAATTGTGCAAATAGAATTGTTCTTTGATTCTTGATTACACCTTATTAAAAAAAAAGAAGTCTTGTGTCGTTTTCCATATATATAGTGTCATATTCTTGATCCTTACGATCTTGAATACCTCGAAGTTCATTGGAATCAAGAGGAAGTTGTCGTAGTTTTCTTATTCCAAGTTTTGTATAGGCGATTCTTGTTCCAAAACTTTTTGAAAATAAAAAACAAAAGGTAGCAGATTTTTGGTTTCAAAATCGGAATTCAGGATTTGAAATATGAAATTAGGGGCAGATTTGCAATTTTCAAAAGTTTGGGGGCAGATTTGAAATTTCCAAAAATTTTGGTAATTGTGACCGAAATTTTTTCTTGGGGAATAAGATTCTGGTTGTGAGTTTTGTAGAAAAAAAAGGAAAAAAAAGGAAAAAAAATGAATAGTGGCTGAAAAAAAGAAAGAAAGAAAAAGGAATCTGGTTTGAAAAAGGAAAAGAAAAGTCAAAATTCGGAAGAGAAAAAGGAAATAAAAGCCAATTGTGAGGGGGGTTTTGATCTGAATTTTTTTGACTTGGGGGACAAGTAAGTCATTAAAATCCTTTTCCACAAGTGATTTGGATTTAAGTTCCTATTCCAATTTGTTCTTGAATTTTCGGAACCTATTTGTCGCCTATATAAAGTAATCTTGTTTTGGTCATAATTCATTAAATACAGCTCTAATTCGTGCCATTAAAATTGTGTTTTGTTCCTTATTCTTTGTATAATTTGGAATTCCAGATCGTAGAGCCAAATTTTGAGTTTATATATTTTTAAATTTCGAAATAAATTCTGCAGTACTCATCTCCATAGTTTGCTTTGAATTGCGGTGAATTGATCAATTGCCCTCACATTAGCCTTTTCCTTGTGAGTTGTGAGTGCTATACACTTGGTGAGTGACCTTACTAAACAAAGGGGAAGGAGGGTTATTTATTCCTGACGGTTTATTTCTTCTTAGCAGGGATGGTGGACGATCCATTCGTCCTACCATTTGTTGGTAATCCTAACAAAAATTCCATGAATGTCATAAATGCCATAATGAGTAAGGTTCATAGATTGTCTAGGAAGATAGATGAGTTATCAAATCCAACGACACCTCGTTCTTCAAGACAAGTTGAATCTGCTCATGACATCAAAGGTTTCAAGGATGATATTCCTATATTTGATGGTCGACACAATCCTGTAAAATACTTGGATTGGAAGAGGCAGATTGAGAACTTATTTGATTTTAATAACTTCCATGAGAAAGAGAAGATCAAGGTCGCAGAGTATTCTTTCACCCATTATGCCACAGAGTGGTGGGAGAATTTGAAAGAATCAAGATATCTTGCCGGAAAGAAACCTATCTCCACCTGGGAGAGATTGAGGACCAAGCTTCGATTACATCATGTTCCACGAACATATTTGATAGAGTAACATTCGTATCTCAGCAATATGAAGCAAGAAAATCGCAGTGTAGATGAATAATGGCAAGATCTTGAATTAGCTATGAGAAGAGTTGGCATGAGAGAAAATGATGCCTTTATAAAGAATAAGTTTATCGAAGGTTTAAGAGAAAATCTACAAGTTCCAGTTAAGCTCCAGTATTATGTTTCCATGCATGATTTATTGTTCAATGCCAGGTTGGTTGAGTCAACATTAAGGCCCAGTGGAAGCTCTAATTTTGGCTATGACAGTCAAAGGCAATTCTCTGGTTTCAGAAGCCCAGATTCGACCAGGGGTTGTAGTAATTTGAACTTGGGTGGCCGAGGAAACCTTAATTCAACCAAAGCCTACTCAAATCCACCATTGGAACCAACTGATCAAAGAATAATCGCAACCAATCAGTCTCTTAGCCAAGATACAGGTAAATTAATTTCTACTTTGTTAGATACAGTTTCTTCTAACACTCCTACATGTTTTCATTGTAATGAACGAGGACATGTTCACAATAACTGCCCCCATGAACGAATTATAACAACAATGGAGGAGGAAGAAGATGATGACATGCCTGCAAGGTATGACACTGAAGAAGAACAAATAGATGATGAAACAATCATTGTTAACAGAGGTGAGAAAGGTCCTGAAACACAAGATTTTTTTGAGGCGTATTCCACAGATGTTGCTGAAATTACTCCCCCACAAGGAGCAAGTAATTTCGACCAAAATAGTTTCAATTCCACCAAAAATACAGTAAATGTCACCATAGACAAGTTCCAGGTCGATCCTAAGGTAGGTAAGACAGGTAAGTTGCAGAATGATTATGAAAAGTCGCATAAATTCTTGTCTTCACATCTTAGTCCTTTACTTTCTATTTATATGATGAGGCATGAACTATCTACTAATTCTGATAAATCGTTTTATGCTTCAATGAGAGATGTGAATCGATCTTTGAATAACCATTCTTTTGTTCTTATAATGTCCTGGAAAGAAAGTTACTACTCCAAAGAAGATATTCCCGCAGATATGTTTTCACGGTTTGTTAAGTTGTTACAGGAATTCAAGGATGTCTTTACATGTTATATGCTTCCCATTTCGAGGAAGAAACTTTTCGATCCGGGAGGGAATGATACGAATATCAAATGCTTTGATGTACTTTAAATTCTTTGATGGATCAACTTTATGATGAAGAATTGAAGAAAGAGTCACCATCGACATCTTGGATTCATTATTCAAGATTGTCGACGAACTGAAGATATCATGAAGAACACTATACTCTATTTTCCCACTGGGTTTTTAATGAGGTAGTGTGATCATTGTAAAATTATTTCATTTGGATTTATTGGACTGATAGCTCGGCCATGTGGGATTTGAAGAGCTGAATTTTGAAAATACAGTCCATTACAGTGTAGTTTTATTCTGATTAGAATTAGATTTGGTAAGATTAGATAAGGTAATATTCTTCAAGGTTACTTCTTGAAGAATTCAACCCGATTACCTTAGATTACCATTTATTTTAGGTATTTTAGTTAGATATGGTTTTAGCTTCTTAAAGCTGCCATAAGTCGATTCAGTTTCCATTTGTGATTAGGGTTTGAGGCAAGGTTGTAACCCTATAAAAAGGGAGGCCTTGTGGACGAAATTTAACAACTTTTGATCAACGAAATATACAACCTTTTGTGTTCATACTATTTTCTTGCGAGCTATTCCATTGTTGCTTAACCCCGAAGGCTAGTTAAGTACCAATAAACCTTGTAATCTGATCCTGAGGGCTAGTTAGAGAGCAAGTCGAAGTTAGGCGTACCCCGAGGGCCAGACTCCTGAATTTCGTGCGAGATAGTGCGAGTTTGCAGATCCCTTCACTAGATCAAAGATATTAATTCCGTAAATCATGAGTCTTCGCAAGGAGATTCATATCAAGTTCCTTTGTCTCCTCAGGGTTTGCTTTATATGCCAGACGGTTTGGGATAACCGAACCCAGAATGAAGTCAATCTAGTGTTCAATACCTAGAAAAGGTGGTAAACCCACAGGTAAGGCTTCCGGAAAGACATCCTCAAATTCCTAAAACATCTGAGCAAACCGTGGAGAAACATGCATAGGAATATCATCACTAGCAAAGTAGCTCACTTTACAATGCATGATAAGAACATAAGAATAATTAGCAAAAGCACAATTCACATCCCTAATAGATGCATAAAACGATCTACTAGAATAATTAGGAAGTTCATCTCTCATCATGTAAATCGATGGCAAAGGACTAAGATGTGAAGATAGGATTTTACGCGACCTGTCAGAATAATTCTTAGACTTACCTGGCTTACCTGGGATGGCCTCCCTTGATATTTGGTTGACATTATCAAGATTTGTTCCTCCATTTTTCACCTTGTGGCCAATCTCCTTCAAGCCCTGGCTAGGGTTTTGGTCGGCCATTTGCACATCAGTCGCAAACTTCTCTTTGTCGGCCCTCATGCATCTCTGTGACTCTAAAACTTCCATTGGAGATAATGGAACCAAAGTATACCTTGTTCTATCCTTAATCATATTAATTTTTTAGTGTAACCATTATGCATGGATTTACGATCAAACTGCCAAGGTCTCCCTAACAAAATATGACTAGCTTCCATAGGTATAACATCACATAAGATAGAATCATGGTATTTTCCAATCTTAAAGTTAATCATGCATTATTTGTTAACCCTAATTTCACCACTACCATTTAACCAAATAAGTTTATATGGTGATGGATGACTAGTCACAGGCAAAGACAATGATTTAATAAGAAAATTAAACACAATATTAGCACAAGAACCACCATCAATAATCATTAAACAATTCTTATCTTTCCCAAGGCAACGAGTATGAAAAATGTTAATCCTTTGTACCTATGTTTTAGCCATTTGAGAGTTTAGAACTATTAATGACACGAAGTTACCTTGTGTTTCTGGACCTTGTTCACCATGATCATTTATGATGATCTCTTCATCTACCTGTTCTTCACCACTTTTATACAATGGTTGCATATCAGCATATTCATCTTCTTCATCTCCTTCCTCAAGTGTTGTTAGCACTTGTGCATGAGGATAGTTATTACGGACATGTGCTCTTTCTTTACAATGAAAATAAGTAGGAGAGTTAACAGAAACCGAATTTGATGAAGAAGTAGTGGACTTACCTGGAATGTTTTATACCCGTTGGGTTAGGGGTGCCACCCCCTCTCAGTAGGATTATAAATTGGATTTGAATATGAACCGATCCTCATCTTTCCTTGGGCGTGCCCCTAGTGCAGCCATAACTTGGGTTTTTGGAGTCAAACCCTGGTCATTGACTTGGAAAACTGGGCTGTGGCCTCCTTGATCGTAGGGTACTCTCAACCAACCTTGCCTTCACTAATAAATCATTCATAGATATATGATGTTGAAGCTTGACTAGCGTTTGAAGGTTTTCACGCAAGCTTTCAATGAATCGATTTTTGATGATTGCGTTGTCTTCTTTCATTCCAACCCTTCTCATGATCAACTCAAGATCTTGCCAGTATTCATCAACTATGCAATTTCCTTGCTTCATGTTAGACAGTTTAGAATGTTGTTCCATCAAGTAAGTAGGTGGAACACGATATTGGCGAAGCTCGGATCTCAATCTCTCCCATGTGGAGATAGGTTTCTTTCTGGCAAGATATAATGACTCCTTTTATTTTTGCACCATTTAGCTGCATAGTGAGTGAAAGAATACGGTGCCACTTTGACTTTCTCTTTCTCCCGATAATTGTTGAGATCAAACAGATTCTCAATTTGTCGCTCCCAATCAAGATACTTCACTGGATTGTGTTGACTATCAAATCAAGAGATGTCATATTTTAAACCCTTGATGTCTCAAGCTTTATTAGAACCCAACTCAGATCCTGAATTACTCTTCACACTCATTCGAAAATGAGGTTTACTGTGGCGATGACTTCTAGAAGACCCTCGGTGTGATCTCCTTTTCGATCCATCATCAGAATATCATCTGAACTTCCAGAACCATTAAATTGACAGACATATTTCTTGGTTTCTTCCCTCTCAAACAATGATGTAGGTGTAGACGGTGCCATGCTGTCAACTTTTCTCGCCAACCTTTGCACCTCACTCATAAGTGCATTTATTGCGACAACAAACCGATCGGGATCATTGACTTCATTTGGATTAATTCGATGTCGCTCCCAACTATCCAAAGCCTCTTCACATGGATGGCTACCAAACCTGCCATTAGAGGTGTTCGTCAATGGAAAATTGTTAGGATTCCTAACAAAAGGTGGGGCGAATGGATTTTCGTCCCCCATCTTCGCTAAACTGTTGAGAAAATCAAATGGTTAGTTAAAAAAATTGCCCCCTTCCCTTTTTTTAGTAAGGTCACTCACCAAGTTTATAACACTCACAACTCACAAGGTGAAGGCCAATACGAGGGAAGCTGATCAATTCACCGCAATTCAAAGAAAACTATGGAGATGAGTACTGCAGAGCTTATTTCGAAATTTAAATATATATAAACTCGACATTTGGCTCTACGATCTGGAATTAAAAATTATACAAAGAATAAGGAACAAAACACAATTTGAATGGCATGAATCAGAGCTGTATTGAATGAATTATGACCAAAACAAGAATGCTTTATATATGCGACAACTAGGTTCCGAAAATTCAAGAAACTTTTCTGAAAACAAATTGGAATAGGAACTCAAATCCAAATCCCTTGTGGTAAAGGATTTTAATGACTTACTTGTCCCCCAAGTCGAAAATTCAGATCAAAGCAAAAGCGAAATGAAGCCAATGATCCCTGTTGGTATCAGAGCAAAGCGAAAGAATTCCTGGTGGCCAAAAATTCAACAGGGATTTCAAGTTTTGTTTGAATTTATGTTAAAAACAAAACAAAAAAAAATCATCAGGCATCTTCACCACCGCCGGTAAACCTCATCCCCGGCAACTCCGTTTATCTCGGTGCTGCCACTGCTTAGCTCCATCCGCAACCACCGCCTGCCGCCGTTCAGCTTCCTCCGCTGATCGCAGTTGGTCTCTTCGTAGTTACTCCGATCATTCCTGGAAAACATCCAGATTTAGGTCTTCTTCTCCAAATTCAATTTTGTTCTTCCCCAACTCTGGCCGATCAGCCCCTCCGAATGACCTCTGTTTTGGCCTCCGTCAATAGCAACTCTGATCGCCGCCAGTGAGATCCAGTTGCTCCATCTTCTCTGACTAATTCCCATCGATAGAAAGATCTTCATTATCTTTAGGTTCTCCAGAAGTTCTTTCGGAAACCATTCATAGTTCAAGGAAAATCCGACAAAGAGAAGCACAGTAGAGAAGACCGTTCCAACAAAGAAGAAGTTAGTGCGGGGAAAACACGCGCGAGCCATCAACCAGGCGCGTGAATCTGATGCGCGAGATAGTTGAGGCATGTGTGCTTATGCGCTCAGCTCTGATACCAACTGATATGAATCTCCTTGCGAAGACTTATAATTTGCAGAATTAATATCTTTGATCTGGTGAAGGGATTTGGAAACTCGCACTATTTTGCACGAAATTCAGGAGTCAAGCCCTCGAGGTATGCCTAACTTCGATTTTCTCTCTAACTGTCCCCCGAGATCAGATTACAAGGTTTATTGATAGTTAACTAGCCCTTGGGGTTAAGCAACAATGGAATAGCTCACAAGCAAAGAGTATGAGCTCAAAAGGTTGTATTTTGATTGATAAAAATGGTGTGTAATTTGTCCAAAGGCCTCCCCTATTTATTGAGATACAATCTTGCCCCAAACCCTAATCACAATTGGAAACTGAATTGACTTATGGCAGCTTTAAGAAGCTAAAACCATATCTAACTAAAATACCTAAAATAAATGGTAATCTAAGGTAATCTGGTTGAATTCTTCAAGAAGTAACCTTGAAGAATATTACCTTATCTAATCTTACTAAATCTAATTCTAATCAGAATAAAACTGAATATACATTACTTAATGGGCTGTATTTTTGAAATTCAGCTCTTCAAAGCCCACATGGCCGAACTGTCAGTCCATAAACCAAAAATGAAATAATTTTACAATATTTTACAGTGATCACAATACCCCATTAAAAACCCAGTGGTAAAAAAGAGTATAGTATTCTTCATGATGTCTTCAATTCATCGATAATCTTGAATAATGAACCCAAGATGCTGATGGTGACTCCTTCTTCAATTCTTCATCATAAAGGCGATCAATCAACGCATTTAAAGAAGCATCCCTAAGCTTAGTCTTTGACCTAGTAATAGGTCCCACCATGTCAATTAGAGGATCCCAAACATATCATTTAAATGTTTGATCAAGTCGTAGAATGTCTTTATTTATGGTGGTAGCCATCTTGGCATCTCCATCACGATTTGTGGATTTGTTGGAAGATTTTTTTTCCTATAATGTGTATAGGTTATCAAAAGTTGTTTTCCATTACATCGATGATATATATATTTTTAATCTTAACTTGAAAAATCATCAAGAGCATTCATTCATGATATTATTAAATGGAGGAATTATTAAAGTGTTAGAAAAATGTAGTGCGTAAAAAACCTCACGATATTAGTTTTTATTTACAACTATTTTTATTAAATTGTGCAAATGTCGTGCCTTGCACGACATGCAATTAAAATTTGTTTTTGTTTGATTGATTATTTAATTCACTAATCCATTTATGTGTTCATTTACTTTTATTTCCCATAATTAATGATAACATGCACAAACTTGGCACTTATTTATATTTTGAGTTTATTTTTGCGGAAAGACATTAAATAATCTCTATTCATAGTAATATAACTAAAATGTTTTATTCGGGTAATTGAACTAGAACAAAGAGTATAAGTTACCATCCCCAACTTTCCCAAAAACTGTTGCACCTACTGTTACCAGTACTGTAATTCCGCATAGTGTTCTCGTTATGTTTTCATAAATATGATTATACTTTTGTGAATGTTTCTACACCTTTTACTATACTTTGGGAAATGTTTATTGAAACATCTCAAAGCCAGGTTACAGTTTTGAAATATTTAATTTTCATCCGCACAAAATTCCCATATCGATCCGTGGATTTGTTTAAAAATTTCTTTCTTGTAAAATGTTAAGGCTATTGAAAGTTGCTTTCATTTCATTGGTGAAGTATATTTTTTAACCTTAACTTGAAAAATCATCAAGAGCATAAATTCATGATTTTATCAAATGGAGAAACTCATTAAAGTATTAGAAAAATGAAGTGCGTAAAAAAACTCATGATATTAGTTTTTCTTTGCAACTATTTTTATTCAAATGTAAAATGTTGAGTAGTGCCTGACATGCAATTAAAATTTATTTAATTGTTTTTGTTCATTAAATATTTAATTCACTAATTCCTTAATCAGTTTAAAACATAGCATGCACACACTTTGCACATATTTTTATTTTTAGTTTCTTTTTGCGTCAAGACATTAAGAAATTATTTATAGTAATAAAACTAAAATTATTTATTCAGATAACTGCACGATAAAGGAGAGTATAAGTTACCATCCCCAAGTACCCCAAAAACTGCTGCACCTACTGTTACCGGTACTGTAATTCTGCATAGTATTCTCGTTATGTTTGCATAATTATGATATAAAATTTTTTATTGTTTCACATCTTTTACTCTGGTTTGGGAAATTTTTATGGAAACATCTCGAAGCCATGTTACACTTTTTAACTATTTAATATTCATCCACCAAAAAATTCCCATATCGATCCATGGATTTGTTGGAAGATTTTCTTTCTTGTATTATGTATAGGTTATCAAAGGTGCTTCTATTACATTAATGAAATATTTTGTAAGCTTAACTTGAAAATCATCAAGAGCATACATTCATGATATTAATAAATGGAGAAACTCATTAAAGTATTAGAAAATTGAAATGCGTAAAAAACTCATGATATTAGTTTTTTTTACAACTATTTTTTATTCCATTGTGCAAATGTTGTTCCTTGAACGACCTGCAATTAAAATTTATTTATTTTTATTCAATTGAATATTTAATTCACTAATCCATTTTTGTGTTCATTTACTTTTACTTCCCATAATCAGACATAACATGCACACACATGGCCCATATTTATATTTTGAGTTTCTTTTGACGTCATGACATTAAGTAATCTCTATTCATAGTAATATAACTAAAATGATTTATTTCAGGTAATTGCATGAGAACAAAGAGTATAAGTTACCATCCCCAACATCCCCAAAAACTGTTGCACCTACTGTTATCGATACTGTAATTTCGCATAATATCCTCGTTATGTTTTCATAAATATGATCTAACTTTTGTGAATGTTTCACACCTTTTACTCTACTTTGGGAAATATTTCTTGAAACATCTCGAGGACATGTTATGCTTTTGAACTATTTCATTTTTATCCGCCAAAAAATTCCAATATCGATCCCTTAAGGTAGATTTGTTTGAAGATTTTCTTTCTTGTAAGGTGAATAATTTTCAAAAGTTTCTTTCATTGCATCAATGATGTATATTTTTAACCTTAACTTGAAAATTCATCACGAGCATAAATTCATGACATTATCAAATGGAGAAACTCATTAAAGTATTAGAAAAATGAAGTGCGTATAAAAAAACTCATGATATTAGTTTTTATTTACAACTATTTTTATTTAATTGTGAAAATGTCGTGCCTTGCATGACATGCAATTAAAATTTATTTATTTAATTTTATTCAATTGAAGATTTAATTCACTAATCCATTTATGTGTTCATTTACTTTTATTTCCCATAATTAAACATAACATGAACACACTTGGAACTTATTTATATGTTGAGTTTCTTTTGGCGTCAAGCCATTAGGTAATATTTAATCATAGTAATATACCTAAAATGATTTATTCAGGTATTTGCCTGAGAAAGAAGAGTATAAGTTACCAACCCCAGCTACCCCAAAACTGCTGCACCTACTAATACTAGTTCTGTAATTCTGCATAGTATTCTCTTTATGTTTGCAGAATTAAGATCTAAATTTTGTTATTATTTCACTTCTTTTACTCTAGTTTGGGAAATGTTTCTTGAAACATCTTGAGGCCATGTTATGATTTTGAACTATTTAATTTTCATCCACAAAAAAAATTTCCATATCCATCTGTGAATTTGTTGGAAAATTTTCTTTCTTGTAATGTGTATAGATTATTGGAAGTTGCTTTAATTCTTCGATGAAGTATATTTTTTAACCTTAACATGAAAAGTAATCAAGAGCATAAATTAATGATATTATGAAATGGAGAAACTCGTTAAAGTATTAGAAAAATGAACTGCGTAAAAAAACTCAAGATATTAGTTTTTCAACAATTTTTATTCAATTGTGAAATGTCGTTCCGAGCACGCCATTTAATTAAAATTTATTTATTTATGTTTATTCTATTGAAGATTTAAGTCACTAATCCATTTATGTGTTCATTTACTTTTATTTCCCATAATTAAATATAGCATGCACACACTTGGCGCATATTTATATTTTGAGGTTCTTTTGGCGTCAAGACATTAAGTGATCTCTATTAATAGTAATATAAATAAAATGATTTATTCTAGTAACTGCACTAGAAAGAAGAGTATAAGTTACCATCCTCAACTATCCCTAAAACTGTTGCACCTACTGTTACCGGTACTATTTTTCCGTATAGTATTCTCGTTATGTTTGCATAACTATAATCTAACTTTTGTGAATGTTTCACATATTTTACCCTAATTTGGGAAATGTTTCTTGAAACATCTCAGGGCCATGTTACGCTTTTGAACTATTTAATTTTCATCCGCCAAAAAATTACCATTTTGATCTGTGGATTTGTTGGAAGATTTTCTTACGTGTAATGTGTATAGATTATTAGTAATTGTTTCCATTACATCAATGAAGTATATTTTTAACCTTAAATTTAAAAATCATCAAGAGCATACATTTATGATATTATTAAATGGAGAAACTCATTAAAGTATTAGAAAAATGAAGAGCGTAAAAAAACTCATGATATTAGTTTCTATTTACAACTATTTTTATTCAATAGTGCAAATGTCGTGCCTTACACGACATGTGATTAAAATTGATTTATTTAATTTTATTCAATTGAAGATTTAATTCACTAATCCATTTATGTGTTCATTTACTTTTGTTTCCCATAATTAAACATAACATGCACACGCTTGGTACATATTTATATTTTGAGTTTCATTTGGCGTCAAGACGTTAATTAATCTCTACTCATAGTAATATAACTAAAATGGTTTATTCAAGTAATTGCACGAGAATGAAGAGTATAAGCTACCATCCCTAACTATCCCAAAACTGCTGCAACTACTGTTACCGATACTCTAATTCAGCATAGTGTTCTCGTTATGTTTGCATAAATATGATCTAACTTTTGTGAATGTTTCACACCTTTTACTCTAATTTGGGAAATGTTTCTTGAAACATCTCGAGGCCTTGTTACGCTTTTGAACTATTTAATTTTCATACGCCAAAAAATTCCCATTTCGATCTGTGGATTTGTTGGAAGATTTTCTTTCTTGTAATGTCCCTCCATCCCTCTTTACTTTGCTTATTTACTTTTTCATTGTTTTCAAAGAGCCTGTTTGACCCTAAATATCTCTAGTTACCTACAATAATGCCGAATAAAAATTCGATATTTCAAAAATAGACGATATGACAAATTTAACAATATCTCACATGATATTTTTACAATATATGGATTAAGTTATATTCACGATCAAAGTTTACAAAATTTTACTCCAAAAAAGCAATTAAGCAAAATGAAGTGGGACGGAGGGAGTATAGGTTATCGAATGTTGCTTTCATTACATCGATGAAGTATATTTTTTAACCTTAAATTGAAAGATCATCATGAGCATACATTCATGATATAATTAAATGCAGAAACTCATTAATGTATTAGAAGAATTAAATGCGTAAAAAAAACTCATGCTATTAGTTTTTATTTACAATTATTTTTATTCAATTGTGCAAATGTCGTGCCTTGCACGACATGCAATTACAATTTATTTATTTATATTCATTCGATTGAAGATAAATGTCACTAATCTATTTATGTGTTCATTTACTTTAATTTCCCATAATTAAACATAGCATGCACACACTTGGCACATATTTATATTTTGAGTTTCTTTTGGCATCAAGACATTAAGTAATCTCTATTCATAGTAATATAACTAAAATGATTTATTTAGGTAACTGGACGAGAAAGAAGAGTATAAGTTACCATCCCCAACTACCCCAAAAACTGCTGCACTTACTGTTACCGGTACTGTATTTCCACATAGTATTCTCGTTAAGTTTGCATAATTATGATCTAACTCTTGCGAATGTTTCACATCTTTTACTCTAGTTTGGGAAACATTTCTTGAAACATCTCAAGGCCTTGTTACGCTTTTGAACTATTTAATTTTTGTCTGCCAAAAAGCTCCCATTTCGATCCGTGGATTTGTTAGGAGATTTTCTTTCTGGTAATGTGTATAGGTTATCAGAAGTTGCTTCCATTACATCGATGAAGAATATTTTTAACCTTAACTTGAAAAAACCATCAAGATCATATATTCATGATATTATTGAATATAGAAATTCATTAAAGTATTAGAAAAATGAAGTGCATAAAAAATATCATGATATTAGTTTTTATTTACAAATATTTTTATTCAATCTTGAAAATTTCGTGCCTTGCACGGCATGCAATTAAAATTTATATCTAAATTTTTATCCGATTGAAGATTTAATTCACTAATCCATTTATGTGTTCATTTACTTTTATTTCCAATAATTAAACATAACATGCACCCACTTGGCACATATTTATATTTTGAGTTTCTTTTAGCATCAAGACATTAAGTAATTTCTATTCATAGAAATATAACTAAAATGGTTTATTCAGGTAATTGCACGAGAATGAAGAGTATAGGTTACCATCCCCAACTACCCGAAAAACTATTGCACTAGTACTTTAATTCCGCATAGTTTTCTCGTTATGTTTTCATAAATATGATCTAACTTTTGTGAATGTATTATCCCTTTTACTCTACTTATGGAAATTTTTATTGAAACATCTCGAAGCTATGTTACGCTTCTGAACTATTTAATTTTAATCTTCAGAAAAATTCACATATCAATCTATGAATTTGTTGGAAGATTTTCTTTCTTGTAATGTCTATTGGTTATCAGAAATTGATTTCATTACATAAATGAAGTATTTTTATTAACCTTAACTTGAAAAATCACCAGGAGCATAAATTCATGATATTAATAAGTGGACAAATTCATTAAAATATTAGAAATATGAATTGCGTAAAATCACTCATGATATTAGTTTTTATTTATAACTATTTTTTTTTCATTTGTGCAAATGTCGTGGCTTGCATGGAATGTAATTGAAATTTATTTATTTATTTTTATTTGATTGAATATTTAAGTCACTAATCCATTTATGTGTTCATTTACCTTTATTTCCCATAATTAAACATAACATGCACACACTTGGCCCTTATTTATAATTTGAGTTTCTTTTGGCATTAAGACATTAAGTAATCTCTATTCATAGTAGTATAACTAAAATGATTTATTCAAGTAACTGCATGAGAAAAAAGAGTATAAGTTACGATCCCCAAGTACCCCAAAAACTGCTGCACCTACTGTTACCTGTACTGTATTTCCACATAGGGTTCTCCTTACGTTTGCATGATTATTATCTAACTTTTGTGAATGTTGCAAACCTTTTACTCTAATTTGGGAAATGTTTCTTTGAACATCTCAAGGCCATGTTACGCTTTTGAACTATTTAATTTTCTTCCACAAAAAAATTTCCTTATCGATCAATGGATTTGCTGGAAGATTTTATTTCTTGTAATGTGTATAGGTTATTGGAAATTTCTTTCATTACATCGATGAAGTATATTCATTACTCAAGGAAAATTACAGACCTAATAATGAAAAACCCGAGATCTGCCTTCTTCTCCATCCTGATAAATGGATCATCTTACGGTTTCTTCCAAGCAACAAGAGGGTTAAAACAAGTAGACCCTTTTATCTCCCCTCTTATTCATTTTAATGGAAGAAGCTTTTTCGAGGAATATTAATTTCCTATTTCTGTATTCAAACCTGAAATACTATAAGCTACCTAATCCAATTAAGCAGATCGCACATTTATCTTTTGCTGATTACACTATCATCTTGCTGAAATATACAAAATCAAGACTCAAAACACTGACTTGTTTCCTGGAGTCCTATGAAATGGCCACAGGGCAAAAAATAAACTTTGAAAAATCCTCCTTTTACATTTCCAAGCACTGCCCTCTGAGAATTATTGGTGATATCAAGAATGCAACAGGCATGTTACAGTGCAATTTTCCATTCAAATACGTAGGATGCCCAGTACACATAGGTAGAAATAAAAATGTATACTTCTCAAGCATTATATCATCAATACAAGCAAAAATAAATAAATGGCATAACAAGCTACTTTCTCAAGTTGGAAAAATGATTATGATAAAGCATGTATTGTCTTCTATTCCAATTCATCAGACCACAGTATTGAAACCGGCTAAACATATAATTGAAGTAATTCAAAAATTACTTGGAAAATTTATATGGAACTATAATACTGATTCCTCACAAAGGAAGAGAGTTTGGAGGTCATTTCCAAGTTTGTGTTATCCAATTGATGAAAATGGTTTAGGATTTAAAAATATTAACACACTAGTTAATAGTTTCTCCATTAAACTATGGTGGAAGCTTCAAGCAGGTAGTTCACTTTGGTCACAATTTATGTGGTCAATACCATATAACCACAAAACTTCCAAAACCTGGAAGAGAATTAAAGAAATCCAGGATATAGCTATTCTGAACTCAAAAATACAAGTAAGGAAAGGGAATGTTTCTTTTTGGGATTCTATTTGGACAACTTGTGGTCCATTATATAGGGTTTGGGATAGCAATTTAGTTATTACTTTCCCAGAGTAGATAGTAGTTGAATGCTTAACCAACAGACAACTGTACATCAACCATCTTAGAAACCACTTACCTGAACACATAATTACTGCACTAGAGCAAGATCAAGCAACCTTTCCTGATTATGAGGATATTTTGATATGGAAACCAACTGAAAATGGAAAGTGTACAGTGAAAAGTGCATATGAACTTATAAGAAATAGGAGAACAATGGTCTCTTCATTCAACCATGTCTGGTCCTCAATTATGCCTAGGAAAGTATGTTTTATGAACTAGAAAATGCTAAATAGAATCTTACCCCTTCCTGATGTATTAGAGGATCTTTCCTTTAACCTACCTTTCATTTGCTGTTTCTATTTTGGTGATGAAGAGAGTATGCATCATAGTTTCAATTCTTGCACAGAAATAAAGAAACTATGGACATGGATGGATACTGTCTTCAATGTTCAAACGAAACACACTCCATACCTATGGGATAGATATTTTCTGTACTGGAACTTGAACACTCAGTTTCCATATCAGAAGAAACTTCTCAGGACTATCCCTTTCTTAGTAGTATGGTCTATATGGTGTTTTAGGAACAAACACTATCATGAAAATGTGAAGCCTAACATTATCAATATGTTTAGGAAAAATTTACACCTTTAATGATATTATGTTGGCCTTCAACCTAAACTTCAAATGGGACTTGTCCAATGTTTTACCAAGGTTACCAATAGGAAGTAAACAAAAACAAGTAAAATTTGTTATCGTAACCTGGAAAGCACCTATATCAACCTTCTATAAGTTAAATGCAGATGGATCATGGAAGGATTTCAGTAAGGCAGGTACTGGAGCAATCATCAGAGACTATGAAGGGAATATGTTAATAGCTGATGCCCAGAAGATATGTAGCCCCTCACCTTTTCATGCTGAAGCAAGTGCACTCAGAACAGGATTATAATTGGCAATCTTTTTGGGTATTGGTTTGTAATTAGCTTCCAGTTTAGCTTACACGTTATTCACTCTAGCTGTACTATTCAATTTGTTTTCTCTGAAAGGTCTGGGGAGCCTAATATACACCCCCTCACTCAGGTGAGTTTACTTAAAAAAAATAAATTAAGAGAACGGATAGGGTACTTATGCCTTTGTTTCCTAATGAAAATTTTTGGACCTTCAAATGAAGTTTATGTGGATTACAGCCTAAAAAAAATATTAACCTTAACTTAAGAAATCATCAAGAACAAAAATTCTTGATATTATGAAATGGAGGAACTTATTAAAGTATTAGAAAAATGATGTGCATAAAAAAACTCATGATATTAGTTTTTCTTTACAACTATTTTTATTTAATTGTGAAATGTCGTGCCGTTCACGTCATTTAATTAAAATATATTTATTTATTTTTATTGGATTGAAGATTTAAGCCACTAATCCATTTATGTGTTAAAATACTTTTATTTCCCATAATTAAACATAACATGCACACACTAGGCACATATTTATATTTTGAGTTTCTTTTGGCGTCAATTCATTAAGTCATGTCTATTCATGGTAATATAACTAAAATTATTTATTCGGGTAACTGCACTAGAAAGAATAGTATAAGTTACCATCCCCAAGTATCCCAAAAACAATTGCATCTACTGTTACCGGTACTGTATTTCTACATAGTATTCTCGTTATGTTTCCATAATTATTATCTAACTTTTGTGAATGTTTCACATCTTTTTATTTAATTTGGAAAAATGTTTCTTGAAACATCTCAAGGCTATGTTACACTTTGGAACTATTTAATTTTCGTCCACCAAAAAATTACCATTTCGATCCGTGGATTTATTGGAAGATTTTCTTTCCTGTAATGTGTACAGGTTATCAGAAGTTGTTTCCATTACATCGATGAAGTATATTTTTAACCTTAACTTGAAAAATCATCAAAATCATTCATTCATGATATTATTAAATGGAGAGACACATTAAAGTGTTAGAAATATGTAGTGCGTAACAAAAATCACGATATTAGTTTTTATTTACAACTATTTTAATTCAATCGCGCAAATGTCATGCCTTGCACGACATGAAATTAAAATTTATTTATTTATTTTTATTCGATTGAAAATTTAATTCACTGATTCATTTATGTGTTCATTTACTTTTATTTTCCATAATTAAACATAACATGCACAGTTGGCACATATTTATGTTTTGAATTTATTTTTGCGGCATGACATTAAGTAATCTCTATTCATAGTAATATAATTAAAATGTTTTAATTAGGTAATTGCACGAGAAAAAAGAGTATAAGTTACAATCCTTAACTACCTTTAAAACTGATGCAACAACTGTTACCGGTACTGTAATTCCGCATAGTGTTCTCGTTATATTTTTGTAAATATGATCTTAATTTTGTGAATGTTTCACACCTTTTACTATACTTTGGAAATTTTTATTGAAACATCTCGAGGTCATGTTACACTTTTGAACTATTTAATTTTCATCCGCACAAAATTCCCATATCGATCCATGGATTTGTTTGAAAATTTCTTTCTTGTAAAATGTTAAGGCTATTGGAAGTTGCTTTCATTTCATCGGTGAAGTAAAATTTTTAACCTTAATTTGAAAAATCATCAAGATCATAAATTCACGATTGTATCAAATGGAGAAACTCATTAAAGTATTAGAAGAATGAAGTGTGTAAAAAAACACATGGTATTAGTTTTTCATTACAACTATTTGTATTCAACTGTGAAATGTTGAGCAGTGCACGACATGCAACTAAAATTTATTTATTTATTTTTATTCGATTAAAAATTTAATTCACTAATTCATTAATCGGTTCATTTACTTTTATTTCACATAATTAAATATAGCATGCACACACTTTGCACATATTTATATTTTGAGTTTCTTTTTGCGTCAAGACATTAAGTAATCTCTATTCATAGTAATATACTAAAATTATTTATTCAGGTAACTGCACAATAAATGAGAGTATAAGTTACCATCCCCAAGTACCCCAAAAACTGCTGCACCTACTGTTACCGGTACCATGATTCTGCATAGTATTCTCGTTATGTTTGCATAATTATGATCTAACTTTTGTTATTGTTTCACATCTTTTACTCTAGTTTGGGAAATGTTTCTTAAAACATCTCGAGGTTGTGTTATGCTTTTTAACTATTTAATATTCATCAACCAAAAAATTCCCATATCGATCCATGAATTTGTTGGAAGATTTTGTTTCTTGTATTATGTATAGGTTATAAGAAGTTTATTATATTACATTGATGAAGTATATTTTTTAAGCTTAACTTGAAAAATCATCAAGAGAATACATTCATGATATTAATAAATGGAGAAACTCATTTAAGTATTAGAAAATTGAAATGCGTAAAAAAATTCATGATATTAGTTTTTATTTACAACTTTTTTTATTCAATTGTGCAAATGTTGTGCCTTGCATGATCTGCAATTAAAATTTATTTATTTATTTTTATTCTATTGAAGATTTAATTCACTAATCCATTTATGTGTTCATTTACTTTTATTTCCCATAATCAAACATAACATGCACACACATGACCCATATTTATATTTTGAGTTTCTTTTGGCATCAAGACATTAAGCAATCTCTATTCATAGTAATATAACTACAATGATTTTTTCAGGTAATTGCACGAGAACAAAGAGTATAAGTTACCATCCCCAACTTTCCCAAAAAACTGCTGCACCTACTGTTATCGGTACTGAAATTCCGCATAGTATTCTCGTTATGTTTTCATAAATATGATTTAACTTTTGCGAATGTTTCACAACTTTTACTCTACTTTGGGAAATGTTTCTTGAAACATCTCGAGGCCATGTTATGCTTTTGAACTATTTAATTTTCATCCGCCAAAAAAATTCCAATATCGTTTCCTTAAGGTGAATTTGTTCGAAGATTTTCTTTCTTGTAATGTGTATAATTTATCGGAAGTTTCTTTCATTGCATCAATGAAGGATAATTTTTAACCTTAACTTGAAAATTCATCACGAGCATAAATTCATGACATTATAAGATGGAGAAACTCATTAAAGTGATAGAAAAATGAAGTGCGTAAAAAAAACTCATGATATTAGTTTTTGTTTAAAACTGTTTTTATTTAATTGTGCAAATGTAGTGCCATGCATAACATGAAATTAAAATTTATTTATTTACTTTTATTTAATTGAAGATTTAATTCACTAACCCATTTATTTACTAACCCATAATTAAATATAACATGCACACACTTGACACTTATTTATATGTTTAGTTTCTTTTGGCGTCAAGACATTAGGTAATCTTTAATCATAGTAATATACCTAAAATGATTTATTCAGGTATTTGCCAGAAAAAGAAGAGTATAAGTTACCATCCCCAACTAACCCAAAAATTGCTACACCTACTGTTACTGGTACTGTAATTCTGCATAGTATTCTCATTATGTTTGCAGAATTAAGATCTAACTTTTGTTATTGTTTCACTTCTTTTACTCTAGTTTGGGAAATGTTTCTTGAAACATATTGAGGCCATGTTATGCTTTTGAACTATTTAATTTTCATCCACAAAAAATAATTCCCATATCGATCTGTGAATTTGTTGGAAATCTTTTTTTTCTTGTAATGTGTATAGGTTATCAGAAGTTTTTTTTATTTCATCGATGAAGTATATTTTTTAACCTTAGCTTGAAAAATCAATAAGAGCATAAATTCATGATATTATCAAATTGAGTAACCCATTAAAGTAGTTGAAAAATGATGTGCCTAAAAAAACTCATAATATTAGTTTTTCTTTACAACTATTTTTATTCAATTGTGAAATGTAGTTCCGTGCACGCAATTTAATAAAATTTATTTATTTATTTTTATTCGATTGAAAATTTAAGTCACTAATCCATTTATGTGTTCATTTACTTTTATTTCCCATAATTAAACATAGCATGCATACACTTGGCACATATTTATATTTTGAGTTTCTTTTTGCGTCAATACATTAAGTCATCTCTATTCGTAGTAATATAACTGGGAGGTCATCGCCGTACCTCTCAAAGTTAATATTTATAAGCCCTAAATGCTTACTATATACAACTAAGTAGATAGCGATAAGTCGGGGTCATCCACGAAGAAGAGGGATCTTCCTAAGCGTTTAGGCACAAAAGGTTGATATTAGGCTAGAAGTAGATATATGCACACATATAAAAGCAAGTAAAAAGGGGGGGGGGGGGTTGGTTGTTTGGTGGTCCTAAGTTATGAAAGTTAAAAGACAAGATAACTAGCAAGGTTAAGTAACTATACTAATCATCAAACAAAACTAAGAAAAAGGGTTTTAAAACTACAAAACATAAAGCCTTGGGGGCAATTGATATCCACTTCCAAACCAAATGTAGATCATTGAACCATTCACTCATCCTATCACATTTATTACCTATGGGGAATGCTAATAGAAGATCAACATTAATTCCTTATTAATAGTAATTTGCAAAGACAAACGACGACCATTTGCAAACCTCGTTGATGATCACCCTAGACAAACAACGACCATAGGGGTATTTCATCAACGGCATTAGACACGAAGGACCATAGATTTGTTAACAACAAACCTTCGACCAAAGACATAGCCGTTTAACCAAACATAACATTCATTAGGCTAAACCTAGAAAAATTAACTTTTTATGGGAAACATAGAAATCTGATTTAGCAAAATTAACTTTTTGACCTAAGTGATCTCATAAGCCTTCAGAAAATGTTTAAAGTGTCTTAAGTTTTGTGGCTTAGAATTGAGAAAAACTGCCGTGTCATCTGCATACATAAGATGAGTAAGTGGAGAACATGTTCTGGGAAGATCAAAGTGCTGTAAATATCGTATAGTGAACAATTTCCTCAAGCCCCTAGAAAAAGCTTCAGATAAAATATTATATAAGAAAGGTGAAAGGGGATCTCCTTGTTTGATTCCCCTAGAAAAGGAGAAATAACCAGATATAACACCATTTATTAGAACTGAGAATTTAGCAGATGCGATGTTTAGCATGATCAGTCTAACAAATTTTCCATGGAATCCGAACTGAAGTAAAATGGAGTTAAGAAAAGACCAAGAGACCCTATCGAAGGCCTTTTGCATATCCAGTTTGATTATCAAATTTGATATCTTAGACTTTCGAGAGAGTAATCTTGTCATTTCATGCATTAGAATGACATTGTCCGAAATTTCCTTTCCTTTAAAAAAAGCACTTTGCTCAGGGGAAATAAGTAGATGCATTAAATCCTCATCATTAAAACTTTAGAGAAAACTTTGTTAACAAAGTTTGATAGACTTATAGGCCTAAAATCTGCAAATGTATTAGGAATGGATTTTTTGGGTATTAAGGTGAGCCAAGTACTAGATATTGCCGTTGGAATGTCTCCAGTATTTAAAAAATCATTGGCAGCATCCAAGAGATCATTCTTAATAACATCCCAGAAAGTTAAGTAAAAATCTCCAGGGAATCCATCAGGGCCAAGTGAGCTATTTCTATTAAGATCAAATACTGCATCTTTCAGTTCATGTAAGTCAATGGGGTTCAGCAGAATTGAATTCTGTTGATCATTTATCACCCTAGGAATCTCTTGAAGAAAGTACTTTAGATATCTACCGTCATTGTGATCAGTATCCTCAGTCAGAAGATTCTGAAAAAATTTTACTCCCTCATCTTTTATCAAGGTTGGATCAGTTATCCAGTTACCCTCACCATCTTTAATTTTAGTTATCCTAGCTCTAATTCTCTTTTCCTTAATCGTGTGGTGAAAATATCTTGTGTTTGCATCACCTTGCTTAAACCAGTTTACCCTAGCTTTTTGCTGCAGAAAAATGTTGTATTCCTTCTGAGATCTGAGGAGTAAAGCTTTAGATTTCAATAGATCCTGTAAAACCAAATCATCCTGCAATTGCTGATATTGAATTTCCAATTCATTAACTTTTAGTTCAGATTTTTCCAGATTATGATTAACATTTCCAAAAACAGTTTTGTTCTATTCTTTAATTACTATCTTAAGCCTCTTTAACTTGCGTACAAAATTTTTTATTCCTACCATGGATGAGGGTAATTCCCAGTTACAGGCAACAACATCATAAAATTCTTCTCTGTTAGACCACATCTGTTGGTATCTGAAAGGTCTTGGAGCTACCTCTACAGCTGATTGAATAGATAAGAGAAGAGGGGAGTGATCTGATGTATTTCTGTTTAGAACCTGTACGGAGCTATGAGGGAAATTTTCTAACCAGTCTAAGTTACCTATTCCCCTATCTAGCCTTTGAAGAAGAAGATCCTTCCCTTTATCTTTATGTCTATTGTTACTCCAGGAGAAAGAATTACCAACAGTAGGTATTTCATGTAAGTCCATCATAGATAGGAAGTCATTAAATTGTTTAATGCTTTTCCGTGGGGTGGATTTCCTACCTTTATATTCATTAACTGAAGCAACAGTATTAAAATCACCTATATAAATTGAAGGATCTAGTGCAGTAGTTTGTAGTTCTAGCCACAGTTTCTCTCTCAATTGTCGATGGACACTTGCATAAATAAAATTCACATTCCAGAAAACTGAAGAGGCATTATCTGTTACTCTAGCTTGTATGAACTGGTCAGATTCTTTTAAAACTGTCAAACTGAAATTCTGATTCCATAAGATCCAAATCTTAGCAGTGAGTGCATGGAAAGCATTGTTATAACCAAGTTCATGTTTCACCTGGCTCAGAAATTGATTATCATGCCATGGTTCGATTAGACATAAAATGTCAATCTTGTGTATCCTTTTTAAAGATTTTAATCTATCTCGTGAAGTGCCATAGCCCCTAACATTCCAAACTAGAATTTTTCCTACTTTGGTGTACTGTATCATTTAAAACTAGGGGGGGGGAGGCTTTTTGAGATGATCTTAATTTTCTTAAATTAGTAAGTGAAACATTTGTATTTTTGCCTCTTTTATCAATACCTTTCTTCAGTTTATCTGGAGGAGAACAACTAACCTGAGGTTGAACATTTTGCTTTGCAGCAGAGTTTTCCCCTGTAGTGCATAGTTCATAGATTCTATCACTTTGGTCTTGCACTATAGGGATGCTCTGCACTGCGGCTACAATTGGATTACTCTGCTCTTCAGCTGAATTTTGCAAAGGGGACTGATCCTCATTAATGTCCTTATCTGCATTCACCTGAGGTAAATGAACTTCATGTGTCTCCAAAGATTCGTGGAAAATGTCAACAGCTTCTTCCTCTTGTGCCTCATTCTCTTCATCCTGTAATTCAATTAGAGTATGGAAAGCATTTGATATGGACACCATGTTACTGTTAAGTAAAACCTCATCCTGAGCTGGAAGAGGTTCCAGTGGAGCAGGAAGTCCTTCTGACTGTTGTGACTTTTTTCTCCAAAAGAGGTTTGTGATAGGCTTAGAAATATCATCTAGGGAGTAAAAAGGTTTATTTCTTTTCACATGTGACTCCATCTTTTCTCTCCTATAGTTAGTTCTACCCAATTTACTTTCAGTTTCCTGAATTTGTATATGAAAATCTTTTTCCTTTTGGGAGACTGATAAGTTAGATGGCCCTTCCTGTTCCAAATGTTCATTAGAGTCTTTACCTAGTGTAGTCTGATCTACTGCAATTAGTTTGAAATCTTTACCAGAGTCTGAAATAGCTTTAGTAACATTTACTTTAGCTAAAGTCCTGTTAATTTTCCTTAGTTCAGGATGCAAGAAATTGCAGTTAGCCTGACTGTGTCCTATGATCTTATAGTGATTACAATACAGAGGCAACTGATCATATTCAATTTTATAGTCTGCAACTTTATTACCAATTCCTACTACAATAGAATTTGGGAGTTGGGTCAGAAGATCCACCTCAGCACAAACTTTTATAGCAGAAGGTCTTGTTAGAGCTTGGGTTGCAGCATCCATTTTTAGAAAATTACCTATCTGACTACTGATGCCTTTAATAGCAGAGATATTATAGAAATGTAAAGGCAGTTGGTGAATAGTTACCCATGCTGGAACAATTGATGATTCTGCAGTGGATGAGAAATCTGTAGTCCATTTCTGGACCTTCATCAAGGCTCCGTGTACCATCCATTGGCCCTTCATCCAGCACCTTTGGTAATCCTCGCAATCCTGAAATCGAATGAGAACATGTCTATAATCAATTGAGCCCAATTGAAATTTAGCCTTAAAACCTATAGATTTAAACGCAGAAACGAGATTATCCATGGACGGTTTCCCCCGATTGAACTTTCCAACCAAGGCGTTCTGATAATGGGAAGCAAGTATCTCGCCTTCCTCCAGAGGAAGGATGTAGGCCAATTTGCCCTTGTATTCTGTTATTGGGTGAAGATCGGGCGTATCTGGAAGGGTGGTTGTGAGTGGTGTCAGTTTGGTATTCAAAGCTTGTAGGAAGGTTTTGCCCATGGCTGTGTTGGGATCAGGTAATGGGTTTGGCGTCGGAGACACCATACCACCGACCAGTAGCCGAAGACAGTCACCGGCGAAAGAGCCGTTAGGCAGAAAAGAAAGAAGAAGATGAAGTACAGTAGTTAATATGTGAATAGTTAGTTTAGTGTGTGTATCGCACGTTTATTTCGCACACAGTAAATCCTCTTTATAGACTTATCTCATTTGCTACCTAAAAAACAAACATGACAACGAGTTCGACATTATCACATTCATCTAGCAATTATCAACACACCAACATCATTTAAGAAGCTCTAACTCATGCTCTTGGATTCCACATTAAAAGAGGGGAGAATTAGCTACTTTCTCCCAACCCTAACAAGTAATCATACAAGCAATTCATATACTCAAGTTTCCAACAACATCAATGCAATTAACAATTCACATTCAAAGCTCAATAAATACATAATAGCAAAATCACTAACTAGATAGATATGGTTCTTACTACATAGATATGGAAGCTTCAATCCATTGCTCCCAAGATAAAACTAAGCTAGGTAATCAAAACCCATAACATAGAACAAAGATCTACAAAGAAAGAAGAAGAAATGGAAGAAAAATTGTGAAAAACTAGGGTTTTGGAGCCCCCAAGTCAGGCTTAAAAAAATGGGGAAGAAAAGGGGCTATTTATAGCCCAAGTTGGTCAAAAAGAAGGTCAAAATGCAGCAGGCGTCGCCTAGGCGGGAATGGGCTCGCCCGGGCTGGGAGGTCTCAACCCAAAATTCAGATCCGTCCGCCTGGACGATGCCATTTCCGCCCGGGCGAGCTACAATTCGCGGCTTCTTGTTTTGCTTCCCACGGGTGAACCGTTGATCCATTTTGGGAGTTCTTGTAGTAGATTTTATAGTGCTCGAGAAGATGAATCCAATGATGCTACCTTTGTAGGCTGATTCTCTTCGGATAACTTTAAGAACTTTGTTTAAACTTCCGGGTGACAATTCATTCGCTTCTTTGCCTTCCTACTTCGACCCTTCTATCTTCTACCACATTTTGGCACGTGGCCTTCACATAACCACTCCAAAGGGCTCACGAGACATCTATAAATAAAGCTTATAAAATGGAATCTAGATGCTCGTAAGGACCAAAAATCCATTAGACTAAACATATGTTACAAAATGAAGGATTTAGATATAAAAACCGAAAATGGTCATCTAAACCCCTTATTATGTAAACCTATGTAAATATAGCAATCTTACAACAAAATATGACAAAAGTTATGTTAAATGCTTTGGAAAATACATGCATTTGACGTCTCATCAAATCTCCCCACACTTAAACCTTACTCGTCCTCGAGTAAATAAGAACGAGCAAAGATCAAAGCGTAAACTAGCGTGTAAAAGTTTTCCCAAAACATCGAACATCATATTCCTAGACTACCCTAACCCCCAAGACATAAGAATCTCTTACACTCTCACATCCCAATGCTTAAGATAATCTAAACCAACAAACCATAACAAAAGTGAGGTATACATATAATGCCAAACTAACTTACTCTACCGAAAAAGCCACCAATAGACAAATCAAGAGAAGCATAAACATTTTCAATTTCTCTCATTTTCTCTCATTTTTCCTAGGAGCCCTCTCGGGAGCTTCACACAATTTTCTTTTTCAATGCTCACCCTCACCTTTTTCCACACCATTTGGCCTCTCATTTTTGCATAGGTCGCCCTTTCATATTTTTGACCTATCCGGGCCTCCCACTTTTTCCTAAGCTGCCCTCTCGGGTTTTCAACTTAGCAGGATTTTTTTCATTTTTTTTTCAAACAAAACAAATCAAAGTGGAGCATATGCACACTACAATACAATACAATACAATGTGATATATTTCTCTTTACCTCCTCACACTTGAAACAAACATTGTCCTCAATGTGAAAAGAACAAGATAAAGAAATAAGGGAGAGAAAAAAAAACTCACAACTAGGACATTGAAGGTCCTTCCCGGTGATGACAATGCTCACTTCTCAATGAATGTTCTCTCCTCCATGTTCTCGAACTACGTCTGACATGTAACTTTGATCCATCCACTACGAAGCCACAACTATGCAAATCCCGATCAACACTCACAAAAGACAACAACTAGTAGTACTCCTAGATGGTGGTTTTGGTAGTGGTTTTTGGTGGTGGGTTGTGGTGGTATTCTTGTGGTTTTGGGTAAGGGTTTGAGGCCATGGTTGAGGATGTTTTTTTCAAGAAAAGAAAAACACTAACCTAACTTAAAAGCTCGAGTTGCCTCCCGAGAAGCTCCATATTTTTAAGGTCGTCGATCCGACCCTAATTTTTTCCATATGGTGAAGGTTTGAACCCCTTCACCATAAGTATCCAAAAGTAGAGAGGCGGGGGTACAAAACTTTCAAGAGGAAAGTTTTGTTGAGGTGGAGATGGTTTAAAGGGATTTGGGTGGTTAGGAGGCTTGGGGTAGTCTTTTGGCTCCTCATTTGTCTCCCTCAAAACTTCCGAAAATGGTAGAGTTGGTTCACTAGGTGGGGGAAGGGGTGACGATGCTAATGAATGTAGCAAAATCACCTCTTCCTCCAATTCTTTATCCTCAACAACTAACTCCTCATCCCCTTCAAACTCAAAGTCATTTCCCATGGTGACCTCACTCACCGAATCCTCGAGTTCGATTTGGGATGGTGTGTTTTCGGAATCACGAGCTTCCATCCGGGCCAACGCTTCTAACATTCTCCTCACATGTCCCTCAATAGCCTCAACACTAGAGGAGAGCCGAGTGTCCGGCTCCTCACTAGTAAAGTAGTTCAAGTTTGCTAGTGTATTCATGACTTCCTCACTTGTCAAACTTGAACTTCCTTGTTGGGCTTGGTTTTGGGGTATGGTGTAAGGTGGTGATGGCCAACTATTTTGCTCGTATTGTTGGTTTTCTGGCTCATTCTCATACCACCAATCCGGACTACCACTCCATTCCGGATTGTAAGGATCGTGGTATGGATACCATTCTTGAGCTTCTTACCCTTGAAAACCAACATCTCCTACCTCTTGGTAGCACTCTTCATAATATCCTTGGTTTTGGAAAGCAAGGGTTCTTTCTCTCTCATAGTGCTCTTCCCACAACAAATAGCAAGACTCGGTAGGATGGTCGGAATGACACATCCTACAAAACCTAGCTTGTTGAGCCTCTCTTCACATCATGAGTTCCCTCAAGGTAAGACGCTCCATTTTTATTTTTATTTAAAATTTTCAAAAGTCCGAAATCATATTGCAAGTGTTCTCGATAAACACTCACCAAGAACTCAAGCAATACCTACTCCGAACATAAACAACCACCAAGGAGTGGAAAATAAAAACAACTAGCTAATATGCAACCAAATACACTTAAACACTTAAAAATAAACGCCTCTTCCCTGGCAGCGGCGCCAAACTTTGGGAGGTCGGCGCCGTACCTCTAAAAGTTAATATTTATCAGCCCTAAATGCTTACTATCTACAACTAAGTAGATAGCGGCAAGTCGGGGTCATCCACGAAGAAGAGGGATCTTCCTAAGCGTTAAGGCACAAAAGGTTGATATTAGGCTAGAAGTAGATATATGTACACATATAAAAGTGAGTAAAAGGGGGGGGGGGTGGGTTTGGTTGTTTGGTGGTCCTAAGTTATGAAAGTTAAAAGACAAGATAACTAGCAAGGTTAAGTAACTATGCTAATCATCAAACAAAACTAAGAAAAAGGGTTTTAAAACTACAAAAGATAAAGCCTTGGGGGCAATTGATATCCACTTCCAAACCAAATGTAGATCATTGAACCATTCACTCATCCTATCACATTTATTAACTATGGGGAATGCTAATAGAAGATCAACATTCATACCTTATTAATAGTAATTTGCAAAGACAAACAACGACCATTTTCAAATCTCGTTGATGATTACCCTAGACAAACAACGACCATAGGGGTATTTCATCAACGGCATTAGACACAAAGGACCATAGATTTGATAACAACAAACCTTCGACCAAAGACATAGCCATTTAACCAAACATAACATTCATTAGGCTAAACCTAGAACAAACCACATTAAAGGTTCAACCTTTCATTGCATCTATAGGATAAGCATGAGAACAAACCACATTAACATACTCATCTAGCAAGGATTACCACACATTATACTCAAGAAGTTCTAAGTTCATGCATGTAGATTTTCATGCAAAGGAGCTAAGGAATTCATCACTTTCCTAACACCCTAACACTTCAATCATAAAAACACTTCCTATTCTCAAACAACATATGGCATAAATGAAGTAAAACATAGCATTAAGAACACATGAATGCTAAATAACAAAGGCTTCAAGAATGAGTAAAACAATCTATTCACTACTTCAACTACTTGTTGTGAAGATAAATCTTCTATCCTTCTTAGATAGTAGTTTGCAAGAGTGAATTTGACATCTCTTGTCAAACCTCACCAATAACTCCCTTAGGACTAAGAGTATCCCATTGATGGCATTTAGCACGAAGAATCAACAAGCTTGGCAACACTTATAAATACTACACCGTATCTAAGCATTTAACCAATTCATGCATTTACACAAGATTAGTCAAGAACGATCGACATTCATAGATTTCTCTCATTTGCTACCTAAAACAAACATGACAACGAGTTCAACATCATCACATTCATCTAGCAATTATCAACACACCAACATCATTTAAGAAGCTCTAACTCATGCTCTTGGATTCCACATTAAAAGAGGGGAGAATTAGCTACTTTCTCCCAACCCTAACAAGTAATCATACAAGCAATTCATATACTTAAGCTTCCAACAACATCAATGCAATTAAAAATTCACATTCAAAGCTCAATAAATGCACAATAGCAAAATCACTAAATAGATAGATATGGTTCTTACTACATAGATATAGAAGCTTCAATCCATTGCTCCCAAGATAAAACTAAGCTAGGTAATCAAAACCCATAACATAGAACAAAGATCTGCAAAGAAAGAAGAAGAAATGGAAGAAAAATGGTGAAAAACTAGGGTTTTGGAGCCCCCAAGTCGGGCTTAGACAAATGGGGTAGAAAAGGGGCTATTTATATCCCAAGTTGGTCAAAAAGAAGGTCAAAATGCAGCAGGCGTCGTCCGGGTGGGAATGGGCTCACCCGGGTGGCGGAGGTCTCAGCCCAAAATTTAGATCTGTCCGCCCGGGCGACGCCATTTCCGCCCGAGCGAGCTACAATTTGCGGCTTCTTGTTTTGCTTCCCACAGGTGAACCGTTGATCTGTTTTGGGAGTTCTTGTAGTCGATTTTATAGTGCTCGAGAAGATGAATCCAATGATGCTAACTTTGTAGGCTGATTCTTCTCAGATAGCTTTAAGAACTTTGTTTAAACTTCCGGGTGACAATTCATCCGCTTTTTTGCTTTCCTACTTCGACACTTCTATCTTCTACCACATTTTGGCACGTGGCCTTCACATAACCACTCCAAAAGGCTCACGAGACATCTATAAATGAAGCTCATAAAATGGAAACTAGATGCTCGTAAGGACCAAAAATCCATTAGACTAAACATAGGTTACAAAATGAAGGATTTAGATATAAAAACCAAAAATGATCATCTAAACCCCTTATTATGTAAACCTACGTAAATCTAGCAATCTTACAACAAAAATATGACAAAAGTGATGTTAAATGCTTTGGAAAATACATGCATTCGACGTCTCATCAATAACTAAAATGATTTATTCAGGTAACTACACGAGAAAGAAGAGTAAAAGTTACCGTCCCCAACTACCCCAAAATTTGCAGCACCCATTGTTACTAGTACTATATTTCCGAACAATATTCTCGTTATGTTTGCATAATGATGATCTAACTTTTGTGAATGTTTCACATATTTTACTCTAATTTGGGAAATGTTTCTTTAAACATCTCAAGGCCATGTTGCGCTTTTGAATTATTTAATTTTCATCTGCAAAAAAATTGCCATTTTGATCTGTGGATTTGTTGGAAGATTTTCTTTCCTGTAATGTGAATAGGTTATCAGTAGTTGTTTCCATTGCATCGATGAAGAATACTTTTAACCTTAACTTGAAAAATCATCAAGAGCATACAATCATGATATTATTAAATGGAGAAACTCATTAAAGTATTAGAAAAATGAAGTGCTTAAAAACACTTATGATATTAGTTTTTATTTACAACTATTTTTATTCAATAGTGCAAATGTTATGCCTTACACGACATGAAATTAAATATTATTTATTTAATTTTATTCAATTGAAAATTTAATTCACTAATCTATTTATATGTTCATTTACTTTTATTTCCCATAATGAAACATAACATGCACACACTTGGCACATATTTATATTTTGAGTTTCTTTTGGCGTCAAGACGTTAATTAATTGCTATTCATAGTAATATAACTAAATGGTTTATTCAGGTAATTGCACGAAAATGAAGAGTATAAGTTACCATCCCTAACCACCCCAAAAATTGCTGCAGCTACTGTTAGCGGTACTGTAATACCGCATAGTGTTCTCGTTATATAATTGTGCAAATGTCGTGACTTGCACGACATGCAATTACAATTTATTTATTTATTTTCATTAAATTGAAAATAAATGTCACTAATCCATTTATGTGTTCATTTACTTTAATTTCCCACAATTAAACTTAGCATGCACACACTTGGCACATATTTATATTGTGAGTTTCTTTTGGCGTCAAGACATTAAGTAATCTCTATTCATAGTAATATAACTAAAATGATTTATTCAGGTAACTGGACAAGAAAGAAGAGTATAAGTTACCATTCCCAACTACCCCAAAAACTGATGCACCTACTGTTACCGGTACTATATTTTCGCATAGTATTCTCGTTATGTTTGCATAATTATGATCTAACTTTTGTGAATATTTCACATCTTTAACTCTAGTTTGGGAAACATTTCTTGAAACATCTCAAGGCCATGTTTCGCTTTTGAGCTATTTAATTCACATCCTCCAAAAAGCTCCCATTTCGATCCGTGGATTTGTTGGAAGATTTTCTTCCTGGTAATGTGTATAGGTTTTTAGAAGTTGCTTCCATTACATCGATGAAGTATATTTTTAACCTTAAATTGAAAAATCATCAAGAGCATACATGCATGATATTATTAAATTGAGAAACTCTTTAAAGTATTAGAAAAATGAAGTGCGCAAAAACATCATGAGACTAGTTTTTATTTACAACTATTTTTATTCAATTGTGCAAATTTTGTGCTTTGCACTACATGCAGTTAAAATTTATTTCTTAATTTTTATCCAGTTGAAGATTTAAATCACTAATCCATTTACGTGTTCATTTACTTTTATTTCCAATAATTAAACATAACATGCACCCACTTGGCACATATTTGAATTTTGAGTTTCTTTTGGCATCAAGACATTAAGTAATTTCTATTCATAGTAATATAACTAAAATGGTTTATTCAGGTAATTGCACGAGAACGAAGAGTATAAGTTACCATCCCCAACTACCAAAAAAGCCGTTGCACCAATACTTTAATTTTGCATAGTGTTCTCGTTATGTTTTCATAAATATGATCTAACTTTTGTGAATGTATTCCTTTTACTCTACGTTGGGAAATGTTTATTGAAATATCTCGAAGCCATGTTATGCTTCTGAACTATTTAATTTTTATCTTCCGAAGAATTCCCATATCAATCTGTGGATTTGTTGGTAGATTTTCTTTCTTGTAATGTGTATAGGTTATCGGATATTGCTTTCATTACATAGATGAAGTATATTTGTTAACCTTAACTTGAAAAATCATCAAGAGCATAAATTCATGATATTAATAAATGGAGAAATTCATTGAAATATTAGTAATATGAATTGCGTAAAAACACTCATGATATTAGTTTTTCTTTACAACTTTTTTTTTTCATTTGTGCGAATGTCGTGCCTTGCACGACATGTAATTAAAATATATTAATATATTTTTATTTGATTGAATATTTAATTCACTAATTCATTTATGTGTTCATTTACTTTTATTTCCCATAATTAAACATAACATGCACACACTTGGCCCTTATTTATAATTTGAGTTTCTTTTGGCGTTAAGACATTAAGTAATTTATATTCATAGTAATATAACTAAAATTATTTTTTCAGGTAACTGCATCAGAAAGAAGAGTATAAGTTACCATCCCCAAGTACCCCAAAAACTGTTGCACTCACTGTTTTCCGGTACTGTATTTCCGCCTAGGGTTCTCCTTAGGTTTGCATGATATTATCTAACTTTTGTGAATGTTTCAAACCTTTTAATCTAATTTGGGAAATATTTCTTTAAATATCTCAAGGCCATGTTACGCTTTTGAACTATTTAATTTTCTTCCGCCAAAAAATCCCCATATCGATCCTTGGATTTGTTGGAAGATTTTCTTTCTTGTAATGTGTATAGGTTATCAGAAGTTGCTTTCATTACATTTATGAAGTATATTTTTTAACCATAACTTGAAAATTCATCAAGAGCATACATTTATGATATTATTAAAAGGAGAAATTCATTAAAGTATTAGAAAAATGAAGTTCGTAAAAAAGCTCAAGATATTAGTTTTTATTTACAACTATTTTTATTCAAATGTGCAAATGCCGTGCCTCGTATAACATGAAATTAAAATTTATTTATTCATTTTATTCAATTGAAAATTTAATTCACTAATCAATTTATGTGTTCATTTACTTTAATTTCCCATAATTAAAGATTACCATGCACACACTTGGCACATATTTATATTTTGAGTTTCGTTTGGCATCAAGACATTAAATATTCTCTATTCGTAGCAATATACCTAAAATGAATTATTCAGGTAATTGCACGAGTAATGATAGTATAAGTTACCATTCCTAACTACCCCAAAAACTGCTGCACATACTGTTACAGGTACTGTAATTCTGCATAGTATTCTCGTTATGGTTTCATAAATATGATCTAACTTTTGTGAATGTTTCACACCTTTTACTCTAGTTTGGAAATGTTTTTTCAAAACATCTCGAGGCCATGTTATGCTTTTGAACTATTTAGTTTTCATCCACAAAATAATTCCTATATCAATCTGTGAATTTGTTGGAAAATTTTCTTTCTTGTAATGTGTATAGGTTATCGGAAGTTGCTTTTTTTTTTCATCGATGAAGTATATTTTTTAACCTTAACTTTAAAATCATCAAGATCATAAATTCATGATATTATGAAATTGGGAAACTCATTATTGTATTATGAAGATTTAAGTCACTAATCCATTATTGTGTTCATTTACTTTTATTTCCCATAATAAACATAGCATGCACACACTTGGCACATATTTTATAATTTGAGTTTCTTTTGGCCTCAAGACATTAAGTCATCTCTATTCATGGTAATATAACTAAAATGGTTTATTCAGGTAGCTGCACTAGAAAGAAGAGTATAAGTTACGATCCCCAAGTATCCCAAAAACTGCTGCATCTACTTTTACCGGTACTGTATTTTTGCATAGTATTCTTGTTAGTTTGCATTATTATGATCTAACTTGTGTGAATGTTTCACATATTTTACTCTAACTTGGGAAGTGTTTCTTGAAACATCTCAAGGCTATGTTACACTTTTAATTTCATCCGCCAAAAAATTACCATTTCAATCTGAGGATTTGATGGAAGATTTGCTTTCCTGTAATGTGTATAGGTTACCAGAGGTTGTTTCCATTACATCGATGACGTATATTTTTTAACCTTAACTTGAAAAATCATGAAGAGAATTCATTCATGATATTATTAAATGGAGAAACTCATTAAAGTATTAGAAAAATGAAGTGCGTAAAAAAACTCAGGGTATTAGTTTTTCTTCACAACTATTTTTATTTAATTGTGAAATGCCGTGCCGTGCACGCCATTTAATTTAAATTTATTTATTTATTTATATTCCATTGAAGATTTAAGTCACTAATCCATTTATGTGTTCATATACTTTTATTTTCCATTATTAAACATAACATGCACACACCTCGCACATATTTGTATTTTGAGTTTGTTTTGGGGGAAAGACATTAAGTAATCTCTATTCATAGTAATATAACTAAAATAGTTTATTCAGGTAATTGCACAAGAACGAACAGTATAAGTTAACCTCCCCAACTACCCCAAAAATTGCTGCAACTACTGTTACCGGTGCTGTAATTGTGCATAGTGTTCTCTTTATGTTTTCATAAATGTGATATAACTTTTGTGAATGTTTCACACCATTTATGTAGTTTGGGAAATTTTTATTGAAACATCTCGAGGCCATGTAAACCTTTTGAACTATTTAATTTTCATCTACCAAAAAATCCCATATCGATCCTTGGATTTGTTTGAAAAATGCTTTCTTGTAAAATGTTAAGGTTATCGGAAGTTGCTTTCATTTCATCGGTGAAGTATATTTTTTAACCTTAGCTTGAAAAATCATCAATAGAATAAATCATGATATTATCAAATGGAGAAACTCATTAAAGTATTAGAAAAATGAAGTGCGTAAAAAAACTCATGATGTTAGTTTTTCTTTACAATTATTTTTATTCAACTGTGAAATGTTGTGTAGTGCACGGCATGCAATTAAATTTATTTATTTATTTTTATTAAATTAAAGATTTAATTCACTAATCCCTTAATCCATTAATCGGTTCATTTACTTTTATTTCACATAGTTATACATAGCATGCACACACTTTGCACATATTTATATTTTGAGTTTCTGTTTGCGTCAAGACATTAAGTCATCTCTATTCATAGTAATATAACTAAAATTATTTATTCAGGTAACTGCACAATAAGGAAGATTATAAGTTACCATCTCCAACTACCCCAAAAATTGGTGCACTTACTGATACCGGTACTGTATTTTCGCATAATATTCTTTTTATGTTTGCATAATTATGATCTAACTTTTGTGAATGTTTCACTTCTTTTACTCTAATTTGGGAAATGTTTCTCGAAACATCTCAAGGCCATGTTACGCTTTTGAACTATTTAATTTTCATCCACCAAAAAATTACTATTTTGATCCGTGGATTTGTTGGAAGATTTTCTTTCCTATAATGTGTATAGGTTATCAGTAGTTGTTTCCATTATATCGATGAAGTATATTTTTAACCTTAACATGAAAAATCGTCAAGAGCATACATTCATGATATTATTAAATGGAGAAACTCATTAAAGTATTAGAAAAATAATGTGCGTAAAAAAAACTCATGATATTAGTTTTTATTTACAACTATTTTTATTCAATAGTGCAAATGTCGTGCATTACACAACATGCAATTAAAATTTATTTGTTCAATTTTATTCGATTGAAGATTTAATTCACTAATCCATTTATGTGTTCATTTACTTTTATTTCCCATAATTAAACATAACATGCACACACTTGGCACATATTTATATTTTGAGTTTCTTTTGACATCAAGACATTAATTAATCTCTATTCATAGTAATATAACTAAAATGGTTTATTCAGGTAATTGCACAAGGCCGATGAGTATAAGTTACCATCCCTAACTAGCCCAAAAACTGCTGCAACTACTGTTACGGGTACTGTAATTTTGCATAGTGTTCTCGTTATGTTTTCATAAATATGATCTATGTTTTGTGAATGTATTACCGCTTTTACTCTACTTTGGGAATTTTTTATTGAAACATCTCAAATCCTTGTTACGCTTTTGAACTATTTAATTTTTATCCGCCAAAAAATTCCGATATCGATCCCTTAAGGTGGATTTGTTTGAAGATTTTCTTTCTTGTAATGTTTATAGTTTATCGGAAGTGGCTTTCATTGCATCAATGAAGTGTATTTTATAACCTTAACTTGAAAAATCACCACAAGCATAAATTCGTGACATTATCAAACTTATTAAAGTATTAAAAAAATGAAGTGTGTAAAAAAACTCATGATATCAGTTTTTATTTACAACTATTTTTATTCAAATGTGCAAATGTTGTGCCTTGCAGGACATGCAATCAAAACTTATTTATTTATTTTTATTCGATTGAAGATTTAGTCACTAATCCATTTTTTAATTTACTTTTATTTCCTATAATTAAACATAACATGCACACACTGGCAAACATTTATATTTTGAGTTTTTTTAACGTCAAGACATTAAGTAATATATCTTCATAGTAATATAACTAAAATAGGTAGTTGCACGAGAAAGAATAGTGTAAGTTACCATCCCCAACTACCCCAATAACTGTTGCACCTACCGTTACCGGTACTATAATTCTGCACAGTGTTCTCATTATGTTTGCATAATTATGATCTAACTTTTATGAATGTTTTGAACCTTTTACTCTAGTTTGGAAAATGTTTCTTGAAACATCTCGGGGCAATGTTACGCTTTTGAACTATTTAATTTTCATCAGTAAAAAAATCCCCATATCGATCCCTTAAGGTGGATTTGTTTGAACATTTTCTTTCTTATTGTGTATAGGTTATTAGAAGTTGCTTTCATTACATTGATGAAGTCTATTTTATAATCTTAACTAGAAAAATCATCAAGAGCATAAATTCATGATATCATTAAAGGGAGAAACTCATTAAAGTATTACAAAAATGAAGTGCGTAAAAAAACTCATGATATTAGTTTATTTACAACTATTTTTATTCAATTGTGCAAATGTTGTTCCTTGCATGACATGCAATTTATATTATTTATTTATTTTTATTTATTTAAGATTTAATTCACTAATCTATTTATGTGTTAATTTATTTTTCTTGTTCCTTTACTTAAACCTAACACGTATATTAGTTCTTATATATGTCTATATGAGTTATTCTGGGTTGATTAAGTTTTCTCCATATACAATAATAGATCTTAAAAGTTATTTATTAATGTTATATAAGTATCCATTTACAATATTTTCTTTTCAAATGGAAAATTGTTATGCGTTGCAAGCCATGGTCTTATCATAGCAAAAATAAGTCAATTCTACAGGTTTCACATTGATTTCTTGGCAAATATTATCCAACCATCAATGAAAGAAATAAAATTAATGAAATTTCTAAACTTCAGTGGCCAAAAATATCGCCATATCGAAATGGTTAAGGGTGGAATCGTTGTAATATTTTCTTTCATGTCATGGACATAGGTTATCAGAAGCTGTTATATCATAGTATGTTTTATAAGCTTACTTGAGAAAAATCATTAAGAGTATAAATCCTTCCAATTAAACTATTTAAACTCATGATGTATTCTTTGATGTTATTCTAGTTCCCATTTATAATTATTTTTATTCAATCGAGCAAATGGTGTACTGCACTGACATGCATTTAAACCATATAGATATTTTATTCTATTGAGGATTTTGTTCGCTAATCTATTTTTATGTTAATTGATTGTTTTCTTTTTCATATACTTAACATAGCATATTTTCCAGGGCAGAAACTTGCATAGGGATCAACTTTGCACACAGAGTGTGCCAGTGTCTCCTCATCTTACTGAATTATGACCGAATTCATTGAAAAATGTTAAACGTCCATACATATAAATTATATTCAATAAATATTTTGATAAGTCGTAAAATGCATGTATTTTTAAAAGCATTTAACATCTCTTTTGTCATGTTTTTGTTGGAATATTGCTAGATTTAGGTAGGTTTACATTATAAGGGGTTTGGATAACCATTTTCGATTTTCGCATCTAAATCCTTCCTTTTGTAATCTATTTTGATTCTAATGGATTTTTTTTGTCCTTACGAGTATCTAGATTTCTTTTGTGATCTTAATTTGTAGATTGCTCATAAGCACTTTGGATTAGTTTAGTGAAGGCTATTCACAAGTATGCTAGAAGGTTGAAGGCCACTTGCAAAGTGGTAGAAGATAGATTGAAGAAGGAAGGAAAAATAGCGAGGAAGAATGATCCGGGTTTTTGTAGCCAATTTCTGAGAATTATCTGAGATGAATTGGTGTCCATGAATAACATCATTAGATTTTTCTACGCGAGTACTATAAAAATGACTACAAGAACTCCCAAAACGGATTAGCGGTTCACCCGTAGCGAAGGAAATAAGAACAGGGCAGAGGACACAGTGCTAGCCGCACCATAGAGCACGGCCCGTGGAATCAGCCCAGATTTTAACATTTTTGGCCTTTCTTTCACTATTTCCTTGGACTATAAATAGCCCCCTTCTTCCCCATTTGTGTGAGCCTGACTTGGGGCCTCCAAACCTTCGTTTTTCTTCATCTTTTCATTGTTTTTGCAATTATTCAATGAATTCTTGTAGATTTGTTATGAGTTTTCATTATCTAGGCTAGATTTCACCTTGAAAGCAATTAGTAAACATTTTTAGTATGAATTTGTGAGATTTGGTTTATCCTATTTTGTGCTTTGATTATAAAGTATGTTTTGTGCTATCTTGTGAGATTAATGCATGATTTAGACTACAACTGGTTGATGATTGTGGGTTGATTACTTGCTAGGTTTTTGGTCAAACCCATATGACTTTGACTTTTTATCGATGTGATTATCGTTAGTCAATGTTAGGTTATAATTGGAAGTGATAACTAATTATAATTATTGATTGATGAAGTTTCTTAGATTTGGGATGAATTTGAATGGGTTGTACTAATTATCAACAAGGTTCACTAACAACAATTAGCATGAAGGCCGATCCGAGTAGTCGTTATTAGTAGATATGCTTGTGCTATCTAATTGCTTCTCTCTTGTAGGACATAATGGTAGTTGTTTTGTGTCTCTATGTGTATTGTTATTCTTGGGGAAGTCTATGACACCGATCATCTAGAGTGTCCCGAGGGTAAGGGTTATTGTGTGGCGCTGATTGCTCACTCTAACTACAATCGAGGAGAGGTGAGAAATGTCTTCACTCTAAAGGTGTTGAATAAGTTCTCCAAAATATGTGGTTAATGAATAAAAATAGGATAATTAGTCGATGATCAAATGATAACTAGAAATGTAAACCAATTGCGCCCAACACTCGTTATCATATTAATTACATCTTTTCGTGCTAGTTGTGATCGTAGTTACTTTGTTTGTTCTAATTGCTGGTTAATTTAGTTGTTTAAGTAGTATTAGTGTTTTCCAAAACAACCCCCCCCCCCCCAACTTTGTTACCACACATGTAGAGTGACTTCCTCTTGTTCTTTTTAACTACGCTTTAAAACTTGATAAAACCCCTTTTCCTCGTGGACGACCCCGTCTTACCACTAGCTACTATATAGTATTTAGACCTAATTTGGGCATATAAATACTATCTTTGAGAGGCACAACAACGATCTTCCAAATTTTGGGAAGAGGCGTATTTTGTTGAGTGTTAGTATAGTTCTTTTTGTTTTTTGTTTCTCTTTGTGTGTTCTTGTTTGTTCATAGTTTGTGCTTGTTTTTTTTGTTTTTCAGAAGGACGTATTGATTTTTTCTTGGTCTTGTTCCAAGAACTGAGAACCTTTGCACTACGAGCCCATTTTTTGTGCTTCTTTGTTTTTATTTGTTTTTGTTTGGAATGTGTATTGCTTGAGTTTTGGTGTACTTTTACCAAGAATCCTTACACTACGATTCCAAATTTTTGAAAAAAAGAAGAAGAAGAAAGATCTCACCTTGAGGGGACTCATCATGAGAAGAGAGGCTCAACAAGCATGTTTTTGTAGGATTTGTCATTTCGACCATCCTACCGAGTCTTACTATTGGTTAAGAGAGGAGCACTACGAGAATAATAGAACACTTTATTTTCAAAACCAAGGGTATCATGAGGAGTGCTATGAAGAGGTTAGATTTGTTGGTTTTCAAGGTCAAGGACATCAAGAATGGTATCCGTACTATGATTCTTACAATCTGGAGTTGAGTAGTAATCCGGATTCATGGTATGGGAATGCACCGGAAAACCAACACTATGAGCAATATGATTGGCTTTCATCACCTTATGCCATGTCCCAAAACCATGCTCAAGGAGGAGGTTTAAGCTCAAAATGAGGAACTCATGCAATTTATATCGAATATGGTCCAAGATTTGGAGTCTCGCACTTCCTCTAGATTCGAACAGTTGGAGACCCAAATTAGCCAAATTGCATCATCCGTGAGCCATTGGAAGCTCGATATTCCAAAGATACACCATCCCAAGTTGAACTCTAAGAATAGTGAGTGAGGTCACCTTGAGAAATGAATTTGAGTTCTAAGGGGATGAGGACTTAGTTGTTGAAGACAAAGAAGTTGAGGAAGAGGTGATTGTCATACATTCATTTTTCTTTCCATCATCACCCCTACCCATACCAAATGAACCAACTCCACCATTTTTGGAACTCTTGAAGGAGACAATAGGGGAGCCAAATGATTGCGCCCAGCTTCCAAACCACTCATCTCCTTTAAGACTAACTCCACCTCCACTAAATCTTCCTCTTGGAAGATTTCTACGTCCACCTCTCTACTTTTGGATACTCATGGTGAAGGGGTTCAAACCATAACCATATGGATAGCATTATGGTCGTACTGACGAGCTTGAATATGTGGAGCTTCTTGGGAGGCAACCCAAGTTTTAAATTGTTTTAGAAGATTTTTATTTATTTTTAAATAAAAAATTGAAAAAAATCCCTCACCCTTGTCCACACACTCTTACCCCAAACCCACAAAAACATCACCACAATCCACCACCTAAAACTACCACCAAAACCACCATCTAGGAGTACTACTAGTTGTTGCCTTTTCTGAGTGTGGATTGGGATATGCATAGTTGTGGTTTTGTAGAGGATGGCTCGAGGTAACATATTGGATGGAGTTTGAGAACATGGAGAAAAGAACATTCATTGTGAGCATTGCCGTCACTGGGAACGACCTTCAAGGTCCTAGTTGTGAGTATTTTTTCTTTCTTCCTTATTTTTTATCTTGTCCTTTGGTTCACATTGAGGACAATGTGTGTTTCAAGTGTGGGGAGGTTAAGATAAATAAATCTCATTGTATTGCATTGTAGTGTGCATATGCTCTAATTTGATTTTTTTTGTTTGAAAAAAATATATTTTCCACTAAGTTGAAAACCCAAGAGGGAAACTTAGGCAAAAGTGGGAGGCCCTGATAGGTTGAAAACTGGAATGGGCAACCTATGCAAAAATGAGAGGCCAAATGGTGTGGGAAAAAAAGGTGAGGGTGAGTCTTGAAAAAATGTGTGAAGCTAAGATGAAAACCCGAGAGGGCTCCAAGGCAAAATGAGAGAAAATAAAAAATTTTATGCTTCTCTTGATCTGTCTATTGGGTAGCTTCTTTGGTAGATTAGGCTTGTTTTACACTTGTATTTTATACCTCACATTTGATTGGTATGATGGTTGTTTAGATTATCTTAGATTTTGGGATGTGAGAGTGTGAGAGATTCTTATATCTTGGGGGTTAGGGTAGTCTAGGAATACGATCTTTAATGTTGTTGGGAAAGCTTTTGCATGCTAGTTTACACTTAGATCTTTGCTTGTTCTTGTTTACTCAAGGATGAGTAAAGGTTTAAGTGTAGGGAGGTTTGATAAGACATCAAATGCATGTATTTTCCAAAGAATTTAACATCTCTTTTGTCATCTTTTTGTTAGAAGATTGTTAGATTTAGGCAGGTTTACATTATAAGGGGTTTTGATAGCCAATTTTGGTTTTCGTATCTAAATCCTTCATTTTGTAATCTATTTTGATTCTAATGGATTTTTAGTCCTTACGTGCATCTAGATTCCTTTTTGTGAGCTTAATTTGTAGATTCCTCATAAGTACTTTGGAGTACTTTAATGAAGGCCATTCACAAGGATGGTAGAAGATTGAAGGCCACTTACAAAGTGGTAGAAGATAGATTGAAGAAGGGAGGAAAAAATAGCGGAGGAATAATGATCTAGGTTTTTGTAGCTAATTTCTGAGAATTATCTGAGATGAATTGATGTCCATGGATGGCATCATTGGATTCGTCTTTGCGAGTACTATAAAAATAACTACATAAACTCCCAAAACAGATCAGCAGTTCTCCTATAGCGTAGGAAATAAGAAGAGGGCGGAAGACACAGTGCAGGTCGCACCTCATAGCATAGCCCGTGGAATCAGCCTTGATTATGATATTTTTTTCCCTTTTTTCACTATTTTCATGGAGTATAAACAACCCCCTTCTTCCCCATTTGTGTGAGCCCGACCTGGGGCCTCCAAACCCTAGTTTTTTTTTCATCTTTTCATAGTTTTTACAATTCTTCCATGAAATCTTGTAGATTTGTTATGGGTTTTTATTATCTAGGCTAGATTTCACCTTGGCAACAATTGGTAAACATTTTTAGTATGAATTTGTGAGATTTGGTTTTTCCTATATTGTGCTTTGATTATCAAGTATGTTTTGTGCTTTCTTGTGAGATTAATGCATGATTTATACTAGGATGATCAACTTGTTGATGATTGTAGGTTGATTACTTGCTAGGTTTTTGGTCAAACCCATAAGACTTTGACTTTTTATCGATGTAGTCAATGTTAGGTTATAGTTGGGTGTGATAACTAATTATGATTATTGATTGATGAAGTTGCTTACATTTGGATTAAATTTGAATAGGTTATACAAATTATCAACTTGGTTCACTAATAACGATTAGCATGAATGCTGATCCTAGCAGTCATTATTAGTAGATATGCTTGTGCTATCTATATTTTTCTTGATTATAGGACATAATGGTAGTTGTGTTGGGTCTCCATGTGTATTGATATTCTCGGGGAAGTCTATGATGCAAATCGTCTAGAGTGACACGAGGGTAAGGGTTATTGTGTGACACCGATTGCTCACTCTAACTATAATGGAGGAGAGGTGATAAATGTCTTCACTCGAAAGGTGTTGGCAAGTTCTCCACAATATGCGGTTAATGCAAAAAAAGAGAGGATAATTAGTCGATGATCAACGGATAACTACAAATGTAAACCAATTGCGTCCAACACTCGTTATCATATTAATTACATCTTTCCGTGCTAGTTGTGATCGTAATTACTTTGTTTGCTCTAATTGTTGGTTAATTTAGTTGTTGAAGTAGTCATAGTGTTTTCTAAAACCAAACCCCCCCAACTTTGTTACCACACAGATAGAGCGACTTCTTCGCGTGCTTGTTAACTACACTTTAACACTCGAAACCCCCCCCCCCCTTTCCACGTGGACCACCCCATCTTATCATTAGCTACTATTTAGTAGTTAGTCGTAATTTGGGAATATAAATACTATCTTTGAGAGGCACGGAGACGACCTCTCATATTTCATAGCAAAAAAATCCAAAGAAAGAAAATAATGCACCCATAAACTTAGATTTAAACATTTTTGACTAACCTTGCTAATTAAACCGGTGGGAGGCAATTGATAATTTTGGCCGATAATTAAGTCGATGACAAATCATTTTCTTCTCTTCTTTCCATTTCTCCCATATTCTTCAATACATAAACTGAACGCCAGTTTCCCCGGTCTTTAAATGACCTACTTTGTGGCGGCCAGGGATTATAGGTTTGTTTGGTGGAGGCAGGGCTTATAAGCAAAGGTGCCTTCTCCTTAGCTGTGAGAATAAGCAGCTAAAAAACAAAATACTTTTAGTGATTGGCAAATTAGTTAATGTGGGTTTTTACAGTGTTAAAAGCAGTCTAAGTATTTAATTAAATTATCTATTTATAATAATATTTTTAAAAATGATCTATTCATAATATATAAGTATCAATTTACAAAGTTTTTTTCTAGATCGAACAAATGTTGAACATTGCTCGCCATGGTCTTATCGTGGTGAAAATGGTCAAATAGATGGATCGTGCAAATTTATTTTTAGTCAAATATACAAATTCCGTGCACAACACAATTTATTTAAACCATATATTTCTATTATTTGATTAAAGTCTTAATGAACTGATCCATTTTGGTGTTAATTTATTTTTCTTATTTCTCTACTTAAACATAACATGTATACAATGTGTATGTACATATATTTTGCGTTTTTCTTGGGTCCATTTATTAAGTTATCTCTATTTATAACACAATAATTAAAATGAGTTATTTGGGTAAAAGCAAGAAAATGGAGTGTATCAATGAATGTTTCACAACCTTCACGCTAGTTAGAAAAATGTTTCTCGCAACATCCCCAGGATATATTACAATTTAAACTCATTAATTTTCACATGCCCAAAACATTGCCATATAGATCTCTAAAGAGTGGATTTTTTTAAGCTTTTCTTTTATGCATCGTGCATAGGGTATCTAAGTCGCCCTCGTAACATCGAATAAAGTATATTTTATGAGCTCAACTTGAGATGAATAATCAAGAGAAAATAATCTTCTAATATAATTGTTAAAACTCATGATGTATTCATAGATGATATATTAATTTTTTATTTATGTTTATGTTTATTCATTTGAGAAAATTCCGTGCACTGAACGACATGCACTTTAACATTTATTTTAATTTCAATTAAAGATTTTATTTTTAGATCTATTTTAGATATGAATCTCCTTGCGAAGATTCACGATTGCGGAATTAATATCTTTGATCTATTGGAGGGATCTCGTAAACCCTCACTAACTCGCACAAAATTTAGGAGTCTAGCCAACAGGGTGCGCCTAACTTCGACTTGCTCTCTAACTAGTCCTTATGATCAGATTACAAGGTTTATTAATAATTTACTAGCCCTCGGGTTAAGCAACAATGAAATAGCTCGCAAGCAAAGAGTATGAACTCAAAAGGTTGTATATTTGATTGATAAAAGCGGTGTTTAAAATCGTGAATGACCTACCCTATTTATAGGTTATAATTCAGCCAGTACAAATAGAAACTGGAATAACTTATGACAACTTTAAGAAGCTAAAACAATATCTAACTAGAATACCTAAAATGAATAGATATGCCTTATCTAATCTTGGCCAACTAATTTTAATCAAATCAGAACTAATGGGCCTTGCACGACATGCAATTAAAATTTAGTTATTTACTTTTATTCGATTGAAGATTTAATTCACTAATCCATTTATGTGTTCATTTACTTTTATATCCTATAATTAAACATAACATGCACACGCTTGGCACTTATTTATATTTTGAGTTTCTTTTGGCGCCAAGACATGTAATATTTATTCATGATAATGTACCTAAAATGTCTTATTCAGTTATTTGCAGGAGAAATAAGAGTTGAACTATTTAATTTTCATCCGCAAAAAAATTCCCGTTTCGATCCGTGGATTTGTTGGAAGATTTTCTTTCTGATAATGTGTATAGGTTATCGGAAGCTGCTTCCAATACATCGATGAAGTATATTTTTGACCTTAACTTGAAAAATCATCAAGAGCACACATGCATGATATTATTAAATTGAGAAACTCATTAAATTATTAGAAAAATGAAGTGCGTAAAAAAACTCATGATATTAGTTTTCTTTTGGAAATGGTTTAACTTTTCATAACAAATATTCCATATTTACATCGTCTCTCCTATTCTATTCTTCTTCTACCATAAACTTTACACATTTTCCCCTCAACTTGGTTTCATCCACGCTCTATATACTATGCAATCAATTATCGCACTCTTCCAATCCCTTCCATGTTAACCTGTGTTAAAGCTTGTCTCATTCCTTCGTCGCCACAGCTCATAAATTGTCTCTGTAAAAGCTAACTTAAAAATTTCAGAATTTGCTCCTTTCCTGCTGCAGGTTTCCATCATCCAACAGCTTTCCTCCTTCCATCCTTTTGGCTCCCTTTCCACCTGTATCCATGTGAGCACATCCCTCCAAACAGCCTTGAATTTATTGCACTCAAAGAATATGTGCTCTAAACTCTCATGATCATCACAAAAAAGGCACTTAAAATCAGTTTTGATGCCAAACTTTGCCATCCGATCTTTGGTTAACAGCCTACCATGACATGCCATCCATAGAGTAAATTTGGCTCTCAGCCTAGTAGCATTATCAAACAGCAGCTTCCTCCATGGCACATCCTCCTTCATTCCCCTGATTTCCTTGTATACTGTATTGACCTTATACCCTGTTTTGGTCAGTTGAGCTCTTCACTTCTTCAGTGAACATTCTTTTTCCCTGCATTTCATAACTCTTTTTATCATCCACGAGCTGTTATTGGGTAGTATAGTCTCCATAGCATCCTTCTCCTTGATATAATAGTTATGAATCCATTTGATCCAAAGACTATCAGTTGTCCTACAAATATTCCACAAGGTTTTCATCATCACAGCCTCACTCCAGTCCTCCAGGGCTATAACATTCAATCCTCATTTCCTCTTTGGAGAGCAATTTTTGTCCCAAGCTACGAGAGATTGTTTGGTGATCTCCTCTTCACCACTCCATAAGTATGACCTCCAAGTGTTTTAAGATAGTTTTTGGCCGAGTCAAGCACTTTATCCAGTAGTTTGCCACTGTAAAAAGGACACTTTTTATCAATTGTAGCCTTCCTGCATAGCTAAGTAGCTTAGCACTCCAGTGCCTGATTCTATTTGTAATTTTCTCCATAAGGGGTTGGCAGGCTTGTATTGTCACTCTTCTGCTTGTTAAAGGAACCCCCAAGTATTTGAAGGGCAGTTCACCTCTTTCAAATCCTGTGATATTTGTGATCTTTCTCCTTTCCTCTTCTTCTACCCCTTCAAAGAAGACTTTGCATTTTGCCTTGTTTACCTTCAGCCCTGTAGCCTTTGAAAATCTCAAGAAAGCCTCCATTACCAGCTTTACAGTTCTGATATTTCCCTTGGACAGTAGCAGAAGATCATCAGCAAAACACTGGTTCACTATTTTAAGTTTGTCACATCTGTCATGGTAAACAAAACCCTCTTTTCCATCCAACTCCTGCATACATCTATACAGGTATTCCATAATCAGTACAAACAGAAGTGGAGATAGGGGGTCTCCCTGTCTTAGCCCTCTCTTGGCCTGAATAGGGTCTGTTAGGTTGCCATTCACCATATACTGGTATGATACAGTTTTTACACATGTCATAGTCCAGTTGGTAAACTTACTTGGAAATCCCAGCTCCTGCATAATTCCTTTGAAAGTTACCCATTCCACAATATCAAATGATTTTTGCAGGTCCATTTGGATTAGACATCTATGTCCTCCATTTTTCCTGCTATATCCCCTTATTAGCTCATAAGGTATTATAATGTGCTCATGAATATTCCTTCCTGGTATGAATGCAGCCTGGATTTCATGTATGATTCCCGCTATCACTGAAGTCATCCTGGTGGTTAATATCTTAGAGAGGATCTTGTATAGAGTTGAGTAGCAAGAGCTAGGTCTCAGGTCCTTCACTCTTTTTGCCCCACTAAATTTTTGGATTAGGGTCACCACGGTCATGTTAATAGGTCTGTATAGCCTACCTTTATCGAAGAAGTCATTGATAGCTTCCATCACCTCAGCTCCTATAGTTTTCCAGTTTACCTTGAAAAATAATGCATTGTATCCATCTATGCCAGGGGCTTTTTGATCCCTGATACCATGTAGAGCTTGCAACACTTCCTTCTCAGTCACTTCTCTTATTAGTCTTCTCCTATCATCGGCATTCAGAGTTTTTCCTTTCCTGACTATATTCCTGTCAACAGCCTCCAATCTGGGTGCAGCTTGTCCCACCAACTCCTCAATTCAATTCCATACTGGTCCTCTACCACCCCTCCATTCTCCTTTTCAATCTTTGAAATTCTGGTCTTCAGATTTTTGGCTATGATAGAGGCGTGGAAATAGGAATTATTTCCATCCCCTAATCTAAGCCAATCTATTTTGGCCTTCTGCATTGCTACCTTCTCATCTATACTGCTCCATTTCAACACTTCCTTAGTACAATTTATCACCTTTTGTATCCTCCCCTTATTCATCCTTTGCAGGATCAATTCATTCTGCGCTTCCCCGAGTTCACTCTTGGTGTCCTCCAACTTTTTAGTGATTCCTATGATCCTCCTTGTGTGAGGAGTAAGCACCCTTTGTAATTTGAGCAGTTTTTGCCACACCACATACATTGGTCTCCACTCAAAATCCTGCTCCCAATGTGCTTTGATTGCCTCTATAACTTCCTGGTTATCAAGCAGCCAGTTTAGAAGCTTAAAATTTCTCCTTCTACTTTGCCTCTATTCCTGTGTTTTGATTCTGATAAGTGCATGATCAGATACCCCCGGATCTAGGACTTCAACTGCCAGATTTGGGTATTTCTAATGCCACTGGATATTTGCAAGGACCCTATCTATTCGCGAGTAAATAATACCATTTACATGTCTATTGGACCATGTAAAGTAATCGCCAGCTGTATCACATTCAGCAAATCCAGTACCGTGTATCATTTTCTCCAGGTCCATGAATTCACTCAGCTATACATCACTTCCACCAATTCGGTCATTAACTAATAATACATTATTAAAATCCCCATGATGATCCATGGTTCACCACTGTTCTGTACACTGATCATTTCTATCTCCTTCCATAACTTTTTCCTCTTTTTCAGTTGATTGGAAGCATAAACTGTTGTAAGCCAAAGCTGGAGCTGCCCATGTAGATTGCATACTTCAGTGTGTATCATTTGGTCTGAGCTACCTTTCTGCTTAAATTCCACCCTACTATTATCCCAAAGGAGCCAAATCCTGCCATTGACATGCTTATCATAACTATCCAGATAGCACCATTTAGTCCCCAGCTTCCTCCTGACTTTTTCTACATTTTCACTTTTTACCCTTGTTTCAATCAAAGCAGCAATTGTTATATCCATTCCAAAGAGACGGGAGCCAATCTCTCTAATCTTTGCCAAATTATTAAGCCTTCTTATGTTCCATGTTACTATCATGGGACATGATCATAAGGATCTCCAGGATCTTTCCAAACCCTGAGATCCTCATAACCCGTTCCAAATTTTTTTGCTGCAACTTCCTTCAATCTGATTTATAAGTTCCTCAATTCTCTTCCCCTTGTTGCTTGATTTCACTATACTCCATGGCCTTTCATCAGCATCCTCCTGTGCCTTCTTAGGTTTCTCATTTCCTTGTTCAACAACTTCTTCCTCTTTACCTTTCCTCAACTCCTCCCTTCCATCTTTCTCCTTTTCAAGTCCTCCTTTCTTAACCTGTCATTTCAGTATCACTCTGGCTTTATACACCATTTCCTTACATTGGTGTCCTCCAACCTGGCATTTACTACAAAAAACTGGTCTCCTTTCCAGCTCAATTTTCTGGTTTATCATATTACCAGTTACATCCTTAATGGTTATGGTGTCAAGGACCTTTAGGGATATATCAACTTCAATCAATAGCCTAGCATAAGAGACTCTTAGCTTCAGATTAGGAAATTTAACCCAAATTGGCAGTGTTTTAACCATATCATCTTTCATAGAAAAATTAGCTTTCCATACATACAGAAACATAGGCAAATTGTTAATAATGTAAGGCCCCTTCCTCAAAATCTAATCTCTATCCTCCACAGAATGAAATTTCATTATAAAATACCCTTCATCATTGTAAAATATCTCAGGTAAAGCAACATTATTCTAGAATTGCATCATGTATCTTTTGACAGATGACATAGTTAATTCCCCTCCCACAACATACATGATCAAGGCTGATTCCCAGTATTTCACCTCAGACTGAACATCTTCTATCCCAATTTCAATTTGTACTTCTCCATTAACTACAATAGGGGCAGTGTATTCCATCTTCATACCATTTGATCTAACACGGTTACCACTTATCACATCTACCCAGAGTCTATCCAATTTAGCAGTCTCATTCATAATCACTTCCCTAGAAATTGGGGATTTCGGTTTTACCTCATCTCGAATCTTCTCTGTTTTCCTCTGCTCCAATTCCCGTTCTGTTACCCTTTGCTCCTTCAATTCTTCCTCTCTCAGACTGACAGCATCTGCGCAAACCTCCTGCACAGCACTCCTCCACTTCACCGTCGACGAGATCACTTTCTTTCTTGGCCTACCACGTCCACACTTTATTGTTTCAGTGATTTACATGCTCAGTGTGTGTAGATCTCCCTCACAACCTTTCTCCTTTAATTTTTTATATAATTGTAGCACACTAGTTACAACTATTTTGAGTCAAGTGTGCAAATGTTCTGCCATGCACGACATGCAATTAAAATTTGTTTGTTTATATTTATTTGATTGAAAATTTTATTTACTAATCCATTTATGTGTTCATTTTCTTTTATTTCCCATAACTAAACATAACATGCACAGACTTTACACATATTTATATTTTGAGTATCTTTTTGCGTCAAGACATTAAGTAATCTCTATTCACATTAATATACCTAAAATTATTTATATAGGTGAATGCAAGGGAAAGAACAGTATAAGTTACCATCCCCAACTACACCAAAAACTATTGTACCTACTGTTACCGGTACTGTAATTCTACATAATGTTCTCGTTATATTTGTATGAATATGATCTAAATTTTGTAAATATTTCATACCTTTTAGTCTATTTTGGTAAATGTTTCCTAAAAAATTTATAGTACACTTTTGAACTATTTAATTTTTATCCACCAAAAAATCCCCATGTCGATCCCTTAAGGTGAATTTGTTGGAATATTTTTTTTCTTGTATTGTGTATAGGTTATCGGAAGTTGCTTTCATTACATCAATGAAGTATATTTTTTAAACTTAACATGAAAAATTATCAAGAGCATAGATTCATGATATCATTAAATGGAGAAATTCATTAAATTATTAGAAAAATGAAATGCGCAAAAAAATCTCATGATATTAATTTATATTTAATAATATTTTTATTTAATTGTGCAAATGTCGTGGCTTGCATGACATGCAATTACAATTTATGTATTTATTTTTATTTGATTGAAGATAAAAGTCACTAATCCATTTATGTGTTCATTTACTTTAATTTCCCATATGTAAACATAGCATGCACACATTAGGCACATAATTATATTTTGAGTTTCTTTTGGCGTCAAGACATTAAGTAATATCTATTCATAGTAATATAACTAAAATTATTTATTCAAGTAAATGGACTAGAAAGAAGAGTATAAGTTACCATCCCCAACTACCCTAAAACTGCTGTACCTAGTGTTACCAATACTATATTTCCGCATAGTATTCTCGGTATGTTTGCATAATTATGATCTAACTTTTGCTAATGTTTCACATCTTTTACTCTAGTTTTGGAAATGTTTCTTGAAACATCTCAATCCCATGTTACACTTTTGAACTATTAACTTTGATCTGCCAAAAAATTCCCATTTCGATCTGTGGATTTGTTGGAATATTTTCTTTCTGATAATGCCTATAGATTATCAGAAGTTGCTTCCATTACATCGATGAAGTATATTTTTAACCATAACTTGAAAAATCATCAAGAGCATACATGCATGATAAATGGAGAAACTCATTAACTTTTATTTCCCATAATTAAACATAACATGCACACACTTACACTTATTTATATTTTAGTTTATTTTGGTGTCATGACATCAATTAATACTTATTCATGGTAATGTACCTAAAATGTCTTATTCAGGTATTTGTAGGAGAACGAAAAGTATAAGTTGCCATTCCATGCTACCCAAAAAACTGTTGCACCCACTGTTACAGGTAATGTAATTCCGCAAAGTTTTTTAGTTATGCTTGCATAAATATGATCTAAGTTTTGTGAATGTTTCACACCTCTTAATCCAATTAGGGATATGTTTCTTGAAATATCCCATGGCTATGTTATGCTGTTGAACTATTTGATTTTCATCTGCCAAAAAATTTTCATATCGATCTGTGGATATGTTGGAAAATTTTCTTTCTTGTAATACTTATAGAATATTGTAAGTTGCTTTCATTACATCGATGAAGTATTTGTTTAACCTTAAATTGAAAATTTATCAAGAGCATACATGCATGATATTATTAAATAGAGAAATTCCTTAAAGTATTAGAAAAATAAACTGTGTAAAAAAGCTCAAGATATTAGTTTTTATTTACAACTATTTTTATTCAAATGTGCAAATGTCGTGTCTCGTATGGCATGCATTTGAAATTTATTTATTTATTTTTATTCGGTTGAAGATTTATTTCACTAATCAAATTATGTGTTCAATTACTTTTATTTCCCATAATTAAACATACCATACACACACCTGGCACATATTAATATTTTGAGTTTCTTTTGGCGACAAAACATTAACTATTCTCTATCCATAGTAATATACCTAAAATGACTTATTTAGGTAATTGCGCGAGAGATAATAGTATAATTAACCATCCCCAACCACCCTAAAAATTGTTGCACCTACTGTTACATGTAAAGTAATTCCGCATAATGTTATTGTTATGGTTTATGAATATGATCTAACTTTTGTGAATGTTTCACACCTTTTACTCTAGTTTGGGAAGTGTTTTTTCAAAACATCTCGAGGCCATGGTATGCTTTTGAACTATTTAATTTTAATTCGCAAAAAGAATTCCCATTGCAATCCGTGGATTTGTTGGAAAATTTTCTTTCCTGTAATGTGTATAGGTTATCAGAAGTTTCTTTCATTTCATCGATTAAGTATATTTTTTAACCTTCACTTGAAAAATCATCAAGAGCATAAATTCATGATATTATCAAATGGAGAAGCTCATTAAAGTATTAGAAAAATGAAATGCATAAAAAAAAATCATGATATTAGTTTTTCTTTTCAACTATTTTTATTCAATTGTGAAATGTCCTACCGTGCACGACATGCAATTAAAAAATATTCATTTATTTTTATTCGATTGAAGATTTAAGTCACTAATTCATTTATGTGTTTATTTACTTTTATTTTCCATAATTAAACATAGCATGCACGCACTTGACACATATTTATAATTTGAGTCTCTTTTGGCGTTAAGACATTAAGTCATCTTTATTTACAGTAATATAACTGAAATGATTTATTCAAGTAACTGCAAGAGAAAGAAGAGTATAAGTTACCTTCCCCAACTACTGCTACACCTACTGTTACTGGTACTGTATTTCCGTATAGTATTCTTGTTATGTTTGCATAATTCTGATCTAACTTTTGAGAATATTTCACATCTTTTACTCTAGTTTGGGAAACTTTTCTTAAAACATCTCAGGACCATGTTACGCTTTTGAACTATTTAATTTTCATCCTCCAAAAAATTCTCATTTCGATCCTTGAATTTGTTGGAAGATTTTCTTTCAAATAATGTGTATAGGTTATCGGAAGTTATTCCATTACATCGATGACGTATATTTTTAACCTTAATTTGAAAAAACATCAAGAGCATACATTTACGATATTATTAAATGGAGAAACTCATTAAAATATTAGAAAAATAAAGTTCATAAAAAAACTCATGATATTATTTTTTATTTACAACTTTTTTATTCAGTTGTGAAAATGTTGTGCCTTGCATGACATGCAATTAAAATTTATTTATTTACTTTTATTCGATTGAAGATTTAATTCACTAATCAATTTATGTGTTCATTTACTTTTATTTCCCATAATTAAACATAACATGCACACACTTACACCATTTATATTTTGAGTTTCATTTGGTGTCAAGACATCAGGTAATTTTTATTCATGGTAATGTACCTAAAATGTCTTATTCAGGTATTTTCATGAGTACGAAGAGTATAAGTTGCCATTCCATAATACCCCAAAAACTGCTGCACCTACTATTACCGGTAATATAATTCCGCAATGTTTTCTAGTTATGTTTGCATAAATATGATCAAACTTTTGTGAATGTTTCACACCTTTTAATCCATTTTGGAAAATGTTTCTTGAAACATCTCGTGGCCATGTTATGCTTTTGAACTATTTGATTTTCATCTGCCAAAAAATATCCATATGGATCCGTGGATTTGTTGGAAAATTTTCTTTCTTGTAAAGTGTATAAGTTATTGTAAGTTGCTTTCATTACATCGATGAAGTATATTTTTTAACCTTAAGTTGAAAATTTATCAAGAGCATACATGCATGATATTATTAAATGGAGAAATTCACTAAAGTATTAGAAAAATAAAGTGCGTGAAAAAGCTCAAGATATTAGTTTTTATTTACAACTATTTTTATTCAAATGTCCAAATGCCATGCCTCGTACGACATGCAATTGAAATTTATTTATTTATTTTTATTCAATTGAAGATTTAATTCACTACTCAATTTATGTTTTCATTTACTTTTATTTCCCATAATTAAACATACCATGCACACACTTGGCACATATTTATATTTTGAGTTTCTTTTGGCCTCAAGACATTAAGTATTCTCTATTCATAGTAATATACCTAAAATGACTTATTCAGGTAATTCCATAATAGTATAATTAACCATCCCCAACTACCCCAAACACTGTTGCACCTACTGTTACCGATACTGTATTTCTGCATAGTATTCTCGTTATGTTTGCATAATTATGATCTATGTTTTATGAATCTTTCACATCTTTTACTCTAGTTTGGGAAATGTTTTTTGAAACATCTCAAGGCCATCTTATGCTTTTGAACTATTTAATTTTCATCTGCAAAAAAATTCCCATTGCGATTCGTGGATTTATTTGAAAATTTTCTTTCCTGTAATGTGTATACGTTATCAGAAGTGTCGTTCATTTCATCGATGAAGTATATTTTTTAAGCTTAACTTGAAAAATCATCAAGAGCATAAATTCATGATATTATTAAATGGAGAAACTCACTAAAGAATTAGAAAAATGAAGTGCATAAAAAAACTCATAATATTAGTTTTTCCTTACAACTATTTTTATTCAATTGTGAAATGTCATGCCGTGCACAACATGCAATTAAAATATATTAATTTATTTTTATCTGATTGAAGATTTAAGTCACTAATTCATTTATGTGTTCATTTACTTTTATTTCCCATAATTAAACATAGCATGCACACTGGCACAATTTTATATTTTGAGTTTCTTTTGGCGTCAAGACATTAAGTCATCTATAATTATGGTAATATAACTAAAACAATTTATTCATGTAACTACACGAGAAAGAAGAGTATAAGTTACCATCTCCAACTACCCCAAACACTGTTGCACCTACTGTTACCGGTATTGTATTCCTGCATAGTATTCTCATTATGTTTGCATAATTATGATCTATCTTTTATGAATGTTTCACATCTTTTACTCTAGTTTGGGAAATGTTTTTTGAAACATCTCAAGGCCATCTTACGCTTTTGAACTATTTAATTTTCATCCATAAAGAAATTCCCATTTCGATCTGTTGATTTGTTGGAAGATTTTCTTTCCTGTAATGTGTATAGGTTATTGGAAGTTGTTTCCATTACATTGATGAAGTATATTTCTAACCTTAACATGAAAAATCATCAAGATCATACATTCATGATATTATTAAATGGAGAAACTCCCTAAAGTATTAGAAAAATGAGGTGCGTAAAAAAACTCATGATATTAGTTTTTATTTAAAACTATTTTTTTTCAATTGTGCAAATGTCGTGCCTTGCACGAAATGCAATTAATTATTTTTTTGCGATTGAAGATTTAATTCACTAATCCGTTTATGTGTTCATTTACTTTTATTTCCCGTAATTAAACATAACATGCAAACACTTGGCACATATTTATATTTTTAGTGTTTTTTAGCATTAAGACATTAAGTAATCTCTATTCATAGTAGTATAATTAAAATGGTTTATTAAGGTAATTGCACGTGAACGAAGAGTATAAGTTACCATCCTCAACTACCCCAAAAACTAATGCACCTACTGTTACTAGTACTATAATTCTGCATAGTATTCTCGTTAGGTTTTCATAAATATGATCTATCCTTTGTGAATGTTTCAAACCTTTTACCATACTTTGGGAAATGTTTTTTGAAACATGTCCAGGTCATGTTACGCTTTTGAACTATTTAATTTTCATCAGCCAAAAAAATTCAAATAGTGATCCCTTAAGGTGGATTTGTAGGAAAATTTCCTTTTTGTAATGTGTATAGGTTATCGGAGGTTACTTTCATTACATCGATGAAGTATATATTTTAACCTTAACTTGAAAATTTATCAAGAGCATACATTCATAATATTATTAAATGGAGAAATTCATTAAAGTGTTAGAAAAATGAAGTGCGTGAAAAAGCTCAAGATATTAGTTTTTATTTAAGACTATTTTTATTCAAATGTGCAAATGTCGTGCCTCGTACGACATGCAATTGAAATTTATTTATTTATTTTTATTCAATTGAAGATTTAATTCACTAATCAATTTATGAGTTCATTTACTTTTATTTCCCATAATTAAACATACCATGCACACACTTGGCACAAATTTATATTTTGAGTTTCTTTTGGCCTCAAGACATTAAGTATTCTATATTCATAGTAATATACCTTAAATGAATTATTCAGGTAATTGCACGAGAAAATAATAGTATAATTAACCATTTGGAACTATCCCAAAAACTGTAGCACCTACTAATACTGTTACTGTACTTCCGCAAAGTGTTCTCGTTATTGTTTATGAATATGATCTAACTTTTGTGAATGTTTCACACCTTTTACTCTAGTTTGGTAAGTGTTTTTTCAAAACATTTCCAAACCATGTTCTGCTTTTGAACTATTTAATTATCATCCGCAAAAAAATTCTCATTGCGATCCATGGATTTGTTGAAAAATTTTCTTTCCTGTAATGTATATAGGTTATCAGAAGTTTCGTTCATTTCATCGAATAAATATATTTTTTGACCTTAACTTTAAAAATCATCAAGAGAATAAATTCATGATATTATCAAATGGAGAAACTCACTAAAGTATTAGAAAAATGAAGTGCGTAAAAAAACTCATAATATTAGTTTATTAGTTTTTCCTTACAACTATTTTTATTCAATTGTGAAATGTCGTGCCGTGCACAACATGCAATTAAAATATATTCATTTATTTTTATTAGATTGAAGATTTAAGTCACTAATTCATTTATGTGTTCATTTACTTTTATTTCCCATAATTAAACATAGCATGCACACACTTGGCACAATTTTATATTTTGAGTTTCTTTTGGCGTCAAGAATTTAAGTCATCAATATTCATGGTAATATAACTAAAACAATTGTTTTAGGTAACTGCACGAGAAAGAAGAGTATAAGTTACCATCTCCAACTACTCCAAACACTGTTGCACCTACTATTACCGGTACTGTATTTCTGCATAGTATTCTCGTTATGTTTGCGTAATTATGATCTATCTTTTATGAATGCTCCACATCTTTTACTCTAGTTTGGGAAATGTTTTTTGAAACATCTCAAGGCCATCTTACGCTTTTGAACTATTTAATTTTCATCCGCAAAGAAATTCCCATTTCTGTGGATTTGTTGGAAGATTTTCTTTCCTACAATGTGTATAGGTTATTGGAAGTTGGTCCATTATATGGATGAAGTATATTTCTAACCTTAACATGAAAAATCATCAAGATCATACATTCATGATATTATTAAATGGAGAAACTCACTAATGTATTAGAAAAATGAGGTTTGTAAAAAAAGTCATGATATTAGTTTTTATTTACAACTAATTTTTTTTTTCAATTGTGCAAATGTCGTGCCCTGCACGACATTCTATTAATTTTTTTTCGATTGAAGATTTAATTCACTAATCCATTTATGTATTCATTTACTTTTATTTCCCATAATTAAACATAACATGCACACACTTGGCACATATTTATATTTTGAGTGTTTTTTGGCATTAAGACATTAAGTAATCTCTATTCATAGTAATATAATTAAAATGGTTTATTCATGTAATTTCACGTGAACAAAGAGTATAAGTTACCATCCTCAACTACCCCAAAAACTAATGCACCTACTGTTACCGGTACTGTAATTCTGCATAGTATTCTCGTTCGGTTTTAATAAATATGATCTAACCTTTGTGAATGTTTCACACCTTTTAATCTACTTTGGGAAATGTTTTTTAAAACATGTACAGGTCACATTACACTTTTGAACTATTTAATTTTCATCAGCCAAAAAAATTCAAATAGTGATCCCTTAAGGTGGATTTATAGGAAAATTTTCTTTTTGTAATGTGTATAGGTTATCGGAGGTTACTTTCTTTACATCGATGAAGTATATATTTTAACCTTAACTTGAAAAATTATCAAGAGCATACATTCATAATATTATTAAATGGAGAAATTCATTAAAGTATTAGAAAAATGAAGTGCGTGAAAAAGCTGAAGATATTAGTTTTTATTTAAAACTATTTTTATTCAAATGTGCAAATGTTGTGCCTCGTACGACATGCAATTGAAATTTATTTATTTATTTTTATTCAATTGAAGATTTAATTCACTAATCCATTTATGAGTTCATTTACTTTTATTTCCCATAATTAAACATACCATGCACACACTTGGCACAAGTTTATATTTTGAGTTTCTTTTGGCCTCAAGACATTAAGTATTTTCTATTCATAGTAATATACCTAAAATGACTTATTCAGGTAATTGCACGAGAAAATAATAGTATAATTAACCATCCCAACTACCCCAAAAACTGTTGCACCTACTAATACTGGTACTGTACTTCCGCAAAGTGTTCTCGTTATGGTTTATGAATATGATCTAACTTTTGTGAATGTTTCGCACCCTTTACTCTAGTTTGGTATGTGTTTTTTCAAAACATCTCCAAACCATTTTATGCTTTTGAACTATTTAATTTTCATCCGCAAAAAAATTCCCATTGCAACCCTTGGATTTGTTGGAAAATTTTCTTTCCTGTAATGTGTATAAGTTATCAGAAGTTTCGTTCATTTCATCGATGAAGTATATTTTTTAACTTTAACTTGAAAAATCATCACGAGCATAAATTCATGACATTATCAAATGGAGTAACTCACTAAAGTATTAGAAAAATGAAGTGCGTAAAAAAACTCATAATATTTGTTTTTCCTTAGAACTATTTTTATTCAATTTTGAAATGTCGTGCCGTGCACATCATGCAATTAAAATATATTCATTTATTTTTATTTGATTGAATATTTAAGTCACTAATTTATTTATGTGTTCATTTACTTTTATTTCCCATAATTAAACATGGCACACACACACTTTGCACAATTTTATATTTTGAGTTTCTTCTGGCATCAAGACATTAAGTCATCTATGTTCATGGTAAAATAAATAAAATGATTTATTCAGGTAACTGCACGAGAAAGAAGAGTATAAGTTACCATCTGCAACTACCCCAAACACTGTTGCACCCACTGTTACCGGTACTGTATTTCTACATAGTATTCTCGTTATGTTTGCATAATTATGATCTATCTTTTATGAATCTTTCACATCTTTTACTCTAGTTTGGGAAATGTTTTTTGAAACATCTCAAGGCCATCTTACGCTTTTGAACTATTTAATTTTCATCCGCAAAGAAATTCCCATTTCGATTTTTGGATTTGTTGGAAGATTTTCTTTCCTGTAATGTGTATAGGTTATTGGAACTTGTTTCCATTATTTCGATGAAGTATATCTCTAACGTTAACATGAAAAATCATAAAGATCATACATTCATGATATTATTAAATGGAGAAACTCACTAAAGTATTAGAAAAATGAAGTGCGTAAAAAAACTCATGATATTAGTTTTTATTTACAGCTATTTTTTTTTTCAATACATGTAATTAAATATATTTTTTTTCGATTGAAGATTTAATTCACTAATCCATTTTTGTGTTCATTTACTTTTATTTCCCGTAATTAAACATAACATGCACACACTTGGCACATATTTGTATTTTGAGTGTTTTTTGGCATTAAGACATTAAGTAACCTCTATTCATAGTAGTATGATTAAAATGGTTTATTCAGGTAATTACATGTGAACGAAGAGTATAAGTTACCATCCTCAACTACCCCAAAAACTAATGCACCTACTGTTACCAGTACTGTAATTCTGCATAGTATTCTAGTTAGGTTTTCATAAATATGATCTATCCTTTGTGAATGTTTCACACCTTTTACCATACTTTGGGAAATTTTTTTTGAAACATGTCCAGGTCATGTTACGCTTTTGAACTATTTAATTTTCATCAGCCAAAAAAATTCAAATAGCGATCCCTTAAGGTGGATTTGTAAGAAAATTTTCTTTTTATAATGTGTATAGGTTCGGAGGTTTCTTTCATTACATCGATGAAGTATATATTTTAACCTTAACATGAAAATTTATCAAGAGCACACATTCATAATATTATTAAAGTGAGAAATTCAATAAAGTATTAGAGAAATGAAGTGCGTGAAAAAGCTCAAGATATTAGTTTTTATTTAAGACTATTTTTATTCAAATGTACAAATGTCGTGCCTCATATGATATGCAATTGAAATTTATTTATTTATTTTTATTCAATAAAAGATTTAATGCACTAATCAATTTATGTGTTCATTTACTTTTATTTCCCATAATTAAACATACCATGCACACATTTGGCACATATTTATATTTTGAGTTTCTTTTGGCGTTAAGACATTAAGTTTTCTCTATTCATAGTAATATATCCAAAATGACTTATTCAGGTAATTGCACGAGAATAATAGTATAATTAACCATCCCAACTACCCCAAAAACTGTTGCACCTACTAATACTGTTTCTGTACTTCTGGAAAGTGTTCTCGTTATTGTTTATGAATATGATCTAACTTTTGTGAATGTTTCACACCTTTTACTCTAGTTTGGTAAGTGTTTTTTCAAAACATCTCCAAACCATGTTATGCTTTTGAACTAGTTAATTATCATCCGTAAAAAAATTCCCATTACGATCCATTGATTTGTTGGAAAATTTTCTTTCCTGTAATGTGTATAGGTTATCAGAAGTTTCGTTCATTTCATCGAAGAAATATATTTTTTGACCTTAACTTTAAAAATCATCAAGAGAATAAATTCATGATATTATCAAATGGAGAAACTCACTAAAGTATTAGATGAATTGCGTAAAAAAACTCATAATATTAGTTTTTCCTTACAACTATTTTTATTCAATTGTGAAATGTTGTGCCGTGCACAACATGCAATTAAAATATATTCATTTATTTTTATTTGATTGAAGATTTAAGTCACTAATTCATTTATTTGTTCATTTACTTTTATTCCCACAATTAAACATAGCATGCACACACTTGGCACAATTTTATATTTTGAGTTTCTTTTGGCATCAAGAATTTAAGTCATCTATATTCATGGTAATATAACTAAAACAATTTATTCAGGTAACTGCAAGAGAAAGAAGAGTATAAGTTACCATCTCCAACTAACCCAAACACTGTTGTACCTACTATTACCAGTACTGTATTTCTGCATAGTATTCTCGTTATGTTTGCATAATTATGATCTATCTTTTATGAATGCTCCACATCTTTTACTCTAGTTTGGGAAATGTTTTTTGAAACATCTCAAGGCAATCTTACGCTTTCGAACTATTTAATTTTCATCCGCAAAGAAATTCCCATTTTGATCTGTGGATTTGTTGGAAGATTTTCTTTCCTGCAATGTGTATAGGTTATTGGAAGTTGGTCCATTATATGGATGAAGTATATTTCTAAACTTAACATGAAAAATCATCAAGATCATACATCCATGATATTATTAAATGGAGAAACTCACTAAAGTATTAGAAAAATGGGGTGTGTAAAAAAACTCATGATATTAGTTTTTATTTACAACTAATTTTTTTTTCAACTGTGCAAATGTCGTGCCTTGCACGACATTCAATTAAAATTTTTTTGATTGAAGATTTAATTCACTAATCCATTTATGTGTTCATTTACTTTTATTTCCCGTAATTAAACATAACATGCACACACTTGGCACATATTTATATTTTGAGTGTTTTTTGGCATTAAGACATTAAGTAATCTTTATTCATAGTAATATAATTAAAATGGTTTATTCATGTAATTTCACGTGAACAAAGAGTATAAGTTACCATCCTCAACTACCCCAAAAACTAATGCACCTACTGTTACCGGTACTGTAATTCTGCATAGTATTCTCATTCAGTTTTCATAAATATGATCTAACCTTTGTGAATGTTTCACACCTTTTAATCTACTTTGGGAAATGTTTTTTGAAACATGTCGAGGTCTTGTTACGCTTTTGAACTACTTAATTTTCATCAGCCAAAAAAATTCAAATAGCGATCCCTTAAGGTGGATTTGTAGGGAAAGTTTCTTTTTGTAATGTGTATAAGTTATCGGAGGTTGCTTTCATTACATCGATGAAGTATATATTTTAACCTTAACTTGAAAAATTATCAAGAGCATACATTCATAATATTATTAAATGGAGAAATTCATTACAGTATTAGAAAAATGAAGTGCGTAAAAAAGCTCAAGATATTCATTTTTATTTACAAATATTTTTATTCAAATGTGCAAATGTCTCCCTTGTACAACATGTAGTTGAAATATATTTATTTTTTTGTATTGAAGATTTAATTCACTAATCAATTTATGTATTTATTACTTTTATTTCCTAGAATTAAACATACCATGCACACACTTGGCACAATTTTATATTTTGAGTTTCTTTTGGCGTTGAGACATTAATTATTCTCTTTTCATAGTAATATACATAAAACTACTTATTCAGGTAAGTACACGAGAAATAATAGTATAATTAACCATCCCCAACTACCCCAAAAACTGCTGCACCGACTAATACTGGTACTGTACTTCCGCAAAGTGTTCTCGTTATGGTTTATGAATATGATCTAACTTTTGTGAATGTTTCACACAGTTTACTCTAGTTTGGTAAGTGTATTTTCAAAAAATCTCGAGGCCATGTTATGCTTTTGTACTATTTACTTTCAACCGCAAAAATAATTCCCATTGCAATCTGTGGATTTGTTGGAAAATTTTCTTTCTTGTAATGTGTATAGATTATCGGAAGTTTCTTTCAATTCATCGATGTAGTGTATTTTTTAACCTTAACATGAAAAATCATCAAGAGAATATATTAATGATATTATTAAATGAAGAAACTTGTTGAAGTATTAGAAAAATGAAGTGCGTAAAAAAACTTATACTATTAGTTTTTATTTACAACTATTTTTATTCAATTGTGCAAATTCTGTGCCTTGCACGACACGCAATTAAAATTTATTTATTTATTTTTAATTGATTGAATATTTAATTCACTAATCCATTTATGTGTTCATTTACTTTAATTTACCATAGTTAAACATAACATGCACACACTTGGCACATATTTATATTTTGAGTTTCTTTTAGGGTTAAGACATAAAGTATTCCCTATTCATGGTAATATATCTAAAAAGGTTTATTCAGTTAATTGCACGAGAGCAAAGAGTATAAGTTACCATGCCCAACTACACCAAAAACTGCTGCACCTATTGTTATCGGTACTGAAATTACGCATAGTATTCTCTTTATGTTTTCATAAATAAGATCTAATTTTTGTGAATGTTTTACACCTTTTAATCTACTTTGGGAAATGTTTCTTGAAACATCTTGAGGCCTTGTTACGCTTTTGAACTATTTAATTTTCATCCGCCAAAAAAAAATCCAATATCGATCCCTTAAGATGGATTTGTTGGAAGATCTTCTTTCTTGTAATGTGAATAGTTTGCTTTCATTGCATCGATGAAGTATATTTTATAACCTTAAAAAAATCACAAACATAACTTCATGACATTATCAAATGGAGAAACTCATTAAATTATTAGAAAAATGAGTGCGTAAAAAAACTCATGTTACTAGTTTTTATTTACAACTATTTTTTTATATGTGAAAACGTCGTGCCTTGCACGACATGCAATTAAAATTTATTTATTATTTTTATTTGAAGGAATATTTAAGTCACTAGTCCATTTATGTGTTCATTTACTTTTATTTCCCATAAGTAAACATAGCATGCACACACCTGGCACATATTTATATTTTGAGTTTCTTTCGGCGTAAAGACATTAAGTAATCCCTATTCATAGTAAAATAACTAAAATGATTTATTCAAGTAACTACAGGAGAAAGAAGAGTATAAGTACCATCCCCAACTACCCCAAAAATTGTTGCACCTATTTTTACTGGTATCATATTTCCGTATAGTATTCTCGTTTTGTTTTCATAAGTATGATCTAACTTTTGTGAATGTTTCACATCTTTTACCCTAGTTTGGGAAATGTTTCTTGAAACATCTCAAGGCCATGTTACGCCTTTGAACTATTTAAGTTTCATCCGCCAAAAAATTCCCATTTTGATCCGAGGATTTGTCGGAAGACTTGCTTTCTTGTAATGTGTATAGTTTATCGTAAGTTGCTTCCATTACATCGATCAAGTATATTTTTTAACCTTAACTTGAAAAATCATCAAAAGCATACATTCATGATATTATTAAATGGAGAAACTTATAAAAGTATTTGAAAAATAAAGTGCATAAAAACATCATGATAATAGTTTTTATTTACAACTATTTTTATTCAATTGTGAAAATGTCGTGCCTTGCACCATATGCAATATAATTTTATTTATTTATTTATATTCAATTGAAGATTTAATTAACTATCCATTTATGTATTCATTTACTTTTATTTCCCATAATTAAACATAACATGCACACACTTGGCACTTATTTATATTTTGAGTTTCTTTTGGCATCAATACATCAGGTTTATTCATGGTAATGTACCCCAAATGTCTTATTCTATTATTTGAAGTAGAAAGAAGAGTATAAGTTGACATCCCATACTACCCCAAAAACTGTTGCACCTACTGTTACCGGTACTATAATTCTGCATAGTGTTCTCGTTATGTTTGCATAAATATGATCTAACTTTTGGGAATGTTTCACACCTTTTAATCCTATTTTTGAAATGTTACTTGAAACATTTTGTTGGTATGCCTTGAATACTGTAATAGCCGCTTCTGCGACCCTGGCCTGGAATACAACTACATCTACAATTATGATAAGAATATAATTCCAATTCCAATTTGGACTGATGTTGATTTGGGCCGAATTGTGTTTTGTTCCAATCCCAGTTTGTTAGGGTTTAGTAGAGACAGTATATAAAGTGTCTCTCTTCTCTCCGTAAACAATTAATTCTGTTCTGCACTTAGATAGGTAGAAATCTGGCCAATTTCTTGGCGTCTGTAACCTGCTACCTATTATAGTGAATCTGTCTCCCGTGGATGTAGCCAAATTGGTGAACCACGTAAATCTTGTGTCTTGTTATTTTCGTTCATAATTTCTGTTCTTTCTCCATTCCGCACAACAAACTGGTATCAGAGCGGTTTTTTTTCCGGCGATATCCGTAGTGGGTATATCGGATTCTGGGCTCATCAGATCGGGGATGATCGGGGAACAAGATGTCTGGGTTGAACGTGAAGATCGACAAGTTTACCGGGAGAAACAGTTTCAGTTTATGGCAGATCAAGATGCGAGCTTTGCTGAAACAGCAAGGTTTGTGGACTCCGCTGATGAAGGATTTCGCGAGCAGTTCTGGCGATGTTGTGAGTCTGGAAGAAAAGGCACACTCGACGATTATGTTGTGTCTCGCGGACGAAATCATCACTGAGGTCTCAGATCAGGAGACTGCTGCACAACTGTGGCTGAAGTTGGAGAGTTTGTATATGACGAAATCTCTAACCAACAAGCTGCTTCTGAAACAACGCCTCTTCGGTCTCTGAATGCAGGAAGGTACACAACTCAGAGACCATCTAGAGCAATTGAATACTTTGTTATTAGAATTGCGAAATATAGATGTGAAAATTGAAGATGAAGATGCTGCTTTGATTTTGCTAGTTTCTTTACCACTTTCGTATGAGAATTTTGTTCTGTCATTTATTGTTGGTAAAGATTCTTTGTCTCTGGAGGAAGTAAGATCCTCTCTCCATAGTAGAGAGTTGCGACATAAGGCAAATAGTACAGGTACAGAAAGTCAGGCCACTGGCTTGTTTGCTAGTGACGGAAACACAAAAGGCAAGGAAATCGCAATAAAAAGAAGGGCAAGAAGTCATCTTCAAAGGGTCCCAAGGCCAATGATGTTTGTAACTACTGTAAGGAGAAGGGGCATTGGAAAAAGAAGTGTTCGAAGAAGGCTAGTAAATCTGGGAGTACATCTGGTACTGCTGCTGTGGCTGAAGGGGATTTCAGTTCTGAAGATGATTTTGCTCTAGCTGTTACTGGGCAAAATAATCATTCTAATGCGTGGTTTCTTGATTCTGGGGCATCCTACCATATATGCCCAAGGAGAGATTATTTCTCAACTTATGAGCAAGCTGAGGGCATCATTACTACGGCAAATGGTGTTGCGTGCAAGGTAGTTGGGACTGGTTCAATCAAGATAAGGATGCATGATGGTAGTTTCTGTACTTTGAACGATGTCAGGCATGTTCCATCGATGACAAAGAATCTGATTTCTCTTCCTACGTTGGATAGAAAGGGTTTCGTCTACTCAGGGAGTGATGGAGTTCTGTGTGTCTGTAAAGGTTCTAGGCTGGTTCTGAAAGGTGTTCTGCATGGTACTTTGTATTTTCTACAAGGTTCCACGGTTATGGATTCTGTTAATGTTGCATCTTCGGAGGTTCACCAGGATGATATGACTAATTTATGGCATATGAGGCTTGGTCACATGGGTGAAAGAGGGATGCAGATTCTGTCGAAGTATGATCTTCTTGGTGGCCACAAGATCAAGAGCTTGGACTTCTGTGAGCATTGCATTTTTGGGAAGCATCACCGCAGCAAGTTTCCTAAGGCGATTCATAGAACAAAGGGCACATTGGATTACATCCATTCTGATTGTTGGGGACCTTCCCGAGTTGAGTCACTGGGAGGTCACAGGTACTTTGTTTCTCTGATTGATGATTACTCAAGGATGACTTGGGTTATCATGATGAAACATAAGAGTGAAGCTTTCTCGAAGTTCAAGGAGTGGAAAGCTTTGGTGGAGAATCAGACCGGGAAGAAGATCAAGAGGCTTCGAACTGATAATGGGCTGGAATTCTGCTCGTCTGAGTTTGATCAGTTTTGTAGGGATGAAGGGATTGCTCGTCATCATACAGTCAGGAATACGCCACAGCAGAATGGCGTAGCTGAGCGGATGAATCAGACATTGCTGGCGAGAGCGAGGTGCATGCTCTCTAATGCTGGTTTGGAAACGAGATTCTGGGCAGAGGCGGTGAGTACAGCTTGCTACCTGATCAACCGTGGGCCTCACACGGGTATAGAGTGTAAAATACCTATGGAGTTGTGGTCAGGTAAAGTTGTTGATTACTCCAAGTTAAAAGTTTTTGGTTGTACATCTTATTATCATGTTAGTGATGGTAAGTTGGAGCCCCGAGCCAAGAAGGGTGTCTTTGTGGGTTATGGAGATGGAGTTAAAGGCTCCAGGATATGGTCTCCATCTGAGAAGAAGGTTATTCTGAGCAGGGACGTTGTCTTTGATGAAAATTCTTTGCTTAGATCTATGGTGAAGCCCACAGTTGTGCCAGAAACTAGTGGAGTTGATAAACAGGTGGAGCTTGAAGTCACTCAAGGTGAAAATAGATTGGAACAATTTGAGGTGAATCAAGAGCCACAGACAGAATCTGAGATACCGGAATCTCCACCACCAGATCCCCAACCATCAGGAGCTACAGTCCGTAGTTTAGCTCAGGACCGACCCAGGAGGGTTGGAGTTGGGGCGCCCAAGAGATATGGGTTTGAGGATATGGTGGGTTATGCACTACAGGTTGCTGAGGAGGTGGATACTCATGAGCCATCCACCTACAGAGAAGCTGTTTCAGGTACTGATGCTGACAAATGGCTTGCTGCAATGGGAGACGAGATGGAGTCTCTTCAGAAGAATCAGACATGGGATTTGGTTCAACAGCCTCAAGGGAGAAAGGTTATCACTTGCAAATGGGTTTTCAAGAAAAAGGAAGGGATATCACCTACAGAGGGAGTCAAGTACAAGGCTAGAGTTGTTGCTAGAGGTTTCAGTCAGAGAGAGGGAGTAGATTACAATGAGATTTTCTCACCAGTGGTCAGACACACTTCCATCAGGGTGTTGCTAGTTATAGTGACACATCAGAATTTGGAGCTTGAACAACTTGATGTGAAGACCGCTTTTCTACATAGAGAGTTGGAGGAAGAGATATACATGACTCAGCCAGATGGTTTCCAAGTTCCTGGCAAGGAAAAGTATGTTTGCAAGTTGAAGAAGTCTTTGTATGGACTTAAGCAGTGTCCGAGGCAGTGGTACAAGAAGTTTGACAGTTACATGCTTCAGCTGGGATATACGAGGTGTGCTTATGACTGTTGTGTCTACTACAGCAGGTTGAGAGATGGGTCATTCATCTATCTGGTGCTTTATGTAGATGACATGCTGGTAGCCACAAAGAGTAAGCACGAGATTCAGAAGTTGAAAGGACTTCTTAGTGCTGAGTTTGAGATGAAGGATCTGGGTGCAGCTCGGAAGATACTAGGAATGGAGATTCTTAGGGATCGAAGTCACCGGAAGCTTTTCTTGTCACAGAAAGGCTACATTCAGAAAGTGTTGGCTAGGTTTGGCATGTCTACAGCCAAGCCTATAGACACTCCTAGTGCTGCAAATATTCATCTCACCACTATGTTTGCTCCTCAGTCAGACGAGGAGAAGGAGTATATGTCTCGGGTTCCTTATGCCAGCGCGGTGGGGAGCTTGATGTATGCTATGGTTTGCACGAGGCCAGATTTAGCACAGGCAGTCAGTGTTGTGAGCAGGTTCATGGGGCAACCGGGAAAGGAACATTGGCAAGCTGTGAAGAGGATCTTCAGGTATCTTAGAGGTACGTCTGATGTGGGTCTCATTTATGGAGGTGATACCGAGTGCTTAGTTACAGGCTACTCGGATTCTGATTATGCTGGTGATGTTGACACGAGGAGATCGATGACTGGTTATGTATTCACTTTGGGAGGTTCTGTGGTTAGTTGGAAGGCGACTTTGCAACCTACAGTGACGTTGTCTACTACGGAAGCAGAGTACATGGCTTTGACAGAGGCTGCAAAGGAGGGAATATGGCTGAAAGGACTGGTTAGTGATCTTGGTCTACATCATGATCAGGCTACTGTGTATTGTGACAGTTTGAGTGCAATCTGCATAGCCAAGGATCAGGTCCATCATGAGAGGACCAAGCATATTGATGTCAGATATCATTTCCTGAGGAGTGAGAGGAGAATCAGGGTGAAGAAAGTTGGAACTGCTGACAACCCCGCTGATATGTTCACCAAACCTGTTCCACATAGCAAGTTTCAACATTGTTTGGACTTGCTGAACATCAGAGCTGATTAGGTGCTCTATGGGCAGTCCCGGGAGTGGAGGGCGAAGTCTACTCATCTGGCGCTGTAATGGTGCATCTGGAGTTTTCTACTTTGAGGATTCAAGTCAAGGTGGAGATTTGTTGGTATGCCTTGAATACTGTAATAGCCGCTTCTGCGACCCTGGCCTGGAATACAACTACATCTACAATTATGATAAGAATATAATTCCAATTCCAATTTGGACTGATGTTGATTTGGGCCGAATTGTGTTTTGTTCCAATCCCAGTTTGTTAGGGTTTAGTAGAGACAGTATATAAAGTGTCTCTCTTCTCTCTGTAAACAATTAATTCTGTTCTGCACTTAGATAGGTAGAAATCTGGCCAATTTCTTGGCATCTGTAACCTGCTACCTATTATAGTGAATCTGTCTCCCGTGGATGTAGCCAAATTGGTGAACCACGTAAATCTTGTGTCTTGTTATTTTCGTTCATAATTTCTGTTCTTTCTCCACTCTGCACAACACATTTCGAGGCCATGTTATGCTTTTGAACTATTTGATTTTCATTTTCCAAATAATTCCCGTATCAGTATGTGGATTTTTCTGAAAATTTTCTTTCTTGTAATGTGTATAGGTTATCATAGGTTGCTTTCATTACATCGATGAACTATATTTTTTAACTTTAACTTGAAAATTTATCAAGAGCATACATTCATGATATTATTAAATGGAGAAATTCATTAAAGTATTAGAAAAAGGAAGTGCGTAAAAATGCTCAAGATATTAGTTTTTAATTACAACTATTTTTATTCAAATGTGCAAATGTCGCGCCTAGTATGGCATGCAATTGAAATTTATTTATTTATTTTTATTTGATTGAAGATTTATTTCACTAATCAATTTGTGCGTTCATTTACTTTTATTTCCCTTAATTAAACATACCATGCACACACTTGGCAGAAATTTATATTTTGAGTTTCTTTTGGCGTCAAGACATTAAGTATTCTCTATTCATAGTAATATACCTAAAATGACTTATTTAGGTAATTGCACGAGAAATAATTGTATAAGTTACCATCCCCAACTACCCCAAAAATTGATACACCTACAATTACAAGTCTTGTAATACCGCATAGTGTTCTCGTAATGGTTTCATAAATATGATCTAAATTATGTTTCACACCTTTTACTCTAAGTTGTGATTTTTTTTTCAAAACATCTCGAGGCCATGGTATGGTTTTGTACTATTTAATTTTCATCCGCAAAAAAATTCCCATTGCGATCCGTGGATTTGTTGGAAATTTTTCTTTTTGGTAATGTTTATAAGTTATCAGAAGTTTATTTCATTTCATTTCATTGATGTTGTATATTTTTTAACCTTAACTTGAAATATCATCAAGAACATAAATTAATGATATTATCAAATGGAGAAACTCACTAAAGTATTAGAAAAATGAAGTGCGTAAAAAAACTCTTGATTTAGTTTTTCTTTACAACTATTTTTATTCAATAGTGAAATGTAGTGCTGTGCACGACATGCAATTAAAATATATTTATATATTTTCATTTGATTTAAGATTTAAGTCACTAATCCATTTATGTGTTCATTTACTTTTAATTCCCATAAATAAACATAGCATGCACGCACTTGGCACATAATTTGAGTTTCTTTTGGCGTCAAGACATTAAGTCATCTATATTCATTGTAATATAACTAAAATTATATATTCAGGTAACTGCATGAGAAAGAAGAGTATAAGTTACCATCCCCAACTACCCCAAACACTGTTGCACTGTTACTAGTACTGTATTTCCGCATAGTATTCTCGTTATGTTTGCATAATTATGATCTATCTTTAATGAATTTTTCACATATTTTACTCTAGTTTGGGAAATGTTTCTTGAAACATCCCAAGGCCATGTTACACTTTCGAACTATCTCATTTTCATCCGCAAAACAATTCCCAGTTCAATTCGTAGATTTGTCGGAAGATTTTATTTCCTGTAATGTGTATAGGTCACAGGAAGTTGCTTCCATTACATCGATGAAATATATTTTTAACCTTAACTTGAAAAATAATTAAGAGAATACATTCATGATATAATTAAATGGTGAAACTTATTGAAGTATTAGAAAAATAAAGTGCGTAAAAAAACTCATACTATTAATTTTTTATTTACAACTATTTTTATTCAATTTTACAAATTCCGTGCCTTGCACGACACGTAAATAAAATTTATTTATTTGTTTTTATTCGATTGAAGATTTAATTCACTAATCCATTTATGTGTTCATTTACTTTAATTTCCCATGATTAAACATAACATGCACACACTTGGCACATATTTATATTTTGAGTTTCTTTTGCCATTAAGAAATAAAGTAATCTCTATTTATAGTAATATATCTAAAAAGGTTTATTCAAGTAATTGCACGAGAACGAAGAGTATAAGTTACCATCCCCAACTACCCCAAAAATAGCTGCACCTACTGTTACTGTACTGTAATTACGCATAGTATTCTGGTTATGTTTTCATAATTATGATCTAACTTTTGTGAATGTTTCACACCTTTTACTCTACTTTGGGAAATATTTCTTGAAACATCTCGGGGTCATTTTATGCTTTCAAACTATTTAATTTTCATCCACGAAAAAAAAATCCAATATTGATCCCTTAAGATGGATTTGTTGGAATATCTTCTTTCTTGTAATGTGTATAGTGTATAGGAAGTTGCTTTCTTTGCATTGATGAAGTATATTTTATAACCTTAACTTGAAAAATAATCACGATCATAACTTCATGACATTATCAAATGGAGAAACTCATTAAAGTATTATAAAAATGAAGTTCGTAAAAAAAAAACTCATGATATTAGTCTTTATTTACAACGTTTTAAAAAAAGTGCAAATGTTGTGCCTTGCAAGACTAGCAATTAAAAGTTATAGATTATTTTTATTTGAAGGAATATTTAAGTCACTATTCCATTTATGTGTTCATTTACTTTTATTTCCCATAAGTAAATATAGCATGCACACACTTGGCACATATTTAAATTTTTAGTTTCTTTTGGCGTAAAGACATTAAGTAATCCCTATTAATAGTAATATAACTAAAATGATTAATTCAGGTAACTGCATGAGAAAGAAGAGTATAAGTTACCAACCCAAACTACCCAAAAATTGCTACACCTACTGTTACAGGTATTGTATTTTCGCATAGTATTCTCGTTATGTTTTCATAATTATGACCTAACTTTTGTGAATGTTTCACATCTTTTACTCTAGTTTGGGAAATGTATCTTGAAACATCTCAAGGCCATGTTACGCTTTTGAATTATTTAATTTTCATATACCAAAAAATTCCCATTTCGATCTGTGGATTTGTTAGAAGATTTTCTTTCTTGTAATGTGTTTAGGTTTTTGGAAGTTGCTTCCATTACATCGTGAAGTACATTTTTAACATTAACTTGAAAAATCATCAAGGGCATACATTCATGATATTATTAAATGGAGAAACTCATAAAATTATTTGAAAAATTAAGTGCGTAAAAAAATCATTATAATAGTTTTTATTTACAACTATTTTTATTCAATTGTGAAAATGTCGTGCCTTGCACCACATGCAATTAAGTTTTATTTATTTATTTTTATTCGATTGAAGATTTAATTCACAAATCCATTTATGTGTTCATTTACTTCTATTTCCCATAATTAAACATAACCTGCACATGCTTGGAACTTATTTATATTTTGAGTTTTTTTTGGCGTCAATACATCAGGTAATCTTTATTCATGGTAATGTACTTAAAATTTCTTATTCAGGTATTTGCAGGACAAAGAAGAGTATAAGTTACCATCCCCAACTACCCTAAACACTGTTGCACCTACTGTTACCGGTATTGTATTTCCGCATAGTTTTCTCGTTAATGTTTGCATAATTATGATCTATCTTTTATGAATGTTTTATATCTTTTACTATAGTTTGGGAAATATTTCTTGAAACATCTCAAGGCCATGTTACTCTTTCAAACTATTTAATTTTCATCCGCCAAAAAATTCCCATTTCGATCTGTGGATTTGTTGGAAAATTTTCTTTCCTGTAATGTTTATAGGCTATTGGAAGTTGCTTCCATTACATCAATGAAGTATATTTTTAAACTTAACTTAAAAATCATCAAGAGCATACATTCATGATATTATTAAATGGAGAAACACATTGAAGTATTAGAAAAATGAAGTGTGTAAAAAAACTCATACTATTAGTTTTTATTTACAACTGTTTTTATGCAAGAGTGTAAATTCTGTGCCTTGCACGACATGCAATTAAAATTTATTTATTTATTTTTATTCGATTGAAAATTTAATTCAGTAATCCATTTATGTGTTCATTTTCTTTAATTTCACATAGTTAAACATAACATGCACACACTTGGAACATATTTATATTTTGAGTTTCTTTTGGCATTAAGACATAAAGTAATCTCTATTCATAGTAATATAACTAAAATGATTTATGTAGGTAATTTCACGAGAACAAAGAGTATAAGTTACTATCCCCAACTATCCCAAAAACTGCTTCACCTACTGTTACCGGTACTGTAATTGCACATAGTATTCTCGTTATGTTTTCATAAATATGATCTGACTTTTGAGAATGTTTCATACCTTTTACTCTACCTTGGGATATGTTTCTTGAAACATCTCAAGGCCATGTTACACTTTTGAACTATTTAATTTTCATCCGTAAAAAAATTCCATTATCGATCCCTTAATGTGGATTTGTTGGAGGATCTTCTTTCTTGTAATGTGTATAGTTTATAGTAATTTGCCTTAATTGCATCGATGACGTATATTTTATAATCTTAAATTGAAAAATAACACGAGCATAACTTCATGATATGATCAAACAGAGAAACTCATAAAAGTATTAGAAAAAAGAAATGCGTAAAAAAACTCATGATATTAGTTTTTATTTACAACTATTTTATTCAATTGTGAAATTTGTCGTGCCTTGCACCACATGCAATTAAACTTTATTTATTTATTTTTATTGGATTGAAGATTTAATACACTAATCCATTTATGCGTTCATTTACTTTTATTTCCCATAATTAAACATAACATGCACACGTTTGGCACTTATTTATAATCTGAGTTTCTTTTGGCGTCAAAACATCAGGCAATCTTTATTCATGTTTATGTACCTAAAATGTCTAATTCAGGTATTTGAAGGAGAAGGAAGAGTATAAGTTGTCATCCCATAGTACCCTAAAAACTGTTCACTTACTGTTACCAGTACTGTAATTCCACACCGTGTTCTCGTTATGTTTGCATGAATATGATCTAACTTTTGTGAATGTTTCACACCTTTTAATCCTATTTAAGAAGTTTTACTTGAAAAATCTCGAGGCCATGTTATGCTTTTGAGCTATTTTATTTTCATCTACCGAAAAATTCCCATATTCTTTTTTTTAATGTGTATAGGTTATAAGAAGTTCCTTTCGTTACATCGATGAAGTATATTTTTTGACCTTAACTTGAAGATTTATCAAGAGCACATATTCATAATATTATTAAATGGGGAAATTTATTAAAGTATTAGAAAAATAAAGTGCGTAAAAAAGCTCATGATATTAGTTTTTATTTACAACTATTTTTATTCAAATGTACGAATGTCGTGCCTTGTACGACATGATATTGAAATTTATTTATTTATTTTTATTTTATTGAAATTTAATTCACTAATCAATTTATGCGTTCATTTACTTTTATTTTCAATAATTAAACATACCATGCACACACTTGGAACATATTTATATTTTGAGTTTCTATTGGCGTCAAGAAATTAAGTTATCTATATTCATGGTAATATGACTAAAATTATTTATGCAGGTAACTGCATGAGAAAGAAGAGTATAATTTACTATCACTAACTCAAACACTATTGCACCTACTGTTACCGGTACTGTATTTTCATATAGTATTATGTTTGCATAATTATGATCTATCTTTTATGACTGTTTCACATCTTTTACTATAGTTTGGGAAATTTTTCTTGAAACATCTCAAAGCAATGTTACGCTCTCAAACTATTTAATTTTCATCCGCAAAAAAAAAATCCCATTTCAATCCGTGGATTTGTTGGACAATTTTCTTTCTTGTAATGTTTATAGGTTATCGGAAGTTGCTTCCATTACATCGATGAAGTATATTTTTAACCTTAACTTGAAAAATCATCAAGAGCATACATTCATAATATTATTAAATGGAGAAATCCATTAAAGTATTAGAAAATTGAAGTGTGTAAAAAAACTAATACTAATAGTTTCATTTACAACTGTTTTTATTCAATTGTACAAATTCCGTGCCTTTCACGACATGCAATTAAAATTTATTTATTTATTTTTATTCGATTGTAGATTTAATTCACTAATCCATTTATGTGTTCATTTATATGATTTTCCCATAGTGAAACATAACATGCACACATGGCACATATTTATATTTTGAATTTCTTTTGGTGTTAAGACAAAAAGTAATCTCTATTCATAGTAATATAACTAAAATTATTTATTCAAGTAATTGCAAGAGAACAAAGAGTATTTGTTACCATCCCCAGCTACCCCAAAAACTGCAACACGTATTGTTACCAGATTACACATAGTATTCTCGTTATGTTTTCAAAAATATGATCTAAGTTTTGTGAATGTTTCACACCTTTTACTCTACTTTGGGATATGTTTCTTGAAAAATATCGAGGCCATGTTACGTTTTTGATATATTTAATTTTCATCCGCCAAAAAATTCCAATATTGATCCCTTAAGGTGGATTTGTTGGAACATCTTCTTTCTAGTAATGTTTATAGTTTATAGGAAGTTGCTTTAATTGCATCGATGAAGTATATTTTATAACCTTAACTTGAAAGATAATCACGAACATAACTTCATGACATTATCAAATGGAGAAACTCATTAAAGTATTATAAAAATGAAGTGCGTAAAAAAACTCATGATATTATTTTTTATTTATAACTATTTTTTTCAAATGTGAAAATGTTGTGCCTTGAACGACATGCAATTAAAATTTATTTATTTATTTTTATTTTAAGGAAGATTTAAGTTACTAATCCATTTATGTGTTCATTTACTTTTATTTCACATAAGTGAACATATCATGCACACACTTGGCATATATTTATATTCTATTTTTTTTTTGGCGTAAAGACATTAAGTAATCTCAATTGTTAGTAATATAACTAAAATGATTTAATCAGGTAACTACACGAGAAAGAAGAGAATAAGTTACAATCCCTAACTACCCAAAAATTGCTACACCTACTATTACCAGTACTATATTTCAGCATAGTATTCTCATTATGTTTGCACAATTATGATCTAAATTTTGTGAATGTTTCACATCCTTCAATCTAGTTTGGGAAATGTTTCTTGAAACATATCAATCCCATGTTACACTTTTGAACTATTTAATTTTCATCCGATAGAAAATTCCCATTTTGATCTGTGGATTTGTTGGAAGATTTTCTTTCTTGTAATGTGTATAGGCTGTTGGAAGTTGCTTCCATTACATCGATGAAGTATATTTTTTAACCTTAACCTGAAAAATCATCAAGGGCATACATTCATGATATTTTTAAATGGAGAAACTCATAAAAGTATTTGAAAAATTAAGTGCGTAAAAAAACTAATGATAATAGTTTTTATTTACAACTATTCTTATTCAATTGTGAAAATGTTGTGCCTTGCACCACATGCAGTAAAGTTTTATTTATGTAGTTTAATTCGATTAAATATTTAATTCAGTAATCCATTTATGTGTTCATTTACTCCTATTTCCTATAATTAAACATAACAGGCACACGCTTGGAACTTCTTTATATTTTGGGTTTCTGTTGGCGTCAATACATCAGGTAATATTTATTCATGGTAATGTACCTAAAATGTTTTATTCAATTATTTGCAGGAGAAAGAAGAGTAAAAGTTACCATCCCCAACTACCCCAAACATTGTTGCACCTACTATAACCGGTACTGTATTTCCGCATAGTTTTCTCGTTAAGTTTGCATAGTTATGATCTATCTTTTATGAATGTTTCACATATTTTACTATAGTTTGGGAAATGTTTCTTTAAACATCTCAAGGCCATGTTATGGTTTCAAACTTTTTAATTTTCATCCGCCAAAAAAATTTCCATTTCAATCCGTGGATTTGTTGAAAAATTTTCTTTCTTGTAATGTTTGTAGGTTACCGGAAGTTGCTTCCATTACATCGATGAATTATATTTTTAACCTTAACATGAAAAATCATCAAGAGCATACATTCATAATATTATTAAATGGAGAAACCCATTAAAGTATTAGAAAATTAAAGTGTGTAAAAAAACTCACACTATTAGTTTTCATTTACAACTGTTTTTATTCAATTGTGCAAATTCCGTGGCTTGCACGACATGCAATTAAAATTTATTTATTTATTTTTATTCGATTGTAGATTTAATTCACTAATCCATTCATGTGTTCATTTACTTTATTTTCCCATAAACATAACATGCATGCACTTGGCACATATTTATATTTTGAGTTTCTTTTGCTGTTAAGACAGAAAGTAATTTCTATTCATAGTAATATAACTAAAATGATTTATTGTAATAATTGCACGAGAACAAAGAGTATAATTTACCATCCCCAACTACCCCAAAGACAGCAGCACCTGCTGTTACCGGTATTGTAATTACGCATAGTATTCTCGTTATGTTTTCATAAATATGATCTAACTTTTGTGAATGTTTCACACCTTTTACTCTACTTTGGGATATGTATCTTGAAATTTCTTGAGGCCATGTTAGGTTTTCGAACTATTTAATTTTCATCCGCCAAAAAAATCCAATATCGATCCCTTTTGGTGGATTTGTTGGAAGATCTTCTTTCTTGTAATGTGTATAGTGTATGGGAAGTTGCTTTAATTGCATCGATGAAGTATATTTTATAACCTTAACGTGAAAGATAATACGAGCATAACGTCAGGACATTATCAAATGGAAAAACTCATTAAAGTATTATAAAAATGAAGTGCGTAAAAAAAGTCATGATATTAGGTTTTTATTTACAACTATTTTTTTAAAATGTCCTAATGTTGTGCCTTGCACAGCATGCAATTAAAATTTATTTATTTATTTTTATTTTAAAGAAGATTTACGTCACTAATCCATTGTGTGTTCATTTACTTTTATTTCCCATAAGTAAACATAGCATGCACACACTTGGCACATATTTATACTCTGAGTTTCTTTTGGCGTAAAGACATTAATTAATCTCAATTGATAGTAATATAACTAAAATGATTTAATCAGGTAACTGCACGAGAAAGAAGAGTATAAGTTACCATCCCTAACTACCCCAAAAATTGCTGCACCTACTTATACCGGTACTGTATTTCCGCATAGTATTCTCGTTATGTTTGCATAATTACTATCTAGCTTTTGTGAATATTTCCCATTCTTTAATCTAGTTTGGGAAATGTTTCTTGAAGCATATCAATCCCATGTTACGATTTTGAACTATTTAGTTTTCATCTGCAAAAATACTCCCTTTTTCGATTCGTGGATTTGTTGGAAGATTTTATTTCCAGTAATGTGTATTGGCTATCGGAAGTTGCTTCCATTACATCGATGAAGTATATTCTTTAACCTTAACTTGAAAGATCATCAAGGGCATACATTCATGATATTATTAATTGGAGAAACTCATAAAAGTATTAGAAAATTGAAGTGTGTAAAAAACTCATACTATTAGTTTTCATTTACAACTATTTTTATTCAATTGTGAAAATTCCGTTCCTTGCACGACATGCAATAAAAATGTATTTATTTTAATTTTTATTCGATTGAAGATTTAATTCACTAATCCATTTATGTGTAAATTTACTTTATTTTCCCACAGTTAAACATAACATGCACACACTTGGCACATATTTATATTTTGAGTTTACTTTGGAATTAATACTAAAAGTAATCTCTATTCATTGTAATATAACTAAAATGATTTATTCAGGTAATTGCATGTGAATGAAGAGTATAAGTTACCGTCCCCAACTACCCCAAAAACTGCTGCACCTACTGTTACCGGTACTGTTATTACACATAGTATTCCTGTTATGTTTTCATAAATATGATATAACTTTTGTGAATGTGTCCCGCCTTTTACTCTACTTTGGGATATCTTTCTTGAAACATCTCACGGCCATGTTACGCTTTTGAACTATTTAATTATCATCCACCAAAAAATTCCAATATCGATCCTTTAAGGTGGATTTGTTGAAAGATCTTTTTTTTCTTGTATGGTGTATAGTTTATAGGAAGTTGCTTTAATTTCATCGATGAAGTATATTTTATAACCTTAACTTGAAAAATAACATGAGTATAACTGCATTACATTATCGAATGGAGAAACTCATTAAAGTATTAGAAAAATGAATTTCGTAAAAAAACTCATGATATTAGTGTTTATTTACAACTGTTTTTTTTCAAATGTGAAAATGTTGTGCCTTGCACGACATACAATTAAAATTTAATAATTTATTTTTATATGAAAGAAGATTTAAGTCACTTATCCATTTATGTGTTGATTTAATTTTATTTTCGATAATTAAACATACCATGTACACACTTGGCACATATTTATAATTTGAGTTTCTTTTGGCGTCAAGACATTAAGTCATCTATATTCACAGTAATATAACTAAAATGATTTAGTCAAGTAACTGCAAGAGAAAGAAGAGTATAAGTTACCTTCCCCAACCAATGTTGCACCTACTGTTACCGGTACTGTATTTCCGTATAGTATTCTCGTTATCTTTGCATAAATCTGATCTAACTTTTGTGAATGTTTCACATCTTTTACTCTACTTTGGAAAAATTTTCTTAAAACATATCAAGGTCATCTTACGCTTTTGAACTATTTCATTTTCATCCGGTTAGAAATTCCCATTTCGATCTGTGGATTTGTTGGAAGATTTTCTTTCGCGTAATGTGTATAGGTTATCGGAAGTTGTTTCCATTATATCTATGAAGTATATTTCTAACCTTAACATGAAAAATAATCAAGCTCATACATTCGTGATATTATTAAATGGAGAAACACATTAAAGTATTATGAAAATAAAGTGCGTAAAAAATGTCATGGTATTAGTTTTTATTTGCAACTATTTTTTTTTTCAAATGTGCAAATGTTGTGCCTTTCACGGAATGAAATTAAATTTATTTATTTATTTTTATTTTAAGGAAGATTTATGTCACCAATCCATTGTGTGTTCATTTACTTTTATTTCCCATAAGTAAACATAGCATGCACACACTTGGCACATATTTATACTCTGAGTTTCTTTTGGCGTAAGACATTAAGTAATCTCAATTGATAGTAGTATAACTAAAATGATTTAATCAGGTAACTGCACGAGAAAGAAGAGTATAAGTTACCATCCCTAACTACCCAAAAAATTGCTGCACCTACTTTTACCGGTACTGTATTTCCGCATAGTATTCTCGTTATATTTGCATAATTACTATCTAGCTTTTGTGAATATTTCCCATCCTTTAATCTAGTTTGGGAAATGTTTCTTGAAGCATATCAATCCCATGTTACGATTTTGAACTATTTAGTTTTCATCTGCAAAACAATTCCCTTTTCGATTCGTGGATTTGTTGGAAGATTTTATTTCCAGTAATGTGTATAGGCTTTCGGAAGTTGCTTCCATTACATCGATGAAGTATATTTTTTAACCTTAACTTGAAAAATCATCAAGGGCATACATTCACGATATTATTGATTGTAGAAACTCGTAAAAGTATTAGAAAATTGAAGTGTGTAAAAAAAACTCATACTATTAGTTTTCATTTACAACTATTTTTATTCAATTGTGCAAATTCCGTTCCTTGAACGACATGCAATAAAAATGTATTTATTTTTATTTTTATTCGATTGAAGATTTAATTCACTAATCCATTTATGTGTTCATTTACTTTATTTTCCCACAGTTAACATGCACACACTTGGCACATATTTATATTTTCAGTTTACTTTGGCATTAATATGGAAATTAATCTCTATTCATTGTAATATATCTAAAATGATTTATTCAGGATATTAAATGTGAATGAAGATTATAAGTTACCGTCCCCAACTACCCCAAAAACTGCTGTACCTACTGTTACCGGTACTGTTATTAGACATAGTATTCCTGTTATGTTTTCATAAATATGATATAACTTTTGTGAATGTGTCCCACCTTTTACTTTACTTTGGGATATGTTTCTTGAAACATCTCACGGCCATGTTACGCTTTTGAACTATTTAATTATCATCCGCCAAAAAATTCCAATATCGATCCTTTAAGGTGGATTTGTTGAAAGATCTTTTTTTTCTTGTAATGTGTATAGTTTATGGGAAGATGCTTTAATTTCATCGATGAAGTATATTTTATAACCTTAACTTGAAAAATAACATGAGTATAACTGCATGACATTATCGAATGGAGAAACTCATTGAAGTATTAGAAAAATGAATTTCGTAAAAAAACTCATGATATTAGTGTTTATTTACAACTGTTTTTTTTTCAAATATTCAAATGTTGTGCCTTGCACGACATACAATTAAAATTTATTAATTTATTTTTATATGAAGGAAGATTTAAGTCACTTATCCATTTATGTGTTGATTTAATTTTATTTTCCATAATTAAACATACCATGTACACACTTGGCACATATTTATAATTTGAGTTTCTTTTGGCGTCAAGACATTAAGTCATCCATATTCACTGTACTATAACTAAAATGATTTAATCAAGTAACTGCAAGAGAAAGAAGAGTATAAGTTACCTTCCCCAACCACTGTTGCACCTACTATTACCGGTACTGTATTTCCGTATAGTATTCTCGTTATCTTTGCATAAATCTGATCTAACTTTTGTGAATGTTTCACATCTTTTACTCTACTTTGGAAAAATTTTCTTAAAACATATCAAGGTCATCTTACGCTTTTGAACTATTTCATTTTCATCCGGTTAGAAATTCCCATTTCGATCTGTGGATTTGTTGGAAGATTTTCTTTCGTGTAATGTGTGTAGGTTATCGGAAGTTGTTTCCATTATTTCGATGAAGTATATTTCTAACCTTAACATGAAAAATAATCAAGATCATACATTCGTGATATTATTAAATGGAGAAACACATTAAAGTATTATAAAAATAAAGTGCGTAAAAAATGTCATGGTATTAGTTTTTATTTGCAACTATTTTTTTTTCAAATGTGCAAATGTTGTGCCTTTCACGGAATGCAATTAAATTTATTTATTTATTTTTATTTTAAGGAAGATTTACGTCACTAATCCATTGTGTGTTCATTTACTTTTATTTCTCATAAGTAAACATAGCATGCACACACTTGGCACATATTTATACTCTGAGTTTCTTTTGGCGTAAAGACATTAAGTAATCTCAATTGATAGTAATATAACTAAAATGATTTAATCAGGTAACTGCACGAGAAAGAAGAGTATAAGTTACCATCTCTAACTACCCCAAAAATTGCTGCACCTACTTTTACCGGTACTGTATTTCCGCATAGTATTCTCGTTATGTTTGCATAATTACTATCAAGCTTTTGTGAATATTTCCCATCCTTTAATCTAGTTTGGGAAATGTTTCTTGAAGCATATCAATCCCATGTTACGATTTTGAACTATTTAGTTTTCATCTGCAAAACAATTCGCTTTTCGATTCGTGGATTTGTTAGAAGATTTTATTTTCAGTAATGTGTATAGGCTATCGGAAGTTGCTTCCATTACATCGATGAAGTATATTTTTATCAAGGGCATACATTCATGATATTATTGATTGGAGAAACTCATAAAAGTATTAGAAAATTGAAGTGTGTAAAAAAACTCATGCTATTAGTTTTCATTTACAACTATTTTTATTCAATTGTGCAAAGTCCGTTCCTTGCACGACATGCAATAAAAATGTATTTATTTTAATTTTTATTCGATTGAAGATTTAATTCACTAATCCATTTATGTGTAAATTTACTTTATTTTCCCACAGTTAAACATAACATGCACACACTTGGTACATATTTATATTTTGAGTTTACTTTGGAATTAATACTAAAAGTAATCTCTATTCATTGTAATATAACTAAAATGATTTATTCAGGTAATTGCATGTGAATGAAGAGTATAAGTTACCGTCCCCAACTACCCCAAAAACTGCTGCACCTACTGTTACCGGTACTGTTATTACGCATAGTAATTCAGTTATGTTTTCATAAATATGATATAACTTTTGTGAATGTGTCCCACATTTTACTGTACTTTGGGATATGTTTCTTGAAACATCTCGAGGCCATGTTACGCTTTTGAACTATTTAATTATCATCCGCCAAAAAATTCCAATATCGATCCTTTAAGGTGGATTTGTTGAAAGATTTTTTTTTTCTTGTAATGTGTATAGTTTATAGGAAGTTTCTTTAATTTCATCGATGAACTATATTTTATAACCTTAACTTGAAAAATAACATGAGTATAAATGCATGACATTATCGAATGGAGAAACTCATTAAAGTATTAGAAATATGAAGTTTGTAAAAAAAAACTCATGATATTAGTGTTTATTTACAACTGTTTTTTTTTTCAAATGTGCAAATGTTGTGCCTTGCACGACATACAATTAAAATTTATGTATTTATTTTTACATGAAGGAAGATTTAAGTCACTTATCCATTTATGTGTTCATTTAATTTTATTTTCCATAATTAAACATACCATGTACACACTTGGCACATATTTATAATTTGAGTTTCTTTTGGCGTCAAGACATTAAGTCATCTATATTCACAGTAATATAACTAAAATGATTTAATCAAGTAACTGCAAGAGAAAGAAGAGTATAAGTTACCCTCCCCAACCACTGTTGCACCTACTGTTACCGGTATTGTATTTCCGTATAGTATTCTCGTTACCTTTGCATAAATCTGATCTAACTTTTGTGAATGTTTCACATCTTTTACTCTAGTTTGGAAAATATTTCTTAAAACATATCAAGGCCATCTTACGCTTTTGAACTATTTAATTTTCATCCGGTTAGAATTCCCGATTTCGATCTATGGATTTGTTGGAAGATTTTCTCTCGTGTAATGTGTATAGGTTATCGGAAGTTGTTTCCATTATATCGATGAAGTATATTTCTAACCTTAACATGAAAAATAATCAAGATCATGCATTCGTGATATTATTAAATGGAGAAACACATTAAAGTATTATAAAAATAAAGTGCGTAAAAAATGTCATGATATTAGTTTTTATTTGCAACTATTTTTTTCAAATGTGCAAATGTTGTGCCTTGCACGGCATGCAATTACATATATTTATTTATTTATATTTTAAGGAAGATTTACGTCACTAATCCATTGTGTGTTCATTTACTTTTATTTCCCATAAGTAAACATAGCATGCACACACTTGGCACATATTTATACTCTGAGTTTCTTTTGGCATAAAGACATTAAGTAATCTCAATTGATAGTAATATAACTAAAATGATTTAATCAGGTAACTGCACGAGAAAGAAGAGTATAAGTTACCATCCCTATCTACCCTAAAAGTTGCTGCACCTACTTTTACCTGTATTGTATTTCCGCATAGTATTCTCGTTAAGTTTGCATAATTATGATCTAGCTTTTGTGAATATTTCACATCCTTTAATATAGTTTGGGAAATGTTTCTTGAAGCATATCAATCCCATGTTACGATTTTGAACAATTTAGTTTTCATCTGCTAAAAAATTCCCTTTTCGATTCGTGGATTTGTTGGAAGATTTTATTGCCAGTAATGTGTATAGGCTTTCGGAAGTTTCTTCCATTACATCGATGAAGTATATTTTTTAACCTTAACTTGAAAAATCATCAAGGGCATACATTCATGATATTATTAATTGGAGAAACTCATAAAAGTATTAGAAAATTGAAGTGTGTAAAAAAACTCATACTATTAGTTTTCATTTACAATTATTTTTATTCAATTGTGCAAATTCCGTTCCTTGCATGACATGCAATAAAAATGTATTTATTTATATTTTTATTCGATTGAAGATTTAATTCACTAATCCATTTATGTGTTCATTTACTTTATTTTCCCACAGTTAAACATAACATGCACACACTTGGCACATATTTATATTTTGAGTTTACTTTGGGGTTAATACGGAAAGTAATCTATATTCATTGTAATATAACTAAAATGATTTATTCAGGTAATTGCATGTGAATGAAGAGTATAAGTTACCGTCCCCAACTACCCCAAAAACTGCTGCACCTACTGTTACCGGTACTGTTATTACGCATAGTGTTCCTGTTATGTTTTCATAAATATGATCTAACTTTTGTGAATGTTTCCCACCTTTTACTCTACTTTTGGATATGTTTCTTGAAACATCTCGAGGCCATGTTACGCTTTTGAACTATTTAATTTTCTTCCGCCAAAAAATTCCAATATCGATCCTTTAAGGTGGATTTGTTGGAAGATCTTTTTTCTTGTAATGTCTATAGTTTATAGGAAGTTTCTTTAATTTCATCGATGAAGTATATTTTATAACCTTAACTTGAAAAATAACATGAGTAAAACTGCATGACATTATCGAATGGAGAAACTCATTAAAGTATTATAAAAATGAAGTTCGTAAAAAAACTCATGATATTAGTGTTCATTTACAATTGCTTTTTTTCAAATGTGCAAATGTTGTGCCTTGAACGATATACAATTAAAATTTATGTATTTATTTTTATATGAAGGAAGATTTAAGTCACTTATCCATTTATGTGTTCATTTAATTTTATTTTCCATAATTAAACATACCATGTACACACTTGGCACATATTTATAATTTGAGTTTCTTTTAGCGTCAAGACATTAAGTCATCCATATTCACTGTACTATAACTAAAATGATTTAATCAAGTAACTGCAAGAGAAAGAAGAGTATAAGTTACCTTCCCCAGCCACTGTTGCACCTACTGTTACCGGTACTGTATTTCCGTATAGTATTCTCGTTATCTTTGCATAAATCTGATCTAACTTTTGTGAATGTTTCACATCTTTTACTCTACTTTGGAAAAATTTTCTTAAAACATATCAAGGTCATCTTACGCTTTTGAACTATTTCATTTTCATCTGGTTAGAAATTCCCATTTCGATCTGTGGATTTGTTGGAAGATTTTCTTTCGTGTAATGTGTGTAGGTTATCGGAAGTTGTTTCCATTATTTCGATGAAGTATATTTCTAACCTTAACATGAAAAATAATCAAGATCATACATTCGTGATATTATTAAATGGAGAAACACATTAAAGTATTATAAAAATAAAGTGCGTAAAAAATGTCATGGTATTAGTTTTTATTTGCAACTATTTTTTTTCAAATGTGCAAATGTTGTGCCTTTCACGGAATGCAATTAAATTTATTTATTTATTTTTATTTTAAGGAAGATTTACGTCACTAATCCATTGTGTGTTCATTTACTTTTATTTCTCATAAGTAAACATAGCATGCACACACTTGGCACATATTTATACTCTGAGTTTCTTTTGGCGTAAAGACATTAAGTAATCTCAATTGATAGTAATATAACTAAAATGATTTAATCAGGTAACTGCACGAGAAAGAAGAGTATAAGTTACCATCTCTAACTACCCCAAAAATTGCTGCACCTACTTTTACCGGTACTGTATTTCCGCATAGTATTCTCGTTATGTTTGCATAATTACTATCAAGCTTTTGTGAATATTTCCCATCCTTTAATCTAGTTTGGGAAATGTTTCTTGAAGCATATCAATCCCATGTTACGATTTGAACTATTTAGTTTTCATCTGCAAAACAATTCGCTTTTCGATTCGTGGATTTGTTAGAAGATTTTATTTTCAGTAATGTGTATAGGCTATCGGAAGTTGCTTCCATTACATCGATGAAGTATATTTTTATCCTTAACTTGAAAAATCATCAAGGGCATACATTCATGATATTATTGATTGGAGAAACTCATAAAAGTATTAGAAAATTGAAGTGTGTAAAAAAACTCATGCTATTAGTTTTCATTTGCAACTATTTTTATTCAATTGTGCAAAGTCCGTTCCTTGCACGACATGCAATAAAAATGTATTTATTTTAATTTTTATTCGATTGAAGATTTAATTCACTAATCCATTTATGTGTAAATTTACTTTATTTTCCCACAGTTAAACATAACATGCACACACTTGGTACATATTTATATTTTGAGTTTACTTTGGAATTAATACTAAAAGTAATCTCTATTCATTGTAATATAACTAAAATGATTTATTCAGGTAATTGCATGTGAATGAAGAGTATAAGTTACCGTCCCCAACTACCCCAAAAACTGCTGCACCTACTGTTACCGGTACTGTTATTACGCATAGTAATTCAGTTATGTTTTCATAAATATGATATAACTTTTGTGAATGTGTCCCACATTTTACTGTACTTTGGGATATGTTTCTTGAAACATCTCGAGGCCATGTTACGCTTTTGAACTATTTAATTATCATCCGCCAAAAAATTCCAATATCGATCCTTTAAGGTGGATTTGTTGAAAGATTTTTTTTTTCTTGTAATGTGTATAGTTTATAGGAAGTTTCTTTAATTTCATCGATGAACTATATTTTATAACCTTAACTTGAAAAATAACATGAGTATAAATGCATGACATTATCGAATGGAGAAACTCATTAAAGTATTAGAAATATGAAGTTTGTAAAAAAAAACTCATGATATTAGTGTTTATTTACAACTGTTTTTTTTTTCAAATGTGCAAATGTTGTGCCTTGCACGACATACAATTAAAATTTATGTATTTATTTTTACATGAAGGAAGATTTAAGTCACTTATCCATTTATGTGTTCATTTAATTTTATTTTCCATAATTAAACATACCATGTACACACTTGGCACATATTTATAATTTGAGTTTCTTTTGGCGTCAAGACATTAAGTCATCTATATTCACAGTAATATAACTAAAATGATTTAATCAAGTAACTGCAAGAGAAAGAAGAGTATAAGTTACCCTCCCCAACCACTGTTGCACCTACTGTTACCGGTATTGTATTTCCGTATAGTATTCTCGTTACCTTTGCATAAATCTGATCTAACTTTTGTGAATGTTTCACATCTTTTACTCTAGTTTGGAAAATATTTCTTAAAACATATCAAGGCCATCTTACGCTTTTGAACTATTTAATTTTCATCCGGTTAGAATTCCCGATTTCGATCTATGGATTTGTTGGAAGATTTTCTCTCGTGTAATGTGTATAGGTTATCGGAAGTTGTTTCCATTATATCGATGAAGTATATTTCTAACCTTAACATGAAAAATAATCAAGATCATGCATTCGTGATATTATTAAATGGAGAAACACATTAAAGTATTATAAAAATAAAGAGCGTAAAAAATGTCATGATATTAGTTTTTATTTGCAACTATTTTTTTCAAATGTGCAAATGTTGTGCCTTGCACGGCATGCAATTAAATATATTTATTTATTTATATTTTAAGGAAGATTTACGTCACTAATCCATTGTGTGTTCATTTACTTTTATTTCCCATAAGTAAACATAGCATGCACACACTTGGCACATATTTATACTCTGAGTTTCTTTTGGCGTAAAGACATTAAGTAATCTCAATTGATAGTAATATAACTAAAATGATTTAATCAGGTAACTGCACGAGAAAGAAGAGTATAAGTTACCATCCCTATCTACCCTAAAAGTTGCTGCACCTACTTTTACCTGTATTGTATTTCCGCATAGTATTCTCATTAAGTTTGCATAATTATGATCTAGCTTTCGTGAATATTTCACATCCTTTAATATAGTTTGGGAAATGTTTCTTGAAGCATATCAATCCCATGTTACGATTTTGAACAATTTAGTTTTCATCTGCTAAAAAATTCCCTTTTCGATTCGTGGATTTGTTGGAAGATTTTATTGCCAGTAATGTGTATAGGCTTTCGGAAGTTTCTTCCATTACATCGATGAAGTATATTTTTTAACCTTAACTTGAAAAATCATCAAGGGCATACATTCATGATATTATTAATTGGAGAAACTCATAAAAGTATTAGAAAATTGAAGTGTGTAAAAAAACTCATATTATTAGTTTTCATTTACAATTATTTTTATTCAATTGTGCAAATTCCGTTCCTTGCATGACATGCAATAAAAATGTATTTATTTATATTTTTATTCGATTGAAGATTTAATTCACTAATCCATTTATGTGTTCATTTACTTTATTTTCCCACAGTTAAACATAACATGCACACACTTGGCACATATTTATATTTTGAGTTTACTTTGGGGTTAATACGGAAAGTAATCTATATTCATTGTAATATAACTAAAATGATTTATTCAGGTAATTGCATGTGAATGAAGAGTATAAGTTACCGTCCCCAACTACCCCAAAAACTGCTGCACCTACTGTTACCGGTACTGTTATTACGCATAGTGTTCCTGTTATGTTTTCATAAATATGATCTAACTTTTGTGAATGTTTCCCACCTTTTACTCTACTTTTGGATATGTTTCTTGAAACATCTCGAGGCCATGTTACGCTTTTGAACTATTTAATTTTCTTCCGCCAAAAAATTCCAATATCGATCCTTTAAGGTGGATTTGTTGGAAGATCTTTTTTCTTGTAATGTCTATAGTTTATAGGAAGTTTCTTTAATTTCATCGATGAAGTATATTTTATAACCTTAACTTGAAAAATAACATGAGTATAACTGCATGACATTATCGAATGGAGAAACTCATTAAAGTATTATAAAAATGAAGTTCGTAAAAAAACTCATGATATTAGTGTTTATTTACAATTGCTTTTTTTCAAATGTGCAAATGTTGTGCCTTGAACGATATACAATTAAAATTTATGTATTTATTTTTATATGAAGGAAGATTTAAGTCACTTATTCATTTATGTGTTCATTTAATTTTATTTTCCATAATTAAACATACCATGTACACACTTGGCACATATTTATAATTTGAGTTTCTTTTGGCGTCAAGACATTAAGTCATCTATATTCACAGTAATATAACTAAAATGATTTAATCAAGTAACTGCAAGAGAAAGAAGAGTATAAGTTACCTTCCCCAACCACTGTTGCACCTACTGTTACCGGTACTGTATTTCCGTATAGTATTCTTGTTATCTTTGCATAAATCTGATCTAACTTTTGTGAATGTTTCACATCTTTTACTCTAGTTTTGGAAAATTTTTCTTAAAACATATCAAGGCCATCTTACGCTTTTGAACTATTTAATTTTCATCCGGTTAGAAATTCCCATTTCGATCTGTGGATTTGTTGGAAGATTTTCTTTCGTGTAATGTGTATAGGTTATCGAAAGTTGTTTCAATTATATCGATGAACTATATTTCTACCTTTAACATGAAAAATAATCAAGATCATACATTCGTGATATTATTAAATGGAGTAACACATTAAAGTATTATAAAAATAAAGTGCGTAATAAATGTCATGATATTAGTTTTTATTTGCAACTATTTTTTTTCAAATGTGCAAATGTTGTGCCTTGCACGGTATGCAATTAAAATTTATTTATTTATTTATATTTTAAGGAAGATTTACGTCACTAATCAATTGTGTGTTCATTTAATTTTATTTCCCATAAGTAAACATAGTATGCACACACTTGGCACATATTTATACTCTGAGTTTCTTTCGGCATAAAGACATTAAGTAATCTCAATTGATAGTAATATAACTAAAATGATTTAATCAGGTGACTGCACGAGAAAGAAGAGTATAAGTTACCATCCCTAACTACCCCAAAAATTGCTGCACCTACTTTTACCGGTACTGTATTTCCGCATAGTATTCTCGTTATGTTTGCATAATTATGATCTAGCTTTTGTGAATATTTCACATCTATTAATCTAGTTTGGGAAATGTTTCTTGAAGCATATCAATCCCATGTTATGATTTTGAACTATTTAGTTTTCATCTGCTAAAAAATTCCCTTTTCAATTCGTGGATTTGTTGGAAGATTTTATTTCCAGTAATGTGTATAGGCTATCATAAGTTGCTTCCATTACATCGATGAAGTATATTTTTTAACCTTAACTTGAAAAATCATCAAGGGCATACATTCATGATATTATTAATTGGAGAAACTCATAAAAGTAATAGAAAATTAAAGTGTGTAAAAAAAACTCATACTCTTAGTTTTCATTTACAACTATTTTTATTCAATTGTGCAAATTCCGTTCCTTGCACGACATGCAATAAAAATTTATTTATTTTTTTTTATTCGATTGATGATTTAATTCACTAATCCATTTATGTGTTCATTTACTTTATTTTCCCTCAGTTAAACATAACATGCACACACTTGGCACATATTTATATATTGAGTTTACTTTGGCGTTTATATGGAAAGAAATCTCTATTGATTGTAATATAACTAAAATGATTTATTCAGGTAATTCCCTGTGAATGAAGAGCATAAGTTACCGTCCCCAACTACCCCAAAAACTGCTGCACCTACTGTTACCGGTACTTTTATTACGCATAGTAATCCTGTTATGTTTTCATAAATATGATCTAACTTTTGTGAATGTGTCCCACCTTTTACTCTACTTTGGGATATGTTTCTTGAAACATCTCGAGGCCATGTTACGCTTTTGAACTATTTAATTTTCATCCACCAAAAAATTCCAATATCGATCCTTTAAGGTGGATTTGTTGGAAGATCTTTTTTCTTGTAATGTCTATAGTTTATAGGAAGTTTCTTTAATTTCATCGATGAAGTATATTTTATAACCTTAACTTGAAAAATAACATGAGTATAACTGCATGACATTATCGAATGGAGAAACTCATTAAAGTATTATAAAAATGAAGTTCGTAAAAAAACTCATGATATTAGTGTTTATTTACAATTGCTTTTTTTCAAATGTGCAAATGTTGTAACTTGAACGATATACAATTAAAATTTATGTATTTATTTTTATATGAAGGAAGATTTAAGTCACTTATCCATTTATGTGTTCATTTAATTTTATTTTCCATAATTAAACATACCATGTACACACTTGGCACATGTTTATAATTTGAGTTTCTTTTGGCGTCAAGACATTAAGTCATCTATATTCACAGTAATATAACTAAAATGATTTAATCAAGTAACTGCAAGAGAAAGAAGAGTATAAGTTACCTTCCCCAACCACTGTTGCACCTACTGTTACCGGTACTGTATTTCCGTATAGTATTCTCGTTATCTTTGCATAAATCTGATCTAACTTTTGTGAATGTTTCCCATCTTTACTCTAGTTTGGAAATTTTTTCTTAAAACATATCAAGGCCATCTTATGCTTTTGAACTATTTAATTTTCATCCGGTTAGAAATTCCCATTTCGATCTGTGGATTTGTTGAAAGATTTTCTTTCCTGTAATGTGTATAGGTTATCGGAAGTTGTTTCCATTATATCGGTGAAGTATATCTCTAACCTTAACATGAAAAATAATCAAGATCATACATTCGTGATATTATTAAATGGAGAAACACATTAAAGTATTATAAAAATGAAGTGCGTAAAAAATTTCATGATATTAGTTTTTATGTGCAACTATATTTTTTCAAATGTGCAAATGTTGTGCCTTGCACGACATGCAATTAAAATTTATTTATTTATTTTTATTTCAAGGAAGATTTATGTCACTAATCCATTGCATGTTCATTTACTTTTATTTCCCATAAGTAAACATAGCATGGACACACTTGGCACATATTTTATACTCTGAGTTTCTTTCGGCGTAAAGACATTAAGTAATCTCAATTGATAGTTATATAACTAAAATGATTTAATCAGGTGACTGCACGAGAAAGAAGAGTATAAGTTACCGTCCCTAACTACCCCAAAAATTGCTGCACCTACTTTTACCGGTATTGTATTTCCGCATAGTATTCTCGTTATGTTTGCATAATTATGATCTAGCTTTTGTGAATAATTCACATCCTTTAATCTAGTTTGGGAAATGTTTGTTGAAGCATATCTATCCCACGTTATGATTCCGAACTATTTAATTTTCATCTGCTTAAAAATTCCCTTTTCGATTCGTGGATTTGTGGAAAGATTTTATTTCCAGTAATGTGTACAGGCTATCGGAAGTTGCTTCCATTACATTGATGAAGTATATTTTTTAACCTTAACTTGAAAAATCATCAAGGGCATACATTCATGATATTATTAATTGGAGAAACTCATAAAAGTATTAGAAAATTGAAGTGTGTAAAAAAACTCATACTCTTAGTTTTCATTTACAACTATTTTTATTCAATTGTGCAAATTCCGTTCCTTGCACGACATGCAATAAAAATTTATTTATTTTTATTTTTATTCGATTGAAGATTTAATTCACTAATCCATTTATGTGTTTATTTTTACTTTATTTTCCCACGGTTAAACATAACATGCACACACTTGGCACATATTTATATTTTGAGTTTACTTTGGCGTTAATACGGAAAGTAATCTCTATTCATTGTAATATAACTAAAATGATTTATTCAGGTAATTGCATGTGAATGAAGAGTATAAGTTACCGTCCCCAACTACCCTAAAAACTGCTGCACCTACTGTTACCGGTACTTTTATTACGCATAGTAATCCTGTTATGTTTTCATAAATATGATCTAACTTTTGTGAATGTGTCCCACCTTTTACTCTACTTTGGGATATGTTTCTTGAAACATCTCGAGGCCATGCTATGCTTTTGAACTATTTAATTTTCATCCGCCAAAAAATTCCAATATCGATCCTTTAAGGTGGATTTGTTGGAAGATCTTTTTTTCTTGTAATGTCTATAGTTTATAGGAAGTTTCTTTAATTTCATCGATGAAGTATATTTTATAACCTTAACTTGAAAAATAACATGAGTATAACTGCATGACATTATCGAAGGGAGAAACTCATTAAAGTATTAGAAATATGAAGTTTGCAAAAAAACTCATGATATTAGTGTTTATTTACAACTGTTTTTCTTTCAAATGTGCAAATGTTGTGCCTTGCACGACATACAATTAAAATTTATTAATTTATTTTTATATCAAGGAATATTTAAGTCACTTATCCATTTATGTGTTCATTTAATTTTATTTTCCATAATTAAACATACCATGTACACACTTGGCACATATTTATAATTAGAGTTTCTTTTGGCGTCAAGACATTAAGTCATCTATATTCACAGTAATATAACTAAAATGATTTAATCAAGTAACTGCAAGAGAAAGAAGAGTATAAGTTACCTTCCCCAACCACTGTTGCACCTACTGTTACCGGTACTGTATTTCCGTATAGTATTCTCGTTATCTTTGCATAAATCTGATCTAACTTTTGTGAATGTTTCGCATCTTTTACTCTAGTTTGTTAAATTTTTTCTTAAAACATATCAAGGCCATCTTACGCTTTTGAACTATTTAATTTTCATCCGGTTAGAGATTCTCATTTCGATCTGTGGATTTGTTGGAAAATTTTCTTTCGTGTAATGTGTATAGGTTATCGGAAGTTGTTTCCATTATATCGATGAAGTATATCTCTAACCTTAACATGAAAAATAATCAAGATCATACATTCGTGATATTATTAAATGGAGAAACACATTAAAGTAATATAAAAATAAAGTGCGTAAAAATGTCATGATATTAGTTTTTATTTGAACTAATTTTTTTCAAACGTGCAAATGTTGTGCCTTGCACGACATGCAATTAAAATTTATTTATTTATTTATATTTTAAGGAAGATTTACGTCACTAATCCATTGTGTGTTCATTTACTTTTATTTCCCATAAGTAAACATAGCATGCACACACTTGGCACATATTTTATACTCTGAGTTTCTTTCGGCGTAAAGACATTAAGTAAACTCAATTGATAGTAATATAACTAAAATGATTTACTCAGGTGACTGCACGAGAAAGAAGAGTATAAGTTACCATCCCTAACTACCCCAAAAATTGATGCACCTACTTTTACCGGTACTGTATTTCTGCATAGTATTCTCGTGATGTTTGCATAATTATGATCTAGCTTTTGAGAATATTTCACATCCTTTAATCTAGTTTGGGAAATGTTTCTTGAAGCATATCCATCCCATGTTACGATTTTGAACTATTTAATTTTCATCTGCTAAAAAATTCCCTTTTCGATTCGTGGATTTGTTGGAAGATTTTATTCTAGTAATGTGTATAGGCTATCAGAAGTTGCTTCCATTACATCGATGAAGTATATTTTTTAACCTTAACTTGAAAAATCATCAAGGGCATATATTCATGATATTATTAATTGGAGAAACTCATAAAAGTATTAGAAAATTGAAGTGTGTAAAAAAAACTCATACTCTTAGTTTTCATTTACAACTATTTTTATTCAATTGTGCAAATTCCGTTCCTTGAACGACATGCAATAAAAATTTATTTATTTTTATTTTTATTCGATTGAAGATTTAATTCACTAATCCATTTATGTGTTCATTTACTTTGTTTTCCCACAGTTAAACATAACATGCACACACTTGGCACATATTTATATTTTGAGTTTACTTCACGTTAATACGGAAAGTAATCTCTATTCATTGTAATATAACTGAAATGATTTATTCAGGTAATTGCATGTGAATGAAGAGTATAAGTTACCGTCCCCAACTACCCCAAAAACTGCTGCACCTACTGTTACCGGTACTGTTATTACGCATAGTAATCCTGTTATGTTTTCATAAATATGATCTAACTTTTGTGAATGTGTCCCACCTTTTACTCTACTTTGGGATATGTTTCTTGAAACATATCGAGGCCATGTTACGCTTTTGAACTATTTAATTTTAATCCGCCAAAAAATTCCAATATCGATCCTTTAAGGTGGATTTGTTGGAAGATCTTTTTATCTTATAATGCGTATAGTTTATAGGAAGTTGCTTTAATTTCATCGATGAAGTACATTTTATAACCTTAACTTGAAAAATAACATGAGTATAACTGCATGACATTATCGCATGGAGAAACTCATTAAAGTATTAGAAAAATGAAGTTCGTAAAAAAACTCATGATATTAGTGTTTATTTACAACTATTTTTTTTTCAAATGTGCAAATGTTGTGCCTTGCACGACATACAATTAAAATTTATTAATCTATTTTTACATGAAGGAAGATTTAAGTCACTTATCCATTTATGTGTTCATTTAATTTTATTTTCCATAGTTAAACATACCATGTACACACTTGGCACATGTTTATAATTTGAGTTTCTTTTGGCGTCAAGACATTAAGTCATCTATATTCACAGTAATATAACTAAAATGATTTAATCAAGTAACTGCAAGAGAAAGAAGAGTATAGGTTACCTTCCCCAACCACTGTTGCACCTACTGTTACCAGTACTGTATTTCCGTATAGTATTCTCGTTATCTTTGCATAAATCTGATCTAACTTTTGTGAATGTTTCACATCTTTACTCTAGTTTGGAAATTTTTTCTTAAAACATATCAAGGCCATCTTATGCTTTTGAACTATTTAATTTTCATCCGGTTAGAAATTCCCATTTCGATCTGTGGATTTGTTGGAAGATTTTCTTTCCTGTAATGTGTATAGGTTATCGGAAGTTGTTTCCATTATATCGGTGAAGTATATTTCTAACCTTACCATGAAAAATAATCAAGATCATACATTCGTGATATTATTAAATGAAGAAACACATTAAAGTATTATAAAAATGAAGTGCGTAAAAAATTTCATGATATTAGTTTTTCTGTGCAACTATATTTTTTCAAATGTGCAAATGTTGTGCCTTGCACGACATGCAATTAAAATTTATTTATTTATTTTTATTTCAAGGAAGATTTATGTCACTAATCCATTGCGTGTTCATTTACTTTTATTTCCCGTAAGTAAACATAGCATGGACACACTTGGCACATATTTTATACTCTGAGTTTCTTTCGGCGTAAAGACATTAAGTAATCTCAATTGATAGTAATATAACTAAAATGATTTAATCAGGTGACTGCATGAGAAAGAAGAGTATAAGTTACCGTCCCTAACTACCCCTAAAATTGCTGCACCTACTTTTACCGGTATTGTATTTCCGCATAGTATTCTAGTTATGTTTGCATAATTATGATCTAGCTTTTGTGAATAATTCACATCCTTTAATCTAGTTTGGGAAATGTTTGTTGAAGCATATCTATCCCACGTTATGATTTCGAACTATTTAATTTTCATCTGCTAAAAAATTCCCTTTTCGATTCGTGGATTTGTGGAAAGATTTTATTTCCAGTAATGTGTACAGGCTATCGGAAGTTGCTTCCATTACATTGATGAAGTATATTTTTTAACCTTAACTTGAAAAATCATCAAGGGCATACATTCATGATATTATTAATTGGAGAAACTCATAAAAGTATTAGAAAATTGAAGTGTGTAAAAAAACTCATACTCTTAGTTTTCATTTACAACTATTTTTATTCAATTGTGCAAATTCCGTTCCTTGCACGACATGCAATAAAAGTTTATTTATTTTTATTTTTATTCGATTGAAGATTTAATTCACTAATCCATTTATGTGTTTATTTTTACTTTATTTTCCCACGGTTAAACATAACATGCACACACTTGGCACATATTTATATTTTGAGTTTACTTTGGCGTTAATACGGAAAGTAATCTCTATTCATTGTAATATAACTACAATGATTTATTCATGTGATGGAGATGCCAAGACGACTGATGGAGATGCCAAGACGACTACCACCATAAATGAAGACATTCCACGACTTGATCAAACATTTAAAGGATATGTTCGAGATCCTCTAAGAGACATGGCAGGACCTATGACTAGGTCAAGGACTAAGCTTAAGGATGCTGCTTTAAATGCTTTGATTGATCGCCTTTATGATGAAGAATTGAAGAAGGAGTCACCATCGACATCTTGGATTCATTATTCAAGATTGTCGACGAACTGAAGACATCATGAAGAACACTATACTCTTTTTTCCCACTGGGTTTTTAATGAGGTAGTGTGATCACTGTAAATTAATGTCATTTTGGGTTTATTGGACTGATAGCTCGGCCATGTGGGCTTTGAAGAGCTGAATTTCGAAAATACAGTCCATTAAGGTTTAGTATATTCAGTTTTATTCTGATTAGAATTATATTTGGTAAGATTAGATGAGGTAATATTCTTCAAGGTTACTTCTTGAAGAATTCAACCTGATTACCTTAGATTACCATTTATTTTAGGTATTTTAGTTAGATATGGTTTTAGCTTCTTAAAGCTGCCATAAGTCGATTCCGTTTCCATTTGTGATTAGGGTTTGAGGCAAGATTGTAACCCTATAAAAGGGGAGGCCTTATGGACGAATTTGACAACCTTTCATCAATCAAATATACGACCTTTTGAGTTCATACTCTTTGCTTGCGAGCTATTCCATTGTTGCTTAACCCCGAGGGCTAGTTAAGTATCAATAAACCTTGTAATCTGATCCTGAGGGCTAGTTAGAGAGCAATTCGAAGTTAGGTGTACCCCGAGGGCTAGACTCCTGAATTTCGTGCGAGATAGTGCGGGTTTGCAGATCCCTTCACTAGATCAAAGTTATCAATTCCGCAAATCGTGAGTCTTCGCAAGGAGATTTATATCAGTTGGTATCAGAGCTAAGCGAAGGATCGACTGAGGCCGAAAAAAAAGAAAAAAAAGGGTTTCGAGTTTGCATTAATTTATTTTCGATTTTTTTAATATATATATACTTTTTCGTGTCGTGTTTTAACTGTGTTTGTTTGATCTTTCTTACCAGGAAGATTGAATCTAGAGTCGAAGGACATCGAAGGGTCTGAGTGTTAGAATACTTCGGTATTACTATCCGCCTTCACCTTCATCAATCGAGTCATGAGGACGTCGAAGGGTCTGAGCGTTAACAAGTATTATCCGCCTTCACCTCCCGGTCAGTTTCGTAGTTTTAAGTAGCTTAAACAGTTTATGTGCTTGTGATATTTTCGTCAACTCTTCTGAAAATTATTGCATGCTCATAATCCTATTTGTTTTCTTTATCGTTCTTTGATTCCGTGATCTAGAATTGTTCTTTGATTCTTGATTACACCTTATTCAAAAACAAAAAAAACAGAGTCTTGTGTCATTTTCCATATATATAGTGTCATATTCTTGATCCTTACGATCTTGAATACCTCGAAGTTCATTTGAATCAAGAGGAAGTTGTCGCAGTTTTCTTATTCTAAGTTTTATATAGGCGATTCTTGTTCCAAAAATTTTCAAAAATCAAAAACAAAAGGTAGCAGATTTTAGGTTTCAAAATCGGAATTTAGGATTTGAAATCTGAAATTTGGGGCAGATTTGCAATTTTCAAAAGTTTGGGGGCAGATTTGCAATTTCTGAAAATTTTGGTAATTGTGACCAAAATTTTTCTTGGGGAATAACATTCTGTTTGTGAGTTTTATAGTACAAAAAAAAAGGAAAAAAAAAACGAATTGTGGCTGAAAAAAAAAAGGAAAGAAAAAGGAATCCGGTTTGAAAAAGGAAAAGAAAAGTCAAAATCCGGAAGAGAAAAAGGAAATAAAAGCCAATTGTGAGAGGGGTTTTGATCTGAATTTTTTGACTTGGGGGACAAGTAAGTCATTAAAATCCTTTTCCACAAGTGATTTGGATTTAAATTCCTATTCCAATTTGTTCTTGAATTTTCGGAACCTATTTGTAGCCTATATAAAGCAATCTTGTTTTGGTCATAATTCATTCAATACAGCTCCGATTCATGCCATTCAAATTGTGTTTTGTTCCTTATTCTTTGTAGAATTTGGAATTCCAGATAGTAGTGCCAAATTTTGAGTTTATATATTTTTAAATTTCGAAATAAATTCTGCAGTACTCATCTCCATAGTTTGCTTTGAATTGCGGTGAATTGATCAGTTGCCCTCGCATTAGCCTTCGCCTTGTGAGTTGTGAGTGTTATACACTTGGTGAGTGACCTTACTAAACAAAGAGAAGGGGGGCAATTTTTTAACTAACTGTTTGTTTTTCTTAGCAGTTAGCGAAGATGGGGGACGAAAATCCATTCGTCCCGCCTTTTGTTAGCAATCCTAACAATTTGCCATTGAAGAACACCTCTAATGGCGGGCATGGTAGTCATCCACGTGAAGAGGCTCCAAATAGTTGGGAGCGACATCGAATTAATCCAAATGAAGCCAATGATCCCGATCGGTTTGCTGTCGCAATAAATGCACTTATGAGTGAGGTGCAAAGGTTGGCGAGAAAAGTTGACAGCATGGCACCACCAACCCAACAGGTTTCAAAAATTCCAGGTAAGTCTTCTACTTCTTCATCACATTCAGTTTCTGTTAATTCTCCTACTTGTTTTCATTGTAAAGAAAGAGGACATGTCCGTAATAACTGTCCGCATGCACGAGTACTAACAACACTTGAGGAAGAAGATGAAGAAGATGAATATGCTGATATGCCACCATTGTGTGAAAGTGGTGAAGAACAGGTAGATGAAGAGATCATCATAAATGATCATGGTGAACAGGGTCTAGAAACACAAGGTAACTTCGTGTCATTAAGAGTTCTCAACTCTCAAATGGCTGAGACACAGGTACAAAGGATTAACATTTTTCATACTCGTTGCCTTGTGAAAGATAAGAATTGTTTACTGATTATTGATGGTGGTTCTTGTGCTAATACTGTGTCCAATCTTCTTGTTAAATCATTGTCTTTGCCTGTGACTACTCATCCATCACCATATAAACTTATTTGGTTAAATGGTAGTGGTGAAATTAAGGTTAACAAACAATGCATGATTAACTTTAAGATTGGAAAATACCATGATTCTATCTTATGTGATGTTATACCTATGGAAGCTAGTCATATTTTGCTAGGGAGACCTTGACAGTTTGATCGTAAATCCATGCATGATGGTTACACTAACAAAACTACTGTGATTAAGGATAGAACAAGGTATACTTTGGTTCCATTATCTCCAGTGGAAGTTTTAGAGGCACAGAGACGCATGAGAGTCGATAAAGAGAAGTTTGCGACAGATGTGCAAATGACCGACCAAAAGCCTAGCCAGGGCTTGAAGGAGATCGGCCACAAGGTGAAGAATGGAGGCAAAAACCTTGATAATTTCGACCAAATATCAAGGGAGACCGTCCTAGGTAAGCCAGGTAAGTCTGCGAATGATTATGTTAAGTCGCGTAAAATCCTATCTTCACATCTTAGTCCTTTGCTATCAATTTACATGATGAGACATGAACTTCCTAATGATTCTGGTAGATTGTTTTATGCATCAATTAGGGATGTGAATCGTGCGTTTGCTAATCATTCTTATGTGCTTATCATGCATTTTAAAGAGAGCTATTTTGCTAGTGATGATATTCCTATAAATGTTCCTCCACGGTTTGCTCAGATGTTACAGGAATTTAGGATGTCTTTCCAGAAGCCTTACCCGCGGGTTTACCACCTTTGCGAGGTATTGAACACCAAATTGACTTGATTTTGGGTTCGGTTATCCCAAATCGCCCGGCGTATAAAGCAAACCCTGAGGAGACAAAGGAACTACAACGACAAGTCGAGGAGTTACTTAAAAAAGGGTATGTGCGGGAATCCCTATCTCCTTGTGCCGTGCCTGTCATTTTAGTTCCTAAGAAAGATAAAACTTGGCGTATGTGCATTGATTGTCGTGCTATTAACAAGATTACCATTAAGTATCGCCATCCTATCCCTAGGTTAGATGATATGCTTGAAGATTTGCATGGATCTGTGATTTATACTAAAATTGATTTGACTCAGGGTTATCATCAGATTCGAATTAATGAGGGAGATGAATGGAAAACTGCATTTAAGACTAAGTTTGGGTTGTATGAATGGATCGTTATGCCTTTCGGTTTAACTAATGCACCTAGTACTTTTATGCGGTTGATGAATCATGTCTTAAGAAAGTTTATTGGTTGGTTTGTTGTGGTCTATTTTGATGACATATTGATTTATTCTAAGTCGACTGATGAACATATTGAGCATGTTCAAATGGTTCTTGTTGCACTCCGTGAGTCTTGTTTATATGCGAACATTAAGAAGTGCACATTTTGCGCTTTGGAAGTGGTGTTTCTCGGTTTTGTGGTCTCTAAAGAGGGCATAAAAGTTGACGAAACCAAAATTGAGGCCATTAAGACCTGGCCGAGACCTACTAATGCCAACCAGGTCCGTTCTTTTCATGGTTTAGCTAGTTTTTATAGACGGTTTGTGCGTGATTTCTCATCTATTGATGCACCTCTAAATGAACTAGTTAAAAAGGATGTGAAATTTGTTTGGACTAAGAGTCAAGAGAATGCATTTAATGAATTGAAAGTACGATTATGCAATGCTCCTGTTCTTGCTTTACCTGATTTTAATGGTACTTTTGAGATTCATTGTGATGCTTCTGGCGTTGGTATTGGTGCTGTTTTGATGCAAGAGAATCGACCTATAGCTTACTTCAGTGAGAAGTTAAAGGGCGGTGCTCTAAACTATCCTGTGTATGATAAAGAATTTTATGCAATTGTGCGTACATTAGAAACTTGGCAGCATTATTTGTTGCATAAAGAATTTGTCATTCATAGTGATCATGAATCCTTGAAATACTTGAAGAGTCAGATGAAGTTGAATAAGCGTCATGCTAAATGGTCTAGTTTCATTGAATCTTTTCCTTATGTGTTGCGTTACAAAAAGGGTAAAGAAAATGTTGTTGCTGATGCTTTGAGTCGTAGACATGTTTTACTTACACGTTTGGAATGCATTATGCTAGGGTTTTCATTCGTGCGAGATTTATATGTGACCGATTCTGATTTTTCATCTATTTATGCTGCATGCGAAAATGGTGCTTATGAGAAGTTTTTTCGGCATGATGGTTTCTTGTTTATGAATAATAGGTTATGTATTCCTCAATGTTCTATGCGTGAATTACTTGTTAGAGAAGCTCATTCAGGTGGGTTAATGGGACATTTTGGTGCTTTTAAAACTTATAATTTGTTGCGAGAACACTTCTATTGGCCGAAAATGGCACTTGCTATTGACAGGGTTTGTAGGAATTGTCTTGATTGCTTGAAGGCTAAGTCTAAAACTAAGCCTCATGGTCTTTATACTCCATTGCATGTTCCTACACATCCTTGGGTTGATATTTCCATGGATTTTATCCTAGGTTTGCCACGATCTCAGTCAGGTAATGATTCTATCTTTGTGGTTGTGGATAGATTTTCGAAAATGGCACACTTTATTCCTTGTAGGAAGACAGATGATGCAAAGCATATTGCGGATCTATTTTTGAAGGAAGTAGTTCGGTTACATGGAATTCCTGCATCTATTGTCTCTGATCGCGATGTTAAATTTTTATCCTACTTTTGGAATACCTTGTGGCGCAAGTTAGGGACAAAGTTGTTGTTTTCGACTGCCAGTCATCCTCAAACTGATGGACAAACAGAAGTGACCAATCGAACCCTAGGGGCTCTCCTGTGTGCACTAGTTCAGAAGAACTTAAAGAATTGGGAAAAATGCATTCCGATTGCAGAGTTTGCTTACAATCGCACTATTCATTCTACTACTTCTTTATCTCCATTTGAAATTGTTTATGGTTTTCTACCTATTACACCTCTTGATCTACTTCCTTTGAATTTTAAACAGATTAAAAACCTTGATGGAGAACAGAAAGCTGATTTTGTGAAGAAAATCCATGAGAAGGTGCGCATGAGAATTGAACGGACAAATGCACAGAATGCTGATAAAGCTAATCAAAGCCGCAAGTTGATGAGGTTCAACGTGGGAGATTATGTTTGGGTTCATCTGTGGAAAGAGAGATTTCCAAATGCTCGGAAATCTAAGTTGAGTCCACGTGGAGATGGTCCTTTTAGAGTGTTGGCTCGTGTGAACGACAATGCTTACAAGATTGAGTTACCAGATCATTATGGTGTTAGTGCGACCTTCAATGTTGCTGATTTATCTCCGTTTACATTTGAAGACGATTCAGTTTCGAGGGCGAAACCTTTCGACCACGGAGGGAATGATGGAGATGCCAAGACGACTACCACCATAAATGAAGACATTCCACGACTTGATCAAACATTTAAAGGATATGTTCGAGATCCTCTAAGAGACATGGCAGGACCTATGACTAGGTCAAGGACTAAGCTTAGGGATGTTGCTTTAAATGCTTTGATTGATCGCCTTTATAATGAAGAATTGAAGAAGGAGTCACCATCGACATCTTGGATTCATTATTCAAGATTGTCGACGAACTGAAGACATCACGAAGAACACTATACTCTTTTTTCCCACTGGGTTTTTAATGAGGTAGTGTGATCACTGTAAATTAATGTCATTTTGGGTTTATTGGACTGATAGCTCGGCCATGTGGGCTTTGAAGAGCTGAATTTCGAAAATACAGTTCATTAAGGTTTAGTATATTCAGTTTTATTCCGATTAGAATTATATTTGGTAAGATTAGATGAGGTAATATTCTTCAAGGTTACTTCTTGAAGAATTCAACCTGATTACCTTAGATTACCATTTATTTTAGGTATTTTAGTTAGATATGGTTTTAGCTTCTTAAAGCTGCCATAAGTCGATTCCGTTTCCATTTGTGATTAGGGTTTGAGGCAAGATTCTAACCCTATAAAAGGGGAGGCCTTATGGACGAATTTGACAACCTTTCATCAATCAAATATACGACCTTTTGAGTTCATACTCTTTGCTTGCGAGCTATTCCATTGTTGCTTAACCCCGAGGGCTAGTTAAGTATCAATAAACCTTGTAATCTGATCCTGAGGGCTAGTTAGAGAGCAAGTCGAAGTTAGGCGTACCCCGAGGGCTAGACTCCTGAATTTCGTGCGAGATAGTGCGGGTTTGCAGATCCCTTCACTAGATCAAAGTTATCAATTCCGCAAATCGTGAGTCTTCGCAAGGAGATTCATATCTCTATTCATTGTAATATAATTAAAATGATTTATTCAGGTAATTGCATGTGAATGAAGAGTATAAGTTACCATCCCCAACTACCCCAAAAACTACTGCACCTACTATTACCGGTACTGTTATTACGCATAGTAATCCTGTTATGTTTTCATAAATATGATCTAACTTTTGTGAATGTGTCCCACCTTTTACTCTACTTTGGGATATGTTTCTTGAAACATCTCGAGGCCATGTTATGCTTTTGAACTATTTAATTTTCATCTGCCAAAAAATTCCAATATCGATCCTTTAAGGTGGATTTGTTGGAAGATTTTTTTTTCTTGTAATGCGTATAGTTTATAGGAAGTTTCTTTAATTTCATCGATGAAGTATATTTTATAACCTTAACTTGAAAAATAACATGAGTATAACTGCATGACATTATCGAATGGAGAAACTCATTAAAGTATTAGAAATATGAAGTTCGTAAAAAAACTCATGATATTAGTGTTTATTTACAACTATGAAGGAAGATTTAAGTCACTTATCCATTTATGTGTTCATTTAATTTTATTTTCCATAATTAAACCTACCATGTACACAATTGGCACATATTTATAATTTGAGTTTCTTTTGGCGTCAAGACATTAAGTCATCTATATTCACAGTAATATAACTAAAATGATTTAATCAAGTAACTGCAGGAGAAAGAAGAGTATAAGTTACCTTCCCCAACCACTGTTGCACCTACTGTTACCGGTACTGTATTTCCGTATGGTATTCTCGTTATCTTTGCATAAATCTGATCTAACTTTTGTGAATGTTTCACATCTTTACTCTAGTTTGGAAAATTTTTCTTAAAACATATCAAGGCCATCTTATGCTTTTGAACTATTTAATTTTCATCCGGTTAGAAATTCCCATTTCGATCTGTGGATTTGTTGGAAGATTTTCTTTCCTGTAATGTGTATAGGTTATCGGAAGTTGTTTCCATTATATCGGTGAAGTATATTTCTAACCTTAACATGAAGAATAATCAAGATCATACATTCGTGATATTATTAAATGGAGAAACACATTAAAGTATTATAAAAATGAAGTGCGTAAAAAATTTCATGATATTAGTTTTTCTGTGCAACTATATTTTTTCAAATGTGCAAATGTTGTGCCTTGCACGACATGCAATTAAAATTTATTTATTTATTTTTATTTCAAGGAAGATTTATGTCACTAATCCATTGCGTGTTCATTTACTTTTATTTCCCGTAAGTAAACATAGCATGGACACACTTGGCACATATTCTATACTCTGAGTTTCTTTCGGCGTAAAGACATTAAGTAATCTCAATTGATAGTAATATAACTAAATGATTTAATCAGGTGACTGCACGAGAAAGAAGAGTATAAGTTACCGTCCCTAACTATCCCAAAAATTGCTGCACCTACTTTTACCGGTATTGTATTTCCGCATAGTATTCTCGTTATGTTTGCATAATGATGATCTAGCTTTTGTGAATAATTCACATCCTTTAATCTAGTTTGGGAAATGTTTGTTGAAGCATATCTATCCCACGTTATGATTTCGAACTATTTAATTTTCATCTGCTAAAAAAATTCCCTTTTCGATTCGTGGATTTGTGGAAAGATTTTATTTCCAGTAATGTGTACAGGCTATCGGAAGTTGCTTCCATTACATTGATGAAGTATATTTTTTAACCTTAACTTGAAAAATCATCAAGGGCATACATTCATGATATTATTAATTGGAGAAACTCATAAAAGTATTAGAAAATTGAAGTGTGTAAAAAAACCCAGACTCTTAGTTTTCATTTACAACTATTTTTATTCAATTGTGCAAATTCCGTTCCTTGCACGACATGCAATAAAAATTTATTTATTTTTATTTTTATTCGATTGAAGATTTAATTCACTAATCCATTTATGTGTTTATTTTTACTTTATTTTCCCACGGTTAAACATAACATGCACACACTTGGCACATGTTTATATTTTGAGTTTACTTTGGCGTTAATACGGAAAGTAATCTCTATTCATTGTAATATAACTAAAATGATTTATTCAGGTAATTGCATGTGAATGAAGAGTATAAGTTACCGTCCCCAACTACCCCAAAAACTGCTGCACCTACTGTTACCGGTACTGTTATTACGCATAGTAATCCTGTTATGTTTTCATAAATATGATCTAACTTTTGTGAATGTGTCCCACCTTTTACTCTACTTTGGGATATGTTTCTTGAAACATCTCGAGGCCATGTTACGCTTTTGAACTATTTAATTTTCATCCGCCAAAAAATTCCAATATCGATCCTTTAAGGTGGATTGGTTGGAAGATCTTTTTTTCTTGTAATGCGTATAGTTTATAGGAAGTTGCTTTAATTTCATCGATGAAGTACATTTTATAACCTTAACTTGAAAAATAACATGAGTATAACTGCATGACATTATCGCATGGAGAAACTCATTAAAGTATTAGAAATATGAAGTTCGTAAAAAAACTCATGATATTAGTGTTTATTTACAACTATTTTTTTTTCAAATGTGCTAATGTTGTGCCTTGCACGACATACAATTAAAATTTATTAATCTATTTTTACATGAAGGAAGATTTAAGTCACTTATCCATTTATGTGTTCATTTAATTTTATTTTCCATAATTAAACATACCATGTACACACTTGGCACATGTTTATAATTTGAGTTTCTTTTGGCATCAAGACATTAAGTCATCTATATTCACAATAATATAACTAAAATGATTTAATCAAGTAACTGCAGGAGAAAGAAGAGTATAAGTTACCTTCCCCAACCACTGTTGCACCTACTGTTACCGGTACTGTATTTCCGTATAGTATTCTCGTTATCTTTGCATAAATCTGATCTAACTTTTGTGAATGTTTCCCATCTTTACTCTAGTTTGGAAATTTTTTCTTAAAACATATCAAGGCCATCTTATGCTTTTGAACTATTTAATTTTCATCCGGTTAGATATTCCCATTTCGATCTGTGGATTTGTTGGAAGATTTTCTTTCCTGTAATGTGTATAGGTTATCGGAAGTTGTTTCCATTATATCGGTGAAGTATATTTCTAACCTTAACATGAAAAATAATCAAGATCATACATTCGTGATATTATTAAATGGAGAAACACATTAAAGTATTATAAAAATGAAGTGCGTAAAAAATTTCATGATATTAGTTTTTCTGTGCAACTATATTTTTTCAAATGTGCAAATGTTGTGCCTTGCACGACATGCAATTAAAATTTATTTATTTATTTTTATTTCAAGGAAGATTTATGTCACTAATCCGTTGCGTGTTCATTTACTTTTATTTCCCGTAAGTAAACATAGCAAGGACACACTTGGCACATATTTTATACTCTGAGTTTCTTTCGGCGTAAAGACATTAAGTAATCTCAATTGATAGTAATATAACTAAATGATTTAATCAGGTGACTGCACGAGAAAGAAGAGTATAAGTTACCGTCCCTAACTACCCCAAAAATTGCTGCACCTACTTTTACCGGTATTGTATTTCCGCATAGTATTCTCGTTATGTTTGCATAATGATGATCTAGCTTTTGTGAATAATTCACATCCTTTAATCTAGTTTGGGAAATGTTTGTTGAAGCATATCTATCCCACGTTATGATTTCGAACTATTTAATTTTCATCTGCTAAAAAAATTCCCTTTTCGATTCGTGGATTTGTGGAAAGATTTTGTTTCCAGTAATGTGTACAGGCTATCGGAAGTTGCTTCCATTACATTGATGAAGTATATTTTTTAACCTTAACTTGAAAAATCATCAAGGGCATACATTCATGATATTATTAATTGGAGAAACTCATAAAAGTATTAGAAAATTGAAGTGTGTAAAAAAACTCATACTCTTAGTTTTCATTTACAACTATTTTTATTCAATTGTGCAAATTCCGTTCCTTGCACGACATGCAATAAAAATTTATTTATTTTTATTTTTATTCGATTGAAGATTTAATTCACTAATCCATTTATGTGTTTATTTTTACTTTATTTTCCCACGGTTAAACATAACATGCACACACTTGGCACATGTTTATATTTTGAGTTTACTTTGGCGTTAATACGGAAAGTAATCTCTATTCATTGTAATATAACAAAAATGATTTATTCAGGTAATTGCATGTGAATGAAGAGTATAAGTTACCGTCCCCAACTACCCCAAAAACTGCTGCGCCTACTGTTACCGGTACTTTAATTACGCATAGTAATCCTGTTATGTTTTCATAAATATGATCTAACTTTTGTGAATGTGTCCCACCTTTTACTCTACTTTGGGATATGTTTCTTGAAACATCTCGAGGCCATGTTACGCTTTTGAACTATTTAATTTTCATCCACCAAAAAATTCCAATATCGATCCTTTAAGGTGGATTTGTTGGAAGATCTTTTTTTCTTGTAATGCGTATAGTTTATAGGAATTTGCTTTAATTTCATCGATAAAGTATATTTTATAACCTTAACTTGAAAAATAACATGAGTATAACTGCATGTCATTATCGAATGGAGAAACTCATTAAAGTATTAGAAATATGAAGTTCGTAAAAAAACTCATGATATTAGTGTTTATTTACAACTGTTTTTTTTCAAATGTGCAAATGTTGTGCCTTGCACGACATACAATTAAAATTTGTTAATCTATTTTTACATGTAGGAAGATTTAAGTCACTTATCCATTTATGTGTTCATTTAATTTTATTTTCCATAATTAAACCTACCATGTACACACTTGGCACATGTTTATAATTTGAGTTTCTTTTGGCGTCAAGACATTAAGTCATCTATATTCACAGTAATATAACTAAAATGATTTAATCAAGTAACTGCAAGAGAAACAAGAGTATAAGTTACCTTCCCCAACCACTGTTGCACCTACTGATACCGGTACTGTCTTTTCGTATAGTATTCTCGTTATCTTTGCATAAATCTGATCTAACTTTTGTGAATGTTTCCCATCTTTACTCTAGTTTGGAAATTTTTTCTTAAAACATATCAAGGCCATCTTATGCTTTTGAACTATTTAATTTTCATCCGGTTAGAAATTCCCATTTCGATCTGTGGATTTGTTGGAAGATTTTCTTTCCTGTAATGTGTATAGGTTATCGGAAGTTGTTTCCATTATATCGGTGAAGTATATTTCTAACCTTAACATGAAAAATAATCAAGATCATACATTCGTGATATTATTAAATGGAGAAACACATTAAAGTATTATAAAAATGATGTGCGTAAAAAATTTCATGATATTAGTTTTTATGTGCAACTATATTTTTTCAAATGTGCAAATGTTGTGCCTTGCACGACATGCAATTAAAATTTATTTATTTATTTTTATTTCAAGGAAGATTTATGTCACTAATCCATTGTGTGTTCATTTACTTTTATTTCCCATAAGTAAACATAGCATGGACACACTTGGCACATATTTTATACTCTGAGTTTCTTTCGGCGTAGAGACATTAAGTAATCTCAATTGATAGTAATATAACTAAAATGATTTAATCAGGTGACTGCACGAGAAAGAAGAGTATAAGTTACCGTCCCTAACTACCCCAAAAATTGCTGCACCTACTTTTACCGGTATTGTATTTCTGCATAGTATTCTCGTTATGTTTGCATAATTATGATCTAGCTTTTGTGAATAATTCATATCCTTTAATCTAGTTTGGGAAATGTTTCTTGAAGCATATCTATCCCACGTTATGATTTCGAACTATTTAATTTTCATCTGCTTAAAAATTCCCTTTTCGATTCGTGGATTTGTGGAAAGATTTTATTTCTAGTAATGTGTACAGGCTATCGGAAGTTGCTTCCATTACATTGATGAAGTATATTTTTTAACCTTAACTTGAAAAATCATCCAGGGCATACATTCATGATATTATTAATTGGAGAAACTCATAAAAGTATTAGAAAATTGAAGTGTGTAAAAAAACTCATACTCTTAGTTTTCATTTACAACTATTTTTATTCAATTGTGCAAATTCCGTTCCTTGCACGACATGCAATAAAAATTTATTTATTTTTATTTTTATTCGATTGAAGATTTAATTCACTAATCCATTTATGTGTTTATTTTTACTTTATTTTCCCACGGTTAAACATAACATGCACACACTTGGCACATGTTTATATTTTGAGTTTACTTCACGTTAATACGGAAACTAATCTCTATTCATTGTAATATAACTGAAATGATTTATTCAGGTAATTGCATGTGAATGAAGAGTATAAGTTACCGTCCCCAACTACCCCAAAAACTGTTGCACCTACTGTAACCGGTACTGTTATTACGCATAGTAATCCAGTTATGTTTTCATAAATATGATCTAACTTTTGTGAATGTGTCCCACCTTTTACTCTACTTTGGGATATGTTTCTTGAAACATCTCGAGGCCATGTTACGCTTTTGAACTATTTAATTTTCATCCGCCAAAAAATTCCAATATCGATCCTTTAAGGTGGATTTGTTGGAAGATATTTTTTTCTTGTAATGCGTATAGTTTATAGGAAGTTGCTTTAATTTCATCGATGAAGTATATTTTATAACCTTAACTTGAAAAATAACATGAGTATAACTGCATGACATTATCGCATGGAGAAACTCATTAAAGTATTAGAAAAATGAAGTTTGTAAAAAAACTCATGATATTAGTGTTTATTTACAACTGTTTTTTTTTCAAATGTGCAAATGTTGTGCCTTGCACGACATACAATTAAAATTTATTAATTTATTTTTATATGAAGGAAGATTTAAGTCACTTATCCATTTATGTGTTCATTTAATTTTATTTTCCATAATTAAACCTACCATGTACACAATTGGCACATATTTATAATTTGAGTTTCTTTTGGCGTCAAGACATTAAGTCATCTATTTTCACAGTAATATAACTAAAATGATTTAATCAAGTAACTGCAAGAGAAAGAAGAGTATAAGTTACCTTCCCCAATCACTGTTGCACCTACTGTTACCGGTACTGTATTTCCGTATAGTATTCTCGTTATCTTTGCATAAATCTGATCTAACTTTTGTGAATGTTTCACATCTTTACTCTAGTTTGGAAAATTTTTCTTAAAACATATCAAGGACATCTTATGCTTTTGAACTATTTAATTTTCATCCGGTTAGAAATTCCCATTTCGATCTGTGGATTTGTTGGAAGATTTTCTTTCCTGTAATGTGTATAGGTTATCGGAAGTTGTTTCCATTATATCGGTGAAGTATATTTCTAACCTTAACATGAAAAATAATCAAGATCATACATTCGTGATATTATTAAATGGAGAAACACATTAAAGTATTATAAAAATAAAGTCCGTAAAAATGTCATGATATTAGTTTTTATTTGCAACTATTTTTTTTCAAATGTGCAAATGTTGTGCCTTGCACGGCATACAATTAAATTTATTTATTTGTTTATATTTTAAGGAAGATTTACGTCACTAATCCATTGTGCGTTCATTTACTTTTATTTCCCATAAGTAGACATAGCATGCACACACTTGGTACATATTTATACTCTGAGTTTCTTTTGGCGTAAAGACATTAAGTAGTCTCAATTGATAGTAATATAACTAAAATGATTTAATCAGGTAACTGTACGAGAAAGAAGAGTATAAGTTACCATCCCTAACTACCCCAAAAATTGCTGCACCTACTTTTACCGGTATTGTATTTCCGCATTGTATTCTCGTTATGTTTGCATAATTATGATCCAGCTTTTGTGAATATTTCACATCCTTTAATCTAGTTTGGGAAATGTTTCTCGAAGCATATCAATCCCATGTTACGATTTTGAACTATTTAATTTTCATCTGCTAAAAAATTCCATTTTCGATTCGTGGATTTGTTGGAAGATTTTATTTCTAATAATGTGTATAGGCTATCGGAAGTTGCTTCCATTACATCGATGAAGTCTATTTTTTAACCTTAACTTGAAAAATCATCAAGGGCATACATTCATGATATTATTAATTGGAGAAACTCCTAAAAGTATTAGAAAATTGAAGTGTGAAAAAAACTCATACTCTTAGTTTTCATTTACAACTATTTTTATTCAATTGTGCAAATTCCGTTCCTTGCACGACTTGCAATAAAATTTATTTATTTTTATTTTCATTCGATTGAAGATTTAATTCACTAATCCATTTATGTGTTCATTTACTTTATTTTCCCACAGTTAAACATAACAAGCACACACTTGGCACATATTTATATTTTGAGTTTACTTCGGCGTTAATACGGAAAGTAATCTCTATTCATTGTAATATAACTAAAATAATTTATTTAGGTAATTGCATGTGAATGAAGAGTATAAGTTACCGTCCCCAACTACCCCAAAAACTGTTGCACCTACTGTTACCGGTACTTTTATTACGCATAGTAATCTGTTATGTTTTCATAAATATGATCTAACTTTTGTGAATGTGTCCCACCTTTTACTCTACTTTGGGATATGTTTCTTGAAACATCTCGAGGCCATGTTACGCTTTTGAACTATTTAATTTTCATCCACCAAAAAATTCCAATATCAATCCTTTAAGGTGGATTTGTTGGAAGATCTTTTTTTCTTGTAATGCGTATAGTTTATAGGAAGTTGCTTTAATTTCATCGATAAAGTATATTTTATAACCTTAACTTGAAAAATAACATGAGTATAACTGCATGTCATTATCGAATGGAGAAACTCATTAAAGTATTAGAAATATGAAGTTCGTAAAAAAACTCATGATATTAGTGTTTATTTACAACTGTTTTTTTTTCAAATGTGCAAATGTTGTGCCTTGCACGACATACAATTAAAATTTGTTAATCTATTTTTACATGAAGGAAGATTTAAGTCACTTATCCATTTATGTGTTCATTTAATTTTATTTTCCATAATTAAACATACCATGTACACACTTGGCACATGTTTATAATTTGAGTTTCTTTTGGCGTCAAGACATTAAGTCATCTATATTCACAGTAATATAACTAAAATGATTTAATCAAGTAACTGCAAGAGAAAGAAGAGTATAAGTTACCTTCCCCAACCACTGTTGGACCTACTGTTACCGGTACTGTATTTCCGTATAGTATTCTCGTTATCTTTGCATAAATCTGATCTAACTTTTGTGAATGTTTCCCATCTTTACTCTAGTTTGGAAATTTTTTCTTAAAACATATCAAGGCTATCTTATGCTTTTGAACTATTTAATTTTCATCCGGTTAGAAATTCCCATTTCGATCTGTGGATTTGTTGGAAGATTTTCTTTCCTGTAATGTGTATAGGTTATCGGAAGTTGTTTCCATTATATCGGTGAAGTATATTTCTAACCTTAACATGAAAAATAATCAAGATCATACATTCGTGATATTATTAAATGGAGAAACACATTAAAGTATTATAAAAATGAAGTGCGTAAAAAATTTATGATATTAGTTTTTATGTGCAACTATATTTTTTCAAATGTGCAAATGTTGTGCCTTGCACGACATGCAATTAAAATTTATTTATTTATTTTTATTACAAGGAAGATTTATGTCACTAATCCATTGCGTGTTCATTTATTTTATTTCCCATTAGTAAACATAGCATGGACACACTTGGCACATATTTTATACTCTGAGTTTCTTTCGGCGTAAAGAAATTAAGTAATCTCAATTGATAGTAATATAACTAAAATGATTTAATCAGGTGACTGCACGAGAAAGAAGAGTATAAGTTACCGTCCCTAACTACCCCAAAAATTGCTGCACCTACTTTTACCGGTATTGTATTTCCGCATAGTATTCTCGTTATGTTTGCATAATGATGATCTAGCTTTTGTGAATAATTCACATCCTTTAATCTAGTTTGGGAAATGTTTGTTGAAGCATATCTATCCCACGTTATGATTTCGAACTATTTAATTTTCATCTGCTAAAAAAATTCCCTTTTCGATTCGTGGATTTGTGGAAAGATTTTATTTCCAGTAATGTGTACAGGCTATCGGAAGTTGCTTCCATTACATTGATGAAGTATATCTTTTAACCTTAACTTGAAAAATCATCAAGGGCATACATTCATGATATTATTAATTGGAGAAACTCATAAAAGTATTAGAAAATTGAAGTGTGTAAAAAAACTCATACTCTTAGTTTTCATTTACAACTATTTTTATTCAATTGTGCAAATTCCGTTCCTTGCACGACATGCAATAAAAATTTATTTATTTTTATTTTTATTCGATTGAAGATTTAATTCACTAATCCATTTATGTGTTTATTTTTACTTTATTTTCCCACGGTTAAACATAACATGCACACACTTGGCACATGTTTATATTTTGAGTTTACTTTGGCGTTAATACGGAAAGTAATCTCTATTCATTGTAATATAACTAAAATGATTTGTTCAGGTAATTGCATGTGAATGAAGAGTATAAGTTACCGTCCCCAACTACCCCAAAAACTGCTGCACCTACTGTTACCGGTACTGTTATTACGCATAGTAATCCTGTTATGTTTTCATAAATATGATCTAACTTTTGTGAATGTGTCCCACCTTTTACTCTACTTTGGGATATGTTTCTTGAAACATCTCGAGGCCATGTTACGCTTTTCAAATATTTAATTTTCATCCGCCAAAAAATTCCAATATCGATCCTTTAAGGTGGATTTGTTGGAAGATCTTTTTTTCTTGTAATGCGTATAGTTTATAGGAAGTTGCTTTAATTTCATCGATGAAGTACATTTTATAACCTTAACTTGAAAAATAACATGAGTATAACTGCATGACATTATCGCATGGAGAAACTCATTAAAGTATTAGAAAAATGAAGTTCGTAAAAAAACTCATGATATTAGTGTTTGTTTACAACTATTTTTTTTTTCAAATGTGCTAATGTTGTGCCTTGCACGACATACAATTAAAATTTATTAATCTATTTTTACATGAAGGAAGATTTAAGTCACTTATCCATTTATGTGTTCATTTAATTTTATTTTCCATAATTAAACATACCATGTACACACTTGGCACATGTTTATAATTTGAGTTTCTTTTGGCGTCAAGACATTAAGTCATCTATATTCACAGTAATATAACTAAAATGATTTAATCAAGTAACTGCAAGAGAAAGAAGAGTATAAGTTACCTTCCCCAACCACTGTTGCACCTACGGATACCGGTACTGTATTTCCGTATAGTATTCTCGTTATCTTTGCATAAAACTGATCTAACTTTTGTGAATGTTTCACATCTTTACTCTAGTTTGGAAAATTTTTCTTAAAACATATCAAGGCCATCTTATGCTTTTGAACTATTTAATTTTCATCCGGTTAGAAATTCCCATTTCGATCTGTGGATTTGTTGGAAGATTTTCTTTCCTGTAATGTGTATAGGTTATCGGAAGTTGTTTCCATTATATCGGTGAAGTATATTTTTAACCTTAACATGAAAAATAATCAAGATCATACATTCGTGATATTATTAAATGGAGAAACACATTAAAGTATTATAAAAATGAAGTGCGTAAAAATTTCATGATATTAGTTTTTCTGTGCAACTATATTTTTTCAAATGTGCAAATGTTGTGCCTTTCACGACATGCAATTAAAATTTATTTATTTATTTTTATTTCAAGGAAGATTTATGTCACTAATCCATTGCGTGTTCATTTACTTTTATTTCCCGTAAGTAAACATAGCATGGACACACTTGGCACATATTTTATACTCTGAGTTTCTTTCGGCGTAAAGACATTAAGTAATCTCAATTGATAGTAATATAACTAAAATGATTTAATCAGGTGACTGTACGAGAAAGAAGCGTATAATATACCGTCCCTAACTACCCCAAAAATTGCTGCACCTACTTTTACCGGTATTGTATTTCCGCATTGTATTCTCGTTATGTTTGCGTAATTATGATCCAGCTTTTGTGAATATTTCACATCCTTTAATCAAGTTTGGGAAATGTTTCTCGAAGCATATCAATCCCATGTTACGATTTTGAAATATTTAATTTTCATCTGCTAAAAAATTCCCTTTTCGATTCGTGGATTTGTTGGAAGATTTTATTTCCAATAATGTGTATAGGCTATCGGAAGTTGCTTCCATTACATCGATGAAGTCTATTTTTTAACCTTAACTTGAAAAATCTTCAAGGGCATACATTCATGATATTATTAATTGGAGAAACCCATAAAAGTATTAGAAAATTGAAGTGTGAAAAAAACTCATACTCTTAGTTTTCATTTACAACTATTTTTATTCAATTTTGCAAATTTCGTTCCTTGCACGACTTGCAATAAAATTTATTTATTTTTATTTTTATTCGATTGAATATTTAATTCACTAATCCATTTATGTGTTCATTTACTTTATTTTCCCACAGTTAAACATAACAAGCACACACTTGGCACATATTTATATTTTTAGTTTACTTCAGAGTTAATACGGAAAGTAATCTCTATTCATTGTAATATAATTAAAATAATTTATTCAGGTAATTGCATGTGAACGAAGAGTATAAGTTACCGTCCCCAACTACCCCAAAAATTGCTGCACCTACTGTTGCCGGTACTTTTATTACGCATAGTAATCCTGTTATGTTTTCATAAATATGATCTAACTTTTGTGAATGTGTCCCACCTTTTACTCTACTTTGGGATATGTTTCTTGAAACATCTCGAGGCCATGTTACGCTTTTGAACTATTTAATTTTCATCCACCAAAAAATTCCAATATCGATCCTTTAAGGTGGATTTGTTGGAAGATCTTTTTTTCTTGTAATGCGTATAGTTTATAGGAAGTTGCTTTAATTTCATCGATAAAGTATATTTTATAACCTTAACTTGAAAAATAACATGAGTATAACTGCATGACATTATCGCATGGAGAAACTCATTAAAGTATTAGAAATATGAAGTTCGTAAAAAAACTCATGATATTAGTGTTTATTTACAACTGTTTTTTTTCAAATGTGCAAATGTTGTGCCTTGTACGACATACAATTAAAATTTGTTAATCTATTTTTACATGAAGGAAGATTTAAGTCACTTATCCATTTATGTGTTCATTTAATTTTATTTTCCATAACTAAACATACCATGTACACACTTGGCACATGTTTATAATTTGAGTTTCTTTTGGCGTCAAGACATTAAGTCATCTATATTCACAGTAATATAACTAAAATGATTTAATCAAGTAACTGCAAGAGAAAGAAGAGTATAAGTGACCTTCCCCAACCACTGTTGCACCTACTGTTACCGGTACTGTCTTTTCGTATAGTATTCTCGTTATCTTTGCATAAATCTGATCTAACTTTTGTGAATGTTTCCCATCTTTACTCTAGTTTGGAAATTTTTTCTTAAAACATATCAAGGCCATCTTATGCTTTTGAACTATTTAATTTTCATCCGGTTAGAAATTCCCATTTCGATCTGTGGATTTGTTGGAAGATTTTCTTTCCTGTAATGTGTATAGGTTATCGGAAGTTGTTTCCATTATATCGGTGAAGTATATTTCTAACCTTAACATGAAAAATAATCAAGATCATACATTCGTGATATTATTAAATGGAGAAACACATTAAAGTATTATAAAAATGAAGTGCGTAAAAAATTTCATGATATTAGTTTTTCTGTGCAACTATATTTTTTCAAATGTGCAAATGTTGTGCCTTGCACGACATGCAATTAAAATTTATTTATTTATTTTTATTTCAAGGAAGATTTATGTCACTAATCCATTGCGTGTTCATTTACTTTTATTTCCCGTAAGTAAACATAGCATGGACACACTTGGCACATATTTTATACTCTGAGTTTCTTTCGGCGTAAAGAAATTAAGTAATCTCAATTGATAGTAATATAACTAAAATGATTTAATCAGGTGACTGCACGAGAAAGAAGAGTATAAGTTACCGTCCCTAACTACCCCAAAAATTGTTGCACCTACTTTTACCGGTATTGTATTTCCGCATAGTATTCTCGTTATGTTTGCATAATGATGATCTAGCTTTTGTGAATAATTCACATCCTTTAATCTAGTTTGGGAAATGTTTGTTGAAGCATATCTATCCCACGTTATGATTTCGAACTATTTAATTTTCATCTGCTAAAAAAATTCCCTTTTCGATTCGTGGATTTGTGGAAAGATTTTATTTCCAGTAATGTGTACAGGCTATCGGAAGTTGCTTCCATTACATTGATGAAGTATATTTTTTAACCTTAACTTGAAAAATCATCAAGGGCATACATTCATGATATTATTAATTGGAGAAACTCATAAAAGTATTAGAAAATTGAAGTGTGTAAAAAAACTCATACTCTTAGTTTTCATTTACAACTATTTTTATTCAATTTTGCAAATTTCGTTCCTTGCACGACTTGCAATAAAATTTATTTATTTTTATTTTTATTCGATTGAATATTTAATTCACTAATCCATTTATGTGTTCATTTACTTTATTTTCCCACAGTTAAACATAACAAGCACACACTTGGCACATATTTATATTTTTAGTTTACTTCAGAGTTAATACGGAAAGTAATCTCTATTCATTGTAATATAACTAAAATAATTTATTCAGGTAATTGCATGTGAACGAAGAGTATAAGTTACCGTCCCCAACTACCCCAAAAATTGCTGCACCTACTGTTGCCGGTACTTTTATTACGCATAGTAATCCTGTTATGTTTTCATAAATATGATCTAACTTTTGTGAATGTGTCCCACCTTTTACTCTACTTTGGGATATGTTTCTTGAAACATCTCGAGGCCATGTTACGCTTTTGAACTATTTAATTTTCATCCACCAAAAAATTCCAATATCGATCCTTTAAGGTGGATTTGTTGGAAGATCTTTTTTTCTTGTAATGCGTATAGTTTATAGGAAGTTGCTTTAATTTCATCGATAAAGTATATTTTATAACCTTAACTTGAAAAATAACATGAGTATAACTGCATGACATTATCGCATGGAGAAACTCATAAAAGTATTAGAAAAATGAAGTTTGTAAAAAAACTCATGATATTAGTGTTTATTTACAACTGTTTTTTTTCAAATGTGCAAATGTTGTGCCTTGTACGACATACAATTAAAATTTATTAATTTATTTTTATATGAAGGAAGATTTAAGTCACTTATCCATTTATGTGTTCATTTAATTTTATTTTCCATAATTAAACCTACCATGTACACAATTGGCACATATTTATAATTTGAGTTTCTTTTGGCGTCAAGACATTAAGTCATCTATATTCACAGTAATATAACTAAAATGATTTAATCAAGTAACTGCAAGAGAAAGAAGAGTATAAGTTACCTTCCCCAATCACTGTTGCACCTACTGTTACCGGTACTGTATTTCCGTATAGTATTCTCGTTATCTTTGCATAAATCTGATCTAACTTTTGTGAATGTTTCACATCTTTACTCTAGTTTGGAAAATTTTTCTTAAAACATATCAAGGCCATCTTATGCTTTTGAACTATTTAATTTTCATCCGGTTAGAAATTCCCATTTCGATCTGTGGATTTGTTGGAAGATTTTCTTTCCTGTAATGTGTATAGGTTATCGGAAGTTGTTTCCATTATATCGGTGAAGTATATTTCTAACCTTAACATGAAAAATAATCAAGATCATACATTCGTGATATTATTAAATGGAGAAACACATTAAAGTATTATAAAAATAAAGTCCGTAAAAATGTCATGATATTAGTTTTTATTTGCAACTATTTTTTTTCAAATGTGCAAATGTTGTGCCTTGCACGGCATACAATTAAATTTATTTATTTATTTATATTTTAAGGAAGATTTACGTCACTAATCCATTGTGCGTTCATTTACTTTTATTTCCCATATGTAGACATAGCATGCACACACTTGGTACATATTTATACTCTGAGTTTCTTTTGGCGTAAAGACATTAAGTAATCTCAATTGATAGTAATATAACTAAAATGATTTAATCAGGTAACTGTACGAGAAAGAAGAGTATAAGTTACCATCCCTAACTACCCCAAAAATTGCTGCACCTACTTTTACCGGTATTGTATTTCCGCATTGTATTCTCGTTATGTTTGCATAATTATGATCCAGCTTTTGTGAATATTTCACATCCTTTAATCTAGTTTGGGAAATGTTTCTCGAAGCATATCAATCCCATGTTACGATTTTGAACTATTTAATTTTCATCTGCTAAAAAATTCCCTTTTCGATTCGTGGATTTGTTGGAAGATTTTATTTCTAATAATGTGTATATGCTATCGGAAGTTGCTTCCATTACATCGATGAAGTCTATTTTTTAACCTTAACTTGAAAAATCATCAAGGGCATACATTCATGATATTATTAATTGGAGAAACTCATAAAAGTATTAGAAAATTGAAGTGTGAAAAAAACTCATACTCTTAGTTTTCATTTACAACTATTTTTATTCAATTGTGCAAATTCCGTTCCTTGCACGACTTGCAATAAAATTTATTTATTTTTATTTTTATTCGATTGAATATTTAATTCACTAATCCATTTATGTGTTCATTTACTTTATTTTCCCACAGTTAAACATAACAAGCACACACTTGGCACATATTTATATTTTGAGTTTACTTCGGCGTTAATACGGAAAGTAATCTCTATTCATTGTAATATAACTAAAATAATTTATTCAGGTAATTGCATGTGAATGAAGAGTATAAGTTACCGTCCCCAACTACCCCAAAAATTGCTGCACCTACTGTTACCGGTACTTTTATTACGCATAGTAATCCTGTTATGTTTTCATAAATATGATCTAACATTTGTGAATGTGTCCCACCTTTTACTCTACTTTGGGATATGTTTCTTGAAACATCTCGAGGCCATGTTACGCTTTTGAACTATTTAATTTTCATCCACCAAAAAATTCCAATATTGATCCTTTAAGGTGGATTTGTTGGAAGATCTTTTTTTCTTGTAATGCGTATAGTTTATAGGAAGTTGCTTTAATTTCATCGATAAAGTATATTTTATAACCTTAACTTGAAAAATAACATGAGTATAACTGCATGTCATTATCGAATGGAGAAACTCATTAAAGTATTAGAAATATGAAGTTCGTAAAAAAACTCATGATATTAGTGTTTATTTACAACTGTTTTTTTTTCAAATGTGCAAATGTTGTGCCTTGCACGACATACAATTAAAATTTGTTAATCTATTTTTACATGAAGGAAGATTTAAGTCACTTATCCATTTATGTGTTCATTTAATTTTATTTTCCATAATTAAACATACCATGTACACACTTGGCACATGTTTATAATTTGAGTTTCTTTTGGCGTCAAGACATTAAGTCATCTATATTCACAGTAATATAACTAAAATGATTTAATCAAGTAACTGCAAGAGAAAGAAGAGTATAAGTTACCTTCCCCAACCACTGTTGCACCTACTGTTACCGGTACTGTATTTCCGTATAGTATTCTCGTTATCTTTGCATAAATCTGATCTAACTTTTGTGAATGTTTCCCATCTTTACTCTAGTTTGGAAATTTTTTCTTAAAACATATCAAGGCTATCTTATGCTTTTGAACTATTTAATTTTCATCCGGTTAGAAATTCCCATTTCGATCTGTGGAATTGTTGGAAGATTTTCTTTCCTGTAATGTGTATAGGTTATCGGAAGTTGTTTCCATTATATCGGTGAAGTATATTTCTAACCTTAACATGAAAAATAATCAAGATCATACATTCGTGATATTATTAAATGGAGAAACACATTAAAGTATTATAAAAATGAAGTGCGTACAAAATTTATGATATTAGTTTTTATGTGCAACTATATTTTTTCAAATGTGCAAATGTTGTGCCTTGCACGACATGCAATTAAAATTTATTTATTTATTTTTATTTCAAGGAAGATTTATGTCACTAATCCATTGCTTGTTCATTTACTTTTATTTCCCATAAGTAAACATAGCATGGACACACTTGGCACATATTTTATACTCTGAGTTTCTTTCGGCGTAAAGAAATTAAGTAATCTCAATTGATAGTAATATAACTAAAATGATTTAATCAGGTGACTGCACGAGAAAGAAGAGTATAAGTTACCGTCCCTAACTACCCCAAAAATTGCTGCACCTACTTTTACCGGTATTGTATTTCCGCATAGTATTCTCGTTATGTTTGCATAATGATGATCTAGCTTTTGTGAATAATTCACATCCTTTAATCTAGTTTGGGAAATGTTTGTTGAAGCATATCTATCCCACGTTATGATTTCGAACTATTTAATTTTCATCTGCTAAAAAAATTCCCTTTTCGATTCGTGGATTTGTGGAAAGATTTTATTTCCAGTAATGTGTACAGGCTATCGGAAGTTGCTTCCATTACATTGATGAAGTATATTTTTTAACCTTAACTTGAAAAATCATCAAGGGCATACATTCATGATATTATTAATTGGAGAAACTCATAAAAGTATTAGAAAATTGAAGTGTGTAAAAAAACTCATACTCTTAGTTTTCATTTACAACTATTTTTATTCAATTGTGCAAATTCCGTTCCTTGCACGACATGCAATAAAAATTTATTTATTTTTATTTTTATTCGATTGAAGATTTAATTCACTAATCCATTTATGTGTTTATTTTTACTTTATTTTCCCACGGTTAAACATAACATGCACACACTTGGCACATGTTTATATTTTGAGTTTACTTTGGCGTTAATACGGAAAGTAATCTCTATTCATTGTAATATAACTAAAATGATTTATTCAGGTAATTGCATGTGAATGAAGAGTATAAGTTACCGTCCCCAACTACCCCAAAAACTGCTGCACCTACTGTTACCGGTACTGTTATTACGCATAGTAATCCTGTTATGTTTTCATAAATATGATCTAACTTTTGTGAATGTGTCCCACCTTTTACTCTACTTTGGGATATGTTTCTTGAAACATCTCGAGGCCATGTTACGCTTTTGAACTATTTAATTTTCATCCGCCAAAAAATTCCAATATCGATCCTTTAAGGTGGATTTGTTGGAAGATCTTTTTTTCTTGTAATGCGTATAGTTTATAGGAAGTTGCTTTAATTTCATCGATGAAGTACATTTTATAACCTTAACTTGAAAAATAACATGAGTATAACTGCATGACATTATCGCATGGAGAAACTCATTAAAGTATTAGAAAAATGAAGTTCGTAAAAAAACTTATGATATTAGTGTTCATTTACAACTATTTTTTTTCAAATGTGCTAATGTTGTGCCTTGCACGACATACAATTAAAATTTATTAATCTATTTTTACATGAAGGAAGATTTAAGTCACTTATCCATTTATGTGTTCATTTAATTTTATTTTCCATAATTAAACATACCATGTACACACTTGGCACATGTTTATAATTTGAGTTTCTTTTGGCGTCAAGACATTAAGTCATCTATATTCACAGTAATATAACTAAAATGATTTAATCAAGTAACTGCAAGAGAAAGAAGAGTATAAGTTACCTTCCCCAACCGTTGTTGCACCTACTGTTACTGGTACTGTATTTCCGTATAGTATTCTCGTTATCTTTGCATAAAACTGATCTAACTTTTGTGAATGTTTCACATCTTTACTCTTGTTTGGAAAATTTTTCTTAAAACATATCAAGGCCATCTTATGCTTTTGAACTATTTAATTTTCATCCGGTTAGAAATTCCCATTTCGATCTGTGGATTTGTTGGAAGATTTTCTTTCCTGTAATGTGTATAGGTTATCGGAAGTTGTTTCCATTATATCGGTGAAGTATATTTCTAACCTTAACATGAAAAATAATCAAGATCATACATTCGTGATATTATTAAATGGAGAAACACATTAAAGTATTATAAAAATGAAGTGCGTAAAAAATTTCATGATATTAGTTTTTCTGTGCAACTATATTTTTTCAAATGTGCAAATGTTGTGCCTTTCACGACATGCAATTAAAATTTATTTATTTATTTTTATTTCAAGGAAGATTTATGTCACTAATCCATTGCGTGTTCATTTACTTTTATTTCCCGTAAGTAAACATAGCATGGACACACTTGGCACATATTTTATACTCTGAGTTTCTTTCGGCGTAAAGACATTAAGTAATCTCAATTGATAGTAATATAACTAAAATGATTTAATCAGGTGACTGTACGAGAAAGAAGCGTATAAGTTACCGTCCCTAACTACCCCAAAAATTGCTGCACCTACTTTTACCGGTATTGTATTTCCGCATTGTATTCTCGTTATGTTTGCATAATTATGATCCATCTTTTGTGAATATTTCACATCCTTTAATCTAGTTTGGGAAATGTTTCTCGAAGCATATCAATCCCATGTTACGATTTTGAAATATTTAATTTTCATCTGCTAAAAAATTCCCTTTTCGATTCGTGGATTTGTTGGAAGATTTTATTTCCAATAATGTGTATAGGCTATCGGAAGTTGCTTCCATTACATCGATGAAGTCTATTTTTTAACCTTAACTTGAAAAATCATCAAGGGCATACATTCATGATATTATTAATTGGAGAAACTCATAAAAGTATTAGAAAATTGAAGTGTGAAAAAAACTCATACTCTTAGTTTTCATTTACAACTATTTTTATTCAATTGTGCAAATTCCGTTCCTTGCGCGACTTGCAATAAAATTTATTTATTTTTATTTTTATTCGATTGAATATTTAATTCACTAATCCATTTATGTGTTCATTTACTTTATTTTCCCACAGTTAAACATAACAAGCACACACTTGGCACATATTTATATTTTGAGTTTACTTCGGCGTTAATACGGAAAGTAATCTCTATTCACTGTAATATAACTAAAATAATTTATTCAGGTAATTGCATGTGAATGAAGAGTATAAGTTACCGTCCCCAACTACCCCAAAAATTGCTGCACCTACTGTTACCGGTACTTTTATTACGCATAGTAATCCTGTTATGTTTTCATAAATATGATCTAACTTTTGTGAATGTGTCCCACCTTTTACTCTACTTTGGGATATGTTTCTTGAAACATCTCGAGGCCATGTTACGCTTTTGAACTATTTAATTTTCATCCACCAAATAATTCCAATATCAATCCTTTAAGGTGGATTTGTTGGAAGATCTTTTTTTCTTGTAATGCGTATAGTTTATAGGAAGTTGCTTTAATTTCATCGATAAAGTATATTTTATAACTTAAACTTGAAAAATAACATGAGTATAACTGCATGTCATTATCGAATGGAGAAACTCATTAAAGTATTAGAAATATGAAGTTCGTAAAAAAACTCATGATATTAGTGTTTATTTACAACTGTTTTTTTTTCAAATGTGCAAATGTTGTGCCTTGCACGACATACAATTAAAATTTGTTAATCTATTTTTACATGTAGGAAGATTTAAGTCACTTATCCATTTATGTGTTCATTTAATTTTATTTTCCATAATTAAACATACCATGTACACACTTGGCACATGTTTATAATTTGAGTTTCTTTTGGCGTCAAGACATTAAGTCATCTATATTCACAGTAATATAACTAAAATGATTTAATCAAGTAACTGCAAGAGAAAGAAGAGTATAAGTTACCTTCCCCAACCACTGTTGCACCTACTGTTACCGGTACTGTATTTCCGTATAGTATTCTCGTTATCTTTGCATAAATCTGATCTAACTTTTGTGAATGTTTCCCATCTTTACTCTAGTTTGGAAATTTTTTCTTAAAACATATCAAGGCTATCTTATGCTTTTGAACTATTTAATTTTCATCCGGTTAGAAATTCCCATTTCGATCTGTGGAATTGTTGGAAGATTTTCTTTCCTGTAATGTGTATAGGTTATCGGAAGTTGTTTCCATTATATCGGTGAAGTATATTTCTAACCTTAACATGAAAAATAATCAAGATCATACATTCGTGATATTATTAAATGGAGAAACACATTAAAGTATTATAAAAATGATGTGCGAAAAAAATTTCATGATATTAGTTTTTATGTGCAACTATATTTTTTCAAATGTGCAAATGTTGTGCCTTGCACGACATGCAATTAAAATTTATTTATTTATTTTTATTTCAAGGAAGATTTATGTCACTAAGCCATTGCGTGTTCATTTACTTTTATTTCCCATAAGTAAAAATAGCATGGACACACTTGGCACATATTTTATACTCTGAGTTTCTTTCGGCGTAAAGACATTAAGTAATCTCAATTGATAGTAATATAACTAAAATTATTTAATCAGGTGACTGCACGAGAAAGAAGAGTATAAGTTACCGTCCCTAACTACCCCAAAAATTGCTGCACGTACTTTTACCGGTATTGTATTTCCGCATAGTATTCTCGTTATGTTTGCATAATTATGATCTAGCTTTTGTGAATAATTCATATCCTTTAATCTAGTTTGGGAAATGTTTCTTGAATCATATCTATCCCACGTTATGATTTCGAACTATTTAATTTTCATCTGCTTAAAAATTCCCTTTTCGATTCGTGGATTTGTGGAAAGATTTTATTTCCAGTAATGTGTACAGGCTATCGGAAGTTGCTTCCATTACATTGATGAAGTATATTTTATAACCTTAACTTGAAAAATAACATGAGTATAACTGCATGACATTATCGCACGGAGAAACTCATTAAAGTATTAGAAAAATGAAGTTCGTAAAAAAACTCATGATATTAGTGTTTATTTACAACTATTTTTGTTTCAAATGTGCAAATGTTGTGCCTTGCACGACATACAATTAATATTTATTAATTTATTTTTATGTGAAGGAAGATTTAAGTCACTTATCCATTTATGTGTTCATTTAATTTTATTTTCCATTATTAAACATACCATGTACACACTTGGCACATGTTTATAATTTGAGTTTCTTTTGGCGTCAAGACATTAAGTCATCTATATTCACAGTAATATAACTAAAATGATTTAATCAAGTAACTGCAAGAGAAAGAAGAGTATAAGTGACCTTCCCCAACCACTGTTGCACCTACTGTTACCGGTACTGTCTTTTCGTATAGTATTCTCGTTATCTTTGCATAAATCTGATCTAACTTTTGTGAATGTTTCCCATCTTTACTCTAGTTTGGAAATTTTTTCTTAAAACATATCAAGGCCATCTTATGCTTTTGAACTATTTAATTTTCATCCGGTTAGAAATTCCCATTTCGATCTGTGGATTTGTTGGAAGATTTTCTTTCCTGTAATGTGTATAGGTTATCGGAAGTTGTTTCCATTATATCGGTGAAGTATATTTCTAACCTTAACATGAAAAATAATCAAGATCATACATTCGTGATATTATTAAATGGAGAAACACATTAAAGTATTATAAAAATGATGTGCGAAAAAAATTTCATGATATTAGTTTTTATGTGCAACTATATTTTTTCAAATGTGCAAATGTTGTGCCTTGCACGACATGCAATTAAAATTTATTTATTTATTTTTATTTCAAGGAAGATTTATGTCACTAAGCCATTGCGTGTTCATTTACTTTTATTTCCCATAAGTAAAAATAGCATGGACACACTTGGCACATATTTTATACTCTGAGTTTCTTTCGGCGTAAAGACATTAAGTAATCTCAATTGATAGTAATATAACTAAAATTATTTAATCAGGTGACTGCACGAGAAAGAAGAGTATAAGTTACCGTCCCTAACTACCCCAAAAATTGCTGCACGTACTTTTACCGGTATTGTATTTCCGCATAGTATTCTCGTTATGTTTGCATAATTATGATCTAGCTTTTGTGAATAATTCATATCCTTTAATCTAGTTTGGGAAATGTTTCTTGAATCATATCTATCCCACGTTATGATTTCGAACTATTTAATTTTCATCTGCTTAAAAATTCCCTTTTCGATTCGTGGATTTGTGGAAAGATTTTATTTCCAGTAATGTGTACAGGCTATCGGAAGTTGCTTCCATTACATTGATGAAGTATATTTTATAACCTTAACTTGAAAAATAACATGAGTATAACTGCATGACATTATCGCACGGGGAAACTCATTAAAGTATTAGAAAAATGAAGTTCGTAAAAAAACTCATGATATTAGTGTTTATTTACAACTATTTTTGTTTCAAATGTGCAAATGTTGTGCCTTGCACGACATACAATTAATATTTATTAATTTATTTTTATGTGAAGGAAGATTTAAGTCACTTATCCATTTATGTGTTCATTTAATTTTATTTTCCATTATTAAACATACCATGTACACACTTGGCACATGTTTATAATTTGAGTTTCTTTTGGCGTCAAGACATTAAGTCATCTATATTCACAGTAATATAACTAAAATGATTTAATCAAGTAACTGCAAGAGAAAGAAGAGTATAAGTGACCTTCCCCAACCACTGTTGCACCTACTGTTACCGGTACTGTCTTTTCGTATAGTATTCTCGTTATCTTTGCATAAATCTGATCTAACTTTTGTGAATGTTTCCCATCTTTACTCTAGTTTGGAAATTTTTTCTTAAAACATATCAAGGCCATCTTATGCTTTTGAACTATTTAATTTTCATCCGGTTAGAAATTCCCATTTCGATCTGTGGATTTGTTGGAAGATTTTCTTTCCTGTAATGTGTATAGGTTATCGGAAGTTGTTTCCATTATATCGGTGAAGTATATTTCTAACCTTAACATGAAAAATAATCAAGATCATACATTCGTGATATTATTAAATGGAGAAACACATTAAAGTATTATAAAAATGATGTGCGAAAAAAATTTCATGATATTAGTTTTTATGTGCAACTATATTTTTTCAAATGTGCAAATGTTGTGCCTTGCACGACATGCAATTAAAATTTATTTATTTATTTTTATTTCAAGGAAGATTTATGTCACTAAGCCATTGCGTGTTCATTTACTTTTATTTCCCATAAGTAAAAATAGCATGGACACACTTGGCACATATTTTATACTCTGAGTTTCTTTCGGCGTAAAGACATTAAGTAATCTCAATTGATAGTAATATAACTAAAATTATTTAATCAGGTGACTGCACGAGAAAGAAGAGTATAAGTTACCGTCCCTAACTACCCCAAAAATTGCTGCACGTACTTTTACCGGTATTGTATTTCCGCATAGTATTCTCGTTATGTTTGCATAATTATGATCTAGCTTTTGTGAATAATTCATATCATTTAATCTAGTTTGGGAAATGTTTCTTGAATCATATCTATCCCACGTTATGATTTTGAACTATTTAAATTTCATCTGCTTAAAAATTCCCTTTTCGATTCGTGGATTTGTGGAAAGATTTTATTTCCAGTAATGTGTACAGGCTATCGGAAGTTGCTTCCATTACATTGATGAAGTATATTTTATAACCTTAACTTGAAAAATAACACGAGTATAACTGCATGACATTATCGCACGGGGAAACTCATTAAAGTATTAGAAAAATGAAGTTCGTAAAAAAACTCATGATATTAGTGTTTATTTACAACTATTTTTGTTTCAAATGTGCAAATGTTGTGCCTTGCACGACATACAATTAATATTTATTAATTTATTTTTATATGAAGGAAGATTTAAGTCACTTATTCATTTATGTGTTCATTTAATTTTATTTTCCATAATTAAATATACCATGTACACACTTGGCACATATTTATAATTTGAGTTTCTTTTGGCGTCAAGACATTAAGTCATCTATATTCACAGTATTATAACTAAAATGATTTAATCAAGTAACTGTAAGAGAAAGAAGAGTATAAGTTACCTTCCCCAACCACTGTTGCACCAACTGTTACCGGTACTGTATTTCCGTATAGTATTCTCGTTATCTTTGCATAAATCTGATCTAACTTTTGTGAATGTTTCGCATCTTTTACTCTAGTTTGGTAAATTTTTTCTTAAAACATATCAAGGCCATCTTACGCTTTTGAACTATTTAATTTTCATCCGGTTAGAAATTCCCATTTCGATCTGTGGATTTATTGGAAGATTTTCTTTCGTGTAATGTGTATAGGTTATCGGAAGTTGTTTCCATTATATCGATGAAGTATATTTCTAACCTTAACATGAAAAATAATCAAGATCATACATTCGTGATATTATTAAATGGAAAAACACATTAAAGTATTATAAAAATAAATTCGTAAAAAATGTCATGATATTAGTTTTTATTTGCAACTATTTTTTTTTCAAATGTGCAAGAGTTGTGCCTTGCACGGCATGCAATTAAAATTTATTGATTTATTTTTATTTTAAGGAAGATTTACGTCACTAATCCATTGTGTGTTCATTTACTTTTATTTCACATAAGTAAACATAGCATGGACACACTTGGCACATATTTTATACTCTGAGTTTCTTTCGGCGTAAAGACATTAAGTAATCTCAATTGATAGTAATATAACTAAAATCATCTAATCAGGTGACTGCACGAGAAAGAAGAGTATAAGTTACCATCCCTAACTACCCCAAAAATTGCTGCACCTACTTTTACCGGTACTGTATTTCCGCATAGTATTCTCATTATGTTTGCATAATTATGTCTAGCTTTAGTGAATATTTCACATCCTTTAATCTGGTTTGGGAAATGTTTCTTGAAGCATATCAATCCCATGTTATCATTTTGAACTATTCAATTTTCATCTGCTAAAAAATTCCCTTTTCGATTCGTGGAATTGTTGGAAGATCTTATTTCCCGTAATGTGTATAGACTATCGGAAGTTGCTTCCATTACATTGATGAAGTATATTGTTTAACCTTAACTTGAAAAATCATCAAGGGCATACATTCATGATATTATTAATTGGAGAAACTCATAAAAGTATTAGAAAATTGAAGTGTGTAAAAAAACTCATACTATTAGTTTTCATTTACAACTATTTTTATTCAATTGTGCAAATTCCGTTACTTGCACGACATGCAATAAAAAATTTATTTATTTTTATTCGATTGAAGATTTAATTCACTAATCCATTTATGTGTTCATTTACTTTATTTTCCAACAGTTAAACATAACATGCACACACTTGGCATATATTTATATTTTGAGTTTACGTTGGCGTTAATACAGAAAGTAATCTCTATTAATTGTAATATAACTAAAATGATTTATTCCGGTAATTGCATGTGAATGAAGAGTACAAGTTACCGTCCCCAACTACCCCAAAAACTGCTGCACCTACTGTTACCGGTACTGTTATTGCGCATAGTAATCCTGTTATGTTTTCATAAATATGATCTAACTTTTGTGAATGTGTCCCACCTTTTACTCTACTTTGGGATATGTTTCTTGAAACATCACGAGGCCATGTTACGCTTTTGAACTATTTAATTTTCATCCGCCAAAAAATTCCAATATCGATCCTTTAAGGTGGATTTGTTGGAAGATCTTTTTTTCTTGTAATGCGTATAGTTTATTGGAAGTTGCTTCAATTGCATCGATGAAGTATATTTTATAACCTTTACTTGAAAAATAACATGAGTATAACTGCATGTCATTATCGAATGGAGAAACTCATTAAAGTATTAGAAATATGAAGTTCGTAAAAAAACTCATGATATTAGTGTTTATTTACAACTGTTTTTTTTTCAAATGTGCAAATGTTGTGCCTTGCGCAATATACAATTAAAATTTATTAATCTATTTTTACATGAAGGAAGATTTAAGTCACTTATCCATTTATGTGTTCATTTAATTTTATTTTCCATAATTAAACATACCATGTACACACTTGGCACATATTTATAATTTGAGTTTCTTTTGGTGTCTAGACATTAAGTCATCTATATTCACAGTAATATAACTAAAATGATTTAATCAAGTAACTGCAAGAGAAAGAAGAGTATAAGTTACCTTCCCCAACCACTGTTGCACCTACTGTTACCGGTACTGTATTTCTGTACAGTATTCTCGTTATCTTTGCATAAATCTGATCTAACTTTTGTGAATGTTTCACATCTTTTACTCTAGTTTGGAAAATTTTTCTTAAAACATATCAAGGCCATCTTACGCTTTTGAACTATTTAATTTTCATCGGGTTAGAAATTCCCATTTCGATCTGTGGATTTGTTGGATGATTTTCTTTCCCGCAATGTGTATAGGTTAACGGAAGTTGCTTCCATTACATTAATGAAGTATATTTTTTAACCTTAACTTGAAAAATCATCAAGGGCATACATTCATGATATTATTAGTTGGAGAAACTCATAAAAGTATTAGAAAATTGAAGTGTGTAAAAAAACTCATACTATTAGTTTTCATTTAAAACTATTTTTATTCAATTGTGCAAATTCCGTTCCTTGTACGACATGCAATAAAAATGTATTTATTTTTATTTTTATTCGATTGAAGATTTAATTCACTAATCCATTTATGTGTTTATTTACTTTATTTTCCCACAGTTAAACATAACATGCACACACTTGGCACACATTTATATTTTGAGTTTACTTTGGCGTTAGTACGGAAAGTAATCTCTATTCATTGTAATATAAGTAAAATGATTTATTCAGGTAATTGCATGTGAATGAAGAGTATAAGTTACCGTCCCCAACTACCCCAAAAACTGCTGCACCTACTGTTACCGGTACTGTTATTACACATAGTAATCCTGTTATGTTTTCATCGATGAAGTATATTTTATAACCTTAACTTGAAAAATAACATGAGTATAACTGCATGACATTATCGCATGGAGAAACTCATTATAGTACTAGAAAAATGAAGTTCGTAAAAAAACTCATGATATTAGTGTTTATTTACAACTATTTTTGTTTCAAATGTGCAAATGTTGTGCCTTGCACGACATACAATTAATATTTATTAATTTATTTTTATATGAATGAAGATTTAAGTCACTTATTCATTTATGTGTTCATTTAATTTTATTTTCCATAATTAAATATACCATATACACACTTGGCACATATTTATAATTTGAGTTTCTTTTGGCGTCAAGACATTAAGTCATCTATGTTCACAGTAATATAACTAAAATGATTTAATCAAGTAACTGCAAGTGAAAGAAGAGTATAAGTTACCTTCCCCAACCACTGTTGCACCTACTGTTACCGGTACTGTATTTCCGTACAGTATTCTCGTTATCTTTGCATAAATCTGATCTAACTTTTGTAAATGTTTCGCATCTTTTACTCTAGTTTGGTAAATTTTTTCTTAAAACATATCAAGGCCATCTTACGCTTTTGAACTATTTAATTTTCATCCGGTTAGAAATTCCCATTTCGATCTGTGGATTTGATGGAAGATTTTCTTTCGTGTAATGTGTATAGGTTATCGGAAGTTGTTTCCATTATATCGATGAAGTATATTTCTAACCTTAACATGAAAAATAATCAAGATCATACATTCGTGATATTATTAAATTGAGAAACACATTAAAGTATTATAAAAATAAATTCGTAAAAAATGTCATGATATTAGTTTTTATTTGCAACTATTTTTTTCAAATGTGCAAATGTTGTGCCTTGCACGGCATGCAATTAAAATTTATTTATTTATTTTTAATTTTAGGAAGATTTACGTCACCAATCCATTGTGTGTTCATTTACATTTATTTCACATAAGTAAACATAGCATGCACACACTTGGCACATATTTATACTCTGAGTTTCTTTCGGCATAAAGACAATAAGTAATATCAATTGATAGTAATATAACTAAAATGGTTTAATCAGGTTACTGCACGAGAAAGAAGAGTATAAGTTACCATCCCTAACTACCCCAAAAATTGCTGCACCTACTTTCACCGGTACTGTATTTCCGCATAGTATTCTTGTTATGTTTGCATAATTATGATCTCACTTTAGTGAATATTTCACATCCTTTAATCTAGTTTGGGAAATGTTTCTTGAAGCATATCAATCCCATGTTATGATTTTGAACTATTTAATTTTCATCTGCTAAAAAATTCCCTTTTCGATTTGTGGATTTGTTGGAAGATCTTATTTCCAGTAATGTGTATAGGCTATCGGAAGTTGCTTCCATTACATTGATGAAGTATATTTTTTAACCTTAACTTGAAATATCATCAAGGGCATACATTCATGATATTATTAATTGGAGAAACTCATAAAAGTATTAGAAAATTGAAGTGTGTAAAAAAACTCATACTATTAGTTTTCATTTACAACTATTTTTATTCAATTGTGCAAATTCTGTTACTTGCACGACATGCAATAAAAAATTTATTTATTTTTATTCGATTGAAGATTTAATTCACTAATCCATTTATGTGTTCATTTACTTTATTTTCCCACAGTTAAACATAACATGCACACACTTGGCACATATTTATATTTTGAGTTTACTTTGGCGTTAATACGGAAAGTAATCTCTATTCATTGTAATATAACTAAAATGATTTATTCAGGTAATTGCATGTGAATGAAGAGTATAAGTTACCGTCCCCAACTACCCCAAAAACTGCTGCACCTACTGTTACCGGTACTGTTATTACGCATAGTAATCCTGTTATGTTTTCATAAATATGATCTAACTTTTGTGAATGTGTCCCACCTTTTACTCTACTTTGGGATATGTTTCTTGAAACATCTCGAGGCCATGTTACACTTTTGAACTATTTAATTTTCATCCGCCAAAAAATTCCAATATCGATCCTTTAAGGTGGATTTGTTGGAAGATCTTTTTTTCTTGTAATGCGTATAGTTTATAGGAAGTTGCTTTAATTTCCTCGATGAAGTATATTTTATAACCTTAACTTGAAAAATAACATGAGTATAACTGCATGTCATTATCGAATGGAGAAACTCATTAAAGTATTAGAAATATGAAGTTCGTAAAAAAACTCATGATATTAGTGTTTATTTACAACTGTTTTTTTCAAATGTGCAAATGTTGTGCCTTGCACGGCATACAATTAAAATTTATTAATCTATTTTTACATGAAGGAAGATTTAAGTCACTTATACATTTATGTGTTCATTTAATTTTATTTTCCATAATTAAACATACCATGTACACACTTGGCACATATTTATAATTTGAGTTTCTTTTGGCTTCAAGACATTAAGTAATCTCTATTCATTGTAATATAACTAAAATGATTTATTCAGGTAATTGCATGTGAATGAAGAGTATAAGTTACCGTCCCCAACTACCCCAAAAACTGCTGCACCTACTGTTACCGGTACTGTTATTACGCATAGTAATCCTGTTATGTTTTCATAAATATGATCTAACATTTTTGAATGTGTCCAACCTTTTACTCTACTTTGGGATATGTTTCTTGAAACATCTCGAGGCCATGTTACGCTTTAGAACTATTTAATTTTCATCCGGCAAAAAATTCCAATATCGATCCTTTAAGGTGGATTTGTTGGAAGATCTTTTTTTCTTGTAATGTGTATAGTTTATAGGAAGTTGTTTAATTTCATCGATGAAGTATATTTTATAACCATAACTTGAAAAATAACATGAGTATAACTGCATGACATTATCGCACGGAGAAACTCATTAAAGTATTAGAAAAATGAAGTTCGTAAAAAAACTCATGATATTAGTGTTTATTTACAACTATTTTTGTTTCAAATGTGCAAATGTTGTGCCTTGCACGACATACAATTAATATTTATTAATTTATTTTTATGTGAAGGAAGATTTAAGTCACTTATTCATTTATGTGTTCATTTAATTTTATTTTTCATAATTAAACATACCATGTACACACTTGGCACATGTTTATAATTTGAGTTTCTTTTGGCGTCAAGACATTAAGTCATCTATATTCACAGTAATATAACTAAAATGATTTAATCAAGTAACTGCAAGAGAAAGAAGAGTATAAGTTACTTTCCCCAACCACTGTTGCACCTATTGTTACCGGTACTGTATTTCCATATAGTATTCTCGTTATCTTTGCATAAATCTGATCTAACTTTTGTGAATGTTTCGCATCTTTTACTCTAGTTTGGTAAATTTTTTCTTAAAACATATCAAGGCCATATTATGCTTTTGAACTATTTAATTTTCATCCGGTTAGAAATTCCCATTTCGATCTGTGGATTTGTTGGAAGATTTTCTTTCGTGTAATGTGTATAGGTTATCGGAAGTTGTTTCCATTATATCGATGAAGTATATTTCTAACCTTAACATGAAAAATAATCAAGATCATACATTCGTGATATTATTAAATGGAGAAACACATTAAAGTATTATAAAAATAAATTCGTAAAAAATGTCATGATATTAGTTTTTATTTGCAACTATTTTTTTTTCAAATGTGCAAAAGTTGTGCCTTGCACGGCATGCAATTAAAATTTATTTATTTATTTTTATTTTAAGGAAGATTTACGTCACTAATCCATTGTGTGTTCATTTACTTTTATTTCACATAAGTAAACATAGCATGCACACACTTGGCACATATTTATACTCTGAGTTTCTTTCGGCGTAAAGAAATTAAGTAATCTCAATTGATAGTAGTATAACTAAAATGGTTTTACCATCCCTAACTACCCCAAAAATTGCTGCAGCTACTTTTACCGGTACTGTATTTCTGCATAGTATTCTCGTTATGTTTGCATAATTATGATCTAGCTTTAGTGAATATTTCACATCCTTTAATCTAGTTTGGGAAATGTTTCTTGAAGCATATCAATCCCATGTTATCATTTTGAACTATTTAATTTTCATCTGCTAAAAAATTCCCTTTTCGATTCGTGGAGTTGTTGGAAGATCTTATTTCCAGTAATGTGTATAGGCTATCGGAAGTTGTTCCCAGTACATTGATGAAGTATATTTTTTAACCTTAACTTAAAAAATCATCAAGGGCATACATTCATGATATTATTAATTGGAGAAACTCATAAAAGTATTAGAAAATTGAAGTGTGTAAAAAAACTCATACTATTAGTTTTCATTTACAACTATTTTTATTCAATTGTGCAAATTCCGTTACTTGCACGACATGAAATAAAACTTTTTTTTATTCTATTGAAGATTTAATTCACTAATCCATTTATGTGTTCATTTACTTTATTTTCCCACAGTTAAACATCACATGCACACACTTGGCATATATTTATATTTTGAGTTTACTTTGGCGTTAATACGGAAATAATCTCTATTAATTGCAATATAAATAAAATGATTTATTCAGGTAATTGCTTGTGAATGAAGAGTATAAGTTACCGTCCCCAACTACCCCAAAAACTGCTGCACCTACTGTTACCGGTACTGTTATTACGCATAGTATTCCTGTTATGTTTTCATAAATATGATCTAACTTTTGTGAATGTGTTCCCCCTTTTACTCTACTTTGGGATATGTTTCTTGAAACATCTAGAGGCCATGTTACGCTTTTGAATTATTTAATTTTCATCCGCCAAAAAATTCCAATATCGATCCTTTAAGGTGGATTTGTTAGAAGATCTTTTTTCCTTGTAATGTGTATAGTTTATAGGAAGTTGCTTTAATTTCATCGATGAAGTATATTTTATAACCTTAACTTGAAAAATAACATGAGTATAACTGCATGACATTATCGCATGGAGAAACAAAATAAAGTATTAGAAAAATGAAGTTCGTAAAAAACTCATGATATTAGTGTTTATTTACAACTGTTTTTTTTTCAAATGTGCAAATGTTGTGCCTTGCACGTCATACAATTAATATTTATTAATTTATTTTTCTATGAAGGAAGATTTAAGTCTCTTATTCATTTATGTGTTCATTTAATTTTATTTTCCATAATTAAATATACCATGTACACACTTGGCACATATTTATAATTTGAGTTTCTTTTGGCGTCAAGACATTAAGTCATCTATATTCACAGTATTATAACTAAAATGATTTAATCAAGTAACTGCAAGAGAAAGAAGAGTATAAGTTACCTTCCCCAACTACTGTTGCACCTACTGTTACCGGTACTGTATTTTCGTATAGTATTCTCGTTATCTTTGCATAAATCTGATCTAACTTCTGTGAATGTTTCACATCATTTACTCTAGTTTGGAAATTTTTTCTTAAAACATATCAAGGCCACTTACGCTTTTGAACTATTTAATTTTCATCCGTCTAGAAATTCCCATTTCGATCTGTGGATTTGTTGGATGATTTTCTTTCGTGTAATGTGTATATGTTATCGGAAGTTGTTTCCATTATATCGGTGAAGTATATTTCTAACCTTAACATGAAAAATAATCAAGATCATACATTCGTGATATTATTAAATGGAGAAACACATTAAAGTATTATAAAAATGACGTGCGTAAAAAATTTCATGATATTAGTTTTTATTTGAAACTATTTTTTTTCAAATGTGCAAATGTTGTGCTTTGTACGGCATGCAATTAAAATTTATTTATTTATTTTTATTTTTAGGAAGATTTACGTCACGAATCCATTGTGTGTTCATTTACTTTTATTTCCCATAAGTAAACATAGCATGCACACACTTGGCACATATTTATACTCTGAGTTTCTTTTGGCGTAAAGACATTAAGTAATATCAATTGATAGTAGTATAACTAAAATGGTTTAATCAAGTGACTGCACGAGAAAGAAGGGTATAAGTTACCATCCCTAACTACCCCAAAACTTGCTGCACCTACTTTTACCAGTACTGTATTTCCGCATAGTATTCTCGTTATGTTTGCATAATTATGATCTAGCTTTTGTGAATATTTCACATCCTTTAATCTAGTTTGGGAAATGTTTCTTGAAGCATATCTATCTCATATTATAATTTTGAACTATTTAATTTTCATCTGCTAAAAAATTCCCTTTTCAATTCGTGGATTTGTTGGAAGATTTTATTTCCATTAATGTGTACAGGCTACCGGAAGTTGCTTCCATTACATCGACGAAGTATATTTTTTAACCTTAACTTGAAAAATCATCAAGGGCATACATTCATGATATTATTAATTGGAGAAACTCATAAAAGTATTAGAAAATTGAAGTGTGTAAAAAAAACTCATACTCTTAGTTTTCATTTACAACTATTTTTATTCAATTGTGCAAATTCCGTTCCTCGCACGACATGCTATAAAAATTTATTTATTTTTATTTTTATTCGATTAAAGATTTAATTCACTAATCCATTTATGTGTTCATTTACTTTATTTTCCCACAGTTAAACATAACATGCACACACTTGGCACACATTTATATTTTAAGTTTACTTTGGCATTAATACGGAAAGTAATCTCTATTCATTGTAATATAACTAAAATGATTTATTCAGGTAATTGCATGTGAATGAAGAGTATAAGTTACCGTCCCCAACTACCCCAAAAACTGCTGCACCTACTGTTACTGGTACTGTTATTACGCATAGTAATCCTGTTATGTTTTCATAAATATGATCTAACTTTTGTGAATGTGTCCCACCTTTTACTCTACTTTGGGATATGTTTCTTGAAACATCTCGAGGCCATGTTACGCATTTGAACTATTTTTATTTTTCATCCGCCAAAAAATTCCAATATCGATCCTTTAAGGTGGATTTGTTGGAAGATCTTTTTTTCTTGTAATGTGTATAGTTTATAGGAAGTTGCTTTAATTTCATCGATGAAGTATATTTTATAACCTTAACTTGAAAAATAACATGAGTATAACTGCATGACATTATCGCATGGAGAAACTAATTAAAGTATTAGAAAAATGAAGTTCGTAAAAAACTCATGATATTAATGTTTATTTACAGCTGTTTTTTTTTCAAATGTGCAAATGTTGTGCCTTGCACGACATACAATTAAAATTTATTAATCTATTTTTACATGAAGGAATGTTTAAGTCACTTATCCATTTATGTGTTCATTTAATTTTATTTTCCATAATTAAACATACCATGTACACACTTGGCACATATTTATAATTTGAGTTTCTTTTGGCTTCAAGACATTAAGTCATCTATATTCGCAGTAATATAACTAAAATGATTTAATCAAGTAACTGCAAGAGAAAGAAGAGTATAAGTTACCTTCCCCAACCACTGTTGCACCTACTATTACCGGTACTGTATTTTCGTATAGTATTCTCGTTATCTTGGCATAAATCTGATCTAACTTTTGTGAATGTTTCACATCTTTTACTCTAGTTTGGAAAAATTTTCTTAAAACATATCAAGGCCACTTACGCTTTTGAACTATTTAATTTTCATCCGTCTAAAAATTCCCATTTCGATCTGTGGAATTGTTGGAAGATATTCTTTCCTGTAATGTGTATAGGTTATCGGAAGTTGTTTCCATCATATCGGTGAAGTATATTTCTAACCTTAACTTGAAAAATAATCCAGATCATACATTCGTGATATTATTAAATGGAGAAACACATTAAAGTATTATAAAAATGAAGTGCGTAAAAAATGTCATGATATTAGTTTTCATTTGCAACTATTTTTTTTCAAATGTGCAAATGTTGTGCCTTGCACGGCATGCAATTTAAATTTATTTATTTATTTTTATTTTAAGGAAGATTTACGTCACTAATCCATTGTGTGTTCATTTACTTTTATTTCCCATAAGTAAACATAGCATGCACACACTTGGCACATATTTATACTCTGAGTTTCTTTCGGTGTAAAGACACTAAGTAATCTCAATTGATAGTAATATAACTAATGATTTAATCAGGTGACTGCACGAGAAAGAAGAGTATAAGTTACCATCCCTAACTGCCCCAAAAATTGCTGCACCTACTTTTACCTGTACTGTATTTCCGCATAGTATTCTCGTTATGTTGCATAATTATGATCTAACTTTAGTGAATATTTCACATCCTTTAATCTAGTTTGGGAAATGTTTCTTGAAGCATATCAATCCCATGTTACAATTTCGAACTATTTAATTTTCATCTGCTAAAAAATTCCCTTTTCGATTCGTGTATTTGTTGGAAGATTTTATTTCTAGTAATGTGTATAGGCTATCGGAAGTTGCTTCCATTACATCGATGAAGTATATTTTTTAACCTTAACTTGAAAAATCATCAAGGGCATACATTCATGATATTATTAATCGGATAAACTCATAAAAGTATTAGAAAATTGAAGTGTGTAAAAAAACTCATACTATTAGTTTTCCTTTACAACTATTTTTATTCAATTGTGCAAATTCCATTCCTTGCACGACATGCAATAAAAATTTATTTATTTTTATTTTTATTCGATTGAAGATTTAATTCACTAATCCATTTATGTGTTTATTTACTTTATTTTCCCACAGTTAAACATAACATGCACACACTTGGCACATATTTATATTTTGAGTTTACTTTGGCGTTAATACGGAAAGTAGTCTCTATTCATTGTAATATAACTAAAATGATTTATTCAGGTAATTGCATGTGAATGAAGAGTATAAGTTACCGTCCCCAACTACCCCAAAAACTGCTGCACCTACTGTTACCGGTACTGTTATTACGCATTGTATTCCTGTTATGTTTTCATAAATATGATCTAACTTTTGTGTATGTGTCCCACCTTTTACTCTACTTTGGGATATGTTTCTTGAGACATCTCGAGGCCATGTTACGCTTTTGAACTATTTAATTTTAATCCGCCAAAAAATTCCAATATCGATCCTTTAAGGTGGATTTGTTGGAAGATCTTTTTTTTCTTGTAATGCGTATAGTTTATAGGAAGTTGCTTTAATTTCATCGATGAAGTATGTTTTATAACCTTAACTTGAAAAATAACATGAGTATAACTGCATGACATTGTCGAATGGAGAAACTCATTAAAGTATTAGAAATATGAAGTTCGTAAAAAAACTCATGATATTAGTGTTTATTTACAACTGTTTTTTTTCAAATGTGCAAATGGTGTGCCTTGCACGACATACAATTAAAATTTATTAATTTTTTTGATATGAAGAAATATTTAAGTCACTTATCCATTTATGTGTTCATTTAATTTTATGTTCCATAATTAAACATACCATGTACACACTTGGCACATATTTATAATTTGAGTTTCTTTTGGCATCAAGACATTAAGTCATCTATATTCATAGTAATATAACTAAAATGATTTAATCAAGTAACTGCAAGAGAAAGAAGAGTATAAGTTACCTTCCCCAACCACTGTTGCACCTACTGTTACTGGTACTGTATTTTCCTATAGTATTCTCGTTATCTTTGCATAAATCTGATCTAACTTTTGTGAATGTTTCACATCTTTTACTCTTGTTTGGAAAAATTTTCTTAAAACATATCAAGGCCATCTTGCGCTTTTGAACTATTTAATTTTCATCCGGTTAGAAATTCCCATTGCGATCTGTGGATTTGTTGGAAGATTTTCTTTCGTGTAATGTGTATAGGTTATCGGAAGTTGTTTCCATTATATCGATGAAGTATATTTCTAACCTTAACATGAAAAATAATCAAGATCATACATTCGTGATATTATTAAATGGAGAAACACATTAAAGTATTATAAAAATAAATTGCGTAAAAAATGTCATGATATTAGTTTTTATTTGCAACTATTTTTTTTCATATGTGCAAATGTTGTGCCTTGCACGGCATGCAATTAAAATTCATTTATTTATTATTATTTTGAGGAAGATTTACGTCACTAATCCATTGTGTGTTCATTTACTTTTATTTCCCATAAGTAAACATAGCATGCACACACTTGGCACATATTTATACTCTGAGTTTCTTTCGGTGTAAAGACACTAAGTAATCTCAATTGATAGTAATATAACTAATGATTTAATCAGGTGACTGCACGAGAAAGAAGAGTATAAGTTACCATCCCTAACTACCCCAAAAATTACTGCACCAACTTTTACCGGTACTGTATTTCCGCATAGTATTCTCGTTACGTTTGCATGATTATGATCTAACTTTAGTGAATATTTCACATCCTTTAATCTAGTTTGGGAAATATTTCTTGAAGCATATCAATCCCATGTTACGATTTTGAACTATTTAATTTTCATCTGCTAAAAAATTCCCTTTTCGATTCGTGGATTTGTTGGAAGTTCTTTTTTTCTTGTAATGTGTATAGTTTATAGGAAGTTGCTTTAACTTCATCGATGAAGTATATTTTATAACCTTAACTTGAAAAATAACATGAGTATAACTGCATGACATTATCGAATGGAGAAACTCATTAAAGTATTAAAAAAATGAAGTTCGTAAAAAAACTCATGATATTAGTGTTTATTTAAAACTATTTTTTTTCAAATGTACAAATGTTGTACCTTGCACGACATACAATTAAAATTTATTAATTTATTTTTATATGAAGGAAGATTTAAGTCACTTATCCATTTATGTGTTCATTTTTATTTTCCATAATTAAACCTATGTACACACTTGTCATATATTTATAATTTGAGTTTCTTTTGGCATCAAGACATTAAGTCATCTATATTCACAGTAATATAACTAAAATGATTTAATCAAGTAACTGCAAGAGAAATAAGAGTGTAAGTTACCTTCCTCAACCACTGTTGCACCTACTGTTACCGGTACTGTATTTCGGTATAGTATTCAAGTTATCTTTGCATAAATCTTATCTAACTTTTGTGAATGTTTCATATCTTTTACTCTAGTTTGGAAAATTTTTATTAAAACATATCAAGGCCATCTTACGCTTTTGAACTATTTAATTTTCATCCGGTTAGAAATTCCCATTTCGATCTGTGGATTTGTTGGAAGATTTTCTTTCCTGTAATGTGTATAGGTTACCGGAATTTGTTTCCATTATATCGGTGAAGTATATTTCTAACCTTAACATGAAAAATAATCTAGATCATACATTCGTGATATTATTAAATGGAGAAACACATTAAAGTATTATAAAAATGAAGTGCGTAAAAAATGTCATGATATTAGTTTTTATTTGCAACTATTTTTTTTCAAATGTACAAATGTTGTGCCTTGCATGACATGCAATTAAAATTCATTCATTTATTTTTATTTTAATTCACTAATCCATTTAAGTTTTCATTTACTTTTATTTCCCATAATTAAACATAACATGCACACGCTTGGAACTTATTTATATTTTGAGTTTCTTTTGGCATCAATACATCAGGTAATGTTTATTCATGGTAATGTACCTAAAATGTCTTATTCAGGTATATGCAGGAGAAAGAAGAGTATATGTTACCATCCCCAAATACCCCAAACACTGTTGCACCTACTGGAACCGGTACTATATTTCCGCATAGTATTCTTGTTATGTTTGCATAATTATGATCAATCTTTTATGAATGTTTCACATCTTTTACTATAGTTTGGGAAATGTTTTTTGAAACATCTCAAGGTCATGTTACGCTTTCAAACTCTTTAATTTTCATCCGCCAAAAAATTCCCATTTCAATCCGTGGATTCGTTGGAAAATTTTCTTTCCTGTAATGTATATAGGTTATCAGATGTTGCTTCTATTACATCAATGAAATATTATTTTAACCTTAACTTTAAAATTCATCAAGAGCACACATTCATGATATTATGAAACGGAGAAACCCATTTGAAGTATTTGAAAAATAAAGTGTGTAAAAAAACTCATACTATTAGTTTTAATTTACAACTGTCTTTATTCAATTGTGTGAATTCCGTGCCTTGCACAACATGCAATTAAAATTTATTTCTTTATTTTTATTTGATTGAAGATTTAATTCACTAATCCATTTATGTTTTCGTTTACTTTTATTTCCCATAATTAAACATAACATGCACACGCTTGGCACTTACTTATATTTTGAGTTTCTTTTGGCATCAATACAGCAGGTAATCTTTATTCATGGTAATGTACCTAAAATATCTTATTAAGGTATTTGCAGGAGAAGGAACATTATAAGTTGCCGTCTAATACTACCCCAAAAACTACTGCACCTACTGTTATCGGTACTGTAATTCCGCATTGTGTTCTTGTTACGTTTGCATAATTATGATCTAACTTTTGTGAATGTTTCACACCTTTTAATCATATTTAAGAAATGTTACTTGAAACATCTCAAGGCCATGTTATGCTTTTGAATTATTTGATTTTCATCTGCCAAAAAATTCCCATATCAATCTGTGGATTTGTAGGAAAATATTCTTTCTTGTAATGTGTATAGGTTATAGGAAGTTCCTTTCATTACATCAATGAAGTTTATGTTTTAACCTTAAAAAGACGATTTGTCAAGAGCACACATTCATGATATTATTAAATGGAGAAATTCATTAAAGTATTAAAAAAATGAAGTGTGTAAAAAAGCTCAAGATATTAGTTTTTATTTACAACTATTTTTATTCAAATGTGCAAATGTTGTGCCTTGTATGACATGCAATTGAAATTTATTTATTTATTTTTAATCGATTGAAATTTCACTAATCAATTTATGCGTTCATTTACTTTTATTTCCCATAATTAAACTATCATGCACACACTTGGCACATATTTATATTTTGAGCTTCTTTTGGAGTCAATACATCAGGTAATCTTTATTCATGGTAATGTACCTAAAATTTCTTTTTCGGGGATTTGCGGGAGAAGGGAGAGTATTCGTTATCATCCCATACTACCCCAAAAACTGTTGCACCTACTGTTACCGGTACTGTAATTCTGCATAGTATTCTCGTTATATTTGCATAAATATGGTCTAACTTTTGTGAATGTTTTACACCTTTTAATCTTATTAGAGAAATGTTATTTTAAACATCTCGAGGCCACGCTATACTTTTGAACTATTTGATTTTCATCTGCCAAAAAAATCCCATATCGATATGTGGATTTGTAGGAAACTTTTCTTTCTTGTAATGTGTATAGGTTATAGGAAGTTCCTTTCATTTTATCGATGAAGTATATTTTTAAACCTTAACTTAAAGATTAATCAAGAGCACATATTCATGATATTATTAAATGGAGAAATTCATTAAAGTATTAGAAAAATGAAGTGCGTAAAAAAGCTCAAGATATTAGTTTTTATTTACAACTATTTTTTCTTCAAATGTGCAAAAGACGTGCCTTGTACGACATGCAACTTAAATTTATTTATTTATTTTTATTCAATTGAAATTTAATTCACTAATCAGTTTGTGCGTCCATTTACTTTTATTTCCCATAATTAAACATACCATGCACACACTTGACACATAATTATATTTTGAGTTTCTTTTGGCGTCAAAACATTAAGTCATCTATATTCATGGTAATATAACTAAAATGATTTATTCGGGTAACTGCACGGGAAAGAAGAGTATAAGTTACCATCTCTAACTACCCCAAACACTATTGCACCTACTGTTATCGGTACTGAGTTTCCACATAGTATTCTCGTTATGTTTGGAAAATTATGATCTAAGTTTTGTGAATGTTTCACATACTTTAATATAGTTTAGGAAATGTTTCTTGAAACATATCAATCCCATGTTATGCTTTCAAACTATCTAATTTTCATCCACCAAAAAATTCCCATTTCAATCCGTGGATGTGTTGGAAAATGTTCTTTCTTGTAATGTGTATAGGTTATCGGAAGTTGCTTCCATTACATCCATGAAGTATATTTTTAACCGTAACTTGAAAAATCATCGAGAGCATACATTCATGATATTATTAAATGGAGAAACCCATTGAAGTATTAGAAAAATGAATTGTGGAAAAAAAGTTGATACTATTAGTTTTTATTTACAACTGTTTTTATTCAGTTATGCAAATTCCATACCTTGCACGAAATGCAATTAAAATTTATTTATTTATTTTTATTTGATTGAAGATTTAATTCACGAATCCGTTTATGTGTTCATTTACTTTAATTTCCCACAGTTAAACATAACATTCACACACTTGGCACATATTTATATTTTGAGTTTCTTTTGGTTCCAATACATCAGGTAATCTTTATTCATGTTAATGTATCTAAAATTTCTTATTCAGGGATTTGCAGGAGAAGGAAAGTATAAGTTTCCATCCCATACTACCCCAAAAATTGTTGCACCTACTGTTACCGGTACTGTAATTCGTATTCTCCTTATATTTGCATAAATAGGATCTAACTTTTTTGAATGTTTCAAACCTTTTAATCCTAGTTAAGAAATGTTACTTGAAACATCTCGAGGCCATGTAATGCTTTTGAACTATTTGATTTTCATTTGCCAAAAAATTCCCGCATGGATCCGTGGATTTGTAGGAAAATTTACTTTTTTGTAATGTGTATAGGTTATAGGAAGTTCCTTTCATTACATTGATGAAGTATATTTTTTAACCTTAACTTGAAGATTTATCAAGAGAAAACATTCATGATATTTTTAAATGGAGAAATTTATTAAAGTATTAGAAAAATGAAGTACATAAAAAGCTCAAGATATTAGTTTTTATTTACAACTATTTTTATTCAAATGTGAAAATGTCGTGCCTTGTACGACATGCAATTGAAATTTATTTATTTATTTTTATTCAATTGAAATTTAATTCACTAATCAATTTATGCAATCATTTACTTTTATTTCCCATAATTAAAAATACCATGCACACACTTGGCATATATTTATATTTTGAGTTTCTTTTGGTGTCAAGACATTAAGTAATCTATATTCATGGTAATATAACTAAAATGATTTATTCAGGCAACTGTACGAGAAACAAGAGTATAAGTTACCATCCCCAACTACCCCAAACACTGTTATACCTACTGTTACCGATACTGTATTTTCGCATAGTATTCTCGTTATATTTGCATAATTGTGATCTATCTTTTAAGAATGTTTCACATCTTTTACTATAGTTTGGGAAATGTTTCTTGAAACATCTCAAGGCCATGGTACGCTTTCAAACTATTTAATTTTCATCAGCCAAAAAATTCCCATTTCAATCCATGGATTTGTTGGAAAATTTTCGTTCCTGTAATGTGTAGAGGTTATCCGAAGTTGCTTCCATTACATCGATGAAATATATTTTTGACCTTAACTTGAAAAATCATCAAGATCATACATTCATGATATTATTAAATGGAGAAACCCATTAAATTATTAGAAAAATGAAGTATGTAAAAAACTCTTACTATTAGTTTTTATTTACAACTGTTTTTATTCAATTGTGAAAATTCCATGCCTTGCACGGCATTTAATTAAAATTTATTTATTTATTTTGATTTGATTGAAGATTCAATTCACTAATCCATTTATGTGTTGATTTACTTTAATTTCCTATAGTAAAACATAACATGCACACACTTGGCACATATTTATAGTTTGTGTTTCTGTTGGCGTTAAGACATAAAGTAATCTCTATTCATAGTAATATAACTAAAATTATTTATTCAGGTAATTGCACGAGAACGAAGAGTATAAGTTACCGTCCCCAACCACCCCAAAAACTGATGCACCTACTTTTACCGATACTGTAATTATGCATAGTATTCTTGTTATGTTTGCATAAATATGATCTAACTTTTGTGATTTTTTCACACCTTTACTCTACTTTGGGGTATGTTTCTTGAAATATCTCGAGGCCATTTTACGCTTTTAAACTATTTAATTTTCATCCACCAAAAAATTCCAATATCGATCCCTTAAGGTGGATTTGTTCGTAGATCTTCTTTCTTGTGATGTGTATAGTTTGTGGGAAGTTGCTTTAGTTGCATTAATGATGTATATTTTATAACCTTAACTTGAAAAATAATACAAGCATAACTTCATGACATTATCAAATGGAGAAACTCATTAAAGTATTTGAAAAATTAAGTGCTAAAAAAAACTCATGATATTAGTTTTTATTTACAAATGTTTTTTATTCAATTGTTCAAATGTCTTGCCTTGCACGACATGCAATTAAAATATATTTATTTATTTTTATTTGATGGAAGATTTAAGTCACCAATCCATTTATGTGTTCATTTACTTTTATTTCCCATAAGTAAACATAGCATGCACACACTTGGCACCTATTTATATTTTGAGTTTCTTTTGGCGTAAATACATTAAGTAATCTCTATTGATAGTAATATAACTTAAATGATTTATTCAGGAAGCTGCATGAGAACAAAGAGTATAAGTTACCATCCCCAACTACCCCAAAAATTGATGCACCTACTGTTACCTGTATTGTATTTCCATCAAATAAATAAATTATGATCCTACTTTTTGTGAATGTTTCACATCCTTTAATCTAGTTTGGGAAATTTTTCTTGAAACTTATCAATCTCATGTTACGCTTTTGAACTATTTAATTTTCATCCGCCAAAAAATTCCCATTTCGATCCGAGGATTTGTTGGAAATTTTTATTTCTTATCATGTGTATAGGCTATCGGAAGTTGCTTCCATTTCATCGATGAAGTATATTTTTTAACCTTAACTTGAAAAATCATCATGATCATACATTCATGATATTATTAAATGGAGAAACTTATCAAAGTACTAGAAAAATGAAGTGTATAAAAAACACATGATATTAGTTTTTACTTACAACTATTTTTATTCAATTGTGAAATTTGTTGTGCCTTGCACCACATGCAATTAGAAATTACTTATTTATTTTTATTCGATTGAAGATTTAATTCACTAATCCATTTATGTGTTCATTTACCTTTACTTCCCATAATTAAACATAGCATGCACACGCTTAGCACTTATTTATATTTTGAGTTTCTTTTGGTGTCAATACATCAAGTGATCTTTATTCATAGTAATGTACCTAAAATGTCTTATTCAGGTATTTGCAGGAGAGGGAAAAGTATAAGTTATCGTCCCATACCACCCCAAAAACTGTTGCACCTACTGTTACCGGTACTGTAATTCCTCAAAGTGTTCTCGTTATGTTTGCATAAGTATGATCTATGTTTTGGTGGATGTTTCACACCTTTTAATCCTAATTGGGAAATGGTACTTGAAACATCTCGAGGCCATGTTATGCTTTTGAACTATTTGATTTTCATCTGCCAAAAAATTCCCATATCGATCTGTGGATTTGTAGGAAAATTTTCTTTCTTGTAATGTGTATAGGTTATAGGGAGTTCCTTTCATTACATCGATGGATTATATTTTTTAACCTTACCTTGAAGATTTATCAAGGGCACACATTCATGATATTATTAAATGGAGAAATTCATTAAAGTATTAGAAAAATGAAGTGCGTAAAAAGCTCAAGATATTAGTTTTTCTTTACAACTATTTTTATTCAATTGTGAAAATTTCGTGCCTTGTACGACAAGGAATTTAAATTTATTTAATTATTTTTATTCGATTGAAGATTTAATCTCCTAATCAATTTATGCATTCATTTACTTTTTTCCCCATAATTAAACATACTATGCACACACTTGGCACAAATTTATATTCTGAAGTTCTTTTGGAGTCAAGACATTAAGTCATCTATATTCATAGTAATATACCTAAAATTACTTATTCAGGTAATTGCATGAGAAATAATAGCATAAGTTACCATCCCCAACTACCTCAAAAACTGTTGCACCTACAGTTACTGGTACTACCGCATAGTGTTCTCATTATGGTTTCCTGAATATGATCTAACTTTTTTGAATGTTTCACACCTTTTAATCTAGTTTGGGAAATGTTTTTTCAAACATCTAGAGGCCATGTTATGCTTTAGTACTATTTAATTTTCATCCACAAAAAAATTCCCATAGCGATCCGTGGATTTGTTGGAAAATTTTCTTTCTTGTAATGTGTATAGGTTATCAGAAGTTTCTTTTATTTCATCGATGTAGTATATTTTTTAACCTTAACTTGACTAATCATTAAGAGCGCAAATTCATGATATTATCAAATTGAGAAACTCAGTAAAGTATTAGAAAAATGAGTGCATAAAAAAACTCATAATATTAATTTTCTTTACAACTTTTTTTATTCAAGTGTGAAATGTTGTGCCGTGCATGACATGCAATTAAAATAAATTCATTTATTTTTATTTGATTGAAGATTAAAGTCACTAATACATTTATGTGTTCATTTACTTTTATTTCCCATAGTAAAACATAGCATGCACACACTTGGCACATATTTATATTTTGAGTTTCTCATGGCGTCAAGATATTATGTAATCTTTATTCATAGTAATATACCTAAAATGATTTATTTAGGTAACTGCACTAGAGAGAAGAGTATAAGTTACCATCCCCGACCACCCCAAACACTGTTGCACCTACTGTAACCGGTACTGTATTTTCGCTTAGTATTCTCGTTATGTTTTCATAATTATGATTTATCTTTTATGAATGTTTCACATCTTTCATTCTAGTTTGGGAAATGTTTCTTGAAACATCTCAAGGCCATGTTATGCTTTCGAATTATTTAATATTCCTCCACCAAAAAAATCCCATTTCGATATGTGGATTTGTTGGAAAATTTTCTTTCCTGTATTGTGTATAGGTTATCGAAAGTTGCTTCCACTACATCGATGAAATATATTTTTAACCTTAATATTAAAAATCACCAAGAGCATACATTCATGATATTATTAAATGGAGAAACTCAATGAAATATTAGAAAAATGAAGTACGTAAAAAAACTCACACTATTAGTTTTTATTTACAACTATTTTTATTCAATTGTACCTAAAAAGAGCATGAAACAATTTAATGAATTCATAAACTCAAATGACTTGCATGATATTCCTACAGTGGGGAATTTCTATACCTGGAGCAATAATAGATTTAAGGAAAAATGCAAAGATTTAATGTTTCAAAGGTTGGACAGAGGTTTAGCCTCCCTAGATTGGTTGGAGCTTTTCCCTAATAGCTCTATTCAAGTTTTAAATAGGCTGACTTCGGACCATGCCCCGTTATTACTTTCTATTCAATCATCCGAAGAACAAGCCCCTAGACCATTTAGATACCAAGATATGTGGACAAACAGACAGGAATTTCAGGATTTGGTAGCTACAAACTGGAAACTAGACTCCCCTTTTCTAGGAATGTATAGGCTGGTTTTTAAATTGAAGAGGCTAAAGATGGAAATTAAACAATGGAATAAAAATCACTTTGGTAATGTCTCTCAGAACTTGGCACACTATGAGAATGAGGTTAAGGAACTGGAAATCACCTTTCAGCAAAACAATGATGACTTAATCCTAAGTGAGTTAAATAGGTCAAAACAGTTGCTTATGAGGGCTCAAAAAGAAAAGTTCATTTTCCTTAAGCAAAAAGCTAGGATTAATTGGTTTAAGTTTGTAGATGCTAACACAAGTTACTTCCACCACTCGGTTAGAGAAAGGAGATCTAAGACAAGAATCAGTAAGATTAAGGATGGAAAAGGAAATTGGATCTCTGATCCATCTCTAATCAAAGAGGAAGCAGTAAGATTTTACAAAGAACTTTTTCATGAGGAAGTTGCACAAAAAAAAGGGACTTTTTTTAATCATTTCCTCTCAGAAATACCTAGTGTAATTTCTTATCAGCAAAATGATCAGCTTCCATCCCCATTCCAACTTCAAGAACTTAAGGATGCAGTTTTTGACCTAAATAGATGTAGCTCACCTGGTCCTGATGGATTTTCAGGAGCTTTTTACACCACCTTTTGGGAAGTCATTAATGAAGATCTTCTTGATGCTGCTAATGACTTCCTTAAAAGTGGAAACATACCTAAGGCTATATCTAGTACTTGGTTAACATTAATACCCAAAAAGCCTATCCCTGTATCTTTTTCTGATTTCAGGCCCATAAGTTTATCTAACTTTGTGAACAAGGTTTTTTCTAAGATGATCATGGAAAGGATCAAACCACTAATGGCTTCTCTCATATCCCCTGAACAAAGTGCATTCATAAAAGGGAGGGATATATCTGATAACATAATTATGATGCAGGAAATGGCTAGAAGATTAGGTAGGAAATCAAAAGCCCCAAACCTCATAGTTAAACTAGACATGCAGAAGGCTTTTGATAGAGTATCATGGTCATTTCTTAATTCAGTCCTCTTGCAATTCGGATTCCATGGTGTATTTGTGCACAGAATAATGCAGAACATAGCTTCAGCTCATTTCTCAGTCTTAATAAATGGTGTAACTTCAGGATTCTTTGCATCTAATAGAGGAATTAAACAAGGGGATCCACTGTCTCCTTTTCTTTATAACATTTTGTCTGAGGCCTTTTCAAGAGGGTTAAAAAAATTATTTCAGATAGGCTATCTACAGAACTTCAGTCTGCCCAGGAATTGTCCACTAATAACCCATCTTATGTATGCGGATGATACTGCTGTGTTCCTGAATGGCAATCCCAAAAACCTGAAAAGATTAAAAAAATTCCTGCTGGCATATGAGCATACCTCGGGTCAGAAAGTTAACTTTGCTAAATCTAATTATTATGCTGATCCTAAAACACCTGTGGATAGATTGCATTCAGTTTCTAGGACCTTAGGTATGACAAAAGGCACCTTTCCTTTCAAATATCTAGGGACTCCTATTTTTGCTGGAAGGAATAAACAAGTCCACTACTTTCCTGTGCTTGAGAGAATGGAAAATACATTAAACAACTGGAAAAACAAGTGGTTAAGCTCAGCAGGGAAAATCATTCTCATCAATCATTGTTTCCTTTCCATTCCAACACATCTGTTTGCAGTACTTAGTCCTCCTAAAATAGTCTTAAGAAAAATGGAAAAGCTAGCTTCAGGACTTTTTTGGGGGCATAATGAGTACACAGGAAATAAAAAGAAATGGTGTTCATGGCAAAAAATGAGCTTCCCTGTTCAAGAGAATGGTATAGGATTTAGAGATATTCAGGCATCAGTGGATGCCTTCTCTTGCAAGCTCTGGTGGAAATTGCAACTCAATAAATCTCAATGGACCCAACATCTGTGGTCTCTCCCAGAATCCTACAAGAATTCTCACACATGGCAAAGGATTTGTAAGGTAACAGAAGTTTCAAATAGCTTAACAAGAGTTATTTATGGAACTGGTTCTTGTTCTTTTTGGAATGCTAACTGGAAAGGTAGCGGGGCTTTGTTTTATGAATGGCCTGAAGGGATGGAAATTCCATTTCTTGATATAAATTTGAGCTCCTTTGTTGCTAACAAAAATCACTATCTTCCAATATTGGAGCCTCATTTGGGTACCACAACCAACCTAATTTTGCAGGAGGTGGTAATCACAAACACACATGCTGATAGACTGATCTGGACCCCTACAGTGGATGGCAATTTCTCCACTAGCTCAGCTTACAAGAATCTCAGACAAAAAGGTACACAAATCAGGTACCTTCATAAAATTTGGTCCCCTTTTATTCCTTCCAAAATGTCAATTCTTCTTTGGAGAGCGCTTAATGGAATTCTACCATTTGATAACATATTATGCAAATATGGATATTCCCTAGCCTCCAAATGCCCCTTGTGTAGGAATCATTCGGATACTCTAGATCACTTTTTTAACTCATGCCCCTCTTCACTTGAAATCTGGAACAGAATTAACACACTCATTCATCTTCACTATCCAGCCTTAGGAAGCTTTAGAAACAGGGTAGAATTTTATTTATCCATAAGAGCAGATTCCAAGATATCCTCTAGCATGAACATTGCAGCCCTCTTAGTCACATCATGGTCCCTGTGGATCCATAGGAACAAGAGTATATTTGAGAATCAGGCCTTCTCGGTATATTCATGCTTCCATAATATTAAGGACCTGATCAAGCTAATTTTTACTGCAAACCCATTGAGAGGCAATAAAGAAAAACACAAAGAATTAATCCAAGCAGGCCTCTTATCTGATATACTACAAAAACAGAGAAGATCAATTTCAGCTGTTGGATGGGAAAAGCCGGTTTCTGGTGCTAAACTTAATACTGATGCCACATGGAAAACTGGAGGTTTGTCTTCCTCTGCAGTGATAGTGAGGAATAGGAACGGTGAGGTGATTAAACTTAGAACTCATGTTTTTCACTCAGAATCCCCATTACACGCAGAACTTGTAGGTATTCAAAAGGCATATCAGTTATGTACTGAACTTAATTTACAAGGCTGTGTGATTGAATCTGATTGCCTTTCAGCTGTAAAAGGAATTCAGGCTCCTATGGTAAGTCCATGGACAGTTTTTTCTATTTGTAGTTCTTTGCATGAGTTGCATAAAGTTAATCCAATTGCATTCATCCCAAGGGAGACTAATACAGCAGCCGACTTTTTGGCAAAATATGCTAATGGAAATAATCTGAATGGTGATATAAACATGGACATGGCTCCACCATTTTTCAAAGGTCTTATTTTGTTGGATAAAATTGGAATGAAAGGTATCCGTGTAGTTTCCTCATCTCATGGTTGATATCACCTGCTGCAATTTCTGGTTCTTTATCATCTGCTTTGGATACTGCTGGTCTTCTTGATATTTCATGCAGGTTAGGTGCATCTCACCAAGATAGGATATATGATTCAACTTCTGGGACCTGTTTCCTACGGATACACAAGGCCTCTCTGGCTCATAGCTGACACGTGATAGATACTCCACAGATGGGAGATAACTACAGATGGGAGATAACCAACATCTCTACGGACACATCGTTGACAAATAGAAGTCTCGTTTTTACGTTTCTTCGCCCTGTTCGCGATGTGTCCGGTTAGAGGTTATTGATTAAGACACATTGGAACTCTGGATGGTTGATCATTAGCTTTTGGGAGCAATCCGATTTGCTATAGGGATATACTTAGTCTCGGATCTTACGGGATGATCTTTTGTAATTTTGTTGCACTCTTCGATTTACAGGCTGATTTTTGGTCTGAATTATTGGTCTGGGGAGCCAATATATACCCCCCATCTAAGGATGGTTTTAATTAAAAAAAAAATATTCAATTGTACAAATTTCGTGCCCTGCATGACACATAGTTTAAATTATTTATTTATTTTATTTGATTGAAGATTTAATTCACGAATCCGTTTATGTGTTCATTTACTTTAATGTGTATAGGTTATAGGAAGTTCCTTTCATTACATCAATGAAGTTTATGTTTTAACCTTAAAAAGACGATTTGTCAAGAGCACACATTCATGATATTATTAAATGGAGAAATTCATTAAAGTATTAAAAAAATGAAGTGTGTAAAAAAGCTCAAGATATTAGTTTTTATTTACAACTATTTTTATTCAAATGTGCAAATGTTGTGCCTTGTATGACATGCAATTGAAATTTATTTATTTATTTTTAATCGATTGAAATTTCACTAATCAATTTATGCGTTCATTTACTTTTATTTCCCATAATTAAACTATCATGCACACACTTGGCACATATTTATATTTTGAGCTTCTTTTGGAGTCAATACATCAGGTAATCTTTATTCATGGTAATGTACCTAAAATTTCTTTTTCGGGGATTTGCGGGAGAAGGGAGAGTATTTGTTATCATCCCATACTACCCCAAAAACTGTTGCACCTACTGTTACCAGTACTGTAATTCTGCATAGTATTCTCGTTATATTTGCATAAATATGGTCTAACTTTTGTGAATGTTTTACACCTTTTAATCTTATTAGAGAAATGTTATTTTAAACATCTCGAGGCCACGCTATGCTTTTGAACTATTTGATTTTCATCTGCCAAAAAAATCCCATATCGATATGTGGATTTGTAGGAAACTTTTCTTTCTTGTAATGTGTATAGGTTATAGGAAGTTCCTTTCATTTTATCGATGAAGTATATTTTTAAACCTTAACTTAAAGATTAATCAAGAGCACATATTCATGATATTATTAAATGGAGAAATTCATTAAAGTATTAGAAAAATGAAGTGCGTAAAAAAGCTCAAGATATTAGTTTTTATTTACAACTATTTTTTCTTCAAATGTGCAAAAGACGTGCCTTGTACGACATGCAACTTAAATTTATTTATTTATTTTTATTCAATTGAAATTTAATTCACTAATCAGTTTGTGCGTCCATTTACTTTTATTTCCCATAATTAAACATACCATGCACACACTTGACACATAATTATATTTTGAGTTTCTTTTGGCGTCAAGACATTAAGTCATCTATATTCATGGTAATATAACTAAAATGATTTATTCGGGTAACTGCACGGGAAAGAAGAGTATAAGTTACCATCTCTAACTACCCCAAACACTATTGCACCTACTGTTATCGGTACTGAGTTTCCACATAGTATTCTCGTTATGTTTGGAAAATTATGATCTAAGGTTTGTGAATGTTTCACATACTTTAATATAGTTTAGGAAATGTTTCTTGAAACATATCAATCCCATGTTATGCTTTCAAACTATCTAATTTTCATCCACCAAAAAATTCCCATTTCAATCCGTGGATGTGTTGGAAAATGTTCTTTCTTGTAATGTGTATAGGTTATCGGAAGTTGCTTCCATTACATCCATGAAGTATATTTTTAACCGTAACTTGAAAAATCATCGAGAGCATACATTCATGATATTATTAAATGGAGAAACCCATTGAAGTATTAGAAAAATGAATTGTGGAAAAAAAGTTGATACTATTAGTTTTTATTTACAACTGTTTTTATTCAGTTATGCAAATTCCATACCTTGCACGAAATGCAATTAAAATTTATTTATTTATTTTTATTTGATTGAAGATTTAATTCACGAATCCGTTTATGTGTTCATTTACTTTAATTTCCCACAGTTAAACATAACATTCACACACTTGGCACATATTTATATTTTGAGTTTCTTTTGGCTCCAATACATCAGGTAATCTTTATTCATGTTAATGTATCTAAAATTTCTTATTCAGGGATTTGCAGGAGAAGGAAAGTATAAGTTTCCATCCCATACTACCCCAAAAATTGTTGCACCTACTGTTACCGGTACTGTAATTCGTATTCTCCTTATATTTGCATAAATAGGATCTAACTTTTTTGAATGTTTCAAACCTTTTAATCCTAGTTAAGAAATGTTACTTGAAACATCTCGAGGCCATGTAATGCTTTTGAACTATTTGATTTTCATTTGCCAAAAAATTCCCGCATGGATCCGTGGATTTGTAGGAAAATTTACTTTTTTGTAATGTGTATAGGTTATAGGAAGTTCCTTTCATTACATTGATGAAGTATATTTTTTAACCTTAACTTGAAGATTTATCAAGAGAAAACATTCATGATATTTTTAAATGGAGAAATTTATTAAAGTATTAGAAAAATGAAGTACATAAAAAGCTCAAGATATTAGTTTTTATTTACAACTATTTTTATTCAAATGTGAAAATGTCGTGCCTTGTACGACATGCAATTGAAATTTATTTATTTATTTTTATTCAATTGAAATTTAATTCACTAATCAATTTATGCAATCATTTACTTTTATTTCCCATAATTAAAAATACCATGCACACACTTGGCATATATTTATATTTTGAGTTTCTTTTGGTGTCAAGACATTAAGTAATCTATATTCATGGTAATATAACTAAAATGATTTATTCAGGCAACTGTACGAGAAACAAGAGTATAAGTTACCATCCCCAACTACCCCAAACACTGTTATGCCTACTGTTACCGATACTGTATTTTCGCATAGTATTCTCGTTATATTTGCGTAATTGTGATCTATCTTTTAAGAATGTTTCACATCTTTTACTATAGTTTGGGAAATGTTTCTTGAAACATCTCAAGGCCATGGTACGCTTTCAAACTATTTAATTTTCATCAGCCAAAAAATTCCCATTTCAATCCATGGATTTGTTGGAAAATTTTCGTTCCTGTAATGTGTAGAGGTTATCCGAAGTTGCTTCCATTACATCGATGAAATATATTTTTGACCTTAACTTGAAAAATCATCAAGATCATACATTCATGATATTATTAAATGGAGAAACCCATTAAATTATTAGAAAAATGAAGTATGTAAAAAACTCTTACTATTAGTTTTTATTTACAACTGTTTTTATTCAATTGTGAAAATTCCATGCCTTGCACGGCATTTAATTAAAATTTATTTATTTATTTTGATTTGATTGAAGATTCAATTCACTAATCCATTTATGTGTTGATTTACTTTAATTTCCTATAGTAAAACATAACATGCACACACTTGGCACATATTTATAGTTTGTGTTTCTGTTGGCGTTAAGACATAAAGTAATCTCTATTCATAGTAATATAACTAAAATTATTTACTCAGGTAATTGCACGAGAACGAAGAGTATAAGTTACCGTCCCCAACCACCCCAAAAACTGATGCACCTACTTTTACCGGTACTGTAATTATGCATAGTATTCTTGTTATGTTTGCATAAATATGATCTAACTTTTGTGATTTTTTCACACCTTTACTCTACTTTGGGGTATGTTTCTTGAAATATCTCGAGGCCATTTTACGCTTTTAAACTATTTAATTTTCATCCACCAAAAAATTCCAATATCGATCCCTTAAGGTGGATTTGTTCGTAGATCTTCTTTCTTGTGATGTGTATAGTTTGTGGGAAGTTGCTTTAGTTGCATTAATGATGTATATTTTATAACCTTAACTTGAAAACTTATACAAGCATAAATTCATGACATTATCAAATGGAGAAACTCATTAAAGTATTTGAAAAATTAAGTGCTAAAAAAAACTCATGATATTAGTTTTTATTTACAAATGTTTTTTATTCAATTGTTCAAATGTCTTGCCTTGCACGACATGCAATTAAAATTTATTTATTTATTTTTATTTGATGGAAGATTTAAGTCACCAATCCATTTATGTGTTCATTTACTTTTATTTCCCGTAAGTAAACATAGCATGCACACACTTGGCACCTATTTATATTTTGAGTTTCTTTTGGCGTAAATACATTAAGTAATCTCTATTGATAGTAATATAACTTAAATGATTTATTCAGGAAGCTGCATGAGAACAAAGAGTATAAGTTACCATCCCCAACTACCCCAAAAATTGATGCACCTACTGTTACCTGTATTGTATTTCCATCAAATAAATAAATTATGATCCTACTTTTTGTGAATGTTTCACATCCTTTAATCTAGTTTGGGAAATGTTTCTTGAAACTTATCAATCTCATGTTACGCTTTTGAACTATTTAATTTTCATCCGCCAAAAAATTCCCATTTCGATCCGAGGATTTGTTGGAAATTTTTATTTCTTATCATGTGTATAGGCTATCGGAAGTTGCTTCCATTTCATCGATGAAGTATATTTTTTAACGTTAACTTGAAAAATCATCATGATCATACATTCATGATATTATTAAATGGAGAAACTTATCAAAGTACTAGAAAAATGAAGTGTATAATAAACACATGATATTAGTTTTTACTTACAACTATTTTTATTCAATTGTGAAATTTGTCGTGCCTTGCACCACATGCAATTACAAATTACTTATTTATTTTTATTCGATTGAAGATTTAATTCACTAATCCATTTATGTGTTCATTTACCTTTACTTCCCATAATTAAACATAGCATGCACACGCTTAGCACTTATTTATATTTTGAGTTTCTTTTGGTGTCAATACATCAAGTGATCTTTATTCATAGGAATGTACCTAAAATGTCTTATTCAGGTATTTGCAGGAGAGGGAAAAGTATAAGTTATCGTCCCATACCACCCCAAAAACTGTTGCACCTACTGTTACCGGTATTGTAATTTCTCAAAGTGTTCTCGTTATGTTTGCATAAGTATGATCTATGTTTTGGTGGATGTTTCACACCTTTTAATCCTAATTGGGAAATGATACTTGAAACATCTCGAGGCCATGTTATGCTTTTGAACTATTTGATTTTCATCTGCCAAAAAATTCCCATATCGATCTGTGGATTTGTAGGAAAATTTTCTTTCTTGTAATGTGTATAGGTTATAGGGAGTTGCTTTCATTACATCGATGGAGTATATTTTTTAACCTTACCTTGAAGATTTATCAAGGGCACACATTCATGATATTATTAAATGGAGAAATTCATTAAAGTATTAGAAAAATGAAGTGCGTAAAAAGCTCAAGATATTAGTTTTTCTTTACAACTATTTTTATTCAATTGTGAAAATTTCGTGCCTTGTACGACAAGGAATTTAAATTTATTTAATTATTTTTATTCGATTGAAGATTTAATCTCCTAATCAATTTATGCATTCATTTACTTTTTTCCCCATAATTAAACATACTATGCACACACTTGGCACAAATTTATATTCTGAAGTTCTTTTGGAGTCAAGACATTAAGTCATCTATATTCATAGTAATATACCTAAAATTACTTATTCAGGTTATTGCATGAGAAATAATAGCATAAGTTACCATCCCCGACTACCTCAAAAACTGTTGCACCTACAGTTACTGGTACTGTAATACCGCATAGTGTTCTCATTATGGTTTCCTGAATATGATCTAACTTTTTTGAATGTTTCACACCTTTTAATCTAGTTTGGGAAATGTTTTTTCAAACATCTAGAGGCCATGTTATGCTTTAGTACTATTTAATTTTCATCCACAAAAAAATTCCCATAGCGATCCGTGGATTTGTTGGAAAATTTTCTTTCTTGTAATGTGTATAGGTTATCAGAAGTTTCTTTTATTTCATCGATGTAGTATATTTTTTAACCTTAACTTGACTAATCATTAAGAGCGCAAATTCATGATATTATCAAATTGAGAAACTCAGTAAAGTATTAGAAAAATGAGTGCATAAAAAAACTCATAATATTAATTTTCTTTGCAACTTTTTTTATTCAAGTGTGAAATGTTGTGCCGTGCATGACATGCAATTAAAATAAATTCATTTATTTTTATTTGATTGAAGATTAAAGTCACTAATACATTTATGTGTTCATTTACTTTTATTTCCCATAGTAAAACATAGCATGCACACACTTGGCACATATTTATATTTTGAGTTTCTCATGGCGTCAAGATATTATGTAATCTTTATTCATAGTAATATACCTAAAATGATTTATTTAGGTAACTGCACTAGAGAGAAGAGTATAAGTTACCATCCCCGACCACCCCAAACACTGTTGCACCTACTGTAACCGGTACTGTATTTTCGCTTAGTATTCTCGTTATGTTTTCATAATTATGATTTATCTTTTATGAATGTTTCACATCTTTCATTCTAGTTGGGGAAATGTTTCTTGAAACATCTCAAGGCCATGTTATGCTTTCGAATTATTTAATATTCCTCCACCAAAAAAATCCCATTTCGATATGTGGATTTGTTGGAAAATTTTCTTTCCTGTATTGTGTATAGGTTATCGAAAGTTGCTTCCACTACATCGATGAAATATATTTTTAACCTTAATATTAAAAATCACCAAGAGCATACATTCATGATATTATTAAATGGAGAAACTCAATGAAATATTAGAAAAATGAAGTACGTAAAAAAACTCACACTATTAGTTTTTATTTACAACTATTTTTATTCAATTGTACAAATTTCGTGCCCTGCACGACACATAGTTTAAATTATTTATTTATTTTATTTGATTGAAGATTTAATTCACGAATCCATTTATGTGTTCATTTACTTTAATTTCCCATAATTAAACATAACATGCACACACTTGGCACATATTTATATTTTGAGTTTATTTCGGCGTTATGACATATAGTAATCTCTATTCATAGTAATATATCTAAAAAGATTAATTAAACTAATTGCACGAGAACAAAGAGTATAAGTTACCATCCCCAACTACCCCAAAAACTGATGCACCTACTGTTACCAGTACTGTAATTACGCACAGTATTCTCATTATGTTTTCATAAATATGATATAACTTTTTTTGAATATTTGACACCTTTTTGTCTACTTTGGGAAATGTTTCTTGAAACATTTCGAGGCCATGTTATGATTTTGAACTACTTAATTTTCATCCCCCGAAAAATTCCAAATCGATCTCTTAAGATGGATTTGTTGGAAGATCTTCTTGCTTGTAATGTGTATAGTTTACATGAAGTTGCTTTCATTGAATTGATAAGGTATATTTTATAACCTTAACTTGAAAAATAATCACGATCATAACTTCATGACATTATCAAATGGAGAAACATATTAAAGTATTAGAAAAATGAAGTGCATAAAAAAATCATGATATTAGTTTTTATTTAAAACTTTTTTTTTCAAATGTGCAAATGTCTAGCCTTGCACAAAATGAAATTATAATTTATTTATTATTTTTATTTGAAGGAATATTTAAGTCTCTAATCCATTTATGTGTTCATTTACTTTTATTTCCCATAAGTAAATATAGCAGGCACATACTTGGCACATATTTATACTTTGAGTTTCTTTTTGCGTCATGACAATAAGTAATCCCTATTCATAATAATATAACTAAAATGATTTATTCTGGTAATGGCACAGGATAGAAGAGTATAAGTTACCATCCCCAATTACCCCAAAAATTGCTGCACCTACTGTTACCGTTATTGTATTTCCGCATAGTATTCTCGTTAGGTTTTCATAATTATGATATAACTGTTGTGAATGTTTCACATCTTTTACTCTAGTTTGGGAAATGTTTCTTGAAACATCTCAAGGCCATGTTATGCTTTCCAACTATTTAATTTTCATCAGCCAAAATATTTCCATTTCGATCCATGGATTTGTTGGAAGATTTTCTTTCTTGATATGTGTATAGGTTATCAGAAGTTGCTTCCATTACATCGATGTATATTTATAACCTTAACATGAAAAATCATCAAGAGCATACATTCATGATATTACTAAATGGAGAAACTCATTGAAGTATTAGAAAAATGAAGTAAGTATGAAAACACATATTATTAGTTTTTATTTACAACTATTTTTATTCAATTGTGCAAATTCCATGCCTTGCATGTCAAAAAATTTAAATTAATTTTTTTTATTTGATTGAAGATTTAATTCACGAATCCATTTATGTTTTCATTTACTTTAATTTCCCATAATTAAACATAACATGCACACACTTGGCACATATTTATATTTTCTGAATTTCTTTCTGCGTTAAGACATAAAGTAATCTCTATTCATATTAATATATCTACAAAGGTTTATTCAAGTAATTGCACGAGAACGAAGAGTATAAATTACCATCCACAACTACCCCAAAAACTGTTGCACCTACTCTTACCGGTGCTATCATTATGCATAGTATTCTCATTATGTTTTCATAAATATGATCTAACTTTTGGGAATGTTTGAAACCTTTTAGTCTTATTTGGGAAATTTTTCTTGAAACATCTCGAGGCCATGTTATGATTTTGAACTATTTAATTTTCCTCCACCAAAAAATTCGAATATCGATCTCTTAAGATGGATTTGTTGGAAGATCTTCTTTCTTGTAATGTGCATAATTTACAGGAAGTTGCTTTCATTTAATCGATGAAGTATATTTAATGACCTTAACTTGAAAAATAGTGACAATCGCAACTTCATGACATTATCAATTGGAGAAACATATTAAAGTACTAGAAAAATGAAGTGCGTAAAAAATCATGATATTAGTTTTTATTTTGCAACTATTTTTTTCGAATGTGCAAATGTCATGCCTTGCATGAAATGAAATAAAATTTATTTATTATTTTTATTTGAAGGAATATTTAAGTCTCTAATCCATTTATGTGTTCATTTACTTTTATTTCCCATAAGTAAACATAGCATGAACACACTTGGCACATATTTATATTTGGAGTTTCTTTTGGCGTAAAGACATTAAGTAATCCCTATTCATAGTAATATAAATGAAATAATTTATTCTGGTAATTGCACAAGAAAGAAGAATATAAGTTACCATCCCCAATTATCCCAAAAATTGCTGCACCTACTATTACCAATACTGTATTTCCGCATAGTATTCTCATTAGGTTTTCATAATTATGATCGAACTATTGTGAATGTTTCACATCTTTTACTCTAGTTTGGGAAATGTTTCCTGAAATGTGTATTGGTTATCGGAAGTTGCTTCCATTACATAGATGAAGTATATTTTTAGCCTTAACTTGAAAATTCACCAAGAGCATACATTCATGATATTATTAAATGGAGAAACACATTGAAGTATAAGAAAAATGAAGCACGTAAAAAAACTCATACTATTAGTTTTTATTCACAACTATTTTCTATCAGTTGTGCAAATTTAGTGCGTTGCACGACACAAAATTTAAATCTATTTTTTTTATTTGATTAAAGATTTAATTCACGAATCCATTTATGTTTTCATTTACTTTAATTTCCCATAATTAAACATAACATGCACACACTTGGCACATATTTATATTTTTTGAATTTCTTTTGGAGTTAAGACATAAAGTAATCTCAATTCATAGTAATATATCTACAAAGGTTTATTCAAGTAATTGCACGAGAATGAAGAGTATAAGTTACCATCCACAACTACCCCAAAAACTGTTGCACCTACTGTTACCGGTGCTATAATTACGCATAGTATTCTCATTATGTTTTCATAAATATGATCTAACTTTTGTGAATGTTTGAAACCTTTTAGTCTTATTTGAGAAATTTTTCTTGAAACATCTCGAGGCCATGTTATGATTTTGAACTATTTAATTTTCCTCCACCAAAAAATTCGAATATCAATCTCTTAAGATGGATTTGTTGGAAGATCTTCTTTCTTGTAATGTGTATAATTTACAGGAAGTTGCTTTCATTTAATCGATGAAGTATATTTAATGACCTTAAGTTAAAAAATAGTGACAATCATAACTTCATGACATTATCAAATGGACAAACATATTAAAGTATTAGTAAAATGAAGTGCGTAAAAAAATCATGATATTAGTTTTTATTTTGCAACTATTTTTTTCCCGAATGTGCAAATTTCGTGCCTTGCATGAAATGCAATAAAATATATTTATTATTTTTATTTGAAGGACTATTTAAGTCTCTAATCCATTTATGTGTTCATTTACTTTTATCTCCCATAAGTAAATAGAGCATGCACACACTTGGCACATATTTATACATTTAGTTTCTTTTGGCATAAAGACATTAAGTAATCCCTATTCATAGTAATATAACTAAAATGATTTATTCTGGTAATGGCACACGAAAGAAGAGTATAAGTTACCATTGCCAATTACCCCAAAAATTGTTGCACCTAATGTTACCAGTACTATATTTTCGCATAGTATTCTCATTAGGTTTTCATAATTATGATCTAACTATTGTGAATGTTTCACATCTTTTACTCTAATTTGGGAAATGATTCTTGAAACAACTTAAGGCCATGTTATGCTTTCGAACTATTTAATTTTCATCCGCCAAAATATTTCCATTTCGATCCATGAATTTGTTGGAAGATTTTCTATCTTGATATGTGTATAGGTTATCAGTAATTGCTTCCATTACATCGATGAAGTATATTTTTAACCTTAACGTGAAAAATCACCAAGAGCATACATTCATGATATTACTAAATGGAGAAAATCATTGAATTATTAGAAAAATGAATTACGTAAAAAAAACTCATACTATTAGTTTTTATTTACAACTATTTTTATTCAATTGTGTAAATTTCGTGCATTGCACGAAAAAATATTTAAAATTAATTTATTTTTATTTGATTGAAGATTTAATTCACGAATCCATTTATATGTTCATTTACTTTAATTTCCCATTATTAAACATAACATGCACATACTTGGCACATATTTATATTTTGAGTTTCTTTCGGCGTTAAGATGTATAGTAATCTCTATTCATAGTAATATATCTAAAAAGTTTTATTCAAGTAATTGTACGAGAACGAAGAGTATAAGTTACCATCCCCAACTACCCCAAAAACTGTTGCACCTACTATTACCGGTACTGTAATTACGCATAGTATTCTCATTATGTATTCATAATATGATCTATCTTTTATGAATGTTTGACACCTTTTAGTCTTCTTTGGTAAATTTTTCTTGAAACATCTCGAGGCCATGTTATGATATTGAACTATTTTATTTTCATCCACCAAATAATTCCAATATCGATATCTTAAGATGGATTTGTTGGAAGATCTTCTTTCTATTAATGTTTATAGTTTACAGGAAGTTGCTTTCATTGAATCGATGAAGTATATTTTATAACCTTAACTTGAAAAATAGTGAAGATCATTACTCCATGACATTATCAAATGGACAAACATATTAAAGTTTTAGAAAAATGAAGTGCGTAAAAAAAATCATGATGTTAGTTTTTATGTACAACTATTTTTTTTTCAAATGTGCAAATGTCGTGCCTTGCACGAAATACAATTAAAATTTATTTATTATTTTTATTTGAAGGAATATATAAGTAAATAATCTATTTATGTGTTCATTTACTTTTATTTCCCATAAGTAAACATAGCATGCACACACTTGGCACATATTTATATTTTGAGTTTCTTTTGGCGTAAAGACATTAAGTAATCCCTATTCATAGTAATATAACTAAACTAATTTATTCTTGTAATTGCACAAGAAAGAAGAGTATAAGTTACCATCCCCAATTACCCCAAAATTTGTTGCACCTAATGTTACTAGTACTGTTTTTCCGCATAGTATTCTCATTAGGTTTTCATAATTATGATCTAACTATTGTGAATGTTTCACATCTTTTACTCTAGTTTGAGAAATGTTTCTTGAAACATCTCACGGCCATGTTATGCTTTCGAACTATTTAATTTTCATCAGCCAAAAAATTCCCATTTCGATCCATGGATTTGTTGGAAGATTTCTTTCCTGAAATGTGTATAGGTTATCGGAATTTGCTTCCATTACATCGATGAAGTATATTTTTAGCCTTAACTTTAAAATTCACCAAGAGCATAAATTCATGATATTATTAAATGGAGAAACACATTGAAGTATTAAAAAAATGAAGTACGCATAAAAACTCATACTATTAGTTTTTATTTAAAACTATTTTTATTCATTTGTGCAAATTTCGTGCATTGCACGACACAAAATTTAAAATAATTTTTTTTATTTGATTGAAGATTTAATTTACGAATCCATTTAAGTTTTCATTTACTTTAATTTCCCATAATTAAACATAACATGCACACACTTGGCACATATTAATATTTTGAGTTTCTTTCGGCGTTAAGACATATAGTAATCTCTATTCATAGTAATATTTCTAAAAATTTTTATTCAAGTAATTGTACGAGAACGAAGAGTTACCATCCCCAACTACCCCAAAAACTGCTGCACCTACTGTTACCGGTACTATAATTACGCATAGTATTCTCATTATGTTTTCATAAATATGATCTATCTTTTGTGAATGTTTGACACCTTTTAGTCTTCCTTGGTAAATGTTTCTTGAAACATCTCGAGGACATGTTATGATATTGAACTATTTTATTTTCATCCACCAAATAATTCCAATATCGATCTCTTAAGATGGATTTGTTGGAAGATCTTCTTTCTTTTAATGTGTATAGTTTAGAGGAAGTTGCTTTCATTGAATCGATGAAGTATATTTTATAACCTTAACTTGAAAAATAGTGAAGATCATAACTTCATAACATTATCAAATGGAAACACATATTAAAGTATTAGAAAAATGAAGTGCGTAAAAAAAATCATGTTGTTAGTTTTTATGTACAACGTTTTTTCTAAATGTGCAAATGTCGTGCCTTGCACGAAATACAATTAAAATTTATTTATTATTTTTATTTGAAGGAATACATAATTAAATAATCCATTTATGTGTTCATTTACTTTTATTTCCCATAAGTAAGCATAGCATGCACACACTTGGCACATATTTATATTTTGAGTTTCTTTTGGCATAAAGACATTAAGTAATCCCTATTCATAGTAATATAACTAAAATAATTTATTCTTGTAATTGCACAAGAAAGAAGAGTATAAGTTACCATCCCCAATTACCCCAAAAATTGTTGCACCTACTGTTACTAGCACTAGTATTTCCGCATAGTATTCTCATTAGGTTTTCATAATTATGATCTAACTATTGTGAATGTTTCACATCTTTTACTCTAGTTTGGTAAATGTTTATTGACACATCTTAAGGCCATGTTATGCTTTCGAACTATTTAATTTTCATCTGCCAAAATATTTCCAATTCGATCCACGGATTTGTTGGAAGATTTTCCATCTTGATATGTGTATAGGTTATCAGAAATTGCTTCCATTACATCGATGAAGTATATTTTTAACCTTAACTTGAAAAATCACCAAGAGCATACATTCATGATATTATTAAATGGAGAAACACATTGAAGTATTAGAAAAATGAAATACATAAAAAAAACTCATACTATTAGTTTTTATTTACAACTATTTTTATTCAATTGTGTAAATTTCGTGCCTTGCACGACAAAAAATTTAAATTATTTTATTTTTATTTGATTGAAGATTTGATACACAAATCCATTTATATGTTCATTTACTTTTATTCCCATAATTAAACATAACATGCACACACTTGGCACATATTTATATTTTGGGTTTCTTTTAACGTTAAGACATATAGTAATCCCTAGTCATAGTAATATATCTAAAAAGTTTTATTCAAGTAATTGTATGAGAACGAAGAGTATAAGTTCCCATCCCCAACTACCCCAAAAACTGTTGCACCTACTGTTACCGGTACTGTAATTACGCATAGTATTCTCATTGTGTTTTCATAAATATGATCTATCTTTTGTGAATGTTTGACACCTTTTAGTCTTCTTTGGGAAATTTTTCTTGAAACATCTCTAGGCCATGTTATGATATTGAACTATTTTATTTTCATCCACCAAATAATTCCAATATCGATCTCTTAAGATGGATTTGTTGGAAGATCTTCTTTCTTTTAATGTGTATAGTTTAGAGGAAGTTGCTTTCATTGAATCGATGAAGTATATTTTATAACTGTAAAGTCCTTGGGAGTTGGACTTAGTTGTGGCATATTGTGTGAACTAGTGATTTGGTGTTTTAACACCATCGCTATCCAGTTTTTTCCAGACAACAAGGTTCTAGCCTCGATTTATGGAGCAAATTATGGAATAGAATTATGCGATCAGAACAGAATATTGTGAAGATCAATGTGTGATTTCGTGGCAATCTATTTCTGGTAAACAAATATTCCGTGTAATAGTTAGGAATTAATTAAGTAGTTTATTAATGGTACAAGTCCTATTGATAAAGGATTGTCCATTTAAATACCAGATTAGAATTAGATCTTTCCTTAGTCTAGAAGTCTATTCTTGGTAGAGTTAGACAAGGAAAGAGTCGTGCACAAGGAAGGAGTGCGAAGGGGATAAAAAGAAAGAAGATACAACAAAAATGGGTGAAAAAAACCAGGTTTTCATCTCTACGTTGAGATACATTCTGGAAGCTGTTTGTCTGGAGTTTTGGAGGTCTGGAAAATTAATCAATCAAGTCCGTAAAGATCAGAAACAAGGAAGCCTTAATTCCTCGGGAGGAGGAGATCCAGGAAGACGTGTTGATCGTGGGGGTTCAACGACGTAGGATCGGTAGTGAGGGGATCTCACAACATTCACTCAATAGGTTAGCAATGGATTAGTATTTAAGTTAAGCTTCTTGTACTAAAGACTGCTTTCTAGTGAATGGTTTCTGATCTGGGCAAGGCCCCACAGACGTAGGTGTATTTGCACCGAACTGCATAAACAAGTTGTGTGTGCACTGCGTATTTTACTTTGTGTTTTAACACCAAACAGTTAAACAACTTGTCATAAAAGTATAGACTTTAGGTGGAACTGAATTTTAATTGGTATCAGAGCCCGGCACTTGCTGACCCCTATACAGGGAGTGAGATCAGGTTTCACCATGGCACCAAAGAAGGGGGCTTCAGTCACGCGACCACCGTTGCTGGAACAAGGAAATTATGCCTATTGGAAGGCACGTATGAAGGTGTTCATTGGAGCACTAGATGATCAAGCTTGGAACTATGTCATAAATCAATACACTCCACCTACAAGTGACGAAGCTGGAGGATCAAGCTCACTGATGGCTAAACCATTTTCCAAATACTCTACCGAGGAGCACAAAGCACACGTGTCCAACTCAAAGGCATTGAATTCCATCTTTACGGCAGTGGATGAAGATCAGTTTAAGATGATTTCAAATTGTGAGACTGCTAAGGAAGCGTGGGATGTGTTACAAACTTATCATGAGGGGACAAGCTCCGTCAGAGAATCAAAGCTACAGTATTACACGTCAAAATTTGAAAAACTAAAGATGCACGAAGATGAGACTATTTCTAAGTTCAATGGACGGGTCCGAGATATTGCAAACAAAGCTTTTCAGTTCGGCAAAAATTACAAAGATCAAAAGCTTGTCAGGAAGGTGTTGAGAGCACTACCTCGACGTTTCAACATGAAGGTCACATCGATTAATGAAAATGGAAGGATAGGGACAATGACACTAGATGAACTTATGGGATCACTGGAATCTTATGAGATGGAAATGCTGCAAACAAAAGCAGGAAAGAAAGAAATGGCTTTTTCAAGCATAACCTCGAGAAAGTCAGAAGACCATTCAGATAATGAAGAGTCCGATGAAATTGCAAACATAACCAGGAACTTCTCCAGATTTATGAAGAAGATGGGCAGGAAGCCACAAGAGAAGTCAAGTGGGAACAAAAATCCAAACGCAAACTCCACTCCAAGATTTGGCCAAGCAATTGGTGTTGAAACACCAAAGTTTAAGTCAACAAATCCAAACCTGAACAGGAAAATCCAATGTAGAGAATGTGAAGGTTTCGGGCACATACAAGCTGAGTGTGCCAATACTCATAAAAGGCAAGGAAAATAGTATGCCACAACCTGGAGTGATGATGACGTAGGAGATGATTGTAAGGATGGAGAGGAGTATACCAATCATGTTGCTTTCGGTGTGTCAGTGGTGGAGTTAGAAGACTCTTTCGAGGAAAGTCTCAGTGGGCTGAATGAAGATGAGAGTGGTAGCTCAGATGAAGAGACTAGGAGCATGAGTGATGATGAAATTCGCAAGGAAAGCATGGAAATGTACAAGATGTGGTTAAAAGTGGCGGATGAAAACAAAGTGCTCAAATCTGAGAACAAGAGATTGAGTGAAGAAGCTAAAATGAAAGAACTTGAAAAGGAAAAGGCAATCGGCGAACTGGAAATATTCAAGAAGGAATTTTCCGAAATGGTGCAACGAGCAGAGGCAGCAGAACAATCTATTAGACGACTCAATACAGGAAAAGCTAAGCTCGAAGATTGTCTAAGAATGGGAAAGATGACCAAGTACGGAATTGGTTATGAAGGATCCTCACCGGTAAATTCATGGAGTAACAAGGCAGATCACGGTGCGGCATCTCCAAGAACAATCGAAAGAAACTGCCCTACCAAAAGGATTAGACGATGCGAATACTGTGGAGCTCAAGGGCATGTAAGAAATAGATGTTTTAAGCTGCTTAGGACACTGTCTTTTGATTCAGCAGATCGAAGATTCAACACCGTGTCAGGATATGATACAAGGCACCGTTTCAACACTGGAGGATACAGAACCGGATTTCTGAACACACGTGTCAACCAAAGTCCACATCACATCACTCGACCAGTGAGCCAGGTATGGGTTTGAAAATCTCAAGATGTTTGTTTTTCAAGTTTTGTATGTTTTGGGGCACATACAGAAAATTCTTGGTATTTCGATAGTGCGTGTTCAAGGCACATGACTGGAGTTCATGAATTTCTGTGAAAATTCAAACCTGGATTTGGTGGACATGTTAGATTTGGTGATGGGAAACATAGCAGAATAATCGGCAAGGGTGAGTTAGCCATCAAAGGGCTCCCAGTGTTTCAAGATGTGTTGCTAGTAGAAGGTCTTAAGGCAAACTTGTTGAGCATCAGCTATATATGTGACAATGAAATGACAGTGTTTTTCGACAAAGAGAAATGTGTAGTAAACCATGGTACTGGAGTATTCACTGGATCAAGATCAATGGATAATTGTTATATGCTCGATCAAGCTGTCACCTGCTTGAGTTCAAAGAAGGAAGTTAGTACTCTGTGGCACAGAAAATTGAGGCACATGAATTATAAATCCTTAGCACGTATTTCCAGACTGAATGCAGTCAGAGGTATTCCTGAAATCAGTGACAACAAGGAGATTGTTTGCGGGTCGTGTAAAGAAGGAAAGAAAATTCGGATACCACATCATGCCGTACATGATGTTTCAACGTCAAGACTTTTGGAGCTCCTGCATATGGATTTAATGGGGCTGGTCAACACCCCTAGTGTGGCGGGGAAGAAGTATATTTTCGTATGTGTAGACGATTTCTTGAGATATACGTGGGTATCATTTCTCAAAGAGAAGTCAGAGGCTGCTGATGTTTTCAAGAACTTGGCGCACAGGCTACATGTAGAAAAAGGAACCGCTCAAGTAAGAATTGCACGTATCAGGAGTGATCATGGAAAAGAATTCGAAAATTCTAAGTTTCATGACATCTGCGAGACACTTGGTATACACCACGAGTTCTCTGCCCCCATAACTCCTCAAAAAATGGTATAGTAGAAAGGAAGAACCGGACGCTGTAGGAAATGGCACGATCAATGTTATCCGAGAAAAAAATTCATGCTAGATATTGGGTTGAGGCGGTACACACAGCATGCTACACTATCAACAGAGTATATCTGCGTTCGTTCACTGAAAATACACCATATGAGATCTGGAAAGGGAAGAAACCAGATGTGTCATATTTTCATGTCTTTGGGAGTAAGTGCTATATTCTGAAGGACCGAGAGCCCTTAGCTAAATTCGAGTCTAGAAGTGATATCGGTATATTCTTGGGTTATTCCCCTACTAGCCGAGCTTTCCAAGTTCTTAACCAACGCTCTGGAGCAGTCATGGAGTCTATTAATGTGGTTGTTGATGATTCGGAAGAAGAAACTATGGGTGAAAGTGATACTCTCGAGCCAGTGAATCCTACTGGTGTTGAAACACCAACACAGTCAACCGGTGTTGAAACTCCGGAAACAGTAACACATGAATCTGAACAAAGTTCAACCAAACACATGCAGTTACGGGATCAGCCACGGGTAAATTACAGAGAATTGGCAGGATTATCATGTTTTATCTCTCTTACTGAGCCCAATAATTACAAAGAAGCCTTGCTTGATGAGTATTGGATTTCGCCGATGCAAGAAGAGTTACAACAATTTGAAAGACACAATGTTTGGTATCTCACCCCACGGCCTGCTGATGTAAATGTGATCGGAACCAAGTGGATCTTTAAGAACAAATTAGATTCAGATGGTAACGTCACAAGAAATAAAGCTCGACTTGTCGCTCAAGGGTACACCCAAGTAGAAGGGGTTGATTTTGATGAAACTTTTGCACCCGTGGCCAGATTGGAGTCGATCAGACTAATGTTGGCCGTATCATGCATTCTGGACTTTACTCTTCATCAGATGGATGTCAAGAGTGCATTCCTGAATGTTCTAGTGAAGGAGGAAGTTTACGTGGAGTAGCCTAAGGGGTTTGAAGACCCACATTTTCCTGACCATGCTTATCGATTGAACAAAGCATTGTATGGACTCAAGCAGACACCCCGTGCATGGTATGAGCGACTGACAACCTTTCTGATTCAGAAGGGATATCGTCGAGGGGGAGTGGATCGTACACTGTTTGTGCTGCATAAGGGGACAAATATTCTAATCGCACAGATTTACGTTGATGATATTGTCTTTGGATCTACCTCTTCAGCATTAGTGAAGGAGTTTGTTGACCTAATGACTAAAGAGTTCGAAATGAGTATGGTAGGAAAATTATCATATTTTCTGGGGTTGCAGGTTACTCAGGAGAAGAATGGTCTGTTCATCAACCAACAGAAATATGCTGAGAATTTGATCAAAAGATTTGGACTTGCAAGTGCAAAGGTAGTACGCACCCCAATGGCTACCACCGATAAGCTCACAAAAGATGAACTGGGTCAAAGTGTTGACCAAACATTGTACAGGAGTATGATTGGCAGCCTATTATATTTAACTGCAAGTGGACCAGACATCTGGTTGAGTGTTGGGATCTGTGCCCGCTACCAGTCTAATCCAAAGGAATCACATATGTCAGTTGTGAAGAGAATTATTCGATATATAAGTGGAACAGTGGAGTATGGAGTATGGTTTTCTAGGAACAAGGATTCACAGTTGGTAGGATTCAGTGACTCTGACTGGGCAGGGAATGCTGATGATCGTAAGAGTACCACTGGTGGATGCTTCTTTGCTGGCTCAAATCTTGTCAGCTGGTACAGTAAAAAGCAGAACTCTATATCATTGTCTACGGCTGAGGCAGAACATTTGGCTGCAGGAAGTTGTTGTGCACAGCTATTATGGATGAAGCAGATGATGAGAGACTATGGATTCAATGATGTAAGTTTGACAGTATTATGTGATAATAAAAGCACCATTGATATCTCCAAGAATCCTGTGCAACACTCTAGGACGAAACACATTGATATCCGACATCACTTTATTAGAGATTTGGTCGAAAAAGGAGAAGTCACAGTTCATTATGTACCAACATCAGAACAACTTGCTGATATCTTTACAAAGCCCCTGGATGGTGAGACTTTTGAAGGCCTCAGACAGCACTTGGGTGTGTGTCGAATGTAAGGTACCCAGATTTGTTCATTCTGGTTTTTTTTCTTTTAAATATAGTCGAAAAAGAAAAAAAATATATAGAAAAATTGAAAATACCAAAAATATGTGAAGTGGTGTTTAAACACCGAGGGATAAAAGGTACTGAAAAAATGATTTGAGTGGAAAGTAAACCAGACGGGCTGAACTGGGGCCAGAAATTTGTGATGATGGGCTTAAATGTGCGCATGATGATATTCTGAAGGAAGAAAAAGTGGGGTGGATTTTTTGGGTACTCTAAAAAGGATCTTGAAAGCGAAGGGTTTGTAATTCCCACACAAATTTAAGTTCTTCTCAACTGTTCATCTTCCTAGAACAAAACTCGCGCGAGTGCCTCTTCAGCAAACGGAGAATTTTCAGAACCCTCAGATCGTGTAGCCCACACAAAAACCCCTTGACAATGGTGAGCCCCACATTCCAGAAATTGGTTCGAGATTTTGTTACTGTGCGAGTGCCTGAAAATCCGCAAATTGAAGAACTCGACTCCGATGTAGACTTGGGTGAGCTCTGTGGAGGTCGAGAACAGAGGCTGACCACGTGGGGTGGAGTAAATCGTCGATGACCTAAGGCAAGGTTTGATCATTCTTTCGTTTATGATGGAGTTTATTTTTGCTCTGTTCTCGAGTTCCTTGAATGGATGGTTCAAAACAGAGATTATGTTGACCTTCGAAAATTTAAGAATTTGCATGGAAAGGTTAATGGATTAGATTTGAAGGAACTGTTAACTGGTTGTATTGGAGAAATCTGTGAAATTAGTGATTTTAATGCCACGTTAGTAGGAGTAGATTTTGGTGAACAGTACAAAGTGGGGGATGAAATAGGTCAGTTTTTTACAATCTATACGAGAATAGGCTCTCTGCACAGGACTGTCATTAGGAGCTTAGGGGATGATGCTGTAGTGCAACCCTGGGTTAAAGTGGTTAAGTCCACAGATTTTGCTAGAGCAAGTGGCACGGAGGTAGAGTGCTTTAATGGTTCTATGTTCATGCTTCAAGAATCCCTGAGACGATTGCCCATCCCGATGGTGGAAATAAGTGATAGCGAAGAGGAAATATTGAGTGCAGGGGGAGCTGTTGAAGCTGATACAGGATCGATGATGAAGGAACCTGAGAGTACCTCCGTGCTAGGTGAGACTGTCAGAATTTTTGAAGTCAGATTCTGAGAATGAAGAAGCTGTGGAAAGTTTAGTGAGTGATTCTGGTATTCAAACACCAGTTGTGAATTCGAATGATGATGACCAAGTATCTGTGAGTTAAGCACAGGATGTGAACTTGGCAACTGGTGTTAGTATTGTAATACCACCAGAGATCAGACAGACACGTGCATCAAAGAGGAAGTGCACAGAGGTGGGTGTTGAAACACCACCTGAATCTGGGGGAAGTCCTGTTATTCAGAGGTCAAAGAAGGCCAAGGGCAGTGCAGCCTCATCTTCCAAAGGTGTTCGAAAATCTAAGCGGTGCAGAGATAAGAATATGGACACAAGTGAGGATAGTGATGAGCCGATTGGGTTGAAACTGAAGAAGTTACGTGCTGATCGGCAGCAGAGACCAGCTGAGACACTGGAGTCTCGTGCACAACCTGCACCTGAGGCTAGTGAAGCAATTAGCCCTGAATTTTTTGATGAGGCAAGCCGAGATAAATGGGAGTTTATCTGTGGCAGAAAGATACTGGCAGAAAGGCCAGCTGATTCCGAGAAATACAGGGATTGTGTATTCACAGATTATTTACACTATCTAGAAATGTTTAAGGCTGCTACATGTTTCGGTGATTATAACAAGCAGATTGTGCTGAAATTTTATTCAAATCTGAAAGTGGAGTGTGAAGATGAAGAATCCCCTTGGTTTCATAGGGTGTATGTGCGAGGGGAGGTTGTTGAGTTCTCACCAGAGGCAGTAAATAAATGTCTGAAGCGTGGCACTTCAAGGAATGACCAATCGGTGTTCAAACACCAGATGCCAGAAAATTATGATGAGGTGGCAGTGGAGCTTACTGGTAGAGTGGAAAGTATATGGCCTGTGACTGGTCGTCAGCAGATAACTGCATCCAACCTCACTTCCAGGTATTATTGCTTGTATATGGTAGCCGTACACAATTGGATTCCCTCAGTCAATAACACAAGTGTCACCAAAGAGATGGCTACACTCCTATATAGTCTGGGAGAACGTCATAGGGTCAATATGGGTAGACTGGTGTTTAATGATATTATGGACTGTGCGCGCAAGACCAGGAAGGAAGCATTGGTACATCCATGTGTTATCACCATGGTGCTGCAAAAAAGGGGGAGCAGCTACAAGGGACACTAATGAGTGCATTTCTACTCAAGCCTTAAGACCGACGCTCAGGACATTGAGTGGTCGGATTATCAAGGACTTACCCTGGACACCTCCGGAAAAAGGTTGCTTGAATGCTGGTGCGGCGAGGTTGAGTGCTATTTAGGCACGAGCTGTAGTGTGCTAGGAACTGCTTGAACGACATCAGGCTGTTGTAGAAAAGATTCAGGGGGAGTTGGCTGCATTGGAGGCTGAGCGAATCCATTTATGTTTTCATTTGCTTTAATTTCCCATAATTAAGCATAACATGCACACACTTGGCACATATTTATATTTTTTTATTTTCTTTCGGAGTTAAGACATAAAGTAATCTCTATTCATAGTAATATATATACAAAGGTTTATTCAAGTAATTGCACGAGAATGAAGAATATAAGTTACCATCCACAACTACCCCAAAAACTGTTGCACCTACTGTTACCGGTGCTATAATTACGCATAGTATTCTCATTATGTTTTCATAAATATGATCTATCTTTTGTGAATGTTTGAAACCTTTTAGTCTTATTTGGGAAATTTTTCTTGAAACACCTCGAGGCCATGTTATGATTTTGAACTATTTAATTTTCCTCCACCAAAAAATTCTAATATCGATCTCTTAAGATGGATTTGTTGGAAGATTTTCTTTCTTGTAATGTGTATAATTTACAAGAAGTTGCTTTCATTGAATCGATGAATTATATTTTATAACCTTAACTTGAAAAATAGTGATGATCATAACTTCATGACATTATCAAATGGAGAAACATATTAAAGTGCTAGAAAAATGAAGTGCGTAAAAAAAATCATGATATTAGTTTTTATTTTGCTACTTTTTTTTCGAATGTGCAAATGTCGTGCCTTGCATGAAATGCAATAGAATTTATTTATTATTTTTATTTGAAGGAATATTTAACTCTCTAATCCATTTATGTGTTCATTTACTTTTATCTCCCATCAGTAAATATAGCATGCACACACTTGGCACATATTTATACTTTGAGTTTCTTTTGGCATAAAGACATTAAGTAATCCCTATTCATAGTAATATAAATAAACTGATTTATTCTGGTAATGGCACACAAAAGAAGAGTATAAGTTACCATCCCCAATTATCCCAAAAATTGTTGCACCTACTGTTACCAGTACTGTATTTCTGCATAGTATTCTCATTAGGTTTTCATAATTATGATCTAACTATTGTGAATATTTCACATCTTTTACTCTAGTTTGGGAAATGTTTCTTGAAACATCTCAAGGCCATGTTATGATTTCGAACTATTTAATTTTCATCCACCAAAATATTTCCATTTCGATACATGGATTTGTTGGAAGATTTTCTTTCTTGATATGTGTATAGGTTATCGGAAGTTGATTCCATTACATCGATGAAGTATATTTTTAACCTAAACTTTAAAATTCACCAAGAGCATACATTCATGATATTATTAAATGGAGAAACTCATTGAAGTATTAGAAAAAAGAAATACGTAAAAAAAACTCAAACTATTAGTTTTTATTTACAACTATTTTTATTCAGTTGTCCAAATTTCGTGCCTTGCACGACAAAAAATTTAAATTAATTTACTTTTATTTGATTAAATATTTAATTCACGAATCCATTTATATGTTCATTTACTTTAATTTCCCACAATTAAACATAACATGCACACACTTGGCACATATTTATATTTTATGTTTCTTTCGGCGTTAAGACATAAAGTAATCTCTATTCATAGTAATGTATCTAAAAAAGGTATATTCAAGTAGTTGCACACAAACCAAGAGTATAAGTTACCATCCCCAACTACCCAAAAAACTGTTGCACCTACTACTAGCGGTGCTGTAATTATGCATAGTATTCTCATTATGTTTTCATAAATATGATCTATCTTTTGTGAATGTTTGACACCTTTTAGTCTTCTTGGGGAAATATTTCTTGAAACATCTCGAGGCCATGTTATGATATTGAACTATTTTATTTTCATCCACCAAATAATTCCAATATCGATCTCTTAAGATGGATTTGTTGGATGATCTTCTTTCTTTTAATTTGTATAGTTCAGAGGAAGTTGCTTTCATTGAATCGATGAAGTATATTTTATAACCTTAACTTGAAAAATAGTTAAGTCATGATATTATCAAATGGAGAAACATATTAAAGTATTACAAAAATGAATTTTGTAAAAAAAATCACGATGTTAGTTTTTATGTACAACTGTTTTTTTTCAAATGTGCAAATGTCGTGCCTTGCACAAAATACAATTAAAATTTATTTATTATTTTTATTTGAAGGAATATATAAGTAAATAATCCATTTATGTGTTCATTTACTTTTATTTCCCATAAGCAAACATATCATGCACACACTTGGCACATATTTATATTTTGAGTTTCTTTTGGCGTAAAGACATTAAGTAATCCCTATTCATAGTAATATAACTAAAATAATTTATTCTTGTAATTGCACAAGAAAGAAGAGTATAAGTTACCATCCCCAATTACCCTAAAAATTGATGCACCTACTGTTACCAGTACTGAATTTCCGCATAGTATTCTCATTCGGTTTTCATAATTATAATCTAACTATTGTGAATCTTTCACATCTTTTACACTAGTTTGGGAAATGTTTCTTGAAACATCTCAAGGCCATGTTATGCTTTCAAACTATTTAATTTTTAACAACCAAAAAATTCCCATTTCGATCCAAGGATTTGTTGGAAGATTTTCTTTCCTAAAAATGTGTATAGGTTATCGGAAGTTTCTTCCATTACATCGATGAATTATATTTTTAGCCTTAACTTGAAAATTCACCAAGGGCATAAATCCAAGATATTATTAAATGGAGAAACACATTGAAGTATTAGAAAAATGAAGTGCGTAAAAAAACTCATACTATTAGTTTTTATTTACAACTATTTTTATTCAATTGTTCAAATTTCGTTCCTTGCATGACAAAAAATTTAAATTAATTTTTTTTATTTGATTAAAGATTTAATTCACTAATCCATTTATGTGTTTATGTACTTTAATTTCCCATAATTAAACATAACATGCACACACTTGGCACATATTTATATTTTGAGTTCCTTTCGGCATTAAGACATAAAGTAATCTCTATTCATAGTAATATATCTAAAAAGGTTTATTCAAGTAATTGCACGAGAACAAAGAGTATAAGTTACCATCCCGAACTACCCCAAAAACTGCTGCACCTACTGTTACCGGTGCTGTAATTACGCATAGTATTCTCATTATGTCTTCGTAAATATGATTTAACTTTTGTGTATGTTTGACACCTTGTAGTCTTCTTTGGGAAATTTTTCTTGAAAAATATCGAGGCCATATTATGATTTTGAACTATTTAATTTTCATCCACAAAAAATTCTAATATCGATCTCTTAAGATGGATTTGTTGGAAGAAAGAAATGTGTATCGTTTATAGGAAGTTGCTTTCATTGAATCGATGAAGTATATTTTATAACCGTAACTTGAAAAATAGTGACGATCATAACTTCATGACATTATCAAATGGAGAAACATATTAAAGTGTTCGAAAAATGAAGTGCGTACAAAAATCACAATATAAGTTTTTATTTACAACTATTTTTTTTTCAAATGTGTAAATGTCGTGCCTCACACGAATTACAATTACAATTTATTTATTATTTTTATTTGAAGTAATATTTAGTCACTAATCCATTTATGGGTTCTTTTACTTTTATTTCCCATAAGTGAACATAGCATGCACACACTTGGCACATATTTATATTTTGAGTTTCTTTTGGCGTAAAGACATTAAGTAATCCCTATTCATAGTAATATAACTAAAGTAATTTATTCTTGTAATTGCACAAGAAAGAAGAGTATAAGTTACCATCCCCAATTACCCTAAAAATTGTTGCACCTACTCTTATCGGTACTGTATTTCTACATAGTATTCTCGTTATGTTTTCATAATTATGATCAAACTATTGTGAATGTTTCACATCTTTTACTCTAGTGTGGGAAATTTTTATTGAAACATCTCAAGGCCATGATATGCTTTCGAACCATTTCATTTTCATCCGCCAAAAAATTCCCATTTCGATCCATGGATTTGTTGGAAGATTTTCTTTCCTGAAATGTGTAAAGGTTACATGAAGTTGCTTCCATTACATCGATGAAGTATTTTTTTTAACCTTAATTTGAAAAATCACCAAGAGCATAAATTCATGATATTATTAAATGGAGGAACGCATTGAAGTATTAGAAAAATGAAGTACGTAAAAAAACTCTTACTATTTGTTTTTATTTACAACTATTTTTATTCAATTGTGCAAATTTTGTTCCTTGCACGACACAAAATTTAAATTAATTTTTTTTTATTTGATTGAAGATTTAATTCACTAATCCATTTATGTGTTTATGTACTTTAATTTCCCATAATTAAACATAACATGCACACACTTGGCACATATTTATATTTTGAGTTTCTTTCGGCGTTATGACATAAAGTAATCTCTGTTAATAGTAATATATATAGAAAGGTTTATTCAAGTAATTGCACGAGAATGAAGAGTATAAGTTACCATCCCCAACTACCCCAAAAACTGCTGCACCTACTGTTACCAGTGTTGTAATTACGCATAGTATTCTCATTATGTCTTCATAAATATGATTTAACTTTTTTGTATGTTTGCCACCTTGTAGTCTTCTTTGGGAATTGTTTCTTGAAACATCTCGAGGCAATGTAATGATTTTGAACTATTTAATTTTCATCCACAAACAAAATCTAATATCGATCTCTTAAGATGGATTTGTTGGAAGATTTTCTTTCTTGTAATGTGTATAGTTTGCAGGATGAAGTATATTTTATAACCTTAACTTGAAAAATAGTGACGATCATAACTTCATGACATTATCAAATGGAGAAACATATTAAAGTATTAGAAAAATGAAGTGCGCAAAAAAATCATGATATTAGTTTTTATTTACAACTATTTTTTTTCGAATGTGCAAGTGCCGTGCCTCGCACGAATTGAAATTAAAATTTATTTATTATTTTTATTTGAAGTAATATTTAAGTAACTAATCCATTTATGTGTACTTTTACTTTTATTTCCCATAAGTGAACATAGCATGCACGCACTTGGCACATATTTATATTTTGAGTTTCTTTTGGCGTAAAGACATTAAGTAATCCCTATTCATAGTAATATAACTAAAATAATCTATTCTTGTAATTGCACAAGAAAGAATAGTATAATTTACCATCCCCCATTACCATAAAAATTGTTGCACCTACTGTTATCGGTACTGTATTTCTGCATAGTATTCTCGTTATGTTTTCATAATTATGATCTAACTATTGTGAATGTTTCACATCTTTTACTCTGGTTTGGGAAATGTTTCTTGAAACATCTCAAGGCCATGTTTTGCTTTCGAACCATTTCATTTTCATTCGCCAAAAAATTCCCATTTCGATCCCTGGATTTGTTGGAAGATTTTCTTTCCTGAAATGTGTAAAGGTTACAGGAAGTTGCTTCCATTACATCGATGAATTATTTTTTTAAATTTAACTTGAAAAATCACCAAGAGCATACATTCATGATATTATTAAATGGAAAAACACATTGAAGTATTAGAAAAATGAAGTACGTAAAAAAACTCATACTATTAGTTTTTATTTACAACTATTTTTATTCAATTGTGCAAATTTCGTTCCTTGCACGACACAAAATTTAAATTAATTTTTTTTATTTGATTGAAGATTTAATTCACTAATCCATTTATGTGTTTATGTACTTTAATTTCCCATAATTAAACATAACAAGCACACACACTTGGCACATATTTATATTTTGAGTTTCTTTCGGCGTTAAGACATAAAGTAATCTCTATTCATAGTAATATATCTAGAAAGGTTTATTCAAGTAATTGCACGAGAACGAAGAGTACAAGTTACCATCCCCAACTACCCCAAAAAGTGCTGCACCTACTGTTACCAGTGCTGTAATTACGCATAGTATTGTCATTATGTCTTCATAAATATGATTTAACTTTTTTGTATGTTTGCCACCTTGTAGTCTTCTTTGGGAATTGTTTCTTGAAACATCTCGAGGCTATGTAATGATTTTGATCTATTTAATTTTCATCCACAAACAAAATCTAATATCGATCTCTTAAGATGGATTTGTTGGAAGATTTTCTTTCTTGTAATGTGTATAGTTTGCAGGAAGTTGCTTTCATTGAATCGATGAAGTATATTTTATAACCTTAACTTGAAAAATAGCGACGATCATAACTTCATGACATTATCAAATGGAGAAACATATTAAAGTATTAGAAAAATGAAGTGCGTACAAAAAATCATGATATTAGTTTTTATTTACAACTGTTTTTTTTTCAAATGTGCAAATGTCGTGCCTCGCACGAATTGCTATTAAAGTTTATTTATTATTTTTATTTGAAGTAATATATATGTCACTAAACCATTTATGGGTTCTTTTACTTTTATTTCCAATAAGTGACCATAGCATGCACACACTTGGCACATATTTATATTTTGAGTTTCTTTTGGTATAAAGACATTATGTAATCCCTATTCATAGTAATATAACTAAAATAATTTATTCTTGTAATTGTAAAAGAAAGAAGAGTATAAGTTACCATCCCCAATTACCCTAAAAATTGTTGCACCTACTGTTATCGGTACTGTATTTCTGCATAGTATTCTCGTTATGGTTTCATAATTATGGTCTAACTATTGTGAATATTTCACATCTTTTACTCTGGTTTGGGAAATATTTCTTGAAACATCTCAAGGCCATGTTATGCTTTCGAACCATTTCATTTTCATTCGCCAAAAAATTCCCATTTCGATCCATGGATTTGTTGGAAGATTTTCTTCCCTGAAATGTGTAAAGGTTACAGGAAGTTGCTTCCATTACATCGATGAATTATTTTTTAAAAATTAACTTGAAAAATCACCAAGAGCATACATTCATGATATTATTAAATGGAGAAACGCATTGAAGTATTAGAAAAATGAAGTACATAAAAAAACTCATACTATTAGTTTTTATTTACAACTATTTTTATTCAATTGTGCAAATTTCGTTCCTTGCACGACACAAAATTTAAATTATTTTTTTTATTTGATTGAAGATTTAATTCACTAATCCATTTATGTGTTTATGTACTTTAATTTCCCATAATTAAACATAACATGCACACACTTGGCACATATTTATATTTTGAGTTTCTTTCGGCATTAAGACATAGAGTAATCTCTATTCATAGTAATATATCTAGAAAGGTTTATTCAAGTAATTGTACGAGAACGAAGAGCATAGGTTACCATCCCCAACTACCCCAAAAACTGCTGCACCTACTGTTACCAGTGCTGTAATTACGCATAGTATTGTCATTATGTCTTCATAAATATGATTTAACTTTTTTGTATGTTTGCCACCTTGTAGTCTTCTTTGGGAATTGTTTCTTGAAACATCTCGAGGCTATGTAATGATTTTGATCTATTTAATTTTCATCCACAAACCAAATCTAATATCGATCTCTTAAGATGGATTTGATGGAAGATTTTCTTTCTTGTAATGTGTATAGTTTGCAGGAAGTTGCTTTCATTGAATCGATGAAGTATATTTTATAACCTTAACTTGAAAAACAGTGGCGACCATAACTTCATGACATTATCAAATGGAGAAACATATTAAAGTATCAGAAAAATGAAGTGCGCAAAAAAATCATGATATTAGTTTTTATTTACAACTGTTTTTTTTCAAGTGTGCAAATGTCGTGCCTCGCACGAATTGCAATTAAAATTTATATATTATTTTTATTTGTAGTAATATTTAAGTCACTAATCCATTTATGGGTTCTTTTACTTTTATTTCCCATAAGTGAACATAGCATGCACACACTTGGCACATATTTATATTTTGAGTTTCTTTTGGCGGAAAGACATTAATTAATCCCTATTCATAGTAATATAACTAAAACAATTTATTCTTGTAATTGCACAAGAAAGAAGAGCATAAGTTGCCATCCCCAATTACCCCAAAAATTGTTGCACCTACTCTTATCGATACTGTATTTATGCATAGTATTCTCATTATGTTTTCATAATTATGATCTAACTATTGTGAGTGTTTCACATCTTTTACTCTAGTTTGGGAAATTTTACTTGAAACATCTCAAGGCCATGTTATGCTTTCGAACCATTTCGTTTTCATCCACCAAAAAATTCCCATTTTGATCCATGGATTTGTTGGAAGATTTTCTTTCCTGAAATGTGTAAAGGTTACAGGAAGTTGCTTTCATTACATCGATGAAGTATTTTTTTGACCATAACTTGAAAAATCACCAAGAGCATACATTCATGATATTATTAAATGGAGAAACGAATTGAAGTATTAGAAAAATGAAGTGCACACAAAAAATCATGATATTAGTTTTTATTTACAACTGTTTTTTTTCAAATGTGCAAATGTCGTGACTCGCACGAATTGCAATTACAGTTTATTTATTATTTTTATTTGAAGGAATATTTAAGTCACTAATCCATTTATGTGTTCATTTACTTTTATTTCCCATAAGTAAACATAGCATGCACACACTTGGCACATATTTATATTTTGAGTTTCTTTTGGTGTAAAGACATTAAGTAATCCCTATTCATAGTAATATAACTAAAATAATTTATTCTTGTAATTGCACAAGAAAGAAGAGTATAAGTTACCATCCCCAATTACCCTAAAAATTGTTGCACCTACTGTTATCGGTACTGTATTTCTGCATAGTATTCTCGTCATGTTTTCATAATGATGATCTAACTATTGTGAATGTTTCACATATTTTACTCTAGTTTGGGAAATTTTTCTTGAAACATCTCAAGGCCATGATATGCTTTCGAACCATTTCATTTTCATCCGCCAAAAAATTCCCATTTCGATCCATGGATTTGTTGGAAGATTTTCTTTCCTGAAATGTGTAAAGGTTACAGGAAGTTGCTTCCATTACATTGATGAAGTATTTTTTTTAACCTTAACTTGAAAAATCACCAAGAGCATACATTCATGATATTATTAAATGGAGAAACACATTGAAGTATTAGAAAAATGAAGTACGTAAAAAAACAGTTACTATTAGTTTTTATTTACAACTACTTTTATTCAATTGTGCAAATTTCGTTCCTTGCACGACACAAAATTTAAATTAATTTTTTTTATTCGATTGAAGATTTAATTCACTAATCCATTTATGTGTTTATGTACTTTAATTTCCCATAATTAAACATAACATGCACACACTTGGCACATATTTATATTTTGAGTTTCTTTCGGCGTTAAGACAAAAAGTAATCTCTATTAATAGTAGTATATATAGAAAGGTTTATTCAAGTAATTGCACGAGAACGAAGAGTGTAAGTTACCATCCCCAACTACCCCAAACACTGCTGCACCTACTGTTACTAGTGCTGTGATTACGCATAGTATTCTCATTATGTCTTCATAAATATGATTTAACTTTTTTGTATGTTTGCCACCTTGTAGTATTCTTTGGGAATTGTTTCTTGAAACATCTCGAGGCTATGTAATGATTTTTGAACTATTTAATTTTCATCCACAAACAAAATCTAATACCGATCTCTTAAGATGGATTTGTTGGAAGATTTTCTTTCTTGTAATGTGTATAGTTTGCAGGAAGTTGCTTTCATTGAATCGATGAAGTAAATTTTATAACCTTAACTTAAAAAATAGTGACGATCATTACTTCATGACATTATCAAATGGAGAAACATATTAGAGTATTAGAAAAATGAAATGCGTACAAAAAATCATGATATTAGTTTTTATTTACAACTATTTTTTTTTCAAATGTGCACATGTCGTGCCTAGCACGAATTGCAATTAAAATTTATTTATTATTTTTATTTGAAGTAATATTTAATTCACAAATCCATTTATGGGTTCTTTTACTTTTATTTCCCATAAGTGAATATAGCATGCACACACTTGGCACATATTTATATTTTGAGTTTCTTTTGGCATAAAGACATTAAGTAATACCTATTCATAGTAATATAACTAAAATAATTCATTCTGGTAACTGCACAAGAAAGAAGAATATAAGTCACCATCCCCAATTACCCCAAAAATTGTTGCACCTACTGTTATCGGTACTGTATTTCTGCATAGTATTCTCGTTATGTTTTCATAATTATGATCTAACTATTGTGAATGATTCACATATTTTACTCTAGTTTGGGTAATTTTTCTTGAAACATCTCAAGGCCATGTTATGCTTTCGAACCATTTCATTTTCATCCGCCAAAAAATTCCTGTTTCGATCCATGGATTTGTTGGAAGATTTTCTTTCCTGAAATGTGTAAAGGTTACAGGAAGTTGCTTCCATTACATCGATGAAGTATTTTTTTTAACCTTAACTTGAAAAATCACCAAGAGCATACATTCATGATATTATTAAATGGGGAAACTCATTGAAGTATTTGAAAAATGAAGTGCACACAAAAAATCAAGATATTAGTTTTTATTTACAACTATTTTTTTTTCAAATGTGCAAATGCCATGACTCGTACGAATTACAATTAAAGTTTATTTTTATTTGAAGGAATATTTAAGTCACTAATCCATTTATGTGTTTATGTACTTTAATTTCCCATAATTAAACATAACATGCACACAATTGGCACATATTTATATTTTGAGTTTCTTTCGGCGTTAAGACATAAAGTAATCTCTATTCATATTAATATATCTAGAAAGGTTTATTCAAGTAATTGCACGAGAACGAAGAGTATAAGTTACCAACCCCAACTACCCCAAAAACTGCTGCACCTATTGTTACCAGTGCTGTAATTATGCATAGTATTCTCATTATGTCTTCATAAATATGATTTAACTTTTTTGTATGTTTACCACCTTGTAGTCTTCTTTGGGAATTGTTTCTTGAAACAACTCGAGGCTGTGTAATGATTTTGAACTATTTAATTTCATCCACAAACAAAATCTAATATCCATCTCTTAAGATGGATTTGTTGGAAGATTTTCATTCTTGCAATGTGTGTAGTTTACAGGAAGTTGAAGAAAATTTATAACCTTAACTTGAAAAATAGTGACGATCATAACTTCATGACATTATGAAATGGAGAAAAATATTAAAGTATTAGAAAAATGAAGTGCGCACAAAAAATCATGAAATTAGTTTTTATTTACAACTGTTTTTTTTCAAATGTGAAAATGTCGTGCCTCGCACGAATTGAAATTAAAATTTATTTATTATTTTTACTTGAAGTAACATTTAAGTCACTAATCCATTTATGGGTTCTTTTACTTTTATTTCCCATAAGTGAACATAGCATGCACACACTTGGCACCTATTCATATTTTGAGTTTCTTTTGGCGTAAAGACATTAAGTAATCCCTATTCATAGTAAAATAACTAAAATAATTTATTCTTGTAATTGCACAAGGAAGAAGAGTATAAGTTACCATCCCCAATTACCCTAAAAATTGTTGCACCTACTGTTATCGGTACTGTATTTCTGCATAGTATTCTCGTTATGTTTTCATAATTATGATCTAACTATTGTGAATGATTCACATATTTTACTCTAGTTTGGGTAATTTTTCTTGAAACATCTCAAGGCCATGTTATGCTTTCGAACCATTTCATTTTCATCCGCCAAAAAATTCCCATTTCGATCCATGGATTTGTTGGAAGATTTTCTTTCCTGAAATGTGTAAAGGTTACAGGAAGTTGCTTCCATTACATCGATGAAGTATTTTTTTTAACCTTAACTTGAAAAATCACCAAGAGCATACATTCATGATATTATTAAATGGGGAAACTCATTGAAGTATTTGAAAAATGAAGTGCACACAAAAAATCAAGATATTAGTTTTTATTTACAACTATTTTTTTTTCAAATGTGCAAATGCCATGACTCGTACGAATTACAATTAAAGTTTATTTTTATTTGAAGGAATATTTAAGTCACTAATCCATTTATGTGTTTATGTACTTTAATTTCCCATAATTAAACATAACATGCACACAATTAGCACATATTTATATTTTGAGTTTCTTTCGGCGTTAAGACATAAAGTAATCTCTATTCATATTAATATATCTAGAAAGGTTTATTCAAGTAGTTGCACGAGAACGAAGAGTATAAGTTACCAACCCCAACTACCCCAAAAACTGCTGCACCTATTGTTACCAGTGCTGTAATTATGCATAGTATTCTCATTATGTCTTCATAAATATGATTTAACTTTTTTGTATGTTTACCACCTTGTAGTCTTCTTTGGGAATTGTTTCTTGAAACAACTCGAGGCTATGTAATGATTTTGAACTATTTAATTTCATCCACAAACAAAATCTAATATCCATCTCTTAAGATGGATTTGTTGGAAGATTTTCATTCTTGCAATGTGTATAGTTTGCAGGAAGTTGAAGAAAATTTATAACCTTAACTTGAAAAATAGTGACGATCATAACTTCATGACATTATGAAATGGAGAAAAATATTAAAGTATTAGAAAAATTAAGTGCGCACAAAAAATCATGAAATTAGTTTTTATTTACAACTGTTTTTTTCAAATGTGCAAATGTCGTGCCTCGCACGAATTGAAATTAAAATTTATTTATTATTTTTACTTGAAGTAACATTTAAGTCACTAATCCATTTATGGGTTCTTTTACTTTTATTTCCCATAAGTGAACATAGCATGCACACACTTGGCACCTATTCATATTTTGAGTTTCTTTTGGCGTAAAGACATTAAATAATCCCTATTCATAGTAAAATAACTAAAATAATTTATTCTTGTAATTGCACAAGAAAGAAGAGTATAAGTTACCATCCCCAATTACCCTAAAAATTGTTGCAACTACTGTTATCGGTACTGTATTTCTGCACAGTATTCTCGTTATGTTTTCATAATTATGATCTAACTATTGTGAATGTTTCACATCTTTTACTCTGGTTTGGGAAATTTTTATTGAAACATCTCAAGACCATGTTATGCTTTCGAACCATTTCATTTTCATCCGCCAAAAAATTCCCATTTCGATCCATGGATTTGTTGGAAGATTTTCTTTCCTGAAATGTGTAAAGGTTACAGGAAGTTGCTTCCATTACATCGATGATGTATTTTTTTTAACCTTAACTTGAAAAATCACCAAGAGAATACATTCATGATATTATTAAATGGGGAAACTCATTGAAGTATTTGAAAAATGAAGTGCGTAAAAAAACAGATACTATTTGTTTTTATTTACAACTATTTTTATTCAATTGTGCAAATTTCGTTCCTTGCACGACACAAAATTTAAATTAATTTTTTTATTTGATTGAAGATTTAATTCACTAATCCATTTAGGCGTTTATGTACTTTAATTTCCCATAATTAAACATAACATGCACACACTTGGCACATATTTATATTTTGAGTTTCTTTCGGCGTTAAGACATAAAGTAATCTCTATTCATATTAATATATCTGGAAAGGTTCATTCAAGTAATTGCACGAGAACGAAGAGTGTAAGTTACCATCCCCAACTACCCCATAAACTGCTGCACCTATTGTTACCAGTGCTGTTATTACGCATAGTATTCTCATTATGTCTTCATAAATATGATTTAACTTTTTTGTATGTTTGCCACCTTGTAGTATTCTTTGGGAATTGTTTCTTGAAACATCTTGAGGCTATGTAATGATTTTGAACTATTTAATTTTCATCCACAAACAAAATATAATACCGATCTCTTAAGATGGATTTTTTGGAAGATTTTCTTTCTTGTAATGTGTATAGTTTGCAGGAAGTTGCTTTCATTGAATCGATGAAGTAAATTTTATAACCTTAATTTAAAAAATAGTGACGATCATAACTTCATGACATTATCAAATGGAGAAACATATTAAAGTATTAGAAAAATGAAGTGCGTACAAAAAATCATGATATTAGTTTTTATTTACAACTGTTTTTTTTTCAAATGTGCAAATGTCGTGCCTCGCACGAATTGCAATTAAAATTTATTTATTATTTTTAGTTGAAGTAATATTTAAGTCACAAATCCATTTATGGGTTCTTTTACTTTTATTTCCCATAAGTGAACATAGCATAAACACACTTGGCACATATTTATATTTTGAGTTTCTTTTGGCGTAAAGACATTAAGTAGTCCCTATTCATAGTAATATAACTAAAATAATTTATTCTGGTAACTGCACAAGAAAGAAGAATATAAGTCACCATCCCCAATTACCCCAAAAATTGTTGCACCTACTGTTATCGGTACTGTATTTCTGCATAGTATTCTCGTTATGTTTTCATAATTATGATCTAACTATTGTGAATGATTCACATATTTTACTCTAGTTTGGGTAATTTTTGTGGAAACATCTCAAGGCCATGTTATGCTTTCGAACCATTTCATTTTCATCCGCCAAAAAATTCCCATTTCGATCCATGGATTTGTTGGAAGATTTTGTTTCCTAAAATGTGTAAAGGTTACAAGAAGTTGCTTCTATTACATCGATGAAGTATTTTTTTTAACCTTAACTTGAAAAATCACCAAGAGCATACATTCATGATATTATTAAATGGAGAAACGCAGTGAAGTTTAGAAAAATGAAGTGCGCACAAAAAATCATGATATTAGTTTTTATTTACAACTATTTTTTTTTCAAATGTGCAAATGCCGTGACTCGCACGAATTACAATTAAAGTTTATTTATTATTTTTATTTGAAGGAATATTTAAGTCACTAATCCATTTATGTGTTTATGTACTTTAATTTCCCATAATTAAACATAACATGCACACAATTGGCACATATTTATATTTTGAGTTTCTTTCGGCGTTAAGACATAAAGTAATCTCTATTCATATTAATATATCTAGAAAGGTTTATTCAAGTAATTGCACGAGAACAAAGAGTATAAGTTACCAACCCCAACTACCCCAAAAACTACTGAACCTACTGTTACCAGTGCTGTAATTACGCATAGTATTGTCATTATGTCTTCATAAATATGATTTAACTTTTTTGTATGTTTACCACCTTGTAGTCTTCTTTGGGAATTGTTTCTTGAAACAACTCGAGGCTATGTAATGATTTTGAACTATTTAATTTCATCCACAAACAAAATCTAATATCGATCTCTTAAGATGCATTTGTTGGAAGATTTTCATTCTTGCAATGTGTATAGTTTGCAGGAAGTTGCTTTCATTGAATCGATGAAGTAAATTTTATAACCTTAACTTGAAAAATAGTGACGATCATAACTTCATGACATTATGAAATGGAGAAAAATATTAAAGTATTAGAAAAATGAAGTGCGCACAAAAAATCATGATATTAGTTTTTATTTACAACTGTTTTTTTTTCAAATGTGTAAATGTCGTGCCTTGCACGAATTGAAATTAAAATTTATTTATAATTTTTAGTTGAAGTAACATTTAAGTCACTTATCCATTAATGGGTTCTTTTACTTTTATTTCCCATAAGTGAACATAGCATGCACACACTTGGCACCTATTCATGTTTTGAGTTTCTTTTGGCGTAAAGACATTAAGTAATCCCTGTTCATAGTAAAATAACTAAAATAATTTATTCTTGTAATTGCACAAGAAAGAAGAGTATAAGTTACCATCCCCAATTACCCTAAAAATTATTGCACCTACTGTTATCGGTACTGTATTTCTGCATAGTATTCTCGTTATGTTTTCATAATTATGATCTAACTATTGTGAATGTTTCACATCTTTTACTCTGGTTTGGGAAATTTTTATTGAAACATCTCAAGGCCATGTTATGCTTTCGAACCATTTCATTTTCATCCGCCAAAAAATTCCCATTTCGATCCATGGATTTGTTGGAAGATTTTCTTTCCTGAAATGTGTAAAGGTTACTGGAAGTTGCTTCCATTACATCGATGAAGTATTTTTTTTAACCTTAACTTGAAAAATCACCAAGAGCATACATTCATGATATTATTAAATGGGGAAACTCATTGAAGTATTTGAAAAATGAAGTGCGTAAAAAAACAGATACTATTAGTTTTTATTTACAACTATTTTTATTCAATTGTGCAAATTTCGTTCCTTGCACGACACAAAATCTAAATTAATTTTTTTTATTTGATTGAAGATTCAATTCACTAATCCATTTATGTGTTCATGTACTTTAATTTCCCATAATTAAACATAACATGCACACACTTGGCACATATTTATATTTTGAGTTTCTTTCGGCGTTAAGACATAAAGTAATCTCTATTCATATTAATATATCTGGAAAGGTTCATTCAAGTAATTGCACGAGAACGAAGAGTGTAAGTTACCATCTCCAACTACCCCAAAAACTGCTGCACCTACTGTTACCAGTGCTGTGATTACGCATAGTATTCTCATTATGTCTTCATAAATATGATTTAACTTTTTTGTATGTTTACCACCTTGTAGTATTCTTTGGGAATTGTTTCTTGAAACATCTTGAGGCTATGTAATGATTTTGAACTATTTAATTTTCATCCACAAACAAAATCTAATATCGATCTCTTAAGATGGATCTGTTGGAAGATTTTCTTTCTTGTAATGTGTATAGTTTGCAGGAAGTTGCTTTCATTGAATCGATGAAGTAAATTTTATAACCTTAACTTGCAAAATAGTGACGATCATAACTTCATGACATTATCAAATGGAGAAACATATTAAAGTATTAGAAAAATGAAGTGCGTACAAAAAATCATGATATTAGTTTTTATTTACAACTGTTTTTTTTCCAAATGTGCAAATGTCGTGCCTCGCACGAGTTGCAATTAAAATTTGTTTAATATTTTTATTTGAAGTAATATTTAAGTCACAAATCCATTTATGGGTTCTTTTACTTTTATTTCCCATAAGTGAACATAGCATGCACACACTTGGCACATATTTATGTTTTGAGTTTCTTTTGGCGTAAAGACATTAAGTAATCCCTATTCATAGTAATATAACTAAAATAATTTATTCTGGTAACTGCACAAGAAAGAAGAATATAAGTCACCATCCCCAATTACCCCAAAAATTGTTGCACGTACTGTTATCGGTACTGTATTTCTGCATAGTATTCTCGTTATGTTTTCATAATTATGATCTAACTATTGTGAATGATTCACATATTTTACTCTAGTTTGGGTAATTTTTCTTGAAACATCTCAAGGCCATGTTATGCTTTCGAACCATTTCATTTTCATCCGCCAAAAAATTCCCATTTCGATCCATGGATTTGTTGGAAGATTTTGTTTCCTAAAATGTGTAAAGGTTACAGGAAGTTGCTTCCATTACATCGATGAAGTATTTTTTTTAACCTTAACTTGAAAAATCACCAAGAGCATACATTCATGATATTATTAAATGCAGAAATGCAGTGAAGTATTAGAAAAATGAAGTGCGCACAAAAAATCATGATATTAGTTTTTATTTACAACTATTTTTTTTTCAAATGTGCAAATGCCGTGACTCGCACGAATTAAAATTAAAGTTTATTTATTATTTTTATTTGAAGGAATATTTAAGTCACTAATCCATTTATGTGTTTATGTACTTTAATTTCCCATAATTAAACATAACATGCACACAATTGGCACATATTTATATTTTGAGTTTCTTTCGGCGTTAAGACATAAAGTAATCTCTATTCATATTAATATATCTAGAAAGGTTTATTCAAGTAATTGCACGAGAACAAAGAGTATAAGTTACCAACCCCAACTACCCCAAAAACTACTGCACCTACTGTTACCAGTGCTGTAATTACGCATAGTATTCTCATTATGTCTTCAAAAATGTGATTTAACTTTTTTGTATGTTTACCACCTTGTAGTCTTCTTTGGGAATTGTTTCTTGAAACAACTCGTGGCTATGCAATGATTTTGAACTATTTAATTTCATCCACAAACAAAATCTAATATCGATCTCTTAAGATGGATTTGTTGGAAGATTTTCATCCTTGCAATGTGTATAGTTTGTAGGAAGTTGCTTTCATTGAATTGATGAAGTAAATTTTATAACCTTAACTTGAAAAATAGTGATGATCATAACTTCATGACATTATGAAATGGAGAAAAATATTAAAGTATTAGAAAAATGAAGTGCGCACAAAAAATCATGATATTAGTTTTTATTTACAACTGTTTTTTTTCAAATGTGCAAATTTCGTGCCTCGCACGAATTGAAATTAAAATTTATTTATAATTTTTAGTTGAAGTAACATTTAAGTCACTAATCCATTAATGGGTTCTTTTACTTTTATTTCCCATAAGTGAACATAGCATGCACACACTTGGCACCTATTCATGTTTTGAGTTTCTTTTGGCGTAAAGACATTAAGTAATCCCTATTCATAGTAAAATAACTAAAATAATTTATTCTTGTAATTGCACAAGAAAGAAGAGTATAAGTTACCATCCCCAATTACCCTAAAAATTGTTGCAACTACTGTTATCGGTACTGTATTTCTGCATAGTATTCTCGTTATGTTTTCATAATTATGATCTAACTATTGTGAATGTTTCACATCTTTTACTCTGGTTTGGGAAATTTTTATTGAAACATCTCAAGGCCATGTTATGCTTTCGAACCATTTCATTTTCATCCGCCAAAAAATTCCCATTTCGATCCATGGATTTGTTGTAAGATTTTCTTTCCTGAAATTTGTAAAGGTTACTGGAAGTTGTTTCCATTACATCGATGAAGTATTTTTTTTAACCTTAACTTGAAAAATCACCAAGAGCATACATTCATGATATTATTAAATGGGGAAACTCATTGAAGTATTTGAAAAATGAAGTGCGTAAAAAAACAGATACTATTAGTTTTTATTTACAACTATTTTTATTCAATTGTGCAAATTTCGTTCCTTGCACGACACAAAATTTAAATTAATTTTTGTTATTTGATTGAAGATTTAATTCACTAATCCATTTATGTGTTCATGTACTTTAATTTCCCATAATAAAACATAACATGCACACACTTGGCACATATTTATATTTTGAGTATCTTTCGGCGTTAAGACAAAAAGTAATCTCTATTCATATTAATATATCTGGAAAGGTTCATTCATGTAATTGCACGAGAACGAAGAGTATAAGTTACCATCCCCAACTACCCCAAAAACTGCTGCACCTACTGTTACTAGTGTTGTAATTACGCATAGTATTCTCATTATGTCTTCATAAATATGAATTAACTTTTTTGTATGTTTGCCACCTTGTAGTCTTCTTTGGGAATTGTTTCTTGAAATATCTCGAGGCTATGTAATGATTTTGAACTATTTAATTTTCATCCACAAACAAAATCTAATATCGATCTCTTAAGATGGATCTGTTGGAAGATTTTCTTTCTTGTAATGTGTATAGTTTGCAGGAAGTTGCTTTCATTGAATCGATGAAGTAAATTTTAAAACCTTAACTTGAAAAATAGTGACGATCATAACTTCATGACATTATCAAATGGAGAAACATATTAAAAGTATTAGAAAAATCAAGTGCGCACAAAAAATCATGATATTAGTTTTTATTTACAACTATTTTTTTTTCAAATGTGCAAATGTCGTGCCTCACATGAATTGAAATTAAAATTTATTTTTTATTTTATTTGAAGTAACATTTAAGTCACTAATCCATTTATGGGTTCTTTTACTTTTATTTCCCATAAGTGAACATAGCATGCACACACTTGGCACATATTTATATTTTGAGTTTCTTTTGGCGTAAAGACATTATGTAATCCCTATTCATAGTAATATAACTAAAATAATTTATTCTTGTAATTCCACAAGAAAGAAGAGTATAAGTGACCATCCCAAATCACCCTAAAAATTGTTGCACCTACTGTTATCGGTACTGTATTTCTGCATAGTATTCTCGTTATGTTTTCATAATTATGATCTAACTATTGTGAATGTTTCACATCTTTTACTCTGGTTTGGGAAATTTTTCTTGAAACATCTCAAGGCCATGTTATGCTTTCGAACCATTTCATTTTCATCCGCCAAAAAATTCCCATTTCGATCCATGGATTTGTTGGAAGATTTTCTTCCCTGAAATGTGTAAAGGTTAGAGGAAGTTGCTTCCATTACATCGATGAATTATTTTTTTAAAATTAACTTGAAAAATCACCAAGAGCATACATTCATGATATTATTAAATGGAGAAACGCATAGAAGTATTAGAAAAATGAAGTACACAAAAAAACTCATACTATTAGTTTTTATTTACAACTATTTTTATTCAATTGTGCAAATTTTGTTCCTTGCGCGACACAAAATTTAAATTAATTTTTTTATTCGATTGAAGATTTAATTCACTAATCCATTTATGTGTTTATGTACTTTAATTTCCCATAATTAAACATAACATGCACACACTTGGCACATATTTATATTTTGAGTTTGTTTCGGCGTTAAGACATAAAGTAATCTCTATTCATAGTAATATATCTAAAAAGGTTTATTCAAGTAATTGCACGAGAACGAACAGCATAAGTTACCATCCCCAACCACCCCAAAAACTGCTGCACCTACTGTTACTGGTGCTGTAATTACGCATAGTATTCTCATTATGTCTTCATAAACATGATTTAACTTTTGTGTATGTTTGCCACCTTGTAGTCTTCTTTGGGAAATGTTTCTTGAAACATCTCAAGGCCATGTTATGATTTTGAACTATTTAATTTTCATCCGCAAAAAAATTCTAATATCGATCTCTTAAGATGGATTTGTTGGAAGATTTTCTTTCTTGTAATGTGTATCGTCTATAGGAAGTTGCTTTCATTGAATTGATGAAGTATATTTTATAACCTTAACTTGAAAAATAGTAACGATCATAACTTCATGACATTATCAAATGGAGAAATATATTAAAGTGTTAGAAAAATGAAGTGCGTACAAAAATCATGATATTAGTTTTTTTTTACAACTCTTTTTTTTTCAAATGTGCAAATGTCGTGATTCGCACGAATTGCAATTAAAATTTATTTATTATTTTTATTTGAAGGAATATTTAAGTCACTAATACATTTATGTGTTCATTTACTTTTATTTCCCATAAGTAAACATAGCATGCACACACTTTGCACATATTTATATTTTGAGTTTCTTTTGGCGTAAAGACATTATGTAATCCCTATTCATAGTAATATAACTAAAATAATTTATTCTTGTAATTCCACAAGAAAGAAGAGTATAAGTGACCATCCCCAATCACCCTAAAAATTGTTGCACCTACTGTTATCGGTACTGTATTTCTGCATAGTATTCTCGTTATGTTTTCATAATTATGATCTAACTATTGTGAATGTTTCACATCTTTTACTCTGGTTTGGGAAATTTTTCTTGAAACATCTCAAGGCCATGTTATGCTTTCGAACCATTTCATTTTCATCCGCCAAAAAATTCCCATTTCGATCCATGGATTTGTTGGAAGATTTTCTTTCCTGAAATGTGTAAAGGTTACAGGAAGTTGCTTCCATTACATCGATGAAGTATTTTTTTTAAACTTAACATGAAAAATCACCAAGAGCATACATTCATGATATTATTAAATGGGGAAACTCATTGAAGTATTTGAAAAATGAAGTGCGTAAAAAAACAGATACTATTGGTTTTTATTTACAACTATTTTTATTCAATTGTGCAAATTTCGTTCCTTGCACGACACAAAATTTAAATTAATTTTTTTTATTTGATTGAAGATTTAATTCACTAATCCATTTATGAGTTTATTTACTTTAATTTCCCATAATTAAACATAACATGCACACACTTGGCACATATTTATATTTTGAGTTCCTTTCGGCATTAAGACATAAAGTAATCTCTATTCATAGTAATATATCTAAAAAGGTTTATTCAAGTAATTGCACGAGAACGAAGAGTATAAGTTACCATCACCAACTACCCCAAAAACTGCTGCACCTACTGTTACCGGTGCTGTAACTACGCATAGTATTCTCATTATGTCTTCATAAATATGATCTAACTTTTGTGAATGTTTGACACCTTTTAGTCTTCTTTTGGAAATGTTTCTTGGAACATCTCGAGGCCATGTTATGATTTTGAACTATTTAATTTTCATCCACCAAAAATTCTAATATCGATCTCTTAAGATGGATTTGATGGAAGATTTTCTTTCTTGTAATGTGTATAGTTTACAGGAAGTTGCTTTCATTGAATCGATAAAAGTATATTTTATAACCTTAACTTGAAAAATTGTGACGATCATAACTTCATGACATCATCAAATGAAGAAACATATTAAAGTATTAGAAAAATGAAGTGCGTAAAAACAGTCATGATATTAGTTTTTATTTACAACAGTTTTTTTTCAAATGTGTAAATGTCATGCCTTGCACGATATGCAATTAAAATTAATTTATTTTGTTTATTTGAAGGAATATTTAAGTCACTAATCCATTTATGTGTTCATTTACTTTTATTTCCCATAAGTAAACATAGCATGCACACACTTGGCACATATGTATATTTTGAGTTTCTTTTGGTGTAAAGATATTAAGTAATCCCTGTTCATAGTAATATGGCTAAAATGTTTTATTATAGTAACTGCACAAGAAAGAAGAGTATAAGTTACCATCCCCAATTACCCCAAAAATTGCTGCAACTTCTGTTACCGGTACTGTATTTCCGCATAGTATTCTCGTTAGGTTTTCATAATTATGATCTAACAATTGTGAATGTTTCACATCTTTTACTCTACTTTGGGAATTTTTTCTTGAAACAACATAAGGCCATGTTATGCTTTCGAACTATTTAATTTTCATCCGCCAAAAAATTCCCATTTCGATCCATGGATTTTCTGGAAGATTTTCTTTCCTTATATGTGTATTGGTTATTGGAAGTTGCTTCCATTACATCGATGAAGTATATTTTTAACCTTAACTTGAAAAAGAACCAAGAGCACACATTCATGATATTATTACATGGGGAAACTCATTGAAGTATTTGAAAAATGAAGTACGTAAAAAAAACTCATACTATTAGTTTTTATTTACAACTATTTTTATCAAATTGTGGAAATTTCGTGCCTTGTAGGACAAAATATTTAAATCAATTATTTTTATTTGATTGAAGATTTAATTCACTAATCCATTTACGTGTTCATTTACTTTAATTTCCCATAACTAAACATAACATGCACACACTTGGCACATATTTATATTTTGAGTTTCTTTCGGCATTAAGACATAAAGTAATATCTATTCATAGTAATATATCAAATAAGGTATATTCAAGTAATTGCACGCGAACCAAGAGTATAAGTTACCATCCCCAACTACCCCAAAAACTACTGCACCTACTGTTACCAGTGCTGTAATTACGCATAGTATTCTCATTATGTCTTCAAAAATGTGATTTAACTTTTTTGTATGTTTACCACCTTGTAGTCTTCTTTGGGAATTGTTTCTTGAAACAACTCGTGGCTATGCAATGATTTTGAACTATTTAATTTCATCCACAAACAAAATCTAATATCGATCTCTTAAGATGGATTTGTTGGAAGATTTTCATCCTTGCAATGTGTATAGTTTGTAAGAAGTTGCTTTCATTGAATTGATGAAGTAAATTTTATAACCTTAACTTGAAAAATAGTGATGATCATAACTTCATGACATTATGAAATGGAGAAAAATATTAAAGTATTAGAAAAATGAAGTGCGCACAAAAAATCATGATATTAGTTTTTATTTACAACTGTTTTTTTTCAAATGTGCAAATTTCGTGCCTCGCACGAATTGAAATTAAAATTTATTTATAATTTTTAGTTGAAGTAACATTTAAGTCACTAATCCATTAATGGGTTCTTTTACTTTTATTTCCCATAAGTGAACATAGCATGCACACACTTGGCACCTATTCATGTTTTGAGTTTCTTTTGGCGTAAAGACATTAAGTAATCCCTATTCATAGTAATATAACTAAAATAATTTATTCTGGTAACTGCACAAGAAAGAAGAATATAAGTCACCATCCCCAATTACCCCAAAAATTGTTGCACGTACTGTTATCGGTACTGTATTTCTGCATAGTATTCTCGTTATGTTTTCATAATTATGATCTAACTATTGTGAATGATTCACATATTTTACTCTAGTTTGGGTAATTTTTCTTGAAACATCTCAAGGCCATGTTATGCTTTCGAACCATTTCATTTTCATCCGCCAAAAAATTCCCATTTCGATCCATGGATTTGTTGGAAGATTTTGTTTCCTAAAATGTGTAAAGGTTACAGGAAGTTGCTTCCATTACATCGATGAAGTATTTTTTTTAACCTTAACTTGAAAAATCACCAAGAGCATACATTCATGATATTATTAAATGCAGAAATGCAGTGAAGTATTAGAAAAATGAAGTGCGCACAAAAAATCATGATATTAGTTTTTATTTACAACTATTTTTTTTTCAAATGTGCAAATGCCGTGACTCGCACGAATTAAAATTAAAGTTTATTTATTATTTTTATTTGAAGGAATATTTAAGTCACTAATCCATTTATGTGTTTATGTACTTTAATTTCCCATAATTAAACATAACATGCACACAATTGGCACATATTTATATTTTGAGTTTCTTTCGGCGTTAAGACATAAAGTAATCTCTATTCATATTAATATATCTAGAAAGGTTTATTCAAGTAATTGCACGAGAACAAAGAGTATAAGTTACCAACCCCAACTACCCCAAAAACTACTGCACCTACTGTTACCAGTGCTGTAATTACGCATAGTATTCTCATTATGTCTTCAAAAATGTGATTTAACTTTTTTGTATGTTTACCACCTTGTAGTCTTCTTTGGGAATTGTTTCTTGAAACAACTCGTGGCTATGCAATGATTTTGAACTATTTAATTTCATCCACAAACAAAATCTAATATCGATCTCTTAAGATGGATTTGTTGGAAGATTTTCATCCTTGCAATGTGTATAGTTTGTAGGAAGTTGCTTTCATTGAATTGATGAAGTAAATTTTATAACCTTAACTTGAAAAATAGTGATGATCATAACTTCATGACATTATGAAATGGAGAAAAATATTAAAGTATTAGAAAAATGAAGTGCGCACAAAAAATCATGATATTAGTTTTTATTTACAACTGTTTTTTTTCAAATGTGCAAATTTCGTGCCTCGCACGAATTGAAATTAAAATTTATTTATAATTTTTAGTTGAAGTAACATTTAAGTCACTAATCCATTAATGGGTTCTTTTACTTTTATTTCCCATAAGTGAACATAGCATGCACACACTTGGCACCTATTCATGTTTTGAGTTTCTTTTGGCGTAAAGACATTAAGTAATCCCTATTCATAGTAAAATAACTAAAATAATTTATTCTTGTAATTGCACAAGAAAGAAGAGTATAAGTTACCATCCCCAATTACCCTAAAAATTGTTGCAACTACTGTTATCGGTACTGTATTTCTGCATAGTATTCTCGTTATGTTTTCATAATTATGATCTAACTATTGTGAATGTTTCACATCTTTTACTCTGGTTTGGGAAATTTTTATTGAAACATCTCAAGGCCATGTTATGCTTTCGAACCATTTCATTTTCATCCGCCAAAAAATTCCCATTTCGATCCATGGATTTGTTGTAAGATTTTCTTTCCTGAAATTTGTAAAGGTTACTGGAAGTTGTTTCCATTACATCGATGAAGTATTTTTTTTAACCTTAACTTGAAAAATCACCAAGAGCATACATTCATGATATTATTAAATGGGGAAACTCATTGAAGTATTTGAAAAATGAAGTGCGTAAAAAAACAGATACTATTAGTTTTTATTTACAACTATTTTTATTCAATTGTGCAAATTTCGTTCCTTGCACGACACAAAATTTAAATTAATTTTTGTTATTTGATTGAAGATTTAATTCACTAATCCATTTATGTGTTCATGTACTTTAATTTCCCATAATAAAACATAACATGCACACACTTGGCACATATTTATATTTTGAGTATCTTTCGGCGTTAAGACAAAAAGTAATCTCTATTCATATTAATATATCTGGAAAGGTTCATTCATGTAATTGCACGAGAACGAAGAGTATAAGTTACCATCCCCAACTACCCCAAAAACTGCTGCACCTACTGTTACTAGTGTTGTAATTACGCATAGTATTCTCATTATGTCTTCATAAATATGAATTAACTTTTTTGTATGTTTGCCACCTTGTAGTCTTCTTTGGGAATTGTTTCTTGAAATATCTCGAGGCTATGTAATGATTTTGAACTATTTAATTTTCATCCACAAACAAAATCTAATATCGATCTCTTAAGATGGATCTGTTGGAAGATTTTCTTTCTTGTAATGTGTATAGTTTGCAGGAAGTTGCTTTCATTGAATCGATGAAGTAAATTTTAAAACCTTAACTTGAAAAATAGTGACGATCATAACTTCATGACATTATCAAATGGAGAAACATATTAAAAGTATTAGAAAAATCAAGTGCGCACAAAAAATCATGATATTAGTTTTTATTTACAACTATTTTTTTTTCAAATGTGCAAATGTCGTGCCTCACATGAATTGAAATTAAAATTTATTTTTTATTTTATTTGAAGTAACATTTAAGTCACTAATCCATTTATGGGTTCTTTTACTTTTATTTCCCATAAGTGAACATAGCATGCACACACTTGGCACATATTTATATTTTGAGTTTCTTTTGGCGTAAAGACATTATGTAATCCCTATTCATAGTAATATAACTAAAATAATTTATTCTTGTAATTCCACAAGAAAGAAGAGTATAAGTGACCATCCCAAATCACCCTAAAAATTGTTGCACCTACTGTTATCGGTACTGTATTTCTGCATAGTATTCTCGTTATGTTTTCATAATTATGATCTAACTATTGTGAATGTTTCACATCTTTTACTCTGGTTTGGGAAATTTTTCTTGAAACATCTCAAGGCCATGTTATGCTTTCGAACCATTTCATTTTCATCCGCCAAAAAATTCCCATTTCGATCCATGGATTTGTTGGAAGATTTTCTTCCCTGAAATGTGTAAAGGTTAGAGGAAGTTGCTTCCATTACATCGATGAATTATTTTTTTAAAATTAACTTGAAAAATCACCAAGAGCATACATTCATGATATTATTAAATGGAGAAACGCATAGAAGTATTAGAAAAATGAAGTACACAAAAAAACTCATACTATTAGTTTTTATTTACAACTATTTTTATTCAATTGTGCAAATTTTGTTCCTTGCGCGACACAAAATTTAAATTAATTTTTTTATTCGATTGAAGATTTAATTCACTAATCCATTTATGTGTTTATGTACTTTAATTTCCCATAATTAAACATAACATGCACACACTTGGCACATATTTATATTTTGAGTTTGTTTCGGCGTTAAGACATAAAGTAATCTCTATTCATAGTAATATATCTAAAAAGGTTTATTCAAGTAATTGCACGAGAACGAACAGCATAAGTTACCATCCCCAACCACCCCAAAAACTGCTGCACCTACTGTTACTGGTGCTGTAATTACGCATAGTATTCTCATTATGTCTTCATAAACATGATTTAACTTTTGTGTATGTTTGCCACCTTGTAGTCTTCTTTGGGAAATGTTTCTTGAAACATCTCAAGGCCATGTTATGATTTTGAACTATTTAATTTTCATCCGCAAAAAAATTCTAATATCGATCTCTTAAGATGGATTTGTTGGAAGATTTTCTTTCTTGTAATGTGTATCGTCTATAGGAAGTTGCTTTCATTGAATTGATGAAGTATATTTTATAACCTTAACTTGAAAAATAGTAACGATCATAACTTCATGACATTATCAAATGGAGAAATATATTAAAGTGTTAGAAAAATGAAGTGCGTACAAAAATCATGATATTAGTTTTTTTTTACAACTCTTTTTTTTTCAAATGTGCAAATGTCGTGATTCGCACGAATTGCAATTAAAATTTATTTATTATTTTTATTTGAAGGAATATTTAAGTCACTAATACATTTATGTGTTCATTTACTTTTATTTCCCATAAGTAAACATAGCATGCACACACTTTGCACATATTTATATTTTGAGTTTCTTTTGGCGTAAAGACATTATGTAATCCCTATTCATAGTAATATAACTAAAATAATTTATTCTTGTAATTCCACAAGAAAGAAGAGTATAAGTGACCATCCCCAATCACCCTAAAAATTGTTGCACCTACTGTTATCGGTACTGTATTTCTGCATAGTATTCTCGTTATGTTTTCATAATTATGATCTAACTATTGTGAATGTTTCACATCTTTTACTCTGGTTTGGGAAATTTTTCTTGAAACATCTCAAGGCCATGTTATGCTTTCGAACCATTTCATTTTCATCCGCCAAAAAATTCCCATTTCGATCCATGGATTTGTTGGAAGATTTTCTTTCCTGAAATGTGTAAAGGTTACAGGAAGTTGCTTCCATTACATCGATGAAGTATTTTTTTTAAACTTAACATGAAAAATCACCAAGAGCATACATTCATGATATTATTAAATGGGGAAACTCATTGAAGTATTTGAAAAATGAAGTGCGTAAAAAAACAGATACTATTGGTTTTTATTTACAACTATTTTTATTCAATTGTGCAAATTTCGTTCCTTGCACGACACAAAATTTAAATTAATTTTTTTTATTTGATTGAAGATTTAATTCACTAATCCATTTATGAGTTTATTTACTTTAATTTCCCATAATTAAACATAACATGCACACACTTGGCACATATTTATATTTTGAGTTCCTTTCGGCATTAAGACATAAAGTAATCTCTATTCATAGTAATATATCTAAAAAGGTTTATTCAAGTAATTGCACGAGAACGAAGAGTATAAGTTACCATCACCAACTACCCCAAAAACTGCTGCACCTACTGTTACCGGTGCTGTAACTACGCATAGTATTCTCATTATGTCTTCATAAATATGATCTAACTTTTGTGAATGTTTGACACCTTTTAGTCTTCTTTTGGAAATGTTTCTTGGAACATCTCGAGGCCATGTTATGATTTTGAACTATTTAATTTTCATCCACCAAAAATTCTAATATCGATCTCTTAAGATGGATTTGATGGAAGATTTTCTTTCTTGTAATGTGTATAGTTTACAGGAAGTTGCTTTCATTGAATCGATAAAAGTATATTTTATAACCTTAACTTGAAAAATTGTGACGATCATAACTTCATGACATCATCAAATGAAGAAACATATTAAAGTATTAGAAAAATGAAGTGCGTAAAAAACAGTCATGATATTAGTTTTTATTTACAACAGTTTTTTTTCAAATGTGTAAATGTCATGCCTTGCACGATATGCAATTAAAATTAATTTATTTTGTTTATTTGAAGGAATATTTAAGTCACTAATCCATTTATGTGTTCATTTACTTTTATTTCCCATAAGTAAACATAGCATGCACACACTTGGCACATATGTATATTTTGAGTTTCTTTTGGTGTAAAGATATTAAGTAATCCCTGTTCATAGTAATATGGCTAAAATGTTTTATTATAGTAACTGCACAAGAAAGAAGAGTATAAGTTACCATCCCCAATTACCCCAAAAATTGCTGCAACTTCTGTTACCGGTACTGTATTTCCGCATAGTATTCTCGTTAGGTTTTCATAATTATGATCTAATAATTGTGAATGTTTCACATCTTTTACTCTACTTTGGGAATTTTTTCTTGAAACAACATAAGGCCATGTTATGCTTTCGAACTATTTAATTTTCATCCGCCAAAAAATTCCCATTTCGATCCATGGATTTTCTGGAAGATTTTCTTTCCTTATATGTGTATTGGTTATTGGAAGTTGCTTCCATTACATCGATGAAGTATATTTTTAACCTTAACTTGAAAAAGCACCAAGAGCACACATTCATGATATTATTACATGGGGAAACTCATTGAAGTATTTGAAAAATGAAGTACGTAAAAAAAACTCATACTATTAGTTTTTATTTACAACTATTTTTATCAAATTGTGGAAATTTCGTGCCTTGTAGGACAAAATATTTAAATCAATTATTTTTATTTGATTGAAGATTTAATTCACTAATCCATTTACGTGTTCATTTACTTTAATTTCCCATAACTAAACATAACATGCACACACTTGGCACATATTTATATTTTGAGTTTCTTTCGGCATTAAGACATAAAGTAATATCTATTCATAGTAATATATCAAATAAGGTATATTCAAGTAATTGCACGCGAACCAAGAGTATAAGTTACCATCCCCAACTACCCCAAAAACTATTGCACCTACTGTTACCGGTGCTATAATTACACATAGTATTCTCATTATGTTTTCATAAATATGATCTAACTTTTGTGAATGTTTGACACCTTTTAGTCTTCTTTTGGAAATGTTTCTTGGAACATCTCGAGGCCATGTTATGATTTTGAACTATTTAATTTTCATCCACCAAAAAATTCTAATATCGATCCCTTAAGATGGATTTGATGGAAGATTTTCTTTCTTGTAATGTGTATAGTTTACAGGAAGTTGCTTTCATTGAATCGATAAAAGTATATTTTATAGCCTTAACTTGAAAAATAGTGACGATCATAACTTCATGAGATTATGAAATGGAGAGACATATTAAAGTATTAGAAAAATGAAGTGCATAAAAAACAGTCGTGATATTAGTTTTTATTTACAACAGTTTTTTTTCAAATGTGTAAATGTCGTGCCTTGCATGATATGCAATTAAAATTAATTTATTTTTTTATTTGAAGGAATATTTAAGTCACTAATCCATTTATGTGTTCATTTACTTTTATTTCCCATAAGTAAACATAGCATGCACACACTTGGCACATATGTATATTTTGATGTGTAAAGATATTAAGTAATCCCTGTTCATAGTAATATGGCTAAAATGTTTTATTATAGTAACTGCACAAGAAAGAAGAGTATAAGTTACCATCCCCAATTACCCCAAAAATTGCTGCAACTTCTATTACCGGTACTGTATTTCCGCATAGTATTCTCGTTAGGTTTTCATAATTATGATCTAACAATTGTGAATGTTTCACATCTTTTACTCTACTTTGGGAAATATTTCTTGAAACAACATAAGGCCATGTTATGCTTTCGAACTATTTAATTTTCATCCGCCAAAAAATTCCCATTTCGATCCATGGATTTTCTGGAAGATTTTCTTTCCTTATATGTGTATTGGTTATTGGAAGTTGCTTCCATTACATCGATGAAGTATATTTTTAACCTTAACTTGAAAAATCACCAAGAGCACACATTCATGATATTATTACATGGGGAAACTCTTTTTTTTCTTAAACCATCTAGAGGGAGATGGGGGAAATTGTATTAGGCCTTCCCAAGCCGTGTAATACAACAAAAGAGCAACAGAAACAGAAAAAGAGATGAAGCCAAGGCTTAGTTGAGATTTACAGAAGGAAGCCCTAAGCTCTTGAAGCAACATTCATTGCCTCCAAAATAATGTCTAATTATCGAACAAAAAACTATTAGACTAAAGAAAAGGATCATCGAACTTGTTAGTGAATAGCAAAAACTAGACACAAAGCAGTCAGAATCACCCTCCATAGTCTAATGAGCCTGTCCTCCAACTGTGGTGAGATCCATCGTGAACAATAGTAGAGCGAGCCAATAACACCAAAAGTATCCAGCTAGTGAGAATTTGAAACCGTAATGGGGCAGTGCAATGAGCAGAGACTATTTTATACCATATGAACCTACAAAAAAAATCAATAGAAATCAGTAGCATCCGATCTAATGAACCATCCTTAAGGAAGGAGTACCAATCTGATCTAGCCTAATTAATCCTTGGACCGAGTTAGAAAGCATAGAAAATCTGAAAGGGGATGAGTCAATCTGAGATTGAAGACAAGCTTTTGCCAGAGAATCTGCAACAAGGTTTGCCTGTCTATAAATGCGCACAAGTTCAATTACACCCAAAGATTGGTGAATATCATCAGCTAGCTGGAACATTTTCCAGTGTGCTTTAAGAGGATCATTAACAAACTGTACAGCACTAAGGCAATCAGATTCAATGCAAACAGGTAAGGAGTATGATGTAGACTTTTTTAGAGCAAACTAAATTGCCTTCAATTCAGCTTCAAGAGGGGAAATGGCATGAGTATATACAGTGTGTGCACCCCTGAAACTACCTCTACTGTCTCTAATTATCATTCCAAGTCCACACATATTAGTATGACAGCACCATGAGGCATCGACATTAATCTTAAAACCCAAACAAGGTCTTCTCCAAGGAATTTTAAAAATTTTAGGCTTTGGAGAAGATTTAATCAGAGGCAAGAAGGAATGTTCAGCAATACTCAAGTCAATAGGGGAGATTATGAACACAGGTTTAGCACTGAAAGTAAAAAAGATCTGATCCCTTATTTGATTAAGTACTAAATCTGGGAATGGCTTAACAGAGTCATATATAAATTTATTTCTCATCTTCCACAGATTCCAGCATGTATGTGCAGCAGCAGTTCGAACTATAGTTGAATGTAAGGAACTTAGGGTAGGGTAAGTAATATAGCATGATATTCTTTCCCAGATGGATGGGAAAGCTCAATCCCTGATTCCCATGAACTGATGAACTATTTTCCAAACTTTCACAGCAAAAATGCATGAATTGAAAAAATGGTCCAAGGAGTCTTCATGGACATTACACATACAGCATTTGGAAGGTAAGCAAAATCTAAGTTTTCTAAGGATATTATCAAAAGGTAAAAAAGAGTTAGTCAACTTCCACATGAAAATAGAGATTTTCTTATCAATTCTAGCATTCCAAAGATGTTGAATAGAGGCAATAGAACCTCTACTGTTGCTAAGTAAGAGATAGGTGGATTTAAATGAGAAATCACCTTTGATTCCGAGTTTCCATATTAGCCTATCCTCCCTGTGTATTGAGAGTTTAGATTCCTGCAAAAGAGAAATAGCATCAGGGGGTAGAAGATGAGTAATTTTGTTAATCAAAATTGATTTATTGGAGATAAATTCAGAGACTGTACAGTCAGCTGAAATATCAACCAGATTCTGATCACAGAGGTCCATGATGGGGCCTATATCTAACTAGTTAGATGTCCAAAAGTTGCATTCCCCTCTGCCCACAATCACTCTAGAGTTAGCTTCAGCCCTTGCATTAACAGAGCAGATCATTTTCCAGTTTGAAGAAGTCCTATATGAGGGTGGGAGGGATGCAACAAAATGAGTCCATAAAGCCTCAGCTTTTTGGTATTTCTACCACAGTTTGACTGAGCATGTTTTAATTATGGTGGTTATTGATCTAAAACCTAGACCATTTTGATCAATTGGGAAGCAAAGAGCATCCCACTTTCTCCAGGATCTTTTAGGTTTCAGATCAGTATCCCCCCAGAAAAATTTACTTAGTTTTTTTTCTATGGCACTGATGATCTCTTTTTTGGGTTTTAGAACTGACCAGATATGCTGAGGAATAGAATAAATGCATGACTCAATAAGTGTCATTTTACCACCAGCAGAGATCCATCTATTTTTCCAGTTACCTATCTTACTGTCTATCTGTTCAAGAAGAGGTTGGAAATAGATTTTTTTTGCAGTCCCAGTAAAGATAGGAACTCCCAGGTATGTGAATGGAAAAACCCCAATTTTCATACCCAGAATCCTTTTGATGTGGTTAACTGTATGAACAGAAGCATACTTTCCAATAAAGATGTCACTCTTATTACAGTTAATCTTTTGGCCACTGACTTCTTCAAAGGTAGACAAAAAAGCTTTAAATCTAATCAAAGTTAGCTTAGTAGCTTTAAAGAAAACCATAGTATCATCCGCATAGGATAGATGGGAGATTTGGAGAGAATTACCTGGAAGGTCATAGTATGCCAACTTACCATTGTGGAAAATAAAAGCCAAACTCCTAGTAAAAGCCTCAGAGAAAATGTTAAATAAAAAAGGAGATAAGGGGTCGCCCTGTTTAATACCCCGGGTGGATTGAAAAAACCCCACTGGCTTACCATTAATAAGAATAGAGAACCAAGCCTGTGACAGATTTTTCATGATGGAAAAAATGAATTTTGCATTAAATCCGAGTTTAGCTAAGACACTATATAAAAAAGAACATTTAACTCTGTCGAAAGCCTTCTTAAGGTCCAGTTTAACAATGCAATTAGGTTCTCTACGTTTCCTGTTCAGAAACCTTACCAATTCTTGCAGGTATATTACATTGTCCGAAATGTCTCTCCCTTGAAGGAAGGCTGTTTGGTTAGGGGAAATGATTCTAGGCATTAGAGGCTTGAGTCTTTCCATTAGTACTTTGGAGCATATCTTGTTTACTACATTGGAAAGACTTATTGGTCTATAGTCATCAAAAGAGGTAGGGGTCCATTTTTTTGGAATTATTGTGATCCATGTGCTACCAATACCCCTAGGAATGTTCTTTGCAGTTAGAAAATCTTGAACAGCCGAAAGTAAGTCTTCAGCAATTATATCCCAGGATTTTATGTAGAACTTAGCTGTAAAGCCATCTGGCCCAGGGCTACTAGACTTATAAAGACTAAGAACAATCCCTTTGAGCTCAGGCAATGAAACAGGTTGAATAAGTCTTTCATTATCCTCTTGAGTGATCAGTTTAGGTATCTGATTCAGAAAATGAGACTGGTAGAGAGAACTATCAGGAGAGCTATCCTCATTTAAGAGATCCTGGTAGTAGTGAATGGCTTCCTTCTGAATGTCATGTATGTTATCTAACCATTGACCATTACTGCTCTTGACTTTTGTGATCTTCAACCTACAGTTCCTTTCCTTTACCGAATTATAAAAAAAACTAGTGTTATTGTCCCCTTCCCTTAGCCATTTAATCTTTGCCTTATGTTTCCAAAATTTTTTCTGTTCTGCCAGGGCCCTTACAACCCTAGATTTAGCATCCTTAAGTTTAGCCAGATTATCTACAGAAGCAATCTGATCAGTTAAAAGTTCCAAAGCTTCTAAAGCCATTTCTGCTTGCACTACATTATCATTAATATTGCCAAATTTTTCTTTATTCCAGATTTTGAGATCCTTTTTCAATCTGACAAGTTTAAGATAGAAACCAAGCATTCCTGATTTATGGAGAGGGATCTTCCAATTTTGTTTAATTACTTCATTAAAGTCCTTTCTTTTATACCAGGTATTCAGGAATCTAAATGGCCTAGGATTGGATGGGATATCACTGCCAACAGTAAGAAGCATAGGGTTATGATCTGAACTAATCCTATTCAAGATCTGCACAGAAGAGGCTGGAAAAGATAGTGTCCAAGAGGGGGTACATAGACCTCTATCTAATCTTTGTACTGTAGGATTCCTTAATCTATTGTTACTCCAAGTGAACAGGTTCCCCACAGTGTTAATTTCCTCCAATGCCATTACATTTATAAAATCATTAAAGTCCCTCATACTTCCCAGTTTGGGAGTAGATGGACCTTTATACTCATTTATAGATGTAATGGTATTGAAATCACCAATGAAAAGGGATTCTGAGTGAGTAAAGGACCTAAGGTCAGACCAAAGGGTTTTCCTACTAGTCCTAGTTCTGAGACCATATATAAAGAAGGCATCCATGGTCTTATTCAGAGTGATACAATTCAGATTAACTGCAAGGAATTGCAAATTATCACATTTAACCGTTAAAGATAGGCTAGAATTCCAGAAGAGCCAAATCTGACCATTATTTGCAAATATGCAGTTATCATAACGTAACAGTTGTCTATAAGAATCACATTGCATTTTGTCATGTTTAGGCTCAATTAAACAGATAAGCTCAAATTTGTTCCTTTTTATCAGATTATGAAGTCTTAACATTGATGTGTCCATTCCCCTAAGGTTCCAAACCAGCATTTTAAACTTAATTGTTGTGTTATTCATAGGGAAACATTATTAGAGCTTTTTGATCTAGTCATGATAGTATTTTGTTGAGTAAAATAAGTATCATTCCTCCGTTTAGAATCTTTCCGTAATGTCTTTTCTTTTTTCAGCTTGCCAGGTGTAGAGCATAAGATGGAAGAGTTGACCTTGCTTACCTGATCAGCTCCAACATCTAGGACTTTATCAGGAGAGGCTTCCATGCAATCTGTTGAGGTGACTACTAAAACAGGAAGCTCAGCATTGATTGGAGAGTCACTTGAAGTGTCTCCTTCGCTTGATATGTCTTCATCTGCCAGGGGGAGAAATCTATTTTTCCTGTGTTTCTACTGAGAGAAGATAAAATTTTTAGCAGCAATAATAGAATTGAAAGGTGAGAAAGACCTACCTCGTTTGCTAGGCATATCATCCTTAGCAAAGACTTTCCTCATGTTGACATTTGGAGGGGCAGATAGTGAGTGCCTAGTCTGTTGTACTGATACTTGAGGATCAGAGGAAAGCATTTGAGGGCTTAGGGAGCTAAGTAGGTCATTATCAAAATGGAGAAGGTTATTGGCCATGCTAGGTGACTGAGATTGGCGGTGTACTGAACTATCATTTTGACTAACCATAAGATGTTCAGCAATATGAAGCTCAGAAACCCTCTCAGTATTGGTTTCCTGATTCGATAACAGGATCTGATCGTCAACCTTAGTTAAATCCTTTTCAACTGGAAGCTGATCACTCAAAACAACCTCAGAATCCTCTTGTTCAATAATTGGTATAGTAACCACTTGCTTCTTCGGAACATATATATAATTCTAAGCATGGATCATTTTTTGTTTTTCTGTAGCCGAAACTCCAGAACTCCCAGCTTTCTTATTACCATCCTGACTGAGACTTACAATAACCTTACCCTGACCTTCATAACCTCTTTGCTGATCATCAGTTTGAGCCACTGAGTCTATATTGCAAGGGTTAACTTTGTTTATCCTATGGGACCTTGTTCTCTTAAGTTCAGGATGCAAATAAATGCAACGATTATTCTCATGTCCTATACATTTACAATGATAACAGTAGGGAGGGATATCCTCAAATACTAAGGGAAGTTTGACCACGTTATATTCATTTCCTTCCTCCTCTATACCAACTCTAATAAATGAAGGAAGCTTTTTTTTCCAGATCAACTTCAACACACATTTTAACACATGAAGGTCTAGAAAGAGCCGCAGTTGCAGCATCCATCTTAATGTAGTTTCCTATTTGGTTCCCCATAATTTCTAACATAGCTGTATTGTAGAAGTAAACAGGGACATAGGGTATAGTAACCCATACCGGAACAATGAACGATTCCGCCTCAGGGGAGAAATCAGTGGTCCATTTGAAGACCTTCATTTGGGCGTGGTTGAAAATCCACTGGCCTTTGAGCCAAAGCCGCTGGTAATCCTCTTTATCCTGGAACCGGATTAGCACATATCTGAAATCAATCGATCCAAGTTGGAATTTGCCTTTGAATACAACTGAGTTGAAAGAATCATTGAGTTGAGCCATCGATGGCTTACCTCTTGCGAACTTGCCGACGAGAGAATTTTGGTAGTGGGAAGCAAGAATATCAGCATCTTTGTGGCTTACCAAGCAAGCAATTTCCCCCTTATAGTGTGTTTTGGGGACAATTTCTGGGTTGGAGGGGAGGGAATCATTTAGAGGAGGAGGGCGGTTGCCTAAAGCCTGGAGGAAGGATTTACCCGCCACATAGCTACCGCGGCCAGGCGGAGGGGCCGCCATAGCAGCAGGAAGGGAAGAACCGGCCAGTGACCGTTATCAGAGAGAAGAAAGAAGGATGATGATGAACAGTGGCTGAGTGTGTATATCGCACCTTAATCGCCAAAAAATCGCACACAGAAATTTTTAAATAGTATAGTACTAAATAGTAATAGTATAGTACTAAATAGTATTTGAAAAATGAAGTACGTAAAAAAAACTCATACTATTAGTTTTTATTTACAACTTGTTTTATCGAATTCTGGAAATTTCGTCCCTTGTAGGACAAAATATTTAAATCAATTCTTTTTATTTGATTGAAGATTTAATTCAATAATCCATTTATGTGTTCATTTACTTTAATTTCCCTTAACTAAACATAACATGCACACACTTGGCACATATTTATATTTTGAGTTTCTTTCGGCGTTAAGACATAAAGTAATCTCTATTCATAGTAATATATCAAAAAAGGTATATTCAAGTAATTGTACGCGAACCAAGAGTATAAGTTACCATCCCCAACTACCCCAAAAACTGTTGCACCTACTGTTACCGGTGCTGTAATTACGCATAGTATTCTCATTATGCTTTCATAAATATGATCTAACTTTTGTGAATGTTTGACACCGTCTTTCGAAAATGTTTCTTGGAACATCTCGAGGCCATGTTATGATTAGAACTATTTAATTTTCATCCACCAAAAAATTCTAATGTCGATCTCTTAAGATGGATTTGATGGAAGATTTTCTTTCTTGTAATGTGTATAGTTTACAGGAAGTTGCTTTCATTGAATCGATGAAGTATATTTTATAACCATAACTTGAAAAATAGTGACGATCATAACTTCATGACATTACCAAATGGAGAAACATATTAAAGTATTAGAAAAATGAAGTGCGTAAAACACAGTCATAATATTAGTTTTTGTTTACAACAGTTTTTTTTTCAAATGTGTAAATGTCGTGCCTTGACCGATATGCAATTAAAATTAATTTATTTTTTTTATTTGAAGGAACATTTAAGTCACTAATCCATTTATGTGCTCATTTACTTTTATTTCCCATAAGTAAACATAGCATGCACACACTTGGAACATATTTATATTTCGAGTTTCTTTTGGCGTAAAGATATTAAGTAATCCCTATTCATATTAATATGACTAAAATGATTTATTCTGGTAACTGCACAAGAAAGAAGAGTATAAGTTACCATCCCCAATTACCCCAAAAGTTGCTGCAACTACTGTTACCGGTACTGTATTTCCGCATAGTATTCTCGCTAGGTTTTCATAATTATGATCTAACAATTGTGAATGTTTCACATCTTTTACTCTAGTTTGGGAAATGTTTCTTGAAACAACATAAGGCCATGTTATGCTTTCGAACTATTTAATTTTCATCCGCCAAAAAATTCCCATTTCGATCGATGGATTTTCTGGAAGATTTTCTTTCCTTATATGTGTATTGGTTATCGGAAGTTGCTTCCATTACATCGACAAAGTATATTTTTAACCGTAACTTGAAAAATCACCAAGAGCACACATTCATGATATTATTAAATGTGGAAACTCATTGAAGTATTAGAAAAATGAAGTACGTAAAAAAACTCATACTATTAGTTTTTATTTACAACTATTTTTATCGAATTGTGGACATTTCGTGCCTTGGAGGAAAAAATATTTAAATCAATTCTTTTTATTTGATTGAAGATTTAATTCCCTAATCCATTTATGTGTTTATTTACTTTAATTTCCCATAACTAAACAAATCATGCACACACTTGGTACATATTTATATTTTGAGTTTCTTTCGGCATTAAGACATAAAGTAACCTCTATTCATAGTAATATATATAAAAAAGGTATATTCAAGTAATTGCACGCGAACCAAGAGCATAAGTTACCATCCCCAACTACCCCAAAAACTGTTGCACCTATTGTTACTGGTGCTGTAATTACACATAGTATTCTCATTATGTTTTCATAAATATGATCTAACTTTTGGGAATGTTTGGCACCTTTTAGTCTTCTTACGGAAATGTTTCTTGGAACATCTCGAGGCCATGTTATGATTTTGAACTATTTAATTTTCATCCACCAAAAAACTCTAATATCGATCTCTTAAGTTGGATTTGAAGGAAGATTTTCTTTCTTGTAATGTGTATAGTTTACAGGAAGTTGCTTTCTTTGAATCGATGAAGTATAATTTATAACCTTAACTTGAAAAATGGTGACGATCATAACTTCATGACATTATCAAATGGACAAACATATTAAGGTATTAGAAAAATGAAGTGCGTAAAAAACAGTCATGATATTAGTTTTTATTTACAACAGTTTTTTTTCAAATGTGTAAATGTCGTGCCTTGCACGATATGCAATTAAATTATTTTTATTTGAAGGAATATTTAAGTCACTAATCCATTCATGTGTTCATTTACTTTTATTTCCCATAAGTAAACTTAGCATGCACACACTTGGCACATATTTATATTTTGAGTTTCTTTTGGCGTGAAGATATTAAGTAATCCCTATTCATAGTAATACGACTAAAATGATTTATTCTGGTAACTACACAAGAAAGAAGAGTATAAGTTACCATCCCCAATTACCCCAAAAATTGCTGCACCCACTGTTACCGGTACTGTATTTCCGCATAGTATTCTCATTAGGTTTTCATAATTATGATCTAACAATTGTGAATGTTTCACTTATTTTACTCTAGTTTGGGAAATGTTACATGAAACAACTCAAGGCCATGTTATGATTTTGAACTATTTAATTTTCATCCGCCAAAAAGTTCCCATTTCGATCCATGGCTTTGTTGGAAGATTTTCTTTCCAGATATGTGTGTAGGTTATCGGAAGTTGCTTCCATTACATCGATGAAGTATATTTTTAACCTTAACTTGAAAAATCACCAAGAGCACACATTCATGATATTATTAAATGGGGAAACTCATTGAAGTATTAGAAAAATGAAGTACGAAAAAAAAACTCATACTATTAGTTTTTATTTACAACTATTTTTATTCAATTGTGGAAATATCGTGCCTTGCACGACAAAATATTTAAATCAATTCTTTTTATTTGATTGAAGATTTAATTCACTAATCCCTTATGTGTTCATTTACTTTAATTTCCCATAACTAAACATAACATGCACACACTTGGCAGATATTTATATTTTGAGTTTCTTTCGGCGTTAAGACATAAAGTAATCTGTATTCATAGTAATATATATAAAAAGGTATATTCAAGTAATTGCACGCGAACCAAGAGTATAAGTTACCATCTCCAACTACCCCAAAAACTATTGCATTTACTGTTACCCATGCTGTAATTACGCATAGTATTCTCATTATGTTTTCATAAATATGATCTAACTTTTGTGAATGTTTGACACCTTTTAGTCTTTTATCGGAAATGTTTCTTGAGACATCTCGAGGCCATGTTATGATTTTGAACTATTTAATTTTCATCCACCAAAAAATTCTAATATCGATCTCTTGAGATGGATTTGGTGGAAGATTTTCTTTCTTGTAATGTGCATAGTTTACAGGAAGTTGCTTTCATTGAATCGATGAAGTATATTTTATAACTTTAACTTGATAAATAGTGACGATCATAACTTCATGACATTATCAAATGGAGAAACATATTAAAGTATTAGAAAAATGAAGTGCGTACAAAACAGTCATGATATTAGTTTTTATTTACAACAGATTTTTTTCAAATGTGTGAATGTCGTGCCTTGCACGATATGCAATTAAATTTTTTTTATTTGAAGGAATATTTAAGTCACTAATCCATTCATGTGTTCATTTACTTTTATTTCCCATAAGTAAACATAGCATGCACACACTTGGCACATATTTATATTTTGAGTTTCTTTTGGCGTGAAGATATTAAGTAATCCCTATTCATAGTAATACGACTAAAATGATTTATTCTGGTAACTACACAAGAAAGAAGAGTATAAGTTACCATCCCCAATTACCCCAAAAATTGCTGCACCCACTGTTACCGGTACTGTATTTCCGCATAGTATTCTCATTAGGTTTTCATAATTATGATCTAACAATTGTGAATGTTTCACTTCTTTTACTCTAGTTTGGGAAATGTTACATGAAACAACTCAAGGCCATGTTATGATTTCGAACTATTTATTTTTCATCCGCCAAAAAGTTCCCATTTCGATCCATGGCTTTGTTGGAAGATTTTCTTTCCAGATATGTGTGTAGGTTATCGGAAGTTGCTTCCATTACATCGATGAAGTGTATTTTTAACCTTAACTTGAAAAATCACCAAGAGCACACATTCATGATATTATTAAATGGGGAAACTCATTGAAGTATTTGAAAAATGAAGTACGAAAAAAAAACTCATACTATTAGTTTTTATTTACAACTATTTTTATTCAATTGTGGAAATTTCGTGCCTTGCACGACAAAATATTTAAATCAATTCTTTTTATTTGATTGAAGATTTAATTCACTAATCCCTTATGTGTTCATTTAATTTAATTTCCCATAACTAAACATAACATGCACACACTCGGCAGATATTTATATTTTGAGTTTCTTTCGGCGTTAAGACATAAAGTAATCTGTATTCATAGTAATATATCTAAAAAGGTATATTCAAGTAATTTCACGCGAACCAAGACTATAAGTTACCATCCCCAACTACCCCAAAAACTATTGCATCTACTGTTACCGGTGCTGTAATTAAGCATAGTATTCTCATTATGTTTTCATAAATATGATCTAACTTTTGTGAATGTTTGACACCTTTTAGTCTTCTATCGGAAATTTTTCTTGAGACATCTCAAGGCCATGTTATGATTTTGAACTATTTAATTTTCATCCACCAAAAAATTCTAATATCGATCTCTTAAGATGGATTTGGTGGAAGATTTTCTTTCTTGTAATGTGTATAGTTTACAGGAAGTTGCTTTCATTGAATCGATGAAGTATATTTTATGACTTTAACTTGATTAATAGTGACGATCATAACTTCATGACATTATCAAATGGAGAAACATATTAGAGTATTAGAAAAATGAAGTGCGTAAAAAACAGTCATGATATTAGTTTTTCTTTACAACAGTTTTTTTTTCAAATGTGTAAAAGTCGTGCCTTGCACGATATGCAATTAAAATTTTTTTTTGAAGGAATATTTAAGTCACTAATCCATTCATGTGTTCATTTACTTTTATTTCCCATAAGTAAACATAGCATGCACACACTTGGCACATATTTATATTTTGATTTTCTTTTGGCGTGAAGATATTATGTAATCCCTATTCATTGTAATACGACTAAAATGATTTATTCTGGTAACTACACAAGAAAGAAGAGTATAAGTTACCATCCCCAATTACCCCAAAAATTGCAGCACCCACTGTTACCGGTACTGTATTTCCGCATAGTATTCTCGTTAGGTTTCCATAATTATGATCTAACAATTGTGAATGTTTCACATCTTTTACTCTAGTTTGGGAAATGTTACATGAAACAACTCAAGGCCATGTTATGATTTCGAACTATTTAATTTTCATCCGCCAAAAAGTTCCCATTTCGATCCATGGCTTTGTTGGAAGATTTTCTTTCCAGATATGTGTGTAGGTTATCGGAAGTTGCTTCCATTACATCGATGAAGTATATTTTTAACCTTAACTTGAAAAATCACCAAGAGCACACATTCATGATATTAGTAAATGGGGAAACTCATTGAAGTATTAGAAAAATGAAGTACGAAAAAAAAACTCCTAGTATTAGTTTTTATTTACAACTATTTTTATTCAATTGTGGAAATTTCGTGCCTTGCACGACAAAATATTTAAATAAATTATTTTTATTTGATTGAAGATTTAATTCACTAATCCATTTATGTGTTCATTTACTTTAATTTCCCATAACTAAACATAACACGCACACACTTGGCACATATTTATATTTTGAGTTTCTTTCGGCGTTAAGACATAAAGTAATCTCTATTCATAGTAATATATCTAAAAAGGTATATTCAAGTAATTGCACGCGAACCAAGAGTATAAGTTACCATCCCCAACAACCCAAAAACTATTGCATCTACTGTTACCGGTGCTGTAATTAAGCATAGTATTCTCATTATGTTTTCATAAATATGATCTAACTTTTGTGAATGTTTGACACCTTTTAGTCTTCTATCGGAAATGTTTCTTGAGACATCTCAAGGCCATGTTTTGATTTTGAACTATTTAATTTTCATCCACCAAAAAATTCTAATATCGATCACTTAAGATGGATTTGGTGGAAGATTTTCTTTCTTGGAATGTGTATAGTTTACAGGAAGTTGCTTTCATTGAATCGATGAAGTATATTTTATAACTTTAACTTGATAAATAGTGACGATCATAACTTCATGACATTATCAAATGGAGAAACATATTAAAGTATTAGAAAAATGAAGTGCGTACAAAACAGTCATGATATTAGTTTTTATTTACAACAGATTTTTTTCAAATGTGTGAATGTCGTGCCTTACACGATATGCAATTAAAATTTTTTTATTTGAAGGAATATTTAAGTCACTAATCCATTCATGTGTTCATTTACTTTTATTTCCCATAAGTAAACATAGCATGCACACACTTGGCACATATTTATATTTTGATTTTCTTTTGGCGTGAAGATATTATGTAATCCCTATTCATTGTAATACGACTAAAATGATTTATTCTGGTAACTACACAAGAAAGAAGAGTATAAGTTACCATCCCCAATTACCCCAAAAATTGGTGCACCCACTGTTACCGGTACTGTATTTCCGCATAGTATTCTCGTTAGGTTTTCATAATTATGATCTAACAATTGTGAATGTTTCACATCTTTTACTCTAGTTTGGGAAATGTTACATGAAACAACTCAAGGCCATGTTATGATTTCGAACTATTTAATTTTCATGATATTATTAAATGTGGAAACTCATTGAAGTATTAGAAAAATGAAGTACGTAAAAAAACTCATACTATTAGTTTTTATTTACAACTATTTTTATCGAATTGTGGACATTTCGGGCCTTGGAGGAAAAAATATTTAAATCAATTCTTTTTATTTGATTGAAGATTTAATTCCCTAATCCATTTATGTGTTTATTTACTTTAATTTCCCATAAGTAAACATATCATGCACACACTTGGCACATATTTATATTTTGAGTTTCTTTCGGCATTAAGACATAAAGTAACCTCTATTCATAGTAATATATATAAAAAAGGTATATTCAAGTAATTGCACGCGAACCAAGAGCATAAGTTACCATCCCCAACTACCCCAAAAACTGTTGCACCTACTGTTACTGGTGCTGTAATTACACATAGTATTCTCATTATGTTTTCATAAATATGATCTAACTTTTGGGAATGTTTGGCACCTTTTAGTCTTCTTACGGAAATGTTTCTTGGAACATCTCGAGGCCATGTTATGATTTTGAACTATTTAATTTTCATCCACCAAAAAACTCTAATATCGATCTCTTAAGATGGATTTGATGGAAGATTTTCTTTCTTGTAATGTGTATAGTTTACAGGAAGTTGCTTTCTTTGAATCGATAAAGTATAATTTATAACCTTAACTTGAAAAATGGTGACGATCATAACTTCATGACATTATCAAATGGATAAACATATTAAGGTATTAGAAAAATGAAGTGCGTAAAAAACAGTCATGATATTAGTTTTTATTTACAACAGTTTTTTTTCAAATGTGTAAATGTCGTGCCTTGCACGATATGCAATTAAATTATTTTTATTTGAAGGAATATTTAAGTCACTAATCCATTCATGTGTTCATTTACTTTTATTTCCCATAAGTAAACTTAGCATGCACACACTTGGCACATATTTATATTTTGAGTTTCTTTTGGCGTGAAGATATTAAGTAATCCCTATTCATAGTAATACGACTAAAATGATTTATTCTGGTAACTACACAAGAAAGAAGAGTATAAGTTACCATCCCCAATTACCCCAAAAATTGCTGCACCCACTGTTACCGGTACTGTATTTCCGCATAGTATTCTCAATAGGTTTTCATAATTATGATCTAACAATTGTGAATGTTTCACTTCTTTTACTCTAGTTTGGGAAATGTTACATGAAACAACTCAAGGCCATGTTATGATTTCGAACTATTTAATTTTCATCCGCCAAAAAGTTCCCATTTCGATCCATGGCTTTGTTGGAAGATTTTCTTTCCAGATATGTGTGTAGGTTATCGGAAGTTGCTTCCATTACATCGATGAAGTATATTTTTAACCTTAACTTGAAAAATCACCAAGAGCACACATTCATGATATTATTAAATGGGGAAACTCATTGAAGTATTAGAAAAATGAAGTACGAAAAAAAAACTCATACTATTAGTTTTTATTTACAACTATTTTTATTCAATTGTGGAAATTTCGTGCCTTGCACGACAAAATATTTAAATCAATTCTTTTTATTTGATTGAAGATTTAATTCACTAATCCCTTATGTGTTCATTTACTTTAATTTCCCATAACTAAACATAACATGCACACACTCGGCAGATATTTATATTTTGAGTTTCTTTCGGCGTTAAGACATAAAGTAATCTGTATTCATAGTAATATATCTAAAAAGGTATATTCAAGTAATTGCACGCGAACCAAGAGTATAAGTTACCATCTCCAACTACCCCAAAAACTATTGCATTTACTGTTACCCGTGCTGTAATTACGCATAGTATTCTCATTATGTTTTCATAAATATGATCTAACTTTTGTGAATGTTTGACACCTTTTAGTCTTCTATCGGAAATGTTTCTTGAGACATCTCGAGGCCATGTTATGATTTTGAACTATTTAATTTTCATCCACCAAAAAATTCTAATATTGATCTCTTAAGATGGATTTGGTGGAAGATTTTCTTTCTTGTAATGTGCATAGTTTACAGGAAGTTGCTTTCATTGAATCGATGAAGTATATTTTATAACTTTAACTTGATAAATAGTGACGATCATAACTTCATGACATTATCAAATGGAGAAACATATTAAAGTATTAGAAAAATGAAGTGCGTACAAAACAGTCATGATATTAGTTTTTATTTACAACAGATTTTTTTCAAATGTGTGAATGTCGTATGCAATTAAATATTTTTTATTTGAAGGAATATTTAAGTCCCTAATCCATTCATGTGTTCATTTACTTTTATTTCCCATAAGTAAACATAGCATGCACACACTTGGCACATATTTATATTTTGATTTTCTTTTGGCGTGAAGATATTATGTAATCCCTATTCATTGTAATACGACTAAAATGATTTATTCTGGTAACTACACAAGAAAGAAGAGTATAAGTTACCATCCCCAATTACCCCAAAAATTGGTGCACCCACTGTTACCGGTACTGTATTTCCGCATAGTATTCTCGTTAGGTTTTCATAATTATGATCTAACAATTGTGAATGTTTCACATCTTTTACTCTAGTTTGGGAAATGTTACATGAAACAACTCAAGGCCATGTTATGATTTCGAACTATTTAATTTTCATCCGCCAAAAAAGTTCCCATTTCGATCCATGGCTTTGTTGGAAGATTTTCTTTCCAGATATGTGTGTAGGTTATTGGAAGGTGCTTCCATTACATCGATGAAGAATATTTTTAACCTTAACTTGAAATATCACCAAGAGCACACATTCATGATATTAGTAAATGGGGAAACTCATTGAAGTATTAGAAAAATGAAGTTGCTTTCTTTGAATCGATGAAGTATAATTTATAACCTTAACTTGAAAAATGGTGACGATCATAACTTCATGACATTATCAAATGGATAAACATATTAAGGTATTAGAAAAATGAAGTGCGTAAAAAACAGTCATGATATTAGTTTTTATTTACAACAGATTTTTTTCAAATGTGTAAATGTCGTGCCTTGCACGATATGCAATTAAAATGTTTTTATTTGAAGGAATATTTAAGTCTCTAATCCATTCATGTGTTCATTTACTTTTATTTCCCATAAGTAAACATAGCATGCACACACTTGGCACATATTTATATTTTGAGAGTCTTTTGGCGTGAAGATATTATGTAATCCCAATTCATTGTAATACGACTAAAATGATTTATTATGGTAACTACACAAGAAAGAAGAGTATAAGTTACCATACCCAATTACCCCAAAAATTGTTGCACCCACTGTTACCGGTACTGTATTTCGCATAGTATTCTCGTTAGGTTTTCATAATTATGATCTAACAATTGTGAATGTTTCACATCTTTTACTCTAGTTTGGAAAATGTTACATGAAACAACTCAAGGCCATGTTATGATTTCGAACTATTTAATTTTCATCCGCCAAAAAGTTCCCATTTCGATCCATGGCTTTGTTGGAAGATTTTCTTTCCAGATATGTGTGTAGGTTATTGGAAGGTGCTTCCATTACATCGATGAAGAATATTTTTAACCTTAACTTGAAAAATCACCAAGAGCACACATTCATGATATTAGTAAATGGGGAAACTCATTGAACTATTAGAAAAATGAAGTACGAAAAAAAAACTCATACTAATAGTTTTTATTTACAACTATTTTTATTCAATTGTGGAAATTTCGTGCCTTGCACAAAAAAATATTTAAATCAATTCTGTTTATTTGATTGAAGATTTAATTCACTAATCCCTTATGTGTTCATTTACTTTAATTTCCCATAACTAAACATAACATGCACACACTCGGCAGATATTTATATTTTGAGTTTCTTTCGGCGTTAAGACATAAAGTAATCTGTATTCATAGTAATATATCTAAAAAGGTATATTCAAGTAATTGCACGCGAACCAAGATTATAAGTTACCATCCCCAACTACCCCAAAAACTATTGCATCTACTGTTACCGGTGCTGTAATTAAGCATAGTATTCTCATTATGTTTTCATAAATATGATCTAACTTTTGGGAATGTTTGACACCTTTTAGTCTTCTATCGGAAATGTTTCTTGAGACATCTCGAGGCCATGTTATGATTTTGAACTATTTAATTTTCATCCACCAAAAAATTCTAATAACGATCTCTTAAGATGGATTTGGTGGAAGATTTTCTTTCTTGTAATGTGCATAGTTTACAGGAAGTTTCTTTCATTGAATCGATGAAGTATAATTTATAACTTTAACTTGATAAATAGTGACGATCATAACTTCATGACATTATCAAATGGAGAAACATATTAAAGTATTTGAAAAATGAAGTGCGTACAAAACAGTCATGATATTAGTTTTTATTTACAACAGATTTTTTGAAATGTGTAAATGTCGTGCCTTGCACGATATGCAATTAAATTTTTTTTATTTGAAGAAATATTTAAGTCACTAATCCATTCATGTGTTCATTTACTTTTATTTCCCATAAGTAAACTTAGCATGCACACACTTGGCACATATTTATATTTTGAGTTTCTTTTGGCGTGAAGATATTAAGTAATCCCTATTCATAGTAATACGACTAAAATGATTTATTCTGGTAACTACACAAGAAAGAAGAGTATAAGTTACCATCCCCAATTACCCCAAAAATTGCTGCACCCACTGTTACCGGTACTGTATTTCCGCATAGTATTCTCGTTAGGTTTCCATAATTATGATCTAACAATTGTGAATGTTTCACATCTTTTACTCTAGTTTGGGAAATGTTACATGAAACAACTCAAGGCCATGTTATGATTTCGAACTATTTAATATTCATCCGCCAAAAAGTTCCCATTTCGATCCATGGCTTTCTTGGAAGATTTTCATTCCAGATATGTGTGTAGGTTATCGGAAGTTGCTTCCATTACATCGATGAAGTATATTTTTAACCTTAACTTGAAAAATCACCAAGAGCACACATTCATGATATTAGTAAATGGGGAAACTCATTGAAGTATTAGAAAAATGAAGTACGAAAAAAAAACTCCTAGTATTAGTTTTTATTTACAACTATTTTTATTCAATTGTGGAAATTTCGTGCCTTGCACGACAAAATATTTAAATAAATTATTTTTATTTGATTGAAGATTTAATTCACTAATCCATTTATGTGTTCATTTACTTTAATTTCTCATAACTAAACATAACACGCACACACTTGGCACATATTTATATTTTGAGTTTCTTTCGGCGTTAAGACATAAAGTAATCTCTATTCAGAGTAATATATCTAAAAAGGTATATTCAAGTAATTGCACGCGAACCAAGAGTATAAGTTACCATCCCCAACAACCCAAAAACTATTGGATCTACTGTTACCGGTGCTGTAATGAAGCATAGTATTCTCATTATGTTTTCATAAATATGATCTAACTTTTGTGAATGTTTGACACCTTTTAGTCTTCTATCGGAAATGTTTCTTGAGACATCTCAAGGCCATGTTATGATTTTGAACTATTTAATTTTCATCCACCAAAAAATTCTAATATCGATCACTTAAGATGGATTTGGTGGAAGATTTTCTTTCTTGGAATGTGTATAGTTTACAGGAAGTTGCTTTCATTGAATCGATGAAGTATATTTTATAACTTTAACTTGATAAATAGTGACGATCATAACTTCATGACATTATCAAATGGAGAAACATATTAAAGTATTAGAAAAATGAAGTGCGTACAAAACAGTCATGATATTAGTTTTTATTTACAACAGATTTTTTTCAAATGTGTGAATGTCGTGCCTTGCACGATATGCAATTAAAATTTTTTTATTTGAAGGAATATTTAAGTCACTAATCCATTCATGTGTTCATTTACTTTTATTTCCCATAAGTAAACATAGCATGCACACACTTGGCACATATTTATATTTTGATTTTCTTTTGGCGTGAAGATATTATGTAATCCCTATTCATTGTAATACGACTAAAATGATTTATTCTGGTAACTACACAAGAAAGAAGAGTATAACTTACCATCCCCAATGACCCCAAAAATTGGCGCACCCACTGCTACCGGTACTGTATTTCCGCATAGTATTCTCGTTAGGTTTTCATAATTATGATCTAACAATTGTGAATGTTTCACATCTTTTACTCTAGTTTGGGAAATGTTACATGAAACAACTCAAGGGCATGTTATGCTTTCGAACTATTTATTTTTCATCCGCCAAAAAGTTCCCATTTCGATCCATGGCTTTGTTGGAAGATTTTCTTTCCAGATATGTGTGTAGGTTATCGGAAGTTCCTTCCATTACATCGATGAAGTATATTTTTAACCTTAACTTGAAAAATCACCAAGAGCACACATTCATGATATTATTAAATGGGGAAACTCATTGAATTATTAGAAAAATGAAGTACGAAAAAAAACTAATACTATTAGTTTTTATTTACAACTATTTTTATTCAATTGTGGAAATTTCGTGCCTTGCACGACAAAATATTTAAATCAATTCTTTTTATGTGATTGAAGATTTAATTCACTAATCCATTTATGTGTTCATTTACTTTAATTTCCCATAACTAAACATAACATGCACACACTTGGCACATATTTATATTTTGAGTTTCTTTCAGCGTTAAGACATAAAGTAATCTCTATTCATAGTAATATATCTAAAAAGGTATATTCAAGTAATTGCACGCGAACCAAGAGTATAAGTTACCATCTCCAACTACCCCAAAAATTGTTGCATTTACTGTTACCCGTGCTGTAATTACGCATAGTATTCTCATTATGTTTTCATAAATATGATCTAACTTTTGTGAATGTTTGACACCTTTTAGTCTTCTATCGGAAATGTTTCTTGAGACATCTCGAGGCCATGTTATGATTTTGAACTATTTAATTTTCATCCACCAAAAAATTCTAATATCGATCTCTTAAGATGGATTTGGTGGAAGATTTTCTTTCTTGTAATGTGCATAGTTTACAGGAAGTTGCTTTCATTGAATCGATGAAGTATATTTTATAACTTTAACTTGATAAATAGTGACGATCATAACTTCATGACATTATCAAATGGAGAAACATATTAGAGTATTAGAAAAATGAAGTGCGTAAAAAACAGTCATGATATTAGTTTTATTTACAACAGTTTTTTTTTTCAAATGTGTAAAATTCGTGCCTTGCACGATATGCAATTAAATTTTTTTTTATTTGAAGGAATATTTAAGTCACTAATCCATTCATGTGTTCATTTACGTTTATTTCCCATAAGTAAACATAGCATGCACACACTTGGCACATATTTATATTTTGAGTTTCTTTTCGCATGAAGATATTAAGTAATCCCTATTCATAGTAATACGACTAAAATGATTTATTCTGGAAACTACACAAGAAAGAAGAGTATAACTTACCATCCCCAATTACCCCAAAAATTGCTGCACCCACTGTTACCGGTACTGTATTTCCGCATAGTATTCTCGTTAGGTTTTCATAATTATGATCTAACAATTGTGAATGTTTCACATCTTTTACTCTAGTTTGGGAAATGTTTCTTGAAACAACTCAAGGCCATGTTATGCTTTCGAACTATTTATTTTTCATCCGCCAAAAAGTTCCCATTTCGATCCATGGCTTTGTTGGAAGATTTTCTTTCCAGATATGTGTGTAGGTTATCGGAAGTTGCTTCCATTACATCGATGAAGTATATTTTTAACCTTAACTTGAAAAATCACCAAGAGCACACATTCATGATATTATTAAATGGGGAAACTCATTGAATTATTAGAAAAATGAAGTACGAAAAAAAACTAATACTATTAGTTTTTATTTACAACTATTTTTATTCAATTGTGGAAATTTCGTGCCTTGCACGACAAAATATTTAAATCAATTCTTTTTATTTGATTGAAGATTTAATTCACTAATCCATTTATGTGTTCATTTACTTTAATTTCCTATAACTAAACATAACATGCACACACTTGGCACATATTTATATTTTGAGTTTCTTTCAGCGTTAAGACATAAAGTAATCTCTATTCATAGTAATATATCTAAAAAGGTATATTCAAGTAATTGCACGTGAACCAAGAGTATAAGTTACCATCTCCAACTACCCCAAAAACTGTTGCATTTACTGTTACCCGTGCTGTAATTACGCATAGTATTCTCATTATGTTTTCATAAATATGATCTAACTTTTGTGAATGTTTGACACCTTTTAGTCTTCTATCGAAAATGTTTCTTGAGACATCTCGAGGCCATGTTATGATTTTGAACTATTTAATTTTCATCCACCAAAAAATTCTAATATCGATCCCTTAAGATGGATTTGGTGGAAGATTTTCTTTCTTGTACTGTGCATAGTTTACAGGAAGTTGCTTTCATTGAATCGATATAGTATATTTTATAACTTTAACTTGAAAAATAGTGACGATCATAACTTCATGACATTATCAAATGGAGAAACATATTAGAGTATTAGAAAAATGAAGTGCGTAAAAAACAGTCATGATATTAGTTTTTATTTACAACAGTTTTTTTTTTCAAATGTGTAAATGTCGTGCCTTGCACGATATGAAATTAAATTTTTTTATTTGAAGGAATATTTAAGTAACTAATCCATTCATGTGTTCATTTACTTTTATTTCCCATAAGTAAACATAGCATGCACACACTTGGCACATATTTACATTTTGAGTTTCTTTTGGCGTGAAGATATTAAGTAATCCCTATTCATTGTAATACGACTAAAATGATTTATTCTGGTAACTACACAAGAAAGAAGAGTATAAGTTACCATCCCCAATTACCCCAAAAATTGTTGCACCCACTGTTATCGGTACTGTATTTCCGCATAGTATTCTCGTTAGGTTTTCAAAATTATGATCTAACAATTGTGAATGTTTCACATCTTTTACTCTAGTTTGGCAAATGTTTCTTGAAACAACTCAAGCCCATGTTATGCTTTCGAACTATTTAATTTTCGTCTGCCAAAAAGTTCCCATTTCGATCCATGGCTTTGTTGGAAGATTTTCTTTCCAGATATGTGTGTAGGTTATCGGAAGTTGCTTCCATTACATCGATGAAGTATATTTTTAACCTTAACTTGAAAAATCACCAAGAGTACACATTCATGATATTATTAAATGGAGAAACTCATTGAAGTATTAGAAATATGAAGTACGAAAAAAAAACTCATACTATTAGTTTTTATTTACAACTATTTTTATTCAATTGTAGAAATTTCGTGCCTTGCACGAAAAAATATTTAAATCAATTCCTTTTATTTGATTGAAGATTTAATTCACTAATCCATTTATGTGTTCATTTACTTTAATTTCCCATAACTAAACATAACATGCACACACTTGGCACATATTTATATTTTGAGTTTCTTTCGGCGTTAAGACATAAAGTAATCTCTATTCATAGTAATATATCTAAAAAGGCATATTCAAGTAATTGCACGCAAACCAAGAGCATAAGTTACCATCCCCAATTACCCCAAAAATTGCTGCACCTACTGTTACCGATACTGTATTTCTGCATAGTATTCTCGTTAGGTTTTCATAATTATGATCTAACTACTGTGAATGTTTCACATCTTTTACTCTAGTTTGGGAAGTATATCTTGAAAAAACTCAAGGCCATATTATGATTTCGAACTATTTAATATTCATCCGTCAAAAAGATCCCATTTCGATCCATGGATTTGTTGGATGATTTTCTTTGCTGATATGTGTGTAGGTTATCGGAAGTTGCTTCCATTACATCGATGGAGTATATTGTTAACCTTAACTTGAAAAATCACCAAGAGCACACATTCATGATATTATTAAATGGGGAAACTCAATGAAGTATTTGAAAAATGAAGTACGTGAAAAAAACTAACACTATTAGTTTTTATTTACAACTATTTTTATTCAATTGTGGAAATTTCGTGCCTTGCATGACAAAATATTTAAATAATTTTTTTATTTGATTGGAGATTTAATTCACTAATCCATTTATGTGTTCATTTACTTTAATTTCCCATAACTAAACATAACATGCACACACTTGGCACATATTTATATTTTGAGTTTCTTTCGGCATTAAGACATAAAGTAATCTCTATTCATAGTAATATATAAAAAAAGGTATATTCAAGTAATTGCACGCGAACCAAGAACATAAGTTACCATGCCCAACTACCCCAAAAACTGTTGCACCTACTGTTACTAGTGCTGTAATTACACATAGTATACTCATTATATTTTCATAAATATGATCTAACTTTTGTGAATGTTTGAAACCTGTTAGTCTTCTTTCGAAAATGTTTCTTGAAACATCTAGAGGCCATGTTATGATTTTGAACTAGTTAATTTTTATCCACCGAAAAATTCTAATATCGATCTCTTAAGATGGATTTGATGGAAGATTTTCATTCTTGTAATGTGTATAGTTTACACGAAGTTGCTTTCATTGAATCAATGAAGTATATTTTATAACCTTAACTTGAAAAATAGTGACAATCATAGTTCATAAACTTATCAAATGGAGGAACATATTAAAGTATTAGAAAAATAAAGTGCGTAAAAAACAGTCATGATATTAGTTTTTATTTACAACAGTTTTTTTTCAAATGTGTAAATGTCGTGCCTTGCACGATATGCAAATAAAATTAATTTATTTTTTTTATTTGAAGTAATATTTTAGTCACTAATCCATTTATGTGTTCGTTTACTTCTATTTCCCATAAGTAAACATAGCATGCACACACTTGGCACATATTTATATTTTGAGTTTCTTTTGGCGTAAAGATATTAAGTAATCCCTATTCATAGTAATGTGACTAAAATGATTTATTCTGGTAACTGCACAAGAAAGAAGAGTATGAGTTAGCATCCCCAATTACCCCAAAAATTGTTGCACCTACTGTTACTGGTACTTTATTTCCGCATAGTATTCTCGTTAGGTTTTCATAATTATGATCTTACTATTGTGAATGTTTCACATCTTGTACTCTAGTTTGGGAAATGTTTCTTGAAACAACTCAAGGCCATGTTATGCTTTCGAACTATTTAATTTTCATCCGCCAAAAAATTCCCATTTCGATCCATGGATTTGCTGGAAGATTTTCTTTCCTTATATGTGTATTGGTTATCGGAAGTTGCTTCCATTTCATCGATGAAGTATATTTTTAACCTTAACTAGAAAATCACCAAGAGCACACATTCATGATATTATTAAGTGGGGAAACTCATTGAATTATTAGAAAAATGAAGTACGAAAAAAAAACTAATACTATTAATTTTTATTTACAACTATTTTTATTCAATTGTGGAAATTTCGTGCCTTGCACGACAAAATATTTAAATCAATTCTTTTTATTTGATTGAAGATTTAATTCACTAATCCCTTTATGTGTTCATTTACTTTAATTTCCCATAACTAAACATAACATGCACACACTTGGCACATATTTATATTTTGAGTTTCTTTCGGCGTTAAGACATAAAGTAATCTGTATTCATAGTAATATATCTAAAAAGGTATATTCAAGTCATTGCACGTGAACCAAGAGTATAAGTTACCATCTCCAACTACCCCAAAAACTATTGCATCTACTGTTACCGGTGCTGTAATTACGCATAGTATTCTCATTATGTTTTCATAAATATGATCTAACTTTTGTGAATGTTTGACACCTTTTAGTCTTCTATCGTAAATGTTTCTTGAGACATCTCGAGGCCATGTTATGATTTTGAACTATTTAATTTTTATCCACCAAAAAATTCTAGTATCGATCTCTTAAGATGGATTTAGGGGAAGATTTATGGATTTGGTGGAAGATTTTCTTTCTTGTAATGTGTATAGTTTACAGGAAGTTGCTTTCATTGAATCGATGAAGTATATTTTATAACTTTAACTTGATAAATAATGACGATCATAACTTAATGACATTATCAAATGGAGAAACATATTAAAGTATTAAAAAAATGAAGTGCGTAAAAAACAGTCATGATATTAGTTTTTATTTACAACAGTTTTTTTTTCAAATGTGTAAATTTCGTGCCTTGCACGATATGCAATTAAATTGTTTTTATTTGAAGGAATATTTAAGTCACTAATCCATTCATGTGTTCATTTACTTTTATTTCCCATAAGTAAACATAGAATGCACACACTTGGCACATATTTATATTTTGAGTTTCTTTTGGCGTGAAGATATTAAGTAATCCCTATTCATTGTAATACGACTAAAATGATTTATTCTGGTAACTACACAAGAAAGAAGAGTATAAGTTACCATCCCCAATTACCCCAAAAATTGCTGCACCCACTGTTGCCGGTACTGTATTTCCGCATAGTATTCTCGTTAGGTTTTCATAATTATGATCTAGCAATTCTGAATGTTTCACATCTTTTACTCTAGTTTGGGAAATGTTTCTTGAAACAACTCAAGGCCATGTTATGCTTTCGAACTGTTTAATTTTCATCCGCCAAAAAGTTCCCATTTCGATCCATGGCTTTGTTGGAAGATTTTCTTTCCAGATATGTGTGTAGGTTATCGGAAGTTGCTTCCATTACATCGATGAAGTATATTTTGAACCTTAACTTGAAAAATCACCAAGAGAACACATTCATGATATTATTAAATGGGGAAACTCATTGAAGTATTTGAAAAATGAAGTACGAAAAAAAAATGCATACTATTAGTTTTAATTTACAACTATTTTTATTCAATTGTGGAAATTTCGTGCCTTGCACGACAAAATATTTAAATCAATTCTTTTTATTTGATTGAAGATTTAATTCACTAATCCATTTAAGTGTTCATTTACTTTAATTTCCCATAACTAAACATAACATGCACACACTTGGCACATATTTATATTTTGAGTTCTTTCGGCGTTAAGACATAAAGTAATCTGTATTCATAGTAATATATCTAAAAAGGTATATTCAAGTAATTGCACACGAACCAAGATTATAAGTTACCATCCCCAACTGCCCCAAAAACTGCTGCACCTACTATTACCGGTGCTGTAATTACGCATAGTATTCTCATTATGTTTCCATAAATATGATCTAACTTTTGTGAATGTTTGAAACCTGTTAGTCTTCTTTCGAAAATGTTTCTTGAAACATCTAGAGGCCATGTTATGATTTTGAACTAGTTAATTTTTATCCACCGAAAAATTCTAATATCGATCTCTTAAGATGGATTTGATGGAAGATTTTCATTCTTGTAATGTGTATAGTTTACAAGAAGTTGCTTTCATTGAATCAATGAAGTATATTTTATAACCTTAACTTGAAAAATAGTGACAATCATAGTTCATAAACTTATCAAATGGAGGAACATATTAAAGTATTAGAAAAATAAAGTGCGTAAAAAACAGTCATGATATTAGTTTTTATTTACAACAGTTTTTTTTCAAATGTGTAAATGTCATGCCTTGCACGATATGCAAATAAAATTAATTTTTTTTTATTTGAAGTAATATTTTAGTCACTAATCAATTTATGTGTTCGTTTACTTCTATTTCCCATAAGTAAACATAGCATGCACACACTTGGCACATATTTATATTTTGAGTTTCTTTTGGCGTAAAGATATTAAGTAATCCCTATTCATAGTAATGTGACTAAAATGATTTATTCTGGTAACTGCACAAGAAAGAAGAGTATGAGTTAGCATCCCCAATTACCCCAAAAATTGCTGCACCTACTGTTACTGGTACTTTATTTCCGCATAGTATTCTCGTTAGGTTTTCATAATTATGATCTTACTATTGTGAATGTTTCACATCTTTTACTCTAGTTTGGGAAATGTTTCTTGAAACAACTCAAGGCCATGTTATGCTTTCGAACTATTTAATTTTCATCCGCCAAAAAATTCCCATTTCGATCCATGGATTTGCTGGAAGATTTTCTTTCCTTATATGTGTATTGGTTATCGGAAGTTTCTTCCATTTCATCGATGAAGTATATTTTTAACCTTAACTTGAAAAATCACCAAGAGCACAAATGCATGATATTATTAAATGGGGAAACTCATTGAATTATTAGAAAAATGAAGTACGAAAAAAAACTAATACTATTAGTTTTTATTTACAACTATTTTTATTCAATTGTGGAAATTTCGTGCCTTGCACGACAAAATATTTAAATCAATTCTTTTTATTTGATTGAAGATTTAATTCACTAATCCATTTATGTGTTCATTTACTTTAATTTCCCATAACTAAACATAACATGCACACACTTGGCACATATTTATATTTTGAGTTTCTTGCGGCGTTAAGACATAAAGTAATCAGTATTCATAGTAATATATCTAAAATGGTATGTTCAAGTAATTGCACGCGAACCAAGAGTATAAGTTACCATCCCTAACTACCCCAAAAACTGTTGCACTTACTGTTACCGGTGTTGTAATTACGCATAGTATTCTCATTATGTTTTCATAAATATGATCTAACTTTTGTGAATGTTTGACACCTTTTAGTCTTCTTTCAGAAATGTTTCTTGAAACATCTCGCGGCCATGTTATGATTATGAACTATTTAATTTTCATCCACCAAAAAATTCTAATATCGATCTCTTAAAATGGATTTGATGGAAGATTTTCTTTCTTGTAATGTGTATAGTTTACCGGAAGTTGCTTTCATTGAATCGATGAAGTATATTTTATAACCTTAACTTGAAAAATAGTGACGATCATATCTTCATGACATTATCAAATGGAGAAACATATTAAAGTATTAGAAAAATGAAGTGCATAAAAAACAGTCATGATATTAGTTTTTATTTACAAAGTTCTTTTTTCAAATGTGTAAATGTCGTGCCTTGCGTGATATGCAATTAAAATTAATTTATTTTATTTGAAGGAATATTTAAGTCACTAATCCATTTAGGAGTTCATTTACTTTTATTTCCCATAAGTAAACATAGCATGCACACACTTGGTACATATTTATATTTTGAGTTTCTTTTGGCGTAAAGACATTAAGTAATCCCTATTCATAGTAATATGACTAAAATGATTTATTCTGGTAACTGCACAAGAAAGAAGAGCATAAGTTACCATCCCCAATTACCCCAAAAATTGCTGCACCTACTGTTACCGGTACTGTATTTCCGCATAGTATTCTCGTTAGGTTTTCATAATTATGATCTAACTATTGTGAATGTTTCACATCTTTTACTCTAGTTTAGGAAATATATCTTGAAACAACTCAAGGCCATATTATGATTTCGAACAACTTAATTTTCATCCGCCAAAAAGTTCCCATTTCGATCCATGGATTTGTTGGATGATTTTTTTTGCTGATATGTGTGTAGGTTATCGGAAGTTGCTTCCATTACATCGATGGAGTATATTTTTAACCTTAACTTGAAAAATCACCAAGAGCACACATTCATGATATTATTAAATGGGGAAACTCAATGAAGTATTTGAGAAATGAAGTACGTAAAAAAAACTAACACTATTAGTTTTTATTTACAACTATTTTTATTCTATTGGGGAAATTTCGAACCTTGCATGACAAAATATTTAAATAATTTTTTTATTTGATTGGAGATTTAATTCACTAATCCATTTATGTGTTCATTTACTTTAATTTCCCATAGCTTAACATAACATGCACACAATTGGCACATATTTATATTTTGAGTTTCTTTCGGCGTTAAGACATAAAGTAATCTCTATTCACAGTAATATATCTGAAAAGGTATATTCAAGTAATTGGACGCGAACCAAGAGTATAAGTTACCATCCCCAACTACACCAAAAACAGTTGTAACTACTGTTACCGGTGCTGTAATTACGCAAAGTATTCTCGTTATGTTTTCATAAATATGATCTAACTTTTGTGAATGTTTGACACCTTTTAGTCTTCTTTCGGAAATGTTTCTTGCAACATCTCAAGACCATGTTATGATTTTTAACTATTTAATTTTCATCCACCAAAAAATTCTAATATCGATCTCTTAAGATGGATTTGATGGAAGATTTTCTTTCTTGTAATTTGTATAGTTTACAGGAAGTTGCTTTCATTGAATCAATGAAGTATATTTTATAACCTTAACTTGAAAAATAGTGACGATCATAACTTCATGACATTATCAAATGGAGAAACATATTAAAGTATTACAAAAATGAAGTGCGTAAAAAACAGTCATGATATTAGTTTTTATTTACAACAGTTTTTTTTTTCAAATGTGTAAATGTCATGCCTTGCACAATATTCAATTAAAATTATTTTATTTTTTTTATTTGAAGGAATATTTAAGTAACTAATCCATTTATGTGTTCATTTACTTTTATTTCGCATAAGTAAAAATAGCATGCACACACTTGGTACATATTTATATTTTGAGTTTCTTTTGGCGTAAAGACATTAAGTAATCCCTATTCATAGTAATATGACTAAAATGATTTATTCTGGTAACTGCACAAGAAAGAAGAGCATAAGTTACCATCCCCAATTACCCCAAAAATTGATGCACCTACTGTTACAGGTACTGTATTTCCGCATAGTATTCTCGTTAGGTTTTCATAGTTATGATCTAACTATTGTGAATGTTTCACATCTTTTACTCTAGTTTGGGAAATGTTTCTTGAAACAACTCAAGGCCATGTTATGCTTTCGAACTATTTAATTTTCATCCACCAAAAAATTCCCATTTCGATCCATGGATTCGCTGGAAGATTTTCTTTCCTTATATGTGTATTGGTTATCGGAAGTTGCTTCCATTTCATCGATGAAGGATATTTTTAACCTTAACTTGAAAAATCACCAAGAGCACACATTGAAGTATTAGAAAAATGAAGTACATGAAGTATTAGAAAAATGAAGTACATGAAAAAACTGATACTATTAGTTTTTATTTATAACTATTTTTATCCAATTGTGGAAATTTTGTGCCTTGCACGACAAAATATTTAAATCAATTCTTTATATTTGATTGAAGATTTAATTCACTAATCCATTTATGTGTTCATTTACTTTAATTTCCCATAACTAAACATAACATGCACACACTTGGCACATATTTATATTTTGAGTTTCTTTCGGCGTTAAGACATAAAGAAATCTCTATTCATAGTAATATATCTAAAAAGGTATATTCAAGTAATTGCACGCGAACCAAGAGTATAAGTTACCATCCCCAACTGCCCCAAAAACTTTTGCACCTACTGTTACCGGTGCTGTAATTACGCATAGTATTCTCATTATGTTTTCATAAATATGATCTAACTTTTGTGAATGTTTGAAACCTGTTAGTCTTCTTTCGGAAATGTTTCTTGAAACATCTAGAGGCCATGTTATGATTTTGAACTAGTTAATTTTTATCCACCGAAAAATTCTAATATCGATCTCTTAAGATGGATTTGATGGAAGATTTTCATTCTTGTAATGTGTATAGTTTACAAGAAGTTGCTTTCATTGAATCAATGAAGTATATTTTATACCTTAACTTGAAAAATAGTGACAATCATAGTTCATAAACTTATCAAATGGAGGAACATATTAAATTATTAGAAAAATAAAGTGCGTAAAAAACAGTCATGATATTAGTTTTTATTTACAACAGTTTTTTTTTCAAATGTGTAAATGTCGTGCCTTGCACGATATGCAAATAAAATTAATTTATTTTTTTTATTTGAAGTAATATTTTAGTCACTAATCCATTTATGTGTTCGTTTACTTCTATTTCCCATAAGTAAACATAGCATGCACACACTTGGCACATATTTATATTTTGAGTTTCTTTTGGCGTAAAGATTTTAAGTAATCCCTATTCATAGTAATGTGACTAAAATGATTTATTCTGGTAACTGCACAAGAAAGAAGAGTATGAGTTACCATCCCCAATTACCCCAAAAATTGCTGCACCTACTGTTACAGGTACTTTATTTCCGCATAGTATTCTCGTTAGGTTTTCATAATTGTGATCTTACTATTGTGAATGTTTCACATCTTTTACTCTAGTTTGGGAAATGTTTCTTGAAACAACTAAAGGCCATGTAATGCTTTCGAACTATTTTATTTTCATCCGCCAAAAAATTCCCATTTCGATCCATGGATTTTCTGGAAGATTTTCTTTCCTTATATGTGTATTGGTTATCGGAAGTTGCTTCCATTACATTGATGAAGTAAATTTTTAACCTTAACTTGAAAAATCACCAATAGCACACATTCATGATATTATTAAATGGGGAAACTCATTGAAGTATTAGAAAAATGAAGTATGTAAAAAAAACTCGTAGTATTAGTTTTTATTTACAACTATTTTTATTCAATTGTGGAAATTTCGTGCCTTGCACGACAAAATATTTAAATCAATTCTTTTTATTTGATTGAAGATTTAATTCACTAATCCATTTATGTGTTCATTTACTTTAATTTCCCATAACTAAACATAACATGCACACACTTGGCACATATTTATATTTTGAGTTTCTTGCGGCGTTAAGACATAAAGTAATCTGTATTCATAGTAATATATCTAAAAAGGTATGTTCAAGTAATTGCACGCGAACCAAGAGTATAAGTTACCATCCCCAACTACCCCAAAAATTGTTGCACTTACTGTTACCGGTGTTGTAATTACGCATAGTATTCTTATTATGTTTTCATAAATATGATCTAACTTTTGTGAATGTTTGACACCTTTTAGTCTTCTTTCAGAAATGTTTCTTGAAACATCTCGCGGCCATGTTATGATTATGAACTATTTAATTTTCATCCACCAAAAAATTCTAATATCAATCTCTTAAAATGGATTTGATGGAAGATTTTCTTTCTTGTAATGTGTATAGTTTACAGGAAGTTGCTTTCATTGAATCGATGAAGTATATTTTATAACCTTAACTTGAAAAATAGTGACGATCATATCTTCATGACATTATCAAATGGAGAAACATATTAAAGTATTAGAAAAATGAAGTGCGTAAAAATAGTCATGATATTAGTTTTTATTTACAAAGTTCTTTTTTCAAATGTGTAAATGTCGTGCCTTGCGTGATATGCAATTAAAATTAATTTATTTTATTTGAAGGAATATTTAAGTCACTAATCCATTTATGTGTTCATTTACTTTTATTTCCCATAAGTAAACATAGCATGCACGCACTTGGTACATATTTATATTTTTAGTTTCTTTTGGCATAAAGACATTAAGTAATCCCTATTCATAGTAATATGACTAAAATGATTTATTCTGGTAACTGCACAAGAAAGAAGAGCATAAGTTACCATCCCCAATTACCCCAAAAATTGCTGCACCTACTGTTACCGGTACTGTATTTCCGCATAGTATTCTCGTTAGGTTTTCATAATTATGATATAACTATTGTGAATGTTTCACATCTTTTACTCTAGTTTGGGAAATATATCTTGAAACAACTCAAGGCCATGTAATGCTTTCGAACTATTTAATTTTCATCCGCCAAAAAATTCCCATTTCGATCCATGGATTTGCTGGATGATCTTCTTTCCTTACATGTGTATTGGTTATCGGAAGTTTCTTCCATTTCATCGATGAAGTATATTTTTAACCTTAACTTGAAAAATCACCAAGAGCACACATTCATGATATTATTAAATGGGGAAACTCATTGAAGTATTAGAAAAATGAAGTACGTAAAAAAAACTCATACTATTAGTTTTTTTTTTAAATGACTCGGACAACCAAGCTTTAGCTACTCCTGTGTTGGAATCTGAGTTAAAAACTGTAATTCAGAGTTTAAAAAGTAACAGTAGTCCAGGGCCGGATGGTTTCACACCTAAGTTCTATAAGAAATGCTGGTCTTTTATTAAACAAGATCTTATGGAGGCAGTAAATGACTTCATCCTAGGTTCTAACATTCCGAAAGGGATATCTAGTACTTGGATTGCACTCATTCCCAAGAAAGTAACACCTTCTCATTTTGGTGATTTTAGACCTATTAGTTTATCTAATGTAATTAACAAAATCTGCTCCAAGGTTCTAATGGAAAGGCTAAGGCCTTATATGGACTCCCTGATCTCCACTAACCAATCTTCATTTTTGAAAAAGAGAGACATTTCTGATAACATACTATATCTACAGGAAATGGTCAGATTCCTTGATAAGAAGAACAAAGCTCCTAATTGTATTTTGAAACTAGACTTAATGAAAGCTTTTGACAGGGTCAACTGGCAGTTCCTTAGGAAGATTTTAGCAAAATTTGGTTTTAATGGTAATTTTTTAACTGCGGTTATGAGTAATTTATCACAGGCACATTTTTCAGTTCTAGTTAATGGGAAACCAGTAGGCTTTTTTAAAGCTACTAGAGGGATTAAACAAGGTGATCCACTCTCTCCTTTTCTTTTTAATATTTTTACCGAAGCTTTCTCAAGAAGTCTCTCCTATATATTTTCTAACAGTAGGCTATCTCATTTCCAATTACCTGCCTCAATTCCTGCCATATCCCATTTATTGTATGCAGATGACACCATTATCTTTATGCAGGCATCTAAGTCCAATCTCATAAGAATAAAAGCCTTCTTAGATGTCTTTGAGGTGACTTCAGGACAGAAATTTAACTTCGATAAATCAGAATTTTATCTTAGTAAAAGGGCCTCAAACATAAAGAATACTCAGGTTAAGTCCATTTTGAAAATGAAAAAAGGTTCACTTCCATTTACGTACCTCGGCTGTCCCATTTTTCGGGGAAGAACACTAAAAAGGTATTTCCAATCTTTAATGGCTAACCTGGATACTAAGCTTCAAAGCTGGAAGAATAGGTGGCTCAGTACTGGGGGGAAGTTGGTTTTAATTAAACATTTCCTTTACTCTTTACCTCAGCATCTATGGGCAGTTACTAATCCCCCAAAAATAATAATTCGAACATTTGAGAAAAGATTAGCTAGATTCTTTTGGGGGGAATCAAACGGTAAAAATAATAAAATCTGGAAAAAGTGGGCTGATATTTCGATTTCAACTGATTTAAATGGCCTTGGTTTTAGATCGGTTAGGTCCATAATTGATACTTGTTCAGCTAAACTTTGGTGGAAAAGCCAATTAGGGATCACTCTTTGGTCAAAGCTGCTCTGGGCCCTTCCTCTGTCCCATAGGAAATCTGTAACATGGAAGAGAATTCTTTCTATTAACTCTTTTGCAGAGCATAACTCAGTAATTATTCATGGGAAGGGTACTTGTAATTTCTGGCTATCTAATTGGTGTCCTCGGGGTCCTCTAAGTACTATCATTCCTGAGCATATAGTAGCTTCAATGCCATATTTGTCTGTGGCAAATTTCATCAATAACAAGTCCATTATATTGCCTCAGATTGTTTCTTTATTGGAACAAGATACTTTGTCTTTTCTTCAGGAAGCTGTACTGGTTCCCGATAGAGATGACAGACTGATTTGGTAGGCTGAAGTCTCAGGTAACTTCACGTCTAAATCAACCTATAGGGCTCTCACTCATGAAACAGGTAATTTTCCTGTATGTAAATTAATTTGGAATAATGCATTGCAAAAAAAGATCTCGATATTTACATGGAAAATGTTGCAATCATTTCTTCCCTTTGATGAAGTGCTTATTACCTGTGGGTTCAGTTTAGCTTCTAAGTGCCCGGCTTGTTCTAATTCAGACTCAATTCAGCATTTCTTTATTTCATGTCATATTGCTCAGGCTGTTTGGGGAAACATAGCTTCAATAGTGCACTTCCATCTACATTCTAATCATTCTCTTACTGAAAGATTCTTCATTTTTTGGAATACCAAAGATCTTGTTAGCTGGAAGCATTTTGTCTACAAAATCATACCTTCTCTAACTTGTTGGTCGCTTTGGAAAGCTAGGAATATGTTCATTCATGATAATAAGCCATTCTCCTCGGAACTAATTTCTAAGGAAGTCCATGACTTAATTAAACTGGCGTTTCTAACTACTCCAAGGACGTACTTCTCACATTCTACTATTGCTTCACCTTTTAGTCATTGGATTCCTTTTATTAGACCTCCTCCTAAGCCCAACATAGCTACTGTTCTGTGGGAGAGACCTCCTTCGGGGTCAATCAAAATTAATATTGATGCTTCTTGGTACCCTGATAAAGCAGCAGTTGGGATGGTTGTCCGAGATTGTTTGGGAGATTTGATTAATATAGCTTCAGCCTCCATCTCTGCGGCTTCTCCGTTAGAAGCCGAAATGAAGGCCATTCTGTTTGCAAGTGAAACATTGTCTGATATAGACAATAATTGCTTATTTGAAACTGATTGTAGGTTGGCTGTTAACATGATCAATTACCCTTACTCTGCTAACTGGAACCTCTTCGATTTGGCTTTAAAATTAATGCTTTATTACGTTGTGCTCATCTTAGTCATATTTTTAGGGAAGGTAACTCTGTTGCAAATGCTATCGCAAAGCATCACATCTGCCACCTCCAATGTATTCAGCTTAGTACCATTCCCCACCATATTAAGGGCCTGATTGCATTAGATAGGGCTCATACACCTCAAGTTAGAGTACACTAGCATACTTTTTAAGGACTGATACTGCTAATCAAGACTCTTCATGCAGGTGCAAGATTTGTTCTCATGTTTGTTACTTATCTTTTGCAAGTCATCCGATACTCGGGAATCCTTCAATGCACTGACCATCCTTTACTATTGGAAGCCTACTGCTGGTTTGCAATTGGGAAGCTCTTCTCATAAAACGGTCTGGAGGAAGGAAGGGATTTTCTTCTTCTTTCAGATACACTCTACTGGACTTTCACAGTTCAAGCTTCGCACATACTTGACCATGATCTGGTTCTGCTTTTTGGGACTTTAGTATCTTGATTTTGATGCTATAGACTATTATTACTTGTCTTTGAAGTTTCCTGGCTGGAGGTGAAAATTAACACAAGGGGTGGAGATTTTCACCTTCGGATCGCAACTTCATCATCTATCCTTCCTTTGCTAGGATAGTTGTTTACACAAGTACTTCATATAGAAACTAGAAGGACCTTTTGGATGGCAACCATATTGCCTTATCACGAATTTCAGCTTATCTACCTGTAAATTTTACTCGTTTGATGGAGGCTTGGGGAACCTTAATATACCTCCCCCACCCTCAGGTGTTTTCATTAAAAAAATACTATTAGTTTTTATTCACAACTATTTTTATTCAATTGTAGAAATTTTGTGCCTTGCACGACAAAATATTTAAATCAATTCGTTTTATTTGACTGAAGATTTAATTCACTAATCCCATTTATGTGTTCATTTACTTTAATTTCACATAACAAAACATAACATGCACACACTTGGCACATATTTATATTTTGAGTTTCTTTCGGCGTTAAGACATAAAGTAATTTCTATTCATAGTAATATATCTAAAATGGTATATTCAAGTCATTGCACGTGAACCAAGAGTATAAGTTACCATCCCCAACTGCACCAAAAACTGTTGCACCTACTGTTACAGGTGCTGTAATTACGCATAGTATTCTCATTATATTTTCATAAATACGATCTAAGTTTTGTGAATGTTTGACACCATTCAGTCTTCTTTCAGAAATGTTTCTTGGAACATCTCAAGGCCATGTTATGATTTTGAACTATTTAATTTTCATCCACCAAAAAATTCTAATATCGATCTCTTAAGATGGATTTGATGGAAGATTTTCTTTCTCGTAATGTGCATAGTTTACAGGAAGTTACTTTCATCTAATCGATGAAGTATATTTTATAACCTTAACTTTAAAAATAGTGACAATCAAAACTTCATGACATTATCAAAAGGAGAAACATATTGAAGTATTATAAAAATGAAGTGCATAACAAACAGTCATGATATTAGTTTTTATTTACAACAGTTTTTTTTCAAATGTGTAAATGTCGTGCCTTGCACGATATGCAATTAAAATTAATTTATTTTTTTATTTGAAGGAATATTTAAGTAACTAATCCATTTATGTGTTCATTTACTTTTATTTCCCATAAGTAAACATAGCATGCACGCACTTGGTACATATTTATATTTTGAGTTTCTTTTGGCGTAAAGACATTAAGTAATCCCTATTCATAGTAATATGACTAAAATGATTTATTCTGGTAACTGCACAAGAAAGAAGAGCATAAGTTACTATCCCCAATTACCCAAAAAATTGCTGCACCTACTGTTACAGGTACTGTATTTCCGCATAGTATTCTCGTTAGGTTTTCATAATTATGATCTAACTATTGTGAATGTTTCACATCTTTTACTCTAGTTTGGGAAATGTTTCTTGAAACAACTCAAGGCCATGTAATTCTTTCGAACTATTTAATTTTCATCCGCCAAAAAATTCCCATTTCGATCCATGGATTTGCTGGAAGATTTTCTTTCCTTATATGTGTATTGGTTATCGGAAGTTGCTTCCATTTCATCGATGAAGTATATTTTTAACCTTAACTTGAAGAATAACCAAGAGCACACATTCATGATATTATTAAATGGGGAAACTCATTGAAGTATTAGAAAAATGAAGTACGTAAAAAAAACTCATACTATTAGTTTTTATTTACAATTATTTTTATTCAATTGTGGAAATTTCGTGCCTTGCACGACAAAATATTTAAATCAATTCTTTTTATTTGATTGAAGATTTAATTCACTAATCCATTTATGTGTTCATTTACTTTTATTTCCCATAAGTAAACATAGCATGCACGCACTTGGAACATATTTATATTTTGAGTTTCGTTTGCGTAAAGACATTAAGTAATCCCTATTCATAGTAATATGACTAAAATGATTTATTCTGGTAACTGCACAAGAAAGAAGAGCATAAGTTACTATCCCCAATTACCCAAAAAATTGTTGCACCTACTGTTACAGGTACTGTATTTCCGCATAGTATTCTCGTTAGGTTTTCATAATTATGATCAAACTATTGTGAATGTTTCACATCTTTTACTCTAGTTTGGGAAATGTTTCTTGAAACAACTAAAGGCCATGTAATGCTTTCAAACTATTTAATTTTCATCCGCCAAAAAATTCCCATTTCGATCCATGGATTTGCTGGAAGATTTTCTTTCCTTATATGTGTATTGGTTATCGGAAGTTGCTTCCATTTCATCGATGAAGTATATTTTTAACCTTAACTTGAAGAATAACCAAGAGCACACATTCATGATATTATTAAATGGGGAAACTCATTGAAGTATTAGAAAAATGAAGTACGTAAAAAAAACTCATACTATTAGTTTTTATTTACAATTATTTTTATTCAATTGTGGAAATTTCGTGCCTTGCACGACAAAATATTTAAATCAATTCTTTTTATTTGATTGAAGATTTAATTCACTAATCCATTTATGTGTTCATTTACTTTTATTTCCCATAAGTAAACATAGCATGCACGCACTTGGAACATATTTATATTTTGAGTTTCGTTTGCGTAAAGACATTAAGTAATCCCTATTCATAGTAATATGACTAAAATGATTTATTCTGGTAACTGCACAAGAAAGAAGAGCATAAGTTACTATCCCCAATTACCCAAAAAATTGTTGCACCTACTGTTACAGGTACTGTATTTCCGCATAGTATTCTCGTTAGGTTTTCATAATTATGATCTAACTATTGTGAATGTTTCACATCTTTTACTCTAGTTTGGGAAATGTTTCTTGAAACAACTCAAGGCCATGTAATGCTTTCGAACTATTTAATTTTCATCCGCCAAAAAATTCCCATTTCGATCCATGGATTTGCTGGAAGATTTTCTTTCCTTATATGTGTATTGGTTATCGGAAGTTGCTTCCATTTCATCGATGAAGTATATTTTTAACCTTAACTTGAAGAATAACCAAGAGCACACATTCATGATATTATTAAATGGGGGAAACTCATTGAAGTATTAGAAAAATGAAGTACGTAAAAAAAACTCATACTATTAGTTTTTATTTACAATTATTTTTATTCAATTGTGGAAATTTCGTGCCTTGCACGACAAAATATTTAAATCAATTCTTTTTATTTGATTGAAGATTTAATTCACTAATCCATTTATGTGTTCATTTACTTTTATTTCCCATAAGTAAACATAGCATGCACGCACTTGGTACATATTTATATTTTGAGTTTCTTTTGCGTAAAGACATTAAGTAATCCCTATTCATAGTAATATGACTAAAATGATTTATTCTGGTAACTGCACAAGAAAGAAGAGCATAAGTTACTATCCCCAATTACCCAAAAAATTGTTGCACCTACTGTTACAGGTACTGTATTTCCGCATAGTATTCTCGTTAGGTTTTCATAATTATGATCTAACTATTGTGAATGTTTCACATCTTTTACTCTAGTTTGGGAAATGTTTCTTGAAACAACTAAAGGCCATGTAATGCTTTCGAACTATTTAATTTTCATCCGCCAAAAAATTCCCATTTCGATCCATGGATTTGCTGGAAGATTTTCTTTCCTTATATGTGTATTGGTTATCGGAAGTTGCTTCCATTTCATCGATGAAGTATATTTTTAACCTTAACTTGAAGAATAACCAAGAGCACACATTCATGATATTATTAAATGGGGAAACTCATTGAAGTATTAGAAAAATGAAGTACGTAAAAAAAACTCATACTATTAGTTTTTATTTACAATTATTTTTATTCAATTGTGGAAATTTCGTGCCTTGCACGACAAAATATTTAAATCAATTCTTTTTATTTGATTGAAGATTTAATTCACTAATCCATTTATGTGTTCATTTACTTTTATTTCCCATAAGTAAACATAGCATGCACGCACTTGATACATATTTATATTTTGAGTTTCTTTTGCGTAAAGACATTAAGTAATCCCTATTCATAGTAATATGGCTAAAATGATTTATTCTGGTAACTGCACAAGAAAGAAGAGCATAAGTTACTATCCCCAATTACCCAAAAAATTGTTGCACCTACTGTTACAGGTACTGTATTTCCGCATAGTATTCTCGTTAGGTTTTCATAATTATGATCAAACTATTGTGAATGTTTCACATCTTTTACTCTAGTTTGGGAAATGTTTCTTGAAACAACTCAAGGCCATGTAATGCTTTCGAACTATTTAATTTTCATCCGCCAAAAAATTCCCATTTCGATCCATGGATTTGCTGGAAGATTTTCTTTCCTTATATGTGTATTGGTTATCGGAAGTTGCTTCCATTTCATCGATGAAGTATATTTTTAACCTTAACTTGAAGAATAACCAAGAGCACACATTCATGATATTATTAAATGGGGAAACTCATTGAAGTATTAGAAAAATGAAGTACGTAAAAAAAACTCATACTATTAGTTTTTATTTACAATTATTTTTATTCAATTGTGGAAATTTCGTGCCTTGCACGACAAAATATTTAAATCAATTCTTTTTATTTGATTGAAGATTTAATTCACTAATCCATTTATGTGTTCATTTACTTTTATTTCCCATAAGTAAACATAGCATGCACGCACTTGGTACATATTTATATTTTGAGTTTCTTTTGCGTAAAGACATTAAGTAATCCCTATTCATAGTAATATGACTAAAATGATTTATTCTGGTAACTGCACAAGAAAGAAGAGCATAAGTTACTATCCCCAATTACCCAAAAAATTGTTGCACCTACTGTTACAGGTACTGTATTTCCGCATAGTATTCTCGTTAGGTTTTCATAATTATGATCTAACTATTGTGAATGTTTCACATCTTTTACTCTAGTTTGGGAAATGTTTCTTGAAACAACTCAAGGCCATGTAATGCTTTCGAACTATTTAATTTTCATCCGCCAAAAAATTCCCATTTCGATCCATGGATTTGCTGGAAGATTTTCTTTCCTTATATGTGTATTGGTTATCGGAAGTTGCTTCCATTTCATCGATGAAGTATATTTTTAACCTTAACTTGAAGAATAACCAAGAGCACACATTCATGATATTATTAAATGGGGAAACTCATTGAAGTATTAGAAAAATGAAGTACGTAAAAAAAACTCATACTATTAGTTTTTATTTACAATTATTTTTATTCAATTGTGGAAATTTCGTGCCTTGCACGACAAAATATTTAAATCAATTCTTTTTATTTGATTGAAGATTTAATTCACTAATCCATTTATGTGTTCATTTACTTTTATTTCCCATAAGTAAACATAGCATGCACGCACTTGGTACATATTTATATTTTGAGTTTCTTTTGCGTAAAGACATTACGTAATCCCTATTCATAGTAATATGACTAAAATGATTTATTCTGGTAACTGCACAAGAAAGAAGAGCATAAGTTACTATCCCCAATTACCCAAAAAATTGTTGCACCTACTGTTACAGGTACTGTATTTCCGCATAGTATTCTCGTTAGGTTTTCATAATTATGATCTAACTATTGTGAATGTTTCACATCTTTTACTCTAGTTTGGGAAATGTTTCTTGAAACAACTCAAGGCCATGTAATGCTTTCAAACTATTTAATTTTCATCCGCCAAAAAATTCCCATTTCGATCCATGGATTTGCTGGAAGATTTTCTTTCCTTATATGTGTATTGGTTATCGGAAGTTGCTTCCATTTCATCGATGAAGTATATTTTTAACCTTAACTTGAAGAATAACCAAGAGCACACATTCATGATATTATTAAATGGGGAAACTCATTGAAGTATTAGAAAAATGAAGTACGTAAAAAAAACTCATACTATTAGTTTTTATTTACAATTATTTTTATTCAATTGTGGAAATTTCGTGCCTTGCACGACAAAATATTTAAATCAATTCTTTTTATTTGATTGAAGATTTAATTCACTAATCCATTTATGTGTTCATTTACTTTTATTTCCCATAAGTAAACATAGCATGCACGCACTTGGTACATATTTATATTTTGAGTTTCTTTTGCGTAAAGACATTAAGTAATCCCTATTCATAGTAATATGACTAAAATGATTTATTCTGGTAACTGCACAAGAAAGAAGAGCATAAGTTACTATCCCCAATTACCCAAAAAATTGTTGCACCTACTGTTACAGGTACTGTATTTCCGCATAGTATTCTCGTTAGGTTTTCATAATTATGATCAAACTATTGTGAATGTTTCACATCTTTTACTCTAGTTTGGGAAATGTTTCTTGAAACAACTCAAGGCCATGTAATGCTTTCGAACTATTTAATTTTCATCCGCCAAAAAATTCCCATTTCGATCCATGGATTTGCTGGAAGATTTTCTTTCCTTATATGTGTATTGGTTATCGGAAGTTGCTTCCATTTCATCGATGAAGTATATTTTTAACCTTAACTTGAAGAATAACCAAGAGCACACATTCATGATATTATTAAATGGGGAAACTCATTGAAGTATTAGAAAAATGAAGTACGTAAAAAAAACCTCATACTATTAGTTTTTATTTACAATTATTTTTATTCAATTGTGGAAATTTCGTGCCTTGCACGACAAAATATTTAAATCAATTCTTTTTATTTGATTGAAGATTTAATTCACTAATCCATTTATGTGTTCATTTACTTTTATTTCCCATAAGTAAACATAGCATGCACGCACTTGGAACATATTTATATTTTGAGTTTCGTTTGCGTAAAGACATTAAGTAATCCCTATTCATAGTAATATGACTAAAATGATTTATTCTGGTAACTGCACAAGAAAGAAGAGCATAAGTTACTATCCCCAATTACCCAAAAAATTGTTGCACCTACTGTTACAGGTACTGTATTTCCGCATAGTATTCTCGTTAGGTTTTCATAATTATGATCTAACTATTGTGAATGTTTCACATCTTTTACTCTAGTTTGGGAAATGTTTCTTGAAACAACTCAAGGCCATGTAATGCTTTCGAACTATTTAATTTTCATCCGCCAAAAAATTCCCATTTCGATCCATGGATTTGCTGGAAGATTTTCTTTCCTTATATGTGTATTGGTTATCGGAAGTTGCTTCCATTTCATCGATGAAGTATATTTTTAACCTTAACTTGAAGAATAACCAAGAGCACACATTCATGATATTATTAAATGGGGAAACTCATTGAAGTATTAGAAAAATGAAGTACGTAAAAAAAACTCATACTATTAGTTTTTATTTACAATTATTTTTATTCAATTGTGGAAATTTCGTGCCTTGCACGACAAAATATTTAAATCAATTCTTTTTATTTGATTGAAGATTTAATTCACTAATCCATTTATGTGTTCATTTACTTTTATTTCCCATAAGTAAACATAGCATGCACGCACTTGATACATATTTATATTTTGAGTTTCTTTTGCGTAAAGACATTAAGTAATCCCTATTCATAGTAATATGGCTAAAATGATTTATTCTGGTAACTGCATAAGAAAGAAGAGCATAAGTTACTATCCCCAATTACCCAAAAAATTGTTGCACCTACTGTTACAGGTACTGTATTTCCGCATAGTATTCTCGTTAGGTTTTCATAATTATGATCAAACTATTGTGAATGTTTCACATCTTTTACTCTAGTTTGGGAAATGTTTCTTGAAACAACTCAAGGCCATGTAATGCTTTCGAACTATTTAATTTTCATCCGCCAAAAAATTCCCATTTCGATCCATGGATTTGCTGGAAGATTTTCTTTCCTTATATGTGTATTGGTTATCGGAAGTTGCTTCCATTTCATCGATGAAGTATATTTTTAACCTTAACTTGAAGAATAACCAAGAGCACACATTCATGATATTATTAAATGGGGAAACTCATTGAAGTATTAGAAAAATGAAGTACGTAAAAAAAACTCATACTATTAGTTTTTATTTACAATTATTTTTATTCAATTGTGGAAATTTCGTGCCTTGCACGACAAAATATTTAAATCAATTCTTTTTATTTGATTGAAGATTTAATTCACTAATCCATTTATGTGTTCATTTACTTTTATTTCCCATAAGTAAACATAGCATGCACGCACTTGGTACATATTTATATTTTGAGTTTCTTTTGCGTAAAGACATTAAGTAATCCCTATTCATAGTAATATGGCTAAAATGATTTATTCTGGTAACTGCATAAGAAAGAAGAGCATAAGTTACTATCCCCAATTACCCAAAAAATTGTTGCACCTACTGTTACAGGTACTGTATTTCCGCATAGTATTCTCGTTAGGTTTTCATAATTATGATCAAACTATTGTGAATGTTTCACATCTTTTACTCTAGTTTGGGAAATGTTTCTTGAAACAACTCAAGGCCATGTAATGCTTTCGAACTATTTAATTTTCATCCGCCAAAAAATTCCCATTTCGATCCATGGATTTGCTGGAAGATTTTCTTTCCTTATATGTGTATTGGTTATCGGAAGTTGCTTCCATTTCATCGATGAAGTATATTTTTAACCTTAACTTGAAGAATAACCAAGAGCACACATTCATGATATTATTAAATGGGGAAACTCATTGAAGTATTAGAAAAATGAAGTACGTAAAAAAAACTCATACTATTAGTTTTTATTTACAATTATTTTTATTCAATTGTGGAAATTTCGTGCCTTGCACGACAAAATATTTAAATCAATTCTTTTTATTTGATTGAAGATTTAATTCACTAATCCATTTATGTGTTCATTTACTTTTATTTCCCATAAGTAAACATAGCATGCACGCACTTGGTACATATTTATATTTTGAGTTTCTTTTGCGTAAAGACATTAAGTAATCCCTATTCATAGTAATATGACTAAAATGATTTATTCTGGTAACTGCACAAGAAAGAAGAGCATAAGTTACTATCCCCAATTACCCAAAAAATTGTTGCACCTACTGTTACAGGTACTGTATTTCCGCATAGTATTCTCGTTAGGTTTTCATAATTATGATCAAACTATTGTGAATGTTTCACATCTTTTACTCTAGTTTGGGAAATGTTTCTTGAAACAACTCAAGGCCATGTAATGCTTTCGAACTATTTAATTTTCATCCGCCAAAAAATTCCCATTTCGATCCATGGATTTGCTGGAAGATTTTCTTTCCTTATATGTGTATTGGTTATCGGAAGTTGCTTCCATTTCATCGATGAAGTATATTTTTAACCTTAACTTGAAGAATAACCAAGAGCACACATTCATGATATTATTAAATGGGGAAACTCATTGAAGTATTAGAAAAATGAAGTACGTAAAAAAAACTCATACTATTAGTTTTTATTTACAATTATTTTTATTCAATTGTGGAAATTTCGTGCCTTGCACGACAAAATATTTAAATCAATTCTTTTTATTTGATTGAAGATTTAATTCACTAATCCATTTATGTGTTCATTTACTTTTATTTCCCATAAGTAAACATAGCATGCACGCACTTGGTACATATTTATATTTTGAGTTTCTTTTGCGTAAAGACATTAAGTAATCCCTATTCATAGTAATATGACTAAAATGATTTATTCTGGTAACTGCACAAGAAAGAAGAGCATAAGTTACTATCCCCAATTACCCAAAAAATTGTTGCACCTACTGTTACAGGTACTGTATTTCCGCATAGTATTCTCGTTAGGTTTTCATAATTATGATCTAACTATTGTGAATGTTTCACATCTTTTACTCTAGTTTGGGAAATGTTTCTTGAAACAACTCAAGGCCATGTAATGCTTTCGAACTATTTAATTTTCATCCGCCAAAAAATTCCCATTTCGATCCATGGATTTGCTGGAAGATTTTCTTTCCTTATATGTGTATTGGTTATCGGAAGTTGCTTCCATTTCATCGATGAAGTATATTTTTAACCTTAACTTGAAGAATAACCAAGAGCACACATTCATGATATTATTAAATGGGGAAACTCATTGAAGTATTAGAAAAATGAAGTACGTAAAAAAAACTCATACTATTAGTTTTTATTTACAATTATTTTTATTCAATTGTGGAAATTTCGTGCCTTGCACGACAAAATATTTAAATCAATTCTTTTTATTTGATTGAAGATTTAATTCACTAATCCATTTATGTGTTCATTTACTTTTATTTCCCATAAGTAAACATAGCATGCACGCACTTGGTACATATTTATATTTTGAGTTTCTTTTGCGTAAAGACATTACGTAATCCCTATTCATAGTAATATGACTAAAATGATTTATTCTGGTAACTGCACAAGAAAGAAGAGCATAAGTTACTATCCCCAATTACCCAAAAAATTGTTGCACCTACTGTTACAGGTACTGTATTTCCGCATAGTATTCTCGTTAGGTTTTCATAATTATGATCTAACTATTGTGAATGTTTCACATCTTTTACTCTAGTTTGGGAAATGTTTCTTGAAACAACTCAAGGCCATGTAATGCTTTCAAACTATTTAATTTTCATCCGCCAAAAAATTCCCATTTCGATCCATGGATTTGCTGGAAGATTTTCTTTCCTTATATGTGTATTGGTTATCGGAAGTTGCTTCCATTTCATCGATGAAGTATATTTTTAACCTTAACTTGAAGAATAACCAAGAGCACACATTCATGATATTATTAAATGGGGAAACTCATTGAAGTATTAGAAAAATGAAGTACGTAAAAAAAACTCATACTATTAGTTTTTATTTACAATTATTTTTATTCAATTGTGGAAATTTCGTGCCTTGCACGACAAAATATTTAAATCAATTCTTTTTATTTGATTGAAGATTTAATTCACTAATCCATTTATGTGTTCATTTACTTTTATTTCCCATAAGTAAACATAGCATGCACGCACTTGGTACATATTTATATTTTGAGTTTCTTTTGCGTAAAGACATTAAGTAATCCCTATTCATAGTAATATGACTAAAATGATTTATTCTGGTAACTGCACAAGAAAGAAGAGCATAAGTTACTATCCCCAATTACCCAAAAAATTGTTGCACCTACTGTTACAGGTACTGTATTTCCGCATAGTATTCTCGTTAGGTTTTCATAATTATGATCTAACTATTGTGAATGTTTCACATCTTTTACTCTAGTTTGGGAAATGTTTCTTGAAACAACTCAAGGCCATGTAATGCTTTCGAACTATTTAATTTTCATCCGCCAAAAAATTCCCATTTCGATCCATGGATTTGCTGGAAGATTTTCTTTCCTTATATGTGTATTGGTTATCGGAAGTTGCTTCCATTTCATCGATGAAGTATATTTTTAACCTTAACTTGAAGAATAACCAAGAGCACACATTCATGATATTATTAAATGGGGAAACTCATTGAAGTATTAGAAAAATGAAGTACGTAAAAAAAACTCATACTATTAGTTTTTATTTACAATTATTTTTATTCAATTGTGGAAATTTCGTGCCTTGCACGACAAAATATTTAAATCAATTCTTTTTATTTGATTGAAGATTTAATTCACTAATCCATTTATGTGTTCATTTACTTTTATTTCCCATAAGTAAACATAGCATGCACGCACTTGGTACATATTTATATTTTGAGTTTCTTTTGCGTAAAGACATTACGTAATCCCTATTCATAGTAATATGACTAAAATGATTTATTCTGGTAACTGCACAAGAAAGAAGAGCATAAGTTACTATCCCCAATTACCCAAAAAATTGTTGCACCTACTGTTACAGGTACTGTATTTCCGCATAGTATTCTCGTTAGGTTTTCATAATTATGATCTAACTATTGTGAATGTTTCACATCTTTTACTCTAGTTTGGGAAATGTTTCTTGAAACAACTCAAGGCCATGTAATGCTTTCAAACTATTTAATTTTCATCCGCCAAAAAATTCCCATTTCGATCCATGGATTTGCTGGAAGATTTTCTTTCCTTATATGTGTATTGGTTATCGGAAGTTGCTTCCATTTCATCGATGAAGTATATTTTTAACCTTAACTTGAAGAATAACCAAGAGCACACATTCATGATATTATTAAATGGGGAAACTCATTGAAGTATTAGAAAAATGAAGTACGTAAAAAAAACTCATACTATTAGTTTTTATTTACAATTATTTTTATTCAATTGTGGAAATTTCGTGCCTTGCACGACAAAATATTTAAATCAATTCTTTTTATTTGATTGAAGATTTAATTCACTAATCCATTTATGTGTTCATTTACTTTTATTTCCCATAAGTAAACATAGCATGCACGCACTTGGTACATATTTATATTTTGAGTTTCTTTTGCGTAAAGACATTAAGTAATCCCTATTCATAGTAATATGGCTAAAATGATTTATTCTGGTAACTGCATAAGAAAGAAGAGCATAAGTTACTATCCCCAATTACCCAAAAAATTGTTGCACCTACTGTTACAGGTACTGTATTTCCGCATAGTATTCTCGTTAGGTTTTCATAATTATGATCAAACTATTGTGAATGTTTCACATCTTTTACTCTAGTTTGGGAAATGTTTCTTGAAACAACTCAAGGCCATGTAATGCTTTCGAACTATTTAATTTTCATCCGCCAAAAAATTCCCATTTCGATCCATGGATTTGCTGGAAGATTTTCTTTCCTTATATGTGTATTGGTTATCGGAAGTTGCTTCCATTTCATCGATGAAGTATATTTTTAACCTTAACTTGAAGAATAACCAAGAGCACACATTCATGATATTATTAAATGGGGAAACTCATTGAAGTATTAGAAAAATGAAGTACGTAAAAAAAACTCATACTATTAGTTTTTATTTACAATTATTTTTATTCAATTGTGGAAATTTCGTGCCTTGCACGACAAAATATTTAAATCAATTCTTTTTATTTGATTGAAGATTTAATTCACTAATCCATTTATGTGTTCATTTACTTTTATTTCCCATAAGTAAACATAGCATGCACGCACTTGGTACATATTTATATTTTGAGTTTCTTTTGCGTAAAGACATTAAGTAATCCCTATTCATAGTAATATGACTAAAATGATTTATTCTGGTAACTGCACAAGAAAGAAGAGCATAAGTTACTATCCCCAATTACCCAAAAAATTGTTGCACCTACTGTTACAGGTACTGTATTTCCGCATAGTATTCTCGTTAGGTTTTCATAATTATGATCTAACTATTGTGAATGTTTCACATCTTTTACTCTAGTTTGGGAAATGTTTCTTGAAACAACTCAAGGCCATGTAATGCTTTCGAACTATTTAATTTTCATCCGCCAAAAAATTCCCATTTCGATCCATGGATTTGCTGGAAGATTTTCTTTCCTTATATGTGTATTGGTTATCGGAAGTTGCTTCCATTTCATCGATGAAGTATATTTTTAACCTTAACTTGAAGAATAACCAAGAGCACACATTCATGATATTATTAAATGGGGAAACTCATTGAAGTATTAGAAAAATGAAGTACGTAAAAAAAAACTCATACTATTAGTTTTTATTTACAATTATTTTTATTCAATTGTGGAAATTTCGTGCCTTGCACGACAAAATATTTAAATCAATTCTTTTTATTTGATTGAAGATTTAATTCACTAATCCATTTATGTGTTCATTTACTTTTATTTCCCATAAGTAAACATAGCATGCACGCACTTGGTACATATTTATATTTTGAGTTTCTTTTGCGTAAAGACATTACGTAATCCCTATTCATAGTAATATGACTAAAATGATTTATTCTGGTAACTGCACAAGAAAGAAGAGCATAAGTTACTATCCCCAATTACCCAAAAAATTGTTGCACCTACTGTTACAGGTACTGTATTTCCGCATAATATTCTCGTTAGGTTTTCATAATTATGATCTAACTATTGTGAATGTTTCACATCTTTTACTCTAGTTTGGGAAATGTTTCTTGAAACAACTAAAGGCCATGTAATGCTTTCGAACTATTTAATTTTCATCCGCCAAAAAATTCCCATTTCGATCCATGGATTTGCTGGAAGATTTTCTTTCCTTATATGTGTATTGGTTATCGGAAGTTGCTTCCATTTCATCGATGAAGTATATTTTTAACCTTAACTTGAAGAATAACCAAGAGCACACATTCATGATATTATTAAATGGGGAAACTCATTGAAGTATTAGAAAAATGAAGTACGTAAAAAAAACTCATACTATTAGTTTTTATTTACAATTATTTTTATTCAATTGTGGAAATTTCGTGCCTTGCACGACAAAATATTTAAATCAATTCTTTTTATTTGATTGAAGATTTAATTCACTAATCCATTTATGTGTTCATTTACTTTTATTTCCCATAAGTAAACATAGCATGCACGCACTTGGAACATATTTATATTTTGAGTTTCGTTTGCGTAAAGACATTAAGTAATCCCTATTCATAGTAATATGACTAAAATGATTTATTCTGGTAACTGCACAAGAAAGAAGAGCATAAGTTACTATCCCCAATTACCCAAAAAATTGTTGCACCTACTGTTACAGGTACTGTATTTCCGCATAGTATTCTCGTTAGGTTTTCATAATTATGATCTAACTATTGTGAATGTTTCACATCTTTTACTCTAGTTTGGGAAATGTTTCTTGAAACAACTCAAGGCCATGTAATGCTTTCGAACTATTTAATTTTCATCCGCCAAAAAATTCCCATTTCGATCCATGGATTTGCTGGAAGATTTTCTTTCCTTATATGTGTATTGGTTATCGGAAGTTGCTTCCATTTCATCGATGAAGTATATTTTTAACCTTAACTTGAAGAATAACCAAGAGCACACATTCATGATATTATTAAATGGGGAAACTCATTGAAGTATTAGAAAAATGAAGTACGTAAAAAAAACTCATACTATTAGTTTTTATTTACAATTATTTTTATTCAATTGTGGAAATTTCGTGCCTTGCACGACAAAATATTTAAATCAATTCTTTTTATTTGATTGAAGATTTAATTCACTAATCCATTTATGTGTTCATTTACTTTTATTTCCCATAAGTAAACATAGCATGCACGCACTTGGTACATATTTATATTTTGAGTTTCTTTTGCGTAAAGACATTAAGTAATCCCTATTCATAGTAATATGACTAAAATGATTTATTCTGGTAACTGCACAAGAAAGAAGAGCATAAGTTACTATCCCCAATTACCCAAAAAATTGTTGCACCTACTGTTACAGGTACTGTATTTCCGCATAGTATTCTCGTTAGGTTTTCATAATTATGATCTAACTATTGTGAATGTTTCACATCTTTTACTCTAGTTTGGGAAATGTTTCTTGAAACAACTCAAGGCCATGTAATGCTTTCGAACTATTTAATTTTCATCCGCCAAAAAATTCCCATTTCGATCCATGGATTTGCTGGAAGATTTTCTTTCCTTATATGTGTATTGGTTATCGGAAGTTGCTTCCATTTCATCGATGAAGTATATTTTTAACCTTAACTTGAAGAATAACCAAGAGCACACATTCATGATATTATTAAATGGGGAAACTCATTGAAGTATTAGAAAAATGAAGTACGTAAAAAAAACTCATACTATTAGTTTTTATTTACAATTATTTTTATTCAATTGTGGAAATTTCGTGCCTTGCACGACAAAATATTTAAATCAATTCTTTTTATTTGATTGAAGATTTAATTCACTAATCCATTTATGTGTTCATTTACTTTTATTTCCCATAAGTAAACATAGCATGCACGCACTTGGAACATATTTATATTTTGAGTTTCGTTTGCGTAAAGACATTAAGTAATCCCTATTCATAGTAATATGACTAAAATGATTTATTCTGGTAACTGCACAAGAAAGAAGAGCATAAGTTACTATCCCCAATTACCCAAAAAATTGTTGCACCTACTGTTACAGGTACTGTATTTCCGCATAGTATTCTCGTTAGGTTTTCATAATTATGATCTAACTATTGTGAATGTTTCACATCTTTTACTCTAGTTTGGGAAATGTTTCTTGAAACAACTCAAGGCCATGTAATGCTTTCGAACTATTTAATTTTCATCCGCCAAAAAATTCCCATTTCGATCCATGGATTTGCTGGAAGATATTCTTTCCTTATATGTGTATTGGTTATCGGAAGTTGCTTCCATTTCATCGATGAAGTATATTTTTAACCTTAACTTGAAGAATAACCAAGAGCACACATTCATGATATTATTAAATGGGGAAACTCATTGAAGTATTAGAAAAATGAAGTACGTAAAAAAAACTCATACTATTAGTTTTTATTTACAATTATTTTTATTCAATTGTGGAAATTTCGTGCCTTAACCGACAAAATATTTAAATCAATTCTTTTTATTTGATTGAAGATTTAATTCACTAATCCATTTATGTGTTCATTTACTTTTATTTCCCATAAGTAAACATAGCATGCACGCACTTGATACATATTTATATTTTGAGTTTCTTTTGCGTAAAGACATTAAGTAATCCCTATTCATAGTAATATGGCTAAAATGATTTATTCTGGTAACTGCACAAGAATGAAGAGCATAAGTTACTATCCCCAATTACCCAAAAAATTGTTGCACCTACTGTTACAGGTACTGTATTTCCGCATAGTATTCTCGTTAGGTTTTCATAATTATGATCTAACTATTGTGAATGTTTCACATCTTTTACTCTAGTTTGGGAAATGTTTCTTGAAACAACTCAAGGCCATGTAATGCTTTCGAACTATTTAATTTTCATCCGCCAAAAAATTCCCATTTCGATCCATGGATTTGCTGGAAGATTTTCTTTCCTTATATGTGTATTGGTTATCGGAAGTTGCTTCCATTTCATCGATGAAGTATATTTTTAACCTTAACTTGAAGAATAACCAAGAGCACACATTCATGATATTATTAAATGGGGAAACTCATTGAAGTATTAGAAAAATGAAGTACGTAAAAAAAACTCATACTATTAGTTTTTGTTTACAACTATTTTTATTCAATTGTTGAAATTTCGTGCCTTGCACGACAAAATATTTAAATCAATTCTTTTTATTTGATTGAAGATTTAATTCACTAATCCATTTATGTGTTCATTTACTTTTATTTCCCATAAGTAAACATAGCATGCACGCACTTGGTACATATTTATATTTTGAGTTTCTTTTGCGTAAAGACATTAAGTAATCCCTATTCATAGTAATATATCTAAAAAGGTATATTCAAGTAATTGCACGCGAACCAAGAGTATAAGTTACCATCCCCAACTACACCAAAAACTGTTGTAACTACTGTTACCGATGCTGTAATTACGCATAGTATTCTCATTATATTTTCATAAATATGATCTAACTTTTGTGAATGTTTGACACCTTTTAGTCTTCTTTCGGAAATGTTTCTTGAAACATTGCGAGGCCATGTTATGATTATGAACTATTTAATTTTCATCCACCAAAAAATTCTAATATCGATCTCTTAAGATGGATTTGATGGAAGATTTTCTTTCTTGTAATCTGTATAGTGTACAGGAAGTTGCTTTCATTGAATCGATGAAGTATATTTTATAACCTTAACTTGAAAAATAGTGACGATCATAACTTCATGATATTATCAAATGGAGAAATATATTAAAGTATTAGAAAAATGAAGTGCGTAAAAAATAGTCATGATATTAGTTTTTATTTACTACAGTTTTTTTTTCAAATGTGTTAATGTCATGCCGTGCATGATATGCAATTAAAATTAATTTTTTTGAAGGAATATTTAAGTCAATAATCCATTTATGTGTTCATTTACTTTTATTTCCCATAAGTAAACATAGCATGCACACACTTGGCACACATATATATTTTGAGTTTCTTTTGGCGTAAAGATATTAAGTAATCCCTATTCATAGTAATATGACTAAAATGATTTATTCTGGTAACTGCACAAGAAAGAAGAGTATAAGTTACCATCCCCAGTTACCCCAAAAATTGCAGCACCTACTGTTACCGGTACTGTATTTCCGCATAGTATTCTCGTTTGGTTTTCATAATTATGATCAAACTATTGTGAATGTTTCACATCTTGCACTCTAGTTTGGGAAATGTTTCTTGAAACAACTCAAGGCCATGTTATGCTTTCGAACTATTTAATTTTCACCTGCCAAAAAGTTCCCATTTCGATCCATGGATTCGTTAGAAGATTTTCTTTCCTTGTATGTGTGTAGGTTATCGGAAGTTTCTTCCATTACATCGATGAATTATATTTTTAACCATAACTCGAAAAATCACCAAGAGCACATATTCATGATATTATTAAATGGGGAAACTCGATGAATTATTTGAAAAATGAAGTACGTAAAAAAAACTCATACTATTAGTTTTTGTTTACAACTATTTTTATTCAACTGTGGAAATTTTGTGCCTTGCACGACAAAATGTTTAAATAATTTTTTTTATTTGATTGAAGATTTAATTCACTAATCCATTTATGTGTTCATTTACTTTAATTTCCCATAACTAAACATAACATGCACACACTTGGCACATGTTTATATTTTGAGTTTCTTTCGGCATTAAGACATGAAGTAATCTCCATTCATAGTAATATATCCAAAAAGGTATGTTCAAGTAATTGCACGCGAACCAAGAGTATAAGTTACCATCCCCAACTACCCCAAAAACTGTTGCACCTACTGTTACCGGAACTGTAATTACGCATAGTATTCTCATTATGTTTTCATAAATATGATCTAACTTTTGTGAATGTTTGACACCTTTTATTCTTCGTTCGGAAATGTTTCTTGGAACATCTCGAGGCCATGTTATGATTTTGAACTATTTAATTTTCATCCACCAAAAAATTGTAATTTTGATCTCTTAAGATAGATTTGATGGAAGATTTTCTATCTTGTAATGTGTATAGTTTACAGGACGTTGCTTTCATTGAATCGATGAAGTATATTTTATAACTTTAAATTGAAAAATAGTGACGATCATAACTTCACGACACTACCAAATGGAGAAATATATAAAAGTATTCGAAAAATGAAGTGCGTAAAAAACAGTCATGATATTAGTTTTTATTTACAACAGTTTTTTTTCAAATGTGTAAATGTCGTGCCTTGGCCAATATGCAATTAAAATTAATTATTTTTTTTATTTGAAGGAATATTTAAGTCACTAATCCATTTATGTGTTCATTTACTTTTATTTCCCATAAGTAAACATAGCATCCACGCACTTGGTACATATTTATATTTAGAGTTTCTTTTGGCGTAAAGACATTAAGTAATCCCTATTCATAGTAATATGACTAAAATGATTTGTTCTGGTAACTGCACAAGAAAGAAGAGTATAAGTTACCATCCCCAATTACCCCAAAAATTGCAGCACCTACTGTTACCGGTACTGTATTTCCACATAGTATTCTCGTTAGGTTTTCATAATTATGATCTAACTATTGTGAATGTTTCACATCTTGCACTCTAGTTTGGGAAATGTTTCTTGAAACAACTCAAGGCCATGTTATTCTTTCGAACTATTTAATTTTCATCCGCCAAAAAGATCCCATTTCGATCCATGGATTTGTTGGAAGATTTTCTTTCCTTATATGTGTGTAGGTTATCGGAAGTTGCTTCCATTACATCGATGAATTATAGTTTTAACCATAACTCGAAAAATCACCAAGAGCACACATTCATGATATTATTAAATGGGGAAACTCATTGAAGTATTTGAAAAATGAAGTACGTAAAAAAACTCATACTATTAGTTTTTGTTTACAACTATTTTTATTCAATTGTGGAAATTTCGTGCCTTGCACGACAAAATATTTAAATCAATTTTTTTTATTTGATTGAAGATTTAATTCACTAATCCATTTACGTGTTCATTTACTTTAATTTCCCATAACTAAACATAACATGCACACACTTGGCACATATTTATATTTTGAGTTTCTTGCGGCGTTAAGACATGAAGTAATCTCTATTCATAGTAATATATCTAAAAAGGTATGTTCAAGTAACTGCACGCGAACCAAGAGTATAAGTTACCATCCCCAACTACCCCAAAAACTGTTGCACCTACTGTTACCGGTGTTGTAATTATGCATAGTATTCTCATTATGTTTTCATAAATATGATCTAACTTTTGTGAATGTTTGACACCTTTTAGTCTTCTTTCGGAAATGTTTCTTGGAACATCTCGAGGCCATGTTATGATTTTGAACTATTTAATTTTCATCCACCAAAAAATTGTAATTTTGATCTCTTAAGATAGATTTGATGGAAGATTTTCTATCTTGTAATGTGTATAGTTTACAGGACGTTGCTTTCATTGAATCGATGAAGTATATTTTATAACTTTAAATTGAAAAATAGTGACGATCATAACTTCACGACACTACCAAATGGAGAAATATATAAAAGTATTCGAAAAATGAAGTGCGTAAAAAACAGTCATGATATTAGTTTTTATTTACAACAGTTTTTTTTCAAATGTGTAAATGTCGTGCCTTGGCCAATATGCAATTAAAATTAATTATTTTTTTTATTTGAAGGAATATTTAAGTCACTAATCCATTTATGTGTTCATTTACTTTTATTTCCCATAAGTAAACATAGCATCCACGCACTTGGTACATATTTATATTTAGAGTTTCTTTTGGCGTAAAGACATTAAGTAATCCCTATTCATAGTAATATGACTAAAATGATTTGTTCTGGTAACTGCACAAGAAAGAAGAGTATAAGTTACCATCCCCAATTACCCCAAAAATTGCAGCACCTACTGTTACCGGTACTGTATTTCCACATAGTATTCTCGTTAGGTTTTCATAATTATGATCTAACTATTGTGAATATTTCACATCTTGCACTCTAGTTTGGGAAATGTTTCTTGAAACAACTCAAGGCCATGTTATTCTTTCGAACTATTTAATTTTCATCCGCCAAAAAGATCCCATTTCGATCCATGGATTTGTTGGAAGATTTTCTTTCCTTATATGTGTGTAGGTTATCGGAAGTTGCTTCCATTACATCGATGAATTATAGTTTTAACCATAACTCGAAAAATCACCAAGAGCACACATTCATGATATTATTAAATGGGGAAACTCATTGAAGTATTTGAAAAATGAAGTACGTAAAAAAACTCATACTATTAGTTTTTGTTTACAACTATTTTTATTCAATTGTGGAAATTTCGTGCCTTGCACGACAAAATATTTAAATCAATTTTTTTTATTTGATTGAAGATTTAATTCACTAATCCATTTACGTGTTCATTTACTTTAATTTCCCATAACTAAACATCACATGCACACACTTGGCACATATTTATATTTTGAGTTTCTTGCGGCGTTAAGACATGAAGTAATCTCTATTCATAGTAATATATCTAAAAAGGTATGTTCAAGTAACTGCACGCGAACCAAGAGTATAAGTTACCATCCCCAACTACCCCAAAAACTGTTGCACCTACTGTTACCGGTGTTGTAATTATGCATAGTATTCTCATTATGTTTTCATAAATATGATCTAACTTTTGTGAATGTTTGACACCTTTTAGTCTTCTTTCGGAAATGTTTCTTGGAACATCTCGAGGCCATGTTATGATTTTGAACTATTTAATTTTCATCCACCAAAAAATTGTAATTTTGATCTCTTAAGATAGATTTGATGGAAGATTTTCTTTCTTGAAATCTGTATAGTTTACAGGAAGTTGCTTTCATCGAATCGATGAAGTATATTTTATAAACTTAACTTGAAAAATAGTGACGATCATAACTTCATGACATTATCAAATGGAGAAACATATTTAAGTATTAGAAAAATGAAGTGCGTAAAAAACAGTTATGATATTAGTTTTTATTTACAACAGTTTTTTTTTCAAATGTGTAAATGTCGTGCCTTGCACGATATGCAATTAAAATTAATTAATTTTTTATTTGAAGGAATATTTAAGTAACTAATCCATTTATGTGTTCATTTACTTTTATTTCCCATAAGTAAACATAGCATGCACGCACTTGGTACATATTTATATTTTGAGTTTCTTTTGGCGTAAAGACATTGAGTAATCCCTATTCATTGTAATATGACTAAAATGATTTATTCTGGTAACTGCACAAGAAAGAAGAGCATAAGTTACTATCCCCAATTTCCCCAAAAATTGCTGCACCTACTGTTACAGGTACTGTATTTCCGCATAGTATTCTCGTTAGGTTTTCATAATTATGATCTAACTATTGTGAATGTTTCACATCTTTTACTCTACTTTGGGAAATGTTTCTTGAAACAACTCAAGGCCATGTAATGCTTTCGAACAATTTAATTTTCATCCGCCAAAAAATTCCCATTTCGATCCATGGATTTGCTGGAAGATTTTCTTTCCTTATATGTGTATTGGTTATCGGAAGTTGCTTCCATTTCATCGATGAAGTATATTTTTAACCTTAACTTGAAAAATCTCCAACAGCACACATTTATGATATTATTAAATAGGGAAACTCATTGAAGTATTAGAAAAATGAAGTACGTAAAAAAAAATCATACTATTAATTTTTATTTACAACTATTTTTATTCAATTGTGGAAATTTCGTGGCTTGCATGACAAAATATTTAAATAATGTTTTTTATTTGATTGAAGATTTAATTCACTAATCCATTTTGTGTTCATTTACTTTAATTTCCCATAGCTTAACATAACATGCACACACTTGGCACATATTTACATTTTGAGTTTCTTTCGGCGTTAAGACATAAAGTAATCTCTATTCACAGTAATATATCTAAAAAGGTATATTCAAGTAATTGCACGCGAACCAAGAGTATAAGTTACCATCCCCAACTACACCAAAAACTGTTGTAACTACTATTACCGGTGTTGTAATTACGCATAGTATTCTCATTATGTTTTCACAAATATGATCTAACTTTTGTGAATGTTTGACACCTTTTAGTCTTCTTTCGGAAATGTTTCTTGGAACATCTCGAGACCATGTTATGATTTTCAACTATTTAATTTTCATCCACCAAAAAATTCTAATATCGATCTCTTAAGATGGATTTGATGGAAGATTTTCTTTCTTGTAATCTGTATAGTTTACAGGAAGTTGCTTTCATTGAATCAATGAAGTATATTTTATAACCTTAACTTGAAAAATAGTGACGATCATAACTTCATGACATTATCAAATGGAGAAACATATTGAAGTATTAGAAAAATGAAGTGCGTAAAAAACAATCATGATATTAGTTGTTATTTACAACAGTTTTTTTTCAAATGTGTTAATGTCATGCCATGCATGATATGCAATTAAAATTAATTTTTTTTAAGTAATATTTAAGTCAATAATCCATTTATGTGTTCATTTACTTTTATTTCCCATAAGTAAACATAGCATGCACACACTTGCCACATATATATATTTTGAGTTTCTTTTGGCGTAAAGATATTAAGTAATCTCTATTCATAGTAATATGACTAAAATGATTTATTCTGGTAACTGCACAAGAAAGAAGAGTATAAGTTACCATCCCCAATTACCCCAAAAATTGCAGCACCTACTGTTACCGGTACTGTATTTCCGCATAGTATTCTCGTTTGGTTTTCATAATTATGATCAAACTATTGTGAATGTTTCACATCTTGCACTCTAGTTTGGGAAATGTTTCTTGAAACAACTCAAGGCCATGTTATGCTTTCGAACTATTTAATTTTCACCTACCAAAAAGTTCCCATTTCGATCCATGGATTCGTTAGAAGATTTTCTTTCCTTGCATGTGTGTAGGTTATCGGAAGTTGCATCCATTACATCGATGAATTATATTTTTAACCACAACTCGAAAAATCACCAAGAGCACATATTCATAATATTATAAAATGGGGAAACTCGATGACTATTAGTTTTTGTTTACAACTATTTTTATTCAATTGTGGAAATTTTGTGCCTTGCACGACAAAATGTTTAAATAATTTTTTTTAATTGATTGAAGATTTAATTCACTAATCCATTTATGTGTTCGTTTACTTTAATTTCCCATAACTAAACATAACATGCACACACTTGGCACATGTTTATATTTTGAGTTTCTTTCGGCGTTAAGACATAAAGTAATCTCTATATATAGTAATATATCTAAAAAGGAATATTCAAGTAATTGAACGCGAACCAAGAGTATAAGTTACCATCCCCAACTACCCCAAAAACTGTTGAACCTACTGTTACCGGTGTTGTAATTACGCATAGTATTCTCATTATGTTTTCATAAATATGATCTAACTTTTGTGAATGTTTGACACCTTTTAGTCTTCTTTCGGATATGTTTCTTGAAACATCTCGAGGCCATGTTATGATTTTGAACTATTTAATTTTCATCCACCAAAAAATTCTAATATCGATCTCTTAACATGGTTTTGATGGAAGATTTTCTTTCTTGTAATGTGTATAGTTTACAGGACGTTGCTTTCATTGAATGGATGAAGTATATTTTATAACTTTAACATGAAAAATAGTGACGATCATAACTTCATGACATTACCAAATGGAGAAATATATTAAAGTGTTCGAAAAATGAAGTGCGTAAAAAACAGTCATGATATTAGTTTTTATTTACAACAGTTTTTTTTCAAATGTGTAAATGTCGTGCCTTGACCGATATGCAATTAAAATTAATTAATTTTTTTATTTGAAGGAATATTTAAGTCACTAATCCATTTATGTGTTCATTTACTTTTATTTCCCATAAGTAAACATAGCATGCACGCACTTGGTACATATTTTATATTTAGAGTTTCTTTTGGCGTAAAGACATTAAGTAATCCCTATTCATAGTAATATGACTAAAATGATTTATTCTGGTAACTGCACAAGAAAGAAGAGTATAAGTTACCATCCCCAATTACCCCAAAAATTGCAACACCTACTGTTACCGGTACTGTATTTCCACATAGTATTCTCGTTAGGTTTTCATAATTATGATCTAACTATTGTGAATGTTTCACATCTTGCACTCTAGTTTGGGAAATGTTTCTTGAAACAACTCAAGGCCATGTTATTCTTTCGAACTATTTGATTTTCATCCGCCAAAAAGATCCCATTTCGATCCATGGATTTGTTGGAAGATTTTCTTTCCTTATATGTGTGTAGGTTATCGGAAGTTGCTTCCATTACATCGATGAATTATAGTTTTAACCATAACTCGAAAAATAACCAAGAGCACACATTCATGATATTATTAAATGGGGAAACTCATTGAAGTATTTGAAAAATGAAGTACGTAAAAAAAACTCATACTATTAGTTTTTGTTTACAACTATTTTTATTCAATTGTGGAAATTTCATGCCTTGCACGACAAAATATTTAAATCAATTTTTTTTATTTGATTGAAGATTTAATTCACTAATCCATTTACGTGTTCATTTACTTTAATTTCCCATAACTAAACATAACATGCACACACTTGGCACATATTTATATTTTGAGTTTCTTGCGGCGTTAAGACATGAAGTAATCTCTATTCATAGTAATATATCTAAAAAGGTATGTTCAAGTAATTGCACGCGAACCAAGAGTATAAGTTACCATCCCCAACTACCCCAAAAACTGTTGCACCTACTGTTACCGGAACTGTAATTACGTATAGTATTCTCATTATGTTTTCATAAATATGATCTAACTTTTGTGAATGTTTGACACCTTTTAGTCTTCTTTCGGAAATGTTTCTTGAAACATCTCGAGGCCATGTTATGATTTTGAACTATTTATTTTTCATCCACCAAAAAATTCTAATATCGATCTCTTAACATTGTTTTGATGGAAGATTTTCTTTCTTGTAATGTGTATAGTTTACAGGACGTTGCTTTCATTGAATCGATGAAGTATATTTTATAACTTTAACTTGGAAAATAGTGACGATCATAACTTCATGACATTACCAAGTGGAGAAATATATTAAAGTGTTCGAAAAATGAAGTGCGTAAAAAACAGTCATGATATTAGTTTTTATTTACAACAGTTTTTTTCAAATGTGTAAATGTCGTGCCTTGACCGATATGCAATTAAAATTAATTAATTTTTTTATTTGAAGGAATATTTAAGTCACTAATCCATTTATGTGTTCATTTACTTTTATTTCCCATAAGTAAACATAGCATGCACGCACTTGGTACATATTTATATTTAGAGTTTCTTTTGGCGTAAAGACACTAAGTAATCCCTATTCATAGTAATATGACTAAAATGATTTATTCTGGTAACTGCACAAGAAAGAAGAGTATAAGTTACCATCCCCAATTACCCCAAAAATTGCAGCACCTACTGTTACCGGTACTGTATTTCCACATAGTATTCTCGTTAGGTTTTCATAATTATGATCTAACTATTGTGAATGTTTCACATCTTGCACTCTAGTTTGGGAAATGTTTCTTGAAACAACTCAAGGCCATGTTATTCTTTCGAACTATTTAAATTTCATCCGCCAAAAAGATCCCATTTCGATCCATGGATTTGTTGGAAGATTTTCTTTCCTTATATGTGTGTAGGTTATCGGAAGTTGCTTCCATTACATCGATGAATTATAGTTTTAACCATAACTCGAAAAATCACCAAGAGCACACATTCATGATATTATTAAATGGGGAAACTCATTGAAGTATTTGAAAAATGAAGTACGTAAAAAAAACTCATACTATTAGTTTTTGTTTACAACTATTTTTATTCAATTTTGGAAATTTCGTGCCTTGCACGACAAAATATTTAAATCAATTTTTTTTATTTGATTGAAGATTTAATTCACTAATCCATTTACGTGTTCATTTACTTTAATTTCCCATAACTAAACATAACATGCACACACTTGGCACATATTTATATTTTGAGTTTCTTGCGGCGTTAAGACATGAAGTAATCTCTATTCATAGTAATATATCTAAAAAGGTATGTTCAAGTAATTGCATGCGAACCAAGAGTATAAGTTACCATCCCCAACTACCCCAAAAACTGTTGCACCTACTGTTACCGGAACTGTAATTACGCATAGTATTCTCATTATGTTTTCATAAATATGATCTAACTTTTGTGAATGTTTGACACCTTTTAGTCTTCTTTCGGAAATTTTTCTTGAAACATCTCGAGGCCATGTTATGATTTTGAACTATTTAATTTTCATCCACCAAAAAATTCTAATAGCGATCTCTTAACATGGTTTTGATGGAAGATTTTCTTTCTTGTAATGTGTATAGTTTACAGGACGTTGCTTTCATTGAATCGATGAAGTATATTTTATAACTTTAACTTGAAAAATAGTGACGATCATAACTTCATGACATTACCAAATGGAGAAATATATTAAAGTGTTCGAAAAATGAAGTGCGTAAAAAACAGTCATGATATTAGTTTTTATTTACAACAGTTTTTTTTCAAATGTGTAAATGTCGTGCCTTGACCGATATGCAATTAAAATTAATTAATTTTTTTATTTGAATGAATATTTAAGTCACTAATCCATTTATGTGTTCATTTACTTTTATTTCCCATAAGTAAATATAGCATGCACGCACTTGGTACATATTTTATATTTAGAGTTTCTTTTGGCGTAAAGACATTAAGTAATCCCTATTCATAGTAATATGACTAAAATGATTTATTCTGGTAACTGCACAAGAAAGAAGAGTATAAGTTACCATCCCCAATTACCCCAAAAATTGCAACACCTACTGTTACCGGTACTGTATTTCCACATAGTATTCTCGTTAGGTTTTCATAATTATGATCTAACTATTGTGAATGTTTCACATCTTGCACTCTAGTTTGGGAAATGTTTCTTGAAAAAACTCAAGGCCATGTTATTCTTTCGAACTATTTGATTTTCATCCGCCAAAAAGATCCCATTTCGATCCATGGATTTGTTGGAAGATTTTCTTTCCTTATATGTGTGTAGGTTATCGGAAGTTGCTTCCATTACATCGATGAATTATAGTTTTAACCATAACTCGAAAAATAACCAAGAGCACACATTCATGATATTATTAAATGGGGAAACTCATTGAAGTATTTGAAAAATGAAGTACGTAAAAAAAACTCATACTATTAGTTTTTGTTTACAACTATTTTTATTCAATTGTGGAAATTTCATGCCTTGCACGACAAAATATTTAAATCAATTTTTTTTATTTGATTGAAGATTTAATTCACTAATCCATTTACGTGTTCATTTACTTTAATTTCCCATAACTAAACATAACATGCACACACTTGGCACATATTTATATTTTGAGTTTCTTGCGGCGTTAAGACATGAAGTAATCTCTATTCATAGTAATATATCTAAAAAGGTATGTTCAAGTAATTGCACGCGAACCAAGAGTATAAGTTACCATCCCCAACTACCCCAAAAACTGTTGCACCTACTGTTACCGGAACTGTAATTACGTATAGTATTCTCATTATGTTTTCATAAATATGATCTAACTTTTGTGAATGTTTGACACCTTTTAGTCTTCTTTCGGAAATGTTTCTTGAAACATCTCGAGGCCATGTTATGATTTTGAACTATTTATTTTTCATCCACCAGAAAATTCTAATATCGATCTCTTAACATTGTTTTGATGGAAGATTTTCTTTCTTGTAATGTGTATAGTTTACAGGACGTTGCTTTCATTGAATCGATGAAGTATATTTTATAACTTTAACTTGAAAAATAGTGACGATCATAACTTCATGACATTACCAAGTGGAGAAATATATTAAAGTGTTCGAAAAATGAAGTGCGTAAAAAACAGTCATGATATTAGTTTTTATTTACAACAGTTTTTTTCAAATGTGTAAATGTCGTGCCTTGACCGATATGCAATTAAAATTAATTAATTTTTTTATTTGAAGGAATATTTAAGTCACTAATCCATTTATGTGTTCATTTACTTTTATTTCCCATAAGTAAACATAGCATGCACGCACTTGGTACATATTTATATTTAGAGTTTCTTTTGGCGTAAAGACACTAAGTAATCCCTATTCATAGTAATATGACTAAAATGATTTATTCTGGTAACTGCACAAGAAAGAAGAGTATAAGTTACCATCCCCAATTACCCCAAAAATTGCAGCACCTACTGTTACCGGTACTGTATTTCCACATAGTATTCTCGTTAGGTTTTCATAATTATGATCTAACTATTGTGAATGTTTCACATCTTGCACTCTAGTTTGGGAAATGTTTCTTGAAACAACTCAAGGCCATGTTATTCTTTCGAACTATTTAAATTTCATCCGCCAAAAAGATCCCATTTCGATCCATGGATTTGTTGGAAGATTTTCTTTCCTTATATGTGTGTAGGTTATCGGAAGTTGCTTCCATTACATCGATGAATTATAGTTTTAACCATAACTCGAAAAATCACCAAGAGCACACATTCATGATATTATTAAATGGGGAAACTCATTGAAGTATTTGAAAAATGAAGTACGTAAAAAAAACTCATACTATTAGTTTTTGTTTACAACTATTTTTATTCAATTTTGGAAATTTCGTGCCTTGCACGACAAAATATTTAAATCAATTTTTTTTATTTGATTGAAGATTTAATTCACTAATCCATTTACGTGTTCATTTACTTTAATTTCCCATAACTAAACATAACATGCACACACTTGGCACATATTTATATTTTGAGTTTCTTGCGGCGTTAAGACATGAAGTAATCTCTATTCATAGTAATATATCTAAAAAGGTATGTTCAAGTAATTGCATGCGAACCAAGAGTATAAGTTACCATCCCCAACTACCCCAAAAACTGTTGCACCTACTGTTACCGGAACTGTAATTACGCATAGTATTCTCATTATGTTTTCATAAATATGATCTAACTTTTGTGAATGTTTGACACCTTTTAGTCTTCTTTCGGAAATTTTTCTTGAAACATCTCGAGGCCATGTTATGATTTTGAACTATTTAATTTTCATCCACCAAAAAATTCTAATAGCGATCTCTTAACATGGTTTTGATGGAAGATTTTCTTTCTTGTAATGTGTATAGTTTACAGGACGTTGCTTTCATTGAATCGATGAAGTATATTTTATAACTTTAACTTGAAAAATAGTGACGATCATAACTTCATGACATTACCAAATGGAGAAATATATTAAAGTGTTCGAAAAATGAAGTGCGTAAAAAACAGTCATGATATTAGTTTTTATTTACAACAGTTTTTTTTCAAATGTGTAAATGTCGTGCCTTGACCGATATGCAATTAAAATTAATTAATTTTTTTATTTGAATGAATATTTAAGTCACTAATCCATTTATGTGTTCATTTACTTTTATTTCCCATAAGTAAATATAGCATGCACGCACTTGGTACATATTTTATATTTAGAGTTTCTTTTGGCGTAAAGACATTAAGTAATCCCTATTCATAGTAATATGACTAAAATGATTTATTCTGGTAACTGCACAAGAAAGAAGAGTATAAGTTACCATCCCCAATTACCCCAAAAATTGCAACACCTACTGTTACCGGTACTGTATTTCCACATAGTATTCTCGTTAGGTTTTCATAATTATGATCTAACTATTGTGAATGTTTCACATCTTGCACTCTAGTTTGGGAAATGTTTCTTGAAACAACTCAAGGCCATGTTATTCTTTCGAACTATTTGATTTTCATCCGCCAAAAAGATCCCATTTCGATCCATGGATTTGTTGGAAGATTTTCTTTCCTTATATGTGTGTAGGTTATCGGAAGTTGCTTCCATTACATCGATGAATTATAGTTTTAACCATAACTCGAAAAATCACCAAGAGCACACATTCATGATATTATTAAATGGGGAAACTCATTGAAGTATTTGAAAAATGAAGTACGTAAAAAAAACTCATACTATTAGTTTTTGTTTACAACTATTTTTATTCAATTGTGGAAATTTCGTGCCTTGCACGACAAAATATTTAAATCAATTTTTTTTTATTTGATTGAAGATTTAATTCACTAATCCATTTACGTGTTCATTTACTTTAATTTCCCATAACTAAACATAACATGCACACACTTGGCACATATTTATATTTTGAGTTTCTTGCGGTGTTAAGACATGAAGTAATCTCTATTCATAGTAATATATCTAAAAAGGTATGTTCAAGTAATTGCACGCGAACCAAGAGTATAAGTTACCATCCCCAACTACCCCAAAAACTGTTGCACCTACTGTTACCGGAACTGTAATTACGCATAGTATTCTCATTATGTTTTCATAAATATGATCTAACTTTTGTGAATGTTTGACACCTTTTAGTCTTCTTTCGGAAATTTTTCTTGAAACATCTCGAGGCCATGTTATGATTTTGAACTATTTAATTTTCATCCACCAAAAAATTCTAATAGCGATCTCTTAACATGGTTTTGATGGAAGATTTTCTTTCTTGTAATGTGTATAGTTTACAGGACGTTGCTTTCATTGAATCGATGAAGTATATTTTATAACTTTAACTTGAAAAATAGTGACGATCATAACTTCATGACATTACCAAATGGAGAAATATATTAAAGTGTTCGAAAAATGAAGTGCGTAAAAAACAGTCATGATATTAGTTTTTATTTACAACAGTTTTTTTTCAAATGTGTAAATGTCGTGCCTTGACCGATATGCAATTGAAATTAATTAATTTTTTTATTTGAAGGAATATTTAAGTCACTAATCCATTTATGTGTTCATTTACTTTTATTTCCCATAAGTAAACATAGCATGCACGCACTTGGTACATATTTTATATTTAGAGTTTCTTTTGGCGTAAAGACATTAAGTAATCCCTATTCATAGTAATATGACTAAAATGATTTATTCTGGTAACTGCACAAGAAAGAAGAGTATAAGTTACCATCCCCAATTACCCCAAAAATTGCAACACCTACTGTTACCGGTACTGTATTTCCACATAGTATTCTCGTTAGGTTTTCATAATTATGATCTAACTATTGTGAATGTTTCACATCTTGCACTCTAGTTTGGGAAATGTTTCTTGAAACAACTCAAGGCCATGTTATTCTTTCGAACTATTTGATTTTCATCCGCCAAAAAGATCCCATTTCGATCCATGGATTTGTTGGAAGATTTTCTTTCCTTATATGTGTGTAGGTTATCGGAAGTTGCTTCCATTACATCGATGAATTATAGTTTTAACCATAACTCAAAAAATCACCAAGAGCACACATTCATGATATTATTAAATGGGGAAACTCATTGAAGTATTTGAAAAATGAAGTACGTAAAAAAAACTCATACTATTAGTTTTTGTTTACAACTATTTTTATTCAATTGTGGAAATTTCGTGCCTTGCACGACAAAATATTTAAATCAATTTTTTTTTATTTGATTGAAGATTTAATTCACTAATCCATTTACGTGTTCATTTACTTTAATTTCCCATAACTAAACATAACATGCACACACTTGGCACATATTTATATTTTGAGTTTCTTGCGGCGTTAAGACATGAAGTAATCTCTATTCATAGTAATATATCTAAAAAGGTATGTTCAAGTAATTGCACGCGAACCAAGAGTATAAGTTACCATCCCCAACTACCCCAAAAACTGTTGCACCTACTGTTACCGGAACTGTAATTACGCATAGTATTCTCATTATGTTTTCATAAATATGATCTAACTTTTGTGAATGTTTGACACCTTTTAGTCTTCTTTCGGAAATGTTTCTTGAAATATCTCGAGGCCATGTTATGATTTTGAACTATTTAATTTTCATCCACCAAAAAATTCTAATAGCGATCTCTTAACATGGTTTTGATGGAAGATTTTCTTTCTTGTAATGTGTATAGTTTACAGGACGTTGCTTTCATTGAATCGATGAAGTATATTTTATAACTTTAACTTGAAAAATAGTGACGATCATAACTTCATGACATTACCAAATGGAGAAATATATTAAAGTGTTCGAAAAATGAAGTGCGTAAAAAACAGTCATGATATTAGTTTTTATTTACAACAGTTTTTTTTCAAATGTGTAAATGTCGTGCCTTGACCGATATGCAATTAAAATTAATTAATTTTTTTATTTGAAGGAATATTTAAGTCACTAATCCATTTATGTGTTCATTTACTTTTATTTCCCATAAGTAAATATAGCATGCACGCACTTGGTACATATTTTATATTTAGAGTTTCTTTTGGCGTAAAGACATTAAGTAATCCCTATTCATAGTAATATGACTAAAATGATTTATTCTGGTAACTGCACAAGAAAGAAGAGTATAAGTTACCATCCCCAATTACCCCAAAAATTGCAACACCTACTGTTACCGGTACTGTATTTCCACATAGTATTCTCGTTAGGTTTTCATAATTATGATCTAACTATTGTGAATGTTTCACATCTTGCACTCTAGTTTGGGAAATGTTTCTTGAAACAACTCAAGGCCATGTTATTCTTTCGAACTATTTGATTTTCATCCGCCAAAAAGATCCCATTTCGATCCATGGATTTGTTGGAAGATTTTCTTTCCTTATATGTGTGTAGGTTATCGGAAGTTGCTTCCATTACATCGATGAATTATAGTTTTAACCATAACTCGAAAAATCACCAAGAGCACACATTCATGATATTATTAAATGGGGAAACTCATTGAAGTATTTGAAAAATGAAGTACGTAAAAAAAACTCATACTATTAGTTTTTGTTTACAACTATTTTTATTCAATTGTGGAAATTTCGTGCCTTGCAAGAAAAAATATTTAAATCAATTTTTTTTTATTTGATTGAAGATTTAATTCACTAATCCATTTACGTGTTCATTTACTTTAATTTCCCATAACTAAACATAACATGCACACACTTGGCACATATTTATATTTTGAGTTTCTTGCGGCGTTAAGACATGAAGTAATCTCTATTCATAGTAATATATCTAAAAAGGTATGTTCAAGTAATTGCACGCGAACCAAGAGTATAAGTTACCATCCCCAACTACCCCAAAAACTGTTGCACCTACTGTTACCGGAACTGTAATTACGCATAGTATTCTCATTATGTTTTCATAAATATGATCTAACTTTTGTGAATGTTTGACACCTTTTAGTCTTCTTTCGGAAATGTTTCTTGAAATATCTCGAGGCCATGTTATGATTTTGAACTATTTAATTTTCATCCACCAAAAAATTCTAATATCTATCTCTTAACATGGTTTTGATGGAAGATTTTCTTTCTTGTAATGTGTATAGTTTACAGGACGTTGCTTTCATTGAATCGATGAAGTATATTTTATAACTTTAACTTGAAAAATAGTGACGATCATAACTTCATGACATTACGAAATGGAGAAATATATTAAAGTGTTCGAAAAATGAAGTGCGTAAAAAACAGTCATGATATTAGTTTTTATTTACAACAGTTTTTTTTCAAATGTGTAAATGTCGTGCCTTGACCGATATGCAATTAAAATTAATTAATTTTTTTATTAGAAGGAATATTTAAGTCACTAATCCATTTATGTGTTCATTTACTTTTATTTCCCATAAGTAAACATAGCATGCACGCACTTGGTACATATTTTATATTTAGAGTTTCTTTTGGCGTAAAGACATTAAGTAATCCCTATTCATAGTAATATGACTAAAATGATTTATTCTGGTAACTGCACAAGAAAGAAGAGTATAAGTTACCATCCCCAATTACCCCAAAAATTGCAACACCTACTGTTACCGGTACTGTATTTCCACATAGTATTCTCGTTAGGTTTTCATAATTATGATCTAACTATTGTGAATGTTTCACATCTTGCACTCTAGTTTGGGAAATGTTTCTTGAAACAACTCAAGGCCATGTTATTCTTTCGAACTATTTAATTTTCATCCGCCAAAAAGATCCCATTTCGATCCATGGATTTGTTGGAAGATTTTCTTTCCTTATATGTGTGTAGGTTATCGGAAGTTGCTTCCATTACATCGATGAATTATAGTTTTAACCATAACTCGAAAAATCACCAAGAGCACACATTCATGATATTATTAAATGGGGAAACTCATTGAAGTATTTGAAAAATGAAGTACGTAAAAAAAACTCATACTATTAGTTTTTGTTTACAACTATTTTTATTCAATTGTGGAAATTTCGTGCCTTGCACGACAAAATATTTAAATCAATTTTTTTTATTTGATTGAAGATTTAATTCACTAATCCATTTACGTGTTCATTTACTTTAATTTCCCATAACTAAACATAACATGCACACACTTGGCACATATTTATATTTTGAGTTTCTTGCGGCGTTAAGACATGAAGTAATCTCTATTCATAGTAATATATCTAAAAAGGTATGTTCAAGTAATTGCACGCGAACCAAGAGTATAAGTTACCATCCCCAACTACCCCAAAAACTGTTGCACCTACTGTTACCGGAACTGTAATTACGCATAGTATTCTCATTATGTTTTCATAAATATGATCTAACTTTTGTGAATGTTTGACACCTTTTAGTCTTCTTTCGGAAATGTTTCTTGAAACATCTCGAGGCCATGTTATGATTTTGAACAATTTAATTTTCATCCACCAAAAAATTCTAATATCGATCTCTTAACATGGTTTTGATGGAAGATTTTCTTTCTTGTAATGTGTATAGTTTACAGGACGTTGCTTTCATTGAATCGATGAAGTATATTTTATAACTTTAACTTGAAAAATAGTGACGATCATAACTTCATGACATTACCAAATGGAGAAATATATTAAAGTGTTCGAAAAATGAAGTGCGTAAAAAACAGTCATGATATTAGTTTTTATTTACAACAGTTTTTTTTCAAATGTGTAAATGTCGTGCCTTGACCGATATGCAATTAAAATTAATTATGTTTTTTATTTGAAGGAATATTTAAGTCACTAATCCATTTATGTGTTCATTTACTTTTATTTCCCGTAAGTAAACATAGCATGTACGCACTTGGTACATATTTTATATTTAGAGTTTCTTTTGGCGTAAAGACATTAAGTAATCCCTATTCATAGTAATATGACTAAAATGATTTATTCTGGTAACTGCACAAGAAAGAAGAGTATAAGTTACCATCCGCAATTACCCCAAAAATTGCAACACCTACTGTTACCGGTACTGTATTTCCACATAGTATTCTCGTTAGGTTTTCATAATTATGATCTAACTATTGTGAATGGTTCACATCTTGCACTCTAGTTTGGGAAATGTTTCTTGAAACAACTCAAGGCCATGTTATTCTTTCGAACTATTTAATTTTCATCCGCCAAAAAGATCCTATTTCGATCCATGGATTTGTTGGAAGATTTTCTTTCCTTATATGTGTGTAGGTTATCGGAAGTTGCTTCCATTACATCGATGAATTATAGTTTTAACCATAACTCGAAAAATCACCAAGAGCACACATTCATGATATTATTAAATGGGGAAACTCATTGAAGTATTTGAAAAATGAAGTACGTAAAAAAAACTCATACTATTAGTTTTTGTTTACAACTATTTTTATTCAATTGTGGAAATTTCGTGCCTTGCACGACAAAATATTTAAATCAATTTTTTTTATTTGATTGAAGATTTAATTCACTAATCCATTTACGTGTTCATTTACTTTAATTTCCCATAACTAAACATAACATGCACACACTTGGCACATATTTATATTTTGAGTTTCTTGCGGCGTTAAGACATGAAGTAATCTCTATTCATAGTAATATATCTAAAAAGGTATGTTCAAGTAATTGCATGCGAACCAAGAGTATAAGTTACCATCCCCAACTACCCCAAAAACTGTTGCACCTACTGTTACCGGAACTGTAATTACGCATAGTATTCTCATTATGTTTTCATAAATATGATCTAACTTTTGTGAATGTTTGACACCTTTTAGTCTTCTTTCGGAAATTTTTCTTGAAACATCTCGAGGCCATGTTATGATTTTGAACTATTTAATTTTCATCCACCAAAAAATTCTAATAGCGATCTCTTAACATGGTTTTGATGGAAGATTTTCTTTCTTGTAATGTGTATAGTTTACAGGACGTTGCTTTCATTGAATCGATGAAGTATATTTTATAACTTTAACTTGAAAAATAGTGACGATCATAACTTCATGACATTACCAAATGGAGAAATATATTAAAGTGTTCGAAAAATGAAGTGCGTAAAAAACAGTCATGATATTAGTTTTTATTTACAACAGTTTTTTTTCAAATGTGTAAATGTCGTGCCTTGACCGATATGCAATTAAAATTAATTAATTTTTTTATTTGAAGGAATATTTAAGTCACTAATCCATTTATGTGTTCATTTACTTTTATTTCCCATAAGTAAATATAGCATGCACGCACTTGGTACATATTTTATATTTAGAGTTTCTTTTGGCGTAAAGACATTAAGTAATCCCTATTCATAGTAATATGACTAAAATGATTTATTCTGGTAACTGCACAAGAAAGAAGAGTATAAGTTACCATCCTCAATTACCCCAAAAATTGCAACACCTACTGTTACCGGTACTGTATTTCCACATAGTATTCTCGTTAGGTTTTCATAATTATGATCTAACTATTGTGAATGTTTCACATCTTGCACTCTAGTTTGGGAAATGTTTCTTGAAACAACTCAAGGCCATGTTATTCTTTCGAACTATTTGATTTTCATCCGCCAAAAAGATCCCATTTCGATCCATGGATTTGTTGGAAGATTTTCTTTCCTTATATGTGTGTAGGTTATCGGAAGTTGCTTCCATTACATCGATGAATTATAGTTTTAACCATAACTCGAAAAATCACCAAGAGCACACATTCATGATATTATTAAATGGGGAAACTCATTGAAGTATTTGAAAATTGAAGTACGTAAAAAAAACTCATACTATTAGTTTTTGTTTACAACTATTTTTATTCAATTGTGGAAATTTCGTGCCTTGCACGACAAAATATTTAAATCAATTTTTTTATTTGATTGAAGATTTAATTCACTAATCCATTTACGTGTTCATTTACTTTAATTTCCCATAACTAAACATAACATGCACACACTTGGCACATATTTATATTTTGAGTTTCTTGCGGCGTTAAGACATGAAGTAATCTCTATTCATAGTAATATATCTAAAAAGGTATGTTCAAGTAATTGCACGCGAACCAAGAGTATAAGTTACCATCCCCAACTACCCCAAAAACTGTTGCACCTACTGTTACCGGAACTGTAATTACGCATAGTATTCTCATTATGTTTTCATAAATATGATCTAACTTTTGTGAATGTTTGACACCTTTTCGTCTTCTTTCGGAAATGTTTCTTGAAACATCTCGAGGCCATGTTATGATTTTGAACTATTTAATTTTCATCCACCAAAAAATTCTAATATCGATCTCTTAACATGGTTTTGATGGAAGATTTTCTATCTTGTAATGTGTATAGTTTACAGGACGTTGCTTTCATTGAATCGATGAAGTATATTTTATAACTTTAACTTGAAAAATAGTGACGATCATAACTTCATGACACTACCAAATGGAGAAATATGTAAAATTATTCGAAAAATGAAGTGCGTAAAAAACAGTCATAATATTAGTTTTTATTTACAACAGTTTTTTTCAAATGTGTAAATGTCGTGCCTTGCACGATATGCAATTAAAATTCTTTTTTTTTAAGGAATATTTAAGTCAATAATCCATTTATGTGTTCATTTACTTTTATTTCCCATAAGTAAACATAGCATGCACACACTTGGCACATATATATATTTTGAGTTTCTTTTGGCGCAGAGATATTATGTAATCCCTATTCATAGTAATATGACTAAAATGATTTATTCTGGTAACTGCACAAGAAAGAAGAGTATAAGTTACCATCCCCAATTACCCCAAAAATTGCAGCACCTATTGTTACCGGTACTGTATTTCTGCATAGTATTCTCGTTTGGTTTTCATAATTATGATCTAACTATTGTGAATGTTTCACATCTTGGACTCTAGTTTGGGAAATGTTTCTTGAAACAACTCAAGGCCATGTTATGCTTTCGAACTATTTAATTTTCACCTACCAAAAAGTTCCCATTTCGATCCATGGATTTGTTAGAAGATTTTCTTTCCTTATATGTGTGTAGGTTATCGGAAGTTGCTTCCATTACATCGATGAATTATATTTTTAACCATAACTCGAAAAATCACCTAGAGCACACATTCATGATATTATTAAATGGGGAAACTCAATGAAGTATTTGAAAAATGAAGTACTTGAAAAATGAAGTACGTAAAAAAAATCATACTATTAGTTTTTGTTTACAACTATTTGTATTCAATTGTGGAAATTTCGTGCCTTGCACGACAAAGTGTTTAAATAATTTTTTTATTTGATTGAAGATTTAATTCACTAATCCATTTATGTGTTCATTTACTTTAATTTCCCATAACTAAACATAACATGCACACACTTGGCACATGTTTATATTTTGAGTTTCTTTCGGCGTTAAGACATAAAGTAATCTCTATTCATAGTAATATATCTAAAAAGGTATGTTCAAGTAATTGCACGCGAACCAAGAGTATAAGTTACCATCCCCAACTACCCCAAAAACTGTTGCACCTACTGTTACCGGAACTGTAATTACGCATAGTATTCTCATTATGTTTTCATAAATATGATCTAACTTTTGTGAATGTTTGACACCTTTTAGTCTTCTTTCGGAAATGTTTCTTGAAACATCTCGAGGCCATGTTATGATTTTGAACTATTTAATTTTCATCCACCAAAAAATTCTAATATCGATCTATTAACATGGTTTTGATGGAAGATTTTCTATCTTGTAATGTGTATAGTTTACAGGACGTTGCTTTCATTGAATCGATGAAGTATATTTTATAACTTTAACTTGAAAAATAGTGACGATCATAACTTCATGACACTACCAAATGGAGAAATATATAAAAGTATTCGAAAAATGAAGTGCGTAAAAAACAGTCATGATATTAGTTTTTATTTACAACAGTTTTTTTTCAAATGTGTAAATGTCGTGCCATCACCGATATGCAATTAAAATTAATTAATTTTTTTATTTGAAGGAATATTTAAGTCACTAATCCATTTACGTGTTCATTTACTTTTATTTCCCATAAGTAAACATAGCATGCACGCACTTGGTACATATTTATATTTAGAGTTTCTTTTGGCGTAAAGACATTAAGTAATCCCTATTCATAGTAATATGACTAAAATGATTTATTCTGGAAACTGCACAAGAAAGAAGAGCATAAGTTACCATCCCCAATTACCCCAAAAATTGCAGCACCTACTGTTACCGGTACTGTATTTCCACATAGTATTCTCGTTACGTTTTCATAATTATGATCTAACTAATGTGAATGTTTCACATCTTGCACTCTAGTTTGGGAAATGTTTCTTGAAACAAGTCAAGGCCATGTTATTCTTTCGAACTATTTAATTTTCATCCGCCAAAAAGATCCCATTTTGATCCATGGATTTGTTGGAAGATTTTCTATCCTTATATGTGTGTAGGTTATCGGAAGTTGCTTCCATTACATCGATGAATTATAGTTTTAACCATAACTCGAAAAATCACCAAGAGCACACATTCATGATATTATTAAATGGGGAAACTCATTGAAGTATTTGAAAAATGAAGTACGTAAAAAAAAATCATACTATTAGTTTTTGTTTACAACTATTTGTATTCAATTGTGGAAATTTCGTGACTTGCACGACAAAGTGTTTAAATAATTTTTTTTATTTGATTGAAGATTTAATTCACTAATCCATTTATGTGTTCATTTACTTTAATTTCCCATAACTAAACATAACATGCACACACTTGGCACATATTTATATTTTGAGTTTCTTGCGGCGTTAAGACATGAAGTAATCTCTATTCATAGTAATATATCTAAAAAGGTATGTTCAAGTAATTGCACGCGAACCAAGAGTATAAGTTACCATCCCCAACTACCCCAAAAACTGTTGCACCTACTGTTACCGGAACTGTAATTACGCATAGTATTCTCATTATGTTTTCATAAATATGATCTAACTTTTGTGAATGTTTGACACCTTTTAGTCTTTTTTCGGAAATGTTTCTTGAAACATCTCGAGGCCATGTTATGATTTTGAACTATTTAATTTTCATCCACCAAAAAATTCTAATATCGATCTCTTAACATGGTTTTGATGGAAGATTTTCTTTCTTGTAATGTGTATAGTTTACAGGACGTTGCTTTCATTGAATCGATGAAGTATATTTTATAACCTTAACTTGAAAAATAGTGACGATCATAACTTCATGACATTACCAAATGGAGAAATATATTAAAGTGTTCGAAAAATGAAGTGCGTAAAAAACAGTCATGATATTAGTTTTTATTTACTACAGTTTTTTTTCAAATGTGTAAATGTCGTGCCTTGACCGATATGCAATTAAAATTAATTAATTTTTTTAATTTGAAGGAATATTTAAGTCACTAATCCATTTATGTGTTCATTTACTTTTATTTCCCATAAGTAAACATAGCATGCACGCACTTGGTACATATTTATATTTAGAGTTTCTTTTGGCATAAAGACATTAAGTAATCCCTATTCATAGTAATATGACTAAAATGATTTATTCTGGTAACTGCACAAGAAAGAAGAGTATAAGTTACCATCCCCAATTACCCCAAAAATTGCAGCACCTACTGTTACCGGTACTGTATTTCCACATAGTATTCTTGTTAGGTTTTCATAATTATGATCTAACTATTGTGAATGTTTCACATCTTGCACTCTAGTTTGGGAAATGTTTCTTGAAACAACTCAAGGCCATGTTATTCTTTCGATCTATTTAATTTTCATCCGCCAAAAAGATCCCATTTCGATCCATGGATTTGTTGGAAGATTTTCTTTCCTTATATGTGTGTAGGTTATCGGAATTTGCTTCCATTACATCGATGAATTATAGTTTTAACCATAACTCGAAAAATCACCAAGAGCACACATTCATGATATTATTAAATGGGGAAACTCATTGAAGTATTTGAAAAATGAAGTACGTAAAAATAACTTATACTATTAGTTTTTGTTTACAACTATTTTTATTCAATTGTGGAAATTTCGTGCCTTGCACGACAAAATATTTAAATCAATTCTTTTTATTTGATTGAAGATTTAATTCACTAATCCATTTATGTGTTCATTTACTTTAATTTCCCATAACTAAACATAACATGCACACACTTGGCACATATTTATATTTTGAGTTTCTTTCGGCATTAAGACATAAAGAAATCTCTATTCATAGTAATATATCTAAAAAGGTATATTCAAGTAATTGCACACGAACCAAGAGTATAAGTTACCATCCCCAACTGCCCCAAAAACTTTTGCACCTACTGTTACCGGTGCTGTAATTACGCATAGTATTCTCATTATGTTTTCATAAATATGATTTAACTTTTGTGAATGTTTGAAACCTGTTAGTCTTCTTTCGGAAATGTTTCTTGAAACATCTAGAGGCCATGTTATGATTTTGAACTAGTTAATTTTTATCCACCGAAAAATTCTAATATCGATCTCTTAAGATGGATTTGATGGAAGATTTTCATTCTTGTAATGTGTATAGTTTACAAGAAGTTGCTTTCATTGAATCAATGAAGTATATTTTATAACCTTAACTTGAAAAATAGTGACAATCATAGTTCATAAACTTATCAAATGGAGGAACATATTAAATTATTAGAAAAATAAAGTGCGTAAAAACAGTCGTGATATTAGTTTTTATTTACAACAGTTTTTTTTTCAAATGTGTAAATGTCGTGCCTTGCACGATATGCAAATAAAATTAATTTATTTTTTTATTTAAAGTAATATTTTAGTCACTAATCCATTTATGTGTTCGTTTACTCCTATTTCCCATAAGTAAACATAGCATGCACACACTTGGCACATATTTATATTTTGAGTTTCTTTTCGCGTAAAGATATTAAGTAATCCCTATTCATAGTAATGTGACTAAATTGATTTATTCTGGTAACTGCACAAGAAAGAAGAGTATGAGTTACCATCCCCAATTACCCCAAAAATTGCTGCACCTACTGTTACTGGTACTTTATTTCCGCATAGTATTCTCGTTACGTTTTCATAATTATGATCAAACTATTGTGAATGTTTCACATCTTTTACTCTAGTTTGGGAAATGTTTCTTGAAACAACTAAAGGCCATGTAATGCTTTCGAACTATTTAATTTTCATCCGCCAAAAAATTCCCATTTCGATCCATGGATTTTCTGGAAGATTTTCTTTCCTTATATGTGTATTGGTTATCGGAAGTTGCTTCAATTACATTGATGAAGTAAATTTTTAACCTTAACTTGAAAAATCACCAATAGCACACATTCATGATATTATTAAATGGGGAAACTCATTGAAGTATTAGAAAAATGAAGTATGTAAAAAAAACTCGTACTATTAGTTTTTGTTTACAACTATTTTTATTCAATTGTGGAAATTTTGTGGCTTGCACGACAAAATATTTAAATCAATTTTTTTTATTTGATTGAAGATTTAGTTCACTAATCCATTTATGTGTTCATTTACTTTAATTTCCCATAACTAAACATAACATGCACACACTTGGCACATATTTATATTTTGAGTTTCTTGCGGCGTTAAGACATGAAGTAATCTCTATTCATAGTAATATATCTAAAAAGGTATGTTCAAGTAATTGCACGCGAACCAAGAGTATAAGTTACCATCCCCAACTACCCCAAAAACTGTTGCACCTACTGTTACCGGTGTTGTAATTACGCATAGTATTCTCATTATGTTTTCATAAATATAATCTAACTTTTGTGAATGTTTGACACCTTTTAGTCTTCTTTCGGAAATTTTTCTTGAAACATTGCGAGGCCATGTTATGATTATGAACTATTTAATTTTCATCCACCAAAAAATTCTAATATCGATCTCTTAAGATGGATTTGATGGAAGATTTTCTTTCTTGTAATCTGTATAGTGTACAGGAAGTTGCTTTCATTGAATCGATGAAGTATATTTTATAACCTTAACTTGAAAAATAGTGACGATCATAACTTCATGATATGATCAAATGGAGAAATATATTAAAGTATTAGAAAAATGAAGTGCGTAAAAAACAGTCATAATATTAGTTTTTTTTACAACAGTTTTTTTCAAATGTGTAAATGTCGTGCCTTGCACGATATGCAATTAAAATTCTTTTTTTGAAGGAATATTTAAGTCAATAATCCATTTATGTGTTCATTTACTTTTATTTCCCATAAGTAAACATAGCATGCACACACTTGGCACATATATATATTTTCAGTTTCTTTTGGCGTAGAGATATTATGTAATCCCTATTCATAGTAATATGACTAAAATGATTTATTCTGGTAACTGCACAAGAAAGAAGAGTATAAGTTACCATCCCCAATTACCCCAAAAATTGCAGCACCTACTGTTACCGGTACTGTATTTCCGCATAGTATTCTCGTTTGGTTTTCATAATTATGATCTAACTATTGTGAATGTTTCACATCTTGCACTCTAGTTTGGGAAATGTTTCTTGAAACAACTCAAGGCCATGTTATGCTTTCGAACTATTTAATTTTCACCTACCAAAAAGTTCCCATTTCGATCCATGGATTTGTTAGAAGATTTTCTTTCCTTATATGTGTGTAGGTTATCGGAAGTTGCTTCCATTACATCGATGACTTATATTTTTAACCATAACTCGAAAAATCACCTAGAGCACACATTCATGATATTATTAAATGGGGAAACGCAATGAAGTATTTGAAAAATGAAGTACTTGAAAAATGAAGTACGTAAAAAAAATCATACTATTAGTTTTTGTTTACAACTATTTTTATTCAATTGTGGAAATTTCGTGCCTTGCACGACAAAGTGTTTAAATAATTTTTTTTATTTGATTGAAGATTTAATTCACTAATCCATTTATGTGTTCATTTACTTTAATTTCCCATAACTAAACATAACATGCACACACTTGGCACATATTTATATTTTGAGTTTCTTGCGGCGTTAAGACATAAAGTAATCTCTATTCATAGTAATATATCTAAAAAGTTATGTTCAAGTAATTGCACGCGAACCAAGAGTATAAGTTACCATCCCCAACTACCCCAAAAACTGTTGCACTTACTGTTACCGGTGTTGTAATTACGCATAGTATTCTCATTATGTTTTCATAAATATGATCTAACTTTTGTGAATGTTTGACACCTTTTAGTCTTCTTTCGGAAATGTTTCTTGAAACATTGCGAGGCCATGTTATGATTATGAACTATTTAATTTTCATCCACCAAAAAATTCTAATATCGATCTCTTAAGATGGATTTGATGGAAGATTTTCTTTCTTGTAATCTGTATAGTGTACAGGAAGTTGCTTTCATAGAATCGATGAAGTATATTTTATAACCTTAACTTGAAAAATAGTGATGATCATAACTTCATGACATTATCAAATGGAGAAATATATTAAAGTATTAGAAAAATGAAGTGCGTAAAAAACAGTCATAATATTAGTTTTTATTTACAACAGTTTTTTTCAAATGTGTAAATGTCGTGCCTTGCACGATATGCAATTAAAATTCTTTTTTTTTAAGGAATATTTAAGTCAATAATCCATTTATGTGTTCATTTACTTTTATTTCCCATAAGTAAACATAGCATGCACACACTTGGCACATATATATATTTTGAGTTTCTTTTGGCGTAGAGATATTATGTAATCCCTATTCATAGTAATATGACTAAAATGATTTATTCTGGTAACTGCACAAGAAAGAAGAGTATAAGTTACCATCCCCAATTACCCCAAAAATTGCAGCACCTATTGTTACCGGTACTGTATTTCTGCATAGTATTCTCGTTTGGTTTTCATAATTATGATCTAACTATTGTGAATGTTTCACATCTTGCACTCTAGTTTGGGAAATGTTTCTTGAAACAACTCAAGGCCATGTTATGCTTTCGAACTATTTAATTTTCACCTACCAAAAAGTTCCCATTTCGATCCATGGATTTGTTAGAAGATTTTCTTTCCTTATATGTGTGTAGGTTATCGGAAGTTGCTTCCATTACATCGATGAATTATATTTTTAACCATAACTCGAAAAATCACCTAGAGCACACATTCATGATATTATTAAATGGGGAAACTCAATGAAGTATTTGAAAAATGAAGTACTTGAAAAATGAAGTACGTAAAAAAAATCATACTATTAGTTTTTGTTTACAACTATTTGTATTCAATTGTGGAAATTTCGTGCCTTGCACGACAAAGTGTTTAAATAATTTTTTTATTTGATTGAAGATTTAATTCACTAATCCATTTATGTGTTCATTTACTTTAATTTCCCATAACTAAACATAACATGCACACACTTGGCACATGTTTATATTTTGAGTTTCTTTCGGCGTTAAGACATAAAGTAATCTCTATTCATAGTAATATATCTAAAAAGGTATGTTCAAGTAATTGCACGCGAACCAAGAGTATAAGTTACCATCCCCAACTACCCCAAAAACTGTTGCACCTACTGTTACCGGAACTGTAATTACGCATAGTATTCTCATTATGTTTTCATAAATATGATCTAACTTTTGTGAATGTTTGACACCTTTTAGTCTTCTTTCGGAAATGTTTCTTGAAACATCTCGAGGCCATGTTATGATTTTGAACTATTTAATTTTCATCCACCAAAAAATTCTAATATCGATCTCTTAACATGGTTTTGATGGAAGATTTTCTATCTTGTAATGTGTATAGTTTACAGGACGTTGCTTTCATTGAATCGATGAAGTATATTTTATAACTTTAACTTGAAAAATAGTGACGATCATAACTTCATGACACTACCAAATGGAGAAATATATAAAAGTATTCGAAAAATGAAGTGCGTAAAAAACAGTCATGATATTAGTTTTTATTTACAACAGTTTTTTTTCAAATGTGTAAATGTCATGCCTTCACCGATATGCAAGTAAAATTAATTAATTTTTTTTATTTGAAGGAATATTTAAGTCACTAATCCATTTACGTGTTCATTTACTTTTATTTCCCATAAGTAAACATAGCATGCACGCACTTGGTACATATTTATATTTAGAGTTTCTTTTGGCGTAAAGACATTAAGTAATCCCTATTCATAGTAATATGACTAAAATGATTTATTCTGGAAACTGCACAAGAAAGAAGAGCATAAGTTACCATCCCCAATTACCCCAAAAATTGCAGCACCTACTGTTACCGGTACTGTATTTCCACATAGTATTCTCGTTACGTTTTCATAATTATGATCTAACTAATGTGAATGTTTCACATCTTGCACTCTAGTTTGGGAAATGTTTCTTGAAACAAGTCAAGGCCATGTTATTCTTTCGAACTATTTAATTTTCATCCGCCAAAAAGATCCCATTTTGATCCATGGATTTGTTGGAAGATTTTCTATCCTTATATGTGTGTAGGTTATCGGAAGTTGCTTCCATTACATCGATGAATTATAGTTTTAACCATAACTCGAAAAATCACCAAGAGCACACATTCATGATATTATTAAATGGGGAAACTCATTGAAGTATTTGAAAAATGAAGTACGTAAAAAAAAATCATACTATTAGTTTTTGTTTACAACTATTTGTATTCAATTGTGGAAATTTCGTGCCTTGCACGACAAAGTGTTTAAATAATTTTTTTTATTTGATTGAAGATTTAATTCACTAATCCATTTATGTGTTCATTTACTTTAATTTCCCATAACTAAACATAACATGCACACACTTGGCACATATTTATATTTTGAGTTTCTTGCGACGTTAAGACATGAAGTAATCTCTATTCATAGTAATATATCTAAAAAGGTATGTTCAAGTAATTGCACGCGAACCAAGAGTATAAGTTACCATCCCCAACTACCCCAAAAACTGTTGCACCTACTGTTACCGGAACTGTAATTACGCATAGTATTCTCATTATGTTTTCATAAATATGATCTAACTTTTGTGAATGTTTGACACCTTTTAGTCTTTTTTCGGAAATGTTTCTTGAAACATCTCGAGGCCATGTTATGATTTTGAACTATTTAATTTTCATCCACCAAAAAATTCTAATATCGATCTCTTAACATGGTTTTGATGGAAGATTTTCTTTCTTGTAATGTGTATAGTTTACAGGACGTTGCTTTCATTGAATCGATGAAGTATATTTTATAACCTTAACTTGAAAAATAGTGACGATCATAACTTCATGACATTACCAAATGGAGAAATATTTTAAAGTGTTCGAAAAATGAAGTGCGTAAAAAACAGTCATGATATTAGTTTTTATTTACTACAGTTTTTTTTCAAATGTGTAAATGTCGTGCCTTGACCGATATGCAATTAAAATTAATTAATTTTTTTTATTTGAAGGAATATTTAAGTCACTAATCCATTTATGTGTTCATTTACTTTTATTTCCCATAAGTAAACATAGCATGCACGCACTTGGTACATATTTATATTTAGAGTTTCTTTTGGCATAAAGACATTAAGTAATCCCTATTCATAGTAATATGACTAAAATGATTAATTCTGGTAACTGCACAAGAAAGAAGAGTATAAGTTACCATCCCCAATTACCCCAAAAATTGCAGCACCTACTGTTACCGGTACTGTATTTCCACATAGTATTCTTGTTAGGTTTTCATAATTATGATCTAACTATTGTGAATGTTTCACATCTTGCACTCTAGTTTGGGAAATGTTTCTTGAAACAACTCAAGGCCATGTTATTCTTTCGATCTATTTAATTTTCATCCGCCAAAAAGATCCCATTTCGATCCATGGATTTGTTGGAAGATTTTCTTTCCTTATATGTGTGTAGGTTATCGGAATTTGCTTCCATTACATCGATGAATTATAGTTTTAACCATAACTCGAAAAATCACCAAGAGCACACATTCATGATATTATTAAATGGGGAAACTCATTGAAGTATTTGAAAAATGAAGTACGTAAAAATAACTTATACTATTAGTTTTTGTTTACAACTATTTTTATTCAATTGTGGAAATTTCGTGCCTTGCACGACAAAATATTTAAATCAATTCTTTTTATTTGATTGAAGATTTAATTCACTAATCCATTTATGTGTTCATTTACTTTAATTTCCCATAACTAAACATAACATGCACACACTTGGCACATATTTATATTTTGAGTTTCTTTCGGCATTAAGACATAAAGAAATCTCTATTCATAGTAATATATCTAAAAAGGTATATTCAAGTAATTGCACACGAACCAAGAGTATAAGTTACCATCCCCAACTGCCCCAAAAACTTTTGCACCTACTGTTACCGGTGCTGTAATTACGCATAGTATTCTCATTATGTTTTCATAAATATGATTTAACTTTTGTGAATGTTTGAAACCTGTTAGTCTTCTTTCGGAAATGTTTCTTGAAACATCTAGAGGCCATGTTATGATTTTGAACTAGTTAATTTTTATCCACCGAAAAATTCTAATATCGATCTCTTAAGATGGATTTGATGGAAGATTTTCATTCTTGTAATGTGTATAGTTTACAAGAAGTTGCTTTCATTGAATCAATGAAGTATATTTTATAACCTTAACTTGAAAAATAGTGACAATCATAGTTCATAAACTTATCAAATGGAGGAACATATTAAATTATTAGAAAAATAAAGTGCGTAAAAACAGTCGTGATATTAGTTTTTATTTACAACAGTTTTTTTTTCAAATGTGTAAATGTCGTGCCTTGCACGATATGCAAATAAAATTAATTTATTTTTTTATTTAAAGTAATATTTTAGTCACTAATCCATTTATGTGTTCGTTTACTTCTATTTCCCATAAGTAAACATAGCATGCACACACTTGGCACATATTTATATTTTGAGTTTCTTTTCGCGTAAAGATATTAAGTAATCCCTATTCATAGTAATGTGACTAAATTGATTTATTCTGGTAACTGCACAAGAAAGAAGAGTATGAGTTACCATCCCCAATTACCCCAAAAATTGCTGCACCTACTGTTACTGGTACTTTATTTCCGCATAGTATTCTCGTTACGTTTTCATAATTATGATCAAACTATTGTGAATGTTTCACATCTTTTACTCTAGTTTGGGAAATGTTTCTTGAAACAACTAAAGGCCATGTAATGCTTTCGAACTATTTAATTTTCATCCGCCAAAAAATTCCCATTTCGATCCATGGATTTTCTGGAAGATTTTCTTTCCTTATATGTGTATTGGTTATCGGAAGTTGCTTCCATTACATTGATGAAGTAAATTTTTAACCTTAACTTGAAAAATCACCAATAGCACACATTCATGATATTATTAAATGGGGAAACTCATTGAAGTATTAGAAAAATGAAGTATGTAAAAAAAACTCGTACTATTAGTTTTTATTTACAACTATTTTTATTCAATTGTGGAAATTTTGTGCCTTGGACGACAAAATATTTAAATCAATTCTTTTTATTTGATTGAAGATTTAATTCACTAATCCATTTATGTGTTCATTTACTTTAATTTCCCATAACTAAACATAACATGCACACACTTGGCACATATTTATATTTTGAGTTTCTTGCGGCGTTAAGACATAAAGTAATCTGTATTCATAGTAATATATCTAAAAAGGTATGTTCAAGTAATTACACGCAAACCAAGAGTATAAGTTACCATCCCCAACTACCCCAAATACTGTTGCACTTACTGTTACCGGTGTTGTAATTACGCATAGTATTCTCATTATGTTTTCATAAATATGATCTAACTTTTGTGAATGTTTGACACCTTTTAGTCTTCTTTCAGAAATGTTTCTTGAAACATCTCGCGGCCATGTTATGATTATGAACTATTTAATTTTCATCCACAAAACAATTCTAATATCGATCTCTTAAGATGGATTTGATGGAAGATTTTCTTTCTTGTAATGTGTATAGTTTACAGGAAGTTGCTTTCATTGAATCGATGAAGTATATTTTATAACCTTAACTTGAAAAATAGTGACGATTATATCTTCATGACATTATCAAATGGAGAAACATATTAAAGTATTAGAAAAATGAAGTGCGTAAAAAACAGTCATGATATTAGTTTTTATTTACAAAGTTCTTTTTTCAAATGTGTAAATGTCATGCCTTGCGTGATATGCAATTAAAATTAATTTATTTTATTTGAAGGAATATTTAAGTCACTAATCCATTTATGAGTTCATTTACTTTTATTTCCCATAAGTAAACATAGCATGCACACACTTGGTACATATTTATATTTTGAGTTTCTTTGGGTGTAAAGACATTGAGTAATCCCTATTCATAGTAATATGACTAAAATGATTTATTCTGGTAACTGCACAAGAAAGAAGAGCATAACTTACCATCCCCAATTACCCCAAAAATTGTTGCACCTACTGTTACAGGTACTGTATTTCCGCATAGTATTCTCGTTTGGTTTTCATAGTTATGATCTAACTATTGTGAATGTTTCACATCTTTTACTCTAGTTTGGGAAATGTTTCTTGAAACAACTCAAGGCTATGTAATGCTTTCGAACTATTTAATTTTCATCCGCCAAAAAATTCCCATTTCGATCCATGGATTTGCTGGAAGATTTTCTTTCCTTATATGTGTATTGGTTATCGGAAGTTGCTTCCATTTCATCGATGAAGTATATTTTTAACCTTAACTTGAAAAATCACCAAGAGCACACATTCATGATATTATTAAATGGGGAAACTCATTGAAGTATTAGAAAAATGAAGTACGTAAAAAAAAACTCATACTATTAGTTTTTATTTTAAATGACTCGGACAACCAAGCTTTAGCTACTCCTGTGTTGGAATCTGAGTTAAAAACTGTAATTCAGAGTTTTAACAGTAACAGTAGTCCAGGGCCGGATGGTTTCACACCTAAGTTCTATAAGAAATGCTGGTCTTTTATTAAACAAGATCTTATGGAGGCAGTAAATGACTTCATCCTAGGTTCTAACATTCCGAAAGGGATATCTAGTACATGGATTGCACTCATTCCCAAGAAAGTAACACCTTCTCATTTTGGTGATTTTAGACCTATTAGTTTATCTAATGTAATTAACAAAATCTGCTCCAAGGTTCGAATGGAAAGGCTAAGGCCTTATATGGACTCCCTGATCTCCACTAACAAATCTTCATTTTTGAAAAAGAGAGACATTTCTGATAACATACTATATCTACAGGAAATGGTCAAATTCCTTGATAAGAAGAACAAAGCTCCTAATTGTATTTTGAAACTAGACTTAATGAAAGCTTTTGACAGGGTCAACTGGCAGTTCCTTAGGAAGATTTTAGCAAAATTTGGTTTTAATGGTAATTTTTTAACTGCGGTTATGAGTAATTTATCACAGGCACATTTTTCAGTTCTAGTTAATGGGAAACCAGTAGGCTTTTTTAAAGCTACTAGAGGGATTAAACAAGGTGATCCACTCTCTCCTTTTCTTTTTAATATTTTTACTGAAGCTTTCTCAAGAAGTCTCTCCTATATATTTTCTAACAGTAGGCTATCTCATTTCCAATTACCTGCCTCAATTCCTGCCATATCCCATTTATTGTATGCAGATGACACCATTATCTTTATGCAGGCATCTAAGTCCAATCTCATAAGAATAAAAGCCTTCTTAGATGTCTTTGAGGTGACTTCAGGACAGAAATTTAACTTCGATAAATCAGAATTTTATCTTAGTAAAAGGGCCTCAAACATAAAGAATACTCAGGTTAAGTCCATTTTGAAAATGAAAAAAGGTTCACTTCCATTTACGTACCTCGGCTGTCCCATTTTTCGGGGAAGAACACTAAAAACGTATTTCCAACCTTTAATGGCTAACCTGGATACTAAGCTTCAAAGCTGGAAGAATAGGTGGCTCAGTACTGGGGGGAAGCTGGTTTTAATTAAACATTGCCTTTACTCTTCACCTCAGCATCTATGGGCAGTTACTAATCCCCCAAAAATAATAATTCTAACATTTGAGAAAAGATTAGCTAGATTCTTTTGGGGGGAATCAAACGGTAAAAATAATAAAATCTGGAAAAAGTGGGCTGATATTTCGATTTCAACTGATTTAAATGGCCTTGGTTTTAGATCGGTTAGGTCCATAATTGATACTTGTTCAGCTGAACTTTGGTGGAAAAGCCAATTAGGGATCACTCTTTGGTCAAAGCTGCTCTGGGCCCTTCCTCTGTCCCATAGGAAATCTGTAACATGGAAGAGAATTCTTTCTATTAACTCTTTTGCAGAGCATAACTCAGTAATTATTCATGGGAAGGGTACTTGTAATTTCTGGCTATCTAATTGGTGTCCTCGGGGTCCTCTAAGTACTATCATTCCTGAGCATATAGTAGCTTCAATGCCATATTTGTCTGTGGAAAATTTCATCAATAACAAGTCCATTATATTGCCTCAGATTGTTTCTTTATTGGAACATGATATTTTGTCTTTTCTTCAGGAAGCTGTACTGGTTCCCGATAGAGATGACAGACTGATTTGATAGGCTGAAGTCTCAGGTAACTTCACATCTAAATCAACCTATAGGGCTCTCACTCATGAAATAGGTAATTTTCCTGTATGTAAATTAATTTGGAATAATGCATTGCAAAAAAAGATCTCGATATACATGGAAAATGTTGCAATCATTTCTTCCCTTTGATGAAGAGCTTATTACCTATGGGTTCAGTTTAGCTTCTAAGTGCCCGGCTTGTTCTAATTCAGACTCAATTCAGCATTTCTTTATTTCATGTCATATTGCTCAGGCTGTTTGGGGAAACATAGCTTCAATAGTGCACTTCCATCTACATTCTAATCATTCTCTTACTGAAAGATTCTTCATTTTTTTGGAATACCAAAGATCTTGTTAGCTGGAAGCATTTTGTCTACAAAATCATACCTTCTCTAATTTTTTGGTCGCTTTGGAAAGCTAGGAATAGGTTCATTCATGATAATAAGCCATTCTCCTCGGAACTAATTTCCAAGGAAGTCCATGACTTAATTAAACTGGCGTTTCTAACTACTCCAAGGACGTACTTCTCACATTCTACTATTGTTTCACCTTTTAGTCATTGGATTCCTTTTATTAGACCTCCTCCTAAGCCCAACATAGCTACTGTTCTGTGGGAGAGACCTCCTTCGGGGTCAATCAAAATTAATATTGATGCTTCTTGGTACCCTGATAAAGCAGCAGTTGGGATGGTTGTTCGAGATTGTTCGGGAGATTTGATTAATATAGCTTCAGCCTCCATCTCCGCGGCTTCTCCGTTAGAAGCCGAAATGAAGGCCATTCTGTTTGCAAGTGAAACATTGTCTGATATAGACAATAATTGCTTATTTGAAACTGATTGTAGGTTGGTTGTTAACATGATCAATTACCCTTACTCTGCTAACTGGAACCTCTTCGAGTTGGCTTATAAAATTAATGCTTTATTACGTTGTGCTCATCTTAGTCATATTTTTAGGGAAGGTAACTCTGTTGCAAATGCTATCGCAAAGCATCACATCTGCCACCTCCAATGTATTCAGCTTAGTACCATTCCCCACCATATTAAGGGCCTGATTGCATTAGATAGGGCTCATACACCTCAAGTTAGAGTACACTAGCATACTTTTTAAGGACTGATACTGCTAATCAAGACTCTTCATGCAGGTGCAGGATCTGTTCTCATGTTTGTTACTTATCTTTTGCAAGTCATCCGATACTCGGGAATCCTTCAATGCACTGACCATCCTTTACTATTGGAAGCCTACTGCTGGTTTGCAATTGGGAAGCTCTTCTCATAAAACGGCTGGAGGAAGGAAGGGATTTTCTTTTTCTTTCAGATACACTCTACTGGACTTTCATAGTTCAAGCTTCGCACATACTTGACCATGATCTGGTTCTGCTTTTTGGGACTTTAGTATCTTGATTTTGATGCTATAGACTATTATTACTTGTCTTTGAAGTTGCCTGGCTGGAGGTGAAAATTAACACAAGGGGTGGAGATTTTCACCTTCGGATCGCAACTTCATCATCTATCCTTCCTTTGCTAGGATAGTTGTTTACACAAGTACTTTATATAGAAACTAGAAGGACCTTTTGGATGGCAACCATATTGCCTTATCACGAATTTCGGCTTATCTGCCTGTAAATTTTACTCGTTTGATGGAGGCTTGGGGAACCTTAATATAGCTCCCCCACCCTCGGGTGTTTTCATTAAAAAAAATACTATTAGTTTTTATTTACAACTATTTTTATTCAATTGTGGAAATTTCGTGCCTTGCATGAAAAAATATTTAAATCAATTCTTTTTATTTGATTGAAGATTTAATTCACTAATCCCATTTATGTGTTCATTTACTTTAATTTCCCATAACAAAACATAACATGCACACACTTTTCACATATTTATATTTTGAGTTTCTTTCGGCGTTAAGACATAAAGTAATTTATATTCATAGTAATATATCTAAAAAGGTATATTCAAGTCATTGCACGTGAACCAAGAGTATAAGTTACCATCCCCAACTGCACCAAAAACTGTTGCACCTACTGTTACCGGTGCTGTAATTACGCATAGTATTCTCATTATATTTTCATAAATACGATCTAAGTTTTGTGAATGTTTGACACCTTTTAGTCTTCTTTCAGAAATGTTTCTTGGAACATCTCGAGGCCATGTTATGATTTTGAACTATTTAATCTTCATCCACCAAAAAATTCTAATATCGATCTCTTAAGATGGATTTGATGGAAGATTTTCTTTCTTGTAATGTGCATAGTTTACAGGAAGTTGCTTTCATCGAATCGATGAAGTATATTTTATAACCTTAACTTGAAAAATAGTGACGATCAAAACTTCATGACATTATCAAATGGAGAAACATATTGAAGTATTACAAAAATGAAGTGCGTAAAAAACAGTCATGATATTAGTTTTTATTTACAACAGTTTTTTTTTCAAATGTGTAAATGTCGTGCCTTGCACGATATGCAATTAAAATTAATTTATTTTTTTTATTTGAAGGAATATTTAAGTAACTAATCCATTTATGTGTTCATTTACTTTTATTTCCCATAAGTAAACATAGCATGCACGCACTTGGTACATATTTATATTTTGTGTTTCTTTTGGCGTAAAGACATTAAGTAATCCCTATTCATAGTAATATGACTAAAATGATTTATTCTGGTAACTGCACAAGAAAGAAGAGCATAAGTTACTATCCCCAATTACAGGTACTGTATTTCCGCATAGTATTCTCGTTAGGTTTTCATAATTATGATCTAACTATTGTGAATGTTTCACATCTTTTACTCTAGTTTGGGAAATGTTTCTTGAAACAACTCAAGGCCATGTAATGCTTTCGAACTATTTAATTTTCATCCGCCAAAAAATTCCCATTTAGATCCATGGATTTGCTGGAAGATTTTCTTTCCTTATATGTGTATTGGTTATCGGAACTTGCTTCCATTTCATCGATGAAGTATATTTTTAACCTTAACTTGAAAAATAACCAAGAGCACACATTCATGATATTATTAAATGGGGAAACTCATTGAAGTATTAGAAAAATGAAGTACGTAAAAAAAACTCATACTATTAGTTTTTATTTACAACTATTTTTATTCAATTGTGGAAATTTCGTGCCTTGCACGACAAAATATTTAAATCAATTCTTTTTATTTGATTGAAGATTTAATTCACTAATCCATTTATGTGTTCATTTACTTTAATTTCCCATAACTAAACATAACATGCACACACTTGGCACATATTTATATTTTGAGTTTCTTTCGGCGTTAAGACATAAAGTAATCTCTATTCATAGTAATATATCTAAAAAGGTATATTCAAGTAATTTCACGCGAACCAAGAGTATAAGTTACCATCCCCGACAGCCCCAAAAACTGATGCACCTACTGTTACCGGTGCTGTAATTACACATAGTATTCTCATTATGTTTTCATAAATATGATCTAACTTTTGTGAATGTTTGACACCTTTTAGTCTTCTTTCGGAAATGTTTCTTGGAACATCTCGAGGCCAAGTTATGATTTTGAACTATTTAATTTTCATCCACCAAAAAATTCTAATTTTGATCTCTTAAGATGGATTTGGTGGAAGATTTTCTTTCTTGTAATGTGTATTGTTTACAGGAAGTTGCTTTCATTGAATCGATGAAGTATATTTTATAACCTTAACTTGAAAAATAGTGACGATCATAACTTCATGACATTATCAAAAGGAGAAACATATTGAACTATTAGAAAAATGAAGTGCGTAAAAAACAGTCATGATATTAGTTTTTATTTACAACTATTTTTTTTTCAAATGTGTAAATGTTGTGCCTTGCACGATATGCAATTAAAATTAATTTATTTTTTTACTTGAAGGAATATTTAAGTAACTGATCCATTTATGTGTTCATTTACTTTTATTTCCCATAAGTAAACATAGCATGCACGCACTTGGTACATATTTATATTTTGAGTTTCTTTTGCGTAAAGACATTAAGTAATCCCTATTCATAGTAATATGACTAAAATGATTTATTCTGGTAACTGCACAAGAAAGAAGAGCATAAGTTACTATCCTCAATTACCCCAAAAATTGCTGCACCTACTGTTACAGGTACTGTATTTCCGCATAGTATTCTCGTTTGGTTTTCATAGTTATGATCTAACTATTGTGAATGTTTCACATCTTTTACTCTAGTTTGGGAAATGTTTCTTTAAACAACTCAAGGCCATGTAATGCTTTCGAACTATTTAATTTTCATCCGCCAAAAAATTCCCATTTCGATCCCTGGATTTGTTGGATGATTTTCTTTCCTTATATGTGTATTGGTTATCGGAAGTTGCTTCCATTTCATCGATGAAGTATATTTTTAACCTTAACTTGAAAAATCACCAAGAGCACACATTCATGATATTATTAAATGGGGAAACTCATTGAAGTATTAGAAAAATGAAGTACGTAAAAAAAACTCATACTATTAGTTTTTATTTACAACTAGTTTTATTCAATTGTAGAAATTTCGTGCCTTGCACGACAAAATATTTAAATCAATTCTTTTTATTTGATTGAATATTTAATTCACTAATCCATTTATGTGTTCATTTACTTTAATTTCCCATAACTAAACATAACATGCACACACTTGGCACATATTTATATTTTGAGTTTCTTGCGGTGTTAAGACATGAAGTAATCTCTATTCATAGTAATATATCTAAAAAGGTATGTTCAAGTAATTGCACGCGAACCAAGAGTATAAGTTACCATCCCCAATTACCCAAAAAATTGCAGCACCTACTGTTACCGGTACTGTATTTCCGCATAGTATTCTCGTTTGGTTTACATAATTATGATCTAACTATTGTGAATGTTTCACATCTTGCACTCTAGTTTGGGAAATGTTTCTTGAAACAACTCAAGGCCATGTTATGCTTTCGAACTATTTAATTTTCACCTACCAAAAAGTTCCCATTTCGATCCATGGATTTGTTAGAAGATTTTCTTTCCTTATATGTGTGTAGGTTATCGGAAGTTGCTTCCATTACATCGATGAATTATATTTTTAACCATAACTCGAAAAATCACCTAGAGCACACATTCATGATATTATTAAATGGGGAAACTCAATGAAGTATTTGAAAAATGAAGTCCTTGAAAAATGAAGTACGTAAAAAAAACTCATACTATTAGTTTTTGTTTACAACTATTTTTATTCAATTGTGGAAATTTCGTGCCTTGCACGACAAAGTGTTTAAATAAATTATTTTATTTGATTGAAGATTTAATACACTAATCCATTTATGTGTTCATTTACTTTAATTTCCCATAACTAAACATAACATGCACACACTTGGCACATGTTTATATTTTGAGTTTCTTTCGGCGTTAAGACATAAAGTAATCTCTATTCATAGTAATATATCTATATAGGTATATTCAAGTAATTGAGTACGAACCAAGAGTATAAGTTACCATCCCCAACTACCCCAAAAACTGTTGCACCTACTGTTACCGGAACTGTAATTACGCATAGTATTCTCATTATGTTTTCATAAATATGATCTAACTTTTGTGAATGTTTGACACCTTTTAGTCTTCTTTCGGAAATGTTTCTTGAAACATCTCGAGGCCATGTTATGATTTTGAACTATTTAATTTTCATCCACCAAATAATTCTAATATCGATCTCTTAACATGGTTTTGATGGAAGATTTTCTTTCTTGTAATGTGTATAGTTTACAGGACGTTGCTATCATTGAATCGATGAAGTATATTTTATAAATTTAACTTGAAAAATAATGACGATCATAACTTCATGACACTACCAAATGGAGAAATATATAAAAGTATTCGAAAAATGAAGTGCGTAAAAAACAGTCATGATATTAGTTTTTATTTACAACAGTTTTTTTTCAAATGTGTAAATGGCGTGCCTTGACCGATATACAATTAAAATTAATTAATTTTTTTTATTTGAAGGAATATTTAAGTCACTAGTCCATTTATGTATTCATTTACTTTTATTTCCCATAAGTAAACATAGCATGCACGCACTTGGCACATATTTATATTTTGAGTTTGTTTTGGCGTAAAGACATTAAGTAATCCCTATTCATAGTAATATGACTAAAATGATTTATTCTGGTAACTGCACAAGAAAGAAGAGCATAAGTTACTATCCCCAATTTCCCCAAAAATTGTTGCACCTACTGTTACAGGTACTGTATTTCCGCATAGTATTCTCGTTTGGTTTTCATAGTTATGATCTAACTATTGTGAATGTTTCACATCTTTTACTCTAGTTTGGGAAATGTTTCTTGAAACAACTCAAGGCCATGTAATGCTTTCGAACTATTTAATTTTCATCCGCCAAAAAATTCCCATTTCGATCCACGGATTTGCTGGAAGATTTTCTTTCCTTATATGTGTATTGGTTATCGGAAGTTGCTTCCATTTCATCGATGAAGTATATTTTTAACCTTAACTTGAAAAATCACCAAGAGCACACATTCATGATATTATTAAATGGGGAAACTCATTGAAGTATTAGAAAAATGAAGTACGTAAAAAAAACTCATACTATTAGTTTTTATTTACAACTATTTTTATTCAATTGTGGATATTTCGTGCCTTGCACGACAAAATATTTAAATCAATTCTTTTTATTTGATTGAAGATTTAATTCACTAATCCATTTATGTGTTCATTTACTTTAATTTCCCATAACTAAACATAACATGCACACACTTGGCACATATTTATATTTTGAGTTTCTTTCGGCGTTAAGACATAAAGTAATCTCTATTCATAGTAATATATCTAAAAAGGTATATTTAAGTAATTGCACGCGAACCAAGAGTATAAGTTACCATCCCTAACTGCCCCAAAAACTGATGCACCTACTGTTACCGGTGCTGTAATTACGCATAGTATTCTCATTATTTTTTCATAAATATGATCTAACTTTTGTGAATGTTTGACACCTTTTAGTCTTCTTTCGGAAATGTTTCTTGGAACATCTCGAGGCCATGTTATGATTTTGAACTATTTAATTTTCATCCACCAAAAAATTGTAATTTTGATCTCTTAAGATAGATTTGATGGAAGATTTTATTTCTTGAAATCTGTATAGTTTACAGGAAGTTGCTTTCATCGAATCGATGAAGTATATTTTATAACCTTAACTTGAAAAATAGTGACGATCATAACTTCATGACATTATCAAATGGAGAAACATATTGAAGTATTAAAAAAATGAAGTGCGTAAAAAACAGTCATGATATTAGTTTTTATTTACAACAGTTTTTTTTTCAAATGTGTAAATGTCGTGCCTTGCACGATATGCAATTAAAATTAATTAATTTTTTATTTGAAGGAATATTTAAGTAACTAATCCATTTAGTTTTATTTCCCATAAGTAAACATAGCATGCACGCACTTGGTACATATTTATATTTTGAGTTTCTTTTGGCGTAAAGACATTGAGTAATCCCTATTCATTGTAATATGACTAAAATGATTTATTCTGGTAACTGCACAAGAAAGAAGAGCATAAGTTACTATCCCCAATTTCCCCAAAAATTGCTGCACCTACTGTTACAGGTACTGTATTTCCGCATAGTATTCTCGTTAGGTTTTCATAATTATGATCTAACTATTGTGAATGTTTCACATCTTTTACTCTAGTTTGGGAAATGTTTCTTGAAACAACTCAAGGCCATGTAATGCTTTCGAACTATTTAATTTTCATCCGCCAAAAAATTCCCATTTCGATCCACGGATTTGCTGGAAGATTTTCTTTCCGTATATGTGTATTGGTTATCGGAAGTTGCTTCCATTTCATCGATGAAGTATATTTTTAACCTTAACTTGAAAAATCACCAATAGCACACATTCATGATATTATTAAATGGGGAAACTCATTGAAGTATTAGAAAAATGAAGTACGTAAAAAAAACTCATACTATTAGTTTTTATTTACAACTATTTTTATTCAATTGTGGAAATTTCGTGGCTTGCACGACAAAATATTTAAATCAATTCTTTTTATTTGATTGAATATTTAATTCACTAATCCATTTATGTGTTCATTTACTTTAATTTCCCATAACTAAACATAACATGCACACACTTGGCACATATTTATATTTTGAGTTTCTTTCGGCGTTAAGACATAAAGTAATATCTATTCATAGTAATATATCTAAAAAGGTATATTTAAGTAATCGCACGCGAACCAAGAGTATAAGTTACCATCCCCAACTGCCCCAAAAACTGATGCACCTACTGTTACCGGTGCTGTAATTACGCATAGTATTCTCATTATGTTTTCATAAATATGATCTAACTTTTGTGAATGTTTGACACCTTTTAGTCATCTTTCGGAAATGTTTCTTGGAATATCTCGAGGCCATGTTTTGATTTTGAACTATTTAATTTTCATCCACCAAAAAATTGTAATTTTGATCTCTTAAGATAGATTTGATGGAAGATTTTATTTCTTGAAATCTGTATAGTTTACAGGAAGTTGCTTTCATCGAATCGATGAAGTATATTTTATAACCTTAACTTGAAAAATAGTGACGATCATAACTTCATGACATAATCAAATGGAGAAACATATTGAAGTATTAGAAAAATGAAGTGCATTAAAAACAGTCACGATATTAGTTTTTATTTACAACAGTTTTTTTTTCAAATGTGTAAATGTCGTGCCTTGCACGATATGCAATTAAAATTAATTAATTTTTTATTTGAAGGAATATTTAAGTAACTAATCCATTTATGTGTTCATTTATTTTTTTCCCATAAGTAAACATAGCATGCACGCACTTGGTACATATTTATATTTTGAGTTTCTTTTGGCGTAAAGACATTGAGTAATCCCTATTCATTGTAATATGACGAAAATGATTTATTCTGGTAACTGCACAAGAAAGAAGAGCATAAGTTACTATCCCCAATTTCCCCAAAAATTCCCGCACCTACTGTTACAGGTACTGTATTTCCGCATAGTATTCTCGTTAGGTTTTCATAATTATGATCTAACTATTGTGAATGTTTCACATCTTTTACTCTATTTTGGGAAATGTTTCTTGAAACAACTCAAGGCCATGTAATGCTTTCGAACTATTTAATTTTCATCCGCCAAAAAATTCCCATTTCGATCCATGGATTTGCTGGAAGATTTTCTTTCCTTATATGTGTATTGGTTATCGGAAGTTGCTTCCATTTCATCGATGAAGTATATTTTTAACCTTAACTTGAAAAATCACCAAGAGCACACATTCATGATATTATTAAATAGGGAAACTCATTGAAGTATTAGAAAAATGAAGTACGTAAAAAAACTCATACTATTAATTTTTATTTACAACTATTTTTATTCAATTGTGGAAATTTCGTGGCTTGCATGACAAAATATTTAAATAATTTTTTTTATTTGATTGAAGATTTAATTCACTAATCCATTTATGTGTTCATTTACTTTAATTTCCCATAGCTTAACATAACATGCACACACTTGGCACATATTTACATTTTGAGTTTCTTTCGGCGTTAAGACATAAAGTAATCTCTATTCACAGTAATATATCTAAAAAGGTATATTCAAGTAATTGCACGCGAACCAAGAGTATAAGTTACCATCCCCAACTGCCCCAAAAACTGATGCACCTACTGTTACCGGTGCTGTAATTACGCATAGTATTCTCATTATGTTTTCATAAATATGATCTAACTTTTGTGAATGTTTGACACTTTTTAGTCTTCTTTCGGAAATGTTTCTTGGAACATCTCGAGACCATGTTATGATTTTCAACTATTTAATTTTCATCCACCAAAAAATTCTAATATCGATCTCTTAAGATGGATTTGATGGAAGATTTTCTTTCTTGTAATCTGTATAGTTTACAGGAAGTTGCTTTCATTGAATCAATGAAGTATATTTTATAACCTTAACTTGAAAAATAGTGACGATCAAAACTTCATGACATTATCAAATGGAGAAACATATTGAAGTATTAGAAAAATAAAGTGCATAAAAAACAGTCAAGATATTAGTTTCTATTTACAACAGTTTTCTTTTCAAATGTGTAAATGTCGTGCCTTGCACGATATGCAATCAAAATTAATTTATTTTTTATTTGAAGGAATATTTAAGTAACTAATCCATTTATGTGTTCATTTACTTTTATTTTCCATAAGTAAACATAGCATACACGCACTTGGTACATATTTATATTTTGAGTTTCTTTTGGCGTAAAGGCATTAAGTAATCCTTATTCATAGTAATATGACTAAAATGATTTATTCTGGTAACTGCACAAGAAAGAAGAGCATAATTTACTATCCCCAATTACCCCAAAAATTGTTGCACCTACTGTTACAGGTACTGTATTTCCGCATAGTATTCTCGTTAGGTTTTCATAATTATGATCTAACTATTGTGAATGTTTCACATCTTTTACTCTAGTTTGGGAAATGTTTCTTGAAACAACTCAAGGCCATGTAATGCTTTCGAACTATTTAATTTTCATCCGCCAAAAAATTCCCATTTTGATCCATGGATTTGCTGGAAGATTTTCTTTCCTTATATGTGTATTGGTTATCGGAAGTTGCTTCCATTTCATCGATGAAGTATATTTTTAACCTTAACTTGAAAAATCACCAAGAGCACACATTCATGATATTATTAAATAGGGAAACTCATTGAAGTATTAGAAAAATGAAGTACATAAAAAAACTCATACTATTAATTGTTATTTACAACTATTTTTATTCAATTGTGGAAATTCCGTGGCTTGCATGACAAAATATTTAAATAATTTTTTTTATTTGATTGAAGATTTAATTCACTAATCCATTTATGTGTTCATTTACTTTAATTTCCCATAGCTTAACATAACATGCACACACTTGGCACATATTTACATTTTGAGTTTCTTTCGGCGTTAAGACATAAAGTAATCTCTATTCACAGTAATATATCTAAAAAGGTATATTCAAGTAATTGCACGCGAACCAAGAGTATAAGTTACCATCCCCAACTGCCCCATAAACTGATGCACCTACTGTTACCGGTGTTGTAATTACGCATAGTATTCTCATTATGTTTTCAAAAATATGATCTAACTTTTGTGAATGTTTGACACCTTTTAGTCTTCTTTCGGAAATGTTTCTTGGAACATCTCGAGACCATGTTATGATTTTCCACTATTTAATTTTCATCCACCAAAAAATTCTAATATCGATCTCTTAAGATGGATTTGATGGAAGATTTTCTTTCTTGTAATCTGTATAGTTTACAGGAAGTTGCTTTCATTGAATCAATGAAGTATATTTTATAACCTTAACTTGAAAAATAGTGACGATCATAACTTCATGACATTATCAAATGGAGAAACATATTGAAGTATTAGAAAAATAAAGTGCATAAAAAACGGTCAAAATATTAGTTTCTATTTACAACAGTTTTCTTTTCAAATGTGTAAATGTCGTGCCTTGCACGATATGCAATCAAAATTAATTTATTTTTTTATTTGAAGGAATATTTAAGTCACTAGTCCATTTATGTATTCATTTACTTTTATTTCCCATAAGTAAACATAGCATGCACGCACTTGGCACATATTTATATTTTGAGTTTCTTTTGGCGTAAAGACATTAAGTAATCCCTATTCATAGTAATATGACTAAAATGATTTATTCTGGTAACTGCACAAGAAAGAAGAGCATAAGTTACTATCCCCAATTTCCCCAAAAATTGCTGCACCTACTGTTACAGGTACTGTATTTCCGCATAGTATTCTCGTTAGGTTTTCATAATTATGATCTAACTACTGTGAATGTTTCATATATTTTACTCTAATTTGGGAAATGTTTCTTGAAACAACTCAAGGCCATGTAATGCTTTCGAACTATTTAATTTTCACCCACCAAAAAATTCCCATTTCGATCCACGGATTTGCTGGAAGATTTTCTTTCCTTATATGTGTATTGGTTATCGGAAGTTGCTTCCATTTCATCGATGAAGTATATTTTTAACCTTAACTTGAAAAATCACCAAGAGCACACATTCATGATATTATTAAATGGGGAAACTCATTGAAGTATTAGAAAAATGAAGTACGTAAAAAAAACTCATACTATTAGTTTTTAATTAAAACTATTTTTATTCAATTGTGGAAATTTCGTGGCTTGCATGACAAAATATTTAAATAATTTTTTTTATTTGATTGAAGATTTAATTCACTAATCCATTTATGTGTTCATTTACTTTAATTTCCCATAGCTTAACATAACATGCACACACTTGGCACATATTTACATTTTGAGTTTCTTTCGGCGTTAAGACATAAAGTAATCTCTATTCACAGTAATATATCTAAAAAGGTATATTCAAGTAATTGCACGCGAACCAAGAGTATAAGTTACCATCCCCAACTGCCCCATAAACTGATGCACCTACTGTTACCGGTGTTGTAATTACGCATAGTATTCTCATTATGTTTTCAAAAATATGATCTAACTTTTGTGAATGTTTGACACCTTTTAGTCTTCTTTCGGAAATGTTTCTTGGAACATCTCGAGACCATGTTATGATTTTCAACTATTTAATTTTCATCCACCAAAAAATTCTAATATCGATCTCTTAAGATGGATTTGATGGAAGATTTTCTTTCTTGTAATCTGTATAGTTTACAGGAAGTTGCTTTCATTGAATCAATGAAGTATATTTTATAACCTTAACTTGAAAAATAGTGACGATCATAACTTCATGACATTATCAAATGGAGAAACATATTGAAGTATTAGAAAAATAAAGTGCATAAAAACAGTCAAGATATTAGTTTCTATTTACAACAGTTTTCTTTTCAAATGTGTAAATGTCGTGCCTTGCACGATATGCAATCAAAATTAATTTATTTTTTTATTTGAAGGAATATTTAAGTCACTAGTCCATTTATGTATTCATTTACTTTTATTTCCCATAAGTAAACATAGCATGCACGCACTTGGCACATATTTATATTTTGAGTTTCTTTTGGCGTAAAGACATTAAGTAATCCCTATTCATAGTAATATGACTAAAATGATTTATTCTGGTAACTGCACAAGAAAGAAGAGCATAAGTTACTATCCCCAATTTCCCCAAAAATTGCTGCACCTACTGTTACAGGTACTGTATTTCCGCATAGTATTCTCGTTAGGTTTTCATAATTATGATCTAACTACTGTGAATGTTTCATATATTTTACTCTAATTTGGGAAATGTTTCTTGAAACAACTCAAGGCCATGTAATGCTTTCGAACTATTTAATTTTCACCCACCAAAAAATTCCCATTTCGATCCACGGATTTGCTGGAAGATTTTCTTACCTTATATGTGTATTGGTTATCGGAAGTTGCTTCCATTTCATCGATGAAGTATATTTTTAACCTTAACTTGAAAAATCACCAAGAGCACACATTCATGATATTATTAAATGGGGAAACTCATTGAAGTATTAGAAAAATGAAGTACGTAAAAAAAACTCATACTATTAGTTTTTATTTACAACTATTTTTATTCAATTGTGGAAATTTCGTGGCTTGCATGACAAAATATTTAAATAATTTTTTTTATTTGATTGAAGATTTAATTCACTAATCCATTTATGTGTTCATTTACTTTAATTTCCCATAGCTTAACATAACATGCACACACTTGGCACATATTTACATTTTGAGTTTCTTTCGGCGTTAAGACATAAAGTAATCTCTATTCACAGTGATATATCTAAAAAGGTATATTCAAGTAATTGCACGCGAACCAAGAGTATAAGTTACCATCCCCAACTGCCCCATAAACTGATGCACCTACTGTTACCGGTGCTGTAATTACGCATAGTATTCTCATTATGTTTTCATAAATATGATCTAACTTTTGTGAATGTTTGACACCTTTTAGTCTTCTTTCGGAAATGTTTCTTGGAACATCTCGAGACCATGTTATGATTTTCAACTATTTAATTTTCATCCACCAAAAAATTCTAATATCGATCTCCTAAGATGGATTTGATGGAAGATTTTCTTTCTTGTAATCTGTATAGTTTACAGGAAGTTGCTTTCATTGAATCAATGAAGTATATTTTATAACCTTAACTTGAAAAATAGTGACGATCATAACTTCATGACATTATCAAATGGAGAAACATATTGAAGTATTAGAAAAATAAAGTGCATAAAAAACAGTCAAGATATTAGTTTCTATTTACAACAGTTTTCTTTTCAAATGTGTAAATGTCGTGCCTTGCACGATATGCAATCAAAATTAATTTATTTTTTTATTTGAAGGAATATTTAAGTCACTAGTCCATTTATGTATTCATTTACTTTTATTTCCCATAAGTAAACATAGCATGCACGCACTTGGCACATATTTATATTTTGAGTTTCTTTTGGCGTAAAGACATTAAGTAATCCCTATTCATAGTAATATGACTAAAATGATTTATTCTGGTAACTGCACAAGAAAGAAGAGCATAAGTTACTATCCCCAATTACCCCAAAAATTGCTGCACCTACTGTTACAGGTACTGTATTTCCGCATAGTATTCTCGTTAGGTTTTCATAATTATGATCTAACTACTGTGAATGTTTCATATATTTTACTCTAATTTGGGAAATGTTTCTTGAAACAACTCAAGGCCATGTAATGCTTTCGAACTATTTAATTTTCATCCGCCAAAAAATTCCCATTTCGATCCACGGATTTGCTGGAAGATTTTCTTTCCTTATATGTGTATTGGTTATCGGAAGTTGCTTCCAGTTCATCGATGAAGTATATTTTTAACCTTAACTTGAAAAATCACCAAGAGCACACATTCATGATATTATTAAATGGGGAAACTCATTGAAGTATTAGAAAAATGAAGTACGTAAAAAAAACTCATACTATTAGTTTTTATTTACAACTATTTTTATTCAATTGTGGAAATTTCGTGCCTTGCACGACAAAATATTTAAATCAATTCTTTTTATTTGATTGAAGATTTAATTCACTAATCCATTTATGTGTTCATTTACGTTAATTTCCCATAACTAAACATAACATGCACACACTTGGCACATATTTATATTTTGAGTTTCTTTCGGCGTTAAGACATAAAGTAATCTCTATTCATTGTAATATATCTAAAAAGGTATATTCAAGTCATTGCACGCGAACCAAGAGTATAAGTTACCATCCCCAACTGCCCCAAAAACTGTTGCACCTACTGTTATCGGTGTTGTAATTACGCATAGTATTCTCATTATATTTTCATAAATACGATCTAACTTTTGTGAATGTTTGACACCTTTTAGTCTTCTTTCGGAAATGTTTCTTGGAACATCTCGAGGCCATGTTATGATTTTGAACTATTTAATTTTCATCCACCAAAAAATTGTAATTTTGATCTCTTAAGATGGATTTGATGGAAGATTTTCTTTCTTGTAATGTGCATAGTTTACAGGAAGTTGCTTTCATCGAATCGATGAAGTATATTTTATAACCTTAATTTGAAAAATAGTGACAATCATAACTTCATGACATTATCAAATGGAGAAACATATTGAAGTATTACAAAAATGAAGTGCTTAAAAAACAGTCATGATATTAGTTTTTATTTACAACGGTTTTTTTTCAAATGTGCAAATGTCGTGCCTTGCACGATATGCAATTAAAATTAATTTATTTTTTTTATTTGAAGGAATATTTAATTAACTAATCCATTTAGGTGTTCATTTACTTTTATTTCCCATAAGTAAACATAGCATTCACGCACTTGGTATATATTTATATTTTGAGTTTCTTTTGGCGTAAAGACATTAAGTAATCCCTATTCATAGTAATATGACTAAAATGATTTATTCTGGTAACTGCACAAGAAAGAAGAGCATAAGTTACTATCCCCAATTACCCCAAAAATTGCTGCACCTACTGTTACAGGTACTGTATTTCTGCATAGTATTCTCGTTAGGTTTTCATAATTATGATCTAACTATTGTGAATGTTTCACATCTTTTACTCTAGTTTGGGAAATTTTTCTTGAAACAACTCAAGGCCATGTAATGCTTTCGAACTATTTAATTTTCATCCGCCAAAAAATTCCCATTTTGATCCGTGGATTTGCTGGAAGATTTTCTTTCCTTATATGTGTATTGGTTATCGGAAGTTGCTTCCATTTCATCGATGAAGTATATTTTTAACCTTAACTTGAAAAATCACCAAGAGCACACATTCATGATATTATTAAATGGGGAAACTCATTGAAGTATTAGAAAAATGAAGTACGTAAAAAAAATCATACTATTAGTTTTTATTTACAACTATTTTTATTCAATTGTGGAAATTTCGTGCCTTGCACGAAAAAATATTTAAATCAATTCTTTTTATTTGATTGAAGATTTAATTCACTAATCCATTTATGTGTTCATTTACTTTAATTTCCCATAACTAAACATAACATGCACACTCTTGGCACATATTTATATTTTTAGTTTCTTTCGGTGTTAAGACATAAAGTAATCTCTATTCATAGTAATATATCTAAAAAGGTATATTCAAGTAATTGCACACGAACCAAGAGTATAAGTTACCATCCCCAACTGCCCCAAAAACTGTTGCACCTACTGTTACCGGTGCTGTAATTACGCATAGTATTCTCATTATGTTTTCATAAATATGATCTAACTTTTGTGAATGTTTGACACCTTTTAGTCTTCTTTCGGAAATGTTTCTTGAAACATCTCGAGGCCATGTTATGATTTTGAACTATTTAATTTTCATCCACCAAAAAATTCTAATATCGATCTCTTAACATGGTTTTGATGGAAGATTTTCTTTCTTGTAATGTGTATAGTTTACAGGACGTTGCTTTCATTGAATCGATGAAGTATATTTTATAACTTTAACTTGAAAAATAGTGACGATCATAACTTCATGGCATTACCAAATGGAGAAATATATTAAAGTATTCGAAAAATGAAGTGCGTAAAAACAGTCATGATATTAGTTTTTATTTACAACAGTTTTTTTTCAAATGTGTAAATGTCGTACCTTGACCGATATGCAATTAAAATTAATTAATTTTTTATTTGAAAGAATATTTAAGTAACTAATCCATTTATGTGTTCATTTACTTTTATTTCCCATAAGTAAACATAGCATGCACGCACTTGGTACATATTTATATTTTGAGTTTCTTTTGGCGTAAAGACATTGAGTAATCCCTATTCATTGTAATATGACTAAAATGATTTATTCTGGTAACTGCACAAGAAAGAAGAGCATAAGTTACTATCCCCAATTTCCCCAAAAATTGCTGCACCTACTGTTACAGGTACTGTATTTCCGCATAGTATTCTCGTTAGGTTTTCATAATTATGATCTAACTATTGTGAATGTTTCACATCTTTTACTCTATTTTGGGAAATGTTTCTTGAAACAACTCAAGGCCATGTAATGCTTTCGAACTATTTAATTTTCATCCGCCAAATAATTCCCATTTCGATCCATGGATTTGCTGGAAGATTTTCTTTCCTTATATGTGTATTGGTTATCGGAAGTTGCTTCCATTTCATCGATGAAGTATATTTTTAACCTTAACTTGAAAAATCACGAAGAGCACACATTCATGATATTATTAAATAGGGAAACTCATTGAAGTATTAGAAAAATGAAGTACGTTAAAAAACTCATACTATTAATTTTTATTTACAACTATTTTTATTCAATTGTGGAAATTTCGTGGCTTGCATGACAAAATATTTAAATAATTTTTTTTATTTGATTGAAGATTTAATTCACTAATCCATTTATGTGTTCATTTACTTTAATTTCCCATAGCTTAACATAACATGCACACACTTGGCACATATTTACATTTTGAGTTTCTTTCGGCGTTAAGACATAAAGTAATCTCTATTCACAGTAATATATCTAAAAAGGTATATTCAAGTTATTGCACGCGAACCAAGAGTATAAGTTACCATCCCCAACTGCCCCAAAAACTGATGCACCTACTGTTACCGGTGCTGTAATTACGCATAGTATTCTCATTATGTTTTCATAAATATGATCTAACTTTTGTGAATGTTTGACACTTTTTAGTCTTCTTTCGGAAATGTTTCTTGGAACATCTTGAGACCATGTTATGATTTTCAACTATTTAATTTTCATCCACCAAAAAATTCTAATATCGATCTCTTAAGATGGATTTGATGGAAGATTTTCTTTCTTGTAATCTGTATAGTTTACAGGAAGTTGCTTTCATTGAATCAATGAAGTATATTTTATAACCTTAACTTGAAAAATAGTGACGATCATAACTTCATGACATTATCAAATGGAGAAACATATTGAAGTATTAGAAAAATAAAGTGCATAAAAAACAGTCAAGATATTAGTTTCTATTTACAACAGTTTTCTTTTCAAATGTGTAAATGTCGTGCCTTGCATGATATGCAATCAAAATTAATTTATTCTTTTATTTGAAGGAATATTTAAGTAACTAATCCATTTATGTGTTCATTTACTTTTATTTTCCATAAGTAAACATAGCATGCAAGCACTTGGTACATATTTATATTTTGAGTTTCTTTTGGCGTAAAGGCATTAAGTAATCCTTATTCATAGTAATATGACTAAAATGATTTATTCTGGTAACTACACAAGAAAAAAGAGCATAATTTACTATCCCCAATTACCTCAAAAATTGCTGCACCTACTGTTACAGGTACTGTATTTCCGCATAGTATTCTCGTTAGGTTTTCATAATTATGATCTAACTATTGTGAATGTTTCATATATTTTACTCTAATTTGGGAAATGTTTCTTGAAACAACTCAAGGCCATGTAATGCTTTCGAACTATTTAATTTTCATCCGCCAAAAAATTCCCATTTCGATCCACGGATTTGCTGGAAGATTTTCTTTCCTTATATGTGTATTGGTTATCGGAAGTTGCTTCCATTTCATCGATGAAGTATATTTTTAACCTTAACTTGAAAAATCACGAAGAGCACACATTCATGATATTATTAAATAGGGAAACTCATTGAAGTATTAGAAAAATGAAGTACGTAAAAAAACTCATACTATTAATTTTTATTTACAACTATTTTTATTCAATTGTGGAAATTTCGTGGCTTGCATGACAAAATATTTAAATAATTTCTTTTATTTGATTGAAGATTTAATTCACTAATCCATTTATGTGTTCATTTACTTTAATTTCCCATAACTAAACATAACATGCACACACTTGGCACATATTTATATTTTGAGTTTCTTTCGGCGTTAAGACATAAAGTAATCTCTATTCATTGTAATATATCTAAAAAGGTATATTCAAGTCATTGCACGCGAACCAAGAGTATAAGTTACCATCCCCAACTGCCCCAAAAACAGTTGCACCTACTGTTATCGGTGTTGTAATTACGCATAGTATTCTCATTATATTTTCATAAATACGATCTAACTTTTGTGAATGTTTGACACCTTTTAGTCTTCTTTCGGAAATGTTTCTTGGAACATCTCGAGGCCATGTTATGATTTTGAACTATTTAATTTTCATCCACCAAAAAATTGTAATTTTGATCTCTTAAGATGGATTTGATGGAAGATTTTCTTTCTTGTAATGTGCATAGTTTACAGGATGTTGCTTTCATCGAATCGATGAAGTATATTTTATAACCTTAATTTGAAAAATAGTGACAATCATAACTTCATGACATTATCAAATGGAGAAACATATTGAAGTATTACAAAAATGAAGTGCTTAAAAAACAGTCATGATATTAGTTTTTATTTACAACGGTTTTTTTTCAAATGCGTAAATGTCGTGCCTTGCACGATATGCAATTAAAATTAATTTATTTTTTTATTTGAAGGAATATTTAATTAACTAATCCATTTATGTGTTCATTTACTTTTATTTCCCATAAGTAAACATAGCATTCACGCACTTGGTATATATTTATATTTTGAGTTTCTTTTGGCGTAAAGACATTAAGTAATCCCTATTCATAGTAATATGACTAAAATGATTTATTATGGTAACTGTACAAGAAAGAAGAGCATAAATTACTATCCCCAATTACCCCAAAAATTGCTGCACCTACTGTTACAGGTACTGTATTTCTGCATGGTATTCTCGTTAGGTTTTCATAATTATGATCTAACTATTGTGAATGTTTCACATCTTTTACTCTAGTTTGGGAAATGTTTCTTGAAACAACTCAAGGCCATGTAATGCTTTCGAACTAATTAATTTTCATCCGCCAAAAAATTCCCATTTCGATCCATGGATTTGCTGGAAGATTTTCTTTCCTTATATGTGTATTGGTTATCGGAAGTTGCTTCCATTTCATCGATGAAGTATATTTTTAATCTTAACTTGAAAAATCACCAAGAGCACACATTCATGATATTATTAAATGGGGAAACTCATTGAAGTATTAGAAAAATGAAGTACGTAAAAAAAAATCATACTATTAGTTTTTATTTACAACTATTTTTATTCAATTGTGGAAATTTCGTGCCTTGCACAAAAAAATATTTAAATCAATTCTTTTTATTTGATTGAAGATTTAATTCACTAATCCATTTATGTGTTCATTTACTTTAATTTCCCATAACTAAACATAACATGCACACTCTTGGCACATATTTATATTTTTAGTTTCTTTCGGTGTTAAGACATAAAGTAATCTCTATTCATAGTAATATATCTAAAAAGGTATATTCAAGTAATTGCACACGAACCAAGAGTATAAGTTACCATCCCCAACTGCCCCAAAAACTGTTGCACCTACTGTTACCGGTGCTGTAATTACGCATAGTATTCTCATTATGTTTTCATAAATATGATCTAACTTTTGTGAATGTTTGAAACCTTTTAGTCTTCTTTCGGAAATGTTTCTTGAAACATCTAGAGGCCATGTTATGATTTTGAACTAGTTAATTTTTATCCACCAAAAAATTCTAATATCGATCTCTAATGATTGATTTGATGGAAGATTTTCTTTGTTGTAATGTGTATAGTATACAGGAAGTTGCTTTGATTGAATCGATGAAGTATATTTTATAACCTTAACTTGAAAAATAGTGACGATCATAACTTCATGACATTATCAAATGGAGAAACATATTGAAGTATTAGAAAAATGAAGTGCGTAAGAAACTGTCATGATATTAGTTTTTATTTACTACAGTTTTTTTTTCAAATGTGTTAATGTCATGCCATGCAATTAAAATTAATTTTTTTTGAAGGAATATTTAAGTCAATAATCCATTTATGTGTTCATTTACTTTTATTTCCCATAAGTAAACATAGCATGCACACACTTGGCACATATATATATTTTCAGTTTCTTTTGGCGTAAAGATATTAAGTAATCCCTATTCATAGTAATATGACTAAAATGATTAATCTGGTAACTGCACAAGAAAGAAGAGTATAAGTTACCATCCCCAGTTACCCAAAAAATTGCAGCACCTACTGTTACCGGTACTGTATTTTCGCATAGTATTCTCGTTTGGTTTTCATAATTATGATCTAACTATTGTGAACGTTTCACATCTTGCACTCTAGTTTGGGAAATGTTTCTTGAAACAACTCAAGGCCATGTTATGCTTTCGAACTATTTAATTTTCACCTGCCAAAAAGTTCCCATTTCGATCCATGGATTCGTTAGAAGATTTTCTTTCCTTGTATGTGTGTAGGTTATCGGAAGTTGCTTCCATTACATCGATGAATTATATTTTTAACCATAACTCAAAAAATCACCAAGAGCACACATTCATGATAGTATTAAATGGGGAAACTCGATGAATTATTTGAAAAATGAAGTACGTAAAAAAAACTCATACTATTAGTTTTTGTTTACAACTATTTTTATTCAATTCTAAAATTTTGTGCCTTGCACGACAAAATGTTTAAATAATTTTTTTTAGTTGATTGAAGATTTAATTCACTAATCCATTTATGTGTTCATTTACTTTAATTTCCCATAACTAAACATAACATGCACACACTTGGCACATGTTTATATTTTTAGTTTCTTTCGGAATTAAGAAATAAAGTAATCTATATTCATAGTAATATATCTAAAAAGGTATATTCAAGTAATTGAACGCGAACCAAGAGTATAAGTTACCATCCCCAACTACCCCAAAAACTGTTGCACCTACTGTTACCGGTGTTGTAATTACGCATAGTATTCTCATTATGTTTTCATAAATATGATCTAACTTTTGTGAATGTTTGACACCTTTTAGTCTTCTTTCGGAAATGTTTCTTGAAACATCTCGAGGCCATGTTATGATTTTGAACTATTTAATTTTGATCCACCAAAAAATTCTAATATCGATCTCTTAACATGGTTTTGATGGAAGATTTTCTTTCTTGTAATGTGTATAGTTTACAGGACGTTGCTTTCATTGAATCGATGAAGTATATTTTATAACTTTAACTTGAAAAATAGTGACGATCATAACTTCATGACATTACCAAATGGAGAAATATATTAAAGTATTCGAAAAATGAAGTGCGTAAAAAACAGTCATGATATTAGTTTTTATTTACAACAGTTTTCTTTCAAATGTGTAAATGTCGTGCCTTGACCGATATGCAATTAAAATAAATTAAATTTTTTTATTTGAAGGAATATTTAAGTCACTAATCCATTTATGTGTTCATTTACTTTTATTTCCCATAAGTAAACATAGCATGCACGCACTTGGTACATATTTATATTTAGAGTTTCTTTTGGCGTAAAGACATTAAGTAATCCCTATTCATAGTAATATGACTAAAATGATTTATTCTGGTAACTGCACAAGAAAGAAGAGTATAAGTTACCATCCCCAATTACCCCAAAAATTGCAGCACCTACTGTTACCGGTACTGTATTTCCACATAGTATTCTCGTTAGGTTTTCATAATTATGATCTAACTATTGTGAATGTTTCACATCCTGCACTCTAGTTTGGGAAATGTTTCTTGAAACAACTCAAGGCCATGTTATTCTTTCGAACTATTTAATTTTCATCCGCCAAAAAGATCCCATTTCGATCCATGGATTTGTTGGAAGATTTTCTTTCCTTATATGTGTGTAGGTTATCGGAAGTTTCTTCCATTACATCGATGAATTATAGTTTTAACCATAACCCGAAAAATCACCAAGAGCACACATTCATGATATTATTAAATGGGGAAACTCATTGATGTATTTGAAAAATGAAGTACGTAAAAAAAACTCATACTATTAGTTTTTGTTTACAACTATTTTTATTCAATTGTGGAAATTTCGTGCCTTGCACGACAAAATATTTAAATCAATTCTTTTTATTTGATTGAAGATTTAATTCACTAATCCATTTATGTGTTCATTTACTTTAATTTCCCATAACTAAACATAACATGCACACACTTGGCACATATTTATATTTTGAGTTTCTTGCGGCGTTAAGACATAAAGTAATCTCTATTCATAGTAATATATCTAAAAAGGTATGTTCAAGTAATTGCACGCGAACCAAGAGTATAAGTTACCATCCCCAACTTCTCCAAAAACTGATGCACCTACTGTTACCGGTGCTGTAATTACGCATAGTATTCTCATTATGTTTTCATAAATATGATCTAACTTTTGTGAATGTTTGACACCTTTTAGTCTTCTTTCGGAAATTTTTCTTGGAACATCTCGAGGCCGTGTTATGATTTTGAACTATTTAATTTTCATCCACCAAAAAATTGTAATTTTGATCTCTTAAGATAGATTTGATGGAAGATTTTCTTTCTTGAAATCTGTATAGTTTACAGGAAGTTGCTTTCATCGAATCGATGAAGTATATTTTATAACCTTAACTTGAAAAATAGTGACGATCATAACTTCATGACATTATCAAATGGAGAATCATATTGAAGTATTAGAAAAAAGAAGTGCGTAAAAAACAGTCATGATATTAGTTTTTATTTACAACAGTTTTTTTTCAAATGTGTAAATGTCGTGCCTTACACGATATGCAATTAAAATTAATTAATTTTTTATTTGAAGGAATATTTAAGTAACTAATCCATTTATGTGTTCATTTACTTTTGTTTCCCATAAGTAAACATGGCATGCACGCACTTGGTACATATTTATATTTTGAGTTTCTTTTGGCGTAAAGACATTGAGTAATCCCTATTCATTGTAATATGACTAAAATGATTTATTCTGGTAACTGCACAAGAAAGAAGAGCATAAGTTACTATCCCCAATTTCCCCAAAAATTGCTGCACCTACTGTTACAGGTACTGTATTTCTGCATAGTATTCTCGTTAGGTTTTCATAATTATGATCTAACTATTGTGAATGTTTCAAATCTTTTACTCTACTTTGGGAAATGTTTCTTGAAACAACTCAAGGCCATGTAATGCTTTCGAACTATTTAATTTTCATCCGCCAAAAAATTCCCATTTCGATCCATGGATTTGCTGGAAGATTTTCTTTCCTTATATGTGTATTGGTTATCGGAAGTTGCTTCCATTTCATCGATGAAGTATATTTTTAACCTTAACTTGAAAAATCACCAAGAGCACACATTCATGATATTATTAAATGGGGAAACTCATTGAAGTATTAGAAAAATGAAGTACATAAAAAAAACTCATACTATTAGTTTTTATTTACAACTATTTTTATTCAATTGTGGAAATTTCGTGCCTTGCACGACAAAATATTTAAATCAATTCTTTTTATTTGATTGAAGATTTAATTCACTAATCCATTTATGTGTTCATTTACTTTAATTTCCCATAACTAAACATAACATGCACACACTTGGCACATATTTATATTTTGAGTTTCTTTCGGCGTTAAGACATAAAGTAATCTATATTCATAGTAATATATCTAAAAAGGTATATTCAAGTAATTGCACGTGAACCAAGAGTATAAGTTACCATCCCCAACTGCCCCAAAAACTGATGCACCTACTGTTACCGGTGCTGTAATTACGCATAGTATTCTCATTATGTTTTCATAAATATGATCTAACTTTTGTGAATGTTTGACACCTTTTAGTCTTCTTTCGGAAATGTTTCTTGGAACATCTCGAGGCCGTGTTATGATTTTGAACTATTTAATTTTCATCCACCAAAAAATTGTAATTTTGATCTCTTAAGATAGATTTGATGGAAGATTTTCTTTCTTGAAATCTGTATAGTTTACAGGAAGTTGCTTTCATCGAATCGATGAAGTATATTTTATAACCTTAACTTGAAAAATAGTGACGATCATAACTTCATGACATTATCAAATGGAGAATCATATTGAAGAATTAGAAAAAAAAAGTGCGTAAAAAACAGTCATGATATTAGTTTTTATTTACAACAGTTTTTTTTTCAAATGTGTAAATGTCGTGCCTTGCACGATATGCAATTAAAATTAATTTATTTTTTATTTGAATGAATATTTAAGTAACTAATCCATTTATGTGTTCATTTACTTTTGTTTCCCTTAAGTAAACATAGCATGCACGCACTTGGTACATATTTATATTTTGAGTTTCTTTTGGCGTAAAGACATTGAGTAATCCCTATTCATTGTAATATGACTAAAATGATTTATTCTGGTAACTGCACAAGAAAGAAGAGCATAAGTTACTATCCCCAATTTCCCCAAAAATTGCTGCACCTACTGTTACAGGTACTGTATTTCTGCATAGTATTCTCGTTAGGTTTTCATAATTATGATCTAACTATTGTGAATGTTTCACATCTTTTACTCTACTTTGGGAAATGTTTCTTGAAACAACTCAAGGCCATGTAATGCTTTCAAACTATTTAATTTTCATCCGCCAAAAAATTCCCATTTCGATCCATGGATTTGCTGGAAGATTTTCTTTCCTTATATGTGTATTGGTTATCGGAAGTTGCTTCCATTTCATCGATGAAGTATATTTTTAACCTTAACTTGAAAAATCACCAAGAGCACACATTCATGATATTATTAAATGGGGAAACTCGTTGAAGTATTAGAAAAATGAAGTACATAAAAAAAACTCATACTATTAGTTTTTATTTACAACTATTTTTATTCAATTGTGGAAATTTCGTGCCTTGCACGACAAAATATTTAAATCAATTCTTTTTATTTGATTGAAGATTTAATTCACTAATCCATTTATGTGTTCATTTACTTTAATTTCCCATAACTAAACATAACATGCACACACTTGGCACATATTTATATTTTGAGTTTCTTTCGGCGTTAAGACATAAAGTAATCTATATTCATAGTAATATATCTAAAAAGGTATATTCAAGTAATTGCACGTGAACCAAGAGTATAAGTTACCATCCCCAACTGCCCCAAAAACTGATGCACCTACTGTTACCGGTGCTGTAATTACGCATAGTATTCTCATTATGTTTTCATAAATATGATCTAACTTTTGTGAATGTTTGACACCTTTTAGTCTTCTTTCGGAAATGTTTCTTGGAACATCTCGAGGCCGTGTTATGATTTTGAACTATTTAATTTTCATCCACCAAAAAATTGTAATTTTGATCTCTTAAGATAGATTTGATGGAAGATTTTCTTTCTTGAAATCTGTATAGTTTACAGGAAGTTGCTTTCATCGAATCGATGAAGTATATTTTATAACCTTAACTTGAAAAATAGTGACGATCATAACTTCATGACATTATCAAATGGAGAATCATATTGAAGTATTAGAAAAAAGAAGTGCGTAAAAAACAGTCATGATATTAGTTTTTATTTACAACAGTTTTTTTTTCAAATGTGTAAATGTCGTGCCTTGCACGATATGCAATTAAAATTAAATTATTTTTTATTTGAATGAATATTTAAGTAACTAATCCATTTATGTGTTCATTTACTTTTGTTTCCCTTAAGTAAACATAGCATGCACGCACTTGGTACATATTTATATTTTGAGTTTCTTTTGGCGTAAAGACATTGAGTAATCCCTATTCATTGTAATATGACTAAAATGATTTATTCTGGTAACTGCACAAGAAAGAAGAGCATAAGTTACTATCCCCAATTTCCCCACAAATTGATGCACCTACTGTTACAGGTACTGTATTTCTGCATAGTATTCTCGTTAGGTTTTCATAATTATGATCTAACTATTGTGAATGTTTCACATCTTTTACTCTACTTTGGGAAATGTTTCTTGAAACAACTCAAGGCCATGTAATGCTTTCGAACTATTTAATTTTCATCCGCCAAAAAATTCCCATTTCGATCCATGGATTTGCTGGAAGATTTTCTTTCCTTATATATGTATTGGTTATTGGAAGTTGCTTCCATTTCATCGATGAAGTATATTTTTAACCTTAATTTGAAAAATCACCAAGAGCACACATTCATGATAATATTAAATGGGGAAACTCATTGAAGTATTAGAAAAATGAAGTACATAAAAAAAACTCATACTATTAGTTTTTATTTACAACTATTTTTATTCAATTGTTGAAATTTCGTGCCTTGCACGAAAAAATATTTAAATCAATTCTTTTTATTTGATTGAAGATTTAATTCACTAATCCATTTATGTGTTCATTTACTTTAATTTCCCATAACTAAACATAACATGCACACACTTGGCACATATTTATATTTTGAGTTTCTTTCGGCGTTAAGACATAAAGTAATCTCTATTCATAGTAATATATCTAAAAAGGTATATTCAAGTAATTGCACGCGAACCAAGAGTATAAGTTACCATCCCCAACTTCTCCAAAAACTGATGCACCTACAGTTACCGGTGCTGTAATTACGCATAGTATTCTCATTATGTTTTCATAAATATGATCTAACTTTTGTGAATGTTTGACACCTTTTAGTCTTCTTTCGGAAATGTTTCTTGGAACATCTCGAGGCCGTGTTATGATTTTGAACTATTTAATTTGCATCCACCAAAAAATTATAATTTTGATCTCTTAAGATAGATTTGATGGAAGATTTTCTTTCTTGAAATCTGTATAGTTTACAGGAAGTTACTTTCATCGAATCGATGAAGTATATTTTATAACCTTAACTTGAAAAATAGTGACGATCATAACTTCATGACATTATCAAATGGAGAAACATATTGAAGTATTAGAAAAAAGATGTGCGTAAAAAACAGTCATGATATTAGTTTTTATTTACAACAGTTTTTTTTTCAAATGTGTAAATGTCGTGCCTTGCACGATATGCAATTAAAATTAATTAATTTTTTATTTGAAGGAATATTTAAGTAACTAATCCATTTATGTGTTCATTTACTTTTGTTTCCCATAAGTAAACATAGCATGCACACACTTGGTACATATTTATATTTTGAGTTTCTTTTGGCGTAAAGACATTGAGTAATCCCTATTCATTGTAATATGACTAAAATGATTTATTCTGGTAACTGCACAAGAAAGAAGAGCATAAGTTACTATCCCCAATTTCCCCAAAAATTGCTGCACCTACTGTTACAGGTACTGTATTTCTGCATAGTATTCTCGTTAGGTTTTCATAATTATGATCTAACTATTGTGAATGTTTCACATCTTTTACTCTACTTTGGGAAATGTTTCTTGAAACAACTCAAGGCCATGTAATGCTTTCGAACTATTTAATTTTCATCCGCCAAAAAATTCCCATTTCGATCCATGGATTTGCTGGAAGATTTTCTTTCCTTATATGTGTATTGGTTATCGGAAGTTGCTTCCATTTCATCGATGAAGTATATTTTTAACCTTAACTTGAAAAATCACCAAGAGCACACATTCATGATATTATTAAATGGGGAAACTCATTGAAGTATTAGAAAAATGAAGTACATAAAAAAAACTCATACTATTAGTTTTTATTTACAACTATTTTTATTCAATTGTGGAAATTTCGTGCCTTGCACGACAAAATATATAAATCAATTCTTTTTATTTGATTGAAGATTTAATTCACTAATCCATTTATGTGTTCATTTACTTTAATTTCCCATAACTAAACATAACATGCACACACTAGGCACATATTTATATTTTGAGTTTCTTTCGGCGTTAAGACATAAAGTAATCTCTATTCATCGTAATATATCTAAACAGGTATATTCAAGTAATTACACGCGAACCAAGAGTATAAGTTACCATCCCCAACTGCCCCAAAAACTGATGCACCTACTGTTACCGGTGCTGTAATTACGCATAGTATTCTCATTATGTTTTCATAAATATGATCTAACTTTTGTGAATGTTTGACACCTTTTAGTCTTCTTTTGGAAATGTTTCTTGGAACATCTCGAGGCCATGTTATGATTTTGAACTATTTAATTTTCATCCACCAAAAAATTGTAATTTTGATCTCTTAAGATAGATTTGATGGAAGATTTTCTTTCTTGAAATCTGTATAGTTTACAGGAAGTTGCTTTCATCGAATCGATGAAGTATATTTTATAACCTTAACTTGAAAAATAGTGACGATCATAACTTCATGACATTATCAAATGGAGAAACATATTGAAGAATTAGAAAAAAGAAGTGCGTAAAAAACAGTCATGATATTAGTTTTTATTTACAATAGTTTTTTTTTCAAATGTGTAAATGTCGTGCCTTGCACGATATGCAATTAAAATTAATTTATTTTTTATTTGAATGAATATTTAAGTAACTAATCCATTTATGTGTTCACTTACTTTTATTTCCCATAAGAAAACATAGCATGCACGCACTTGGTACATATTTATATTTTGAGTTTCTTTTGGCGTAAAGACATTGAGTAATCCCTATTCATTGTAATATGACTAAAATGATTTATTCTGGTAACTGCACAAGAAAGAAGAGCATAAGTTACTATCCCCAATTTCCCCAAAAATTGCTGCACCTACTGTTACAGGTACTGTATTTCTGCATAGTATTCTCGTTAGGTTTTCATAATTATGATCTAACTATTGTGCATGTTTCACATCTTTTACTCTACTTTGGGAAATGTTTCTTGAAACAACTCAAGGCCATGTAATGATTTCGAACTATTTAATTTTCATCCGCCAAAAAATTCCCATTTCGATCCATGGATTTGCTGGAAGATTTTCTTTCCTTATATTTGTATTGGTTATCGGAAGTTGCTTCCATTTCATCGATGAAGTATATTTTTAACCTTAACTTGAAAAATCACCAAGAGCACACATTCATGATATTATTAAATGGGGAAACTCATTGAAGTATTAGAAAAATGAAGTACGTAAAAAAAAACTCATACTATTAGTTTTTGTTTACAACTATTTTTATTCAATTGTGGAAATTTCGTGCCTTGCACGACAAAATATTTAAATCAATTCTTTTTATTTGATTGAAGATTTAATTCACTAATCCATTTATGTGTTCATTTACTTTAATTTCCCATAACTAAACATAACATGCACACACTTGGCACATATTTATATTTTGAGTTTCTTTCGGCGTTAAGACATAAAGTAATCTCTATTCATTGTAATATATCTAAAAAGGTATATTCAAGTAATTTCACACGAACCAAGAGTATAAGTTACCATCCCCAACTGCCCCAAAAATTGTTGCACCTATTGTTACCGGTGTTGTAATTACGCATAGTATTCTCATTATGTTTTCATAAATATGATCTAACTTTTGAGAATGTTTGAAACCTTTTAGTCATCTTTCGGATATGTTTCTTGAAACATCTAGAGGCCATGTTATGATTTTGAACTAGTTAATTTTTATCCACGAAAAAATTCTAATATCGATCTCTAATGATTGATTTGATGGAAGATTTTCTTTCTTGTAATGTGTATAGTATACAGGAAGTTGCTTTCATTGAATCGATGAAGTATATTTTATAACCTTAACTTGAAAAATAGTGACGATCATAACTTCATGACATTATCAAATGGAGAAACATATTGAAGTATTAGAAAAATGAAGTGCGTAAAAAACAGTCATGATATTAGTTTTTAATTACAACAGTTTTTTTTTCAAATGTGTTAATGTCATGCCATGCATGATATACAATTAAAATTAATTTTTTTTGAAGGAATATTTAAGTCAATAATCCATTTATGTGTTCATTTACTTTTATTTCCCATAAGTAAACATAGCATGCACACACTTGGCACATATATATATATTTTGAGTTTCTTTTGGTGTAAAGATATTAAGTAATCCCTATTCATAGTAATATGACTAAAATGATTTATTCTGGTAACTACACAAGAAAGAAGAGTATAAGTTACCATCCCCAGTTACCCCAAAAATTGCAGCACCTACTGTTACCGGTACTGTATTTCCGCATAGTATTCTCGTTTGGTTTTCATAATTATGATCTAACTATTGTGAATATTTCACATCTTGCACTCTAGTTTGGGAAATGTTTCTTGAAACAACTCAAGGCCATGTTATGCTTTCAAACTATTTAATTTTCACCTGCCAAAAAGTTCCCATTTCGATCCATGGATTCGTTAGAAGATTTTCTTTCCTTGTATGTGTGTAGGTTATCGGAAGTTGCTTCCATTACATCGATGAATTATATTTTTAACCATAACTCTAAAAATCACCAAGAGCACACATTCATGATATTATTAAATGGGGAAACTCGATGAATTATTTGAAAAATGAAGTACGTAAAAAAAACTCATACTACTAGTTTTTGTTTACAACTATTTTTATTCAATTGTTCAAATTTTGTGCCTTGCACGACAAAATGTTTAAATAATTGTTTTTAATTGATTGAAGATTTAATTCACTAATCCATTTATGTGTTCATTTACTTTAATTTCCCATAACTAAACATAACATGCACACACTTGGCACATGTTTATATTTTGAGTTTCTTTCGGCGTTAAGACATAAAGTAATCTCTATTCATAGTAATATATCTAGAAAGGTATATTCAAGTAATTGAACGCGAACCAAGAGTATAAGTTACCATCCCCAGCTACCCCAAAAACTGTTGCACCTACTGTTACCGGTGTTGTAATTACGCATAGTATTCTCATTATGTTTTCATAAATATGATCTAACTTTTGTGAATGTTTGACACCTTTTAGTGTTCTTTCGGAAATGTTTCTTGAAACATCTCGAGGCCATGTTATGATTTTGAACTATTTAATTTTCATCCACCAAAAAATTCTAATATCGATCTCTTAACATGGTTTTGATGGAAGATTTTCTTTCTTGTAATGTGTATAGTTTACAGGACGTTGCTTTCATTGAATCGATGAAGTATATTTTATAAATTTAACTTGAAAAATAGTGACGATCATAACTTCATGACATTACCAAATGGAGAAATATATTAAAGTATTCGAAAAATGAAGTGCGTAAAAAACAGTCAAGATATTAGTTTTTATTTACAATAGTTTTTTTTTCAAATGTGTAAATGTCGTGCCTTGACCGATATGCAATTAAAATTAATTAATTATTTTTATTTGAAGGAATATTTAAGTCACTAATCCATTTATGTGTTCATTTACTTTTATTTCCCATAAGTAAACATAGCATGCACGCACTTGGTACATATTTATATTTAGAGTTTCTTTTGGCGTAAAGACATTAAGTAATCCCTATTCATAGTAATATGACTAAAATGATTTATTCTGGTAACTGCACAAGAAAGAAGAGTATAAGTTACCATCCCCAATTACCCCAAAAATTGCAGCACGTACTGTTATCGGTACTGTATTTCCACATAGTATTCTCGTTAGGTTTTCATAATTATGATCTAACTATTGTGAATGTTTCACATCTTGCACTCTAGTTTGGGAAATGTTTCTTGAAACAACTCAAGGCCATGTTATTCTTTCGAACTATTTAATTTTCATCCGCCAAAAAGATCCCATTTCGATCCATGGATTTGTTGGAAGATTTTCTTTCCTTATATGTGTGTAGGTTATCGGAAGTTGCTTCCATTACATCGATGAATTATAGTTTTAACCATAACTAGAAAAATCACCAAGAGCACACATTCATGATATTATTAAATGGGGAAACTCATTGAAGTATTTGAAAAATGAAGTACGTAAAAAAAACTCATACTATTAGTTTTTGTTTACAAATATTTTTATTCAATTGTGGAAATTTCGTGCCTTGCACGACAAAATATTTAAATCAATTTTTTTTATTTGATTGAAGATTTAATTCACTAATCCATTTATGTGTTCATTTACTTTAATTTCCCATAACTAAACATAACATGCACACACTTGGCACATACTTATAATTTGAGTTTCTTGCGGCGTTAAGGCATAAAGTAATCTCTATTCATAGTAATATATCTAAAAAGGTATGTTCAAGTAATTGCACGCGAACCAAGAGTATAAGTTACCATCCCCAACTACCCCAAAAACTGTTGCACCTACTGTTACCGGTGTTGTAATTACGCATAGTATTCTCATTATGTTTTCATAAATATGATCTAACTTTTGTGAATGTTAGACACCTTTTAGTCTTCTTTCGGTAATGTTTCTTGAAACATCTCGAGGCCATGTTATGATTTTGAACTATTTTATTTTCATCCACCAAAAAATTCTAATATCGATCTCTTAACATGGTTTTGATGGAAGATTTTGTTTCTTGTAATGTGTATAGTTTACAGGACATTGCTTTCATTGAATCGATGAAGTATATTTTATAACTTTTACTTAAAAAATAGTGACGATCATAACTTCATGACATTACCAAATGGAGAAATATATTAAAGTGTTCGAAAAATGAAGTACGTAAAAAACAGTCATGATATTAGTTTTTATTTACAACAGTTTTTTTTCAAATGTGTAAATGTCGTGCCTTGACCGATATGCAATTAAAATTAATTAATTTTTTTATTTGAAGGAATATTTAAGTCACTAATCCATTTATGTGTTCATTTACTTTTATTTCCCATAAGTAAACATAGCATGCACGCACTTGGTACATATTTATATTTAGAGTTTCTTTTGGCGTAAAGACATTAAGTAATCCCTATTCATAGTAATATGACTAAAATGATTTATTCTGGTAACTGCACAAGAAAGAAGAGTATAAGTTACCATCCCCAATTGCCCCAAAAATTGCAGCACCTACTGTTACCGATACTGTATTTCCACATAGTATTCTCGTTAGGTTTTCATAATTATGATCTAACTATTGTGAATGTTTCACATCTTGCACTCTAGTTTGGGAAATGTTTCTTGAAACAACTCAAGGCCATGTTATTCTTTCGAACTATTTAATTTTCATCCGCCAAAAAGATCCCATTTCGATCCATGGATTTGTTGGAAGATTTTCTTTCCTTATATGTGTGTAGGTTATCGGAAGTTGCTTCCATTACATCGATGAATTATAGTTTTAACCATAACTCGAAAAATCACCAAGAGCACACATTCATGATATTATTAAATGGGGAAACTCATTGAAGTATTTGAAAAATGAAGTACGTAAAAAAAACTCATACTATTAGTTTTTGTTTACAACTATTTTTATTCAATTGTGGAAATTTCGTGCCTTGCACGACAAAATATTTAAATCAATTTTTTTTATTTGATTGAAGATTTAATTCACTAATCCATTTATGTGTTCATTTACTTTAATTTCCCATAACTAAACATAACATGCACACACTTGGCACATATTTATATTTTGAGTTTCTTGCGGCGTTAAGACATAAAGTAATCTCTATTCATAGTAATATATCTAAAAAGGTATGTTCAAGTAATTGCACGCGAACCAAGAGTATAAGTTACCATCCCCAACTACCCCAAAAACTGTTGCACCTACTGTTACCGGTGTTGTAATTACGCATAGTATTCTCATTATGTTTTCATAAATATGAACTAACTTTTGTGAATGTTTGACACCTTTTAGTCTTCTTTCGGAAATGTTTCTTGAAACATCGCGAGGCCATGTTATGATTATGAACTATTTAATTTTCATCCGCCAAAAAATTCTAATATCAATCTCTTAAGATGGATTTGATGGAAGATTTTCTTTCTTGTAATCTGTATAGTGTACAGGAAGTTGCTTTCATTGAATCGATGAAGTATATTTTATAACCTTAACTTGAAAAATAGTGACGATCATAACTTCATGACATTATCAAATGGAGAAATATATTAAAGTATTAGAAAAATGAAGTGCGTAAAAAACAGTCATAATATTAGTTTTTATTTACAACAGTTTTTTTCAAATGTGTAAATGTCGTGCCTTGACCGATATGCAATTAAAATTCTTTTTTTTGAAGGAATATTTAAGTCAATAATCCATTTATGTGTTCATTTACTTTTATTTCCCATAAGTAAACGTAGCATGCACACACTTGGCACATATACATATTTTGAGTTTATTTTGGCGTAAAGATATTATGTAATCCCTATTCATAGTAATATGAATAAAATGATTTATTATGGTAACTGCACAAGAAAGAAGAGTATAAGTTACCATCCCCAATTACCCCAAAAATTGCAGCACCTACTGTTACCGGTACTGTATTTCCGCATAGTATTCTCGTTTGGTTTTCATAGTTATGATCTAACTATTGTGAATGTTTCACATCTTGCACTCTAGTTTGGGAAATGTTTCTTGAAACAACTCAAGGCCATGTTATGCTTTCGAACTATTTAATTTTCACCTACCAAAAAGTTCCCATTTCGATCCATGGATTTGTTAAAAGATTTTCTTTCCTTATATGTGTTTAGGTTATCGGAAGTTGCTTCCATTACATCGATGAAGTATATTTTTAACCTTAACTTGAAAATTCACCAAGATCATACATTCATGATATTATTAAATGGAGAAACTCATTGAAGTATTAGAAAAATGAAGTGCGTAAAAAAATCATGATATTAGTTTTTATTTACAACTATTTTTTTTCATATGTGCAAATGTCGTACCTTGCACGAAATGCAATTTAAATTTATTTATTATTTTATTTGAAAGAATATTTAAGTCACTAATCCATTTATTTGTTCATTTACTTTTATTTCCCATAAGTAAACATAGCATGCACACACTTGGCACATATTTATATTTTCGGTTTCTTTTGGAGTAAAGACGTTAAGTAATCCCTATTCATAGTAATATAACTAAAATGATTTAATTTGGTAACTACATAAGAAAGAAGTGTATAAGTTACCATCCCCAATCACCCAAAAAATTGCTGCACCTACTGTTACTGGTACTGTATTTCTACATAGTATTCTCGTATGTTTTCATAATTATTATCTAACTATTGTGAATTTTTCACATCTTTTACTCTAGTTTGGGAAATTTTTCTTGAAACATCTCAAGGCCATGTTATGCTTTCGTACTAATTAATTTTCATCCGCCAAAAAATTGCCATTTCGATCCATGGATTTGTTGGAAGATTTTATTTCCTGAAATGTGTATAGGTTATCGGAAGTTGTTTCCATTTCATCTATGAAGTATATTTTTAACCATAACTTTAAATATCACCAAGAGCATACATTCATGATATGATTAAATTGAGAAACTCATTGAAGTATTAGAAAAATGAAGTACGTAAAAAAACTCATACTATTTGTTTTTATTTACAATTATTTTTATTCAATTGTGCAAATTTCGTGCCTTGTACGACACAAAATTTAAATTATTTATTAATTTTATTTGAATGAATATTTAATTCAATAATCCATTTATGTGTTCATTTACTTTAATTTCCCAAATTAAACATAACATAAACACACTTGGAGCATATTTATATTTTGAGTTTCTTTCGGCGTTAAGACATAAAGTAATCTCTATTCATAGTAATATATCTAAAAAGGTTTATTTAAGTAATTGCACGAGAATGAAGAGTACAAGTTACGATCCCCAATTACCCCAAAAACTGTTGCACCTACAGTTGTCGGTACTGTAATTACGCATAGTATTCTCATTATGTTTTCATAAATATGATCTAACTTTTGGGAATGTTTCACACCTTTTAGTCTACTTTAGGAAATGTTTCTTGAAACATCTCAAGGCCATGTTTCGATTTCTAACAATTTCATTTTAATCCACCAAAAAATTCCAATATTGATCTCTTAAGATGGATTTGTTGGAAGATCTTCTTTCTGGTAATATGTTTAGTTTACAGAAAGTTGCTTTCATTGAATCGATGAAATATATTTTATAACCTTAACTTGAAAAATAATCACGATCATAACATCATGACATTATTAAATGGAGAAACATATTAAAGTATTAGAAAATTAAGTGCGTAAAAAAATCAAGATATTAGTTTTATTTACAACTGGTTTTTTTTTCAAATGTGCAAATGTCGTGCCTTACATGAAATGCAATTAAAATTTATTTATTAATTTTATTTGAAGGATTATTTAAGTCACTAATCCATTTATGTGTTCATTTACTTTTTTCCCATAAGTAAACATAGCATGCACACACTTGGCACATATTTACATTTTGAGTTTCTTTTGGCGTAAAGACAATAAGTAATCCCTATTCATAGTAATATAACTAAAATGATTTATTCTGGTAACTACACAAGAAAGAAGAGTATAAGTTACAATCCCCAATTATCCCAAAAATTGATGCACCTACTATTACCGGTACTGTAATTATGCATAGTATTCTCAATATGTTTTCATAAATATGATCTAACTTTAGTGAATGTTTCACACCTTTTAGACTACTTTGGGAAATGTTTCTCGAAACATCTCGAAGCCATGTTATGATTTTGAACTATTTAATTTTCATCTACTAAAATTTTCCAATATCGATCTCTTAAGATGGATTTGTTGGAAGATCTTCTTTCTAGTAATGTGTATAGTTTACAGGAAGTTGGTTTCACTAAATCGATGAAGTATATTTTATAACCTTAACTTGAAATATAATCACGATCATAACTTCAAGACATTATCAAATGGAGAAACATATTAAAGTATTAGAAAAATTAGGTGCATTAAAAAAATCCTGATATTAGTTTATATTTACAACTGTTTTTTTCAAATGTGCAAATGTCGTGCCTTGCACGAAATGCAATTAAAATATATTTATTATTATTATTTGAAGGTATATTTAAGTCACTAATCCATTTATGTGTTCATTTGCCTTTTTTCCCATAAGTAAACATAGCATGCACACACTTGGCACATATTTTATATTTTGAGTTTCTTTTGGCGTAAAGACATTAAGTAATACCTATTCATAGTAATATAACTAAAATGATTTATTCTGGTAACTGCACAAGAAAGAAGAGTATAAGTTACAATCCCCAATTACCCCAAAAATTGCTGCACCTACTGTTACTGGTACTGTATTTCCGCATATTATTCACGTTAGGTTTTCATAATTATGATCTAACTATTGTGAATGTTTCACATCTTTTACTCTAGTTTGGGAAATTTTTCTTGAAACATCTCAAGGCCATGTTATGCTTTCGAACTATTTAATTTTCATCCGCATAAAATTCATATTTCGGTCCACGGATTTGTTGGAAGAATTTCTTTCCTGAAATGTGTACAGGTTATCAGAAGTTTCTTCCATTACATCAATGAAGTATATTTTTAACCTTAACTTGAAAAATCATCAAGAGCATAAATTCATGATATTATTAAATGGAGAAACTCATTGAAGTATTAGAAAAATGAAGTACGTAAAAAAACTCATACATTAGTTTATACTTACAACTATTTTTATTCAATTGTGTAAATTTCGTGCCTAGCACAACACAAAATTTAAATAAATTATTTATTTTTATTTTATTGAAGATTTAATTCACTAATCCATTTATGTGTTCATTTACTTTAATTTCCCATAACTAAATATAACCTGCACAAACTTGGCACATATTGATACTTTGAGTTTCTTTCATCGTGAAGACATAAAGTAATCTCTATTCATAGTAATATATCAAAAAAAAATTATTCATGTAATTGCACGAGAACGAAGAGTACAAGTTTCCATCTCCAACCATCCCAAAAACTGCTGCACTTACTGTTATGGGTACTGTAATTATGCATGGTGTTCTCATTATGTTTTCATAAATATGATCTAACTTTTGTGAATGTTTCACACCTTTTAGTCTACTTTGGGAAATGTTTATTGAAACATCCCGAGGCCATGTTATGATTTTGAACTATTTAATTTTCATCCACAAAAAAATTCCTATTTCGATATCTTAAGATGGATTTGTTGGAAGATCTTCTTTCTAGTAATGGGTTTAGTTTACAGGAAGTTGCTTTCATTGAATCGATGAAGTATATTTGATAACCTTAACTTGAAAAATAATCACAATCACAATTTCAAGACATTATCAAATGGAGAAACATATTAAAGTATTTGAAAAATGAAGTGTGTAAAAAAATCATGATATTAGTTTTTATTTACAACTGGTTTTTTTTTTCAAATGTGCAAATGTCGTGCCTTGCACGAAATGCAATTAAAATTTATTTATTATTATTATTTGTAGTAATATTTAAGTCACTAATCCATTTATTTGTTCATTTGCCTTTTTTCCCATAAGTAAGCATAGCATGCACACACTTGGAACATATTTTATATTTGTACTTTCTTTTGGCGTAAAGACATTAAGTAATCACTATTCATAGTAATATAACTAAAATGATTTATTCTGGTAACTACACAAGAAAGAAGAGTATAAGTTACAATCCCCAATTACCCCAAAAATTGTTGCACCTTCTATTACCGGTACTGTAATTATGCATAGTATTCTCAATATGTTTTCATAAATATGATCTAACTTTAGTGAATGTTTCACACCTTTTAGACTACTTTGGGAATTGTTTCTTGAAACATCTCGAAGCCATGTTATGATTTTGAACTATTTAATTTTCATCTACCAAAATTTTCCAATATCGATCTCTTAAGATGGATTTGTTGGAAGATCTTCTTTCTAGTAATGTGTATATAGTTTACAGGAAGTTGGTTTCACTAAATCGATGAAGTATATTTTATAACCTTAACTTGAAATATAATCACGATCATAACTTCAAGACATTATCAAATGGAGAAACATATTAAAGTATTAGAAAAATTAGGTGCAATAATAATAGAACTATTTAATATTCATCTGCCAAAAAAATTCCAATATCGATACCCTAAGGTGGATTTGTTGGAATATCTTCTTACTTGTAATGTGTATAGTTTATAGTAAGTTTCTTTCATTGCATCGATGAAGCATATTTTATAACCTTAACTTGAAAAATAATCACGATCATAACTTCATGACATTATCAAATGGAGAAACTCATTAGAGTATTAGAAAAATGAAGTGTGTAAAAAAACTTATGATATTAGTTTCTATTTACAATTGTTATGTTTTCAAATGTGTAAAATCCGTGCCTTGCAAAACATGCAATTAAATTTATTTATTATCTTTATTTGAAGGAATATTTAAGTCACTAATCCATATATGTGTTCATTTACTTTTATTTCCCATAAGTAAACATAGCATGCACACATGTGGCACACATTTATATTTTAAGTTTATTTTGGCGTACAGACGTTACGTAATCCCTAATCATAGTAATATAACTAAAATGATTTATTCAGGTAACTGCAAGAGAAAGAAGAGTATAAGTTACCATCCCCGACTACCTGAAAAATTGTTGCACCTACTGTTACCGGTACTGTATTTCTGCATGGTATTCTCGTTATGTTTTCATAATTATGGTCTAACTTTTGTGAATGTTTCACATATTTTACTCTAGTTTGGGAAATTTTTCTTGAAACATCTCAAGGTCATGTAATGCTTTTGAACTATTTAATTTTCATCCGCCAAAAAATTCCCATTTCAATCCTGGATTTGCTGGAAGATTTTCTTTCTTGTAATGTGTATAGGTTATCGGTAGTTGCTTCCATTACATCGATGAAGTGTATTTTTTAACCTTAACTTGAAAATTCATAAAGAGCATACATGCATGATATTACTAAATGTAGAAAGTCATAAAAGTATTTGAAAAATGAAGTGCATAAAAAAACTCACGATATTAGTTTTTATTTACACCTATTTTTATTCAGTAGAGAAAATGTCGTGCCTTGAACCACATGCAATAATATTTTATTTATTTATTTTTATTCGATTGAATATTTAATTCACTAATCCATTTATGTGTTCATTTACTTTTATTTCCCATAACTAAACATAACATGCACACGCTTGGCACTTATTTATATTTTGAGTTTCTGTTGGCATCAATACATCAGGTAATCTTTATTCATGGTAATGTACCTAAAATGTCTTATTCAGGTATTTGCAGGGGAAAAAGAGTATAAGGTTCCTATTACCCCAAAAACTGATTGACCTACTGTTACCGCACTGTAATTCCGCATAATGTTCTCGTGATGTTTGCATAAATATGATCTAATTTTTGTGAATATTTCACACCTTTTAATCCTATTTGGGAAATGTTTCTTGAAACATCTCGAGGCCATGTTATGATTTTGAACTATATTATTTTCATTTGCCAAAATATTCCCATATCAATCCGTGGATTTCTAGAAAACAATTCTTTCTTGTAATGTGTATAGGTTATTGGAAATTGCTTTCATTACATACTTAAACATACTATGCACACACTTGGCACATATTTATATTTTGAGTTTTTTTGGCATCAAGACATAAAGTATTCTCTATTCATAGTTATATACCTAAAATGACATATTCAGGTAATTGCATGAGATAAAATAGTATAAGTTACCATCCCCAACTACATCAAAAACTGCTGCTCCTACTGTTACCGGTACTGCAATTCCGTATAGTGTTCTCGTTATGGTTTCATAAATATGATCTAACTTTTGTGAATGTTTCACACCTTTTACTCTAGTTTGGAAAATGTTTATCAAAACATCTTGAGGCCATGTTATGCTTTTGAACTATTTTATTTCATCTGCAAAAAAAAATTCAATTGCAATCCGTGGATTTGTTGGAAAATTTTCTTTCTTGTAATGTGTATAGGTTATCGGAAGTTTCTTTCATTTCCTCGATGAAGTATATTATTTAACCTTAACTTGAAAAATCATCAAAAGCATAAAATCATGATATTATCAAATGGAGAAACTCTTTAAATTATTAGTAAAATGAAATGCGTGAAAAAACTCATGATATTAGTGTTTCTTTACAACTTTTTTTATGCAATTGTGAAATGCCGTGCCATGCACGACATGCAATTAAAATTTATTCATTTATTTTCAATTGAAGATTTAAGTCACTAATGTGTTCATTTACTTTTATTTCCCATAATTAAACATAGCATACACACACTTTCCCAAAAACTGCTGGTACTGTATTTCCACAAGTAATTTACATCAATCCCTTAATGTGAATTTGTTGGAAAATTTTCTTTCTTGTTTTGTGTATAGGTTATCGGAAGTTGCTTCCATTACATAGATGAAGTATATTTTTTAACCTTAGCATAAAAAATCATCAAGAGCATATATTTATGATATTCATAAATTGAGAAACTCATTAAAGTATTAGAAAAATGAAGTGCGTAAAAAAACTCAAGATATTTTTTTTATTTACAACTATATTTATTCAAGTGTGCAAATGCCGTGCCTTGCACGAAATGAAATTAAAATTTATATATTTATTTTCATTGTATTAGAGATTTAATTCACTAATCCATTTATGTGTTCATTTACTTTTATTTCCCATAATTAAACATGACATGCACACACTTTGGACGCATTTATATTTTGAGTTTCTTTTTGTGTCAAGACATTGAGTAATCTTTATTCATGGTAATATGACTAAAATGATTTATTTGGGTAATGTCAGGGGAAAGAACTGTATAGGTTACCATCCCCAACTACACCAAAAATTGTTGTACCTACTATTGCCGTTACTGTAATTCCGCATAGTGTTATCGATATATTTGTATAAATATGATCTAACTTTTGTGAATATTTCATACCTTTTAGTCTACTTTGGGAAATGTTTCTTGAAACATCTCGAGGCCATGTTATGCTTTTGAACTATTTAATTTTCATCATCCAAAAAATCCCCATATCGATCCCTTAAGGTAAATTTGTTGGAAAATTTTCATTCTTGTATTGTGTATAGGTTATCGGAAGTTGCTTCCATTACATCGATGAAGTATATTTTTTAACCTTAACATGAAAAATAATACATTCATGATATTATTAAATGGAGAAACTAATTAAAGTTTTAGAAAAGCGTAAAAAAACTCATGTTATTAGTGTTTATTTACAACTATTTTTATTCAATTGTGCAAATGTAGTGCCTTGCATGAAATGCAATTACTATTTATTGTTATTCGATTGAAGATAAAAATCACTAATCCATTTATGTGTTCGTTTACTTTAATATCCAATAATTAAACATAGCATGCACACACTTGTAACATATTTATATTTTGAGTTTCTTTTGGGGTCAAAACATTAAGTAATCTCTATTCATAGTAATATAACTAAAATGATTTATTCAGGTAACTAGACGAGAAAGAAGAGTATAAGTCACCATCCCCAACTACCCCAAAAACTGATGCACCTACTGTTATCTGTACTATATTTCTGCATAGTATTCTCATTATGTTTGCATAATTATGATCTATTTTTTGTGAATGTTTCACATATTTTACTCTAGTTTGGGAAATGTTTCTTGAAACATCTAATTTTCATCCGCCAAAAAATTCCCATGTGGATTCGTGGAATTGTTGGAAGATCTTCTTACTGATAATGTGTATAGGTTATGGGAAGTTTTTTCCATTACATCGAAGAAGTATATATTTAACCCTAACTTGAAAATTAATCAAGAGCATACATGCATGATTTTAAATGGAGAAACTCATTACAGTATTAGAAAAATGGAGTGCATAAAAAAACTCATGATATTAGTTTTTATTTACAACTATTTTTAATCAATTGGGAAAATGTCGTGCCTTGAACGACATGAAAATAAAATTTATTTGTTTACTTTTATTCAATTGAAGATTTAATTCACTAATCCATTTATGTGTTCGTTTACTTTTATTTCCCATGATTAAACCTAACATGCACACGCTTGGCACTTATTTATATTTTGAGTTTCTTTTGGCATCAAAACATCAGGTAATATTATGCCTAGTAAAGTACTTAAAATGTCTTATTCAGGTATTTTTAGGAGAAAGAAGAGTATAAGTTGCCATCCCATACAACCCCAAAAACCGTTGCACCAACTGTTACTAGTACTGTAATTCCACATAGTGTTCTTGTTATATTTTCATAAATATGATCTAACTTTTGTGAATGTTTCACACCTTTTAATCCAATTTGGGAAATGTTTCTTGAAAAGTCTTGAGGCCATGTTAGGCTTTTGAACTATTTAATTTTTATCAGCCAAAAAATACCCATATCGATCTGTGGATTTGTTTTAAAAATTTATTTATTGTAATGTGTATAGGTTATCGGAAGTTGCTTTCATTTCATCGATAAAGTATATTTTTTAACCTCAACTTGAAAAATCATCAAGAGCATAAATTCATGATATTATGAAATGGAGAAACTCATTAAAGTATTAGAAAAATGAAGTGCAGAAAAAAAAATCAAGATATTAGTTTTTATTTACAACTATATTTATTCAAATGTGCAAATGATACAAATATCAAATGCTTTAATGTGTTTTAAAAGTTTTGATGGATCAAATTTATGATGAATAATTGAAGGTGTCACTATCGACATCTTGGATTCATTGTTCAAGATTGTCGACGAACTGAAGACAGCATGAAGAACACTATACTCTTTTTTCCCACTGGGTTTTTAATGAGGTAGTGTGATCACTGTAAAATATTGTAAAATTATTTCATTTTGGGTTTATGGACTGACAGTTTAGCCATGTGGGTTTTGAAGAGTTGAATTTCAAAAACACAGTCCATTAGGGTTTAGTATATTCAGTTTTATTCTGGTTAGAATTAGATTTGGTAAGATTAGATAAGGTAATATTTTTCAAGGTTACTTATTGAAGAATTCAACTAGATTACCTTAAATTACCAATTATTTTAGGTATTTTAGTTAGATATGGTTTTAGCTTCTTAAAGCAGCCATAAGGAAATTCAGTTTCCAGTTATGATTAGGGTTTATGGCTGAAATCTACCCTATATATAGGAGAGGCCTTTGGACGAACTTCACACTACTTTTATCAATCAAATATACAACCTTTTGAGTTCATACTCTTTCCTTGGGAGCTATTCCATTGCTGCTTAAACCCGAGGGCTAGTTAAGTATCAAGAAACCTTGTAATTTGATCCTAAGGGCTAATTAGAGAGCGAGTGGAAATTGAGTGTACCTTAAGGGCAAGACCTTGAATTTCGTGTTGCATTGATGGGTTTGCGAGTTCCCTTGTGTTGTCAAAGATCTTAATTCTGAAATCCAAATTTTTTACAAGGGGATTCACATCAGTTAGTATCAGAGCAAAGTGAAATATCTACTGAGGCCATTATAAAACAAAGAAAAGGTTTTTGATTTTTAGTTGAATTTATTTTCAAATTTATATATATACTCTTTTGTGTCTTATTTTGACTGTGTTTGTTTGATCTTTCTATCTAGGAGGATTGAATCTAGAGTCAAAGGACGTTGAAGGGTCCGAGAGTTAGAATACTTTGGTATTACTATCCACCTTCACCTTCATCAATCGAGTCAGGAGGACGTTGAAGGGTCTGAGCATTAACAAGTATTATCTGCCTTCACCTCCTGGTTAGTTTTGTAGGTTTTAGGTAGCTTAAACAGTTTATGTGATATTTTCGTTAACTCTTCTAAAAATTATTGCATGCTCATAATCCTATTTGTTTTCTTTATCATTCTTTGATTCTGTGATCTTGAATTTTTCTTTGATTCTTGATTGCACCTTATTTAAAAAAAAAAAGGAAGAGTCTTATGTCATTTTCCATATATATAGTGTCATATTCTTGATCCTTACGATCTTGAATACCTCGAAGTTCATTTGAATCAAGAGGAAGTTGTCGCAGTTTTCTTATTCCAAGTTTTGTTCAGGAAAATTTTGTTCCAAAAATTTTGAAAAGTAAAAAAAAAAGGTAGCATATTTTTGGGTTTAAAAATAGGAATTTTGGATTTGAAATCTAAAATTTGGGACAAATTTGCAATTTTCAAAAGTTTGGGGGCAGATTTGCAATTTCCAAAAATTTTGGGAATTTAGACCGAAAATTTTTCTTGGGGAATGAAAAAAAAAGGAAATCTGGTTTGAAAAAGGAAAAGAAAAGTCAAAATCCTAATCGGAAGAGAAAAAGGAAATAAAAGCCAATTGAGAGGGGGTTTTGATCTGAACTTTCGACTTGGGGGATCAATAAGTCATTAAAATCTTTTACCATAAGGGATTTAGATTTGAGTTCCTATTCAAATTTCTTTTTTGGAAAAGTTTCTTGAATTTTTGGAACCTATTTGTCGCCTATATAAAGCAACCTTGTTTTCATCATAATTCATTCAATACAGCTCCGATTCGTCCCATTCAAATTGTGTTTATTCCTTATTCTTTGTAGAATTCGGAATTCCAGATTGTAGATCCCAATTTTGATTTTATATATTTTTAAATTTTGAAATAAGTTCTGCAGTACTCATCTCCATAGCTTGCTTGGAATTGCGGTGAATTGATCAATTGCCATTGCATTAGCCTTTGCCTTGTAAGTTGTGAGTGTAATACACTTGGTTAGTGACCTTACTAAACAAAGGGGAAGGGGGACATTTATTCCTGATGGTTTGTTTCTTCTTAGCAGGATGGCGGATGATCCATTCGTCCCACCATTGTTGGCAATCCCAACAATGAACCTAAAATGAATTCCATGAATGTCATAAATGCCATAATGAGCGATATTCAAAGATTTTCTAGGAGGGTATATGAGTTAAAAAATATAACAACACCTCGTTCTACAAGACATGTTGAATCTGCTTGCGACATCAAAGGTTTGAAGTATGATATTCCTAGATTTGATGGTCGACACAATCCAGTGAAATACATGGATTGGGAGAGGAAGATTGAGAACCTATTTTATCTTAACAACTACCATGAGAAAGAGAAGATCAAGGTTGCAAAGTATTCTTTCACCCATTATGCCACAGAGTGGTGGGAAAATTTGAAAGAATCAAGATATCTTGCCGGAAAGAAACCTATCTCCACATGGGAGAGATTGAGGACCAAGCTTCGATTACATTATGTTCAACGAACATATTTGATGGAACAACATTCGTATCTCATAACTATGAAGCAAGGCAACCACAGTGTAGATGAATACTGGCAAGATCTTGAATTTGCTATGGGAAGAGTTGGAATGAGAGAAAATAATGCCTTTATAAAGAATCAGTTTATTGAAGGTTTAAGAGAAAATCTACAAGTTCCGGTAAACCTCCAGTATTATGTTTCCATACAAGATTTATTGTTTAAGGCCAGGTTGGTTGAGTTGACATTAAGGCTCAGTGGACCCTAATTTTGGCTATAACAGTCAAAGGCAATTCTCTTATTTTAGAAACCAAAATTCGACCAGGAGTTGTAGCAATTCGAACATGGGTGGCCGAGGAAACCCTAATTCAATCAAAGCCTACTCAACTCCACCATTGGAATCCACTAATCAAAGAATGATCGCAACCAATCAGTCTCTTAGCCAAGATTCAGTTTCTTCTAACACTCCTACAGCTTCAACTTTGTCAGATACAGTTTCTGCTAACACTCTACATGTTTTCATTGTCATGAACGAGGACATGTTCACAATAACTGTCCCCGTGAACGAATTATAACAATAATGGAGGGGGAGAAAGATGATGATATGCCTGCACGGTATGACACCGAAGAAGAACAAATAGATGATGAAATCATCATTGTTGACAGAGGTGAGAAAGGTCCTGAAACACAAGATGTATTTGAGGCATATTCCACATATGTTGCTGAAATTACACCCCCACAAGGAGGCAAGTAATTTCGACCAAAATAGTGTCAATTCCATCAAAATGACAGTAAATGTCACCATAGACAAGTTCCAGGTCGATCCTAAGGTAGGTAAGACAGGTAAGTTGCAGAATTATTATGAAAAGTCGCATAAAGTATTGTCTTCACATCATAGTCTTTTACTTTCTATTTATATGATGAGGCATGAACTATCTGCTGACTCTGGTAAATCGCTTTATGCTTCAATGAGAGATATGAATCAATCTTTGACTAATCATTCTTTTGTTCTTATAATGTCCTTTAAAGAAAGCTACTATTCCAAAGAAGATATTCCTGTAGATATGTTTTCACAGTTTGTTAAGTTGTTACAGGAATTCAAGGATGTCTTTATAGGTTATATGCTTCCGGTTTCGAGGACAATACTTTTTTATCCGGGAGGGAATGATAAAAATATCAAATGCTTTAATGTGATTTAAATGGTTCAATGGATCAACTTTATGATGAAGAATTGAAGGAGTCACCATCGGCATCTTGGATTTATTGTTCAAGATTGTCGACGAACTGAAGATATCATGAAGAACGCTATACTCTTTTTTCACACTGGGTTTTTAATGAGGTAGTGTGACACTGTAAAATATTGTAAAATTATTTCATTTTGGGTTTATGGACTGACAGTATAGCTATGTATGCTTTGAAGAGCAGAATTTCAAAAATACAGTCCATTAGGGTTTAGTATATTCAGTTTTATTCTAATTAGAATTAGATTTGGTAAGATAGATAAGTTAATATTCTTCAAGGTTACTTCTTGAAGAATTCAACTAGATTACCTTAGATTACCATTTATTTTAGGCATTTTAGTTAGATATGGTTTTAGCTTCTTAAAGCTGCCATAAGTCAATTCAGTTTCCAGTTGCGATTAGGTTTTATTGCCGAAATCTACCCTATAAATAGGGGAGGTCTTTGGACGAATTTCACACGACTTTTATCAATCAAATATACAACCTTTTCATTTAATACTCTTTGCTTGTGAGCTATTCCATTGTTGCTTAACCCCGAGGGCTAGTCAAGTATCAATAAACCTTGTAATTTGATCCTAAGGGCTAGTTAGAGAGCGAGTTGAAATTGAGTGTACCCCAAGGCAAGACCTTGAATTTTGTACGGCATTGAAGGGTTTACGAGTTCCCTTGTTTTGTCAAAGATCTTAATTCCACAATCCAAATTCATCACAAGGGGATTCATATCAGTAAATGTCGTACCTTGTACAACATGAAATTAAAATTTATTTATTTATTCTTATTCGATTGAATATTTAATTCACTAATCAATTTATGTGTTCATTTACTTTTATTTCCCATAATTAAACGTACCATGCACACACTTGGCACATATTTATATTTTGAGTTTCTTTTGGCGTCAAGACATTAAGTATCCTCTATTTATAGTAATATTCCTAAAATGACTTATTCAGGTAATTGCACGAGAAATAACAGTATAAGTTATCATCCCCAACTACCCCAAAAATTGCCGCACCTACTATTACCGATACTGCAATTCCACATAGTGTTCTCATTATGGTTTCATATATATGATCTAACTTTAGTGAATGTTTCACACCTTTTACTCTAGTTTGGGAAATGTCTTTTCAAAAAATCTCGAGGACATGTCAGGCTTTTGAACTATTTAATTTCCATCCGAAAAAAAATTCCCACTGGGATCTGTGGATTTGTTGGAAAATTTTCTTTCTTGTAATGTGTATAGGTTATCAGACGTTGCTTTCATTTCATTGATGAAGTATATTTTTTAACCTTAACATAAAAAATCATCAAGAGCATAAATTCATGATATTATGAAATGGAGAAACTCTTGAAAGTATTAGAAAAATGAAGTGCATAAAAAAACTCATAATATTAGTTTTTGTTTACAACTATATTTTTTTCAATTGTGAAATGTCGTGTCGTTCACGACATGCAATTAAAATCTATTTATTCATTTTTATTCGATTGAAGATTTAAGTCACTAATATCATTTTTATCATTTCCACCTCTTGTAGGTCTCCTCGTCGTTGTCGTTATCCCCGAGGCGAATGCCGTCGGCCGATTACAGGCGATAGAGATCCGATGGGGCCGACTGCCCGTAAAACACTGCTTTGCAACAAATGATAAAACTCGGCATTTTTTCCTCGATCCTATCTCATTTTTGCTCTCTGATTGCATGTATTCAATTTCTCTTATTCTCTATATATAACCCTAGTGACCAAGATGACTTTAACTAATCAACGGTCAAATTTTATTCGACTTTCAATATATAAACATTAATAACTAGGTTGGCTTTGTCTAATCAACGGTCAAACTTTACTTGACTTTCAATATATAAACACTAATAACTAGGTTGACTTTCTCTTATCAACGGTCAAACATTACTTGAAATTCAATATAAAAACACTAATAACTAAGTTGACTTCAACTAATTCACGGACAACCCTTACTTGGCTTTCAACATAAAAATACCAATAAAAAAGTTGGCTTTAACTGATCCACGGTCAACCCTTGCTTAGCTTTCTACATACAAATACAAATAAAAAGATGACTTTAAAAAATCGACGGTCAACTCTTGCTTAACTTTCAATATATAAACACTAATAACAAAGTTGACCTTAACTAATGAACGGTCAAACCTTTTTTTAATTAGTATATAATAAATACTAATAAAGCCAAGCAATGAACGGTCAACCCTTTTCTTTCGACGCACAGAACCCACGGTTCGCTATTATCTCCACCGATCATTTCCACCACTTGTAGGTCTCCTCGTCGTTGCCGTTATCCCCCTGACTAACGCGAATGCCGTCGGCCATTTGCCGACGATAGAGATCTGATGGTGCCGACTGCCCGTAAAACACGGCTTTGCCACAAATGTAAGAACTCGTGATTTTCCCCTCTATCTTGTCTCATTTTTCCTCTCTGATTGCATGTATTTAGTTTCCCTTATTCTCTATATATAACACTAGTGACTAAGCTGACTTTAACTAATCAACGGTCAAATTTTATTCGACTTTCAATAAATAAACACTAATAACTAGATTGGCTTTGTCTAATCAATGGTCAAACTTTATTTGACTTTCAATAGAAAACACTAATAACTAGGTTGACTTCCTCAAATCAACGAACAAACATTACTTGACTTTCAATATAAAAACACTTATAACTAAGTTGACTTTAACTAATCAACAGACAACCCTTACTTGGTTTTCAACATAAAAATATTAATAACAAAGTTGGCTTTAACTGATCCACGGTCAACCCTTGCTTGGCTTTCTACATACAAATACAAATAAAAAAGTTGGCTTTAAAAAATCGACGGTCAACTCTTGCTTGACTTTCAATATATAAACACTAATAACAAAGTTGACTTTTTAACTAATGAATGGTCAAACTTTATTTGAATTAGTATATAATAAATACTAATAAAAATGTTTGACTTTGTATAATCAACGGTCAACCCTTACCTGACTTTCAATATATAAACACTAATAACTAAGTTAAATTTAACTAATTCACGATTAAACTTTATTTGATTTTAGCTAATGAAATCTTTAATGGGCTCAAACCTATAATTTTTCCCAAACTCCATGTCCTATTTTCAATACTAAACATTTCTTCTCCCTTGCCCTAATTTCATTCGATCGAACCCTAGATAGAACTCTCCCACACCCCACCGTCCTCCCGTCTCCTCTGGTTTTCTTTACCGATCAGCCACCGCCCATGCTTTATATGAAAGTTGAAGGAAGGGGAAATGGCACCAGCGCCGGTTAGGGAGGCGATCTTGCGGCATGTCGTCTTCCTGTTGAAAGTCTTGTCCCTTTTCTTTCAATGCACAGAACCCACGGTTCACTAATATCTCTGCCGATCATATCCACCACTTGTAGGTCTCCTCGTCGTTTCCGTAATCCCCCTCAGTGAGGCGAATGCCATTGGCCAATTGCTGGCGATAGAGATCTGATGGTGCCGGCTGCCCGTAAAATACGGCTTTGCCACAAATGTAAGAGCTCATCATTTTTCCCTCGATCCTGTCTCATTTTTCCTCTCTGATTGCGTGTATTTAGTTTCTCTTATTCTCTACATATAACACTAGTGACTAAGCTTACTTTAACTAATCAACAGTCAAATTTTATTCGACTTTCAATATATAAACACTAATAACTAGATCGGCTTTGTCCAATCAACGGTCAAACTTTATTTGACTTTCAATATAAAACACTAATAACTAGGTTGACTTTCTCAAATCAACGAACAAACATTACTAGACTTTAAATATAAAAACACTAATAACTAAGTTGACTTAACTAATCCACGGACAACCCTTACTTGGCTTTCAACATAAAAATATTAATAACAAAGTTGACTTTAACTGATCCGCAGTCAACCCTTGCTTGGATTTCTACATACAAATACAAATAAAAAAGTTGACATTAAAAAATTGACGGTCAACTCTTACTTGACTTTCAAAATATAAACACTAATAACAAAGTGACTTTAACTAATGAACGGTCAAACTTTATTTGAATTAGTACATAATGAATACTAATAAAAATGTTTGATTTTGTCTAATCAACGGTTAACCCTTACGTGACTTTCAATGTATATACACTAATAATTAAGTTGACTTTAACTAATTAACGATCAAACTTTATTTGATTTTAGCTAATGAAATCTTTAATGGGCTAAAACCTATAATTTTGGCCCAAACCCCATGTCTTATTGTCATATACTAAGCCTTTCTTCTCCCTTGCCCTAATTTCATTCGATCGAACCCTAGATGCAACTCTCCCACACCCCAATGTCCCTCCATCTCCTCTGGTTTTCTTCACCGATCAGCCACCGGCCAAGCATCATCTAAAAGTTGAAGGAAGGGGAGATGGCACCAGCACCGGTGAGGGAGGCGATCTCGTGGCATGTTATCTTCTCGCTGAAAGCCTTGTCCCTCTTCCTTCAACGCACAGAACCCACGGTTTGCTAATATCTCCGCCAATCATTTCCACCATTTGTAGGTCTCCTCATCATTGCCTTTATCCCCCCGTCTGAAGTGAATGCCGTCGGCCAATTGCTGGCAAGAGAGATCTGATGGTGCCAACTGCCCGTGAAACAGGGATTTACAACAAATGATAAGAACTCGGCATTTTTCCCTCGATCCTGTCTCATTTTTGCTCTCTGATTGCGTGTATTTAGTTTCTCTTATTCTCTATATATAACACTAGTGACCAAGTTGACTTTAACTAATGAATGGTCAAACTTTATTTGAATTAGTATATAATAAATACTAATAAAAATGTTTGACTTTGTCTAATCAACGTTCAACCCTTACCTTACTTTCAATATATAAACACTAATAACTAAGTTGAATTTAACTAATTGACGATCAAACTTTATTTGATTTTAGCTACTAAAATCTTTAATGGGCTCAAACCTATAATTTTGGCCCAAACCCCATGGCCTATTTTCATATACTAAGCCTTTCTTCTCCTTTGCCCTAATTTCATTCGATCGAACCCTAGATGGAACTCTCCCACACCCCCACCGTCCCTCCGTTTCCTCTGTTTTTCTTCACCGATCAGCCACCGCCCATGCATTATATAAAACTTGAAGGAAGGGGAGATGGCACCAGCACCGGTCCGGGAGGCGATCTTGCAGCATGTCGTCTTCCTGCTTAAAGTCTTGTCCCTTTTCTTTCGACGCACAGAACCCACAGTTCGCTAACATCTCCGCCGATAATTTCCACCACTTGTAGGTCTCCTCGTCGTTTCCGTTATCCCCTTGTTTGAGGCGAATGCCTTTGGCCGATTGCTGACGATAGAGATCCGATGGTGTAAACTGCCCGTAAAACACGGCTTTCCCAAAAATGATAAAACTCGGCATTTTTTCCTCGATCCTATTTCATTTTGCTCTCTGATTGCGTGTATTTAGTTTCTCTTATTCTATATATATAACACTAGTGGCTAAGCTAACTTTAACTAATCAACTGTCAAAATTTTATTTGACTTTCAATATATAAACACTAATAACTAGGTTGGCTTTGTCTAATCAATGGTCAAACATTACTTGACTTTCAATGCATAAACACTAATAACTAGGTTGACTTTCTCTAATCAATGGTCAAATATTACTTGACTTTTAATATAAAAGCACTAATAACTAAGTTGACTTTAACTAATCCACAGACAACCCTTAATTGGATTTCAAAATAAAAATATTAATAAAAAAGCTGGCTTTAACTGATCCACGGTCAACCCTTAGTTGGCTTTCTACCTACAAATACAAATAAAAAAGTTAACTTTAAAAATCGACGGTCAACTCTTATTTGACTTTCAATATATTAACACTAATAACAAAGTTGACTTTGACTAATGAAAGAACAAACTTTATTTGAATTAGTATATAATAAATACTAATAAAAATATTTGACTTTGTTTAATTAACGGTCAACCCTTGCATGACTTTCAATATATAAACACTAGTAACTTAGTTGAATTTAACTAATTAACGATCAAACTTTATTTGATTTTAGCTAATGAAATCTTTAATGGGCTCAAACCTATAATTTTGGCCCAAACCCATGTCATATTTTCATATACTAAGCCTTTCTTTTCCCTTGCCTTAATTTCATTCTATCGAACCCTAGATGCAACTCTCCCACACCCCAATGTCCCTCCATCTCCTCTGGTTTTCTTCACAGATCAGCCACCGGCCATGCATTATCTAAAAGTTGAAGGAAGGGGAGATAGCACCAGCGCCGGTGAGGGAGGCGATCTCGCGGTATGTTGTCTTCCTGCTGAAAGCCTTGTCCCTTTTCCTTCGGTGCAAAGAACCCACGGTTTACTAATATCTCCGCCAATCATTTCCACCATTTGTTGGTCTCTTCATCATTGCCGTTATCCCCCTGTCTGAGGTGAATGCCGTTGGCCGATTGTTGGCGATAGAGATCCGATGGAGCCGACTGCCCGTGAAACAGAGATTTGCAACAAATGATAAGAACTCGGCATTTTCCCCTCGATCCTGTCTCATTTTTTCTCTCTGATTGCGTGTATTTAGTTTCTCTTATTCTCTATATATAACACTAGTGACTAAGCTGACTTTAACTAATCAACGGTCAAATTTTATTCGACTTTCAATATATAAACACTAATAACTAGGTTGGCTTTTTCTAATCAATGGTCAAACTTTACTTAACTTTCAGTATATAAACACTAATAACTAAGTTAACTTCAACTAATCCACGGACAACCCTTACTTGGCTTTCAAAATAAAAATACTTATAACAAAGTTGGCTTTAACTGATCCACGGTCAACCCTTGCTTGGCCTTTTACATACAAATACAAATAAAAACGTTGACTTTAAAAAATTGATGGTCAACTCTTACTTGACTTTCAATATATAAACACTAATAAAAAAGTTGACATTAACTAATGAACGGTCAAACTTTATTTTAATTAGTATATAATAAATACTAATAAAAATGTTTAACTTTGTCTAATCAACGGTCAACCCTTACGTTACTTTCAATATATAAACACTAATAACTAAGTTGACTTTAACTAATTTACGATCTAACTTTATTTGATTTTAGCTAATGAAATCTTTAATGGGCTCAAACCTATAATTTTGGCCCAAACCCCATGTTCTATTTTCATATACTAAGCCTTTCTTCCCCCTTGCCCTAATTTCATTGGATCGAACCCCAGATGAACCTCCCCCACACCCCCACCATCCCTCTGTCTCCTCTGGTTTTCTTCACCAATCATCTGAAAGTTGAAGGAAGGGGAGATGGCACCAGCACCGGTGAGAGAGGCGATCTCACGATATGTCATCCTCACGCTGAAAGCCTTGTCCCTTTTCCTTTGATGCACAAAACCAACGGTTTGCTAACATCTTCGCCGATCATTTCCATCATTTGTAGTTCTCCTCTTCGTTGCCATTATCCCCTTGTCTGAGGCAAATACCGCCGGCCGATTACTGGCGATAGCGATCCGATGGTGCCGACTTCCCGTAAAACATGGCTTTGCCAAAAATGATAAGAACTCGGTATTTTCCCCTCGATCCTGTCTCACTTTTGCTCTTTGATTGTGTGTATTTAGTTTTTCTTATTCTCTATATATAACACTAGTGACCAAGCTGACTTTAACTAATCAACGGTCAAATTTTATTCGACTTTTAATATATAAACACTAATAACTAGGTTGGCTTTGTCTAATCAACGGTCAAACTTTACTTGACTTTCAATATATAAACACTAATAACTAGGTTGACTTTCTCTAATCAACGGTCAAACATTACTTGACTTTCAATATAAAAACACTAATAACTAAGTTGACTTTAACTATCAACAGACAACCCTTACTTGGCTTTCAACATAAAAATATTAATAACAATGTTTGCTTTAACCGATCCACGGTCAACCCTTGCTTGGTTTTCTACATACAAATACAAATAAAAAGGTTGACATTAAAAAATTGATGCTCAACTCTTATCTGACTTTCAATATATAAACACTAATAAAAAAGTTTACTTTAACTAATGAAAGGTCAAACTTTATTGGAATTAGTATGTAATAAATACTAATAAAAATGTTTGACTTTGCCTAATTAACGGTCAAAGCTTGCGTGACTTTCAATATATAAACACTAATAACTTAGTTGAATTTAACTAATTAACGATCAAAATTTATTTGATTTTAGCTAATGAAATCTTTAATGGGCTCAAACCTATAATTTTGGCCCAAACCTCATGTCTTATTTTCATATACTAAGCCTTTCATCTCCCTTGCCCTAATTTCATTCAATCAAACCCTTGATGCTCCCAAACCCCACCATCCTTCCGTCTCCTCTTGTCTTCTTCACCCATCAGCTACCGGCCATATATCATCTGAAAGTTGAAGGAAGGGGAGATGGCACCTGCGCCGGTGAGGGAGGCGAACTCGCGGCTTGTCGTCTTCATACTAAAAGCCTCATCCCTTTTCCTTCGACCCACAGAACCCACGGTTCGCTAATATCTCCGCCGATCACTTCCACCACTTGTAGGTCTTCTCGTCGTTGCCATTATCCCCCTGTCTGAGGTGAATGCCATCAGCCAATTACTGGCGCTAGAGATCCGATGGTGCCGACTACCCGTAAAACACGGCTTTCCCACAAATGATAAGAACTCAGCCTTTTTCCCTCGATCCTGTCTCATTTTTGCTCTCTGATTGCATGTATTTAGTTTCTCCTCTTCTCTAGATATAACACTGGTGACTAAGCTTACTTTAACTAATCAACGGTCAAATTTTATTCGACTTTCAATATATAAACACTAATAACTAGGTTCACTTTCTCTAATCAACGGTCAAACATAACTTGACTTTCAATATAAAATTAGTAATAACTAAGTTGACTTTAACTAATGCACGAACAACCCTCACTTGGCTTTCAGCATAAAAATACTAATAACAAAGATGGCTTTAACAAATCCACGGTCAACCCATGCTTGGCTTTCTATATACAAATACAAATAAAAAAGTTGACTTTAAAAATTTGACGGTCAACTCTTACTCGACTTTCAATATATAAACACTAATAACAAAGTTGACTTTAACTAATGAACGTTCAAACTTTATTTGAATTAGTATATAATAAATACTAATTAAAATGTTTGACTTTGTCTAATCAACGGTCAACCCTTACGGTCAACACTCCTACTTCTGGATATTTTGATTATTGTGCTGATCATAGACCATCTGTTATTGAAGTTGCCTGGCCAAAGGAGAGAATTAACACGAGGGGTGGAGATTCTCTCTTCGGATCGTAACTTCATTACAGATCAAGTCACTTTTGTATAAGCTGTCTATATAGAGACTCATTATAGGTAGTGTTAGGACTTTTGGGAGGCAACCTTGTTGCCACAATGGTTTCATGAAACCATAATACTCTGGATGTAAATTGTTCTGATCGATTTACAGGGCCTGGGGAACCCAATACATATCCCTCACCTTCGGGTGTTCTTATTAAAAAAAAACCCTTACGTGACTTTCAATATATAAACACAAATAACTAAGTTGACTTTAACTTTTTAAAGATCAAACTTTATTTGATTTTAGCTAATGAAATCTTTAATGGGCTCAAACCGGTAATTTTGGCCCAAACCCTATGTCCTATTTTCATATACTAAGTCTCTCTTCTCCCTTGCCCTAATTTCATTCGATCGAACCCCAGATGCAACTCTCCCACACCTCACCGTCTCCTCTGGGATTTTTCACCGATCAGCCACCGGTCATGCATCATCTAAAAGTTGAAGGAAGGGGAGATGGCACCAGCGCTGGTGAGGGAGGCGATCTCGCGGCATGTCGTCTTCCTGCTGAATGTCCCTTTTCCTTCGATGCACAGAACCCACAGTTCGCTAATATCTTCGCCGATCATTCCCACCACTTTTAGGTCTCCTCATCATTGTCGTTATCCCCCTATCTGAGGTGAGTGCCGTCGGCCGATTGCTGGCGATTGAGATCCGATGGTACCAACTACCCGTAAATTAAGGATTTGCTACAAATGATAAGAACTCGGCATTTTTCCTCCGATCCGCCTCATTTTTTGTCTCTGATTGCGTGTATTTTGTTTCTCTGATTCTATATATATAACACTAGTGACTGAGCTGGCTTCACCTAATCAACGGTAAATTTTATTCGACTTTCAATATATGAACAGTAATAACTAGGTTGGCTTTGTCTAATCAACGGTTAAAATTTACTTGACTTTCAATATATAAACACTAATAACTAGGTTGACTTTCTCCAATTAACGATCAAACATTACTTATCTTTCAATATAAAAACAATAGTAACTAAGTTAACTTTAACTAATCCACAGACAACCCTTACTTGGCTTTGAACATAAAAATACTAATAACAAAGTTGGCTTTAACTGATCCACGGTCAACCCTTGCTTGGCTTTCTGCATACAAATACGAATAAAAAAAGTTGACTTTAAAAAATCGATGGTCAACTCTTACTTGACTTTCAATATATAAACACTAATAACAAAGTTGACTTTAACTAATGAACGGTCAAACTTTATTTGAATTAGTATATAATAAATACTAATTAAAATGTTTGACTTTGTCTAATCAACGGTCAACCCTTAAGTGACTTTCAATATATAAACACAAATAACTAAGTTGACTTTAACTTATTAAAGATCAAACTTTATTTGATTTTAGCTAATGAAATCTTTAATGGGCTCAAACCGGTAATTTTGGCCCAAACCCTATGTCCTATTTTCATATACTAATCCTCTCTTATCCCTTGCCCTAATTTCATTCGATCGAACCCCAGATGCAACTCTCCCACACCCCACCGTCCCTCTGTCTCCTCTGGGATTTTTCACCGATCAGCTACCGGCCATGCATCATCTGAAAGTTGAAGGAAGGGGAGATGGCACCAGCACCGGTGAGAGAGGCGATCTCGCAGTGGATCCTCTTCCCGTTGAAAGCCTTGTCCATTTTTCTTTGACGCACAGAACCCACAGATCGCTAACATCACCACCGATCATTTCCACCACTTGTAGGTCTCCTCGTCGTTGCCAATATCCCCCTGTCTGAGGCGAATACCGTCAGCCAATTTCTGGCGATAGAGATCCGATGGTGCCGACTGCCCGTAAAACATGGCTTTGCCACAAAGGATAAAAACTCGGCATTTTCCCTCGATCCTATCTCATTTTTGCTCTCTGATTGCGTGTATTTAGTTTCTCTTATTCTCTATATATAACACTAGTGACTAAGCTGACTTTAACTAATCAACGATCAAATTTTATTCGACTTTCAATATATAAACACTAATAACTAGGTTTTCTTTGTCTAATCAATGGTCAAACTTTACATGACTTTAAATATATAAACACTAATAACTTGGTTGACTTTCTCTAATCAACGGTCAAACACTACTTGACATTCAATATAAAAATACTAATAACAAAGTTGACTTTAACTAATCCACGGACAACCCTTATTTGGCTTTCAACATAAAAATACTAATAACAAAGTTGGCTTTAACTGATCCACGGTCAACCCTTGCATGGCTTTCAACATACAAATACAAATAAAAAAGTTTACTTTGAAAAATCGATGGTCACTCGTACTTGACTTTCATTATAAAAACACTAATAACAAAGTTGACTTTAACTAATGAACGGTCAAACTTTATTTAAATTAGTATATAATAAATACTAATAAAAATGTTTGAGTTTGGCTAATCAACGGTCAATCCTTACGTGACTTTCAATATATAAACACTAATAACTAAGTTGACTTTAACTAATTAACGATCAAACTTTATTTGATTTTAGCTAATGAAATCGTCAATGGGCTCAAACCTATAATTTTGGCCCAAACCCCATGTCCTATTTTCATATACTAAGCCTTTCTTCTCCCTTGCCCTAATTTCATTCGATCGAACTCTAGATGCAACTCTCCCACACCCCACCGTCCCTCCGTCTCCTCTAGTTCTCTTCACGGATCAGCCACCGGCCATGCATTATCTGAAAGTTGAAGGAAGGGGAGATAGCGCCAGCGCCGGTGAGGGAGGTGATCTCGTGGCATGTCGTCTTCCCGCTGAAAGCCTTGTCCCTTTTCCTTTGATGCACGGAACCCACGGTTCGCTAATATCTCCGCCGATCATTCCCACCACTTGTAGGTCTCCTCAGCGTTACTGTTATCCCTCTGTCTGAGGTGAATGCCGTCGGCCAATTGCTGGCGATAGAGATCCGATGGTGTCGACTACCCTTAAAACAAGGCTTTTCCATAAATGATAAGAATTCAGCATTTTCCCTCGATCCTCTTTCATTTTGCTCTCTGATTGCGTGTATTTAGTTTCTCTTATCCCCTCTTTAAGATTTAGGGGTAAAATATGGGTTAGGGGTGGTGATTTTCCTAGGGTTTTACACTTTTTTTATAATTTTGCTCATTTTCTTGTGATTTTTGGGGTATTGGAGATGCTAGGCTATTTTTCATTTGCCTATGTAAAGGTTGTGTGGGGTTACGTAGTTGTCGACTGTAAAATCCTTAAATGGGAGTGCTAGGGTTTTCTTATGCTTTCTCTCATGCTTGAATTGCAGGGGAAGAAGAAGATGAATGAGGGATGTTGAACCAAAAGCGTTTGAGAATGTGGAAACCAGCTTGATTACATAGTCAATACAGAAGGTTTAGCACTTTTACCCTTCATTTGTAGTTTGATTATACCGTATAATGTATATGGTTCTCGTCTTAGATATAACTGATGTATAAAATGATGCTCCAATTTTTCCCCTTAATCATAATTCTATCAGATAATGTATCACTATGTTGAAATGATGTTTACTGGAAACCATTTTGAGTTTCTTTTTTTTCCCATGAATTTTGAGTTTCTTTGTTTTTCCCATGAATTTTGAGAGAGTTTACTTCTCACCCCTTTGAATTTTTTAAGCTAACTAATTTTTACTACTGTACTTTTTCCTTTATTAGTGATAGACTTGTACCATCTTTTTTGTAGTTGTGTAGTAGTAAAAATAAGCTGATTGATTTTTTCATCTTTTGGTCCCCTAACATATGTTCTCTTCTGATTTTTACTACTATTTCTTTGTGACTATTGATGAATTATAGTATATAGATAGTTTCAAATTGTTACTGCAAATTGGCTTCTATTTTGTTTGGCATTTATGCAAAGAATAGGTATATTGTCATTCTAGATGATAGTAGAATCGCGTCTATATGATTCTGGTACTTTTAAGTTCATTCCCAGGTTTACTTGAGGTACTTTCTGTAGTGGATAGTATGTTGTAGAGGAAAATGTTAAAACCATGAGATGTAATGGTGATAGAATTTATATTCCTGGCAATCCTTTATTTTTCTGACAATTTGATGCATGAACAATAATGGTACTTTACTTACCCTCTAGAAATCCCTCTTAGATTGTTTTGATTATTTTGACACTGTAGGAAGAGTTGCTGATGGAAGGGAGATAATGGTTCAGTTTGCCAAGTATGGTCAAAATGCTAAACGAATGTGAGTGTTGCATTTTTGACATTGTGGACTTAGTAAATAGGTTGCTGGCAGGAGTTTCAGTTGCAGTGATTTCATTCTCAGGTGCGCTATCTTTTGGTGGTGCTCTTATGTGATTATGTCTTTGTTATCTGGAATAAGAGGGAAAATGGAGAGTTAGAATTTAACTTGTGTTTTTTTTAGTTTCATTACTTGTAAATTGCATCTAATTTGAGCTTCTTATCTATTGTTTACACGTGTAGTGTGATGAAGAATATGAGTACATACTTGATCATGCTTGCGAAGCCGAAAATGGTGAAGTCAATTGTGGTTAATAGTGATACTGGCTAAACTAAAGATAGCAGGTTAATATTCTGAATTCTTTTAGTCATTTTGTATGTAGAGTCATTTTGTGATTTTCTCATGTATGTAGAGTCTTAATCGCTGACTGTTGGTTTGCTGTTGTGCCGGGGTGAGGGTGTCATGTCGGTGGTGGTGAGATTGATTCCTCTCCAAGGTCTTCGCCGCAATGTTTAGTCTCATATATTATTAATTTTGTATCATAACCATTTTGGTTTTACTTCTATATTATAAAATTGGTGAAGTTGATTTTATTATTAAATTAATGTCCTACTAAATTGTTAATTTTGGGTCTTTTTCCCTTCCTCTGAAAGTGGCAGCCGTTAAAAACTGGTGCTAACAAAAAAACTGGTGCTAAAATTAGCACCGGTTGAAAAACCAATTCTAACAAAAAAATCGATGCTAAAATTAGCATCGGTTGAAAACTGGTGCTAACAAAAAAATTGGTGCTATCGCGGTACATATTAGCACCGTTTAAAAACCGGTGCTAACAAAAAACCGGTGCTAAAAGTAAAGATTTAGCACCGGTTATATTGCAACCGGTGAAACTGTTTCATCAGTTACTTAGGCACCATTGTATTTTTTTAAAAAAATATTGGTGCTGGAACAAAAAAAAATGGTGCTAAAGGGAGGTTCTTGTGATAGTGTTATAATCTAAATTTTGTGAATGTTTCACATTTTTTACTCTAGTTTGGGAAATGTTTCTTGAAACATCTCGAGGCCCTGTTACGCTTTTGAACTATTTAATATTCATCCACCAAATAATTCCCATATCGATCTGTGGAGTTTTTGGAAGATTTTCTTTTTTGTATTGTTATAGGTTATCAGAAGTTGCTTTTCTTACATCGGTGAAGTATGATTTTTAAACTTAACTTGAAAAATCATCAAGAGCATACATTCACGATATTATTAAATGGAGAAACTCATTAAAGTATTAGAAAATTCAAATGCGTAAAAGAACTCGTGATATTAGTTTTTATTTACAACTGTTTTTATTCATCTGTGCAAATTTCTTGCCTTGCACGACATGTATTCAATTGAAGATTTCAGTCACTAATCCATTTATGTGTTAATTTACTTTTATTTACCATAATTAAACATAACATGCACACACTTGGCACATATTTATATTTTGAGTTTCTTTTGGCGTCAAGAATTAATTAATCTCTATTCATAGTAGTATAACTAAAATGATATTCAGGTAACTTCATGAGAAAGAAGAGTATAAGTTACCATCCCCAACTACCCCAACTGTTGCACCTACTGTTACCGGTACTGTATTTCCGCATAGTGTTCTCGTTATGTTTGCATAATTATGATCTAACTTTTGTGAATGTTTCATATATTTTACTCTAGTATGGGAAATGTTTCTTCAAACATCTCAAGGCCATGTTACGCATTTGAACTATTTAATTTCCATCCTCCGAAATATTCTCATTTCGATTCGTGGATTTATTGGAAGATATTCTTTTTTGTAATGTGTATAGGTTATCGGAAGTTGCTTCCATTACATCGATGAAATATATTTTTAACTTAACTTGAAAAATAATCAAGAGCATACGTTCATGATATTATTAAATGGAGAAACTCATTAAAGTATTGGAAAATTGAATTGCGTAAAAAAACTCATGATATTAGTTTTTATTTACAACTATTTTCATTCAATAGTGCAAATGTCGTGCCTTGCACGACATGCAATTAAAATTTATTTATATATTTTTATTCGATTGAAGATTTAATTCACTGATCCATTTATGTGTTCATTTACTTTTGTTTCCCATAATTAAATAACCTAACATGCACATACTTGGCATATATTTATATTTTGAGTTTCTTTTGGCGTCAACACATTAAGTCATCTCTATTCATAAAAATAAAACCAAAATGGTTTATTCAGGTAATTGCACGAGAACGAAGAGTATAAGTTACCATCCCCAAGTACCCCAAAAACTGCTGCACTTACTGTTACCGGTACTGTAATTCCATATAGTGTTCTTGTTATGTTTTCATAAATGTGATCTTACTTTTTTGAATGTTTCCCACCTTTCACTCTAGTGTGGAAATGTTTCTTGAAACATCTCGAGGCCATGTTACGCTTTTGAACTATTTAATTTTCATTTGACAAAAAATTTCCATTTTGATTCGTGGATTTGTTTGAATATATTTTTTCTTGTAATGTGTATAGGTTATCGAAAGTTGCTTCCATTACATCGATGAAGTGTATTTTTAACCTTATCTTGAAAAGTCATCAAGAGTATACATTCACAATATTACTAAATGGAGAAACTCATTAAAGTATTAGAAAAATGAAGTGCATAAAAAAACTCATGATATTAGTTTTTATTTACAACTATTTTTATTCAATTGTGAAAAATATCATGCCATACACGCAATGAAATTAAAATTTATTTATTTACTTTTATTTGACTGAAGATTTAATTTACCAATCCATTTAGGTGTTCATTTAAAATATTTTCCCCATAATTAAACATTAAATGCACACACTTGGCACATATTTATATTTTGAGTTTCTTTTGGTGTCAGGAAATTAAGTAATCTCTATTCAAAGGAATATAACAAAAATGGTTTGTTCAGGTAATTGCACGAAAACGATGAGTATAAGCTACCATCCCTAACTACCCCAAAAACTATTGCATCTAAAGTTACCGGTACTGTAATTCCACATAGTGTTCTCGTAATATTTTCATAAATATGATCTAACTTTTGTTTATGTTTCACACCTTTTACTCTACTTTGGGAAATGTTTCTTGAAATCTCGAGGCCATGTTATGATTTTGAACTATTTAATTTTCATTCGACAAACAATTCCCATATCGGTCTGTGGATTTGTTGGAAGATTTTCTTTCTTGTAATGTCTATAGGTTACCAGAAGTTGCTTTCATTACATCGATGAAGTATATTGTATAACCTTAACTTAAAAATCATCAAGAGCATGCATTCATGATATTGTTAAATGGTGAAACTCATTAGAGTATTAGAAAAATGAAGTGCATAAAAAACTCATGAGATTAGTTTTTATTTACAATTATTTTTATTCAATTGTGCAAATGTCGCGCCTTGCATGACATGAAATTAAAATTTCTTAATTTACTTTTATTCGATTGAAGATTTAAGTCACCAATCCATTTATCTGTTCATTTACTTTTATTTCCCATAATTACACATAACATGCACAAACTTGGCACTTATTTTATATTTTTAGTTTCTTTTGGATTCAAGACATTAGGTAATCTTTATTCATAGTAATATACCCAAAATGATTTATTCAGATATTTGCATAGGAAAGAAGAGTATAAGTTGCAATCCCCAACTCCCCCAAAAACTGTTGTACCTAATGTTACCGGTACAATAATTCTTTATAGTGTTCTCGTTATGTTTGCATAAATATGATCTAACTTTTGTGAATATTTCACATCTTTTACTCTAGTTTGGGAAATGTTTCTAGAAACATATCGAGGCCATTTTACGCTTTTGAACTATTTAAATTTCTTTCGCCAAATAATTCCCATATCGATCTGTGGATTTGTTGGAATATTTATTTCTTGTAATGTGTATAGGTTATCGGAAATTGCTTTTATTAAATCGATGAAGCATAATTTTTAACCTTAACTTGAAAAAGCATCAAGAGCATACATTCATGATATAAATAAATGAAAAACTAACCTATTTTTAACCTAGCAAGAGCATACATTTAACCGATTTTTATTCAATTGTGCAAATGGCGTGCCTTGCATGATATGCAATTAAAATTTATTAAATTACTTTTATTTAATTTAATATTTAATTCACTAACCCATTTGTGTGTTCATTTCCTTTTACTTCCCTTTAATTAAACATAAAATGCACACACATGTCACTTATTTATATGTTGAGTTTCTTTTAACTCAAGACATTAGGTAATCTTTATTCATAGTAATATGCCTAAAATGATTTATTCAGGTATTTTCCCGAGAAAGAAGAGAATAAGTTGCCGTCCCCAACTACCCCAAAAACTGTTGCACCTGATGTTACCGGTACTGTAATTCCGCATAGTATTCTTGTTATGTTTGCATAAATATGATCTAACTTTTGTGAATGATTTACACCTGTTACTCTAGTTTTGGAAATGTTTCTTGAAACATCTTGAGGCCATGTTACACTTTTGAACTATTTAAATTTCTTCCACTAAAACATTCCCATATCGATCCATGGATTATTAGGAATATTTTCTTTCTTTTAATGTGAATAGGTTATCGGAAATTGCTTTCATTACTTCGATAAAGTATATTTTTTTAATCTTAAGTACAAAAAGCATCAAGAGCATATATTCATGATATTACTAAATGGAGAAACTCATTAAATTATTAGTAAAATGACGTGCATAAGAAACTCATGATATTGGTTTTCATTCACAACTATTTTTATTGAACTGTGGAAATGTCGTTCCATGCATGGCATGCAATTAAAGTTTATTTATTTACTTTTATTCGATTGAAGATTTAATTCACCAATCCATTTATGTGTTCATTTACTTTTATTCCCCATAATTACACATAACATGCACACACTTGGCACTTATTTATATTTTTAGTTTCTTTTGGATTCAAGACATCAGGTAATCTTTATTCAAAGTAATATACCTAAAATTATTTATTCAGGTATTTGCACGAGAAAGAAGAGCATAAGCTGCAATCCCCAACTCCCCCAAAAACTAATGCACCTACTATTACCGGTACAGTAATTCCACATAGTGTTCTCATTATGTTTGCATATATATGATCTAACTTTTGTGATTGTTTCACACCTTTTACTCTAGTTTGGGAAATATTTCTTGAAACATCTTGAGGCCATTTTATGCTTTTGAACTATTTAAATTTCTTTCGCCAAAAATTTCCCATATCGATCTGTGGATTTTTTGAAATATTTTCTTTCTTGTAATGTGTATAGGTTATCGGAAATTTCCTTCATTACATCGATGAAGCATAGTTTTTAACCTTAACTTGAAAAAGCATACAGAGCATACATTCATGATATAAATAAATGAAGAAAATCATTAAAGTATTAGAAAAATAAAGTGCATAAAAAACTTATGATATTAGTCTTTATTTACAACTATTTTTATTCAATTGTGCAAATGTCGTGCCTTGCACGACATGCAATTAAAATTTATTTATTAAGTTATTTGATTTTAAGTTATTTAATTCACTAATCAATTTATGTGTTCGTTTACTTTTATTTCTCACAATTAAACATAACATGCACACACTTGGCACTTATTTATATTTTGAGTTTCTTTTGGCGTCAAGACATTAGGTAATTTATATTCATAGTAATATAATGAAAATGGTTTATTAAGGTAATTTAAAGGGAATGAAAAGTATAAGTTACCATCCCCAACTACCCCAAAAACTGTTGAACCTACTGTTACCGGTACTGTAATTCCGCATAGTGTTCTTGTTATGTTTGCATAAATATGATTTAACTTTTTTGAATATTTCAAACCCTTTACTATAGTTTGGGAAATCTTTCTTGAAACCTCTCAAGGCCATGTTACGCTTTTGAACTATTTAAATTTCTTCCGCCAAAAAATATTCATATCGGTCTGTGGATTTGTTTGAAGATTTTCTTTCTTGTAATGTGTATAGGTTATCATAAATTGCTTTCATTACATCGATGAATATATTTTATAACCTTAACTTGAAAATTCATCAACAGCATGCATTCGTGATATTGTTAAATTGTGAAACTCATTAGAGTATTAGAAAAATGAAATGCATAAAAAAACTCATGAGATTAGTATTTGTTTACAATTATTTTTATTCAATTGTGGAAATGTTGTGTCTTGTATGACATGCAATTAAAATTACATAATTTACTTTTATTCGATTGAAGATTTAATTCACCAATCCATTTATGTGTTCATTTACTTGTATTTCCCATAATTACACATAACATGTACAAACATGGCACTTATTTATATTTTTAGTTTCTTTTGGATACAAGACATTACGTAATCTTTATTCATAGTAATATACCATAAAATGATTTATTCAGATATTTCCACGGGAAAGAAGAGTATAATTTCCAATCCCCAACTCCCCCAAAAATTGTTGTACCTAATGATACCTGTATAGTAATTCCGTATAGTGTTCTCGTTATATTTGCATAAATATGATCTAACTTTTGTGAATATTTCACATCTTTTACTGTAGTTCGGGAAATTTTTCTAGAAACATATCGAGGCCATTTTACGCTTTTGAACTGTTTAAATTTCTTTCGCCACATAATTCCCATATTGATCCGTGGATTTGTTGGAATATTTTCTTACTTGTAATGTGTATAGGATATCAGAAATGTCTTTCTTTAAATCGATGAAGCATATTTTTTTAACCTTAGCATGAAAAAGCATCAAGAGCATACATTCATGATATAAATAAAGGAAGAAACTCATTAAAGTATTAAAAAATGAAGTGCATAAAAAAACTCATGATATTAGTTTTATTTAAAACTATTTTTGTTCAAATGTGCAAATGTTGTGCCTTGCACGACATGCAATTAAAATTTACTTATTTAGTTTTATTCAATTGAAGATTTAATTACCTAATCCATTTATGTGGTCATTTACTATTATTATCACATTTAAACATAACATGTACTTATTTATATTTAGAGTTTCTTTTGGCGTCAAGACATTAGGTAATTTATATTCAGAGTAATATAATGAAAATTTTTTATTAAGGTAATTGGACGGGAACGAAGAGTGAAAGTTACCATCCCCAATTACCCCAAAAACTGTTGCACCTACTGTAACCAGTACTGTAATTCCGCATAGTGTTCTTGTTATGTTTGCATAAATATTATCTAAATTTTGTGAATATATCACACATTGTACTATAGTTTAGGAAATGTTTCGTGAAACATCTCAAGGCCATGTTACACTTTTAATCTATTTAAGTTTCTCCGCCAAAAAATTCCCATATCGGTCTGTGGATTTGTTGGAAGATTTTCTTTCTTGTAATGTGTATAAGTTATCAGAAATTTCTTTCATTACATGGATGAAGTATATTTTACAACCTTAACTTGAAAAATCATCAAGAACATGCATTCATGATATTGTTAAATGGTGAAACTCATTAGAGTATTAGAAAAATGAAGTGCATAAAAAAACTAATGAGATTAGTTTTTTTTTCAACTATTTTTATTCAATTGTGCAAATGTCGTGCCTTGTATGACATGCAATTAAAATTTTTTAATTTACTTTTATTCGATTGAAGATTTAATCCACCAATCCATTTATGTGTTCATTTACTTTTATTTCCCATAGTTACAAAAAACTTGAACACACTTGGAACTTATTTATATTTTTAGTTTCTTTTGGCTTATACACATTAGGTAATCTTTATTCATAGTAATATACATAAAATGATTTATTCAGATATTTCCACATGAAAGAAGAGTATAAGTTGCAATCCCCAAATCCCCCAAAAATGGTTGTACCTAATGATACAAGTATAGTAATTCCACATAGTGTTCTCGTTATGTTTGCATAAATATGATCTAACATTTGTGAATATTTCACATCTTTTACTCTAGTTCGGGAAATGTTTCGAGAAACATATCGAGGTCATTTTACGCTTTTGAACTATTTAAATTTCTTTCGCCAAATAAATCCCACATCGATCTGTGGATTTGTTGGAATATTTTCTTTCTTGTAATGTGCATAGGTTATCGGAAATTGCTTTCATTAAATCGATGAAGCATATTTTTTATCCTTAACATGAAAAAGCATCAAGAGCATAAATTCATGATATAAATAAATGAATAAATTCATTAAAGTATTAGAAAAATGAGGTGCATAAAAAAACTCATGATATTAGTTTTATTTACAACTATTTTTGTTCAAATGTGCAAATGTTGTTCCTTGCACGACATGCAATTAAAATTTATTTATTTAGTTTCATTCGATTTAAGATTTAATTCACTAATCCATTTATGTGGTCATTTACTATTATTCTCACAATTAAACATAACATGCACACACTTGGCACTTATTTATATTTAGAGTTTCTTTTGACGTCAAGGCATTAGGTAATTTATATTCATAGTAATATAATGAAAATTTTTTATTAATGTAATTGGACGGGAATGAAGAGTATAAGTTACCATCCCCAACTACCCCAAAAACCGTTGCACCTACTGTTACCGGTACTATAATTCCGCACAGTGTTCTTTTTATGTTTGCATAAATATTATCTAACTTTTGTGAATATTTCACACCTTTTACTTTAGTTTGGGAAATGTTTCTTCAAACATCTATAGGCCATGTTACGCTTTTGAACTATTTAAATTTCTCCGCCAAAAAATTCTCATATCGGTCTATGGATTTGTTGGATAATTTTCTTTCTTGTAATGTGTATAGGTTATTAGAAATTTCTTTCATTACATCGATGAAGTATATTTTATAACCTTAACTTGAAAAATCATCAAGAGCATACATTCATGATATTGTTATATGGTGAAACTCATTAGAGTATTAGAAATATTAAGTGCATAAAAAAACTCATGAGGTTAGTTTTTTTTACAACTATTTTTATTCACTTGTGCAAATGTCGTGCCTTGTGTGACACGCAATTAAATTTTTTTTAATTTACTTTTATTCAATTGAAGATTTAATCCACCAATCCATTTCAGTGTTTTTTTACTTTTATTTCCCATAGTTCCACATAACCTGAACACACTTGGAACTTATTTATATTTTTAGTTCCTTTTGGCTTCAAGACATTGGGTAATCTTTATTCATAGTAATATACCTAAAATGATTTATTCAAATATTTCCACAGGAAAGAAGAGTATAAGTTGCAATCCCCAACTCCCCCAAAAACTGCTGTACCTAATGAAACCAGTATAGTAATTCTGCATAGTGTTCTCGTTATGTTTGCATAAATATGATCTAACTTTTGTGAATATTTCACATCTTTTACTCTAGTTCGGGAAATGTTACGAGAATCATATCGAGGCCATTTTACGCTTTTGAACTATTTAAATTTCTTTCGCCAAATAAATCCCACATCGATCCATGGATTTGTTGGAATATTTTATTTCTTGTAATGTGCATAGGTTATCGGAAATCGCTTTCATTACATCGATGAAGCATATTTTTTAACCTTAACATGAAAAAGCATCAACAGCATACATTCATGATATAAATAAATGAAGAAATTCATTAAAGTATTAGAAAAATAAAGTGCATAAAAAACTCATGATATTAGTTTTATTTACAACTATTTTTGTTCAAATGTGCAAATGTTGTGCCTTGCATGACATGAAATTAAAATTTATTTATTTAGTTTTATTCGATTGAAGATTTAATTCACTAATCCATTTATGTGGTCATTTACTATTATTCTCACAATTAAACATAACATGCACACACTTGGCACTTATTTATATTTAGAGTTTCTTTTGGCGTCAAGACATTAGGTAATTTATATTAATAGTAATATAATGAAAATGTTTTATTAAGGTAATTGGACGGGAATGAAGAGTATAAGTTACCATCCCCAACTACCCCAAAAACTGTTGCACCTACTGTTACCGGTACTATAATTCTGCATAGTGTTCTTTTTATGTTTGCATAAATATTATCTAACTTTTGTGAATATTTCACACCTTTTACTATAGTTTGGGGAATGTTTCTTGAAACATCTGAAGGCCATGTTACGCTTTTGAACTATTTAAATTTCTCCACCAAAAAATTCTCATATCGGTCTATGGATTTGTTGGATGATTTTCTTTCTTGTAATGTGTATAGGTTATTAGAAATTTCTATCATTACATCGATGGAGTACATTTTATAACCTTAACTTTAAAAATCATCAAGATCATACATTCATGATATTGTTAAATGGTGAAACTCATTAGAGTATTAGAAATATTAAGTGCATAAAAAAACTCATGAGATTAGTTTTTTTTACAGCCATTTTTATTCAATTGTGCAAATGCCGTGCCTTGTATGACACACAATTAAAAATTTTTAATTTACTTTTATTCGATTGAAGATTTAATCCACCAATCCATTTATGTGTTCATTTACTTTTATTTCCCACAGTTACACATAACTTGAACACACTTGGAACTTATTTATATTTTTAGTTTCTTTCGACTTCAAGACATTAGGTAATCTTTATTCATAGTAATATACCTAAAATGATTTATTCAGATATTTCCACAGGAAAGAAGAGTATAAGTTGCAATCCCCAACTCCCCCAAAAATTGTTGTACCTAATAATACCAGTATAGCAATTCCACATAGTGTTCTCGTTATGTTTGCATAAATATGATCTAACTTTTGTGAATATTTCACATCTTTTACTCTAGTTTGGGAAATGTTACGAGAAACATGTCGAGGCCATTTTACGCTTTTGAACTATTTAAATTTCATTCGCCAAATAAATCCCACATCGATCCATGGATTTGTTGGAATATTTTCTTTCTTGTAATGTGCATAGGTTATCGGAAATCGCTTTCATTACATCGATGAAGCATATTTTTTAACCTTAACATGAAAAAGCATCATAAGCATACATTCATGATATAAATAAATGAAGAAATTCATTAAAGTATTAGGAAAATAAATTGCATAAAAAAACTCATGATATTATATTTATTTGCAACTATTTTTGTTCAAATGTGCAAATGTTGTGCCTTGCACGACATGCTATTAAACTTTATTTATTTAGTTTCATTCGATTGAAGATTTAATTCACTAATCCATTTATGTGGTCATTTACTATTATTCTCACAATTAAACATAGCATGCACACACTTGGCACTTATTTATATATTTAGAGTTTCTTTTGGCGTCAAAACATTAGGTAATTTATATTCATAGTAATATAATTAAAATGTTTTATTAATGTAATTGGACGGGAACGAAGAGTATAAGTTACCATCCCCAACTACCCCAAAAACTGTTGCACCTCCTGTTACCGGTACTATGGTTCCGCATAGTATTCTTTTTATGTTTGCATACATATTATCTAAATTTTGTGAATATTTCACAACTTTTACTATAGTTTGGGAAATGTTTCTTGAAACATCTGAAGGCCATGTTATGCTTTTGAACTATTTAAATTTCTCCGCCAAAAAATTCTCATATCGGTCTGTGGATTTGTTGGATGATTTTCTTTCTTGTAATGTGTATAGGTTATTAGAAATTTCTTTCATTACATCGATGAAGTATATTTTATAACCTTAACTTTAAAAATCATCAAGAGCATACATTCATGATATTGTTAAATGGTGAAACTCATTAGAGTATTAGAAATATTAAGTGCATAAAAAAATAAAAAAACTCATGAGATTAGTTTTTTACAACTATTTCTATTCAATTGTGCAAATGCCGTGCCTTGTATGACACGCAATTACAATTTTTTAATTTAATTTTATTCGATTGAAGATTTAATCCACCAATCCATTTATGTGTTCATTTACTTTTATTTCCCATAGTTACACATAACTTGAACACACTTGGTACTTATTTATATTTTTGGTTTCTTTTGGCTTCAAGACATTAGGTAATCTTTATTCATAGTAATATACCTAAAATGATTTATTCAGATATTTCCACAGGAAAGAAGAGTATAAGTTGCAATCCCCAACTCCCCCAAAAACTGTTGGACCTAATGATACCAGTATAGAAATTCCGCATAGTGTTCTCATTTTGTTTGCATAAATATGACCTAACTTTTGTGAATATTTCACATATTTTACTCTTGTTCGGGAAATGTTTCGAGAAACATATCGAGGTTATTTTACGCTTTTGAACTACTTAAATTTCTTTGGCCAAATAAATCCCACATCGATCTGTGGATTTGTTGGAATATTTTCTTTCTTGTAATGTGCATAGGTTATCGGAAATTGCTTTAATTAAATCGATGAAGCATATTTTTTCTCCTTAACATGAAAAAGCATCAAGATCATACATTCATGATATAAATAAATGAAGAAATTCATTAAAGTATTAGAAAAATGAAGTGCATAAAAAAACTCATGATATTAGTTTTATTTACAACTATTTTTGTTCAAATGTGCAAATGTTGTGCCTTGCACGACATGCAATTAAACTTTATTTATTTAGTTTCATTCGATTGAAGATTTAATTCACTAATCCATTTATGTGGTCATTTACTATTATTCTCACAATTAAACATAACATGCACACACTTGGCACTTATTTATATTTAGAGTTTCTTTTGGCGTCAAGACATTTGGTAATTTATATTCATAGTAATATAATGAAAATGTTTTATTAATGTAACTGGACGGGAATGAAGAGTATAAGTTACCATCCCCAATTACCCCAAAAACCGTTGCACCTACTGTTACCGGTACTATAATTCCGCACAGTGTTCTTTTTATGTTTGCATAAATATTATCTAACTTTTGTGAATATTTCACACCTTTTACTTTAGTTTGGGAAATGTTTCTTCAAACATCTGAAGGCCATGTTACGCTTTTGAACTATTTAAATTTCTCCACCAAAAAATTCTCATATCGGTCTATGGATTTGTTGGATAATTTTCTTTCTTGTAATGTGTATAGGTTATTAGAAATTTCTTTCATTACATCGATGAAGTATATTTTATAACCTTAACTTGAAAAATCATCAAGAGCATACATTCATGATATTGTTATATGGTGAAACTCATTAGAGTATTAGAAATATTAAGTGCATAAAAAAACTCATGAGGTTAGTTTTTTTTACAACTATTTTTATTCACTTGCGCAAATGTCGTGCCTTGTGTGACACGCAATTAAATTTTTTTAATTTACTTTTATTCAATTGAAGATTTAATCCACCAATCCATTTCAGTGTTTTTTTACTTTTATTTCCCATAGTTCCACATAACCTGAACACACTTGGAACTTATTTATATTTTTAGTTTCTTTTGGCTTCAAGACATTGGGTAATCTTTACTCATAGTAATATACCTAAAATGATTTATTCAAATATTTCCACAGGAAAGAAGAGTATAAGTTGCAATCCCCAACTCCCCCAAAAACTGTTGTACCTAATGAAACCAGTATAGTAATTCCGCATAGTGTTCTCGTTATGTTTGCATAAATATGATCTAACTTTTGTGAATATTTCACATCTTTTACTCTAGTTCGGGAAATGTTACGAGAATCATATCGAGGCCATTTTACGCTTTTGAACTATTTAAATTTCTTTCGCCAATTAAATCCCACATCGATCCATGGATTTGTTGGAATATTTTATTTCTTGTAATGTGCATAGGTTATCGGAAATTGCTTTCATTACATCGATGAAGCATATTTTTTAACCTTAACATGAAAAAGCATCAAGAGCATACATTCATGATATAAATAAATGAAGAAATTCATTAAAGTATTAGAAAAATGAAGTGCATAAAAAACTCATCATATTAGTTTTATTTACAACTATTTTTGTTCAAATGTGCAAATGATGTGCCTTGCACGACATGCAATTAAACTTTATTTATTTAGTTTCATTCGATTGAAGATTTAATTCACTAATCCATTTATGTGGTCATTTACTATTATTCTCACAATTAAACATAACATGCACACACTTGGCACTTATTTATATTTAGAGTTTCTTTTGGCGTCAAGACATTAGGTAATTTATATTCATAGTAATACAATGAAAATGTTTTATTAATGTAATTGGACGGGAATGAAGAGTATAAGTTACCATCCCCAACTACCCCAAAAACCGTTGCACCTACTGTTACCAGTACTATAATTCTGCATAGTGTTCATTTAATGTTTGCATAAATATTATCTAACTTTTGTGAATATTTCACACCTTTTACTTTAGTTTGGGAAATGTTTCTTCAAACATATGAAGGCCTTGTTTCGCTTTTGAACTATTCAAATTTCTCCGCCAAAAAATTCTCATATCGGTCTATGGATTTGTTGGATGATTTTCTTTCTTGTAATGTGATAGGTTATTATAAATTTCTTTCATTACATAGATGAAGTATATTTTATAACCTTAACTTGAAAAATCATCAAGAGCATACATTCATGATATTGTTATATGGTGAAACTCATTAAAGTATTAGAAATATTAAGTGCATAAAAAAACTCATGAGATTAGTTTTTTTTACAGCTATTTTTATTCAATTGTGCAAATGTCGTGCCTTGCATGACACACAATTAAAAAATTTCAATTTACTTTTATACGATTGAAGATTTAATCCACCAATCCATTTCAGTGTTTTTTTACTTTTATTTCCCATAGTTCCACATAACCTGAACACACTTGGAACTTATTTATATTTTCAGTTTCTTTTGGCTTCAAGACATTAGGTAATCTTTATTCATAGTAATATACCTAAAATGATTTATTCCGATATTTCCACAGGAAAGAAGAGTATAAGTTGCAATCCCCAACTCCCCAAAAAACTGTTGTACCTAATTATACCAGTATAGCAATTCTGCGTAGTGTTCTCGTTGTGTTTGCATAAATATGATCTAACTTTTGTGAATATTTCGCATCTTTTTCTCTAGTTCGGGAAATGTTTCGAGAAACATATCGAGGCCATTTTACGCTTTTGAACTATTTAAATTTCTTTCGCCAAATAAATCCCACATCGATCCATGGATTTGTTGGAATATTTTCTTTCTTGTAATGTGCATAGGTTATCGAAAATCGCTTTCATTACATCGATGAAGCATATTTTTTAACCTTTACATGAAAAAGCATCAAGAGCATACATTCATGATATAAACAAATGAAGAAATTCATTAAAGTATTAGAAAAATGAAGTGCATAAAAAAACTCATGATGTTAGTTTTATTTACAACTATTTTTGTTCAAATGTGCAAATGTTGTGCCTTGCACGACATGCAATTAAACTTTATTTATTTAGTTTCATTCGACAGAAGATTTAATTCACTAATCCATTTATGTGGTCATTTACTAATATTCTCACAATTAAACATAACATGCACACACTTGGCACTTATTTATATTTAGATTTTCTTTTGGCGTCAAGACATTAGGTAATTTATACTCATAGTAATATAATGAAAATGTTTTATTAATGTAATTGGACGGGAATGAAAAGTATAAGTTACCATCCCCAACTACCCCAAAAACCGTTGCACCTACTGTTACCGGTACTATAATTCTGCATAGTGTTCTTTTTATGTTTGCATAAATATTATCTAACTTTTGTGAATATTTCACACCTTTTACTTTAGTTTGGGAAATGTTTCTTCAAACATCTGAAGGCCATGTTACGCTTTTGAACTATTTAAATTTCTCCGCCAAAAAATTCTCATATCGGTCTATGGATTAGTTGGATGATTTTCTTTCTTGTAATGTGTATAGGTTATTAGAAATTTCTTTCATTACATCGATGAAGTATATTTTATAACCTTAACTTGAAAAATCATCAAGAGCATACATTCATGATATTGTTATATGGTGAAACTCATTAAAGTATTAGAAATATTAAGTGCATAAAAAAACTCATGAGATTTGTTTTTTTTACAGCTATTTTTATTCAATTCTGCAAATGTCGTGCCTTGTATGACACGCAATTAAAATATTTTAATTTACTTTTATTCGATTGAAGATTTAATCCACCAATCCATTTATGTGTTCATTTACTTTTATTTCCCATAGTTACACATAACTTGAACACACTTGGAACTTATTTATATTTTTAGTTTCTTTTGGCTTCAAGACATTAGGTAATCTTTATTCATAGTAATATACCTAAAATGATTTATTCAGATATTTCCACAGGAAAGAAGAGTATAAGTTGCAATCCCCAACTCCCCCAAAAACTGTTGGACCTAATCATACCAGTATAGAAATTCCGCATAGTGTTCTCATTTTGTTTGCATAAATATGACCTAACTTTTGTGAATATTTCACATATTTTACTCTTGTTCGGGAAATGTTTCGAGAAACATATCGAGGTTATTTTACGCTTTTGAACTACTTAAATTTCTTTGGCCAAATAAATCCCACATCGATCTGTGGATTTGTTGGAATATTTTCTTTCTTGTAATGTGCATAGGTTATCGGAAATTGCTTTAATTAAATCGATGAAGCATATTTTTTCTCCTTAACATGAAAAAGCATCAAGATCATACATTCATGATATAAATAAATGAAGAAATTCATTAAAGTATTAGAAAAATGAAGTGCATAAAAAAACTCATGATATTAGTTTTATTTACAACTATTTTTGTTCAAATGTGCAAATGTTGTGCCTTGCACGAAATGCAATTAAACTTTATTTATTTAGTTTCATTCGATTGAAGATTTAATTCACTAATCCATTTATGTGGTCATTTACTATTATTCTCACAATTAAACATAACATGCACACACTTGGCACTTATTTATATTTAGAGTTTCTTTTGGCGTCAAGACATTAGGTAATTTATATTCATAGTAATACAATGAAAATGTTTTATTAATGTAATTGGACGGGAATGAAGAGTATAAGTTACCATCCCCAACTACCCCAAAAACCGTTGCACCTACTGTTACCGGTACTATAATTCTGAATAGTGTTCATTTAATGTTTGCATAAATATTATCTAAATTTTGTGAATATTTCACACCTTTTACTTTAGTTTGGGAAATGTTTCTTCAAACATCTGAAGGCCTTGTTTCGCATTTGAACTATTTAAATTTCTCCGCCAAAAAATTCTCATATCGGTCTATGGATTTGTTGGATGATTTTCTTTCTTGTAATGTGTATAGGTTATTATAAATTTCTTTCATTACATCGATGAAGTATATTTTATAACCTTAACTTGAAAAATCATCAAGAGCATACATTCATGATATTGTTATATGGTGAAACTCATTAAAGTATTAGAAATATTAAGTGCATAAAAAAACTCATGAGGTTAGTTTTTTTACAGCTATTTTTATTCAATTGTGCAAATGTCGTGCCTTGCATGACACACAATTAAAAAATTTTAATTTACTTTTATACGATTGAAGTTTTAATCCACCAATCCATTTATGTGTTCATTTACTTTTATTTCCCATAGTTACACATAACTTGAACACAATTGGAACTTATTTATATTTTCAGTTTCTTTTGGCTTCAAGACATTAGGTAATCTTTATTCATAGTAATATACCTAAAATGATTTATTCCGATATTTCCACAGGAAAGAAGAGTATAAGTTGCAATCCCCAACTCCCCCAAAAACTGTTGTACCTAATGATACCAGTATAGCAATTCTGCGTAGTGTTCTCGTTGTGTTTGCATAAATATGATCTAACTTTTGTGAATATTTCGCATCTTTTACTCTAGTTCGGGAAATGTTACGAGGAACATATCGAGGCCATTTTACGCTTTTGAACTATTTAAACTTCTTTCGCCAAATAAATCCCACATCGATCCATGGATTTGTTGGAATATTTTCTTTCTTGCAATGTGCATAGGTTATCGAAAATCGCTTTCATTACATCGATGAAGCATATTTTTTAACCTTTACATGAAAAAGCATCAAGAGCATACATTCATGATATAAACAAATGAAGAAATTCATTAAAGTATTAGAAAAATGAAGTGCATAAAAAAACTCATGATGTTAGTTTTATTTACAACTATTTTTGTTCAAATGTGCAAATGTTGTGCCTTGCACGACATGCAATTAAACTTTATTTATTTAGTTTCATTCGATTGAAGATTTAATTCACTAATCCATTTATGTGGTCATTTACTATTATTCTCACAATTAAACATAACATGCACACACTTGGCACTTATTTATATTTAGAGTTTCTTTTGGCGTCAAGACATTAGGTAATTTATATTCATAGTAATACAATGAAAATGTTTTATTAATGTAATTGGACGGGAATGAAGAGTATAAGTTACCATCCCCAACTACCCCAAAAACCGTTGCACCTACTGTTACCGGTACTATAATTCTGAATAGTGTTCATTTAATGTTTGCATAAATATTATCTAACTTTTGTGAATATTTCACACCTTTTACTTTAGTTTGGGAAATGTTTCTTCAAACATCTGAAGGCCTTGTTTCGCTTTTGAACTATTCAAATTTCTCCGCCAAAAAATTCTCATATCAGTCTATGGATTTGTTGGATGATTTTCTTTCTTGTAATGTGTATAGGTTATTATAAATTTCTTTCATTACATCGATGAAGTATATTTTATAACCTTAACTTGAAAAATCATCAAGAGCATACATTCATGATATTGTTATATGGTGAAACTCATTAAAGTATTAGAAATATTAAATGCATAAAAAAACTCATGAGATTAGTTTTTTTTACAGCTATTTTTATTCAATTGTGCAAATGTCGTGCCTTGCATGACACACAATTAAAAAATTTCAATTTACTTTTATACGATTGAAGTTTTAATCCACCAATCCATTTATGTGTTCATTTACTTTTATTTCCCATAGTTACACATAACTTGAACACAATTGGAACTTATTTATATTTTCAGTTTCTTTTGGCTTCAAGACATTAGGTAATCTTTATTGATAGTAATATACCTAAAATGATTTATTCCGATATTTCCACAGGAAAGAAGAGTATAAGTTGCAATCCCCAACTCCCCCAAAAACTGTTGTACCTAATTATACCAGTATAGCAATTCTGCGTAGTGTTCTCGTTGTGTTTGCATAAATATGATCTAACTTTTGTGAATATTTCGCATCTTTTTCTCTAGTTCGGGAAATGTTTCGAGAAACATATCGAGGCCATTTTACGCTTTTGAACTATTTAAATTTCTTTCGCCAAATAAATCCCACATCGATCCATGGATTTGTTGGAATATTTTCTTTCTTGTAATGTGCATAGGTTATCGAAAATCGCTTTCATTACATCGATGAAGCATATTTTTTAACCTTTACATGAAAAAGCATCAAGAGCATACATTCATGATATAAACAAATGAAGAAATTCATTAAAGTATTAGAAAAATGAAGTGCATAAAAAAACTCATGATGTTAGTTTTATTTACAACTATTTTTGTTCAAATGTGCAAATGTTGTGCCTTGCACGACATGCAATTAAACTTTATTTATTTAGTTTCATTCGATTGAAGATTTAATTCACTAATCCATTTATGTGGTCATTTACTATTATTCTCACAATTAAACATAACATGCACACACTTGGCACTTATTTATATTTAGAGTTTCTTTTGGCGTCAAGACATTAGGTAATTTATATTCATAGTAATACAATGAAAATGTTTTATTAATGTAATTGGACGGGAATGAAGAGTATAAGTTACCATCCCCAACTACCCCAAAAACCGTTGCACCTACTGTTACCGGTACTATAATTCTGAATAGTGTTCATTTAATGTTTGCATAAATATTATCTAAATTTTGTGAATATTTCACACCTTTTACTTTAGTTTGGGAAATGTTTCTTCAAACATCTGAAGGCCTTGTTTCGCATTTGAACTATTTAAATTTCTCCGCCAAAAAATTCTCATATCGGTCTATGGATTTGTTGGATGATTTTCTTTCTTGTAATGTGTATAGGTTATTATAAATTTCTTTCATTACATCGATGAAGTATATTTTATAACCTTAACTTGAAAAATCATCAAGAGCATACATTCATGATATTGTTATATGGTGAAACTCATTAAAGTATTAGAAATATTAAGTGCATAAAAAAACTCATGAGGTTAGTTTTTTTACAGCTATTTTTATTCAATTGTGCAAATGTCGTGCCTTGCATGACACACAATTAAAAAATTTTAATTTACTTTTATACGATTGAAGTTTTAATCCACCAATCCATTTATGTGTTCATTTACTTTTATTTCCCATAGTTACACATAACTTGAACACAATTGGAACTTATTTATATTTTCAGTTTCTTTTGGCTTCAAGACATTAGGTAATCTTTATTCATAGTAATATACCTAAAATGATTTATTCCGATATTTCCACAGGAAAGAAGAGTATAAGTTGCAATCCCCAACTCCCCCAAAAACTGTTGTACCTAATGATACCAGTATAGCAATTCTGCGTAGTGTTCTCGTTGTGTTTGCATAAATATGATCTAACTTTTGTGAATATTTCGCATCTTTTACTCTAGTTCGGGAAATGTTACGAGGAACATATCGAGGCCATTTTACGCTTTTGAACTATTTAAACTTCTTTCGCCAAATAAATCCCACATCGATCCATGGATTTGTTGGAATATTTTCTTTCTTGCAATGTGCATAGGTTATCGAAAATCGCTTTCATTACATCGATGAAGCATATTTTTTAACCTTTACATGAAAAAGCATCAAGAGCATACATTCATGATATAAACAAATGAAGAAATTCATTAAAGTATTAGAAAAATGAAGTGCATAAAAAAACTCATGATGTTAGTTTTATTTACAACTATTTTTGTTCAAATGTGCAAATGTTGTGCCTTGCACGACATGCAATTAAACTTTATTTATTTAGTTTCATTCGATTGAAGATTTAATTCACTAATCCATTTATGTGGTCATTTACTATTATTCTCACAATTAAACATAACATGCACACACTTGGCACTTATTTATATTTAGAGTTTCTTTTGGCGTCAAGACATTAGGTAATTTATATTCATAGTAATACAATGAAAATGTTTTATTAATGTAATTGGACGGGAATGAAGAGTATAAGTTACCATCCCCAACTACCCCAAAAACCGTTGCACTTACTGTTACCAGTACTATAATTCTGCATAGTGTTCATTTAATGTTTGCATAAATATTATCTAACTTTTGTGAATATTTCACACCTTTTACTTTAGTTTGGGAAATGTTTCTTCAAACATCTGAAGGCCTTGTTTCGCTTTTGAACTATTCAAATTTCTCCGCCAAAAAATTCTCATATCAGTCTATGGATTTGTTGGATGATTTTCTTTCTTGTAATGTGTATAGGTTATTATAAATTTCTTTCATTACATCGATGAAGTATATTTTATAACCTTAACTTGAAAAATCATCAAGAGCATACATTCATGATATTGTTATATGGTGAAACTCATTAAAGTATTAGAAATATTAAGTGCATAAAAAAACTCATGAGATTAGTTTTTTTTACAGCTATTTTTATTCAATTGTGCAAATGTCGTGCCTTGCATGACACACAATTAAAAAATTTCAATTTACTTTTATACGATTGAAGTTTTAATCCACCAATCCATTTATGTGTTCATTTACTTTTATTTCCCATAGTTACACATAACTTGAACACAATTGGAACTTATTTATATTTTCAGTTTCTTTTGGCTTCAAGACATTAGGTAATCTTTATTCATAGTAATATACCTAAAATGATTTATTCCGATATTTCCACAGGAAAGAAGAGTATAAGTTGCAATCCCCAACTCCCCCAAAAACTGTTGTACCTAATTATACCAGTATAGCAATTCTGCGTAGTGTTCTCGTTGTGTTTGCATAAATATGATCTAACTTTTGTGAATATTTCGCATCTTTTTCTCTAGTTCGGGAAATGTTTCGAGAAACATATCGAGGCCATTTTACGCTTTTGAACTATTTAAATTTCTTTCGCCAAATAAATCCCACATCGATCCATGGATTTGTTGGAATATTTTCTTTCTTGTAATGTGCATAGGTTATCGAAAATCGCTTTCATTACATCGATGAAGCATATTTTTTAACCTTTACATGAAAAAGCATCAAGAGCATACATTCATGATATAAACAAATGAAGAAATTCATTAAAGTATTAGAAAAATGAAGTGCATAAAAAAACTCATGATGTTAGTTTTATTTACAACTATTTTTGTTCAAATGTGCAAATGTTGTGCCTTGCACGACATGCAATTAAACTTTATTTATTTAGTTTCATTCGATTGAAGATTTAATTCACTAATCCATTTATGTGGTCATTTACTATTATTCTCACAATTAAACATAACATGCACACACTTGGCACTTATTTATATTTAGAGTTTCTTTTGGTGTCAAGACATTAGGTAATTTATATTCATAGTAATACAATGAAAATGTTTTATTAATGTAATTGGACGGGAATGAAGAGTATAAGTTACCATCCCCAACTACCCCAAAAACCGTTGCACTTACTGTTACCAGTACTATAATTCTGCATAGTGTTCATTTAATGTTTGCATAAATATTATCTAACTTTTGTGAATATTTCACACCTTTTACTTTAGTTTGGGAAATGTTTCTTCAAACATCTGAAGGCCATGTTACGCTTTTGAACTATTTAAATTTCTCCGCCAAAAAATTCTCATATCGGTCTATGGATTAGTTGGATGATTTTCTTTCTTGTAATGTGTATAGGTTATTAGAAATTTCTTTCATTACATCGATGAAGTATATTTTATAACCTTAACTTGAAAAATCATCAAGAGCATACATTCATGATATTGTTATATGGTGAAACTCATTAAAGTATTAGAAATATTAAGTGCATAAAAAAACTCATGAGATTTGTTTTTTTTACAGCTATTTTTATTCAATTGTGCAAATGTCGTGCCTTGTATGACACGCAATTAAAATATTTTAATTTACTTTTATTCGATTGAAGATTTAATCCACCAATCCATTTATGTGTTCATTTACTTTTATTTCCCATAGTTACACATAACTTGAACACACTTGGAACTTATTTATATTTTTAGTTTCTTTTGGCTTCAAGACATTAGGTAATCTTTATTCATAGTAATATACCTAAAATGATTTATTCAGATATTTCCACAGGAAAGAAGAGTATAAGTTGCAATCCCCAACTCCCCCAAAAACTGTTGGACCTAATCATACCAGTATAGAAATTCCGCATAGTGTTCTCATTTTGTTTGCATAAATATGACCTAACTTTTGTGAATATTTCACATATTTTACTCTTGTTCGGGAAATGTTTCGAGAAACATATCGAGGTTATTTTACGCTTTTGAACTACTTAAATTTCTTTGGCCAAATAAATCCCACATCGATCTGTGGATTTGTTGGAATATTTTCTTTCTTGTAATGTGCATAGGTTATCGGAAATTGCTTTAATTAAATCGATGAAGCATATTTTTTCTCCTTAACATGAAAAAGCATCAAGATCATACATTCATGATATAAATAAATGAAGAAATTCATTAAAGTATTAGAAAAATGAAGTGCATAAAAAAACTCATGATATTAGTTTTATTTACAACTATTTTTGTTCAAATGTGCAAATGTTGTGCCTTGCACGAAATGCAATTAAACTTTATTTATTTAGTTTCATTCGATTGAAGATTTAATTCACTAATCCATTTATGTGGTCATTTACTATTATTCTCACAATTAAACATAACATGCACACACTTGGCACTTATTTATATTTAGAGTTTCTTTTGGCGTCAAGACATTAGGTAATTTATATTCATAGTAATACAATGAAAATGTTTTATTAATGTAATTGGACGGGAATGAAGAGTATAAGTTACCATCCCCAACTACCCCAAAAACCGTTGCACCTACTGTTACCGGTACTATAATTCTGAATAGTGTTCATTTAATGTTTGCATAAATATTATCTAAATTTTGTGAATATTTCACACCTTTTACTTTAGTTTGGGAAATGTTTCTTCAAACATCTGAAGGCCTTGTTTCGCATTTGAACTATTTAAATTTCTCCGCCAAAAAATTCTCATATCGGTCTATGGATTTGTTGGATGATTTTCTTTCTTGTAATGTGTATAGGTTATTATAAATTTCTTTCATTACATCGATGAAGTATATTTTATAACCTTAACTTGAAAAATCATCAAGAGCATACATTCATGATATTGTTATATGGTGAAACTCATTAAAGTATTAGAAATATTAAGTGCATAAAAAAACTCATGAGGTTAGTTTTTTTACAGCTATTTTTATTCAATTGTGCAAATGTCGTGCCTTGCATGACACACAATTAAAAAATTTTAATTTACTTTTATACGATTGAAGTTTTAATCCACCAATCCATTTATGTGTTCATTTACTTTTATTTCCCATAGTTACACATAACTTGAACACAATTGGAACTTATTTATATTTTCAGTTTCTTTTGGCTTCAAGACATTAGGTAATCTTTATTCATAGTAATATACCTAAAATGATTTATTCCGATATTTCCACAGGAAAGAAGAGTATAAGTTGCAATCCCCAACTCCCCCAAAAACTGTTGTACCTAATGATACCAGTATAGCAATTCTGCGTAGTGTTCTCGTTGTGTTTGCATAAATATGATCTAACTTTTGTGAATATTTCGCATCTTTTACTCTAGTTCGGGAAATGTTACGAGGAACATATCGAGGCCATTTTACGCTTTTGAACTATTTAAACTTCTTTCGCCAAATAAATCCCACATCGATCCATGGATTTGTTGGAATATTTTCTTTCTTGCAATGTGCATAGGTTATCGAAAATCGCTTTCATTACATCGATGAAGCATATTTTTTAACCTTTACATGAAAAAGCATCAAGAGCATACATTCATGATATAAACAAATGAAGAAATTCATTAAAGTATTAGAAAAATGAAGTGCATAAAAAAACTCATGATGTTAGTTTTATTTACAACTATTTTTGTTCAAATGTGCAAATGTTGTGCCTTGCACGACATGCAATTAAACTTTATTTATTTAGTTTCATTCGATTGAAGATTTAATTCACTAATCCATTTATGTGGTCATTTACTATTATTCTCACAATTAAACATAACATGCACACACTTGGCACTTATTTATATTTAGAGTTTCTTTTGGCGTCAAGACATTAGGTAATTTATATTCATAGTAATACAATGAAAATGTTTTATTAATGTAATTGGACGGGAATGAAGAGTATAAGTTACCATCCCCAACTACCCCAAAAACCGTTGCACTTACTGTTACCAGTACTATAATTCTGCATAGTGTTCATTTAATGTTTGCATAAATATTATCTAACTTTTGTGAATATTTCACACCTTTTACTTTAGTTTGGGAAATGTTTCTTCAAACATCTGAAGGCCTTGTTTCGCTTTTGAACTATTCAAATTTCTCCGCCAAAAAATTCTCATATCGGTCTATGGATTTGTTGGATGATTTTCTTTCTTGTAATGTGTATAGGTTATTATAAATTTCTTTCATTACATCGATGAAGTATATTTTATAACCTTAACTTGAAAAATCATCAAGAGCATACATTCATGATATTGTTATATGGTGAAACTCATTAAAGTATTAGAAATATTAAGTGCATAAAAAAACTCATGAGGTTAGTTTTTTTACAGCTATTTTTATTCAATTGTGCAAATGTCGTGCCTTGCATGACACACAATTAAAAAATTTTAATTTACTTTTATACGATTGAAGTTTTAATCCACCAATCCATTTATGTGTTCATTTACTTTTATTTCCCATAGTTACACATAACTTGAACACAATTGGAACTTATTTATATTTTCAGTTTCTTTTGGCTTCAAGACATTAGGTAATCTTTATTCATAGTAATATACCTAAAATGATTTATTCCGATATTTCCACAGGAAAGAAGAGTATAAGTTGCAATCCCCAACTCCCCCAAAAACTGTTGTACCTAATGATACCAGTATAGCAATTCTGCGTAGTGTTCTCGTTGTGTTTGCATAAATATGATCTAACTTTTGTGAATATTTCGCATCTTTTACTCTAGTTCGGGAAATGTTACGAGGAACATATCGAGGCCATTTTACGCTTTTGAACTATTTAAACTTCTTTCGCCAAATAAATCCCACATCGATCCATGGATTTGTTGGAATATTTTCTTTCTTGCAATGTGCATAGGTTATCGAAAATCGCTTTCATTACATCGATGAAGCATATTTTTTAACCTTTACATGAAAAAGCATCAAGAGCATACATTCATGATATAAACAAATGAAGAAATTCATTAAAGTATTAGAAAAATGAAGTGCATAAAAAAACTCATGATGTTAGTTTTATTTACAACTATTTTTGTTCAAATGTGCAAATGTTGTGCCTTGCACGACATGCAATTAAACTTTATTTATTTAGTTTCATTCGATTGAAGATTTAATTCACTAATCCATTTATGTGGTCATTTACTATTATTCTCACAATTAAACATAACATGCACACACTTGGCACTTATTTATATTTAGAGTTTCTTTTGGCGTCAAGACATTAGGTAATTTATATTCATAGTAATACAATGAAAATGTTTTATTAATGTAATTGGACGGGAATGAAGAGTATAAGTTACCATCCCCAACTACCCCAAAAACCGTTGCACTTACTGTTACCAGTACTATAATTCTGCATAGTGTTCATTTAATGTTTGCATAAATATTATCTAACTTTTGTGAATATTTCACACCTTTTACTTTAGTTTGGGAAATGTTTCTTCAAACATCTGAAGGCCTTGTTTCGCTTTTGAACTATTCAAATTTCTCCGCCAAAAAATTCTCATATCGGTCTATGGATTTGTTGGATGATTTTCTTTCTTGTAATGTGTATAGGTTATTATAAATTTCTTTCATTACATCGATGAAGTATATTTTATAACCTTAACTTGAAAAATCATCAAGAGCATACATTCATGATATTGTTATATGGTGAAACTCATTAAAGTATTAGAAATATTAAGTGCATAAAAAAACTCATGAGATTAGTTTTTTTTACAGCTATTTTTATTCAATTGTGCAAATGTCGTGCCTTGCATGACACACAATTAAAAAATTTCAATTTACTTTTATACGATTGAAGTTTTAATCCACCAATCCATTTATGTGTTCATTTACTTTTATTTCCCATAGTTACACATAACTTGAACACAATTGGAACTTATTTATGTTTTCAGTTTCTTTTGGCTTCAAGACATTAGGTAATCTTTATTGATAGTAATATACCTAAAATGATTTATTCCGATATTTCCACAGGAAAGAAGAGTATAAGTTGCAATCCCCAACTCCCCCAAAAACTGTTGTACCTAATTATACCAGTATAGCAATTCTGCGTAGTGTTCTCGTTGTGTTTGCATAAATATGATCTAACTTTTGTGAATATTTCGCATCTTTTTCTCTAGTTCGGGAAATGTTTCGAGAAACATATCGAGGCCATTTTACGCTTTTGAACTATTTAAATTTCTTTCGCCAAATAAATCCCACATCGATCCATGGATTTGTTGGAATATTTTCTTTCTTGTAATGTGCATAGGTTATCGAAAATCGCTTTCATTACATCGATGAAGCATATTTTTTAACCTTTACATGAAAAAGCATCAAGAGCATACATTCATGATATAAACAAATGAAGAAATTCATTAAAGTATTAGAAAAATGAAGTGCATAAAAAAACTCATGATGTTAGTTTTATTTACAACTATTTTTGTTCAAATGTGCAAATGTTGTGCCTTGCACGACATGCAATTAAACTTTATTTATTTAGTTTCATTCGACAGAAGATTTAATTCACTAATCCATTTATGTGGTCATTTACTAATATTCTCACAATTAAACATAACATGCACACACTTGGCACTTATTTATATTTAGATTTTCTTTTGGCGTCAAGACATTAGGTAATTTATACTCATAGTAATATAATGAAAATGTTTTATTAATGTAATTGGACGGGAATGAAAAGTATAAGTTACCATCCCCAACTACCCCAAAAACCGTTGCACCTACTGTTACCGGTACTATAATTCTGCATAGTGTTCTTTTTATGTTTGCATAAATATTATCTAACTTTTGTGAATATTTCACACCTTTTACTTTAGTTTGGGAAATGTTTCTTCAAACATCTGAAGGCCATGTTACGCTTTTGAACTATTTAAATTTCTCCGCCAAAAAATTCTCATATCGGTCTATGGATTTGTTGGATGATTTTCTTTCTTGTAATGTGTATAGGTTATTAGAAATTTCTTTCATTACATCGATGAAGTATATTTTATAACCTTAACTTGAAAAATCATCAAGAGCATACATTCATGATATTGTTATATGGTGAAACTCATTAAAGTATTAGAAATATTAAGTGCATAAAAAAACTCATGAGATTTGTTTTTTTTACAGCTATTTTTATTCAATTGTGCAAATGTCGTGCCTTGTATGACACGCAATTAAAATATTTTAATTTACTTTTATTCGATTGAAGATTTAATCCACCAATCCATTTATGTGTTCATTTACTTTTATTTCCCATAGTTACACATAACTTGAACACACTTGGAACTTATTTATATTTTTAGTTTCTTTTGGCTTCAAGACATTAGGTAATCTTTATTCATAGTAATATACCTAAAATGATTTATTCAGATATTTCCACAGGAAAGAAGAGTATAAGTTGCAATCCCCAACTCCCCCAAAAACTGTTGGACCTAATCATACCAGTATAGAAATTCCGCATAGTGTTCTCATTTTGTTTGCATAAATATGACCTAACTTTTGTGAATATTTCACATATTTTACTCTTGTTCGGGAAATGTTTCGAGAAACATATCGAGGTTATTTTACGCTTTTGAACTACTTAAATTTCTTTGGCCAAATAAATCCCACATCGATCTGTGGATTTGTTGGAATATTTTCTTTCTTGTAATGTGCATAGGTTATCGGAAATTGCTTTAATTAAATCGATGAAGCATATTTTTTCTCCTTAACATGAAAAAGCATCAAGATCATACATTCATGATATAAATAAATGAAGAAATTCATTAAAGTATTAGAAAAATGAAGTGCATAAAAAAACTCATGATATTAGTTTTATTTACAACTATTTTTGTTCAAATGTGCAAATGTTGTGCCTTGCACGAAATGCAATTAAACTTTATTTATTTAGTTTCATTCGATTGAAGATTTAATTCACTAATCCATTTATGTGGTCATTTACTATTATTCTCACAATTAAACATAACATGCACACACTTGGCACTTATTTATATTTAGAGTTTCTTTTGGCGTCAAGACATTAGGTAATTTATATTCATAGTAATACAATGAAAATGTTTTATTAATGTAATTGGACGGGAATGAAGAGTATAAGTTACCATCCCCAACTACCCCAAAAACCGTTGCACCTACTGTTACCGGTACTATAATTCTGAATAGTGTTCATTTAATGTTTGCATAAATATTATCTAAATTTTGTGAATATTTAACACCTTTTACTTTAGTTTGGGAAATGTTTCTTCAAACATCTGAAGGCCTTGTTTCGCATTTGAACTATTTAAATTTCTCCGCCAAAAAATTCTCATATCGGTCTATGGATTTGTTGGATGATTTTCTTTCTTGTAATGTGTATAGGTTATTATAAATTTCTTTCATTACATCGATGAAGTATATTTTATAACCTTAACTTGAAAAATCATCAAGAGCATACATTCATGATATTGTTATATGGTGAAACTCATTAAAGTATTAGAAATATTAAGTGCATAAAAAAACTCATGAGGTTAGTTTTTTTACAGCTATTTTTATTCAATTGTGCAAATGTCGTGCCTTGCATGACACACAATTAAAAAATTTTAATTTACTTTTATACGATTGAAGTTTTAATCCACCAATCCATTTATGTGTTCATTTACTTTTATTTCCCATAGTTACACATAACTTGAACACAATTGGAACTTATTTATATTTTCAGTTTCTTTTGGCTTCAAGACATTAGGTAATCTTTATTCATAGTAATATACCTAAAATGATTTATTCCGATATTTCCACAGGAAAGAAGAGTATAAGTTGCAATCCCCAACTCCCCCAAAAACTGTTGTACCTAATGATACCAGTATAGCAATTCTGCGTAGTGTTCTCGTTGTGTTTGCATAAATATGATCTAACTTTTGTGAATATTTCGCATCTTTTACTCTAGTTCGGGAAATGTTACGAGGAATATATCGAGGCCATTTTACGCTTTTGAACTATTTAAACTTCTTTCGCCAAATAAATCCCACATCGATCCATGGATTTGTTGGAATATTTTCTTTCTTGCAATGTGCATAGGTTATCGAAAATCGCTTTCATTACATCGATGAAGCATATTTTTTAACCTTTACATGAAAAAGCATCAAGAGCATACATTCATGATATAAACAAATGAAGAAATTCATTAAAGTATTAGAAAAATGAAGTGCATAAAAAAACTCATGATGTTAGTTTTATTTACAACTATTTTTGTTCAAATGTGCAAATGTTGTGCCTTGCACGACATGCAATTAAACTTTATTTATTTAGTTTCATTCGATTGAAGATTTAATTCACTAATCCATTTATGTGGTCATTTACTATTATTCTCACAATTAAACATAACATGCACACACTTGGCACTTATTTATATTTAGAGTTTCTTTTGGCGTCAAGACATTAGGTAATTTATATTCATAGTAATACAATGAAAATGTTTTATTAATGTAATTGGACGGGAATGAAGAGTATAAGTTACCATCCCCAACTACCCCAAAAACCGTTGCACTTACTGTTACCAGTACTATAATTCTGCATAGTGTTCATTTAATGTTTGCATAAATATTATCTAACTTTTGTGAATATTTCACACCTTTTACTTTAGTTTGGGAAATGTTTCTTCAAACATCTGAAGGCCTTGTTTCGCTTTTGAACTATTCAAATTTCTCCGCCAAAAAATTCTCATATCGGTCTATGGATTTGTTGGATGATTTTCTTTCTTGTAATGTGTATAGGTTATTATAAATTTCTTTCATTACATCGATGAAGTATATTTTATAACCTTAACTTGAAAAATCATCAAGAGCATACATTCATGATATTGTTATATGGTGAAACTCATTAAAGTATTAGAAATATTAAGTGCATAAAAAAACTCATGAGATTAGTTTTTTTTACAGCTATTTTTATTCAATTGTGCAAATGTCGTGCCTTGCATGACACACAATTAAAAAATTTCAATTTACTTTTATACGATTGAAGTTTTAATCCACCAATCCATTTATGTGTTCATTTACTTTTATTTCCCATAGTTACACATAACTTGAACACAATTGGAACTTATTTATGTTTTCAGTTTCTTTTGGCTTCAAGACATTAGGTAATCTTTATTGATAGTAATATACCTAAAATGATTTATTCCGATATTTCCACAGGAAAGAAGAGTATAAGTTGCAATCCCCAACTCCCCCAAAAACTGTTGTACCTAATTATACCAGTATAGCAATTCTGCGTTGTGTTCTCGTTGTGTTTGCATAAATATGATCTAACTTTTGTGAATATTTCGCATCTTTTTCTCTAGTTCGGGAAATGTTTCGAGAAACATATCGAGGCCATTTTACGCTTTTGAACTATTTAAATTTCTTTCGCCAAATAAATCCCACATCGATCCATGGATTTGTTGGAATATTTTCTTTCTTGTAATGTGCATAGGTTATCGAAAATCGCTTTCATTACATCGATGAAGCATATTTTTTAACCTTTACATGAAAAAGCATCAAGAGCATACATTCATGATATAAACAAATGAAGAAATTCATTAAAGTATTAGAAAAATGAAGTGCATAAAAAAACTCATGATGTTAGTTTTATTTACAACTATTTTTGTTCAAATGTGCAAATGTTGTGCCTTGCACGACATGCAATTAAACTTTATTTATTTAGTTTCATTCGACAGAAGATTTAATTCACTAATCCATTTATGTGGTCATTTACTAATATTCTCACAATTAAACATAACATGCACACACTTGGCACTTATTTATATTTAGATTTTCTTTTGGCGTCAAGACATTAGGTAATTTATACTCATAGTAATATAATGAAAATGTTTTATTAATGTAATTGGACGGGAATGAAAAGTATAAGTTACCATCCCCAACTACCCCAAAAACCGTTGCACCTACTGTTACCGGTACTATAATTCTGCATAGTGTTCTTTTTATGTTTGCATAAATATTATCTAACTTTTGTGAATATTTCACACCTTTTACTTTAGTTTGGGAAATGTTTCTTCAAACATCTGAAGGCCATGTTACGCTTTTGAACTATTTAAATTTCTCCGCCAAAAAATTCTCATATCGGTCTATGGATTTGTTGGATGATTTTCTTTCTTGTAATGTGTATAGGTTATTAGAAATTTCTTTCATTACATCGATGAAGTATATTTTATAACCTTAACTTGAAAAATCATCAAGAGCATACATTCATGATATTGTTATATGGTGAAACTCATTAAAGTATTAGAAATATTAAGTGCATAAAAAAACTCATGAGATTTGTTTTTTTTACAGCTATTTTTATTCAATTGTGCAAATGTCGTGCCTTGTATGACACGCAATTAAAATATTTTAATTTACTTTTATTCGATTGAAGATTTAATCCACCAATCCATTTATGTGTTCATTTACTTTTATTTCCCATAGTTACACATAACTTGAACACACTTGGAACTTATTTATATTTTTAGTTTCTTTTGGCTTCAAGACATTAGGTAATCTTTATTCATAGTAATATACCTAAAATGATTTATTCAGATATTTCCACAGGAAAGAAGAGTATAAGTTGCAATCCCCAACTCCCCCAAAAACTGTTGGACCTAATCATACCAGTATAGAAATTCCGCATAGTGTTCTCATTTTGTTTGCATAAATATGACCTAACTTTTGTGAATATTTCACATATTTTACTCTTGTTCGGGAAATGTTTCGAGAAACATATCGAGGTTATTTTACGCTTTTGAACTACTTAAATTTCTTTGGCCAAATAAATCCCACATCGATCTGTGGATTTGTTGGAATATTTTCTTTCTTGTAATGTGCATAGGTTATCGGAAATTGCTTTAATTAAATCGATGAAGCATATTTTTTCTCCTTAACATGAAAAAGCATCAAGTGCATACATTCATGATATAAATAAATGAAGAAATTCATTAAAGTATTAGAAAAATGAAGTGCATAAAAAAACTCATGATATTAGTTTTATTTACAACTATTTTTGTTCAAATGTACAAATGTTGTGCCTTGCACGACATGCAATTAAACTTTATTTATTTAGTTTCATTCGATTGAAGATTTAATTCACTAATCCATTTATGTGGTCATTTACTATTATTCTCACAATTAAACATAACATGCACACACTTGGCACTTATTTATATTTAGAGTTTCTTTTGGCGTCAAGACATTAGGTAATTTATATTCATAGTAATACAATGAAAATGTTTTATTAATGTAATTGGACGGGAATGAAGAGTATAAGTTACCATCCCCAACTACCCCAAAAACCGTTGCACCTACTGTTACCGGTACTATAATTCTGCATAGTGTTCATTTAATGTTTGCATAAATATTATCTAACTTTTGTGAATATTTCACACCTTTTACTTTAGTTTGGGAAATGTTTCTTCAAACATCTGAAGGCCTTGTTTCGCATTTGAACTATTTAAATTTCTCCGCCAAAAAAGTCTCATATCGGTCTATGGATTTGTTGGATGATTTTCTTTCTTGTAATGTGTATAGGTTATTAGAAATTTCTTTCATTACATCGATGAAGTATATTTTATAACCTTAACTTGAAAAATCATCAAGTGCATACATTCATGATATTGTTATATGGTGAAACTCATTAAAGTATTAGAAATATTAAGTGCATAAAAAAACTCATGAGGTTAGTTTTTTTTACAGCTATTTTTATTCAATTGTGCAAATGTCGTGCCTTGCATGACACACAATTAAAAAATTTTAATTTACTTTTATACGATTGAAGTTTTAATCCACCAATCCATTTATGTGTTCATTTACTTTTATTTCCCATAGTTACACATAACTTGAACACAATTGGAACTTATTTATATTTTCAGTTTCTTTTGGCTTCAAGACATTAGGTAATCTTTATTCATAGTAATATACCTAAAATGATTTATTCCGATATTTCCACAGGAAAGAAGAGTATAAGTTGCAATCCCCAACTCCCCCAAAAACTGTTGTACCTAATGATACCAGTATAGCAATTCTGCGTAGTGTTCTCGTTGTGTTTGCATAAATATGATCTAACTTTTGTGAATATTTCGCATCTTTTACTCTAGTTCGGGAAATTTTACGAGGAACATATCGAGGCCATTTTACGCTTTTGAACTATTTAAACTTCTTTCGCCAAATAAATCCCACATCGATCCATGGATTTGTTGGAATATTTTCTTTCTTGTAATGTGCATAGGTTATCGATAATCGCTTTCATTACATCGATGAAGCATATTTTTTAACCTTTACATGAAAAAGCATCAAGAGCATACATTCATGATATAAACAAATGAAGAAATTCATTAAAGTATTAGAAAAATGAAGTGCATAAAAAACTCATGATGTTAGTTTTATTTACAACTATTTTTGTTCAAATGTGCAAATGTTGTGCCTTGCACGACATGCAATTAAACTTTATTTATTTAGTTTCTTTCGATTGAAGATTTAATTCACTAATCCATTTATGTGGTCATTTACTATTATTCTGACAATTAAACATAACATGCACACACTTGGCACTTATTTATATTTAGATTTTCTTTTGGCGTCAAGACATTAGGTAATTTATATTCATAGTAATATAATGAAAATGTTTTATTAATGTAATTGGAAGGGAATGAAGAGTATAAGTTACCATCCCAAACTACCCCAAAAACCGTTGCACCTACTGTTACCGGTACTATAATTCTGCATAGTGTTCTTTTTATGTTTGCATAAATATTATCTAACTTTTGTGAATATTTCACACCTTTTACTTTAGTTTGGGAAATGTTTCTTCAAACATCTGAAGGCCATGTTACGCTTTTGAACTATTTAAATTTCTCCGCCAAACAATTCTCATATCGGTCTATGGATTTGTTGGATGATTTTCTTTCTTGTAATGTGTATAGGTTATTAGAAATTTCTTTCATTACATCGATGAAGTATATTTTATAACCTTAACTTGAAAAATCATCAAGAGCATATATTCATGATATTGTTATATGGTGAAACTCATTAAAGTATTAGAAATATTAAGTGCATAAAAAAACTCATGAGATTTGTTTTTTTTACAGCTATTTTTATTCAATTGTGCAAATGTCGTGCCTTGTATGAGACACAATTAAAATATTTTAATTTACTTTTATTCGATTGAAGATTTAATCCACCAATCCATTTATGTGTTCATTTACTTTTATTTCCCATAGTTACACATAACTTGAACACACTTGGAACTTATTTATATTTTTAGTTTCTTTTGGCTTCAAGACATTAAGTAATCTTCATTCATAGTAATATACCTAAAATGATTTATTCCGATATTTCCACAGGAAAGAAGAGTATAAGTTGCAATCCCCAACTCCCCCAAAAACTATTGTAACTAATGATACCAGTATAGCAATTCTTTGTAGTGTTCTCGTTATGTTTGTATAAATATGATCTAACTTTTGTGAATATTTCACATCCTTTACTCTAGTTCGGGAAATGTTACGAGTAACATATCGAGGCCATTTTACACTTTTGAACTATTTAAATTTCTTTCGCCAAATAAATCCCACATCGATCCATGGATTTGTTGGAATATTTTCTTTCTTGTAATGTGCGTAGGTTATCGGAAATCGCTTTCATTACATCGATGAAGCATATTTTTTAACCTTAACATGAAAAAGCATCAAGAGCATACATTCATGATATAAATAAATGAGGAAATTCATTGAAGTATTAGAAAAATGAAGTGCATAAAAAAACTCATGACATTAGTTTTATTTACAACTATTTTTGTTCAAATGTGCAAATGCTGTGCCTTGTACGACATGCAATTAAACTTTATTTATTTAGTTTCATTCTACTGAAGATTTAATTCACTAATCCATTTATGTGGTCATTTACTATTATTCTCACAATTAAACATAACATGCACACACTTGGCACTTTTTTATATTTAGAGTTTCTTTTGGCGTCAAGACATTAGGTAATTTATATTCATAGTAATATAATGAAAATGTTTTATTAATGTAATTGGACGGGAATGAAGAGTATAAGTTACCATCCCCAACTACTCCAATAACCGTTGCACCTACTGTTACCGGTACTATAATTCTGCATAGTGTTCTTTTTATGTTTGCATAAATATTATCTAACTTTTGTGAATATTTCACACCTTTTACTTTAGTTTGTGAAATGTTTCTTCAAACATCTGAAGGCCATGTTATGCTTTTGAACTATTTAAATTTCTCCGCCAAAAAATTCTCATATCGGTCTATGGATTTGTTGGAAAATTTTCTTTCTTGTAATTTGTACAGGTTATTAGAAATTTCTTTCATTACATCGATGAAGTATATTTTATAACCTTAACTTGAAAAATCATCAAGAGCATACATTCATGATATTGTTATATGGTGAAACTCATTAAAGAATTAGAAATATTAAGTGCATAAAAAAACTCATGAGATTAGTTTTTTTTACAACTATTTCTATTCAATTGTGCAAGTCGAGCCTCGTATGACACGCAGTTAAAATTTTTTAATTTTCTTTTGTTCGATTGAAGATTTAATCCACCAATCCATTTATGTGTTCATTTACTTTTATTTCCCATAGTTACACATAACTTGAACACACTTGGAACTTATTTATATTTTCAGTTTCTTTTGGCTTCAAGACATTAGGTAATCTTTATTCATAGTAATATACCTAAAATGATTTATTCCGATATTTCCACAGGAAAGAAGAGTATAAGTTGCAATCCCCAACTCCTTCAAAAACTGTTGTACCTAAGGATACCGGTATAGCAATTCTGCATAGTGTTCTCGTTATGTTTGAATAAATATGATCTAACTTTTGTGAATATTTCACATCTTTTACTATAGTTCGGGAAATGTTTCGAGAAACATATCGAGGCCATTTTACGCTTTTGAACTATTTAAATTTCTTTCTCCAAATAAATCCCACATCGATCCATGGATTATTTGGAATATTTTCTTTCTTGTAATGTGCATAGGTTATCGGAAATCGCTTTCATTACATCGATGAAGCATATTTTTTAACCTTAACATGAAAAAGCATCAAGAGCATACATTCATGAAATAAATAAATGAAGAAATTCATTAAAGTATTAGAAAAATGAAGTGCATAAAAAAACTCATGACATTAGTTTTATTTACAACTATTTTTGTTCAAATGTGCAAATGTTGTGCCTTTCACGACATGCAATTAAACTTTATTTATTTAGTTTCATTCGATTGAAGATTTAATTCGCTAATCCATTTATGTGGTCATTTACTATTATTCTCACAATTAAACATAACATGCACACACTTGGCACTTATTTATATTTAGAGTTTCTTTTGGCGTCAAGGCATTAGGTAATTTATATTCATAGTAATATAATGAAAATGTTTTATTAATGTAATTGGACGGGAATGAAGAGTATAAGTTACCATCCCCACCTATCCCAAAAACCGTTGCACCTACTGTTACCGGTACTATAATTCTGCATAGTGTTCTTTTTATGTTTGCATAAATATTATCTAACTTTTGTGAATATTTCACACCTTTTTAATTTAGTTTGGGAAATGTTTCTTCAAACATCTGAAGGTCATGTTACGCTTTTGAACTATTTAAATTTCTCCGCCGAAAAATTCTCATATCGGTCTATGGATTTGTTGGATGGTTTTGTTTCTTGTAATGTGTATAGGTTATTAGAAATTTCTTTCATTACATCGATGAAGTATATTTTATAACCTTAACTTGAAAAATCATCAAGAGCATACATTCATGATATTGTTATATGGTGAGACTCATTAAAGTATTAGTAATATTAAGTGCATAAAAACAATCATGAGATTAGTTTTTTTTACAGCTATTTTTATTCAATTGTGCAAATGCCGTGCCTTGTATGACACGCAATTAAAAAAGATTAATTTACTTTTATTCGATTGAAGATTTAATCCACCAATCCATTTATGTGTTCATTTACTTTTATTTCCCATAGTTACACATAACTTGAACACACTTGGAACTTATTTATATTTTTAGTTTCTTTTGGCTTCAAGACATTAGGTAATCTTTATTCATAGTAATATACCTAAAATGATTTATTCCGATATTTCCACAGGAAAGAAGAGTATAAGTTGCAATCCCCAACTCCGTCAAAAACTGTTGTACCTAAGGATACCAGTATAGCAATTCTGCATAGTGTTCTCGTTATGTTTGCATAAATATTATCTAACTTTTGTGAATATTTCACATCTTTTACTCTAGTTCGGGAAATGTTTCGAGAAACATATCGAGGCCATTTTACGCTTTTGAACTATTTAAATTTCTTTCGCCAAATAAATCCCACATCGATCCATGGATTATTTGGAATATTTTCTTTCTTGTAATGTGCATAGTTTATCGGAAATCGCTTTCATTACATTGATGAAGCATATTTTTTAACCTTAACATGAAAAAGCATCAAGAGCATACATTCATGATATAAATAAATGAAGAAATCCATTAAAGTATTAGAAAAATGAAGTGCATAAAAAAACTCATGACATTAGTTTTATTTACAACTATTTTTGTTCAAATGTGCAAATGATGTGCCTTGCTCGACATGCAATTAAACTTTATTTATTTAGTTTCATTCGATTGAAGATTTAATTCACTAATCCATTCATGTGGTCATTTACTATTATTCTCACAATTAAACATAACATGCACACACTTGGCACTTATTTATATTTAGAGTTTCTTTTGGCGTCAAGAGATTAGGTAGTTTATATTCATAGTAATATAATGAAAATGTTTTATTAATGTAATTGGACGGGAATGAAGAGTATAAATTACCATCCCCAATTACCCCAAAAACTGTTGCACCTACTGTTACCGGAACTATAATTCCGCATAGTATTCTTTTTATGTTTGCATACATATTAACTAAATTTTGTGAATATTTCACACCTTTTACTATAGTTTGGGAAATGTTTCTTGAAACATCTGAAGGCCATGTTACGCTTTTGAACTATTTAAATTTCTCCGCCAAAAAATTCTCATATCGGTCTGTGGATTTGTTGGATGATTTTCTTTCTTGTAATGTGTATAGGTTATTAGAAATTTATTTCATTACATCGATGAAGTATATTTTATAACCTTAACTTGAAAAATCATCAAGAGCATACATTCATGATATTGTTATATGGTGAAACTCATTAAAGTATTAGAAATATTAAGTGCATAAAAAAACTCATGAGATTAGTTTTTTTTACAGCTATTTTTATTCAATTGTGCAAATGCCGTGCCTTGTATGACCAAAATTAAAAAAATTAAATTTACTTTTATTCGATTGAAGATTTAATCCACCAATCCATTTATGTGTTCATTTACTTTTATTTCCCATAGTTACACATAACTTGAACACACTTGGAACTTATTTATATTTTTAGTTTCTTTTGGCTTCAAGACATTAGGTAATCTTTATTCATAGAAATATACCTAAAATGATTTATTCCGATATTTCCATAGGAAAGAAGAGTACAAGTTGCAATCCCCAACTCCGTCAAAAACTGTTGTACCTAAGGATACCAGTATAGCAATTCTGCATAGTGTTCTCGTTATGTTTGCATAAATATGATCTAACTTTTGTGAATATTTCACATCTTTTACTCTAGTTCGGGAAATGTTTCGAGAAACATATCGAGGCCATTTTACGCTTTTGAACTATTTAAATTTCTTTCGCCAAATAAATCCCACATCGATCCATGGATTATTTGGAATATTTTCTTTCTTGTAATGTGCATAGGTTATCGGAAATCGCTTTCATTACATTGATGAAGCATATTTTTTAACCTTAACATGAAAAAGCATCAAGAGCATACATTCATGATATAAATAAATGAAGAAATCCATTAAAGTATTAGAAAAATGAAGTGCATAAAAAAACTCATGACATTAGTTTTATTTACAACTATTTTTGTTCAAATGTGCAAATGATGTGCCTTGCTCGACATGCAATTAAACTTTATTTATTTAGTTTCATTCGATTGAAGATTTAATTCACTAATCCATTCATGTGGTCATTTACTATTATTCTCACAATTAAACATAACATGCACACACTTGGCACTTATTTATATTTAGAGTTTCTTTTGGCGTCAAGAGATTAGGTAGTTTATATTCATAGTAATATAATGAAAATGTTTTATTAATGTAATTGGACGGGAATGAAGAGTATAAATTACCATCCCCAATTACCCCAAAAACTGTTGCACCTACTGTTACCGGAACTATAATTCCGCATAGTATTCTTTTTATGTTTGCATACATATTAACTAAATTTTGTGAATATTTCACACCTTTTACTATAGTTTGGGAAATGTTTCTTGAAACATCTGAAGGCCATGTTACGCTTTTGAACTATTTAAATTTCTCCGCCAAAAAATTCTCATATCGGTCTGTGGATTTGTTGGATGATTTTCTTTCTTGTAATGTGTATAGGTTATTAGAAATTTATTTCATTACATCGATGAAGTATATTTTATAACCTTAACTTGAAAAATCATCAAGAGCATACATTCATGATATTGTTATATGGTGAAACTCATTAAAGTATTAGAAATATTAAGTGCATAAAAAACTCATGAGATTAGTTTTTTTTACAGCTATTTTTATTCAATTGTGCAAATGCCGTGCCTTGTATGACCAAAATTAAAAAAATTAAATTTACTTTTATTCGATTGAAGATTTAATCCACCAATCCATTTATGTGTTCATTTACTTTTATTTCCCATAGTTACACATAACTTGAACACACTTGGAACTTATTTATATTTTTAGTTTCTTTTGGCTTCAAGACATTAGGTAATCTTTATTCATAGAAATATACCTAAAATGATTTATTCCGATATTTCCATAGGAAAGAAGAGTACAAGTTGCAATCCCCAACTCCGTCAAAAACTGTTGTACCTAAGGATACCAGTATAGCAATTCTGCATAGTGTTCTCGTTATGTTTGCATAAATATGATCTAACTTTTGTGAATATTTCACATCTTTTACTCTAGTTCGGGAAATGTTTCGAGAAACATATCGAGGCCATTTTACGCTTTTGAACTATTTAAATTTCTTTCGCCAAATAAATCCCACATCGATCCATGGATTATTTGGAATATTTTCTTTCTTGTAATGTGCATAGGTTATCGGAAATCGCTTTCATTACATTGATGAAGCATATTTTTTAACCTTAACATGAAAAAGCATCAAGAGCATACATTCATGATATAAATAAATGAAGAAATCCATTAAAGTATTAGAAAAATGAAGTGCATAAAAAAACTCATGACATTAGTTTTATTTACAACTATTTTTGTTCAAATGTGCAAATGATGTGCCTTGCTCGACATGCAATTAAACTTTATTTATTTAGTTTCATTCGATTGAAGATTTAATTCACTAATCCATTCATGTGGTCATTTACTATTATTCTCACAATTAAACATAACATGCACACACTTGGCACTTATTTATATTTAGAGTTTCTTTTGGCGTCAAGAGATTAGGTAGTTTATATTCATAGTAATATAATGAAAATGTTTTATTAATGTAATTGGACGGGAATGAAGAGTATAAATTACCATCCCCAATTACCCCAAAAACTGTTGCACCTACTGTTACCGGAACTATAATTCCGCATAGTATTCTTTTTATGTTTGCATACATATTAACTAAATTTTGTGAATATTTCACACCTTTTACTATAGTTTGGGAAATGTTTCTTGAAACATCTGAAGGCCATGTTACGCTTTTGAACTATTTAAATTTCTCCGCCAAAAAATTCTCATATCGGTCTGTGGATTTGTTGGATGATTTTCTTTCTTGTAATGTGTATAGGTTATTAGAAATTTATTTCATTACATCGATGAAGTATATTTTATAACCTTAACTTGAAAAATCATCAAGAGCATACATTCATGATATTGTTATATGGTGAAACTCATTAAAGTATTAGAAATATTAAGTGCATAAAAAAACTCATGAGATTAGTTTTTTTTACAGCTATTTTTATTCAATTGTGCAAATGTCGTGCCTTGTATGACCAAAATTAAAAAAATTAAATTTACTTTTTATCGATTGAAGATTTAATCCACCAATCCATTTATGTGTTCATTTACTTTTATTTCCCATAGTTACACATAACTTGAACACACTTGGAACTTATTTATATTTTTAGTTTCTTTTGGCTTCAAGACATTAGGTAATCTTTATTCATAGAAATATACCTAAAATGATTTATTCCGATATTTCCATAGGAAAGAAGAGTACAAGTTGCAATCCCCAACTCCGTCAAAAACTGTTGTACCTAAGGATACCAGTATAGCAATTCTGCATAGTGTTCTCGTTATGTTTGCATAAATATGATCTAACTTTTGTGAATATTTCACATCTTTTACTCTAGTTCGGGAAATGTTTCGAGAAACATATCGAGGCCATTTTACGCTTTTGAACTATTTAAATTTCTTTCGCCAAATAAATCCCACATCGATCCATGGATTATTTGGAATATTTTCTTTCTTGTAATGTGCATAGGTTATCGGAAATCGCTTTCATTACATTGATGAAGCATATTTTTTAACCTTAACATGAAAAAGCATCAAGAGCATACATTCATGATATAAATAAATGAAGAAATCCATTAAAGTATTAGAAAAATGAAGTGCATAAAAAAACTCATGACATTAGTTTTATTTACAACTATTTTTGTTCAAATGTGCAAATGATGTGCCTTGCTCGACATGCAATTAAACTTTATTTATTTAGTTTCATTCGATTGAAGATTTAATTCACTAATCCATTCATGTGGTCATTTACTATTATTCTCACAATTAAACATAACATGCACACACTTGGCACTTATTTATATTTAGAGTTTCTTTTGGCGTCAAGAGATTAGGTAGTTTATATTCATAGTAATATAATGAAAATGTTTTATTAATGTAATTGGACGGGAATGAAGAGTATAAATTACCATCCCCAACTACCCCAAAAACTGTTGCACCTACTGTTACCGGAACTATAATTCCGCATAGTATTCTTTTTATGTTTGCATACATATTAACTAAATTTTGTGAATATTTCACACCTTTTACTATAGTTTGGGAAATGTTTCTTGAAACATCTGAAGGCCATGTTACGCTTTTGAACTATTTAAATTTCTACGCCAAAAATTCTCATATCGGTCTGTGGATTTGTTGGATGATTTTCTTTCTTGTAATGTGTATAGGTTATTAGAAATTTATTTCATTACATCGATGAAGTATATTTTATAACCTTAACTTGAAAAATCATCAAGAGCATACATTCATGATATTGTTAAATGGTGAAACTCATTAAAGTATTAGAAATATTAAGTGCATAAAAAAACTCATGAGATTAGTTTTTTTTACAGCTATTTTTATTCAATTGTGCAAATGCCGTGCCTTGTATGACCAAAATTAAAAAAAATTAAATTTACTTTTATTCGATTGAAGATTTAATCCACCAATCCATTTATGTGTTCATTTACTTTTATTTCCCATAGTTACACATAACTTGAACACACTTGGAACTTATTTATATTTTTAGTTTCTTTTGGCTTCAAGACATTAGGTAATCTTTATTCATAGTAATATACCTAAAATGATTTATTCCGATATTTCCACAGGAAAGAAGAGTATAAGTTGCAATCCCCAACTCCGTCAAAAACTGTTGTACCTAAGGATACCAGTATAGCAATTCTGCATAGTGTTCTCGTTATGTTTGCATAAATATGATCTAACTTTTGTGAATATTTCACATCTTTTACTCTAGTTCGGGAAATGTTTCGAGAAACATATCGAGGCCATTTTACACTTTTGAACTATTTAAATTTCTTTCGCCGAATAAATCCCACATCGATCCATGGATTATTTGGAATATTTTCTTTCTTGTAATGTGCATATGTTATCGGAAATCGCTTTCATTACATCGATGAAGCATATTTTTTAACCTTAAGATGAAAAAGCATCAAGAGCATACATTCATGAAATAAATAAATGAAGAAATCCATTAAAGTATTAGAAAAATGAAGTGCATAATAAAACTCATGACATTAGTTTTATTTACAACTATTTTTGTTCAAATGTGCAAATGATGTGCCTTGCACGACATGCAATTAAACTTTATTTATTTAGTTTCATTCGATTGAAGATTTAATTAGCTAATCCATTCATGTGGTCATTTACTATTATTCTCACAATTAAACATAACATGCACACACTTGGCACTTATTTATATTTAGAGTTTCTTTTGGCATCAAGACATTAGGTAATTTATATTCATAGTAATATAATGAAAATGTTTTATTAATGTAATTGGACGGGAATGAAGAGTATAAATTACCATCCCCAACTACCCCAAAAACTGTTGCACCTACTGTTACAGGAACTATAATTCCGCATAGTATTCTTTTTATGTTTGCATACATATTATTTAAATTTTGTGAATATTTAAAACCTTTTACTATAGTTTGGGAAATGTTTCTTGAAACATCTGAAGGCCATGTTACGCTTTTGAACTATTTAAATTTCTCCGCCAAAAAATTCTCATATCGGTCTGTGGATTTGTTGGATGATTTTCTTTCTTGTAATGTGTATATGTTATTAGAAATTTCTTTCATTACATCGATGAAGTATATTTTATAACCTTAACTTGAAAAATCATCATGAGCATACATTCATGATATTGTTATATGGCGAAACTCATTAGAGTATTAGAAATATTAAGTGCATAAAAAAACTCATGAGATTAGTTTTTTTACAACTATTTTTATTCAATTGTGCAAATGTCGTGCCTTGTATGACACGCAATTAAAAAAATTTAATTTACTTTTATTCGATTGAAGATTTAATCCACCAATCCATTTATGTGTTCATTTACTTTTATTTCCCATAGTTACACAGAACTTGAACACACTTGGAACTTATTTATATTTTTAGTTTCTATTGGCTTCAAGACATTAGGTAATCTTTATTCATAGTAATATACCTAAAATGATTTATTCAGATATTTCCACAGGAAAGAAGAGTATAAGTTGCAATCCCAAACTCCCCCAAAAACTGTTGTACCTAATGATACCTGTATAGCAATTCCGCATAGTGTTCTCGTTATGTTTGCATAAATATGATCTAACTTTTGTGAATATTTCACATCTTTTACTCTAGTTCGGGAAATGTTACGAGAAACATATTGAGGCCATTTTACGCTATTGAACTATTTAAATTTCTTTTGCCAAATAAATCCCACATCGATCCATGGATTTGATGGAATATTTTCTTTCTTGTAATGTGCATAGGTTATCGGAAATCGCTTTCATTACATTGATGAAGCATATTTTTCAACCTTAACTTGAAAAAGCATCAAGAGCATAAATTCATGATATAAATAAATGAAGAAATTCATTAAATTATTAGAAAAATGAAGTGCATAAAAAAACTCATGACATTAGCTTTATTTACAACTATTTTTGTTCAAATGTGCAAATGTTGTGCCTTGCACGACATGCAATTAAACTTTATTTATTTAGTTTCATTCGATTGAAGATTTAATTCACTAATCCATTTATGTGGTCATTTACTATTATTCTCACAATTAAACATAACATGCACACACTTGGCACTTATTTATATTTAGAGTTTCTTTTGGCGTCAAGACATTAGGTAATTTATATTCATAGTAATATAATGAAAATGTTTTATCAATGTAATTGGACGGGAATGAAGAGTATAAGTTACCATCCCCAACTACCCCAAAAACTGTTGCACCCACTGTTACCGGAACTATAATTCCGCATAGTATTCTTTTTATGTTTGCATACATATTATCTAAATTTTTAGAATATTTCACACCTTTTACTATAGTTTGGGAAATGTTTCTTGAAACATATGAAGGGCATGTTATGCTTTTGAACTATTTAAATTTCTCCACCAAAAAATTCTGATATCGGTCTGTGGATTTGTCGGATATTTTCTTTCTTGTAATGTGTATAGGTTATTAGAAATTTCTTTCATTACATCGATGAAGTATATTTTACAACCTTAACTTTAAAAATCATCAAGAGCATACATTCCTGATATTGTTAAATGGTGAAACTCATTAGAGTATTAGAAATATTAAGTGCATAAAAAAACTCATGAGATTAGGTTTTTTTACAACTATTTTATTCAATTGTGCAAATGCCGTGCCTTGTATGACACGCAATTAAAACTTTTTGATTTAATTTTATTCAATTGAAGATTTAATCCACCAATCCATTTATGTGTTCATTTACTTTTATTTCCCATAGTTACACATAACTTGAACACACATGGAAGTTATTTATATTTTTAGTTTCTTTTGGCTTCAAGACATTAGGTAATCTTTATTCATAGTAATATACCTAAAATGATTTATTCAGATATTTCCACAGGAAAGAAGAGTATAAGTTGCAATCCCCAACTCCCCCAAAAACTGTTGGACCTAATCATACCAGTATAGAAATTCCGCATAGTGTTCTCATTATGTTTGCATAAATATGATCTAACTTTTGTGAATATTTCACATCTTTTACTCTAGTTCGGGAAATGTTACGAGAAACGTATCGAGGCCATTTTATGCTTTTAAAGTATTTAAATTTCTTTCGCCAAATAAATCCCACATCAATCCATGGATTTGTTGGAATATTTTCTTTCTTGTAATGTGCATAGGTTATCGGAAATCACTTTCATTACATCGATGAAACATATTTTTTAACCTTAACATGAAAAAGAATCAAGAGCATACATTCATGATATAAATAAATGAAGAAATTCATTAAAGTATTGAAAAATGAAGTGCATAAAAAAACTCATGATATTAGTTTTACTTACAACTATTTTTGTTCAAATGTGCAAATGCTGTGCCTTGCACGACATGCAATTAAACTTTATTTATTTAGTTTCATTCGATTGAAGATTTAATTCACTAATCCATTTATGTGGTCATTTCTTATTATTCTCACGATTAAACATAACATGCACACACTTGGCACTTATTTATGTTTAGAGTTTCTTTTGGCGTCAAGACATTAGATAATTTATATTCATAGTAATATAATGAAAATGTTTTATTAATGTAATTGGACGGGAATGAAGAGTATAAGTTACCATCCCCAACTACCCCAAAAACCATTGCACCTACTGTTACTGGTACAATAATTCTGTATAGTGTTCTTTTTATGTTTGCATAAATATTATCTAAATTTTGGGAATATTTCACACCTTTTACTATAGTTTGGGAAATGTTTCTTGAAACATCTGAAGGCCGTGTTACACTTTTGAACTATTAAAATTTCTCCGCCGAAAAATTCTCATATCGATCTGTGGATTTGTTGGATGATTTTCTTTCCTATAATGTGTATAGGTTATTTGAAATTTCTTTCATTACATCGATGGAGTACATTTTATAACCTTAACTTGAAAAATCATCAAGAGCATACATTCATGATATTGTTAAATGGTGAAACTCATTAGAGTATTAAAAATATTAAGTGCATAAAAAAACTCATGAGATTAGTTTTTTTTACAACTATTTTTATTCAATTGTGCAAATGTCGTGCCTTGTATGACACGCAATTAAAAAAATTAAATTTACTTTTATTCGATTGAAGATTTAATCCACCAATCCATTTATGTGTTCATTTACTTTTATTTCCCATAGTTACACAGAACTTGAACACACTTGGAACTTATTTATATTTTTAGTTTCTTTTGGCTTCAAGACATTAGGTAATCTTCATTCATAGTAATATACCTAAAATGATTTATTCAGATATTTCCACAGGAAAGAAGAGTATAAGTTGCAATCCCCAACTCCCCCAAAAACTGTTGTACCTAATGATACCAGTATAGCAATTCCGCATAGTGTTCTAGTTATGTTTGCATATATATGATCTAACTTTTGTGAATATTTCACATCTTTTACTCTAGTTCGGGAAATGTTACGAGAAACATATCGAAGCCATTTTACTCTTTTGAACTATTTAAATTTCTTTCGCCAAATAAATCCCACATCGATCCATGGATTTGTTGGAATATTTTCTTTCTTGTAATGTGCATAGGTTATCGGAAATCGCTTTCATTACATTGATGAAGCATATTTTTCAACCTTAACTTGAAAAAGCATCAAGAGCATACATTCATGATATAAATAAATAAAGAAATTCATTAAAGTATTAGAAAAATGAAGTGCATAAAAAAACTCATGACATTAGCTTTTATTTACAACTATTTTTGTTCAAATGTGCAAATGTTGTGCCTTGCACGACATGCAATTAAACTTTATTTATTTAGTTTCATTCGATTGAAGATTTAATTCACTAATCCATTTATGTGGTCATTTACTATTATTCTCACAATTAAACATAACATGCACACACTTGGCACTTATTTATATTTAGAGTTTCTTTTGGCGTCAAGACATTAGGTAATTTATATTCATAGTAATATAATGAAAATGTTTTATTAATGTAATTGGACGGGAATGAAGAGTATAAGGTACCATCCCCAACTACCCCAAAAACCATTGCACCTACTGTTACAGATACAATAATTCTGTATAGTGTTCTTTTTATGTTTGCATAAATATTATCTAAATTTTGGGAATATTTCACACCTTTTACTATAGTTTGGGAAATGTTTCTTGAAACATCTGAAGGCCGTGTTACGCTTTTGAACTATTAAAATTTCTCCGCCGAAAAATTCTCATATCGGTCTGTGGATTTGTTGGATGATTTTCTTTCCTGTAATGTGTATAGGTTATTTGAAATTTCTTTCATTACATCGATGGAGTACATTTTATAACCTTAACTTTAAAAATCATCAAGAGCATACATTCATGATATTGTTAAATGGTGAAACTCATTAGAGTATTAGAAATATTAAGTGCATAAAAAAACTCATGAGATTAGTTTTTTTACAACTATTTTTATTCAATTGTGCAAATGTCGTGCCTTGTATGACACGCAATTAAAAAATTTTAAGTTACTTTTATTCGATTGAAGATTTAATCCACCAATCCATTTATGTGTTCATTTACTTTTATTTCCCATAGTTACACATAACTTGAACACACTTGGAAGTTATTTATATTTTTAGTTTCTTTTGGCTTCAAGACATTAGGTAATCTTCATTCATAGTAATATACCTAAAATGATTTATTCAGATATTTCCACAGGAAAGAAGAGTATAAGTTGCAATCCCCAACTCCCCCAAAAACTTTTGTACCTAATGATACCAGTATAGCAATTCTGCATAGTGTGCTAGTTATGTTTGCATAAATATGATCTAACTTTTGTGAATATTACACATCTTTTACTCTAGCTCGGGAAATGTTACGAGAAACATATCGAAGCCATTTTACGCTTTTGAAATATTTAAATTTCTTTCGCCAAATAAATCCCACATCGATCCATGGATTTGTTGGAATATTTTCTTTCTTGTAATGTGCATAGGTTATCGGAAATCGCTTTCATTACATTGATGAAGCATATTTTTTAACCTTAACTTGAAAAAGCATCAAGAGCATACATTCATGACATAAACAAATGAAGAAATTCATTAAAGTATTAGAAAAATGAAGTGCATAAAAAACTCATGATATTAGTTTTATTTACAACTATTTTTGTTCAAATGTGCAAATGTTTTGCCTTGTATGACATGCAATTAAAATTTATTTATTTAGTTTCATTCGATTGAATATTTAATTCACTAATCCATTTATGTGGTCATTTATTATTATTCTCACAATTAAACATAACATGCACACACTTGGCACTTATTTATATTTAGAGTTTCTTTTGGCGTCAAGACATTAGGTAATTTATATTCATAGTAATATAATGAAAATGTTTTATTAATGTAATTGGATGGGAATGAAGAGTATACGGTACCATCCCCAACTACCCCAAAAACTGTTGCACCTACTGTTACCGGTACTATAATTCCGCATAATATTTTTTTTATGTTTGCATAAATGTTATCTAACTTTTGTGAATATTTCACACCTTTTACTATAGTTTGGGAAATGTTTCTTGAAAAATCTGAAGGCCAAGTTACGCTTTTGAACTATTTAAATTTCTCCGCCAAAAAAATCTCATATCGGTCTGTGGATTTGTTGGATGATTTTCTTTCTTGTAATGTGTATAGGTTATTAGAAATTTCTTTCATTACATCGATGAAGTATATTTTATCCCTTAACTTGAAAAATCATCAAGAGCATACATTCATGATATTGTTATATTGTGAAACTCATTAGAGTATTAGAAATATTAAGTGCATAAAAAAACTCATGAGATTAGTTTTTTTTCAACTATTTTTATTTAATTGTGAAAATGTCGTGCCTCGTATGACACGCAATTAAAAAATTTTAACTTACTTTTATTCGATTGAAGATTTAATCCACCAATCCATTTATGTGTTCATTTACTTTTATTTCCCATAGTTACACATAACTTGAACACACTTGGAAGTTATTTATATTTTTAGTTTCTTTTGGCTTCAAGACATTAGGTAATCTTCATTCATAGTAATATACCTAAAATGATTTATTCAGATATATCCACTGGAAAGAAGAGTATAAGTTGCAATCCCCAACTCCCCCAAAAACTGTTGTACCTAATGATACCAATATAGCAATTCTGCATAGTGTTCTCGTTATGTTTGCATAAATATGATCTAACTTTTGTGAATATTTCACATCTTTTACTCTAGTTCGGGAAATGTTACGAGAATCATATCGGGGCCATTTTACGCTTTTGAACTATTTAAATTTCTTTCGCCAAATAAATCCCACATCGATCCATGGATTTGTTGGAATATTTTCTTTCTTGTAATGTGCATAGGTTATCGGAAATCGCTTTCATTACATTGATGAGGAATATTTTTTATCCTTATCTTGAAAAGGAATCAAGAGCGTACATTCATGATATAAATAAATGAAGAAATTCATTAAAGTATTAAAAAAATGAAGTGCATAAAAAAACTCATGATATTAGTTTTATTTACAGCTATTTTTGTTCAAATGTGCAAAAGTTGTGCCTTGCACGACATGCAATTAAAATTTATTTATTTTTTTTATTCGATTGAAGATTTAATTCACAAATCCATTTATGTGGTCATTTACTATTATTCTCACAATTAAACATAACATGCACACACTTGGCACTTATTTATATTTAGAGTTTCTTTTGGCGTCAAGACATTAGGTAATTTATATTCATAGTAATATAATGAAAATGTTTTTATTAATGTAATTGGACGGGAATGAAGAGTATAAGTTACCATCCCCAACTACCCCAAAAACTGTTGCACCTACTATTACTGGTAAAATAATTCTGCATAGTGTTCTTTTTATGTTTGCATAAATATTATCTAAATTTTGGGAATATTTCACACCTTTTACTATAGTTTGGGAAATGTTTCTTGAAACATCTGAAGGCCATGTTACGCTTTTGAACTATTTAAATTTCTCCGCCGAAAAATTCTCATATCGGTATGTGGATTTGTTGGATGATTTTCTGTCTTGTAATGTGTATAGGTTATTTGAAATTTCTTTCATTACATCGATGGAGTACATTTTATAACCTTAACTTTAATAATCATCAAGAGCATACATTCATGATATTGTTAAATGGTGAAACTCATTAGAGTATTAGAAATATTAAGTGCATAGAAAAACTCATGAGATTAGTTTTTTTACAACTATTTTTATTCAATTGTGCAGATGGCGTGCCTTGTATGACATGCAATTAAAATTTTTTATTTTACTTTTATTCGATTGAAGATTTAATCCACCAATCCATTTATGTGTTCAATTACTTTTATTTCCCATAGTTACACATAACTTGAACCAGTGGCGGAACCAGGAGTAAATTTTAGGGGGGGCGAAAATGAGATTAAAATTTTTTTTTGCAACGCTAAATAAAATAATTTTTAACAAACAACGCTTACATAATAATGTCTAATTAAATATGTCTAATTAAATATGTCTCAAAAATATGTCTAATTAAATATGTTAAATTAAATATGTCTAAGTAAATATGTCAAATTAAATATGTCAAATTAAATATATCTAATTAAATACGTTAAATTAAATATGTCAAATTAAATATGTCTAATTAAATATGTCTAATTAAATATGTCTAATTAAATATGTCTAATTAAATATGTCAAATTAATCAAATCTATATTTAGTACAATTTTACAATTTCAACACAATCACTAAATTATTCATATCTATATTTAATATTCACTATTTCATACAAATGCAAGTTATTCAACATAAATTATATAACAAAAATATATTGGCCCCTCTTGATACCTTGCCCTTGGTTGCTGATAGTGGTTGTAAAAGGGCGGCGGCGGGCGACGGCGGCGGTGGAAGGCGGAGCCTGGGCAGCGGAGGTGGAGCTCAGCTTGGAGTTGGAGGCGTGAGCTTGGAGTTGGAGACTTGGAGGCAAAGTGGCAAATGCATTTGCTGCCCAATGCCATTGCCAATTAATTAGGTTAGGCTTAAATTTCGTTTGGGCCAATTGGGCTCAGCCCAATTGGCTTTCTTTTTTTTCCTACCAGCTAAGCAAAACGAGGTCGTTTCACTTAGCCAAAACGACGTCGTTTTGCTTAGTTATACCAAAAAAAAAAGAAAAAACATCATCTTCTTCACCTCTTCCTCTGCGCCGCGCCTGCGCCTCCATAGCCACTTCGGCACTTCCTCCGGTCCTCCCTCCGGCAACGACGACAGCTCAAGGGGGGGCGGAATCCGGCGGCTTCCGGTGGCTCTAGGCCTAATTTCCGGGCAGCCGGATCTTAGGGGAGGCGCTCGCCCCCCCTCGCCCCCCCTAGTTCCGCCTCTGACTTGAACACACTTGGAAGTTATTTATATTTTTAGTTTCTTTTGGCTTCAAGACATTAGGTAATCTTCATTCATAGTAATATACCTAAAATGATTTATTCAGATATTTCCACAGGAAAGAAGAGTATAAGTTGCAATCCCCACCTCCCCCAAAAACTGTTGTACCTAATGATACCAGTATAGCAATTCCGCATAGTGTTCTCGTTATGTTTGCATAAATATGATCTAACTTTGGTGAATATTTCACAATTTTTACTCTAGTTCGGGAAATGTTACGAGAATCATATCGAGGCTATTTTACGCTTTTGAACTATTTAAATTGCTTTCGCCAAATAAATCCCACATCAATCCATGGATTTGTTGGAATATTTTCTTTCTTGTAATGTGCATAGGTTATCGGAAATCGCTTTCATTACATTGATGAAGAATATTTTTTAACCTTAACTTGAAAAGGCATCAAGAGCATACATTCATGATATAAATAAATGAAGAAATTCATTAAAGTATTAAAAAAATGAAGTGCATAAAAAAACACATGATATTAGTTTTGTTTACAACTATTTTTGTTCAAATGTGCAAAAGTTGTGCCTTGCACGACATGCAATTAAAATTTATTTATTTAGTTTTATTCGATTGAAGATTTAATTCACAAATCCATTTATGTGGTCATTTACTATTATTCTCACAATTAAACATAACATGCACACACTTGACACTTATTTATATTTAGAGTTTCTTTTGGCGTCAAGACATTAGATAATTTATATTCATAGTAATATAATGAAAATGTTTTATTAATGTAATTGGACGGGGATGAAGAGTATAAGTTACCATCCCCAACTACCCCAAAAACTGTTGCACCTACTATTACCGGTACAATAATTCTGCATAGTGTTCTTTTTATGTTTGCATAAATATTATCTAAATTTTGGGAATATTTCACACCTTTTACTAGTTTGGGAAATGTTTCTTGAAAAATCTGAAGGCCATGTTATGCATTTGAACTATTTAAATTTCTCCGCCAAAAAATTCTCATTTCGGTCTGTGGATTTGTTGGATGATTTTCTTTCTTGTAATGTGTATAGGTTATTAGAATTTCTTTCATTACATCGATGAAGTATATTTTATAACCTTAACTTGAAAAATCATCAAGAGCATACATTCATGATATTGTTATATTGTGAAACTCATTAGAGTATTAGAAATATTAAGTGCATAAAAAAACTCATGAGATTAGTTTTTTTTACAACTATTTTTATTTAATTGTGCAAATGTCGTGCCTGGTATGACACGCAATTAAAATTTTTTAATTTACATTTATTCGATTGAAGATTTAATCCACCAATCCATTTATGTGTTCATTTACTTTTATTTCCCATAGTTACACATAACTTGAACACACGTGGAAGTTATTTATATTTTTAGTTTCTTTTGGCTTCAAGACATTAGGTACTCTTTATTCATAGTAGTATACCTAAAATGATTTATTCATATATTTCCACAGGAAAGAAGAGTATAAGTTTCAATCCCCAACTCCCCCAAAAACTGTTGTACCTAATGATACCAGTATAGCAATTCCGCATAGTGTTCTCGTTATGTTTGCATAAATATGATCTAACTTTTGTGAGTATTTCACATCTTTTACTCTTCTTCGGGAAATGTTACGAGAATCATATCGGGGCCATTTTACACTTTTGAACTATTTAAATTTCTTTCGTCAAATAAATCCCACATCGATCCATGGGTTTGTTGGAATATTTTCTTTCTTGTAATGTGCATAGGTTATCAGAAATCGCTTTCGTTACATCGATAACGCATATTTTTTAACCTTAACTTGAAAAGGCATCAAGAGCTTACATTCTTGATATAAATAAATTAAGAAATTCATTAAAGTATTAAAAAAATGAAGTGCATAAAAAAACTCATGATATTAGTTTTATTTACAACTATTTTTGTTCAAATGTGCAAAAGTTGTGCCTTACATGACATGCAATTAAAATTTATTTATTTAGTTTTATTCGATCGAAGATTTAATTCACAAATCCATTTATGTTGTCATTTACTATTATTCTCACAATTAAACATAACATGCACACACTTGACACTTATTTATATTTGGAGTTTCTTTTGGCGTCAAGATATTAGGTAATTTATATTCATAGTAATATAATGAAAATGTTTTATTAATGTAATTGGACGGGAACGAAGAGTATAAGTTACCATCCCCAACTACCCCAAAAACTGTTGCACCTCCTGTTACCGGTACTGTAATTGCGCATAGTGTTCTTTTTATGTTTGCATAACTATTATCTAAATTTTGTGAATATTTCACACCTCTTACTATAGTTTGGGAAATTTTTCTTGAAACATATGAAGGCCATGCTACGCTTTTTGAACTGTTTAAATTTCTCCGCCAAAAAATTCCCATATCGGTATGTGGATTTGTTGAAAGATTTTCTATCTTGTAACGTGTATAGGTTATTAAAAATTTCTTTCCCTACATCGATGGAGTATATTTTTTAACCTTAACTTGAAAAATCATCAAGAGCATACATTCATGATATTGTTAAATGGTGAAACTCATTAGAGTATTAGAAATATTAAGTGCATAAAAAAACTCATGAGATTAGTTTTTTTTACAACTATTTTTATTCAATTGTGCAAATGTCGTGCCTTTTATGACATGCAATTAAAATTTTTTAATTTACTTTTATTCGATTGAAGATTTAATCCACCAATCCATTTATGTGTTCATTTACTTTTATTTCCCATAGTTACACATAATTTGAACACACTTGGAACTTATTTATATTTTTAGTTTCGTTTGGCTTCAAGACATTGGGTAATCTTCATTCATAGTAATATACCTAACATGATTTATTCAGATATTTCCACAGGAAAGAAGAGTATAAGTTGCAATCTCCAACTCCCCAAAAAACTGTTGTACCTAATGATACTAGTATAGCAATTTCGCATAGTGTTCGCATTATGTTTGCATAAATATGATCTAAATTTTGTGAATATTTCACATCTTTTACTCTAGTTCGGGAAATGTTACGAGAATCATATCGAGGCCATTTTACGCTTTTAAACTATTTAAATTTCTTTCGCCAAATAAATCCCACATCGATCCGTGGATTTGTTGGAATATTTTCTTTCTTGTAATGTGCATAGGTTATCAGAAATCGCTTTCGTTACATTGATGACGCATATTTTTTAACCTTAACTTGAAAAGGTATTAAGAGCTTACATTCATGATATAAATAAATGAAGAAATTCATTAAAGTATTAAAAAAATGAAGAGCATAAAAAAACTCACGATATTAGTTTTATTTACAACTATTTTTGTTCAAATGTGCAAAAGTTGTGCCTTGCAGGACACGCAATTATATGGTCTGGGGAGCCGAATATAATCCTCCCATCTATTTGGATGGTTAAAATTTAAAAAAAAAAATTCCGCATAGTGTTCTTTTTATGTTTGCATAACTATTGTCTAAATTTTGTGAATATTTCACACCTTTTACTATAGTTTGGGAAATTTTTTTTGAAACATATGAAGGCCATGCTACGCTTTTTGAACTATTTAAATTTCTCCACCAAAAAATTCACATATCGGTATGTGGATTTGTTGGAAGATTTTCTTTCTTGTAATGTGTATAGGTTATTAAAAATTTCTTTCATTGCATCGATGGAGTATATTTTTTAACCTTAACTCGAAAAATCATCAAGAGCATACATTCATGATATTGTTAAATGGTGAAACTCATTAGAGTATTAGAAATGTTAAGTGCATAAAAAAACTCAGGAGATTAGTTTTTTTTACAACTATTTTTATTCAATTGTGCAAATGTCGTGCCTTGTATGGCATGCAATTAAAATTTTTTAATTTACTTTTATTCGATTGAAGATTTAATCCACCAATCCATTTATGTGTTCATTTACTTTTATTTCCCATAGTTACACATAACTTGAACACACTTGGAACTTATTTATATTTTTAGTTTCTTTTGGCTTCAAGACATTAGGTAATCTTCATTCATAGTAATATACCTAAAATGATTTATTCAGATATTTCCACAGGAAAGAAGAGTATAAGTTGCAATCCCCAACTCTCCCAAAAACTGGTGTACCTAATGATACTAGTATAGCAATTTCGCATAGTGTTCCCATTATGTTTGCATAAATATGATCTAACTTTTGGGAATATTTCACATCTTTTACTCTAGTTCCGGAAATGTTACGAGAATCATATCGAGGCCATTTTACGCTTTTAAACTATTTAAATTTCTTTCGCCAAATAAATCCCACATCGATCCATGGATTTGTTTGAATATTTTCTTTCTTGTAATGTGCATAGGTTATCAGAAATCGCTTTCGTTACATCGATGACGCATATTTTTTAACCTTAACTTGAAAAGGCATCAAGAGCTTACATTCATGATATAAATAAATGAAGAAATTCATTAAAGTATTAATAAAATGAAGTGCATAAAAAAACTCATGATATTAGTTTTATTTACAACTATTTTTGTTCAAATGTGCAAAAGTTGTGCCTTGCACGACATGCAATTAAAATTTATTTATTTTGTTTTATTCGATTGAAGATTTAATTCACAAATCCATTTATGTTGTCATTTACTATTATTCTCACAATTAAACATAACATGCACACACTTGACACTTATTTATATTTACAGTTTCTTTTGGCGTCAAGACATTAGGTAATTTATATTCATAGTAATATAATGAAAATGTTTTATTAATGTAATTGGACGGGAACGAAGAGTATAAGTTACCATCCCCAACTACCCCAAAAACTGTTGCACCTCCTATTACCGGTACTGTAATTCCGCATAGTGTTCTTTTTATGTTTGCATAACTATTATCTAAATTTTGTGAATATTTCACACCTTTTACCATAGTTTGGGAAATTTTTCTTGAAACATATGAAGGCCATGCTACGCTTTTTGAACTATTTAAATTTCTCCGCCAAAAAATTCCCATATCGGTATGTGGATTTGTTGGAAGATTTTCTATCTTGTAATGTGTATAGGTTATTAAAAATTTCTTTCCTTACATCGATGGAGTATATTTTTTAACCTTAACTCGAAAAATCATCAAGAGCATACATTCATGATATTGTTAAATGGTGAAACTCATTAGAGTATTAGAAATATTAAGTGCATAAAAAAACTCTTGCGATTAGTTTTTTTTACAACTATTTTTATTCAATTGTGCAAATGTCGTGCCTTGTATGACATGCAATTAAAATTTTTTAATTTACTTTTATTCGATTGAAGATTTAATCCACCAATCCATTTACGTGTTCATTTACTTTAATTTCCCATAGTTACATATAACTTGAACACACTTGGAACTTATTTATATGTTTAGTTTCTTTTGGCTTCAAGACATTAGGCAATCTTTATTCATAGTAATATAACTAAAATTATTTGTTCAGATATTTCCACAGGAAAGAAGAGTATAAGTTGCAATCCCCAACTCCCCCAAAAACTGTTGTACCTAATGATACCAGTATAGCAATTCCACATTGTGTTCTCGTTATGTTTGCATAAATATGATCTAACTTTTGGGAATATTTCACATCTTTTACTCTAGTTCGGGAAATGTTACGAGAAACATATCGAGGCCATTTTACGCTTTTTAACTACTTCAATTTCTTTCGCCAAATAAATCTCACATCGATCCATGGATTTGTTGGAATATTTTCTTTCTTGTAATGTGCATAGGTTATCGGAAATCGCTTTCATTACATTGATGAAGCATATTTTTTAACCTGAACTTAAAAAAGCATCAAGAGCATACATTCATGATATAAATAAATGAAGAAATTCATTAAAGTAATAAAAAAATGAAGTGCATAAAAAAACTCATGATATTAGTTTTATTTACAGCTATTTTTGTTCAAATGTGCAAAAGTTGTGCCTTGCACGACATGCAATTAAATTTTATTTATTCAGTTTTATTCGATTGAAGATTTAATTCATTAATCCATTTTTGTGGTCATTTACTATTATTCTCAAAATTAAACATAACATGCACACACTTGACACTTTTTTATATTTAGAGTTTCTTTTGGCGTCAAGACATTAGGTAATTTATATTCATAGTAATATAATGAAAATGTTTTATTAATTTAATTGGACGGGAACGAAGAGTATAAGTTACCATCCCAAACTTTCCCAAAAACTGTTGCACCTCCTGTTACCGGTACTATAATTCCGCATAGTGTTCTTTTTATGTTTGCATAACTATTCTCTAAATTTTGTGAATATTTCACACTTTTTACTATAGGTTGGGAAATGTTTCTTGAAACATCTGAAGGCCATGTTACGCTTTTGAACTATTTAAATTTCCCCGCCAAAAAATTCCCATATCGGTCTGTGGATTTGTTGGAAGATTTTCTTTCTTGTAATGTGTATAGGTTATTAAAAAAATTTTTCATTACATTGATGGAGTATATTTTTTAACCTTAACTTGAAAAATAATCAAGAGCATACATTCATGATATTGTTAAATGGTGAAACTCATTAGAGTATTAGAAATATTAAGGGCATAAAAAAACTCATGAGATTAGTTTTTTTTACAACTATTTTTATTCAATTGTGTAAATGTCATGCCTTGTATGACATGCAATTAAAATTTTTTAATTTAGTTTTATTCGATTGAAGATTTAATCCACCAATCCATTTATGTGTTCATTTACTTTTATTTCCCATAGTTACACATAACTTGAACACACTTGGAACTTATTTATATTTTTAGTTTCTTTTGGCTTCAAGACATTAGGTAATCTTCATTCATAGTAATATACCTAAAATGGTTTATTCAGATATTTCCACAGGAAAGAAGAGTATAAGTTGCAATCCCCAACTCCCCCAAAAACTGTTGTACCTAATGATACTAGTATAGCAATTTCGCATAGTGTTCCCATTATGTTTGCATAAATATGATCTAACTTTTGTGAATATTTCACATCTTTTACACTAGTTTGGGAAATGTTACGAGAATCATATCGAGGCCATTTTATGCTTTTAAACTATTTAAATTTCTTTCGCCAAATAAATCCCACATCGATCCATGGATTTGTTGGAATATTTTCTTTCTTGTAATGTGCAAAGGTTATCAGAAATCGCATTCGTTACATCGATGACGCATAATTTTTAACCTTAACTTGAAAAGGCATCAAGAGCTTACATTCATGATATAAATAAATGAAGAAATTCATTAAAGTATTAAAAAAATGAAGAGCATAAAAAAACTCACGATATTAGTTTTATTTACAACTATTTTTGTTCAAATGTGCAAAAGTTGTGCCTTGCACGACATGCAATTAAAATTTATTTATTTTGTTTTATTCGATTGAAGATTTAATTCGCAAATCCATTTATGTTGTCATTTACTATTATTCTCACAAGTAAACATAACATGCACACACTTGACACTTATTTATATTTAGAGTTTCTTTTGGCGTCAAGACATTTGGTAATTTATATTCATAGTAATATAATGAAAATGTTTTATTAATGTAATTGGACGGGAACGAAGAGTATAAGTTACCATCCCCAACTACCCCAAAAAACTGTTGCACCTCCTATTACCGGTACTGTAATTCCGCATAGTGTTCTTTTTATGTTTGCATAACTATTATCTAAATTTTGTGAATATTTCACACCTTTTACTATAGTTTGGGAAATTTTTCTTGAAACATATGAAGGCCATGCTACGCTTTTTGAACTATTTAAATTTCTCCGCCAAAAAATTCCCATATCGGTATGTGGATTTGTTGGAAGATTTTCTTTCTTGTAATGTGTATAGGTTATTAAAAATTTCTTTCATTGCATCGATGGAGTATATTTTTTAACCTTAACTCGAAAAATCATCAAGAGCATACATTCATGATATTGTTAAATGGTGAAACTCATTAGAGTATTAGAAATGTTAAGTGCATAAAAAAACTCAGGAGATTAGTTTTTTTTACAACTATTTTTATTCAATTGTGCAAATGTCGTGCCTTGTATGGCATGCAATTAAAATTTTTTAATTTACTTTTATTCGATTGAAGATTTAATCCACCAATCCATTTATGTGTTCATTTACTTTTATTTCCCATAGTTACACATAACTTGAACACACTTGGAACTTATTTATATTTTTAGTTTCTTTTGGCTTCAAGACATTAGGTAATCTTCATTCATAGTAATATACCTAAAATGATTTATTCAGATATTTCCACAGGAAAGAAGAGTATAAGTTGCAATCCCCAACTCTCCCAAAAACTGGTGTACCTAATGATACTAGTATAGCAATTTCGCATAGTGTTCCCATTATGTTTGCATAAATATGATCTAACTTTTGGGAATATTTCACATCTTTTACTCTAGTTCCGGAAATGTTACGAGAATCATATCGAGGCCATTTTACGCTTTTAAACTATTTAAATTTCTTTCGCCAAATAAATCCCACATCGATCCATGGATTTGTTTGAATATTTTCTTTCTTGTAATGTGCATAGGTTATCAGAAATCGCTTTCGTTACATCGATGACGCATATTTTTTAACCTTAACTTGAAAAGGCATCAAGAGCTTACATTCATGATATAAATAAATGAAGAAATTCATTAAAGTATTAATAAAATGAAGTGCATAAAAAAACTCATGATATTAGTTTTATTTACAACTATTTTTGTTCAAATGTGCAAAAGTTGTGCCTTGCACGACATGCAATTAAAATTTATTTATTTTGTTTTATTCGATTGAAGATTTAATTCACAAATCCATTTATGTTGTCATTTACTATTATTCTCACAATTAAACATAACATGCACACACTTGACACTTATTTATATTTACAGTTTCTTTTGGCGTCAAGACATTAGGTAATTTATATTCATAGTAATATAATGAAAATGTTTTATTAATGTAATTGGACGGGAACGAAGAGTATAAGTTACCATCCCCAACTACCCCAAAAACTGTTGCACCTCCTATTACCGGTACTGTAATTCCGCATAGTGTTCTTTTTATGTTTGCATAACTATTATCTAAATTTTGTGAATATTTCACACCTTTTACCATAGTTTGGGAAATTTTTCTTGAAACATATGAAGGCCATGCTACGCTTTTTGAACTATTTAAATTTCTCCGCCAAAAAATTCCCATATCGGTATGTGGATTTGTTGGAAGATTTTCTATCTTGTAATGTGTATAGGTTATTAAAAATTTCTTTCCTTACATCGATGGAGTATATTTTTTAACCTTAACTCGAAAAATCATCAAGAGCATACATTCATGATATTGTTAAATGGTGAAACTCATTAGAGTATTAGAAATATTAAGTGCATAAAAAAACTCTTGCGATTAGTTTTTTTTACAACTATTTTTATTCAATTGTGCAAATGTCGTGCCTTGTATGACATGCAATTAAAATTTTTTAATTTACTTTTATTCGATTGAAGATTTAATCCACCAATCCATTTACGTGTTCATTTACTTTAATTTCCCATAGTTACATATAACTTGAACACACTTGGAACTTATTTATATGTTTAGTTTCTTTTGGCTTCAAGACATTAGGCAATCTTTATTCATAGTAATATAACTAAAATTATTTGTTCAGATATTTCCACAGGAAAGAAGAGTATAAGTTGCAATCCCCAACTCCCCCAAAAACTGTTGTACCTAATGATACCAGTATAGCAATTCCACATTGTGTTCTCGTTATGTTTGCATAAATATGATCTAACTTTTGGGAATATTTCACATCTTTTACTCTAGTTCGGGAAATGTTACGAGAAACATATCGAGGCCATTTTACGCTTTTTAACTACTTCAATTTCTTTCGCCAAATAAATCTCACATCGATCCATGGATTTGTTGGAATATTTTCTTTCTTGTAATGTGCATAGGTTATCGGAAATCGCTTTCATTACATTGATGAAGCATATTTTTTAACCTGAACTTAAAAAAGCATCAAGAGCATACATTCATGATATAAATAAATGAAGAAATTCATTAAAGTAATAAAAAAATGAAGTGCATAAAAAAACTCATGATATTAGTTTTATTTACAGCTATTTTTGTTCAAATGTGCAAAAGTTGTGCCTTGCACGACATGCAATTAAATTTTATTTATTCAGTTTTATTCGATTGAAGATTTAATTCATTAATCCATTTTTGTGGTCATTTACTATTATTCTCAAAATTAAACATAACATGCACACACTTGACACTTTTTTATATTTAGAGTTTCTTTTGGCGTCAAGACATTAGGTAATTTATATTCATAGTAATATAATGAAAATGTTTTATTAATTTAATTGGACGGGAACGAAGAGTATAAGTTACCATCCCAAACTTTCCCAAAAACTGTTGCACCTCCTGTTACCGGTACTATAATTCCGCATAGTGTTCTTTTTATGTTTGCATAACTATTCTCTAAATTTTGTGAATATTTCACACTTTTTACTATAGGTTGGGAAATGTTTCTTGAAACATCTGAAGGCCATGTTACGCTTTTGAACTATTTAAATTTCCCCGCCAAAAAATTCCCATATCGGTCTGTGGATTTGTTGGAAGATTTTCTTTCTTGTAATGTGTATAGGTTATTAAAAAAATTTTTCATTACATTGATGGAGTATATTTTTTAACCTTAACTTGAAAAATAATCAAGAGCATACATTCATGATATTGTTAAATGGTGAAACTCATTAGAGTATTAGAAATATTAAGGGCATAAAAAAACTCATGAGATTAGTTTTTTTTACAACTATTTTTATTCAATTGTGTAAATGTCATGCCTTGTATGACATGCAATTAAAATTTTTTAATTTAGTTTTATTCGATTGAAGATTTAATCCACCAATCCATTTATGTGTTCATTTACTTTTATTTCCCATAGTTACACATAACTTGAACACACTTGGAACTTATTTATATTTTTAGTTTCTTTTGGCTTCAAGACATTAGGTAATCTTCATTCATAGTAATATACCTAAAATGGTTTATTCAGATATTTCCACAGGAAAGAAGAGTATAAGTTGCAATCCCCAACTCCCCCAAAAACTGTTGTACCTAATGATACTAGTATAGCAATTTCGCATAGTGTTCCCATTATGTTTGCATAAATATGATCTAACTTTTGTGAATATTTCACATCTTTTACACTAGTTTGGGAAATGTTACGAGAATCATATCGAGGCCATTTTATGCTTTTAAACTATTTAAATTTCTTTCGCCAAATAAATCCCACATCGATCCATGGATTTGTTGGAATATTTTCTTTCTTGTAATGTGCAAAGGTTATCAGAAATCGCATTCGTTACATCGATGACGCATAATTTTTAACCTTAACTTGAAAAGGCATCAAGAGCTTACATTCATGATATAAATAAATGAAGAAATTCATTAAAGTATTAAAAAAATGAAGTGCATAAAAAAACTCATGATATTAGTTTTATTTACAACTATTTTTGTTCAAATGTGCAAAAGTTGTGCCTTGCACGACATGCAATTAAAATTTATTTATTTTGTTTTATTCGATTGAAGATTTAATTCGCAAATCCATTTATGTTGTCATTTACTATTATTCTCACAAGTAAACATAACATGCACACACTTGACACTTATTTATATTTAGAGTTTCTTTTGGCGTCAAGACATTTGGTAATTTATATTCATAGTAATATAATGAAAATGTTTTATTAATGTAATTGGACGGGAACGAAGAGTATAAGTTACCATCCCCAACTACCCCAAAAAACTGTTGCACCTCCTATTACCGGTACTGTAATTCCGCATAGTGTTCTTTTTATGTTTGCATAACTATTATCTAAATTTTGTGAATATTTCACACCTTTTACTATAGTTTGGGAAATTTTTCTTGAAACATATGAAGGCCATGCTACGCTTTTTGAACTATTTAAATTTCTCCGCCAAAAAATTCCCATATCGGTATGTGGATTTGTTGGAAGATTTTCTTTCTTGTAATGTGTATAGGTTATTAAAAATTTCTTTCATTACATCGATGGAGTATATTTTTTAACCTTAACTTGAAAAATCATCAAGAGCATACATTCAAGATATTATTAAACGGTGAAACTCATTAGAGTATTAGAAATATTAAGTGCATAAAAAACTCATGAGATTAGTTTTTTTTACAACTATTTTTATTCAATTGTGCAAATGTCGTGCCTTGTATGACATGCAATTAAAATTTTATAATTTACTTGTATTCGATTGAAGATTTAATCCACAAATCCATTTACGTGTTCATTTACTTTAATTTCCCATAGTTACATATAACTTGAACACACTTGGAACTTATTTATATTTTCAGTTTCTTTTGGCTTCAAGACATTAGACAATCTTTATTCACTGTAATATAACTAAAATTATTTATTCAGATATTTCCACAGGAAAGAAAAGTATAAGTTGCAATCCCCAACTCCCCCAAAAACTGTTGTACCTAATGATACCAGTATAGCAATTCCACATAGTGTTCTCGTTATGTTTGCATAAATATGATCTAACTTTTGGGAATATTTCACATCTTTTACTCTAGTTCGGGAAATGTTACGAGAAACATATCGAGACCATTTTACGCTTTTTAACTATTTAAATTTCTTTCGCCAAATAAATCCCACATCAATCCATGGATTTGTTGGAATATTTTCTTTCTTGTAATGTGCATAGGTTATCGGAAATCGCTTTCATTACATTGATGAAGCATATTTTTTAACCTGAACTCGAAAAAGCATCAAGAGCATACATTCATGATATAAATAAATGAAGAAATTCATTAAAGAATTAAAAAATGAAGTGCATAAAAAAACTCATGATATTAGTTTTATTTACAACTATTTTTATTCAAATGTGCAAAAGTTGTGCCTTGCACGACATTCAATTAAATTTTATTTATTTAGTTTTATTCGATTGAAGATTTAATTCATTAATCCATTTATGTGGTCATTTACTATTATTCTCACAATTAAACATAACATGCACACACTTGACACTTATTTATATTTAGAGTTTCTTTTGGTGTCAAGACATTAGGTAATTTATATTCATAGTAATATAATGAAAATGTTTTATTAATTTAATTGGACGGGAACGAAGAGTATAAGTTACCATCCCAAACTTTCCCAAAAACTGTTGCACCTCCTGTTACCGGTACTATAATTCTGCATAGTGTTCTTTTTATGTGTGCATAACTATTATCTAAATTTTGTGAATATTTCACACCTTTTACTATAGTTTGGGAAATGTTTCTAGAAACATCTGAAGGCCATGTTCCGCTTTTGAACTATTTAAATTTGCCCGCCAAAAAATTCCCATATCGGTCTGTGGATTTGTTGGAAGATTTTCTTTCTTGTAATGTGTATAGGTTATTAGAAATTTCTTTCCTTACATCGATGGAGTATATTTTTTAACCTTAACTTGAAAAATCATCAAGAGCATACATTCATGATATTGTTAAATGGTGAAACTCATTAGAGTATTAGAAATATTAAGTGCATAAAAAAACTCATGAGATTAGTTTTTTTTACAACTATTTTTATTCAATTGTGCAAATGTCGTGCCTTGTATGACATGCAATTAAAATTTTATAATTTACTTGTATTAGATTGAAGATTTAATCCACAAATCCATTTACGTGTTCATTTACTTTAATTTCCCATAGTTACATATAACTTGAACACACTTGGAACTTATTTATATTTTTAGTTTCTTTTGGCTTCAAGACATTAGACAATCTTTATTCACTGTAATATAACTAAAATTATTTATTCAGATATTTCCACAGGAAAGAAAAGTATAAGTTGCAATCCCCAACTCCCCCAAAAACTGTTGTACCTAATGATACCAGTATAGCAATTCCACATAGTGTTCTCGTTATGTTTGCATAAATATGATCTAACTTTTGGGAATATTTCACATCTTTTACTCTAGTTCGGGAAATGTTACGAGAAACATATCGAGGCCATTTTACGCTTTTTAACTATTTAAATTTCTTTCGCCGAATAAATCCCACATCGATCCATGGATTTGTTGGAATATTTTCTTTCTTGTAATGTGCATAGGTTATCGGAAATCGCTTTCATTACATTGATGAAGCATATTTTTTAACCTGAACTTGAAAAGGCATCAAGAGCATACATTCATGATATAAATAAATGAAGAAATTCATTAAAGTATTAAAAAATGAAGTGCATAAAAAAACTCATGATATTAGTTTTATTTACAACTATTTTTGTTCAAATGTTCAAATGTTGTGCCTTGCACGACATGCAATTAAAATTTATTTATTTAGTTTCATTCGATTGAAGATTTAATTCACTAATCCATTCATGTGGTCATTTACAATTATTCTCACAATTAAACATAACATGCACACACTTGGCACTTATTTATATTTAGAGTTTCTTTTGGGGTCAAGACATTAGGTAATTTATATTCATAGTAATATAATGAAAATGGAATACTCAGGTAATTACACGAGAACGAAGAGTATAAGTTACCATCCCCAACTACCTCAAAAACTTTTGCACCTACTGTTACTGGTACTATAATTCTGCCTAGTGTTCTCATTATGTTTGCATAAATATGATCTAACTTTTGTGAATATTTCACACCTTTTACTATAGTTTGGGAAATGTTTCTTAAAACTTCTCGAGGCAATGTGACTATTTTGAACAATTTAATTTTCGTCCGCCAAAAAATTCCCATATTGATCCGTGGATTTATTGTAAAATTTTCTTTGTTTTAATGTGTATAGGTTATCGGAAATTTCTTTCATTACATCGATGAAATATATTTTTTAACCTTAACTTGAAAAATAATCAAGAGCATACATTCATGATGTTATTAAATGGAGAAACTCATTAAAGTATTAGTAAAATGAAGTGCATCAAAAACTCATGGTATTAGTTTTTATTTACAACTATTTTTATTCAATTGTTCAAATATCATGCCTTGCACGACATTCAATTAAAATTTATTTATTTACTTTTTTCGATTGAATATTTAATTTATTAATCTATTTATGTGCTAATCTACTTTTGTTTCACATAATTAAACATAGCATACACACATTTGGCACTTGTTTATATTTTGAGTTACTTTTGGCATCAAGACATTACTTAAGTTCTATTCATATTAATATACCTAAATGATTTATTTAGGTATTTACAAGAGAGAGAAGAGTATAAGTTGCAATCCCCAACTCCCCCAAAACCTGCAGCACTTACTGTTACTGGTATTGTTCCGCATAGTGTTCTCGTTATGTTTACATAAATATGATCTAACTTTTGTGAATATTTCACATCTTTTACTCTAGTTCGGGAAATGTTTCGAGAAACGTATCGAGGCCATTTTATGCTTTTGAACCATTTAAATTTCTTTCGCCAAATAAATCCCACATCGATCCATGGATTTGGTTGAATATTTTTTTTCTTGTAATGTGCATAGGTTATCGGAAATCGCTTTCATTACATCGATGAAGAATATTTTTTAACCTTAATTGTAAAAAGCATCAAGAGCATACATTTATGATATAAATAAATGAAGAAACTCATTAAAGTATTTAGAAAAATGAAGTGCACAAAAAACCTCATGATATTAGTTTTATTTACAACTATTTTTGTTCAAATGTCCAAATGTTGTGCCTTGCACGACATGCAATTAAATTTTATTTATTTAGATTTATTCAATTCAAGATTTAAGTCACTAATCCATTTATGTGTTCATTTACATTTACTTCTCACAATTAAACATAACATGCACACACTTGGCACTTATTTATATTTAGAGTTTCTTTCGGGGTCAAGACATTAGGAAATTTATATTCATAGTAATATAATGAAAATGGAATACTCAGGTAATTACACGAGAACGAAGAGTATAAGTTACCATCCCCAACTACCCCAAAAACTTTTGCACCTACAGTTACTGGTACTGTAATTCTGCCTAGTGTTCTCATTATGTTTGCATAAATATGATCTAACTTTTGTGAATATTTCACACCTTTTACTATAGTTTTGGAAATGTTTCTTAAAACTTCTAGAGGCAATGTGACTATTTTGAACAATTTAATTTTCGTCCGCCAAAAAATTCCCATATTGATCCGTGGATTTATTGTAAAATTTTCTTTCTTTTAATGTAAATAGGTTATCGGAAATTTCTTTCATTACATCGATGAAGTATATTTTTTAACCTTAACTTGAAAAATCATCAAGAGCATACATTCATGATGTTGTTAAATGGAGAAACTCATTAAAGTATTAGTAAAATGAAGTGCATAAAAAACTCATGATATTAGTTTTTATTTACAACTATTTTTATTCAAGTGTTCAAATATCATGCCTTGCACGACATGCAATTAAAATTTATTTATTTTCTTTTTTCGATTGAATATTTAATTACTAATCTATTTATGTGCTAATTTACTTTTGTTTCACATAATTAAACATAGCATACACACATCTGGCACTTGTTTATATTTTGAGTTTCTTTTGGCGTCAAGACATTAGGTAATTTCTATTCATATTAATATACCTAAATGATTTATTTAGGTATTTACAAGAGAGAGAAGAGTATAAGTTGCAATCCCCAACTCCCCCAAAAACTGCAGCACTTACTGTTACCGGTATTGTAATTCCGCATAGTGTTCTCGTTATGTTTGCATAAATATGATCTAACTTTTTTGAATGTTTCATACTTTTTACTCTAGTTTGGGAAATTTTTCTTGAAACATCTCGAGGCCATGTTATGCTTTTGAACTATTTAAATTTCTTTCGCCAAAAAATTTCTATATCGATCCGAGGATGTGTTGGAATATTTTCTTTATTGTAATGTGTATAGGTTATTAGAAATTGCTGTTATTACATTGATGGGGCATATTTTTTAACCTGAACTTGAAAAAGCATAAAGAGCATACATTCATGATATTACTAAATGAAGAAACTCGTTAAATTATTAAAAAAATTAAGTGCCTAAAAAAATCATGATATTAGTTTTTATTTACAACTAATTTTATTCAATTGTACAAATATCGTGCCTTGCACGACTTCAAATTAATATTTATTTATTTAATTTTATTCTATTGAAGATTAAATTCACTAATGCATGCATGTGTTCATTTATTTTTATTTTCCATAATTAAACATAACATGCATACACTTGGCACTTATTTATATTTTGTGTTTCTTTTGACGTACAGACATTAAGTAATCTCTATTCATAGTAATATAAATAAATTGTATATTCTGTTAATTTCAAGAGAACAAAGAGTATAAGTAACCATCCCCAAGTACCTAGAAACTAGTGCTCCTACTGTTACCGATAATGTAATTCCACGCAGTTTTCTCGTTATGTTTTCATCAATATGATCTAACTTTTGTGAATATTTCACACCTTTTAATCTGCTTTGGGAAATGTTTATTGAAACCTCTCAAGGCCATGTTACGCTTTCAAACTATTTCATTTTCATCTGCCAAAACATTCCCATATCGATCTGTGGATTTGTTGGAAGATTTTCTTTCTTGTACTGTGTAGGTTATCGGAAATTTCTTTCATTACATCGATGAAGTATATTTTTTAACCTTAAATTGAAAAGGCATCAAGAGCATACATTCATGATATTATTAAATGAAGAAACTCAATAAATTATTAGAAAACGAAAGGGCATAAAAAACTCATGATATTAGTTTTTATTTACAACTATTTTTATTCAATTTTGAAAATGTTGTGCCTTGCACAATATTCAATTAAAGTATATTTATTTACTTTTATTTGAATGAAGATTTATATCACTAATCCATTTATATGTTCATTTATTTTTATTTTCCAAAATTAAACATAAGATTCATACACTTGACACTTATATATATTTTGAATTTCTTTTGGCGTCAAGACATTAAGTAAACTCTATTCAAAGTAGTATAACTAAAATGGTATATTCAGGTAATTGCACGAGAACGAAGAGTATAAGTTACCATCCCCAACTACCCCAAAAACTGTTGCACTTACTTTTACCGGTAATGTAATTCCGCATAGTTTTCTCGTTATATTTTCATAAATATGATCTAGCTTTTGTGAATATTTCAGACCTTTTACTCTACTTTGGGAAATGTTTATTGAAACATTTCGACGCCATGTTACGGATGTGAACTATTTCATTTTCATCTGCCAAAAACATTCCCATATCGATCTGTGGATTTGTTTGAAGATTTTCTTTCTTGTGATGTGTATATGTTATTGGAAATTTCTTTCATTGCATCGTTGAAGTTTTTTTTATAACCTTAACTTGAAGAATGAAGAGCATATATTCATTATATTATTAAATGGAGAAACTCATTAAAGTATTAGAAAAATGAAGTGCATAAAAAAACTCTTGATATTAGTTTTAATTTACAACTATCTTTATTCAATTGTACAAATGTCGTGCCATGAACGACATCCAATTAATATATATTTATTTATATTTATTCAAATGAAAATTTAATTCACTAATCCATTCATGTGTTCATTTATTTTTATTTCCCATAATTAAACATAATATGCATACACTTGGAAATTATTTATATTTTGAGTTTGTTTTGGCATCAAGACATTGAGTAATCTCTATTCATAGTACAATAACTAAAATGGTATATTCAGGTAATTTCATGAGAACGAAGAGTATAAGTTACCATCCCCAACTACCCAAAAATCTGTTGCACTTATTGTTACAAGTAATGTAATTCCGCATAGTTTTCTCGTTATGTTTTCATAAATATGATCTAACTTTTGTGAATGTTTCACACCTTTTACTCTAATTTTGGAAATTTTTATTGAAACATTTCAAGGCCATGTTACGCTTTTGAACTATTTCATTTTCCTCTGCCAAAAAATTCCCATATCGATCTGTTGATTTGTTTGAAGATTTTCTTTCTTGTGATGTGTATATGTTATCGGAAATCACTTTCATTATATCGATGAATCTCTTTTTTAACTTTAACTTGAAAAATCATCAAGAGCATACATTCATGATATTATTAAATGGAGAAACTCATAAAAGTATTAGAAAAATAAAGTGCATAAAAAAACTCATGATATTAGTTTTTATTTACAACTATTTTTATTTAATTGTGCAAATGTCGTTCTCTGCACGACATCCAAAGAATATTTATTTATTTACTTTTATTCGATTAAATTTAATTCACTAATCCATCTATGTGTTCATTTACTTTTTTTCCCATAATTAAACATAACATGCATACACTTGGCACTTATTTATATTTTGAGTTTCTTTTGTCGTCCAGACATTAATTAATCTTTATACATAGTAATATAACTAAAATGGTATATTCAGGTAATTGCTGGAGAATGAAGAGTATAAGTTACCATCCCTAAGTACCCCAAAAACTAGTGCACCATCTGTTATCGATAATGTAATTCCGCATTGTTTTCTCGTTATGTTTTCATAAATATGATCTAACTTTTGTGAATATTTCACACCTTTTACTCTGCTTTGGGAAATGTCTATTGAAACATCTCGAGGCCATGTTACGCTTTTAAACTATTTCATTTTCATCCGCCAAAAAATTTCCATACCGATCTGTGGATTTGATAGAAGATTTTCTTTCTTGTAATGCGTATAGGTTATCAGAAATTTCTTTCATTACATTGGTGAAGTATATTTTTTAACCTTAACTTGAAAAATCATCAAGAGCATTCATTCATAATATTATTAAATGGAGAAACTTATTCAAGTATTAGAAAACAGTAGGGCATAAAAAAACTCATGATATTAGTTTTTATTTACAACTATTTTGTGCAAATTCCATGCCTTGCATGACATGTAATTAAAGTTTATATATTTACTTTTATTCGATCCGAGATTTATTTCACTAATCCCTTTATGTGTTCATTTATTTTTATTTCCCATAATTAAACATTATATGCATACACTTGGCAATCATCTATATTTTGAGTTTCTTTTGGCGTCTAGACATTAAGTAATCTCTATTCATAGCACAATAACTAAAATGGTATATTCAGGTAATTGCACGAGAACGAAGAGTATAATTTACCATCCCTAACTACCCCAAAAACTGTTGCACTTACTGTTACCAGTAACGTAATTCAGCATAGTTTTTTCGTTATGTTTTCATAAATTTGATCTAACTTTTGTGAATGTTTCACACCTTTTACTCTACTTTGGGAAATTTTTATTGAAATATTTCAAGGCCATGTCATGCTTTTGAACTATTTCATTTTCATCCGCCAAAAAATTCCCATATCGATCTGTGGATTTGTTTGAAGATTTTCTTTCTTGTGATGTGTATATGTTATCGAAAATTGCTTTCATTACATCGATGAAGTATTTTTTTTACCTTAACTTGAAAAAGTATCAAGATCATACATTCATTATATTGTTAAATGGAGAAAATTATTAAAGTATTAGAAAAATGAAGTGCATAAAAAAACTCATGATATTAGTTTTTATTTACAACTATCTTTATTCAATTGTGCGAATGTTGTGCCTTGAATGACATCCAATTAATATTTATTTATTTACTTTTATTGGATTGAAAATTCAATTCGCTAATCCGTTCATGTGTTCATTTATTTTTATTACCCATAATTAAACATAACATGCATACACTTGGCACTTATTTATATTTTGAGTTTCTCTTGGCGTCCAGACATTAAGTAATATCTTTTCATAGTATTATAACTAAATTGGTATATACAGGTAATTGCACGAGAAAGAAGAGTATAATTTACCATCCCCCAAATACCCCAAAAACTGTTGCACCTATTATTACCGATAATGTAATTCCGCATAGTTTTTTCGTTATGTTTTCATAAATATGATCTAACTTTTGTGAATGTTACACACCATTTATTCTACTTTGGGAATTTATTGTTGAAACATCTCGAGGTCATGTTACGCTTTGGAACTATTTCATTTTCATCCGCTAAAAAATTCCCATATCGATCTGAGGATTTGTTGGAAGATTTTCTTTCTTGTAATGTGTATAGGTTGGGAATTGCTTTCAATACACCGATAAAGTATAGTTTTTAACCTTGACTTGAAAAATCATCAAGAGAATACATTCACGATATTATTAAATGGACAAACCCATTAAAGTATTACTAAAATGAAGTGCATAAAAAACTCATGGTATTAGTTTTTATTTACAACTATTTTTATTCAATTGTACAAATGTCGTGCCTTGCACGACATGCAATTAAAAAAATTTATTTACTTTTATTCAATTGAAGATTTAATTCACTAATTCATTTATGTGTTCGTTTATTTTTATTTCCCCTAATTAACCATAACATGCATACACTTGGAACTTATTTATATTTTGAGTTTCTTTTGGTGTCCAGACATTACGTAATCTCTATTCATAGTAATATAACTAAAATGGTATGTTTAGGTAATTGCATGAGAACGAAGAGTATAAGTTACTACCCCCAACTACCCCAAAAACGGTTACACCTACTGTTACCGATAATGTAATACCACATTATTTTCTCGTTATGTTTTCATAATATGATCTAATTTTTGTGAATGTTTCACACATTTTACTCTGCTTTAGAAATGTTTATTGAAACATCTCTAGGCCATGTTATGCTTTTGAACTAAATCATTTTCATCCGCCAAACAATTCCCATATTGATATGTGGATTTGTTGGAAGATTTTTTCTCGTGTAATGTGTATAGGTTATTGGAAATTGCATCCATTACATCGATGAAGTATTTTTTTAACCTTAAGTTGAAGGCATCAAGAGCATACATTCATGAAATTATTAAATGGAGAAACACAATAAAGTATTAGAAAAATGAAATGCATAAAAAAACTCATGATTTTAGTTTTTATTTACAACTATTTTTATTCAATTAGGAAAATGCCCTGCCTTGCACGACGGTCAATTAAAGTTTATTTATTTACTTTTATTTGATTGAACATTAATATCACTAATCCATTTATAAGTTCATTTATTTTTATTTCCCATAATTAAACATAACATGCATACACTTGGCACTTATTAATATTTTGTGTTTCTTTTGGCGTCCAGACATTAAGTAATCACTATTCATAGTAATATAACTAAAATGGTATATTCAGGTAATTACACAAGAGCGGAGAGTATTAGATACCACCCCCAACTACGCCAAAAATGGTTGCACCTACTATTACCGATAATGTAATTCCGCATAGTTTTCTCGTTAAGTTTTCATAAATATGATCTAACTTTTGTGAATGTTTCACACCTTTTACTCTGCTTTCAGAAATTTTTATTGAAACACCTCGAGGCCATGTTACGTTTTTGAACTATTTCATTTTCTTCCGACAAAAAATCTCCATATCGATCAGAGGATTTGTTGGAAGATTTTCTTTCTTGTAATGTGCATAGGTTTTGGAAATTTCTTTCAATACATCGATGAAGTATTATTTTTAACCTTAACTCAAAAAAGCATCAAGAGCATACATTCATGATATTATTAAATCGAAAAAAATCATTAAATTATTAGAAAAATGAAGTGCACAAAAAAACACATGATATTAGTTTTTATTTATAACTATTTTTATTCAATTGTGCAAATTACGTGCCTTGCATGACATGCAATTAAAATTTATTTATTTTCTTTTATTTGATTGAAGATTTAATTCACTAATCCATTTATGTGTTCATATATTTTTATTTCCCATAATCAAACATAACATGCATACACTTGGCTCATTTTTATATTTTGAGTTCCTTTTGGCGTCCAGACATTAAGTAATCTCTATTCATTGTAATAAAATGAAAATGGTACATTTAGGTAATTGCACGAGAATGAAGAGTACAAGTTACCACCCCCAACAACCCCAAAAACTATTGCACCTACTATTACCGATAATGTGATTATGCATAGTTTTCTTGATATGTTTTTATAAATATGATCTAAGTTTTTTGAATGTTTCACACCTTTTACACTACTTTGGGAAATGTTTATTAAAACCTTTTTAGGCCATGTTCCTCTTTTGAACTATTTCATTTTCATCCGCAAAAAAATTCCCATATCGATCTGTGGATTTGTTGGAAGATTTTCTTTCTTGTAGTGTGTATATGTTATCGGAAATTTCTTTCATTGCATTGATGAAGTATATTTTTTATCCTTAACTTGAAAAGGCATCAAGAGAAAACATTCATGATATTATTAAATGGAGAAACTCCTTAAAGTATTAGAAAAATGAAGTGCATAAAAAAACTCATGATATTAGTTTTTATATACAACTATCTTTATTCAATTGTGCAAATGTCTTTCCTTGCACAGCATCCAATTAATATTTATTTATTGTACTATACCTAAAATTGTATATTCAGGTAATTGCACGAGAATGAAGAGTATAAGGTACCATCCCCAACTACCCCGAAAACTGTTGCCCTTAGAGCTACCGATAATGTAATTCCACAAAGATTTCTCGTTATGTTTTCATAAATATGATCTAACTTTTGTAATTGTTTCACACCTTTTACTCTACTTTGGGAAATGTCTATTGAAACATCTCGAGGTGATGTTACGCTTTTGACCTATTTCATTTTCATCTGAAAAAAAATTCACATAAAGATCCGTGGATTTGTTGGAAGATTTTCTTTCTTGTAATGTGTATAGGTTATCGGAAATTGCTTTCATTACATCGATGAAGTATATTTTTAAACCTTAACTTGAAAAATAATCAAGAGCATACATTCATGATATTATTAAATGGAGAAACTCATTAAAGTATTAGAAAAATGAAGTGCATAAAAAACTCTTTATATTAGTTGTTTTTACAACTATTTTTATTCAATTGTGCAAATGTTGTGCCTTGCACAACATTCAATTAATGTTTATATATTTACTTTTATTCAATTGAAGATTCATTTCACTAATCCATTTATATGTTCATATATTTTTATTTCCCATAATTAAACATAACATGCATACACATGGCACTTATTTTATATTTTGAGTTTCTTTTGGCATCCAGACATTAAGTAATCTCTATTCATAGTAATATCAATAAAATGGTATATTTAGGTAATTGCACAAAAATGAAGAGTATAATTTACCATCCCCAACTACTCCAAAAATTGTTGCACCTACTATTACTGATAATGTAATTCTGCATAATTTCTCGTTACGTTTTCATAAATATGATCTAACTTTTGTGAATATTACACACCTTTTATTATACTCTGGGAATTGATTATTGAAAAATCTTGAGGCCAGGTTACGCTTTTGAACTATTTCATTTTCATCCGCCAAAAAATTCCCATATCTATCTGAGGATTTGTTGGAAGATTTTCTTTCTTGTAATGTGTATAGGTTATGGAAATTGCTATCAACACATCGATGAAGTATATTTTTTAACCTTAACTTGAAAATGCCTCAAGTGCATACATTCATGATATTATTAAATGGACAAACCCTTTAAAGTATTACTAAAATGAAGTGCATAAAAAAAACTCACGATATTAGTTTTTATTTACAACTATTTTTATTCAATTGTGCAAATGCCATGCCTTGCACGACATTCAATTAAGTTTATTTATTTACTTTTATTCTATTGAAGATTTATATCACTAATCCATTTATAAGTTCATTTATTTTTATTTCCCATAGTTAAACATAACATGCATACACTTGGCACTTATTTATATTTTGAGTTTCTTTTGGCATCCATATATTAAGTAATCTCTATTCATAGTAATATAACTAAAATGGTATATTCAGGTAATTGCACGAGAACGAAAAGTATAATTAACCATCCCCAACTACCCCAAAAACTGTTGCACCTACTATTATCGATAATGTAATTCCGTATAGTTTTCTCTTTATGTTTTCATAAATATGATCCAACTTTTGTGAATGTTTCGCACCTTTTACCCTACTTTGGGAAATGTTTATTGAAATATCTTGAGGCCATGTTTTTCTTTTGAACTATTTCATTTTCATCTGCGAAAAAATTCCCATATCGATCTGTGGATTTGTTGGAAGATTTTCTTTCTTGAAATGTGTATATGTTATTGGAAATTGCTTTCATTACATCGATGAACTATATTTTTAAATTTAATTTGAAATAGCATCAAGAGCATACATTCATGATATTTTTAAATGGTGAAACTCATTAAAGTATTAGAAAAATGAAGTGCCTAAAAAAACTCATGATATTAGTTTTTATTTACAATTATTTTTATTCAATTGTGCAAATGCCTTGCCTTGAACGACATTCAATTAAAATGTATTTATTTACTTTTATTCGATTGAAGATTTATATCACTAATCCATTTATAAGTTCATTTATTTTTTATTTCCCATAATTAAACGTAACATGCATACACTTGGCACTTATTAATATTTTATGTTTCTTTTGGCGTCCAGACATTAAGTAATCACTATTAATAATAATATAACTAAAATGGTATATTCTGGTAATTGCACAAGAACGAAGAGTATAAGTTACCAAACCCAACTACCCCAAAAACAGTTGCACCTACTGTTACCAATAATGTAATTCTGCATTGTTTTCTCGTTAAGTTTTCATTAATGTGATCTAACTTTTGTGAATGTTTCACACCTTTTACTCTGCTTTTGGAAATTTTTATTGAAACATCTCGAGGCCATGTTACGCTTTTGAACTATTTCATTTTCATCCACCAAAAAAATTCCCATATTGATAGGAGGAATTGTTGGAAGATTTTCATTCTTGTAATCTGTATAGGTTTTGGAAATTTCTTTATATACATCGATGAAGTATATTTTTTAACCTTAATTCAAAAAAGCATCAAGAGCATACATTAATGATATTATTAAATAAAAAAACTCATGAAAGTATTAGAAAAATGAAGTGCATAAAAAAACTCACGATATTAGTTTTTATTTATAACTATTTTTATTCAATGGTGCAAATTCCGTGCCTTGCATGACATGCAATTAAAATTTATTTGTTTACTATTATTTCTATTGAAGATTTAATTCACTAATCCATTTATGTGAATGTTTCACTAATCCATCGATGAAGTACAAGTTAAGAATGTTTTAAACCTTACTCTGCTCTTGGAAATGTTAATTGAAACAACTTGAGGCCATGTTACGATTTTGAACTATTTCATTTTCATCCACCAAAAAATTCCCATATCGATCTGTGGATTTGTTGAAATATTTTCTTTCTTGTAATATGCATAGGTTATCGAAATTGCTTTCATTACACTAATGAAGTATATTTTTAAACCTTAACTTGAATAAGAATCAAGAGAATACATTCATGATATTATTAAATGGACAAACCCATTAAATTATTAGAAAAATGAAGTGCATAAAAAAACTCGTGATATAAGTATTTATTTACAACTATTATTATTCAATTGTGCAAATGCCGTGCCTTGCACGACATGCAATTAAAATTTATTTATTTACTTCTATTCGATTGAAGATTTAATTCACTAATCCATTTATGTGTTCATTTATTTTTACTTCCCATAATTAAACATAACATCCATACATTTGCCACTTATTTATATTTTGAGTTTCTTTTGACATCCAGACAGTAAGTAATATCTATTCATAGTAATAAAATTAAAATTGTATACTCAGGAAATTGCACGAGAACGAAGAGTATAAGTTACCATCCCAAACTACCCCAAAAACTATTGCATTCCGCATTGTTTTCTCGTTATGTTTTCATAAATATGATCTAACTTTTGTAAATGTTTCACACATTTTACTCTACTTTGGGAAATGTTTATTGAAAGGTCTCGAGGCGATGTTATGCTTTTGAACTGTTGGGTAAAAGCTGTAATATTGCATCCCAATGGAATGGTAAAATCACGATTGGATGATTGTGGTAAAACTTTTCTTGGATATCGATGTGAGTCGCGTTACGTACGCTTTCCTTAAAGAGTAATTCGACCCTATTACAGCCCTGGGTTACACGAATTCCCTTCGAGGATAAAACAATCGAGAATCCCTCCTGTTCTAGGCTTGAATCAGGAGAATACTTTTGAGTACCCATGTTTTTGGTTGCTATGTATTTCTGGAAAAATCTTGTCTTTTTCCCTGGTCATGTGTGTGTTTCTTGTTTGTCTATTTTGTGTTCTTCCACATCTTACACCATGCATGTGTACGCATGTATATATAAGAAACAAATGTTGTGAAGAGACACAACACTTCGTTGTTCTATACCAAACAATGTAGCTATCAGAAATGTTACGAACAAATTCTGAAATGACACAACTTTTCATCCTTCTAGGACAATGCAGTGAGTTAGGCATGATACCAACACTTTATCCCGTACACAATCCTTAATTCATCCTCATCCTTTCAGTCAAGGAATTAGACACTACACACCACCTCCATCAGAATTATAAATAAATACGGAGATATATAGAATGATGCATTTTTTTCACATAAGGATAAGACAGGTTAGTCTAACCAACACAATTTTAATACTTATCCCAAAAATGTAACCTTGTAGATAGTTTTTACAAGTGTGCACTCCGCACCACCAAACTTGTTTTAACATCCCGAGTTTACAATTACTCGAATCCAATTATACTTAAATAGCTTTGTGTTTCATAAAACACCAACAATCCTCCCCCATTTAAGTAGTATCCTTGATTCGGAAAATCCAATAACCAAACCAAACAAGTGCATAAATGAAAATGTCTTGAAGATTGAATTTTCACCTTAGTGAGCTACACATTCCAAATATTCGAGAATCAGGGCGTCTCTAAAGATTGAACCCTTCAACCCATTTGAACACTTGAAGATAATCCACACACAAGTTCAAATACAACTCAAAAGCGTAAACTTGACACTATATAAGCCATATGTCCCTATCCATTCATGAGTGCATACAAAGCCAAGCCTAGGCTTATTGAAGTGGCTACACTTCACACATCATATAGGTGAATCTCGTTTATCGTACACCCGCAAATGTACTTTGTCAAAGGATTCATTAAGAAGTTAAACTTCAACCTAACATCCATGCAGGTCCAAACATAATACCTTCGGGATATGAAATCATATGTTTCAATCTCAACAATAAGCCTTCCACATTGAATTTTACTCTAACGTCGTATTAGAGAAAAATTGGGTATCCCATTATCAAAGATTTAAATAGGCTTTAAACCCATCCCGATCACTGAATTGTTTATCAAGTTCCCAACTAGTCACTTCGTCCAGTATTCTGCTAGATTGCGTTGATATCTCACAAAATCAACTAAAAGTAAATCATGAGTTATTAACTCATAAATTGGCGTTATGCCTAATTAGCTTTTGGGCACAACGAAATTTTATATACCAAATTTCGTAACCATCATGCCTCTATACCAGCTATTCTTTTACCATTCTGTACTTTACCAGCAATTAAGGTTTCCACTAATTTCCGTTTCACCCCTTCCCTGCTAATTTTCATTTCACTTCTTCCATCCCGAGTAAGGAATGGTTACATGAACACGCTAGTTTCCTTTCATTTTTCTAGAGCCAACACAACTGTATTACATAATTCTTGAATACTGTGTTCTGATTCATTTTTCAAGAGTCAACACATCCATATTATAAAAAATATATAATGTGTTTTGAATCATTGACACAAATATAAAATTTAAAAATATATATTCTTGTCAGCTCATTTATTTGAAAATAAAATTTCCAGCATTTCAATGAAAACATAGAACACTCATCGTTATCCTTTAAGCTTTATAGTGATAAACAAAGACTGCATTTCATTAAAAATTCCATCATCATCATCATTATGCCTTTTCAAGAATACACTGCCATGTATTTGATAAATATTTCATCATTAAAATTTTCATCATCGTCATCTTATGCATAGGCTGCGCCGCCCTATCTGTATTATGCATACATATATCGGTCTATATTATGCATACATATATCACAGGTTAAAAATAAACATACACGTGATTGAATATGTGCCTATTTTATAGATACGTGCACAACTAATATGCATTACACATCACATGTGGTTGTATGTCGAAAAATAAATCTATTGCAACAATTATATAATATAAAACATGTTTACTCCACCCTTATCCTACCAGCCAAACATAGACCAAACATAGAAATGGTAGCGATGAAGTCAACAAATTTGAATGGCATAGGTCGTATTAGCAATTTACATGAATCCCTCATTTTCCAACCAAAATCATTTATAACATTTATTATTAATTTTCTCAATGTGTCTAACTGTTTTTGCATATGCAATTTATTCCCGTTTTATTGCATGTAGACTACGATTGTAAACTCAGGAAAGTAGTATATACCGGTAATGTTTCTTCGTCTGTTTTTGACAAAAAATAAATAATTACACCATTCAAAATTGTCAGCGAACAACATAGTTCAACTTATAAATTCTCAAAGACTTACCGAGATTATTCTGAAAATTTAAAAACTAACCAAGATGATTCTGAAAGTTGACAGGAGGAGTTACACATGACATCCATCGCAGTCACATCATCTTTAATCAGATCCATCTACCTTAATCCTTAAGGAATTACACCACACGCTACAAGCAACATCCCTCGTCCAATATCCATCCATGCATGCGCCACATGCACCACCAAACTCATCCTCCAATACGTTAAAATAATAATAATTACTCTTTAAGATTGTTGGGGAATGCTGTAATATTGCATTCCAATGGAATGGTAAAATCACGATTGGATGATTGTGGTAAAACTTTTCTTGGATATCGATGTGAGTCGCGTTACGTACGCTTTCCTTAAAGAGTAATTCGACCCTATTACAGCCCTGGGTTACACGAATTCCCTTCGAGGATAAAACAATTGAGAATCCCTCCTATTCTAGGCTTGAATCAGGAGAATACTTTTGAGTACCCATGTTTTTGGTTGCTATGTATTTCTGGAAAAATCTTGTCTTTTTCCCTGGTCATGTGTGTGTTTCTTGTTTGTCTATTCTGTGTTCTTCCACATCTTACACCATGCATGTGTACGCATGTATATATAAGAAACAAATGTTGTGAAGAGACACAACACTTCGTTGTTCTATACCAAACAATGTAGCTATCAGAAATGTTACGAACAAATTCTGAAATGACACAACTTTTCATCCTTCTAGGACAATGCAGTGAGTTAGGCATGATACCAACACTTTATCCCGTACACAATCCTTAATTCATCCTCATCCTTTCAGTCAAGGAATTAGACACTACACACCACCTCCATCAGAATTATAAATAAATACAGAGATATATAGAATGATGCATTTTTTTCACATAAGGATAAGACGGGTTAGTCTAACCAACACAATTTTAATACTTATCCCAAAAATGTAACCTCGTAGATAGTTTTTACAAGTGTGCACTCCGCACCACCAAACTTGTTTTAACATCCCGAGTTTACAATTACTCGAATCCAATTATACTTAAATAGCTTTGTGTTTCATAAAACACCAACATGAACTATTTCATTTTCATCCACCGAAAAATTCCCATATCGATTTGTGGATTTGTTGGAAGATTTTCTTTCTTGTAATGTGTATAGGTTATCGGAAATTGCTTTCATTACATCGATGAAGTATATTTTTTAACCTTAAATTGAAATAGCATCAAGAGCATACATTCATGATATTATTAAATGGACAAACTCATTAAAGTATTAGAAAAATGAAGTGCATAAAAAAACTCATGATAATAGTTTTTATTTACAACTATTTTTATTCAATAGAGTAAATGTTGTGCCTTGCACGACATTAAATTAAAGTTTATTTATTTACTTTTATTCGATTGAAGATTTAGTTCACTAATCCATTTATGTTCATTTATTTTTATTCTCGTAATTAACCATAACATATATTCAGTTGGCACTTATTTATATTTTGAGTTTCTTTTGGCGTCTAGACATTAAGTAATCTCTATTCATAGTAATAAAATAAAATTGTATATTCATGAAATTGCACGAGAACGAAGAGTCTAAGTTACCATCCCCAACAACCCCAAAAATGGTTGCACCTACTGTTACCAATAATGTAATTCCGCATTGTTTTCTCGTTATGTTTTCATAAATATGATCTTACTTTTGTAAATGTTTCACACCTTTTACTCTACTTTGGGAAATGTTTATTAAAACATCTTGAGGCGAATTTACACTTTTGAACTATTTCATTTTCATCTGAAAAAAATTCCCATAATGATCTGTGGATTTGTTGAAAGATTTTCTTTCTTGGAATGTGTATGGGTTATCGGAAATTGCGTTCATTAAATCGATGAGGTATATTTTTTAACCATAACTTGAAAAAGTATCAAGAGCATACATTCATGATATTATTAAATGAAGAAACTCATTAAAGTATTAGAAAAATGAAGTGCATTACCAAACTCTTGATATTAGTTTTTATTTACAACTATTTTTATTAAATTGTGCAAATGTCGTGCCTTGAACGACTTTCAATTAAATTTTATTTATTTAATTTTATTCAATTGAAGATTTATTTCACTAATCCATTTATATGTTCGTATATTTTTATTTCACGTAATTAAACATAACTTATATACACTTGGCACTAATTTATATTTTGAGTTTCTTTTGGCATCCGGACATTAAGTAATCTCTATTCATAGTAACATAACTAAAATGGTATATTCAGGTCATTGCACGAGAACAAAGAGTGTAAGTTACCACTTCCAACTACCCCAAAAACGGTTGCACCTACTGTTACCGATTATGTACTTCCTTGTAGTTTTCTCGTTATGTTTTCATAAATATGATCTAACTTTTGTCAATGTTTCACACCTTTTACTCTGCTTTGGGAAATACCATGTTACGATTTTGAACTATTTCATTTTCATCTGCAAAAAAATTCCCATATCGATCTGTGGATTTGTTGGAAGATTTTCTCTCTTGTAATCTGTATAAGTTATCAGAAATTGCTATCATTACATCGATGAATTATATTTTTTTAACCTTAACTTGAAAAAGCATCAAGAGCATACATTAATGATATTATTAAATGGACAAACTCATTAGAGTATCAGAAAATGACGTGCATGAAAAAACTCATGATATTAGTTTTTATTTACAACTATTTTTTATTCACTTGTGAGATTTCCGTGCCTTGCACGACATGCATTTAAAATTTATTTATTTAGTTTTATTCGATTAAAGATTTAATTCACTAATCCATTTTTGTCTTCATTTATTTTTACTTCCCATAATTAAACATAAAATGCAAACACTTGGAACTTATTTATATTTTGAGCTTCTTTTGGCTTCCTGACATTATGTAATCTCTATTTATAGTAATATAACTAAATGGTATATTCATGTAATTGTACGAGAACGAAGAGTATAAGTTACCACCCCCAACTACCCCATAAACTGTTGCACCTAGTGTTACTAATGATGTAATTCCCCATAGTTTTCTTGTTATGTTTTCATAAATATGATCTAACTTTTGTGAATGTTTCACACCTTTTACTCTACTTTGGGAAATTTTTATTGAAACATTTTGAGGCCATGTTACGCTTTTGAACTATTTCATTTTCATCCGCCAAAAAATTCCCATATCGATCTTTGGATTTGTTGGAAGATTTTCTTTCTTGTTGTGTGTATATGTTATCAGATATTGCTTCCATTACATTGATGAAGTATATTTTTTAACATTAACTTGAAAAGGCATCAAGAGCATACATTCATGATATTATTAAATGAAGAAACTCAATAAAGTATTAGGAAATGGAAGGGCACAAAAAAACTCATGATATTAATTTTTATTTAAAACTATTTTTATTCAATTGTGCAAATGTCATGCCTTGCACCACATCCAATTAATAATTTTTATTTACTTTTATTCGATTGAAGATTTAATTCACTAATCCATTTATGTGTTCATATATTTTTATTTCCCATAATTTAACATAGCATGCATACTCTTGGCACTTATTTATATTTTGAGTTTCTTTTGGCATCCAGGCATTAAGTAATCTCTATTCATAGTAACATAACAAAAATGGTATATTCAGGTAATTGCATGAGAACAAAGAGTACAAGTTACCACCCCCAACTACCCCAAAAATGGTTGCACCTACTTTTACCGATAATGTAATTCCGCATAGTTTTCTCGGTATGTTTTAGAAATATGATCTAAATTTTGTGAATTTTTCACACCTTTTACTCTGCTTTGGGAAATGTTTATCGAAACAACTTGTGGCCATGTTACGCTTTTGAACTATTTCATGTTCATCCACCAAAAAATCCCCATATCAATCTGTGGATTTGTTGGAAGGTTTTCTATCTTGTAATGTGTATAGGTTATCAGAAATTTCTTTCATTACATCGATGAAGTATATTTTTTAACCTTAACTTGAAAAAGAATCAAGAGCATACATTCATGATATTATTAAATGGACAAACACGTTAAAGTATTAGTACAATGAAGTGCATGAAAAAACTCATGTTATTACGTTTTATTTACAACTATTTTTATTCAATTGTGCAAATTCCGTGCCTTGTACGACATGCAATTAATATTTATTTATTTCCTTTAATTCGATTAAAGATTTAATTCACTAAACCAGTTATGTGTTCATATATTTTTTCACATAATTAAACATAACATACATAGACCTGGCATTTATTTATATTTTAAGTTTTTCGTGGCGTCTAAACATTAAGTAATATCTATTCATAGTAACATAACTAAAATTTTATATTCAAGTAATTGCACGAGAACAAAGATTATAAGTTACCACCCCTAACTACCACAGTAACGGTTGCACCTACTGTTACCGATACTGTAATTTCGCATAGTTTTCTCGTTATGTTTTCATAAATATGATCTAACTTTCGTGAATGTTTCAAACCTTTTACTCTGCTCTGGGAAATGTTTATTGAAACAACTTGAGGCCGTGTTATGATTTTGAACTATTTCATTTTCATCCGCAAAATATTTCCCATATCGATCTGTGGATTTGTTGGAAGATTTTCTTTCTTATAATGTGCATAGGTTATCGGAAATTGCTTTCATTGCATCGATAAAGTATATTTTTTTAACCTTAACTTGAAAAAGCATCAAGAGCACACATTCATTATATTATTAAATGGAAAAACTCATTCAAGTATTAGAAAATTGAAGTGCATAAAAAAATTCATGATATTAGTTTTTATTTACAACTATTTTTATTGAATTGTGCAAATGTCATGCCTTGTACAAAATGAAATTAAAATTTATTTATTTACTTTTATTCGATTGAAGATTTAATTCACTAATCAATTTACGTGTTCATATATTTTTATTTCCCACAATTAAACATAATAGGCATACACCTGGCACTTATTTATATTTTGAGTTTCTTTTAACATCCAGACATTAAGTAATCAATATTCATAGTAACATAACTAAAATGGTATATTCAGGTAATTGCACGAGAACAAAGAGTATAAGTTACCACCCCCAACTACCCCAAAAATGGCTGCACCTACTGTTACCGATAGTGTAATTCCGCATAGTTTTCATGTTATGTTTTCATAAATATGATCTAACTTTTGTGAATGTTTCACACCTTCTACTCTACTTTGGGAAATTTTTATTGAAACATTTTGAGGTAATGTTACGCTTTTGAACTATTTCATTTTCATCCGCCAAAAAAATTCCCATATCGATCTGTGGATTTGTTTGAAGATTTTCTTTCTTGTAGTGTGCATATGTTATCGGAAATTGCTTTCAATACATCGATGAAGTATATTTTTTAACCTTAACTTGAAAAAATCAAGAGCATACATTCATGATATATTAAATGGACAAACCCATTAAATTATTAGAAAAATGAAGTGCATAAAAGAACACATGATATTAATTTTTATTTACAACTCTTTTTATTCAATTGTGCAAATGTCGTGCCTTGCACGACATTCAAATAAAATTTATTTATTTACTTTTATTCAATTGAAGATTTATTTTACTAATCCATTTGTGTGTTAATTTATTTTTATTTCCAAAATTAAACATAACATGCATACACTTGGCAATTATTTATAGTAATATAACTAAAATGGTATAGTTGGGTAATTGTACGAGAACGAAGAGTTTAAGTTACCACCCCCAACTACGCCAAAAATGGTTGCACCTACTGTTACCGATAATGTAATTCCACATAGTTTTCTCGGTATGTTTTCATAAATATGATCTAACTTTTGTAAATGTTTCACACCTTTTACTCTGCTTTGGGAAATGTTTATTGAAAAAACTTAAGGCCATGTTATGGTTTTGAACTATTTCATTTTAATCCGCCAAAAAATCCCATATCGTTATGAGGATTTGTTAGAAGATTTTCTTTCTTGTAATGTGTATAGGTTATCGGAAATTGCTTTCAATACATCGATGAAGTTTATTTTTTTACCTTAACTTGAAAAACAATCAAGTGCATGCATTCATGATATTATTAAATGGACAAACTCATTAAATTATTAGAAAAATGAAGTGCATAAAAAACTCATGATATTAGTTTTTCTTTACAGCTATTTCAATTCAGTTGTGCAGATTCTGTGCCTTGCGTGACATGCAACTTAAATTTATTTATTTTATTTTATTCGATTTATTATTTAGTTCACTAATCCATTTATGTGTTCATTTATTTTTATTTCCCATAATTATACATAACAGGCATACTCTTGGCACTTATTTATATTTTGAGTTTCTTTTGGCGTTCAGAAATAAAGTAATCGCTATTCATAGTAATATAACTAAAATGGTATATTCAGGTAATTGCACGAGAATGAAGAGTATAAGTTACCATCCCCAATTACTGCAAAAACTGTTGCACCAACTGTTGCCGATAATGTAATTTTGCATAGTTTTCTTCGTTATGTTTTCATAAATATGATCTAACTGTTGGAAATGTTTCACACGTTTTACTCTGCTTTGGGAAATGTTTATTGAAACAACTTGAGGGATTTGTTTATGGCCATGTTAGTCTTTTGAGCTATTTCATTTTCATCAGCCAAAAAATTCTCATATCGATCTGTGGATTTGTTGGAAGGTTTTCTTTCTTGTGATGTGTATAGGTTATTGCAAATTGCTTTCATTACATCAATGAAGTATATTTTTTAACCTTAACATGAAAAATCATCAAGAGCATACATTCATGATATAATTTAATGGAGAAACTCATTAAAGTATTAGAAAAATGAAGTGCATAAAAAAACTCATGATATTAGTTTTTATTTACAACTATTTTTATTCAACTGTGCAAATGTCGTGCCTTGCACGACATGAAATTAAAATTTATTTATTTACTGTTATTCGATTGAAGATTTGTTTCACTAATCCATTTATATGTTCATTTGTTTTAAGGTCCCATAATTAAACATAACATGCATACACTTGGCACTTATTCATATTTTGAGTTTCTTTTGGCATCCAGACATTAAGTAATCTCTATTCATAGTAATATAACTAAAATGGTATATTCAGGTTACTGCACGAGAATGAAGATTATAAGTTACCACCCCTAAATACCCCAAAAATGGTTGCACCTACTATTACCAATAATTTAATTCCGCGTAGTTTTCTCGTTATGTATTCATAAATATGAACTAACTTTTGTGATTGTTTCAAACCTTTTACTCAAATTTGGGAAATGTTTATTGAAACAACTTGAGGCCAAGTTATGATTTTGACCTATTTCATTTTCATCCGCCAAAATATTCCCATATCGATCTATGGGTTTGTTGGAAGATTTTCTTTCTTGTAATATGTTTAGGTTATAGGAAATTGCTTTCATTACAACAATGAAGTATATATTTTAACCTTAACTTGAAAAGGCATCAAGAGCATTAATTCATGATATTATTAAATGGAGAAACTCATTAAAGTATTAGAAAAATGAAGTGCATAAAAAAACTCATGATATTAGTTTTTATTTACAACTATTTTTATTCAACTATGCAAATGACATGCCTTGCACGACATCCAATTAAAATTTATTTATTCACTTTTATTCGATTGAATATTTACTTCACTAATTCATTTATGTGTTCATTTATTTTTATTTCCCACAATTAAACATAACATGCATACACTTGGCAATTATTTATATTTTGAGTTTCTTTTGGTGTCCAGACATTAAGTAATCTCTATTCATAGTAGTATAACTAAAATGGTATATTCAGGTAATTGGACGAGAACAAAGAGTATAAGTTACCAACCCCAACTATGCGAAAAATGGTTGCACGTACTGTTACCGATAATGTAATTCCGCATAGTTTTCTCGGTATGTTTTCATAAATATGATCTAACTTTTGTGAATTTTTCCCACCTTTTACTATGCTTTGGGAAATTTTTTATTGAAACAACTTGAGGCCATGTTAGTATTTCGAACTATTTCATTTCATCCGCCAAAAAAACCCACATCGATCTGAGGATTTGTTAGAAGATTTTCTTTCTTGTAATGTGTATAGGTTATTGGAAATTTCTTTCAATACATCGATAAAGTATATTTTTTAACCTTAACTTGAAAAAGAATTAAGAGCATACATTCATGATATTATTAAATTGACAAACCCATTAAATTATAAGAAAAATGAAGTGCATAAAAAAACTCATGATATTAGTTTTTATTTACAACTATTTTTATTGAATTGTGCAAATGTCGTGCCTTGCACGGCATGCAATTAAAATTTATTTATTTACTTTTATTCGATTGAATACTTAGTTCACTAATCCATTTATTTATTTTTATTTTCCATAATTAAACATAACATGCATACACTTGGCACTTATTTATATTTTGAGTTTCTTTTGGCATCCAGACATAAAGTAATCCCTATTCACAGTAATATAACTAAAATGGTATATTCAGGTAATTTCACAAGAACGAAAAGTATAAGTTACCATCCCAACTACCGCAAAAACTGTTGCACAAACTGTTATCGATATTGTAATTTTGCATAGTTTTCTCATTATGTTTTGATAAATATGATCAAACTTTTGTAAATGTTTTACACATTTTAATCTGCTTTGGGAAATGTTTATTGAAACATCTCATGGCTATCTTATGATTTTCAACTATTTTATTTTCATCCGCCAAAAAATTCCCATATCAATCTGTGGATATGTTGGAAGGTTTTCTTTCTTGTAATGGGTATAGGTTTTTTTTTTGAATTAAACACCCTTGGTGGGGGATTATATATAAGGGCCCCCAAACCTTTGAAAAGAAGATATAATTACAGAGAGACAGTTTTGCAGACTTTCTACTGTGTGACAAAGAGAAAAGAGTAGTAGTTGCGTTTCCAAAGTAAGAAATTTCCACTCCATGTGTTATTTCTTTACTTTGGCCAGGCAACTACCATTTTGCTATTTCAAAATAGACATAAGATCTGGGAGAAACAAAGGCAGCAGTCTGATGAATAATACTGGGTAAGGAGTATTGCAATCAGGAACCAAGGTGTGAAGAACTATAGCACGGTAACATTCAGACGGCCTCTTGTTTAATCAGTAGGAGATGATGGAGCAGTGAAGCAGTGGAGAAGTGGAGCAGTGGAGGGGGTGTGATGCTGGAGCAGTGGAGGGGGTGTGATGCTGGAGCAGTGGAGGGGGTGTGATGCTGGAGCAGTGGAGCGTCACATACCATGCCATATTTGCATCCTGGGAGTGTAGAAAACTGCAAAGGTTCCTAAGACAAAGTATAGAAGGAAGACGAAAACAGAAATCAGTAGTATCAATCATCCTTAGAAGCATGCATATGAGTTCTAATGTAGGGGGTATGATTCCTATCTAGATTAATAAGGCCTCTCATGTTTGCATGGGTGTTAGAAAGGTTCAAGCTGAAATCCACAAGGTGAGTGGATTTGTGCTTAGCAATTGCATCAGCAACCAAGTTGCACTCTCTAAAAACATGATTGAGGGTGGCATCTTTTAGTAGGAAGTGGACTTGAAAAGCTAAAGTATAGAGGGACCATTTAGCTCTTTTTGGATTGTTAATCATATTCACTGTGAGCATTGAGTCTGATTCAATTATGAAGTTGCAATTGCAATCCAGAGATGGGAGGGCCAGACATGCAAATTGGATGGCTTTCATTTCAGCTTCTAGTGGTAATTTGGCAGAGATGTTTGTGGACTTGATAAGGCATGGATTTCCATTATTGTCTCTGGCTATAAGGCCAAGTGTTGAGTTTGCAAAGGACCAGGAAGCATCTACATTAACTTTTATAGTATTAGGTTCCAGCCTTTCCCAGTAGACAATGGAGATGGAGGGTTTTGGAGGTGGTCTGAGGGGTGGGATCAGTGAGGAGATGGGAAGGCTCATTTTGGGATGTTTGTCTGAGAAGCAAGGCTTGGCTGAAAGGGATAGAAAGATTAGCTCTCTTATTTCCTTACAGATATGTGTTGCTGAAAAATTTTTGTTATCAAAATAGAAAGCATTTATGGCCTTCCATAGAGACCAACAAATCAGAGAGGGCAGCAATCTACAAATCAGAGAGGGTATGGGTTATTGGAAATTGCTTTCATTACATCGATGAAGTATATTTTTTAACTTTAACATGAAAAAGCATCAAGAGCATACATTCATGATATTATTTAATGGAGAAACTAATTAAAGTATTAGAAAAGTGAAGTGCATACAAAAACTCATAATGTTAGATTTTATTTACATCTATTTTTATTCAATTGTGGAAATGTCGTGCCTTGCACGACATGCAATTAAAATTTATTTATTTACTTTTATTCGATTGAAGATTTGTTTCACTAATCCATTTATATGTTCATTTGTTTAAAGTCCCATAATTGAACATATCATGCATACACTTGGCACTTATTTATATTTTGAGTTTCTTTTGGCATCCAAATATATAACCATCCCTAAATAACCCAAAAACTGGTGCACCTACTATTAGCAAAAATGTAATTCCACACAGTTTTCTCGTTATGTTTTCAAAAATATGCTCTAACTTTTGTGAATGTTACACACCTTTTACTCTACTTTCGGAATTGATTATTGAAACATCTCGAGGCCATGTTACGCTTTTGAACTATTTCATTTGCATCCGTCAAAAAATTCCCATATCGATCTGAGGATTTGTTGGAAGATTTTTTTTCTTGTAATGTGTATAAGTTATCGGAAATTGCTTTCATTCGATGAAGTGTATTTTTTAACCTTAACTTGAAAAGGCATCAAGAGCATACATTCATGATATTATTAAATGGAAAGACTCATTAAAGTATTAGAAAAATGAAGTGCATGAAAAAACTCGTAATATTAATTTTTATTTACAACTATTTTTATTCAATTGCGCAAATGCCGTGCCTTGCACGACATGCAATTAAAATTTGTATATTTACTTTCATTCGATTGAAGATTTTATATACTAATACATTTATGTGTTCACACAACTTTATTTCCCATAGTTAAACATAACATACATACACTTGCCACTTATTTATATTTTGAGTTTCTTTTGGCGTCCAGACATTAAGTAGTCTCTATTCATAGAAATATAACTAAAATGGTATATTTAGGTAATTTCACGAGAATGAAGAGTATAAGTTACAACCCCCAACTACCCCAAAAGCTGTTGCACCAACTGTTACCTATACTGTAATTCCACATATTGTTCTCGTTATGTTTTCATAAATACGATCTAAATTTTGTGAATGTTTCACACCTATTACTCTACTTTGAGAAATATTTACGGTAACATCTTGAGGCCATGTTACCCTTTTCAACTATTTCATTTTAATCTGCCGAAAAATTCCCATATCGATCTGTGGATTTGTTGGAACATTTTCTTTCTTGCAATGTGTATGGGTTATTGTAAATTTCTTTCATTACATCAATGAAGTATATTTTTTAACCTTAACTTGAAAAATCATCAAGAGCATACAATCATGATATTATTAAATGGAGAAACTCATTAAAGTATTAGAAAAATGAGGTGCATAAAAAAACTCATGATATTAGTTTTTATTTAAAAATATTTTTATTCAATTGTGCAAATGTTGTGCCTTGCACGACATGAAATTAAAATTTATTTATTTACTTTCATTTGATTGAATATTTATTTCACTAATCCATTTATATGATCATTTATTTTAAAGTCCCATAATTAAACATAACATGCATACACTTGGTATAACTAAAATGGTATATTCAGGTAATTGCACGAGAACGAAGAGTATAACTTACCATCCCCAACTACCCCAGAAACTGTTGCACCTACTATTACCGATAATGTAATTCCACATAGTTTTCTCGTTATGTTTTCATAAATATGATCCAAATTTTGTGAATGTTACAAACCTTTTTTTTCTACTTTGGGAATTGACTATTGAAACATCTCGAGGCCATGTTACGCTTTTGAACTATTTGATTTTCATCTGCCAAAAAATCCCATATCGATCTGTATATTTGTTGAAGGTGTTCTTTCTTGTAATGTGTATAGGTTATTGGAAATTGCTTTCATTACATCTATGAAGTAAATGATATGAATCTCCTTGTGAAGACTCACGATTTGCGGAATTAATATATTTGATCTAGTGAAGGGATCTGCAAATCCGCACTATCTCGCACGAAATTCAAGAGTCTAGCCCTCGGGGTACGCCTAACTTCGACTTGCTATCTAACTAGCCCTCAGGATCAGATTACAAGGTTTATTGGTACTTAACTAGCCCTCGGGGTTAAGCAACAATGAAATAGCTCACATGAAAAGAGTATGAGCTCAAAAGGTTGTATATTTGGTTGATGAAAAGTGTTAAACTTCGTCCATAAGGCTTCCCTTTTTATAGGGTTACAATCTTTCCTCAAACCCTAATCACAAATGGAAACTGAATCGACTTATGGCAACTTTAAGAAGCTAAAACCATATCTAACTAAAATACCTAAAATAAATGGTAACCTTGAAGAATATTACCTTATCAAATATTACCAAATCTAATTCTAATTAGAATAAAACTGAATATACTAAACCTTAATGGACTGTATTTTTGAAATTCAGCTCTTCAAAGTCCACATGCCCGTGCTATCAGTCCAATAAACCCAAAATGAAATAATTTTACAATATTTTACAATGATCACACTACCTCATTAAAAACCTAGTGGGAAAAAAGAGTATAGTGTTCTTCATCATGTCTTCAGTTCTTCGACAATCTTGAATAATGAATCCAAGATGTCGATGGTGACTCCTTCTTCAATTCTTCATCATAAAGGCAATCAATCAAAGAATTTAAAATAGCATCCCTAAGCTTAGTCCTTGACCTAGTCATAGGTCCTGCCATGTCACTTAGAGGATCTCGAATATATCATTTAAATGTTTGATCAAGTCGTGGATTGTCTTCATTTATGGTGGTAGTCGTCTTGGCATCTCCATCATTCCCTCTGTGGTTGAAAGGTTTTGCCCTCGAAACTGAATCGTCTTCAAATGTAAATGGAGTTAAATTAGCAACATTGAAGGTCGTACTAACACCATAATGATCTGGTAACTCAATCTTGTAAGCATTGTCGTTCACACGATCCAACACTCTAAAAAGACCATCTCCACGTGGATTCAACTTAGATATCCAAGCATTTGGAAACCTCTCTTTCCGCAGATAAACCCAAACATAATCTCTCACGTTGAACCTCATCAACTTGCGACTTTGATTAGCTTTATCAGCATTCTGTGCATTTGTCCGTTCAATTTTCATGCACACCTTCTCATGGATTTTCTTCACAAAATCAGCTTTCTTTTCTCCATCAAGGTTTTTAACCTGTTTAAAATTCAAAGGAAGTAGATCAAGAGGTGTAATAGGCAGAAAACCATAAACAATTTGAAATGGAGATAAAGAAGTAGTAGAATGAATAGTTCGATTGTAAGCAAACTCTGCAATCGGAATGCATTTTTCCCAATTCTTTAAGTTCTTCTGAACTAGTGCACACAGGAGAGCCCCTAGGGTTCAATTGGTCACTTCTATTTGTCCATTAGGTTGAGGATGACTGGCAGTCGAAAACAACAACTTTGTCCCTAACTTGCGCCACATGGTATTCCAAAAGTAGGATAAAAATTGAACATCGCGATCAGAGACAATAGACGCAGGAATGCCATGTAACCGAACTACTTCCTTCAAAAATAGATCCGCAACATGCTTTGCATCATATGTCTTCCTACAAGGAATAAAATGTGCCATTTTCGAAAATCTATCCACAACCACAAAGATAGAATCATTACCTGCCTGAGATCATGGCAAACCTAGGACAAAATCCATGGAAATATCAACCCAGTGATGTGTAGGAACATGTAATGGAGTATAAAGACCATGAGGCTTAGTTTTAGACTTAGCCTTCAAGCCATCAAGACAATTCCTACAAACCCTGTCAATAGCAAGTGCTATTTTTTGCCAATAGAAGTGTTCTCGCAACAAATTATAAGTTTTAAATGCACCAAAATGTCCCATTAAACCACCTAAATGAGCTTCTCTAACAAGTAATTCACGCATAGAACATTGAAGAATACATAACCTATTATTCATAGATAAGAAACCATCAAGCCGAAAAAACTTCTCATAAGCACCATTTTTGCATGCAGCATAAATATATGAAAAATCAGAATCAGTCGCATATAAATCTTGCACGAATGAAAACCCTAACATAATGCATTCCAATCATGTAAGTAAAACATGCCTACGACTCAAAGCATCAGCAACAACATTTTCTTTACCCTTTTTGTAACGCAACACATAAGGAAAAGATTCAATGAATCTAGACCATTTAGCATGACGCCTATTCAACTTCATCTGACTCTTCAAGTATTTCAAGGATTCATGATCACTATGAATGACCAATTCTTTATGCAATAAATAATGTTGCCAAGTTTCTAATGCACGCACAATTGCATAAAATTCTTTATCATACACAGGAAAGTTTAGAGCACCGCCCTTTAACTTTTCACTGAAGTAATTTATAGGTCGATTCTCTTGCATCAAAACAGCACCAATACTAACACCAGAAGCATCACAATGAATCTAAAAATTACCATTAAAATCAGGTATAGCAAGAACAAGAGCATTACATAGTCGTACTTTCAATTCATTAAATGCATTCTCTTGACTCTCGGTCCAAACAAATTTCACATCCTTTTTAACTAGTTCATTTAGAGGTGCAACAATAGATGGGAAATCACGCACAAACCGTCTATAAAAATTAGCTAAACCATGAAAAGAACGTACCTGGTTGGAATTATTAGGTCTCGTCTAGGTCTTAATGGCCTCAATTTTGGTTTCATCGGCTTTTATGCCCTCTTTAGAGACCACAAAACCGAGAAACACCACTTCTGAAGCGCAAAATGTGCACTTCTTGATGTTCGCATACAAACAAAACTCAAGGAGTGCAACAAGAACCATTTAACATACTCAATATGTTCATCAGTCGACTTAGAATAAATCATATATCATTAAAATAGACCACAACAAACCAACCAACAAACTTTCTTAAGACATGATTCATCAACCGCATAAGAGTACTAGGTGCATTAGTTAAACCGAAAGGCATAACGATCCATTCATACAACCCAAAATTAGTCTTAAATGTAGTTTTCCATTCATCTCCCTCATTAATTCGAATCTAACGATAACCCTGAGTCAAATCAATTTGAGTATAAATCACAGATCCATGCAAATCTTCAAGCATATCATCTAACCTAGGGATATGATGGCGATACTTAATGGTGATCTTGTTAATAGCACAACAATCAATGCACATACGCCAAGTTTTATCTCTGTTAGGAACTAAAATGACAGGCATGGCACAAGGAGATAGGGATTCTCACTATTACCCTTTTTGAAGTAACTCCTCGACTTGTCGCTGTAGCTCCTTTATCTCCTCAGGGTTTGCTTTATACGTTGGGCAATTTGGGATAACCGAACCCGGAATCAAGTCAATCTGGTATTCAATACCTCGCAAAGGTTGTAAACCAGCAGGTAAGGCTTTCGGAAAAACATCCTCAAATTCCTGTAACATTTGAGCAAACCGTGGAGGAACATTCATAGGAATATCATCACTAGAAAAGTAGGTCTAATTAAAATGCATGATAAGCACATAATAATGATTAGCAAAAGAACAATTCACATCCCTAATTGATGCATAAAACAATCTACCATAATCATTAGGAAGTTCATGTCTCATCATGTAAATTGATGGCAAAGGACTAAGATGTGAAGATAGGATTTTACGCAACTTATCAGAATCATTCGTAGACTTACCTGGCTTACCTGGGATGGCCTCCCTTGATATTTGGTCGAAATTATCAAGGTTTTTGCCTCCATTCTTCACCTTGTGGCCGATCTCCTTCAAGCCCTTGCTAGGGTTTTGGTCGGCCATTTGGACACCAGTCGCAAACTTCTCTTTATCGACTCTCATGCATCTCTGTGCCTCTAAAACTTCCACTGGAGATAATGGAACCAAAGTATACCTTGTTCTATCCTTAATCACAGTAATTTTTTTAGTGTAACCATCATGCATGGATTTACGATCAAACTGCCAAGGTCCCCCTAACAAAATATGACTAGCTTCCATAAGTATAACATCACATAAGATAGAATCATGGTATTTTCCAATCTTAAAGTTAATCATGCATTTTTTGTTAACCCTAATTTCACCACTACCATTTAACTAAATAAGTTTATATGGTGATGGATGAGTAGTCACAGGCAAAGACAATGATTTAACAAGAAGATTGGACACAGTATTATCATAAGAACCACCATCAATAATCAGTAAACAATTCTTATCTTTCACAAGGCAACGGGTATGAAAAATATTAATCCTTGTACATGTGTTTCAGCCATTTAAGAGTTTAGAACTATTAATGACACGAAGTTACCTTGTGTTTCTGGACCCTGTTCACCATGATCATTTATGATGATCTCTTCATCTACCTGTTCTTCACCACTTTCACACAATGGTGGCATATCAGCATATTCATCTTCTTCATCTCCTTCCTCAAGTGTTGTTAGCACTCGTGCATGAGGACAGTTATTGTGGACATGTCCTCTTTCTTTACAATGAAAACAAGTAGGAGAGTGAACAGAAACCGAATTTGATGAAGAAGTAGTAGACTTACCTAGAAATTTTTAAACCTGTTGGGTAGGTGGTGCCGCCCTCCTCTCAGTAGGATTATAAGTTGGATTTGAATAAGTCTGAACCGATCCTCTTCCTCCCATGGGCGTGCCCCTGCTGCGGCCATAGCTAGGGTTTTCGGAGTCAAACCCTGGTCGTTGACTTGGAAAACTGGGTTGTGGCCTCCTTGGTCGCAGGGTACTCTCAACTAACCTTGCTTTCACCAATAAATCATTCATAGATATGTGATGTTGAAGCTTGACTGGCATTTGAAGGTTTTCATGCAAGCCTTCAATGAAACGATTTTTTATGAATGCGTCGTCTCTTTCATTCCAACCCGTCCCATGGTCAACTCAAGATGTTGCCAGTATTCATCAACTGTAAGATTTCCTTGCTTCATGTTGGACAGATAAGAATGTTTTTCCATCAAGTAAGTAGGCGGAACATGATATTCGCGAAGCTCGGATCTCAATCTCTCCCATGTGGAGATAGGTTTCTTTCTGGCAAGATATCGTTACTCCTTTTTATTTTTCCACCATTCAGCCGCATAATGAGTGAAAGAATACTCCGCCACTTTGACTTTCTCCTTCTCCCAATAATTTTTGAGATCAAACAGATTCTCAATCTATCGCTCCCAATCAAGATACTTCACTGGATTGTGTTGACCATCAAATCGAGGGATGTCATATTTTAAACCCTTGATATCTTGAGCTTCATCAGAACCCAAATCAGATCCCGAATTAATCTTCACTCTCCTTCGGGAATGAGGTTTACTGGGGCAATGCCTTCTAGAAGACCCTCGGTGTGATCGCCTTTCCAAACCATCATCAGAATAATCATATGAACTTCCAGAACCATTGAATTGATGGACATATTTCTGGGTTTCTTCCCTCTTGACCAATGATGTAGGTGTAGGCGGTTCCATGCTATTAACTTTTATCGCCAACCTTTGCACTTCACTCATAAGTGCATTTATTGCGACAGCAAACCGATCAGGATCATTGGTTTGATGTCACACCCAACTATCTGAAATCTCTTCATGTGGATGACTACCATGCCCGCCATTAGAGGTGTTCGTCAATGGCAAATTGTTAGGATTGCTAACAAAAGGCGGGATGAATGGATTTTCGTCCCCCATCTTCGCTAACTGCTAAGAAAATCAAACGGTTAGTTTAAAAACTTTCCCCCCCTCCCTTTGTTTAGTAAGGTCATTCACCAAGTGTTTAACACTCAAAACTCATAAGGTGAAGGCTAATGCGAGGGCAACTAATCAATTCACCGCAATTCAAAGCAAACCATAGAGATGAGTACTGCAAAATTATTTCAAAATTTGAAAATATATAAACTCAAATTTTGGCTCAAAGATCTAGAATTCCAAATTCTACAAAGAATAAGGAACAAAACACAATTTGAATGGCATGAATCGAGCTGTATTGAATGAATTATGACCAAAACAAGATTGCTTTATATAGGCGACAAACAGATTCCGTAAATTCAAGAAACTTTTCCGAAAACAAATTGGAATAGGAACTTAAATCCAAATCCCTTCTGGAAAAGGATTTTAATGACTTACTTGTCCCCCAAGTCAAAAATTCAGATCAAAATCCCTCTCTCAATTGGCTTTTCTTTCCTTTTTCTTTGCCGATCAGGATTTTGACTTTTCTTTTCCTTTTTCAGACCGGATTCCTTTTTCTTTCCTTTTTTTTCAGCCACAATTCATTTTTTCCCTTTTTTTGTACTATAAAACTTAGAAACAGAATGTTATTCCCCAAGAAAAATATTTGGTCACAATTACCAAATTGTTTTTGGAAATTGCAAATCTGACCCAAACTTTTGAAAATTGCAAATCTGCCCCAAATTTCAGATTTCAAATCCTAAATTCCAATTATGAAACCCAAAATCTGCTACCTTTTGTTTTTTATTTCAAAAAGTTCTGGAACAATCACCTATACAAAACTTGGAATAAGAAAACTACGACAACTTCCTCTTGATTCCAATGAACTTCGAGGTATTCAAGATCGTAAGGATCAAGAATATGACACTATATATATGGAAAATGACACAAGACTCTATTTTTTTTTAATAAGGTGTAATCAAGAATCAAAGAACATTTCTAGATCATGGAATCAAAGAACGATAAAGAAAACAAATAGGATTATGAGCATGCAATAATTTTCAGAAGAGTTGACGAAAATATCACAAGCACATAAACTGTTTAAGCTACTTAAAACTACGAAATTGACCGGGAGGTGAAGGCGGATTATACTTGTTAACGCTCAGACCCTTCGACGTCCTCCTGACTCGATTGATGAAGGAGAAGGCGGATAGTAATACCGAAGTATTCTAACTCTCAAACCCTTCGACGTCCTTCGACTCTAGTTTCAATCCTCCTGGTAAGAAAGATCAAACAAACACAGTTAAAACACGACACAAAAGAGTGTATATATATATAATTCGAAAATAAATTAATGCAAAACTCGAAACCCCCTTTTTCTTTTTTTTTTCCGGCCTCAGTAGATCTTTTGCTTTGCTTTGATACCAACTGATATGAATCTCCTTGCGAAGACTCACAATTTTCGGAATTAATATCTTTGATCTAGTGAAGGGATCTGCAAACCCGCACTATCTCGCACGAAATTCAGGAGTTTATCCCTCGGGGTACGCCTAACTTCAACTTGCTCTCCAACTAGACCTCAGGATCAGATTACAAGGTTTATTGGTACTTAACTAGCCCTTGGGGTTAAGCAACAATGGAATAGCTCGCAAGCAAAGAGTATGAACTCAAAAGGTTGTATATTTGGTTGATGAAAAGTGTTAAAATTCGTCCATAAGGCCTCCCTTTTCATAGGGTTACAATCTTGCCTCAAACCCTAATCACAAATGGAAACTGAATCGACTTATGGCAGCTTTAAGAAGCTAAAACCATATCTAACTAAAATACCTAAAATAACTGGTAATCTAAGGTAATCTGGTTGAATTCTTCAAGAAATAACCTTGAAGAATGTTACCTTATCAAATATTACCAAATCTAGTTCTAATCAGAATAAAACTGAATATACTAAACCTTAATGGACTGTATTTTTGAAATTCAGCTCTTCAAAGCCCACATGGCCGAGCTATCAGTCCAATAAACCCAAAATGAAATAATTTTACAATATTTTACAATGATCACAATACCTCATTAAAAACTCAGTGGGAAAAAAGAGTATAATGTTCTTCATCATGTCTTCAGTTCGTCGACAATCTTGAATAATGAATCCAAGATGTCGATGGTTACTCCTTCTTCAATTCTTCATCATAAAGGCAATCAATCAAAGCATTTAAAGCAGCATCCCTAAGCTTAGTCCTTGACCTAGTCATAGGTCCCGCCATGTGACTTAGAGGATCTCGAACATATCCTTTAAATGTTTGATCAAGTCGTGGAATGTCTTCATTTATGGTGGTAGTCGTCTTGGCATCTCCATCAGTAAACGTTTTAACCTTAACTTGAAACAGCATCAAGAGCATACATTCATGATATTGTTAAATGTAGAAACTCATTAAAGTATTAGAAAAATGAAGTGTATAAAAAAACTCATGATATTAGTTTTTATTTTCAACTAATTTTATTCAATTGTGCAAATGTTGTGCCTTGTACGACATGCATCTAAAGTTCATTTATTTACTTTTATTTGATTAAATATTTATTTCACTAATCCATTTATATGTTCATTTATTTTAAAGTCCCATAATTAAACATAACATGCATACACTTGGCACTTATTTATATTTTGAGTTTTTTTTGGCATCCAGATGTTAAGTTATCTCTATTCATAGTAATATAACTAAAATGGTAAATTTAGGTAATTTCACGAGAACGAAGAGCACAAGTTACTTCCCCCCCCCCCCAAAACTGTTGCACCAACTATTACCAATAATGCAACTTTGTATAGTGTTCCCGTTATGGTTTCGTAAATATGATCTAAATTTTGTGAATGTTTCACACCTGTTACTCTGCTTTGGGAAATGTTTTATGAAACATCTCGAGGCCATGTTACGATTTTGAATTATTTCATTTTCATCAGCCAAAAAATTCCCATATCGATCTGTGGATTTTGTGGAAAATTTTCTTTCTTGTAATGTGTATAGGTTATCGGAAATTGCTTTCAATACATCGATGAAGTATATTTTTTAACCTTAACTTGAAAAGGCATCAAGAGCATACATTCATGATATTATTAAATGGACCAACTCATTAAAGTATTACAAAAATGAAGTGCATGAAAAAACTCATGATATTAGTTTTTATTTACAACTATTTTTATTCAATTGTGAAAATGGTGTGCCTTGCACGACAAGCAATTAAAATTTATTTATTTACTTTTATTCGATTGAATATTTTATGTACTCATCCATTTATGTGTTCATACATTTTTATTTCCCATAATTAAACATAACATGCATACACTTGGCACTTGTTTATATATTTTGAGTTCTTTTGGCGTCCAGACATTAAGTAATCTCTATTCATAGAAATATAACTAAAATTGTATATTTAGGTAATTTCACGAGAACAAAGAGTGTAAGTTACTTCCCCCAACTACCCCAAAAACGGTTGCACCAACTGTTACCAATAATGCAATTCCGTATAGTGTTCCCGTTATGGTTTCATAAATATGATCTAACTTTTGTGAATGTTTTACACCTTTTACCGTGCTTTGGAAAAAAAATTTATGTAACATCTCGAGGCCATGTTATGATTTTGAACTATTTCATTTTCATCAGCCAAAAACTTCCCATATCGATCTGTGGATTTGTTGGACGGTTTTCTTTCTTGTAATGTGTATAGGTTATCGGAAATTGCTTTCAATACATCGATGAAGTATATTTTTTAACCTTAACTTGAAAAAGCTTCAAGGGCATACATTTATGGTATTAGCAAATGGACAAACCCATTAAATTATTAGAAAAATGAAGTGCATAAAAAAAACTCATGATATTAGATTTTATTTACAACTATTTTTATTCAATTGTGCAAATGTCGTGCCTTCCACGACATGCAGTTAAAATTTATTTATTTACTTATATTCGATTGAAGATTCAGTTCACTAATCCATTTATGTGTTCATTTATTTTTATTTCCCATAATTAAACATAGAAAAAAGTGCTTTTATAACCCTACCTAGTTGACATAAGTGTCAATATAACCTTTCAATATTTGAAAGTGCCAATATAACCCTATATAGTTAGTGAAAGTGCTAATATAACCCTATAAGTTTTAAGGATGTGCTGATATAACCCAACAAACATTTGAAATGTACTGATATAACCCTTCAAACATTAGGAATGTGCTGATATAACCCAATAAAATTGCATAATGTGCTGATACAACCCTACCTAATTTCAATGACCTATGGTGTTCCGGCTAACTATGAGGGTAAAATTGTCCACCCAATTTCAGAGTTAGCCCAAAGGGTATTTTGGTCAATTTACATAGAGTCAATGCTGAAAAATTGAGGTCAATGCCGGAAATGGGGTATGAAGGTTATATTGGCACTTTCATTAACTAGTTAGGGTTATATTTATACTAAAAATTATCATAGGGTTATATTGGCACTTACTCAAGTAGATAGGGTTATATTGGCACTTATCCTTTAAACATAACAAGCAAACACTTGGCACTTATTCATATTTTGAGTTTCTTTTGGCGTCCAGACATTAAGTAATCTCTATTCATAGTAATATAACTAAAATAGTATATTCAGGTAATTGTACAAGAACAAAGAGTATAAGTTACCATCCCCAACTACCTTAAAAACTGTTGCACCTACAATTACATATACTGTAATTCCACATAGTGTTCTCGTTATGTATTCATAAATATGATCTAACTTTTGTGAATGTTCCACACCTTTTACTCTACTTTGGAAAACCTTTACTGTAACATCCCGAGGCCATGTTACCCTTTTGAACTATTTCATTTTCATCAGCCAAAAAATTTTCATATCGATCTGTGGATTTGTTGGAAGATCTTCTTTCTTATAATGTGTATAGGTTATCGGAAATTTCTTTCATTACATCGATGGAGTATATTTTTTAACTTAACTTGAAATATCATCAAGAGCATACAATCATGATATTATTAAATGGAGAAACTCATTAAAGTATTAGAAAAATGAGGTGCATAAAAAAACTCATGATATTAGTTTTTATTTACAACTATTCTTATTCAATTGTGCTAATGTCCAACCTTGCACAACTTGCAATTAAAATTTATTTATTTACTTTTATTCGATTGAAAAAAAAATTCACTAATCCATTTATGTGTTCATTTACTTTTATTTCCCATAATTAAAGATAACATGCACACAATTGGCACTTATTTATATCTTGAGTTTCTTTGGGCATCAGACATTGAGTAATCTCTATTCATAGTAATATATTTAAATTGGTTTATTTAGGTAATTGCACGAGAAAGAAGAGTATAAGTTGCCATCCCAAGCAACCCCAAAACGGTTGCACCTGCTGTTACCGATACTGTAATTTTACATAGTGTTCTCGTTATTTTTACATAAATATGATCTAACTTTAGTGAATGTTTTACATCTTTTACTCTAGTACTCTAGTTTTTATTTACAACTATTTTTATTTAATTGTGAAAATGTCGTGTCTTGCACGACATGCAATTAAAATTATTTATTTACTTTTATTCGATTGAAGGTATAATTCACTAATCCATTTACGTGTTCATTTAGTTTTATTTCCCATAATTAAACATAACATACACACAGTTGTCACTTATTTATATTTTTAGTTTCTTTAGGCATCAAAACATTAGGGAATCTTTATTCATAGTAATATACCTAAAATGATTTATTCAGGTATTTGCAGGAGAAAGAAGAGTTTAAGTTGCCATCTCTAACTACCCCCAAAAATTGTTGCACCTACTGTTACTGGTACTGTAATTCCGCATAGTGTTCTTGTTATGTTTGCATAAATATGATCTAAATTTTTTGAATGTTTCACACCTTATACTCTAGTTTGGGAAATGTTCACTGAAAAATCTCGAGACTATGTTACGCTTTTGAACTATTTGATTTTCATCCGCCAAAATATTCCCATATCGATATGTGGATTTGTTGGAAGATTTTCTTTCTTGTAATGTGTATGGGTTATCAGAAATTGCTTTCATTACATCGATGATGTAAAGTTTTTAACCTTAACTTGAAAAAGCATCAAGAGTGTACACTCATGATATTATAAAATGGAAAAGACATTAAAGTATTAGAAAAATGAAGTGCATAAAAAAACTCATGATATTAGTTTTTATTTAAAACTATTTTTTATTCAATTGTGCAAATACCGTGCCTTGCACGACATGCATTTAAAAAAATTTATTTACTTTTTTTTATTGAAGATTTATTTCACTAATACATTAATTATGTGTTCATTTACTTTTATTTCCCATAATTAAACATAACATGTACACGTTTGGCACATATTTATATTTTGAATTTCTTTTGGCATCAGACATTAAGTAATCTCTATTCATAGTAATGTAACTAAAATGGTTTATTTAGGTAATTGCACGAGAACGAAGAGTATAAATTACCATCCCCAACTACCCCAAAAACGGGTGCACTTACTGTTACAGGTAATGTAATTCCACATAGTGTTCTCGTTGTTTTTGCATAAATATGATCTAACTTTTGTGAATGTTTTACACCTTTCACTCTAGTTTGGGAAATATATCTTGAAACATCCAGAGGCCATGTTATTCTTTAGAATTATTTCATTTTCATCCAGCGAAAAATTCCCATATTGATCTGTGGATTCGACGGAAGATTTTGTTTCTTGTAATTTGTATAGGTTATCGAAAATTGCTTTCATTACATAGAGGAAGTATGTTTTTTAACCTTAGCTTGAAAAAGAATCAAGAGCATAAATTTATGATATTATTAAATGGAGAAACTCATTAGAGTATTAAAAAATGAAGTGCAGAAAAAACTCATGATATTAGTTTTTATTTACAACTATTTTTATTCAATTGAGCAAGTGTCATGCCTTAAACAACATGTAATTAAAATTTATTTATTTACTTTTATTCGATTGATGATTTAATTCACTAATCCATATATGTGTTCATTTACTTTTATTTCCCATAATTAAAAATAACATGCACACACTTGTCACTTATTTATATTTTGAGTTTCTTTTGGAGTCACGACATTAAGTTATCTATGTTTACAGTAATATAACTAAAATGAATTATTCAGGTATTTTCACAAGAAAGAAGAGTAAGAGTTACATCCCCAACAACCCCTAAAGCTGCTGCAACTATTGTTACCAGTACTGTAATTTCACATAGTGTTCTCGTTATGTTTTAATAAATATGATCTAACTTTCATGAATGTTTCACACCTTTTACTCTTCTTTGAGAAACTTTTATTGTAACATATCGAGGCCATGTTATTCTCTCGAAATATTTCATTTTCTTCCGCCAAAAACTTCCACATATCGATCTGTGGATTTGATGGAAGATTTTTTTTCTTGTATTGTGTATAGGTTATCGGAAATTGCTTTCATTACATAGATGAAGTATGTTTTTTTACCTTTACTTGAAAAAGCATCAAGAGCATACATTCATGATAGTATTAAATGGAGAAACTTATTAAAGTATTAGAAAAATGAAGTTCATAAAAGATCATGATATTAGTTTTTATTTACAACTATTTTTATTCAATTGTGCAAATGTCGTTCCTTGCATGACATGCACTTATAATTTATTTATTTTCTTTTATTCGATTGAAGATTTAATTCACTAATTCATTTATGTGTTCATTTACTTTTATTTCCAATAATTAAACATAACATGCACCCACTTGGCACATATTTATATTTTGAGTTTCTTTTGGTGTTAGACATTAAGTAATATCTATTCATAGTAATATAACTAAAAATGGTTTTTTTAGGTAATTGCACGAGAACGAAGAGTATAAATTGCCATCCCCAACTACCCCAAAAACTGTTGAACCTACTGTAACAGGTACTTTAATTCTGTATAGTGTTCTCCTTATGTTGGCATAAATATGACCTAACTTTTGTGAATGTTCCACACCTTTTACTCTAGTTTGGGAAATGTTTCATGAAACATCTCGAGGTCATTTTACGCTTTTGAACTATTTCATTTTCTTCCAACAAAAAATTCCCATATCGATCTATGGATTTGATGGAAGATTTTCTTTCTTGTCATGTGTATATGTTATCAGAAATTGCTTTCATTGCATCAATGAAGTATATTTTTTTTAACCTTAACTTGAAGAAACATCAATAGCATACATTCATGATATTATTAAATGGAGAAACTTATTAAAGTATTAGAAAAATGAAGTGCATAAAAAAACTCATGATATTAGTTTTTATTTACAACTATTTTATTCAATTGTGTGAATCTCGTGCCTTGCACCACGTAAAATTAAAATTTATTTATTTAATTCTATTCGATTGAAGATTTAATTCACTAATCCATTTATGTTTTCATTTACTTTTATTTCCACTAATTAAACATAACATGCACCTACTTGGCACATATTTTATATTTTGAGTTTCTTTTGGCGTCTGGCATTAAGTAATCTCTTTTCATAGTAAGATAACTAAAATGGTTTATTTAGAAAATTGCATGAGAACGAAGAGTATAAGTTACCATCCCCAACTACCCCAAAAACAGTTGCACCTACTGTTACAGGTATTTTAATTCCGCATAGTATTCTCGTTGTGTTTGCATAAAAATGATCTAACTTTTGTGAATGTTTCACACCTTTTACTCTAATTTAGGAAATGTTTCTTGAAACATCTCAAGGTCATGTTACGATTTTTGAACTATTTCATTTCCATCCGACAAAAAATTTCCATATCGATCTATGGATTTGATGGATCATTTTATTTCTTGTAATATGTAGAGGTTATCGGAAATTGCTTCCATTACAAAGATGAAGTATATATTTTAACCTTAACTTGAAAAAGCATCAAGAGCATACATTCAAGATATTATTAAATGGAAAAACTCATTAAAGTATTAGAAAAATGAAGTGCATAAAAAAAACTCATGATATTAGTTTTTATTTACAACTAATTTTATTTAATTGTGCAAATGCCATGCCCTGCACGACATGAAATTAACATTTATTTAATTTTATTCGATTGAAGATTTAATTCACTAATCCATTTATGTGTTCATTTACTTTTATTTTTCATACTTAAAGTAACATGCACACTTGTCACTTATTTATATTTTGTGTTTCTTTTGGCGTCAAGACATTAAGTTATCTCTATTTATAGTAATATAACTAAAATGGTTTATTTAGGTAATTGCACGAGAACAAAGGGTATAAGTTACCATCCCAAACTACCCAAAAAATTGTTGCTCCTGCTTTTAAAGGTACTGTAATTCCGTATATTGTTCTTGTTAAGTTTGCAAAAATATGATCTAACTTCTTTGAATGTTTCACACCATTTATACTACTTTTGAAAATGTTTCTTGAAACATCTCGAGGCCATATTATGCTTTTGAACTGTTAAATTTTTATCCACAAAAAAATTCCCATAGCGTACCCTTATGGTGGATTTGTCGGAAGATTTTCTTTCTTGTAATGTGTGTAGGTTATCAAAAGTTGCATTCATTACATCGATGAAGTATATTTCATAACCTTACCTTGAAAATTCATCAATAGCATAAATTCAAAATATTATTAAATGGACAAACTCATTAAAGTATTAGAAAAATGAAGTGCGTAAACATTACATGTGTTCATTTATTTATAATTCCCATAATTAAACATAACATGAACACACTTGGCACATATTTATATTTTGAGTTTCTTTTGGACTTGTGACATTAAGTAATCCCTATTCATAGTAATATTACTAAAATGATACATTCAGGTAATTGCACAAGAAAGAAGAGTAAAGTTACAATCCCCAACTACCTCAAAAATTGTTGCACCTAATTTTAACGGGACTGAAATTCCGCATAGTATTCTTGTTATGTTTGCATCAATATGATCTAACTTTTGGGAATGTTTCGAACCTTTTACTCTAGCTTGGGAAATGTTTCTTGAAACATCTTGAGGCCATGTTACGCTTTTGAACTATTTAATTTTCATCTGCCACAAAATTCCCATATCGTTCCCTTATGGTGGATTTGTTGGAAGATTTTCTTTCTTGTAATGTGTATAGGCTATCAGAAGCCGCTTTCATTACATCGATTAAATATATTTTATAACCTTAACTTGAAAAATCATCAAGGGCACAAATTCATGATATTACTAAATGGAGAAACTCATTAAAGTATTAGAAAAATGAAGTGCATAAAAACACTCATGATATTAGTGTTTATAATAAATTATTTTTATTCAATTGTGCAATGCCGTGCCTTCCACGACATTTAATTAAAATTAATTTATTTAATTTTATTCGATTAAGTATTTAATTCACTAATCCATTTATGTGTTCATTTACTTTTATTTCTCATAATTAATCAGAAAATGCACCCACTTGGCACATATTTATATTTTGAGTTTCTTTTGGCGTCAGAGATTAAGTAATCTCTATTCATAGTAATATAACTAAAATGTTTTATTTAGGTAATAGCATGAGAAAGAAGAGTATAAGTTGCCATCCCCAACTACCTCAAAAATGGCCGCACCTACTATTACTAGTACTGTAATTCCGCATAGTGTTCTCGTTTTTTCATAAATATGATCTAACTTTTGTGAATGTTTCACACCTTCTACTCTAGTTTGGAAAATGTTTCTTGAAACATCCCAAGGCCTTGTTACACTTTTGAACTATTTAATTTTAATCCGCCATAAAATTCCCATATCCATCCCTTATGGTGGATTTGTTGGAAGATTTTCTTTCTTGTAATGTGTATAGGAACAAAAGTTGCTTTCATTACATAGAAAAATCATCAAGAGAATAAATTCAGAATATTATTAAATTGACAAACTCATTAAAGTGTTAGAAAAATGAAGTGTGTAAAAAAACTCATGATATTAGTTTTTCTTTACAAATATTTTATTAAATTGTGAAAATGTTGTTCCTTGCATGACATGCAATTAAAATTTATTTATTTATTTTTATTCAATTGAATATTTTGTTCACTAACCCATTTATATGTTCATTTAATTTTATTGCCCATAATTAAACATAACATGAACACACTTGGCACATATTTATATTTGAGTTTCTTTTGGCGTCAAGACATTACGTAATCTCTATTCGAAGTAATATAATGAAAACGATTTATTTAGGTAATTGCATGAGAAAGAAGAATATAAGTTACCATCCCCAACCTCCCCCAAAAATGTTGCACCTACTGTTACTGGTATTGTAATTCCGCATAGTGTTCTCGTTAAGTTTGCAACAATATGATCTAACTTTTTTTAATGTTTCACACCTTTTACAGTACTTTGGGAAATGTTTCTTGAAACATCTTGACGACTTGTTACGCTTTTGAACTATTAATTTTCATCCGCAAAAAAATTCCCATATCAATCCCTTATGGTGGATTCGTTGGAAGATTTTCTTTCTTGTAATGTGTATAAGTTATCAGAAGTTTCTTTCATTGCAACAATGAAATATATTTTATAACGTTACCTTGAAAATTCATCAAGAGCATAAATTCATAATATTATTAAATGGACAAACTCATTGAAGTATTAGAAAATTGAAGTGTGTAAAAAAAACACATCATATTAATTTTTCTTTACAACTATTTTCATTCAATTGTGCAAATGTCGTGTCTTTCATGCTCCTGCTGAGATTTGGAATAGACCAAGATGTCATCGATGAAGATGACAACAAACTCATCTAAGTATGGCTGAAATACTCGATGAATGAGGTCCATAAAAGCAACTGGTGCATTTGTCACCCCAAATGGCATTACTAGGAATTCATAATAACCATATCGAGTATTAAAAGCAGTCTTTGGTATATCCTCCCCCTTCACTCGCAACTGGTAGTACCCTTGTCATAAATCCAGCTTGGAAAATACAACTGCTCCTTGGAGTTGATCGAAAAACTCTTCAATAATGGGAAGGGGATATTTATTCTTAATCGTCACTTTGATTAAGCCTCGATAGTTGATACACATTCGAAGAGAGCCATCCTTCTTTTTAACAAACAATACCGGGGCTCCCCAGGGAGAGGCACTCGGTTGAATGAATCCTCGAGTCAACAAGTCTTCAAGTTGTAGCTTCAACTCCTGTAGCTCTAACGGCGCCATTTGATATGGGGTTCGAGAAATAGGCGCGGCCCCAGGTACCAGATCAATGGTAAACTTGGTCTCCCTTTCAGGAGGTAAACTTACGAGTTCCTCTGGAAATACCTTAGGGAAGTCTTGAACCACATTTATATTTTCTCCTTTTAACTAGTCCAATGGCTTATTTAAGATATAAGCCAATATTCCAGTCGCTCCTTTTCAAATCATTCGTCAAGCCTTGACTCCAGCAACTATTAATAAGGAGAATCCTTTCCTTCCCACATCTACTTCAATCGGAGGTTCCCCTGGTCGACACAGCTTAACTTCCTTTGTATGACAATTTAACTGGGCATGATTTTTAGCAAGCCAATCCATTCCAAGTATTACCTCATAGCCCTTTAAGGGTAAAGCAATTAGATCTATGGGTATTTCCCTACGCCCCACGTTTACCCTACAGTTTCTACATACTCGTCCAGTTAGGATTTTAGCATCGTTTGTGAGAGTGCTAACTTCCAACTTATAGGGTAAATTCTCTATCTTATCTTCCACATTTTCAAGAAAGGAATAACTAGCAAAAGAATGAGAAGCACCAGGATTCATCAAAACTTTAGCTAGTTTACCCAAAATAGAAAGGGTACCTTCCATGACCTCAGTCGAAACCGGGGTTTCATTATCTTCCATCGCGAAAACACAAGCCTGCACTTTTGGTTGACTGTCTCTGCTTGTTCCTCCCTTCTGAGAAGGTTTGGCGACCGATGCCTGGGATCTCATGGGTTGAGACAAGCGACTCGGCTGAGCTTGCGAGCATTCAGATATTCTATGTTCAGCACTTCTACACCGTAGATACTTGTTTGCCCTCTTCCAGCAATCCTTCTCATCATGGCCTCCTTTTCCACAGTACGTGCAACGTACTTGAGTCGTTCCTCTCGAGACAAAGCTCGAGCTCCTTGACGTGGTCGAGGATCGGGATGTGTCTCCCCTAGGGACTTTATTTTGCTCAAAATTAACTCCCTGTGGACCGAGAATGTATACTGATTGGGACCTCGCATTTGTCCTTCTCAATTGGTGTGTGGCTCGTAAGGCATTCTTAGTTTCCTCCACTCGGCAAGCAGATTCGATGGCTGCAGCATAACTGTGCTGATAGGTCAGGGCTAGGGCATCCTTCAATTCTAGCCTTAACCCTTGGATAAATCTCCTCTTGCGTTCCTTGTCCGTCGAGACCATCTCCTCTGTGAATTTAGAGATGCGGGAAAATTTTGCCTCATACTCCATTACGCTTATCAGTCCTTGTTTCAAGTTTATAAACTCTACTTCTTTCCTTTCGATAACTATGGGTGGTATGAACTTCTTCTTAAACTCTCTTTCAAAATTTTCCCAGGTCCTGGGAGTCTCCTCCATGTCCCACTTCCTTTGGACTATATTCCACCAATCTAGTGTGGCGCCTTCTAATTGGAATATAGTGAAATTCACCTTCCGCCCATCTGTATATCCCAAGGCTCGGAGGGTTCGAGCCATTGTTTCTATCCAATTTTTTGGCGACTTCATCACTGGGCCGCCGCTGAACCTGGGTGGATGAAACTTCTGGAATCAATCCAAGGCCGCATCCTTGGTCTCTAGTCTATGACTTCAATCCCTGACTAGAGATCAAACTCGATTGTCCCTCTCTATCATGCAGCTCAAAATTTCAGTGACTTGACTTGCGAATAATTCCATCCCAGCGGTTGGGGGATTTTGTCCCGCGGGTGAGTTCGAACTTTCTCCTTGATCCCTTTCCATTGTCCTACATTCAATAAGTTAGTTCCACGGATTGAACCAATCCTTATTGGATTTCCTAACTAAAAGAATACAATTCACAAAATATTTTTATATTATCACAAAACTTTTTACAATAGTGGTTGTAAGATATTTTTAATAGTCCTCTAGCCTCGTCTCTCGACGTCAAAATTTGGGACTCATTTCTTGTTCTAATGTTTATTCTACAAATGGTTAGTATCTTAGTTGTAAGGTTTTCCTCCAAAAGCTGGCTTCTAATTTTAACCGACTCTTGAATCCTTGGTGGATTAACCTCCTTCTTCTTGCTCCGCTCTAGGGTATGCTTGGTCCATTAAATCATCCCGCAATGTAGTGAGAGATTGCTCCATCGTGCCTCTAGTTTCTCTAATATGCCTCCAACGTGCTTTCGTTGGTTGTCGACGATAGGCAGTCAAACCACCCTGTAGTTCCTGGGTATTTACCAGGACCGAGCCTACTCCTCAAATGATTTCCTATCATTCGGCATGCCATTTCCCAAGCTCCCTACATATTTGGTTCTTCAGTCGATGGTTTTCGGCAACCGTTGTGTTTGCTCTCACTTCTTCCACGTTTGCATGCAGGTACTGTTCCCACATTGCATCATTCATCAACTATCCATGGGTCTCGAGGCTACAAACCCTGTTAATTAATTCTGCTTATTCCATAATCAAAGCGTGTATTACCCAATTTGGATAGGCGTGGGTTTCCACCCACTGAGACTCATCAACAATTTCTTCCCAAGGTAAGAACGCCTCTGGGAAGGCTCCGGTAGACCTTTTCACTTTAATGATCTCTTGAAAAGTATTACTTGCGATTTCTACATTATTATCCATCTATCGAAATAGCAAACTTGTTAGTTTAATAATTTATACACAACTAGCCCTCCTTACTTTATTCATAATTTATTTAATTTCCTCTAGAATCTTTCATTAAGGTAAGTATAAGTTTTCCTCTACTTAGTTTGAGAATGCTCTGATACCACATCTGTAACACCCCCAAACCCCATCGCAAGTATTGGTTCGGGTTTGAGCGTGCTACCAAAAGGGCCGATATTTAACGAGCAAGTAAAGTTTATGCGGAAGCAATTTAAATAATTCAAAAACCTAATTTACTATTACAATGAAAGGATTTATTACAATGTCAAATAAAAATTTCTCTTAACCGTCATAACATCTAAGTTCATATAAAAATTCAAGTAGCCAGGATCTTTCCCAAACAAAGTAAAGACAACAAGAACTCTTATTTTATTGTTCTTCTTCACCTGAAAAAGGTTGTTTAACTAGGGTAAGCTCCTTGCTTAGTGAGGTTTCATTGCCAGTATTTACCCAGTTGAGTTTTAGTGATCACAGAATATCAAATAACTAATAACAACTAGCTATGTATGTCCTAGCACATAGTAAAAAGGATATGGGTGGTTAATGCCGAGTGGCTGTCAAGTGCCTATATGGAAACTGTGACTAACATACATGACATAACCCAGTCAATGATGGCCGAAGGCTATCAGTTCAGAATTCACTTTCCCATTCACGCCGGTGTTCAATTACGAGCTCGTATCAGTCAGGTGGTTATGCTAGCATACCAAACTCCACGTGTAGCTGGTCTAATCAAACGGTCCGGTCAGTACCATTCCTCGCCGACTTTGACCAAACTAAAATCGCATCGGGGCCCCCAAAATTCATAGACAGGTAATCAGGTAGTAGGTAATTCACGTTTGACACGGCAAGATAAAGTACAAGCTGGTCATCTACATTGTAACATATCCAAGCAGTATATAATTCAAGTTTGACACGGCAAGATAAAGTACAAGCCGGTCATTCACAGAAAAAGATCGGAGCAGTTCATAATTCAGTTTAACGATGATTGAACACAGTAATATTCACACTCAGTTCAACAGTCAATATATATTATCAATTTAGGTCTAACAAGTATGTCCCTTTATAATGAAGTTCGAGTACAGGTTCTAGTGTGTATTTTGACTACAGGGGTTTGAGTACTTGGGTTTTAGTACAAGGGGTTCGAGTAAAGAATTCTAGTGGAGAAGGTTCAAGTGGTAAGTGGTTCAAGGGGTAAGGTTCCAATGATACTGGTTCGAGGGTAATGGTTTCAGTAGCACTAGTTCGAGGGGTAAGGTTCGAGAGGTGGAGTTTTCAGAGGTTCGAGAGGTGAAGTTTTCAGGGGTTTGAGAGGTGAAGGTTTCCGTAGGTTCGAGGGGTAGATTTTCAGTAGGGGTTTGAGAGGTAAAGGTTTGTCAGGGGTTCGAGAGGTACTGTTTAGTAGGGTTCGTGGGCATGGGTTCATTAGGGGTTCGAGGACAGTGGTTCGAGGGGTTACTGTTTAGCAGGGATTCGATGATAGGGATTCGAGGGTAGGGGTTTAGTAGGGATTCGAGGGTAAGGGTTTGAGAAAAAAGGTTTAATAGGGATTCGAGGACAGGGGTTCGAGGTGTACTATTTAGCCGAGGTTCGAGGACAGTGATTCGAGGGCAGGGGTTTAGTAGGGATTCGAGGGCAAGGGTTCGAGGACAAAGATTTAATATGGATTCGAGGAAAGGGGTTCGAGCGGTACTATTTAGCTGGGGTTCGAGGACAGTGATTCGAGGGCAGGGGTTTAGTAGGGATTCGAGGACAAAGTTTGAGTAAAGGCAGGGGTTCGAGGGCAAAACAGGGGTTCGAGGGCAGAGCAGGGGTTCGAGGGTAAAGGCAGGGGTTCGAGGGCAAAGGTAGGGGTTCGAGGGTAGAGGAGGGGTTCGAGGGCAGAGGCAGGGGTTCGAGGGCAGAGGCAGGGGTTCGAGGGCAAAGGCAGGGGTTCGAGGGCAGAGGCAGGGGTTCGAGGGCAGAGGCACGGGTTCGAGGACAGAGCAGGGGTTCAAGGACAGAGCAGGGGTTCGAGGGCAGAGGCACGTGTTCGAGGACAGAGCAGGGGTTCAAGGACAGAGCAGGGGTTCAAGGGCAGAGGCAGGGGTTCAAGGGTAGAGGCAGAGGTTCAAAGACAGAGCAGGGGTTCGAGGGTAAAATAGGGGTTCGAGGGCAGAGCAAGGGTTTGAGTGCAAAGGTAGGGGTTCAAGGGAAAAAGCAGGGGTTTGAGGGCAGACACAGGGGTTCGAGAGCAAAATAGGGGTTCGAGGGCAGAGCAGGGGTTCGAGGGCAGAGCAGGGGTTTGAGGGCAAAGGCAGGGGTTCGAGGGCACTTTTCACTAGTGGCAGCCTGTACGTATACAAGACAATATATATATACATATATAATATATTTTACTTCAATTCATGCTAAGGCAATGAAAACACTCACCTTGATTAAAACCTGGGCTTGGGCAACTCTTATTTCTTACTGGACTACTATTCACCATTGTTTTTGGCAAGAGTTTTCTCTTGTTTACTGCGTGATGAGGTAAGTGTTTTGGGGATCAAGTATTTATACTTGGTAAAAACCTAGATTCTGACACCTACTCTCCTACAAATTTTATCTTATAACCTGCATTCACTTGCCAAAAAAATTGCTTTGTACAATTTGTTCATGTCCACCGTTCATTCCATGCAATCAAAATTTCTTTAGATAATTCCTTCTCACCTCCCACGGTATATTCCCACCACTTGCCCAAATAATTACTTTGAATATTTCATCCTCACGTCTGCCAACCTTTTCTCTTCCTTCCTCAATTTTCTCTTTTCATTCCTTTTTCTTAATCTTCTCTACTCATTCTTTCTTCCCTTGTTTTCTCTATTCATTCATTCGTTTACTTATTTATATTTATTTATTGCTTACTTATTTATTATTATTATACATATATAAATATATATCTGTATATAAATATATATCTTTTATTTTAACTTTTAACTATAATTAGTAAATATATGTATAGTGGTAATATACCGGCTATAAATGACTATATTTCCAACGGTAATATAACGGTTATAAACGGCTATATTTTATAGTATATATATACCTATATTTATCCGACATTTCAAAACCACCTCTCTTCTTCTATTTTGCTGATAACATGTCGAGACTAATTTCAGTCTTTGCTGCAGTAATTATCGTGATACTACATGTTAGTATTCTCACTGGAGATCTTACACCGGAAGAATTTTGTTACTCTACAGTAATGATTGGATTTATTTATTACCTTTTATTTTTCACGCTCGTCATAAATTTTTGTATTTCTAATTACATTTAATAAATTATTTTATTTTCCTATTATACAGTAACATCAATAAATTGTTAGTTTTGTATACAATGTTCACCCATTATGGTTGGGGTTTTCACAGAAACTCATTAAAGTATATCACGATATTAGTTTTTATTTACTATTATTTTTATTTAATTGTTAAAATATCGTGCCTTGCACAACATGCAATTAAAATTTATTTATTTATTTTTATTCGATTGAAGATTTAATTCACTAACCCATCGATGTGTTCATTTAATTTTATTTCCCATAATTAGACATAACATGAACACACTTGGCACATATTTATATTTGGATTTTCTTTTGGCATCAAGACATTAAGTAATCTCTTTTCATAGTAATATAACTAAAATTATTTATTCAGGTAATTGCACGAGAACCGCTGCACCTACTGTTACCAGTACTGTAATTCCGTATAGTGTTCCTATTATGTTTGCATAAATATGATCTATTTTTTGTGAATGTTTCACACCTTTTACTCTAGTTTGGGAAATGTTTCTTGAAACATCTCGAGGCCATGCTACGCTTTTGAATTATTTAATTTTCATCTGCCAAAAAATTCCCACATCGATCCCTTATGGTGGATTTGTTGTAAGATTTTCTTTCTTGTAATGTGTATAGGTTATCAAAAGTTGATTTTATTACATCAATGAAGTATATTTTATAACCTTACCTTGAAAATTCATCAAGGGCATAAATTCATAATATTATTGAATGGTGAAACTCATTAAAGTAATAGAAAAATGAAGTGCGTAAAAAAATCATGATATTAGTTTTTCTTTAAAATTATTTTTATTCAATTGTGCAAATGTCGTTCCTTGCACAACATGCAATTAAAATTAATTAATTTATTTTTATTCGATTGAAGATTTAATTCACTACCCATTTAATTTTATTTCCCCTAATTAAACATAACATGAACAAACTTGGCACATATTTATATTTTGAGTTTCTTTTGTCATGAAGACATTAAGTAATCTCTATCCATAGTAATATAAATAAAATGATTTATTTAGGTAATTGCACGAGAATTAAGAGTATAAGTTACCATCCCCAACTACCCCCAAAATTGTTGCACCTACTGTTGCCGGTATTGTAATTCCTCATAGTGTTCTCATTATATTTGGGTAAATATGATCTAACTTTTGTGAATGTTTCACACCGTTTACTCTAGTTTGGGAAATGTTTCATGAAACATCTCGAGGCCATGTTACGCTTTTGAACTATTTAATTTTCACCCGCCAAAAAATTCCTAAATCGATCCCTTATGTTTAATTTGTTGAAAGATTTTCTTTCTTGTAATGTGTATAGGTTATCAGAAAATGCTTTCATTGCATCAATGAAGTATATTTTATAACCTTACCATGAAAATTAATCAAGAAAATAAATTCATGATATTATTAATGGAGAAACTCATTAAAGTATTAGAAAAATGAAGTGCGTAAAAATACTCATGATATTAGTTTTTCCTTACAACTATTTTCATTCAATTGTGCAAATGTCATGCCATGCACGACATGCAATTAAGATTAATTTATTATTATTAGATTGAAGACATAATTCACTAATTCATTTATGTGTTAATTTACTTTTATTTCCCATAATTGAACATAACATGAACACACTTGGCATATATTTATATTTTGAGTTTCTTTTGGCGTCATGACATTATATAATCACTGTTCATAGTAATATTACTAAAATAATTTATTAAGGTAATTGTACGGAAATTAAGAGTGTAAGTTGCCACCCCCGACTACCCCCAAAACGGTTGCACCTACTATTACGGGTATTGTAATTCCCTATAGTGTTCTCGTTATGTTTGCATAAATATGATCTAACTTTTTTGAATGTTTCACACCTTTTACTCTTGTTTGGGAAATTTTCTTGAAGCATCTTGAGGTCATATTACGCTTTTGAACTATTTAATTTTTATCCGCCAAAAAATCCGCGTATCGATCCCTTGTGGTGAATTTGTTGGAAATTTTTCATTTGTGTAGTGTGTATAGGTTATCAGAAGTCGCTTTCATTACATCGATGAAGTATATTTTAAAACCTTAACTTAAAAATTCATCAATAGCACAAATTCATGATATCATTAAATGGAGAAACTCATTAAAGTATTAGAAAAATAAAGTGCGTAAAAAAATTCATGATATTAATTTTTTTTACAACCATTTTCATTCAATTGTGCAAATGTTGTGCCTTGCACGACATGCAATTAAACTTTATTTAACTATTATTATTAGATTGAAGACTTAATTAACTAATCCATTTATCTGTTCATTTACTTTTATTTCCCATAATTAAACATAACATGAACACATTTGGCACACAATTATATTTTTAGTTTCTTTTGGCAACATGACATTAAGTAATCTCTATTCATAGAAATAATACGAAAATGATTTATTCGGGGTGATTTCACGAGAAAGATGAGTATAAGTTACCATCCCCAACTACCCCCAAAACTGTTGCACCTACTGTTACCGGTATTTTAATTCCATGTAGTTTTCTAGTTATGTTTGCATAAATATGATCTAACTTTTGTGAATGTTTCACACCTTTTACTCTAGTTTAGGAAATGTTTCTGGAAACATCTCGAGGCTAGGTTACGCTTTTGAAATTGCACTATTTAATTTTTATCCGCCAAAAAAATCCCATATCAATCCCTTATGGATGATTTACTGGAAGATTTTATTTATAGTAATGTGTATGGGTTATCGAAAGTTAATTTCATTACATCGATGAAATACATTTATAAACTTAACTTAGAAAATCATCAAGAGCATAAATTCATGATATAATTAAATGGAGAAACTCATTAAAGTATTAGAAAAATGAAGTGCATAAAAAAAACTCATGATATTAGTTTTTATTTACAACTATTTTCATTCAATTGTGCAAATGCCGTGCCTTGCACGACATTCAATTAAATTTATATATATTATTATTAGATTGAAGACTTAATTTACTAATCCCTTTATGTGTTTATTTACTATAAATTCCCATAATTAAAAGAAACATAAACACACTTGGCACATATTTATATTTTGAGTTTCTTTTGGCGTCATGACAGTAAGTAATCTCTATTCATAGTAATAACACTAAAATAATTTATTTGGGTAATTGCGCAAGAAAGAAGAGTATAAGTTACCATCCCCAACTACCCCCAAAACTTTTCCACCTACTGTTGCTGGTATTGTAATTCCGCATAGTATTCTCGTTATGTTTACATAAATATGATCTAACTTTTGTGAATGTTTTACACCTTTTACTATAGTTTGGGAAATGTTTCTTAAAATATCTCGAGACCATGTTATGCTTTTGAACTATTTTATTTTCATCCGCCAAAAAATTTTGATATTGATCCATTACGGTCGATTTGTTGGAAGATTTTCTTTCTTGTACTGAGTATAGGTTATCAGAAGTAGCTTTCATTACATCGATGAAGTATATTTTATAACATTAACTTGAAAAATCAATAAGAGAATAAATTTATATTATTATTAAATGGGAAAACTCATTAAAGTATTAGAAAAAGGAAGTGCGTAAAAAACTCATAATATTAGTTTTTATTTACAATTATTTTTATTCAACTGTGCAAATGTCGCACCTTGAGAGACATGCAATGAAAATTTATTTATTTATTTTTATTCGATTGAAGATTTAAATCACTAACCCATCTATGTGTTCGTTTAATTTTATTTCCAATAATTAAACATAACATGAACACACTTGGCACATATTTATATTTTGAGTTTCTTTTGGCGTCAAGACATTAAATAATCTCTATTCATAGTAATATAACTAAAATGATTTATTTAGGTAATTGCACGAGAAAGAAGGATATAAGTTACCATCCCCAACTACCCCCAAAACTATTGCACCTACTATTACCGGTACTGTAATTCCACATAGTGTTCCCATTATGTTTGCATAAATATGATCTAACTTTTGTGAATGTTTCACACCTTTTACTCTAATTTGGGAAATTTTTCTTGAAACATCTCGAGGCCATGTTACACTTTTGAACTATTTAATTTTCATCCACCAAAAATTCTTATATTGATCCCTTATGGTGGATTTGTTGGAAGATTTTCTTTATTGTAATGTGTATAGGTATCAAAAGTCTCTTTCATTACATCGATGAAGTATATTTTATAACCTTAACTTTAAAAATCATCAAGATCATAAATTCATGATATTTTTAAATGGAGAAAGTCATTAAAGTATTAGAAAAATGAAGTGCGTTAAAAAATTCATGATATTAGTTTTTATTTACAATTATTTTCATTCAGTTGTGCAAATGCCATGCCTTGCACGACATAAAATTAAAATTTATATATTTATTTTTATTCAATAGAAGATTTTATTCACTAACCCATTTATGTGTTCATTTACTTTTATTTCCTATAATTAAACATAACATGAACACAATTTGCACATATTTATATTTTGAGTTTCTTTTGTCGTCATTACATTAAGTAGTCTCTATTCATAGTAATATTACTAAATGAATTTTTCAGGTAATTGCATGAGAAAGAAAGAAGATTATAAGTTACCATTCCCAACTACCCCCAAAATGGTTGCACCTACTGTTACCGGAAATGTAATTTTGCATAGTGTTCTCGTTATGTTTGTATAAATATGATCTAACATTCGTGAATGTTTCAAACCTTTTAATCTAGTTTGGGAAAATTTTCTTTAAACAACTCGAGGCCATGTTACGCTTTTGAACTATTTAATTTTCATCCGGGAGAAAATTCCCATATCAATCCCTTACGGTGGATTTGTTGGAAGATTTTCTTTCTTGTAATGTGTATAGGTTATCAGAAGTCGATTTCATTACATCGAAAAAGTATATTTTATAACCTTACCTAGGAAATTCATCAAGAGCAAAAAATCATGATATTATTAAATGGAAAAACTCATTAATGTAATAGAAAAATGAAGTGCATAAAAAAACTCATGATATTAGTTTTTCTTTACAATTATTTTTATTCAATTGTGAAAATATTGTTCCTTGCACAACATGAAATTAAAATTTATTTATTTATTTTTATTCCATTAAAGATTTAATTCACTGCCCGTTTATGTGTTCATTTATATTTATTTCCCATAATTAAACATAACATGAACACACTTGGCACGTATTTATATTTTAAGATTCTTTTAGCATCAAGACATTAAGAAATCTCTATTCATAGATATATAAATAAAATGATTTATACAGGTAATTGCATGAGAAAGGAGAGTATAAGTTATCATCCCCAACCACCCCAAAAACTGTTGCACCTATGTTACCGGGACTATAATTCCGCATAGAGTTCTCGTTATGTTTGCATAAATATGATATAACTTTTGCGAATGTTTCACACCTTTTACTCTAGTTTGGGAAATGTTTCTTGAAACATCTCGAGGCCATGTTACGCTATTGAACTATTTAATTTCATTCGCCAAAAAATTCCCATATCGATCCCTTATAGTGGATTTGTTCGAAGATTTTCTTTCTTTTAATGTGTATAGGTTATCAGAAGTTGCTTTCATTACATCGATGAAGTATATTTTATAACCTTGTCCTTAAAATTCATTAAGAGCATAAATTCATGATATTATTAAATGGAGAAACTCATTAAAGTATTAGAAAAATGAATTGTGCGAATAATACTCATGATATTAGTTTTCTTTACAACTATTTTCATTCAATTGTGCGAATGCCGTGCCTTATATGACATGCAATTAAAATTTATTTATTTATTATTATTAGATTGAAGACTTAATTCACTAATCATTTTATGTGTTCATTTATTTTTATTTCCCATAACTAAACATAACATGAACACACTTGGCACATATTTATATTTTTAACTTCTTTTGGCGTCAAGACATTAAGTAATCTCTATTAATTGTAATATAACTAAAATCATTTATCAAGTTAATTGCACGAGAAAGAAGTGTATAAGTTACCATCCCTAACAACCCAAAAATTGTTGCACCTACTGTTATCGATACTGTAATTTCGCATAGTATTCTCATTATGTTTGCATAATTATGATCTAACTTTTGTGAATGCTTCACACCTTTTACTCTAGTTTGGAAATATTTCATGAAATATCTCGAAGCCATGTTACGATTTTGAACTATTTAAATTTCATCCGCCAAAAAATTCCCATATCTATGACTTAAGGTTAATTTATTCGAAGATTTTCTTTCTTGTAATATGTACAGGTTATCGAAAATTGATTTTAGTACATCGATGAAGTATATTTTATAACCTTAACTTGAAAAATCATCAAGAGCATAAATTCATGATAATATTAAATGTAGAAACTCATTAAAGTATTAGGAAAATGAAGTGCGTAAAAAAACTCATAGTATTTGTTTTTCTTTCCAACTATTTTAAATCAATTGTGCAAACGTTATGCCTTGCATGACATGCAAATAAAATTATTTATTTATTTTTATTCAACTGAAAATTTAGTTCACTAATCCATTTATGTGTTAATTTACTTGTATTTCCTATAATTAAATATAACATGCACACTACCACATATTTATTTTTTGAGTTTCGTTTAGCGTCAAGACATTAAGTAATCTCTATTCATAGTAATATAACTAAAATGGTTTATTCATGTAATTTTATGAGAAAGAAGAGTATAAGTTACCATCCCCAACTACCCCAAAAATTGTTGGACATACTGTTATCGATACTGTAATTCCACATAGTGTTTTCGTTATGTTTGCATAATCATGATCTAATTTTTGTGAATATTTTACACCTTTTACTCTAGTTTGGGAAGTAATTATTGAAACATCTTGAGGCAATTTTACACTTTGGAACAATTTAATTTTTATCAGCCAAAAATTTCTCGTACCGTTCCCTTAAGGTGGATTTGTTTGAAGATTTTCTTTCTTGTAATGTGTATGGGTTATCAGAAGTTGCTTCCATTACATCGATGAAGTATATTTTATAACCATAATTTGAAAATTCATCAAGAGCATAAATTCATGATATTGTTAAATGGAGAAACTCATTAAAGTATTAAAAAATGAGGTGCGTAAAATTATTTATGATATTAGTTTTATTTACAACTATTTTTATTTAATTGTACAAATGTTGTGGCTTGCACGACATGCATTTAAAATTTTTTTATTAATTTTTATTTGATTGAAGATTTAATTCACTAATCCATGTATGTGTTAATTTATTTTTCTTGTTCCTTTACTTAAAACTAACACGTATATTAGTTCTTATGTAATTCTATATGAGTTATTCTAGGTCAATATAAAAGTTATCTCCATATACAATAATATATCTTAAAAGTTATTTATTAATGTTATATAAGTATCTATTTACAATATTTTCTTCTCAAATGGACAAGTGTTATGTGCTGCAAGCCATGGTCTTATCGTGGCAAAAATTAGTCAAACCTACAGGTTTCATTTTGATTTATTGGAAAATATTATCCAAACTACAATGATCGAAATGAAATTATTGAAATTTCTAAACTTCACTGGCCAAAATATCGCCATATCGAAATGGTTAAGGGTGGAAATGGTGTAATATATTTTTTCATGTCAAGGGAACAAGTTATCAGAAGCCGTTATATCAGTCACGTAGTATGTTTTATGAGCTTACTTGAGCAAAATCGTCAAGATCATAAGTCTTTATAATCAAAGTATTGAAACTCATGATATATTCTTATATTAGTTCCTATTTATAATTACTTTTATTCAATCAAGCAATTTTTGTGCACTGCACTGGCATGCATGTAAACCATATAATTATTTTATTCTGATGAGGATTTTGTTAACTAATCAATATTTATGTTAATTTATTTATTTTATTTTTCATATACTTAAACATAACATATTTTTTAGGGGATAGAAACTTGCATAGGGATCAACTCTGCACACACCGTGTGCCAGTGCCTCCTCTTCTTACTGAATTATGAACAAATTCATTAAAAACCATTAAACATCAATATATAAAAATTATATTCAATAAATGTTTCTTATAAAAAATCCAAAAAAAGAAAAATAATGCACCCATAAAATTAGATTTAAACATTTTTTACTAACCTTGCTAATTAAATAGATGGGGAATTGATATCTTTGGCTGATAATTAAGTCGATGACAAATCATTTTCTTCTTCTTCTTTCCATTTCTCCAATAATCTTCTATGCTTAAATTAAAAGCCAGTTTCCCCGATCTTCAAATGACCAACTTAGAGGCGGCCTGGGATGATAGGTGTGTTTAATGGGGTAGGGCTTATAATCAAAGCTGCCTTCTGCTTAGCTATGAGAATAAGCAGCTGAAAAGCAAAAGCACTTTTAGTGTTTGATAAATTAGTTAATATTTATTTTTCAAGCATTAAAAGCAGTCTAAGTGTTTAATATTAAGTTATCTATTTATAATAATAGAATTTAAAATTATCTATTCATAATATATAAGTATCAATGTAAGAAAAAAAAGTTCTCGGTCGAACAAAGGTTGAACATTACACGCCACGGTCTTATCAGGGTGAAAATAGTCAAATAGATGGATCTTGTGAATTTATTTTTATTCAAAAATACAAATTGCGTGCACAACAAGGAATTTATTTAAACCATATATTTATATGATTCAATTGAAGTCTTAGTGCATCGAAATATTTTGGTATTAATTTATTTTTCTTATATGCATACAAGGTGTATGTACATATATTTTGTGTTTTTCTTGTGTCCATTTATTAAGTTCTCTCTATTTATAACAAAGTAATTAAAAATAAGTTATTCGGATAAATGCACGAGAGGGAGTGTATCAATAAGTTATTCGGATAAATGCACGAGAAGGGAGTGTATTAATGAATGTTTCACAACTTCCACCCTAGTTGGAAAAATGTTTCTGGCAACATCAGGAGGATATATTACATTTTAAACTCATTAATTTTCACAGGCCAAAAACATTTCCATATAGATCTCTTAAAATTGGATTTTTGGAAGCTTTTGCTTTTATGCATCGTGCATAGGGTATCAGAAGTTGCCTTCATTACATCGAAAAAGCATATTTTATGAGCTCAACTTGGGATGAATAATCAAGAGCATAAAATATTCTAATATAATTGTTAAAACTCATGATGTATTCATAGATGATATATTAATTTTTATTGACACTTATGTTTATTCATTCGAGCGAATACCGTGCACTGCACGACATGCAATTAAACATTTATTTTGATTTCAATTGAAGATTTCTGATATGAATCCCCTTGCAAAGAATCTGGATTGCGGAATTAAGATCTTTGACAAAACAAGGGAACTCGCAAACCCTTCAATGCCACACGAAATTCAAGGTCTAGCCCTTAGGGTACACTCAATTTCGACTCGCTCTCTAACTAGCCCTCAAGATCATATTACAAGGTTTATTGATACTTAACTAGCCCTCGGGGTTAAGCAACAATGGAATAGCTCGAAAGCAAAGAGTATGAACTCAAAAGGTTGTATTTTGGTTGATAAAAGTGAGTCAAATTCGTCCATAATCCTCCCCTATTTATAAGGTTACAATCTCACCCCAAACCCTAATCACAACTGGAAAATGAATTGACTTATGGCAGCTTTAAGAATCTAAAACCATATCTAACTAAAATACCTAAAATAAATAGTAATCTAAGGTAATCTGGTCAAATTCTTCAAGAAGTATCCTCGAAGAATATTACCTTATCTAATCTTACCAAATCTAATTCTAATTAGAATAAAACTGAATATACTAAACCCTAATGGACTGTATTTTCAAAATTCTACTCTTCAAAACCCACATGGCCGAGCTATCAGTCCAATAAACCCCAAATGAAATAATTTTACAATATTTTACAACGATCACACTACCTTATTAAAAAAAACCCAGTGGGAAAAAGAGTATAGAGTTCTTCATAATGTCTTCAGTTTTTCAACGGTCTTGAACAATAAATTCAATATGTCGATGATGTCTTCTTCTTCAATTCTTCATCATAAAGGCGATCAATCAAAGCATTTAAAGCACCATCCCTAAGCTTAGCCCTTGACCTAGTCATAGGTTCCGCCATATCACTTGGAGGATCCCGACCACATCCTTTAAATGTTTGATCAAGTTGTGGAATGTCTTCATTTATGGTGGTAGTCATCTTGGCATCTCCATCAATTTCAGTTTTAGATCTATTTTTGTGTTAATTTACTTTTATTTTCGATAATTAAACATAACATGCGCACACTTGGCACATATTTATATTTTGAGTTTCATTTGGCGTCAAGAAATTAAATAATATCTATTCATAGTAATATAACTAAAATGATTTATATAGGTAATTGCACAGAAGAGTATAAGTTACCATCCCTAACTACCCAAAAAACTGTTGCACCTACCGTTACCGTTACTATAATTCTGTAAAGTGTTCCCGTTATGTTTGCATAATTATGATCTACCTTTTGTGAATGTATCACACCTACCCGAGTTTGGGAAATGTTTCTTAAAAAATCTCGATGCCATGTTACACTTTTGAACTATTATTTTCATCTGCCAAAAAATTCCAAAATTGATCCCTTAAGGTGGATTTGTTGGAAAGTTTTCTTTCTTGTAATGTGTATAGGTTATCGGAAGTTGCTTTCATTACATCGATGAAATATATTTTATAACCTGAACTTGAAAAATCATCAAAAGCATAAATTCATGATATTTGTAAATGGAGAAACTCATTAAAGTATTAGAAAAATGAGGTGCGTAAATAAACTCATGATATTAGTTTTTATTTAAAACTATTTTTATTCAATTGTCCAAATGGCGTGCCTTGCACGACATGAAATTAAAATTTATTTATTTATTTTTATTCAATCGAAAATTTAATTCACTAATCCATTTATTTGTTCATTTACTTTTATTTCCTATAATTAAACATAACATGCAAACACTTGGTACATATTTATATTTTAAGTTTCTTTTGGAATCAAGACATTAAGTAATATCTATTCATAATAATAGAACTAAAATGATTTATTCAGGTAATTGCACGAGAAAGAAGAGTATAAGTTACCATCCCCAACTACCCCAAAAACTATTGCACATACTGTTATCGGAACTGTAATTCCGCATAGAGTTCTCGTTATGTTTGCTTGATTATGATCCAACTTCTGTGAATTTTTTATGCCTTTTACTCTAGTTTGGGGAGTGTTTCTTGAAACATATCAAGGCCAAGTTACGCTTTTGAACTATTTAATTTTCATCAGCCAAAAAATTCCCATATCGATCCCTTAAGGTGGATTTGTTGGAAGATTTTCTTTCTTGTAATTTGTATAGATTATCGAATGTTGCTTTCATTACATCAATGAATTATAATTAATAACCCTAACTTTAAAAATCATCAAGAGCATAAATTTATGATATTATTAAATGGAGAAACTCATTAAAGTATTAGAAAAATGAAGTGCGTAAAAAAAATTCATGGTAGTAGTTTTTATTTACAACTATTTTTATTCGATTGTGCAAATGTTGTGCCTTGCATGACATGCAAATAAAATTTATTTGTTTTTTTGTATTCGATTGAAGATTTAATTCACTAATATATTTATTTATGTGTTAATTTATTTTTCTTGTTCCTTTACTTAAACCTACCACGTATATTAGTTCTTATGTATTTCTATATGAGTTATTCTGGGTCAATTTATAGATTAAGTTATCTCTATATACAATAATAGAGCTTAAAATGTATTTATTAATGTTATATAGTATCTATTTACAATATTTTCTTCTCAAACGGACAAATGTTATGCGTTGCAAGCCATGGTCTTATCGTAGCAAAAATAAGTCAAATCTACAAGTTTCACATTGATTTCTTGGAAAATATTATCCAAACATCAATGAAAGAAATGAAATTATTAAATTTCTAAAATTCACTGGCCAAAAATATTGTCATATCAAAATGGTTAAGGGTGGACAATATTTTCTTTCATTTCATGTGCACAGGTTATTAGAAGCCATTATTGTTGTATAACATTGGAAGAAAGAAGTGATTTGGCTTTTGAGAGAAATAGAAGTATATTTATAAAACTGTATTCTGGTAAATGTTAGTGTAAAGGAACTTGGATATCGATTTGAGTCGCATTGACATACGATTTTCTTAAAGAGTAATTCGACCCAGTTACTGCCTTGGGTTACACAAATTCTCCTCGAGGATAAAACAATCAAAAAATGCCCTCTTGATCTAGGCTTGAAACAAGAGAAATGGTTTGAATGCAGTATTTTGGTTACTGAGTAAGTTTGAAAATTCTAAGATTTTCACAAGTGTTTCTGTGCATGCATACACATGTTTATATAGGAGATATCCCAAAAAGACACTACCCATCGTGGAATTTGTAGGTTATAGGTCACCATGCTTATGATGCACCACCCTGATATAATTATAAGATGTCATGAAAAGATGTTACTCATCGTGGAATCTGTGGGTTATGGGCTACTATGGTTATGATGCACCACTCTGACACAATTGTAATACAATGCATCTTTCCACAAATAATTATATTTTCCACTCAATATATCCTAGTTGTCATAAATGAATTCTGAAACAACACATATTTTCACGTAAATGATTACATTTTCCACATCCAGTGTACCGTAGTTATCAGAATTTTAATAAACTCTGAACTGTATATTTTTCCACATGATAATGCAGTAAGTTGAGCATGCCACCAACACTGCATCCCGTACATAATCCTTAGTTCATCCTCATCCTTTCAATCAAGGAGTCAGACACTAAACACCACCACCTTTATAATTATGTATAAATACGGATGTTGTTAGAATGATACATCTTTCCACAAAAAGGATAATACGTGTTAATCTTACCAACAATTTTGTTGGTATGCCTTGAATACTGTAATAGCCGCTTCTGCGACCCTGGCCTGGAATACAACTACATCTACAATTATGATAAGAATATAATTCCAATTCCAATTTGGACTGATGTTGATTTGAGCCGAATTGTGTTTTGTTCCAATCCCAGTTTGTTAGGGTTTAGTAGAGACAGTATATAAAGTGTCTCTCTTCTCTCTGTAAAATTAATTCTGTTCTGCACTTAGATAGGTAGAAATCTGGCCAATTTCTTGGCGTCTGTAACCTGCTACCTATTATAGTGAATCCGTCTCCCGTGGATGTAGCCAAATTGGTGAACCACGTAAATCTTGTGTCTTGTTATTTTCGTTCATATTTTCTGTTCTTTCTCCATTCCGCACAATAAACTGGTATCAGAGCGGTTTCTTTTTTCGGCGATATCCGTAGTGGGTATATCGGATTCTGGGCTCATCAGATCGGGGCTGATCGGGGAGAAAGATGTCTGGGTTGAACGTGAAGATCGACAAGTTTACTGGGAGAAACAGTTTCAGTTTATGGCAGATCAAGATGCGAGCTTTGCTGAAACAGCAAGGTTTGTGGACTCCGCTGACGAAGGATTTCGCGAGCAGTTCTGGCGATGTTGTGAGTCTGGAAGAAAAGGCACACTCGACGATTATGTTGTGTCTCGTGGACGAAATCATCACCGAGGTCTCAGATCAGGAGACTGCTGCACAACTGTGGCTGAAGTTGGAGAGTTTGTATATGACGAAATCTCTAACCAACAAGTTGCTTCTGAAACAACGCCTCTTCGGTCTCCGAATGCAGGAAGGTACGCAACTCAGAGACCATCTAGAGCAATTGAATACTTTGTTATTAGAATTGCAAAATATAGATGTGAAAATTGAAGATGAAGATGCTGCTTTGATTTTGCTAGTTTCTTTACCACTTTCGTATGAGAATTTTGTTCAGTCATTTATTGTTGGTAAAGATTCTGTGTCTCTGGAGGAAGTAAGATCCTCTCTCCATAGTAGAGAGTTGTGACATAAGGCAAACAGTACAGGTACAGAAAGTCAGGCCACTGGCTTGTTTGCTAGTGACGGAAACACAAAAGGCAAGGAAACCGGCAATAAGAAGAAGGGCAAGAAGTCATCTTCAAAGGGTCCTAAGGCCAATGATGTTTGTAACTACTGTAAGGAGAAGGGGCATTGGAAAAAGGAGTGTCCGAAGAAGGCTAGTAAATCTGGGAGTACATCTGGTACTGCTGCTGTGGCTGAAGGGGATTTCAGTTCTGAAGATGGTTTTGCTCTAGCTGTTACTGGGCAAAATAATCATTCTAATGCGTGGTTTCTTGATTCTAGGGCATCCTACCATGTATGCCCAAGGAGAGATTATTTCTCAACTTATAAGCAAGCTGAGGGCATCATTACTATGGCAAATGGTGTTGCGTGCAAGGTAGTTGGGATTGGTTCAATCAAGATCAGGACGCATGATGGTAGTTTCTGTACTTTGAACGATGTCAGGCATGTTCCATCGATGACAAAGAATCTGATTTCTCTTCCTACGTTGGATAGAAAGGGTTTCGTCTACTCAGGGAGTGATGGAGTTCTGTGTGTCTGCAAAGGTTCTAGGCTGGTTCTGAAAGGTGTTCTGCATGGTACTTTGTATTTTCTACAAGGTTCCACGGTTATGGATTCTGTTAATGTTGCATCTTCGGAGGTTCACCAGGATGATATGACTAAGTTATGGCATATGAGGCTTGGTCACATGGGTGAAAGAGGGATGCAGATACTGTCGAAGTATGATCTTCTTGGTGGCCACAAGGTCAAGAGCTTGGACTTCTGTGAGCATTGCGTCTTTGGGAAGCATCACCGCAGCAAGTTTCCTAAGGCGATTCATAGAACAAAGGGCACATTGGATTACATCCATTCTGATTGTTGGGGACCTTCCCGAGTTGAGTCACTGGGAGGTCACAGGTACTTTGTTTCTCTGATTGATGATTACTCAAGGATGACTTGGGTTATCATGATGAAACATAAGAGTGAAGCTTTCTCGAAGTTCAAGGAGTGGAAAGCTTTGGTGGAGAATCAGACCGGGAAGAAGATCAAAAGGCTTCGAACTGATAATGGGCTGGAATTCTGCTCGTCTGAGTTTGATCAGTTTTGTAGGGATGAAGGGATTGCTCGTCATCATACAGTCAGGAATACGCCACAGCAGAATGGCGTAGCTGAGCGGATGAATCAGACATTACTGGCGAGAGCGAGGTGCATGCTCTCTAATGCTGGTTTGGAAACGAGATTCTGGGCAGAGGCGGTGAGTACAGCTTGTTACCTGATCAACCGCGGGCCTCACACGGGTATAGAGTGCAAAATACCTATGGAGTTGTGGTCAGGTAAAGTTGTTGATTACTCCAAGTTAAAAGTTTTTGGTTGTACATCTTATTATCATGTTAGTGATGATAAGTTGGAGCCCCAGCCAAGAAGGGTGTCTTTGTGGGTTATGGAGATGGAGTTAAAGGCTCCAGGATATGGTCTCCATCTGAGAAGAGGGTTATTCTGAGCAGGGACGTTGTCTTTGATGAAAATTCTTTGCTTAGATCTATGGTGAAGCCCACAGTTGTGCCAAAAACTAGTGGAGTTGATAAATAGGTGGAGCTTGAAGTCACTCAAGGTGAAAATAGATTGGAACAATTTGAGGTGAATCAAGAGCCACAAACAGAATCTGAGATACCGGAATCTCCACCACCAGATCCCCAACCATCAGGAGCTACAGTCCGCAGTTTAGCTCAGGATCGACCCAGGAGGGTTGGAGTTGGGGCGCCCAAAAGATATGGGTTTGAAGATATGGTGGGTTATGCACTACAGGTTGCTGAGGAGGTGGATACTCATGAGCCATCCACTTACAGAGAAGTTGTTTCAGGTACTGATGCTGACAAATGGCTTGCTGCAATGGGAGACGAGATGGAGTCTTTTCAGAAGAATCAGACATGGGATTTGGTTCAACAGCCTCAAGGGAGAAAGGTTATCACTTGCAAATGGTTTTTCAAGAAAAAGGAAGGGATATCACCTACAGAGGGAGTCAAGTACAAGGCTAGAGTTGTTGCTAGAGGTTTCAGTCAGAGAGAGGGAGTAGATTACAATGAGATTTTCTCACCAGTGGTCAGACACACTTCCATCAGGGTGTTGCTAGTTATAGTGACACATCGGGATTTGGAGCTTGAACAACTTGATGTGAAGACCGCTTTTCTACATGAAGAGTTGGAGGAAGAGATATACATGACTCAGCCAGATGGTTTCCAAGTTCCTGGAAAGGAAAAATATGTTTGCAAGTTGAAGAAGTCCTTATATGGACTTAAGCAGTCTCCGAGGCAGTGGTACAAGAAGTTTGACAGTTACATGCTTCAGCTGGGATATACGAGGTGTGCTTATGACTGTTGTGTCTACTACAGCAGGTTGAGAGATGGGTCATTCATCTATCTGGTGCTTTATGTAGATGACATGCTGGTAGCCGCAAAGAGTAAGCACGAGATTCAGAAGTTGAAAGGACTTCTTAGTGCTGAGTTTGAGATGAAGGATCTGGGTGCAGCTCGGAAGATACTAGGAATGGAGATTCTTAGGGATCGAAGTCACCGGAAGCTTTTCTTGTCACAGAAAGGCTACATTCAGAAAGTGTTGGCTAGGTTTGGCATGTCTACAGCCAAGCCTATAGACTCTCCTAGTGCTGCAAATATTCATCTCACCACTATGTTTGCTCCTCAGTCAGACGAGGAGAAGGAGTATATGTCTCGGGTTCCTTATGCCAGTGCGGTGGGGAGCTTGATGTATGATATGGTTTGCACGAGGCCAGATTTAGCACAGGCAGTCAGTGTTGTGAGTAGGTTCATGGGGCAACCGGGAAAGGAACATTGGCAAGCTGTGAAGAGGATCTTCAGGCATCTTAGAGGTACGTCTGATGTGGGTCTCATTTATGGAGGTGATACCGAGTGCTTAGTTACAGGCTACTCGGATTCTGATTATGCTGGTGATGTTGACACGAGGAGATCGATGACTGGTTATGTATTCACTTTGGGAGGTTCTGTGGTTAGTTGGAAGGCGACTTTGCAACCTACAGTGACGTTGTCTACTACGGAAGCAGAGTACATGGCTTTGACAGAGGCTGCAAAGGAGGGAATATGGCTGAAAGGACTGGTTAGTGATCTTGGTCTACATCATGATCAGGCTACTGTGTATTGTAACAGTTTGAGTGCAATCTGCATAGCCAAGGATCAGGTCCATCATGAGAGGACCAAGCATATTGATGTCAGATATCATTTCTTGAGGAGTGAGAGGAGAATCAGGGTGAAGAAAGTGGGAACTGCTGACAACCTCGCTGATATGTTCACCAAACCTGTTCCACATAGCAAGTTTCAACATTGTTTGGACTTGCTGAACATCAGAGCTGATTAGGTGCTCTATGGGCAGTCCCGGGAGTGGAGGGCGAAGTCTACTCATCTGGCACTGTAATGGTGCATCTGGAGTTTTCTACTTTGAGGATTCAAGTCAAGGTGGAGATTTGTTGGTATGCCTTGAATACTGTAATAGCCGCTTCTGCGACCCTGGCCTGGAATACAACTACATCTACAATTATGATAAGAATATAATTCCAATTCCAATTTGGACTGATGTTGATTTGGGCCGAATTGTATTTTGTTCCAATCCCAGTTTGTTAGGGTTTAGTAGAGACAGTATATAAAGTGTCTCTCTTCTCTCTGTTAAATTAATTCTGTTCTGCACTTAGATAGGTAGAAATCTGGCCAATTTCTTGGCGTCTGTAACCTGCTACCTATTATAGTGAATCCGTCTCCCGTGGATGTAGCCAAATTGGTGAACCACGTAAATCTTGTGTCTTGTTATTTTCGTTCATATTTTCTGTTCTTTCTCCATTCCGCACAACAAATTTTAATACATATCCCAGGATTTTAAGCTCGTAGATAGTTTATACAAGTGTGCACTCCACACCACCAAACTTGTTTTAACATCCTGATCTCACAACTACTCGAATCCAATCATACTTAAATAGCTTGTGTTTCTTAAAACACCAACAATCCTCCCCTATTTAATTATTATCCTTAATTCGGAAAATCCAACCACCAAACCAAACAAGTGTATAAATGAAATATCTTGAAGATTGAATTTTCACCTTAGTAAATTACACATTTCAAATATTCAAGAATCGGGGTGTCTTTAAAGATTGAAGCCCTTAACCCATTTGAATACTTAAAGATAATCCATGCACAAGTTCAAGTAAAAATCTCAAAAGCTAAAACTTGACACTATATAAGCCACGTGTCCCTTTCCATTTATGAGTGCATAGAAAGACAAGCCCGAGCTTCCTGAAGCGGCTGCACTTCACACTTCATATAGGTGGATCTCTTTAATCATACTCCTGCAAAAGTACTTTGTCAAAAGAAACATTAAGAAGATAAACTTCAACCTAACTTACATGCAGGTCCAAACATATTACCTTTGGGATATGAAATCATATGGATCAATTTCAAACAATAGGCCTTCCACATTGAATTTTACTCCAATGTCGTATCCGAGAAAAATTGGGTATCCATAATCAGAGATTTAAATAGGCTTTAAACACATCCCGATCACCGACTTGTTTATTAAGTCCCTAACTAGTCCCTTCGTCAAGTGATCTGCTAGATTGTTATGAGATCTTACAAAATTAACTGAAATCACACCATGAGTTATTAACTCATGTATCGTGCTATGTCTAACGCCCAAGTGTCTAAATTTTCCATTATACACTTCACTATAAGCCTTTGATAGACTATCTGTACTATCACAATGAATAGAGATAGGTGAAATCAGCTTAGACCACAAATTTCATATACCAGATTTTGTAATCATTCCGCCACTTTACCTGCTACTGCAAGAGCTATAAGTTCTGACTCCATAGTGGAGTTAGTTATGCAAGTTTGCTTTTTAGAAGCCCATGAAATGGCACCTCCACCAAGAAAAAATATCCATCCAGTTGTAGAAGAATGATCTTCTGTATTTGTTATCCAACTAGCATCTGAATAACCTTCTCAAACCGAAGGATATCCAACATAGCACAAACCATAATTCATGGTTTTCTTTAGATGCTTAAGTCCATGCCTAACTGCTTGTCAATGATGTGTGCTGGGGTTACTTGTGTACCTACTCAATTTGCCAACTGCAAATGCGATGTCCGGCCTTGTGCTTGTCATAGCATACATTAAGCAACCAATTACTTGTGAGTACTCAAGTTGTGATACCGATTTACCCTTATTAGGCATAAGCTTCATACTTGAATCCATTGGAGTGCTGACCAGGGAACAATTCCTATAATTGAATTTTTTAAGTACTTTCTCAATGTAATGAAACTGTGTCAGAGAAATTCCTTTATTCTCTCATTTGATCTTAATACCAAGAATCACATCAGCCTCCTCCATGTCTTTCATGTCAAAACTTGATGACAAGAATGCCTTCAAAAGGTCAACTTGGATCTAATTTGTGCCAAAAATCAGCATATCATCCACATATAAACAAATGATAACTCCATTTCTAGAACTATCGAATTTTCTATACAAGCATTTATCAGATTGGTTTAACTCATAGCCATTCGACAAAACCACCCCATCAAACTTATGATGCCATTTTTTAGGAGCTTGTTTTAACCCATGCAATGATTTGATAAGTGTACAAACCTTATGCTCATTTCAAGGCATGACAAACCCTTCAAGTTGTTTCATGTAAACCTCCTATTCTAGATCTTCATTCAAAATTGTAGTTTTGAAATCCATTTGATGGATCACTAAGTTGTTAATGGCCGCTAAAGTAATCAACAACCTAATTGTGGAGATCCGAGAAACTAGGGCATATATATCGAAATAATCAATACATTCCCTTTGCCTAAATCCTTGGATAACCAATCTAGCTTTATACTTGTCAATAGAGCCATCGACTTTCATTTTCCTTTTGAAGATCCACTTGCAATCCAAAGGTTTACAACCACGCGGGAGAACAGAAAGAACCCGCGTATTATTACCCATGATGGAATCCATCTCATCATTTATCGCTTCTTTCCAAAAAGAAACATCTCAAGACTTCATAGCCTCACTAAATGTCTTAGGATCCTCTTCAATCTGATAACAATACGAATATTGATAACCTATCACATCTCTTGATCCCTCAAAAAAATAAATTTGGAAATCGGGACCGAAAGACTTCTCTCTTGCTCCTTTGAAGCTCATGTGACTTGACTTGATGAGACATTTCATCTTCCTCTATAGTTCTACTTGAAGTAGGAACTAAATCCCTTGGCCTTGGTACTAATGTGAATAGATTTTCATCAAAGATAGCATCTTTTGATTCAATTACGGTGTGAATCAAAATAAAATCATTAGGTTCTGTAATATAGAACCTATGAGCCTTGAAATGCATAGCATATCCAACAAAGATGCAATTAATACCTCATTCCCCCAATCTTTTTCTCTTGGGATTGGGAAGTCTAACAACTTCCTGACAACCCCAAACTCAAAGATAATTCAAGTTTGGTTTCTTTTTATACCAAAGCTCATATGGAGTGATCTTGTTCCATTTATTAGAAACCCTATTTAATAAATAGCAAGCCGTTTAACATGGCTTCACCCCATAATCCGTCACTCAATCCAGAATAGGATAACATGGAATTAACCATTTCTTTTAAGACTGATAGAGATGCCAAGACGAATACCACCATAAATGAAGACATTCCACGACTTAATTAAATATTTAAAGGATATGTTCGAGATCCTCTAAGTGACATGGCGGGACCTATGACTAGGTCAAGGACTAAGCTTAGGGATGCTTCTTTAAATGCTTTGATTGATCGCTTTTATGATGAATAATTGAAGAAGGAGTCACCATCGACATCTTGGATTCCTTATTCAAGATTGTCGACGAACTGAAGACATCATGAAGAACACTATACTCTTTTTTCCCACTGGGTTTTTAATAAGGTAGTGTGATCACTGTAAAATATTGTAAAATTATTTCATTTTGGGTTTATTGGACTGATAGCTCAGCCATGTGGGCTTTGAAGAGCTGAATTTCAAAAATACAGTCCATTAAGGTTTAGTATATTCAGTTTTATTCTGATTAGAATTAGATTTGTTAAGATTAGATAAGGTAATATTCTTCAAGGTTACTTCTTGAAGAATTCAACCAGATTACCTTAGATTACCATTTATTTTAGGTATTTTAGTTAGATATGGTTTTAGCTTCTTAGAGCTGTCATAAGTCGATTCAATTTCCATTTGTGATTAGGGTTTGAGGCAAGATTGTAACCCTATAAAAAGGGAGGCCTTATGGACGAAAATTGGAACCTTTCATCAATCAAATATACAACCTTTTGAGTTCATACTCTTTGCTTGCGAGCTATTCCATTGTTGCTTAACCCCGAGGGCTAGTTAAGTATCAATAAACCTTGTAATCTGATCCTGAGGGCTAGTTAGAGAGCAAGTCGAAGTTAGGCGTACCCCGAGGGCTAGACTCCTGAATTTCGTGCGAGATAGTGCGGGCTTGCAGATCCCTTCACTAGATCAAATATATTAATTCCACAAATCGTGAGTCTTCGCAAGGAGATTCATATCAAAGACCCTATTTTTTCCTTTCTGCCACACCATTTTTGTTGCGGTGTATATGGAGCGGTAACCTCATGAATGATACTACAAGATTCAAAAAATTAATGATCATAATCACCTCCTCTATCAGTGCATAATTTTTTAATCAAAGTTGATTTTTGCAATTCAACCTCATTTTTAAAAGTCTTAAATTTCTCAATTGCCTCATCTTTGGAATGCGACAAATAAATGTAACAAAATATTGAATAATCATTAATGAATGTTATTAAGTACTTTTTACTCCCCAAAGAAGGTGTTGCATGCAAATCACACAAGTCACTATGTATGAGTTCTAGCAATTTTGAAGTTCTTTCGACCCTTTTAAATGGTTGCCTAACAATTTTATTCAACATGCAAATATTACATTTTTGCACATTTATATCAAAAGCAGGAATCAAACTATTTTTAGACATATCAAGCATACGTTTGTAATGAACATGTCCTGGTCTAGCATGCCATAAAGATGGTAAATCAACATTAGAGCACATCATGTAAATAGAACCACACATATTATTTATATTGAGCATAAACATTCCATTACAATAATATCCAAATCCTACAAACAAACCAAACTTCGATAAGATAAATTTATCAGATTCATACACTTGCTTATAGCCACACTTAGATAATATACTACCAGAAACTAAGTTCTTTCTAATTCCAGGTACATGTAGAACATCTTTTAGATGAAGATTTTTCCCAGAACTAAATTTTAACACAACATCCCTTCGACCAAGAATAGTGGCGGTAGATTCATTTCCCATATGAAGAATGGAATCATCATTAGCTGGTTTATATTACTTAAACCACCTACAGTCCTTGCAAACATGTTTGGTTGATCCAGAATCTATCCACCAAGCAATTTCATCATCCTGCACATAAAATGCTTCAGAAATTAATGGTATATAATTCTCAACCAAACTTAAGCCATAAGTAACATTCTGGCCTTGATGAGGAGTTTGGCCTTGGTCCTTAGACCCTTGCCCCGAATGATTTGGTGTCACTTCTTTCTTGCTCTTCTTGGCATGACAAACACATTTTAAGTGTCATGTCTTGCCAAAAATCCAACATGCACCCTTAGGCTTCTTGTTAGACTCTTTGCTTGTGTTTTTAAATGGCATTTCTTCCCCCTTTTTCTTCTTAGAACTATCACCCTCTTCCATCATATTAACTGAAGAGAGTCCCATAGTCTCTTTATCTTTGGACTTTCCATTTTCCCGTGCCCTTAGAGTTTCCTCTATGCGCAAATGGCTTCTGAGGCTAACAAGAGACAATTCTTCCTTTTTGTGCTTAAGCATGTGCTTGAAATCCTTTCATGAAGGTGGAAACTTGTTGATTATACTTGACACGGAAATAGATTCATCCATTCCCAGTTTGTGTTGTGCAAATTGTCTTAAAGTTCAGAGCAATTCATTGTACTGCTCCATAATAGGCCTAGAGTCTGACATCATGTAATTCATAAAACTAATGACAAGGAACTTCTTACTAGAAGCATCCTCATCCATGTAATTTGTCTATAAGGAATTCCACAACTCTTTTACAGATTCAACATTTTGATAAACATCAAAGAGTGAGTCAGACATACCATTCAAGATGTGACCACGACAAATATAGTCATCATTTTTCCATTTGTTCCTTAGACGAGTTTCTTCCAATGATTCATCATCTGTTGGTTCTGTCATTGGAGTAGACAAAACATATGCCACTTTTAGAGTTGTAAGGAGGAAATGCATCTTCTTCTTCCATCTACGAAAATCAACACCTTCAAACTTCTCCAGTTTCCTAAACTTGGATGTCATATCACGTACGGTTGCCAAATCTCGTACGGTAACTAATTACTCTTTAAGAACGTTGTAGAATGTTGGAAGAATGAAATGGTGATTTGAATTTTGGGAGAAGTAGAAGTAAATTTATAAAACTATATTCTGGTAAATGTTGGTGTAAAGGAACTTGGATATCGATTTGAGTTGTGTTAACATACGTTTTTCTTAAAGAGTAATTCAACCCAATTACTGCCTTGGGTTACACAAATTCTCCTCAAGGATAAAACAATCGAAAATGTCCTCTTGATCTAGGCTTGAAACAAGAGAAAGGTTTTAAGTGCAGTATTTTGGTTACTGAGTAAGTTTGAAAATTCTTAGATTTTCACATGTGTTTCTCTGCATGCATACACATGTTTATATAGGAGATGTCCCGAAAAAAATACTACTCATCATGGAATTTGTAGGTTATAGGTCAACATGCTAATGGTGCACCACCCTGATATAATTATAAGATGTCATGAAAAGAGGTTACTCATCGTGGAACCTGTGGGTTATAGGCCACTATGGTTATGATGCACCACTCTGATACAATTGTAATACAATGCATCTTTCCACAAATGATTATATTTTCCACATTCAGTGTACCGTAGTTGTTAGAAATGAATTCTGAAACAACACATCTTTTCATGTAAATGATTACATTTTCCACATCCAGTGTACCGTAGTTATCAAAATTTTAATAAACTCTGAACTTTGTATTTTTCCACATGATAATGCAGTAAGTTGAGCATGCCACCAACATTGCATCCCGTACACAATCTTTAGTTCATCCTCATCCTTTCAATCAAGGAGTCAAACACTATACACCACCACCTTTATAATTATGTATAAATACGGATGTTATTAGAATGATACATCTTTCCACAAAAAGGATAATACATGTTAGTCTTACCAACAATTTTAATACATATCCCAGAATTGTAAGCTCGTAGATAGTTTATACAAGTGTGCACTCCGCACCACCAAAATTGTTTTAACATCCCAAGCTTACAACTACTCGAATCCAATCATACTTAAATAGCTTTTGTTTCTTAAAACACCAACAGTTATATCATCCATGTAGTATGTTTTATGAGATTACTTGAGAAAAATCATCAAGAGCATAAATCTTTCTAATTAAACTATTAAAACTCATGATGCATCCTTCAATGTTATATTAGTTCCTACTTATAAATATTTTTATTCAATCGAGTAAATGTTGTGCACTGCATTGACATGCATTTAAACCATACAGTTATTTTATTTTGTTGAGGATTTTGTTCACTAATCTATATTTATGTTAATTTGTTGTTTTCTTTTTCATATACTTAAACATAACATATTTTCTAGGGGGTTGAAACTTGCATAGGGATCAACTCTGCACACACTGTGTGCCAGTGCCACCTCATCTTACTGAATTATGAACAAATTCATATAAAAAAGGTTAAACATCAATACATAATAATTATATTCAACAAATATTTCTTTGAAAAAAATCCAAAAAAATAAAATAATTCACCCATAAACTTAGATTTAAATATTTTTTACCAACCTAGCTAAACAGATGGGAGGCAATGATATTTTTGGCCTATAATTAAATCGATGGAAAATCATTTTTTCTTCTTCGTTCCATTTCTCCAATAATCTTCCCTACTTAAAGTGAAAGCCAGTTTCCCCAATAGTGGCGGCCAGGGATGATCGGTGTGTTTGGTGGGGGCAGGGCTTAGAAGCAAAGCTGTGTTCTGCTGAGCTGTGAGAATAAACAACTAAAAAGCAAAGTACTTTTAGTGTTTGGTAAAAAAGTTAATACGTGTTTTTCCAGTGCTAAAAGCAGTCTAAGTGTTTAAAATTAAGTTATCTATTTATAATAACAGAATTTAAAATTATCTATTCATAGTGTATAAGTATCAATTTACAAAGTTTTTTTCTTGGTCATACAAATGTTGAACATTACACGCCATGATCTTATCGTGGTGAAAATAGTCAAATAGATGGATTGTGAAAAATTATTTTTATTCAAATATAAAAATTATGTGCACAACACATAATTTATTTAAACCATACATTTATTTTTGTTCTATTGAAATTTTAATGCACCGATCTATTTCAATGTTAATTTATTTTTCTTATTCCTCTACTTAAACGTTAACATGACATGTATACAATGTGTACGTACATATATTTTGTGTTTTTCTTGGATCAAAGTTATCTCTATTTATAACAAAATAATACAAATGAGTTATTCGGGTAAATGCACAAGAATGGAGTGTATCAATGAATGGTTCACAACTTTCACTCTAGTTGGAAAAATGTTTCTCGCAACATCCTGAGGATTTATTACATTTAAACTCATTAATTTTCACAGGCCAAAAACTTGCCAAATAGAGCTCTTAAAAGTGCATTTTTGGAAGCTTTTCTTTTATGCATCGTGCATAGGGTATCAGAAGTCGCCCTCATTACATTAAAAAAATATATTTTATGAGCTCAACTTGAGATGAATAATCAAGAGCATAAAATATTCTAATATAATTGTTGAAACTCGTGATTTATTCATAGATCATATATTATTTTTTATCGGAAGTGTTACCGGTACTGTAATGCCACATAATGTTCCTGTTATGTTTGCTTAATTATGATCTAACTTTTGTGCATGTTTCAAACTTTTTATCCTAGTTTGGGAAATTTTTCTTGAATTATTTCCAGGCCATTTTACGGTTTTGAAGTATTTAATTTTCATCCACCAAAAAATTCCCACATTGATCCATTAAGGTGGATATGTTGGATGATTTTCTTTCCTGTAATGTGTAATTGTTATCATAAATTTCTTTCATTACATCGATGAAGAATATTTTATAAACTTAACTTGAAAAATCATCAAGAGCATAAATTCATGATATTATTAAATGGAGAAACTCATTAAAGTATTAGAAAAATGAAGTGCATAAAAAAAACAAACACATGATAATAGTTTTTATTTACAACTATTTTTATTCAATTGTGCAAATGTCGTGCCTTGCATGATATGCAATGAAAATTTATTTATTTATTTTTATTCACATGAAAATTTAATTCACTAATCCATGTATATGTTAATTTATTTTTCTTGAACCTTTACTTAAACCTAACATGTATATTAGTTCATTTGTATTTCTATATGAGTTATTCTGAGTCAATATATATATATTAAGTTATCTCTAATAATATATCTTAAAAGTTATTTATTAAAAATATATAAGTATTTATTTATAATATTTTCTTCTCAAATTGACAAATGTTATGCGTTGCAAGCCATGGTCTTATCGTAGTAAAAAATAAGTCAAATCTACAAGTTTCACATTGATTTGTTGGAAAATAATATCCAAACATCAATGAAAGAAATGAAATTATTGAATTTTCTAAACTTCACTGGCCAAAAATAATGGCGAAATGGTTAAGACGGGACTCGTTGGAATATTTTCTTTCATGGCATGTGCACAGGTTATCAAAAGCCATTATGTCATCCATGTAGTATGTTTTACGAGCTTACTTGAGAAAAATCATCAATATGATAAATCTTTCTAATCAAACTATTTAAACACATGATGTATTCTTTGATGCTATATTAGTTCTTATTTATAAGTATTTTTATTTAATCGAGGAAATGTTGTGCACTGCACTGACATGCATTTAAACCATGTAGTTATTTTCTTCTGTTGAGGATTTTGTTCACTAATCTATTTTTATGTTAATTTATTGTTTTCTTTTTCATATACTTAAATATAACATATTTTCCAAGGAGTAGAAACTTGCATAATGATCAACTCTGCACACATTGTGTGCCAGTGCCTCCTCATCTAACTGAATTATGAACAAATTCATTGAAAAACGTTAAACATCAATACATAAAAATTATATTAAATAATATTTCTTAGCAAAAATTCCAAAAATAAAGAAAATAAAGCACCCATAAACATAGATTTAAACATTTTTTACTAACCTTGCTAAACAATGGGAGGCAATTGATATTTTTGGCCGATAATTAAATCAATGACAAATCATTTTCTCCTTCTTCTTTCCATTTCTCCAGGATTCTTCAATATGTAAACCGAAAGCCAGTTTTCCCGATCTTCAAATGACCTACTTAGCAGTGGTCTGGGATGATAGGTGTGTTTGGTGGGGGCAGGGATTATAAGCAAAGCTGCCTTCTGCTTAGCTGTGAGAATAAGCTGCTAAAAATCAAAGCACTTTTAGTGTTTGGTAAATTAGTGAATACATGTTTTTTCAGTCTTAAAAAATTTTTATGTGTTTGATATTAAGTTATTTGTTTATAATAATAGAATTTAAAATTATCAATTCATAATATACATAAGTATCAATTCACAAAGTTTTTTTCTCAGTCAAACAAATGTTGAACATTGCAAGCCATGGTCTTGTCGTGGTGAAAATTGTCAAATAGATGGATCGTGTGGATTTATTTTTATTCAAATATACAAATTCCGTGCACAACACGGAATTTATTTAAACCATATATTTATATTATTCAATTGAAGTTTTAATGCACCCATTTATTTTTGTGTTACTTTATTTTTCTTATTCCTCTAATTAAACATAACATGTATACAATGTGTATGTACATTTTTTTTTTGGGTCCATTTCTTAAGTTATCTCTATTTATAACAAAACAATTAAAATGAGTTATTTGGGTAAATGAACAAAAAGGGAGTGTATCAATGAATGTTTCACAATTTTCACTCTAGTTGGAAAAATGTTTCTCGCAACATCCTGATGATATATTACCTTTTAAACTCATTAATTTTCACAGCCCAAAAACATTTCCATATAGATCTCTTAAAAGTAGATTTTTTGAAGCTTTTATTTTATGCACCGTGCCTAGGGTATCAAAAGTCGCCCTCATTACATCAAAAAAGTATATTTTATGAGCTCAACTTGAGATGAATAATCAAGAGCATAAAATCTTCTAATATAATTGTTAAAAATCATTATGTATTCATAGATGATACATTAATTTTTATTTATACTTATGTTTATTCATTTTGGGCAAATTCGGTGCACTGCACGATATGCACTTAAACATTTATTTTAATTTCAATTGAAGATTTTATTTTCAGATCTATTTTTGTGTTAACTTACTTTTTTTTCCAATAATTAAACATAACATGCAAACACTTGGTACATATTTATATTTTGAGTTTCTTTTGGCGTCAAGACATTAAGTAATCTCTATTCATAGTAATAGAACTAAAATGATTTATTCAGGTAATTGCACGAGAAAGAAGAGTATAAGTTACCATCCCCAACTACCCCAAAAATGGTTACACCTACTGCTACCGGTACTGTAATTCAGCAAAGTGTTCTCATTGAATTTGATACGAATTAGGTTTCTTTATTTATTTTTATTTATTAGGATTTTTAGAAGATAACACTATACTCTTTTTCCCACTAGGTTTTTTAATGAGGTAGTGTGATCATTTATTTTATTTTAGAATAAGGCCCATTAATTCAGCCATGTTGGCCTTGGAAGAATTAATATTTCTGTCATGCATTTATTTTAGCGTTTAGAATGTTCAGTTCTGATTTGATTAGAATTAGATTTGGTAAGATTAGATAAGGCAATATTCATTCAAGATTTATCTTGAAGAATGTAGTCATTTATTTTAGGTAGTCTAGTTAAATATGATTTTAGCTTCTTAAAGCTGCCATAATCCTTTTCAGTTTCATATTTGTATTTTTGAAGACCATACCTATGTACTATAAATAGGGTGATTTTCAACATTATTTTTACCTAACTATTTTTATCAATCAAAATACAACCTTTTGAGTTCATACTCTTTGCTTGCGAGCTATTCCATTGTTGCTTAACCCCGAGGGCTAGTTAAGTATCAATAAACCTTGTAATCTGATCTTGACAGCTAGTTAGAGAGCAAGTCAAAGTTAGGTGTACCCCGAGGGCTAGACTCCTGAATTTCGTGCGAGATAGTGCGGGTTCGCAGATCCCGTTACTAGATCAAAGATATTAATTCCGCAAATCGTGAGTCTTTGCAAGGAGATTCATATCAAAATGTTTCAAACTGTGTACTCAAGTTTGGGAAATGTTTCTTGAAACATCTCGAGGCCATGTTACACTTTTGAACTATTTAATTTTCATCAGCCAAAAACTTCCCATATTAATCTTTGACTAAATTATTTTTTTGGTCCCCTACAAAGTATCTTTTACTATCTTTTGGTCCCCATGTGCAAAACTGCCCTTAGACAGTACCCAACATATTCAAAATGATATGTTTTGGTCCCCATAGGTGGTTTTCAGGTGAGGTCAACGGTAAAATTGGTCAAAATCTATAAAATGACCATTTTACCCCTAGATTAGAAAAAAATAAAAAAAAGGGAAAAACTTCTCATCTTCGTCTTCGTCTTCTTTGCTTCTCCGCTGCTTCAGTTTCTTTTTCTTCTTCCGCAAAGTCTTCTTCCACAACGTCTTCTTCTGCACTAGTTTTCTATGCCCCATCTTCTTCGCTTCGATTACTTCGTCTTCTTCCCTTCAATGGCGGATTCTTCGCCTCCCGCCGCCGCTTCATTGACAGATTTTTTGCCGGCATCGCAACCACCTTTACAACTTCAACCGCTCAAAGACAAACTCTGGGCCTCACTACAAATCCTCCATCTTCAAATCCTCTTTTGATATCCAGCCGGAGTGCAGAGTACCTGAGGCTGAGACGGAGCCTGTCCCAGAGCTTGAAGACGGAACAGAACAGAGTACCTGAGTATGGAACAGAGTACTTGAAGACGGAGCAGGGTACTCGACTAGATGAGAGCCTGTCCCGGAGCTTGAAGATGGAACAGAGTACTTTGACCGGAAGAGGCGGCGGAAGGCGAGGCAGAGCAAATTGGTGAAATGCGGAAGACGAGCAGCGAATACCGACGATGGCAGCGGATGGCCATGGCGGAGCTCAGCGGTGAAGGCAACAGTGTTTTAACTCTGCCATTAACTGGTGAATGCGGCAGTGGAAACACAGAGAAATTTATTGTGAAGGCAGTGGTGGCAGGCGGTGGAAATTGCAGGCAAAAAATGAAGGCGTTGGTGGTGGTGGCAAACTGAAAATTGCCGGCAGAATTTGCAAGCGGTGGAAATTGCAGGCGGCGGCGGAAGGCGGCGGCGGAAGGCGGAAGGCGGCAGGCGGTGGCGGCAGGCGGCAGGCGGCGGCGGCAGGCGGCAGGCGGCGGCGGCAGGCGGCAGGCGGCGGCGGCAGGCGGCAGGCGGCGGCGGCAGGCGGCAGGCGGCGGCGGCAGGCGGCGGCGGCAGGCGGCGGCGGCAGGCGGCAGGCGGCGGCGGAAGGCGGCAGGCGGCTGCGGAAGGCGGCAGATGGCGGTGGCAGGCGGCGACAGGTGGTGGCAGGCAGCGGCGGAAGAAAAAGAAATTTTAAAATTAGGAATTTTTAATTGAAAATATTTTAAATTTGTAAAATTACCATTATACCCCTGACTATACCGGAAATGACTCGAGCTGCATGAAACTGCTTGCCATATTGCTCCATATTTCTTGATGTTATAATCCAGTATCCATGTTTTGAGACTCTGCCACAGCATCCATGCGTTTGAGTTCGATTCTACCCTCGTATACCTGTCATAAGAGAAAATAGCAGAAGTAATCTATTCCAATAGAAAACATAAAAAGCATATCATGAACCAATGTGAGGAAAACTGCAAGCATTAGGATGAACCCAGCCTCTAATTTGTTTAGGGAGATCAATAACACTATTAAATAAAGAGTTCACCATTGAAGAACTAGCTAGCTTTCCTAAAGAGTCTGGCACACTGTTTATCACTCTGAAAGAATGACGGATTGTACATTCAGTCCTTGCCAAAAGATCCCAGATGGACCTTATATCAGAGATTAGCCTCCATGGAATTTTAAACTCCCTTCTGATCATTTTAACTAGAAGTAGGGAGCCACACTCTATTTGTAATTTTTTGAAACCATGGTGTATTGCAAGCTGCATACCATATATCAAGGCAGAGGTTTCAACAGCCAAACTGTCACTATGCCCTAAATATTTAGAGGCAGACAGCTGAACTTCACCTTGTGCACTTAGAATGAGGATTCCAGCACTATATTCTCCATTTCCCATAGTAGATCTATATGTGTTTAGTTTATAAGAGAGCGGAAATTCCAAAAAATGATGTTTAATGCTACAAGGTTTTGATCTTATCAGTTTGACTATGCCAAAACTGGAAGACCAATTTAAGTTCAGTTTGAAGGCTTTAAATATGTCTGTAAACTTATTCAAGACTTTTTTGAAAGATATTGTCCAAGTTAGGTTTAATGGCTTCAAAGTTGTATCTGTTTCTAGCACACCAAATAAACCACACAAACAGATAAGGTAGGATTCTGATTAGAGTCATGATATCAACTTTTTAATGCTTAAAAGACCCATAGAACATGAACCTATCCCATAGAGTAGCAAATTTATGCATTGGGAGGTTACGAACTGAATGGATCTTTGACCATAATTCTATAATTAAAGTGCAAACATTGAAAATATGATGCAAAGTTTCAGATTCCCTTAAATAGAACCTGCATCTGGATGGTAAAAGGATACCAAAATCCTCTAGGATATCAGGTAGAGGAAGAAATTTCCATGTAAAAATACTTTTTTGGTATATATGAAAACCATAAGGGCTTAAAAGATGCAACCTCATCTTTTCTTACCCTCAGAATTTCATAAGCAATCTTGACTGAGAACCATTCTCTGAGGGTTTCCAAATCAAATCATATTTATATTTCAAATATAGAACTATCTCATTTCTTAAAAAATTAAGCACGTTAATAGGTAAGCTAGATTCTATTCGATATAACATAGCATGTTTATTCTTAGCAAAATCAGCAACTGAATACTCCCTAAAAGGAATAGTAGAGGATGCATTCCACAGTATACCAAGGAATCCAAACTGAGTCCAGTTTGACTCCCAAAATGAAAATTCTCCTTTTCCAACCTGCAAAAAATAATTGTCTAGAGCAATATCTGAAATTTATTTTATTCTTTTACAGCTTCTTGAAGATTTTAAGTGATCAGGGATTGACCACAAAGTTTTAGCCCAAAGAGAGTTCCCTTGTTGAAGTTTCCACCAAAGTTTAAGTGAGAAACTATCTGTGAGGGTGTGTAAATTTTTAAAATCCAAACCATTTTCTATCTTTGGATAACCAAGATTAGAGTATGATTTCCAAACCTTTTTGTTTGAGCTGTCAGTATCGGTCACCTTCCAAAAAGAATTTTGCAAATATGTTGTGCAGTTTATTTATAGTCCCTTTGGTTGGCTTAAGTACGGTTAGTAGATGTGATATGAATCTCCTTGCGAAGACTCACGATTTGCGGAATTAATAACTTTGATCTAGTGAAGGGATCTGCAAACCTGCACTATCTCGCACGAAATTCAGGAGTCTAGCCCTCGGGGTACGCCTAACTTCGACTTGCTCTCTAACTAGCCCTCAGGATCAGATTACAAGGTTTATTGATACTTAACTAGCCCTCGGGGTTAAGCAACAATGGATTAGCTCGCAAGCAAAGAGTATGAACTCAAAAGGTTGTATATTTGATTGATGAAAGGTTGTCACTTTCGTCCATAAGGCCTCCCTTTTTATAGGGTTACAATCTTGCCTCAAACCCTAATCACAAATGGAATCTGAATCGACTTATGGCAGCTTTAAGAAGCTAAAACCATATCTAACTAAAATTCCTAAAATAAATGGTAATCTAAGGTAATCAGGTTGAATTCTTCAAGAAGTAACCTTGAAGAATATTACCTTATCTAATCTTACCGAATATAATTCTAATCAGAATAAAACTGAATATACTAAACCTTAATGGACTGTATTTTAAAAATTCAGCTCTTCAAAGCCCACATGGCCGAGCTATCAGTCCAATAAACCCAAAATGACATTATTTTACAGTGATCACACTACCTCATTAAAAACCCAGTGGGAAAAAAGAGTATAGTATTCTTCATGATGTCTTCAGTTTGTCGACAATCTTGAATAATGAATCCAAGATGTCGATGGTGACTCCTTCTTCAATTCTTCATCATAAAGGCGATCAAGCAAAGCATTTAAAGCAACATCTCTTAGCTTAGTCCTTGACCTAGTCATAGGTCCTGCTATGTCACTTAGAGGATCTCGAACATATCCTTTAAATGTTTGATCAAGTCGTGGAATGTCTTCATTTATGGTGGTAGTCGTCTTGGCATCTCCATCATTCCCTCCGTGGTCGAAAGGTTTTGCCCTCGAAACTAAATCATCTTCAAATGTAAATGGAGATAAATCAGCAACATTTAAGGTCGCACTAACACCATAATGATCTGGTAACTCAATCTTATAAGCATTGTCGTTCACATGAGCCAACACTCTAAAAGGACCATCTCCACGTGGACTCAACTTAGATTTCCGAGCATTTGGAAACCTCTCTTTCCGTAGATGAACCCAAACATAATCTCCCACGTTGAACCTCATCAACTTGCGGCTTTCATTAGCTTTATCAGCATTCTGTGCATTTGTCCGTTCAATTCTCATGCACACCTTCTCATGGATTTTCTTCACAAAATCAGCTTTCTGTTCTCCATCAAGGTTTTTAACCTATTTAAAATTCAAAGGAAGTAGATCAATAGGTGTAATAGGTAGAAAACCATAAACAATTTCAAATAGAGATAAAGAAGTAGTAGAATGAATAGTGCGATTGTAAGCAAACTCTGCAATCGGAATGCATTTTTCCCAATTCTTTAAGTTCTTCTGAACTAGTGCACGCAGGAGAGCCCCTAGGGTTCGATTGGTCACTTCTGTTTGTCCATCAGTTTGAGGATGACTGGCAGTCGAAAACAACAAATTTGTCCCTAACTTGCGCCATAAGGTATTCCAAAAGTAGGATAAAAATTTAACATCGCGATCAGAGACAATGTATGCAGGAATTCCATGTAACCAAACTACTTCCTTCAAAAATAGATCCGCAACATGCTTTGCATCATCTGTCTTCCTACAAGGAATAAAGTGTGCCATTTTCGAAAATCTATCCACAACCACAAAGATAGAATCATTACCTGACTGAGATCGTGGTAAACCTAGGATAAAATCCATGGAAATATCAACCCAAGGATGTGTAGGAACAGGCAATGGAGTATAAAAACCATGAGGCTTAGTTTTAGACTTAGCCTTCAAGCAATCAAGACAATTCCTACAAACCCTATCAATAGCAAGTGCCATTTTCGGCCAATAGAAGTGTTCTCGCAACAAATTATAAGTTTTAAAAGCACCAAAATGTCCCATTAACCCACTTGAATGAGCTTCTCTAACAAGTAATTCACGCATAGAAATTCATAAACAAGAAACCATCATGCCGAAAAAACTTCTCATAAGCACCATTTTCGCATGCAGCATAAATAGATGAAAAATCAGAATCGGTCGCATATAAATCTCGCACGAATGAAAACCCTAGCATAACGCATTCCAAACGTGTAAGTAAAACATGTCTACGACTCAAAGCATCAGCAACAACATTTTCTTTACCCTTTTTGTAACGCAACACATAAGGAAAAGATTCAATGAAACTAGACCATTTAGCATGACGCTTATTCCACTTCATCTGACTATTCAAGTATTTCAAGGATTCATGATCACTATGAATGACAAATTCTTTATGCAATAAATGATGTTGCCAAGTTTCTAATGTACGCACAATTGCATAAAATTCTTTATCATACACAGGATAGTTTAGAGCACCGCCATTTAACTTCTCACTGAAGTAAGCTATAGGTCGATTCTCTTACATTAAAACAGCACCAATACCAACACCAGAAGCATCACAATGAATCTCAAAAGTACCATTAAAATCAGGTAAAGCAAGAACAGGAGCATTGCATAATCGTACTTTCAATTCATTAAATGCATTCTCTTGACTCTCAGTACAAACAAATTTCACATCCTTTTTAACTAGTTCATTTAGAGGTGCAGCAATAGATGAGAAATCACGCACAAACCGTCTATAAAAACTAGCTAAACCATGAAAAGAACGGACCTGGTTGGCATTAGTAGGTCTCGGCCAGGTCTTAATGGCCTCAATTTTGGTTTCGTCAACTTTTATGCCCTCTTTAGAGACCACAAAACCGAGAAACACCACTTCCGAAGCGCAAAATGTGCACTTCTTAATGTTCGCATATAAACAAGACTCACGAAGTGCAACAAGAACCATTTTAACATGCTCAATATGTTCATCAGTCAACTTAGAATAAATCAATATATCATCAAAATAGACCACAACAAACCAACCAATAAACTTTCTTAAGACATGATTCATCAACCGCATAAAAGTACTAGGTGCATTAGTTAAACCGAAAGGCATAACGATCCATTCATACAACCCAAATTTAGTCTTAAATGCAGTTTTCCATTCATCTCCCTCATTAATTCGAATCTGATGATAACCCTGAGTCAAATCAATTTTAGTATAAATCACAGATCCATGCAAATCTTCAAGCATATCATCTAACCTAGGGATATGATGGCGATACTTAATGGTAATATTGTTAATAGCACGACAATCAATGCACATACACCAAGTTTTATCTTTCTTAGGAACTAAAATGACAGGCATGGCACAAGGAGATAGGGATTCCCGCACATACCCTTTTTTAAGTAACTCCTCGACTTGCCGTTGTAGTTCCTTTGTCTCCTCAGGGTTTGCTTTATACGCCGGGCGATTTGGGATAACCGAACCCAGAATCAAGTCAATCTGGTGTTCAATACCTCGCAAAAGTGGTAAACCCGCAGGTAAGGCTTCCGGAAAGACATCCTCAAATTCCTGTAACATCTGAGCAAACCGTGGAGGAACATTCATAGGAATATCATCACTAGCAAAACAGCTCTCTTTAAAATGCATGTTAAGCACATAAGAATGATTAGAAAATGCACGATTCACATCCCTAATTGATGCATAAAACAATCTACCAGAATCATTAGGAAGTTCATGTCTCATCATGTAAATTGATGGCAAAGGACTAAGATGTGAAGATAGGATTTTACGCGACTTATCAGAATCATTCGTAGACTTACCTGGCTTACCTGGGATGGCCTCCCTTGATATTTGGTCGAAATTATCAAGGTTTTTGCCTCCATTCTTCACCTTGTGGCCGATCTCCTTCAAGCCCTTGCTAGGGTTTTGGTCGGTCATTTGCACATCAGTCGCAAATTTCTCTTTATCGACTCTCACGCGTCTCTGTGCCTCTAACACTTCCACTGGAGATAGTGGAACCAAAGTATACCTTGTTCTATCCTTAATTACAGTAATTTTGTTAGTGTAACCATCATGCATGGATTTACGATCAAACTGCCAAGGTCTCCCTAACAAAATATGACTAGCTTCCATAGGTATAACATCACATAAGATAGAATCATGGTATTTTCCAATCTTAAAGTTAACCATGCATTGTTTGTTAACCCTAATTTCACCACTACCATTTAACCAAATAAGTTTATATGGTGATGGATGAGTAGTCACAGGCAAAGACAATGATTTAACAAGAAGATTGGACACAGTATTAGCACAAGAACCACCATCAATAATCAGTAAAAAATTCTTATCTTTCACAAGGCAACGAGTATGAAAAATGTTAATCCTTTGTACCTGTGTCTCAGCCATTTGAGAGTTTAAAACTCTTAATGACACGAAGTTACCTTGTGTTTCTGGACCCTGTTCACCATGATTATTTATGATGATCTCTTCATCTACCTGTTCTTCACCACTTTCACACAATGGTGGCATATCATCATATTCATCTTCTTCATCTTCTTCCTCAAGTGTTGTTAGCACTCGTGCATGAGGACAGTTATTACGGACATGTCCTCTTTCTTTACAATGAAAACAAGTAGGAGAGTTAACAGAAACTGAATTTGATGAAGAAGTAGAAGACTTACCTGGAATTTTTTAAACTTGTTGGGTTGGTGGTGCCGCCCTCCTCTCAGTAGGATTATAAGTTGGATTTGAATAAGTCTGAACCGATCCTCTTCCTCCCATGGGCGGGCCCCTACTGCGGCCATAACTAGGGTTTCCAAAGTCAAACCCTGGTCGTTGACTTGAAAAACTAGGGTGTGGCCTTCTTGGTCGCATGGTACTCTCAACTAACCTTGCTTTCACCAATAAATCATTCATAGATATGTGATGTTGAAGCTTGACTGGCATTTGAAGGTTTTCACGCAAGCCTTCAATGAAACGATTTTTTATGAATGCGTCATCTTCTTTCATTCCAACCCTTCTCATGGTCAACTCAAGATGTTGCCAGTATTCATCAACTGTGCAATTTCCTTGCTTCATGTTGGACAGATAAGAATGTTGTTCCACCAAGTAAGTAGGTGGAACATGATATTCGCGAAGCTTGGATCTCAGTCTCTCCCAAGTGGAGATAGGTTTCTTTCCGGCAAGATATCGCGACTCCTTTTTATTTTTCCACCACTCAGCCGCATAATGAGTGAAAGAATACTGCGCCACTTTGACTTTCTCCTTCTCCCGATAATTGTTGAGATCAAACAGATTCTCAATCTGTCGCTCCCAATCAAGATACTTCACTGGATTGTGTTGACCATCAAATCGAGGGATGTCATATTTTAAACCCTTGATATCTCGAGCTTCATCAGAACCTGAATCAGATCCTGAATTAATCTTCACTCTCCTTCGGGAATGAGGTTTACTGGGGCGATGCCTTCTAGAAGACCCTCGGTGTGATTGCCTTTCTGAACCATCATCAGAATAATCATCTGAACTTCCAGAACCATTAAATTGATGGACATATTTCTTGGTTTCTTCCCTCTTGACCGATGATGTAGGTTTAGGCGGTGCCATGCTGTCAACTTTTCTCGCCAACCTTTGCACCTCACTCATAAGTGCATTTATTGCGACAGCAAACCGATCGGGATCATTGGCTTCATTTGGATTAATTCGATGTCGCTCCCAACTATTTGGAGCCTCTTCATATGGATGACTACCACGCCTGCCATTAGAGGTGTTCTTCAATGGCAAATTATTAGGATTGCTAACAAAAGGTGGGACGAATGGATTTTCGTCCCCCATCTTCGCTAACTGCTAAGAAAATCAAACGGTTAGTTAAAAAATTGCCCCCCCCCCTTCCCTTTGTTTAGTTAGGTCACTCACCAAGTGTATAACACTCACAACTCACAAGGAGAAGGCTAATGCGAAGGCAACTGATCAATTCACCGCAATTCAAAGCAAACTATGGAGATGAGTACTGCAGAATTTATTTTGAAATTTAAAAATATATAAACTCAAAATTTGGCTCTACGATCTGGAATTACAAATTCTACAAAGAATAAGGAACAAAACACAATTTGAATGGCATGAATCGGAGCTGTATTGAATGAATTATGACCAAAACAAGATTGCTTTATATAGGCTACAAATAGGTTCCGAAAATTCAAGAACAAATTGGAATAGGAACTTAAATCCAAATCACTTGTGGAAAAGGATTTTAATGACTTACTTGTCCCCCAAGTCAAAAATTCAGATCAAAACCCCTCTCACAATTGGCTTTTATTTCCTTTTTCTCTTCCGGATTTTGACTTTTCTTTTCCTTTTTCAAACCGGATTCCTTTTTCTTTCCTTTTTTTTCAGCCACAATTCGTTTTTTTCCCTTTTTTTTTTGTACTATAAAACTCACAAACAGAATGTTATTCCCCAAGAAAAATTTCGGTCACAATTACCAAAACTTTTGGAAATTGCAAATCGGCCCCCAAACTTTTGAAAATTGCAAATCTGCCCCAAATTTCAGATTTCAAATCCTAAATTCCGATTTTGAAACCTAAAATCTTCTACCTTTTGTTTTTTATTTTCAAAAATTTTTGGAACAAGAATCGCCTATATAAAACTTAGAATAAGAAAACTGCGACAACTTCCTCTTGATTCAAATGAACTTCGAGGTATTCATGATCGTAAGGATCAAGAATATGACACTATATATATGGAAAACGACACAAGACTCTCTTCTTCTTTTTTTTGAATAAGGTGTAATCAAGAATCAAAGAACAATTCTAGAATCACGGAATCAAAGAACGATAAAGAAAACAAATAGGATTATAAGCATGCAATAATTTTCAGAAGAGTTGACGAAAATATCACAAGCACATAAACTGTTTAAGCTACTTAAAACTACGAAACTGACCGGGAGGTGAAGGCGGATAATACTTGTTAACGCTCAGACCCTTCGGCGTCCTCCTGACTCGATTGATGAAGGTGAAGGCGGATAGTAATACCGAAGTATTCTAACTCTCAGACCCTTTGACGTCCTTCGACTCTAAATTCAATCCTCCTGGTAAGAAAGATCAAACAAACACAATTAAAACACGACACGAAAGAGTATATATATATATATTAAAAAAATTCGAAAATAAATTAATGCAAACTCGAAACCCTTTTTTTCTCTTTTTTTCGGCCACAGTCGATCCTTCGCTTTGCTCTGATACCAACTAATATGAATCTCCTTGTGAAGACTCATGATTTGCAGAATTAATAACTTTGATCTAGTGAAGGGATCTGCAAACCCGCACTATCTCGCATGAAATTTAGGAGTCTAGCCCTCTGGGTACGCCTAACTTCGACTTGCTCTCTAACTAGCCCTCAGGATCAGATTACAAGGTTTATTGATACTTAACTAGCCCTCGGGGTTAAGCAACAATGGATTAGCTCGCAAGCAAAGAGTATGAACTCAAAAGGTTGTATATTTGATTGATGAAAGGTTGTCATTTTCGTCCATAAGGACTCCATTTTTATAGGGTTACAATCTTGCCTCAAACCCTAATCACAAATGGAATCTGAATCGACTTATGGCAGCTTTAAGAAGCTAAAACCATATCTAACTAAAATACCTAAAATAAATGGTAATCTAAGGTAATCAGGTTGAATTCTTCAAGAAGTAACCTTGAAGAATATTACCTTATCTAATCTTACCGAATATAATTCTAATCAGAATAAAACTGAATATACTAAACCTTAATGGACTGTATTTTTGAAATTCAGCTCTTCAAAGCCCACATGGCCGAGCTATCAGTCCAATAAACCCAAAATGACATTATTTTACAGTGATCACACTACCTCATTAAAAACCCAGTGGGAAAAAAGAGTATAGTGTTCTTCATGATGTCTTCAGTTTGTCGACAATCTTGAATAATGAATCCAAGATGTCGATGGTGACTCCTTCTTCAATTCTTCATCATAAAGGCGATCAAGCAAAGCATTTAAAGCAGCATCTCTAAGCTTAGTCCTTGGCCTAGTCATAGGTCCTGCCATGTCACTTAGAGGATCTCGAACATATCCTTTAAATGTTTGATCAAGTCATGGAATGTCTTCATTTATGGTGGTAGTTGTCTTGGCATCTCCATCAAGATGATTAGGGATGGCAGCTAACACGTGTTTAATTAGAATCATCCTGCCAGCTTGGCTCAGAAAGTTATTCTACCAAGGGTTCAGCTTGGAAGAAATAGAATCTATTAATTTTTTATAATAGATTTTCTTATTTCTACCTATGAATATTGGGCAACCTAAGTATTTGAATGGCATGGTTCCTTCCTTCATTCTGGTAAGATTTAAGATATCATTTCTAATTCTTGGTGTTGCAAATTTTTGAAACATTAAAGAAGGACTTATCAAAGTTTTTTTTCTGACCAGTTTCCATTTCAAAAGTTTTCAGAAAAGCCGTTAAAGTTTTAAGCCCATTCTTAGAGTATTTGATAAAAAGAGAAGTATCATCAGCAAAAGAGATACGAGTGACTCTTTTCACTGTGTAGGGTACCTTGAAGTACTCAATATTAGCATACTGAAATAGAAAATTCAAATTTTTGGTAAAGGCTTCAGCTAAAAAAAGAGGTCTCCTTGTTTGAGTCTTGATGGCTTAAAGAATGTTTTTGAATTTCTATTTATCAGTATAGAAAAGTAAGCTGCCTTTATGTTTTCCATTATTAAACTGACAAACTTACTCTGGAATCCAATTTTTAAAAGCATAGAGGATAAGAAATTCCAAGAAACTATGTCAAAAGCCTTTATCATATCTAACTTGAAGATGACATATATCCTCTATGTTTGGAATTCAGAAAGTTTGTAATTTCTTGCATGAGCAAGACATTATCAGCAAGTTCTCTTTCTTGAACAAAGGCTGATTATTCAGGAGAAATGAGAAGGTGCATTAAAGGTTTCAATCTGAGACTTAATATTTTTGAAATTTTTTTGTTTATGAAGTTGCATAGACTTGTGGGTCTAAAACCCTTAAAAGATGTTGTAACTTCTTTTTTAGGTATTAACACTATAAGTGCTGAAGAGATTGCTTTAGGGATTCTGTTGCCTGCTCAAAAGTCTTTTACTACAAAAAAAAAATCTTCTTTAATTAAATTCCAGAAAGACTTATAAAATTTGCCAGAGAAACCATCTGGACCAGGGGCATAATCACTATCCATAGAATGCACTGTGTTGTAAAGTTCATCCATAGTGATTTCCTCAATGAGCTTGTTATTCATACTGTCAGACACTATAGAATGTATGTTTTCCAGTATTACAGCCTTGTTTATACCAGAAATATCATGCTCTTCCGCTGACATAAGATCAATGAAAAAACTTACAACTTCTTTTCCAATCAAATTCTGATCATCTGTCCAGTTTCCATTTGAATCTTTTATGGAAGCTATGAATTACCTGATATGTTTAGCTTTGACAATATTATGAAAAACATTGTGTTTACTTCTCCTTCTTTTAACCATTTCACCCTAGATTTTTGTCTCCAATATATTTCCAGTTGAGACAAGGCCATGGTGAGCTCTGCTTTTTCCTTATTGTAAGCAATTAGATTTGATTCATTCTCCAAGTCATATAAGCCTTGTTTACCTTTTAGGAAGAGTTCTTCATTTGTTTTGACTTTATCAAAGACATTTCCAAATATTTTTTTGTTCCAACTTTAAAGCCAATTTTAGGTTTTTTATTTTAAATGAGAATATTTCCATACCTTGTAAATTAGTATTAGTTCTCCATGCATTTTCAACAAGTTTCAGAAATGCTGGGTGATTAATCCAACATTCCTGAAATTTAAAAGATTTGAGGCTAGTTACAGATTTGTGTGCTCTAATATGCATGATGAGTGGGGAATGGTCAGATTTCTCTCTTGCTATCAAATTTATATGTGATGTTGAAAAATTATTCAACCAGAGGTTATTGGCAATTCCTCTATCTAGCATTTTCCAGACTCTTCCTCTAGGTCTCATTCCTGCCCAAGTATAGAGACTACCAGTTGTGGGGATATTTGAGATATTTCCTAAGTTTAGAAAGTTATTAAAATCTGAGATTACTGGTTTAGGGATTGATGGTCTGAGATACTCTAATTGCTTTTGTATGACATTAAAGTCACCAATCACCAAAGGAGTATCCTTGTAGTTCAGGAGTTTTTTCCACAGTTTTAGTTTACCTTTTTGTGAATGCTTACCATAGGAAAAAAACAATGTTACAGGGCATGGTTAATGAAGAGTGTTTAATCTTTGAATAGAGAAACTGTGTGTTTGCCTCTATGACTTGAATTTTTACATTGGAATCCAAGAAAAGCCATATTTTGCAACCAGATTCTGAGAAGTTGTGTTTAAAACCAATGTCAAAACCAATCTTGTTGATTTGTTGGTTTTCCAGTATTGGCTCAACTAAAGCCACCATTGTCACTTTATGTCTGTGTTTAATGTCTTTTAACCTTCTTTGAGAAGCTTTATTACCTATACCTCTTATGTTCTAGCAACAAGTTTAAATCCATAAAATTAATGTTTTAAGTTCGATGTGGAATGGGTAATGATCATTGTAGTTGTGGATGTGTATTCTTTTTTATGTTTTTTAGATTTAGCCATTTTATCCATCTTATCCTCGGGATTATGGATAAGGGCATTAAACCTGTTCTGAGAAAGAACCATTTCCTTTTTGAAATTTTCCTTAGATAATTTTACTGCAAGGATTTCATAGGAATTCTCTAGTTCAGAATTATAGCCTGGGTTTTGCAGAGAGGATTTCAAAGCTTGTTTGTCTTTTTTCCTGTTTTTAAATCCAGGTGATAGGAGGGGAGAGAGCCCTACATTAATTTCTATGAAATTTTCATCATGGTTATCAGTTAAAATGTCCACAGTGGACTCAATGGGGTTAGGATAGATATCAGTTAAGCCCTTATCATGAGAAGAGACGGTTCTTTCTGGATTGGTAATCTTTGGAAGAGAGGTGATGTGTTGAGAAGTAGCCTCCATTGGTTCAGCAGTTTCTATGTTAACAATAGGAGTACTTTTTGGATGAAGGTTTCTCAAGATACCTGATCCTCTGTAGTAGAGGATATAGATCTAGTACTTGTATCTTTTCCAGGTATCACCTCCTCTTTGCCATCCAGAGTAGTTTTACCATTAGCAACTGTGATCAAATTCTTTGGCCTCCAAATTTTCTGGATCTTGTCAGTAGAAACATGTACAGGAATAAAGACTTTATCCTTATTGAGTATCCCTGATGAGGATGGAATATCATCTTTAATTGTCAACCTACCTTGTTCATCAGTTTGTTTTGGTTTCCAGACAGGGTTATTGTTTTTTAGGGATAGTTCAGATTTGCATCTAGAGGACATATGCCCAGTTCTAAAAATTTAGAGCAATAATCCGGGATTCCTTCATATTCTAAGTACTGCCAAAGACATGTACCCCTAAAACTGAGCCAAATTCTTTCAAGCAATGGTTTCATGATGTAAAGTCAAGGAATTATTTAATTGGCAATTTTGTGTTAAGTATTTGTGAACTACAGACCATGTTGGAACATGGTGCTAGAGCAGAACTGGAGCAGGTTTCACGCCATAGGGTTTAACGGATTCAAGCCGAAACATTGACGTGTTTTAGAATTTATGGTATCTGTATATTTGGCTATATAATGGGCGTGTGAAGCATATTTGGTTTATGGAAAAATCCCTACTTATATGGAGAAGATTTATTCGAATATATGGGAGAGTTTGAGATAAGGTAAATCCCTTTATTAATGGGATTTGGATATGCTTCAACAATCAGATTTGGAATAGGAATATTGTGGAGATAATCATGGATATTCGGATCTGATTCGTGGATATAAATATGGGACAAACACGGCTGCAAAACTAACGATTTTATGGAGCAAAATCTGCACCCAGATTTTGAGATCTTAAGAAACTTGCGAGAGCCAATATACTGTGTTCCAACACTGTCCTGCCGCACTAAGTTCATAATCGTATACCTTAATTCCTCGGGAGGAGGAGATCCTGCGTCGACGGAGTTCGAGGTCAGAGGGAGTCTGATCAAGGCGGATCGGTAGCTAGGGGAGCTAGCAGAGTCCACACGTCATAGTTAGTAAAGATAAGTATTTTGTAAACTGTACTCTGTACTGTATCTTTCTAATTAGTGGATTCATTCTGAACTGGGCCAGGCCTCGCAGATGTAGGTATTTACACCGAACTGCGTAACCAAGTTGTGTGTCTTTTACGTCTTACGTTATTTTACACTTGGTTAAATTAAGCATGTTGGAACACACTAGTAAGTACTAGAAAAAGTGGTAAAACCAAATTTCATTTGGTATTAGAGCAGAGTCACTTATTGTTCCCTTGGTTGTTTCAAGGAAAGTGAGATTCGGTTTTACCATGACGACTAGAGAAGGAGCTTCAGTCTCTCGACCACCACTGTTGGAAGGAAACAACTACAATTATTGGAAGGCACGTATGAGGGTCTTTATCAATTCACTGGATGAACTGGCATGGTTCTATGTTGAGAATGAATGGAATCATCCTACAGAAGATGCTGACACAAGTTCTAAGGCTGTGGAAGGGGAGTCGAGTCAAAAACCCAAAGACAAAGCTAAGTGGACTCCAGATGATCTTAAAGAATCACTGGCAAATTCAAAGGCCCTGAATGCAATCTTCACTGCTGTTGATGAAAATCAGTTCAAGCTTATATCTACATGTCACCAGGCAAAGAAAGCATGGGATATTTTACAAACTGTTCATGAAGGAACCAGTCGGGTGCAGGAATCCAAACTTCAGATGCTGGCTACCAAATTTGAAGAATTAAAAATGGAGGAAGATGACACCATTGCTTCATTCAATGGAAAGCTTAGAGATATATCCAACATGGCTTATCAACTGGGAAAGGTTTACAAGGAAACTAAGCTAGTGAAAAAAACATTGCGATCTCTTCCCAAAAGATTTGCAATGAAAGTAGCAGCAATAGAGGAAGCAAGAGACGTAGCCACCATGAGCCTAGATGAACTGATGGGTTCGTTACAAACTTATGAGATGACGTTCCAGCAATCTACAAAAAGAATCTTCAAGGATCTAGCGTTCAAAGTTTCTCCGGTCAAGGCAAGTAATGAGTCTGATAGCGATGATGAGTTTGAAAAACTGGCACTTATTACAAAGAATTTCTCAAAGATGCTGAAGAAGGTGGTTAATAAGAAATCTCAGGAGAGGTTTGGTGGAAACAGACAAAAGCCACTAGATTCGAACAATAATCGTGGAATGAGATTTGAACAAGGAAACATGCAGTTCGGGAGGAATCAGAACAACGAACCAAAACAGGCTGGACGAATTCAATGCAGAGAATGTGAAGGATTTGGTCATATTCAGGCTGAATGTGCTAACACCCGCAAGAAACAAGGAAGATCATATGTCACCTCTTGGAGTGATGATGAAGATAATGCAAAGGATGAAGAAGAACTTACGAGTAATTATGTAGCTTTTGGAGCAAAGGTACATGATACATCAGAAGGTCAGTGTTCCAACACACGGAACAAAGGTAAGGATGTATCTTCTAACAAGAATCTGAACGATGCTCGTAGTGATAAAGATGATCTATCTGTAAGTGATGAAGAGATCTATAGCACATACGAACAAATGTATGATATGTGGATTCAAGTAGCTGACAAAAACAAAGAGTTGAATGAAGAAAAAGGAAAGCTAATTGAAAGTGGAAAGGAGCTACGATCCACTATTGCAGAACTTGAAAAGCAAAATAAAGAACTGAGTCAAAAATTGATAGCAGCAGTCAAAAGAGCCGAGATGTCTGAAGCAACTATCTCTAAATTAAATTCCGGGAAAGCAAAGCTTGATGACATTCTGGATATGGGAAGAACCGTTGGTGATAGACACGGGATTGGATACAAGGAAGAAATAAAGACTGAAGTCTTCGAAAAACCAGTTACTCTGAAAGCTAGGATTCGAGAAGTAAAACGGAAGTATGGAAAGCCATATCAAAGAAATCCTCTAATCTGCAGATACTGTACATACCAAGGTCATGCTGAACATCAGTGTAAAAAACTGATCAGAGATCAAATGACTGGAAGACAACTGTGTTCCAACACAGTCGATATTCATGCAAAAATCAGGAAAGTATGGGTTATTAAAAGGTCCAGTAAGTGTCTGGTGGCACACACCTCTTTATCAGCATATTCTAGTGATTCTTGGTACTTTGACAGTGGTTGTTCTCGCCACATGACTGGGACTCCAAAATACCTTACAAACATTACTCCATATGATGGCGGATATGTAACTTTTGGTGATGGAAAAAGAAGCAGAGTAATTGGCAAAGGAGAATTAAAGATTGAAGGGTTTCCAGTTCTCACAAGTGTACTATTTGTTGAAGATCTAAAAGCAAAATTGCTTAGCATAAGTCAGCTGTGTGACGACAACCTGATAGTGGAATTTCAGAAGGACAAGTGTGTAGTGAAGCATGGTGAAAATAAGGTTCTTTCTGGAATACGATCTTCAGACAACTGTTACTTGTTGGAACAAGAAGTTCGATGCATGCTTTCCAAGCAGGATGAAGGAATTCTCTGGCACTGGAAGCTTGGACACATCAACTATAAAACACTGGTGAAAATCGCTAATATGAGAGCTGTACGAGGAATGCCAATCTTGACTAGCAAGGATGAAATTGTGTATGGACCATGTCAGCAAGGTAAACAAACTCGTTCTCCTCATTCCTCAGTTCAGTTTATTACTACTTCTAGAAATCTGGAATTGCTACATATGGATTTAATGGGGCCAGTTAATACGCCTAGCATAGGAGGAAAGAAATATATTTTTGTGTGTGTTGATGACTTCTCCAGATTTACTTGGGTAGCCTTCTTGAAAGAAAAATCTGATATGATTGAGGTATTTCGAAGCCTTGTAGTAAAGTTACAAACTGAAAAGGGAAGTCCTGTAGGAAAGATAATCCGAATTCGAAGTGATCACGGCAGAGAGTTTGAAAATGAACAATTCAGTTCCTTCTGCAATGAGCTAGGAATCCAACATGAGTTTTCGGCTCCTATCACTCCTCAACAGAATGGCATTGTTGAAAGAAAGAACAGAACTTTACAGGAGATGGCTCGAGTTATGTTGGAAGAAAAGGATGTTCATAAGAAATGGTGGGCAGAGGCGATCAATACTGCGTGCTATACGATCAACCGAGTGTATCTTCGACCATTCACTAACAAGACAGCCTATGAGATCTGGAAGGGCAGGAAACCAAACGTATCGTATTTTCATGTGTTCGTAAGTACATGCTATATTCTCAGAGATAGAGAACAGTTGGCTAAATTCGATAATCGGAGTGATCTAGGAATGTTTCTCGGGTATTCCATCAATAGCCGTGCCTACAGAGTTTTTAATCATCGAACCAACACTCTCATGGAATCCATAAATGTTATTGTGGATGATTAAGAAAAGGAACAACCTCCAGAAGTTGTAGAGGAAGAATCTGCCAACACTCATGTTCCAACACAGTCTCAACCTTCAGACAAAGCAAAGTCTTCAGCCGATTCTACTGAACCAAGTGATCACCAGAACCCTAACTCTACTGAAGCTGACCATGTTCCAACACACGACCATGTTCCAACATAGTCCCCTCCTACTGACGAACATGTTCCAGCACTCGATCAATCTGGATCCATCATGAGAAGCACTCGATCAGTGCCTCGAGTTGATTATCGATGACTGGCTGGTCTACACTGTTTCGTTTCTCTGATTGAGCCCAAGAACTACAAAGAAGCCTTACTTGATGAATATTGGATTGCTACAATGCAAGATGAACTCGGTCAGTTTACCAGGAATGATGTTTGGTATCTTACTCCTCATCCCAAAGGCATTAATGTCATTGGTACGAAATGGATCTTCAAGAACAAGTCCGATGCAGATGGCTTAGTCACCAGAAACAAAGCCAGACTTGTTGCTCAAGGATATACTCAAGTGGAAGGTGTTGACTTTGATGAAACCTTTGCACCTGTTGCCAGGTTAGAATCCATTCGTATTTTACTAGCTATTTCCTGCTCTTTGAACTTTACTTTGTATCAAATGGATGTTAAGAGTGCGTTTTTAAATGGAGTGGTGAACGAGGAAGTTTATGTGGAACAACCTAAAGGTTTTGAAGATCCCCATTATCCGCATCATGTATATCGTCTCAAAAAGGCCTTATACGGACTAAAGAAGGCACCTCGAGCATGGTATGAACGACTTACTACCTTTCTACTTCAGAAAGGTTATCGTCGAGGGGGAGTAGATCGCACTTTATTTGTGCTTGACAAGTCCTCAAAGTTTCTAATTGCTCAAATATATGTTGATGACATAGTATTTGGCTCCACTTCACCATCTATGGTACAAGAGTTTGTCACCACAATGCAATCTGAATTTGAAATGAGCAAGGTTGGAGAATTGACCTATTTTCTAGGATTACAAGTGAAACAAGGATGGAATGGTCTATTCATCAATCAAAGTAAGTATGCCTTGAACTTGATTAAGAAATTCGGACTCAGTAGTGCTCGTGCAGTTCGAACTCCTATGGGAGTTTCTGATAAACTAGTGAAAGATGAAAAAGGAGTTCCAGTCGATCAGAAGTTATATAGAGGCATGATTGGAAGCTTATTTTATTTAACTGCTAGCAGACCAGATATATGTTTCAGTGTTGGAATATGTGTAAGGTTTCAAGCTGATCCTAAGGAATCTCATCTTACTGCAGTGAAAAGGGTTATTCTCAGAATATGGTGTCTGGTATTCTAAGAATCAAGATTCAGAGTTGATTGGTTACAGTGATTCTGATTGGGCTGGTAATGCTGATGATCAAAAAAGTACTACAGGTGGATGTTTCTTTATTGGAACAAATTTGGTGTCTTGGTATAGCAAGAAACAGAATTCAATCTCTCTATCTACTGCGGAAGCAGAGTATCTTGCAGCAGGGAGCTGTTGTGCACAACTGCTATGGATGAAACAAATGTTGAAGGATTATGGAATTCATCAAGAACCTTTGAAGATTTTATGTGACAATACAAGTGCCATTGATATTTCAAAGAATCCAGTTCAACACTCAAGAACCAAACATATTGACATAAGGCATCATTTTATTCGAGATTTGGTGGAAAGAAAAGAAGTGGAAGTGGTCTATGTTCCAACACACGAGCAGCTTGCTGATATATTTACAAAGCCACTTGATGCTACCACTTTCGAGAGCCTTTGACAACACTTAGGTGTTTGTCAAATCTGAGGTAACTTTTACCTTTGATTAGTTTTTCGTGTAAATAATTTTGCTTTCTGTTATTTACGTCAAAAATTTTAAAAAAAAATTATCTAAGGAAGTAAAAGACCTACCAAAATAGGAGTAGTTAAGTAAGGTGTGTTGGAAGTTAATGAAGGAAGACAAAGTGATGTGACAAGAAGAAAAAGGGATATCATTGCAATTTTTGGGAAATCTAAAAAGGGGACTTCGTGGGAAAAGAGGTAAGTTCATGAAGAGTTGAAAGTTGTTTCAAACTCTAAAATCCCTTTCGCATTCTGTTACCCTTGGCCCGATTTTTCCCCAAAACTCTTGTCAAAAAATCTCATACTCAAAACTCTCCTCTATCTCGGCATTGTTCCAAATAATGTCAAACCCAAATTCTCCGATAAAAGAAGCTTCAGTGCCGGAAATTATGGAAGAAGACCGGAGCTCAGTGAATTCGGAATTGGTAGTGTTTGATGAGCCGAGAAGACATGTTGAATTGGGTGAGTCACAAACTCAAGATCAGAACAAAGTAAGTGCTAACCATGAAGAGGATGAGGAGATAGCTGAAGTAGAGCCTGATAAAGCTGAAGAGGAAAAGGAAGAGGAAGAGGGTTCTGTCAAGAAACAGAGTGAAGATTCTGATGCTCAAGAGGAAGCGTCTGGAGGCAAGAAACAGGAAAAACCTAAGGTAACTGGTCCTGACCCTCGACCATTGAAATTCTTGGGTTTTGAAAGTAGAAGTGTGGATGATATTTTTGAGTGGTTACAAGCTAATAGATATTCCGTGGATCTAAGCAAAATCAAGAGTATAAGAAAGGATTTAGAAGTGTTGCATGTCAAAATTAAGGAGATTGTGTCTGGTCACTTTACTGATGTTTGGGATATTGAGTATAAGACTGTGAAGTATCTGAGAGGGATGTACGGTCAGCTGAATGGTAAAGGGAAAGACAAATTTCATGTTTTTTGTCGTATGACTGCTCATAGTTATGTGTGGATAAGAGAAATTAATGAGGAACAAGCTGTTGGGATGAAGACAGTAAGGTATGGAGACAAGCTATAGGTTGGATTTTATGATGAGGAGAATTCAAAGAGGATGGAGAAATTGAGAGAACCAGTGATTATTGAACTGTCTGATGATGATGACAGTGTTCCAACACAGGAGGAAGAATCTGTGTATATGGAGGAAGAATCTGATGCTGATCTGGGGGGTACACAGGGTGAAGAGGTTCAAGAAGAGTTGAATGATGGAGTCCCTGATCAATCTGATGATGAAGGGAATCAGGAGAATGAAGAAGCTGAAGAAGATCTGCAGGACCAAGGTGTTGAGTCAGAAGAAGAACAGGTAGGAAGAGCTGACAGTGTTCCAACACAGGGTGCCCCAGACCTGACATACTCCAGTGACGAGGTCCTGGATGAATTTTTCAAGAAGGCAAAAGGAAAAAGGAAGGCTAGCTCTGCCATGAATACTGAGGCAGCAAAAAGAAGTAAGAAAAGACAGGATAGCAAGCCTAGGAAGGCTCTGCCACCCCCATCTGTCACTCAGGCTTTTTCTGCAGTTTATTATGACGAGAAGGGAGCTGAGATGGAAGAGTTCTTCTCTGAAAAGAAGTTTATTGTTGAGAGACCCTTGGACTTGAAGGCTTACCAGGAGAGTGGGTTTACAACTTTCCTAAAGGCAATGGGAATGGTGAAGGCGGCCACAATTCAAAGGCAATTCAATCGACAGGTGGTTCTTGAGGTATATGCTAATCTCATGCCTGAGAATCTAGATATTTCTTCTCCGTGGTTTGGTAGAGTATATGTTCGGGGAAAGGTTGTAGAACTGTCTGCTACTAGAATCAATATGTTATTTGGGCTGAAAACTCCAGAGATAGGGGGAGTGTTTCCGGACGATTTGGAGATGACTGATGATGAAATTTTGGCTGTGATTTCTGGAGGATATAAGAAGCAGTGGCCGGCAGTAGGATATTCGCAAGCATCATGCTTGACCTCCAGATTCTTCGGGCTGTATCAGATAGCTGTTCACTGCTGGTTACCATCTAGCAATACTACTGCATTGACCAGGGAAATGGCCAAACTGCTCTACTGTGTTGGAACACAGTAGGAAATCAATCTCGGGTTATTAATTCAGCAACATCTGGTTCGACAGGCCACAGCGCCTAAAGTGAATGATGCAGTAATATATCCATGTCTGATCTCAGCGATAGCCAAAAGTGGAAAAGTGAAGGGGAAGGCCTCAGACGTGATAGTTGACACTGAGTTCCTGCGGCCAAACAAGAAAACTTTCGGACTCAGACATGTGCATGACCTTCCGTGGAAAGCTTCAAGCTCAACCTCCTCATCAGCAGCAGCAGATCAAAAGGCTCGATTGTTGGTTGTCAATGCTAGACTAGGAGCTTTGGGTATTCAAATTGCAGCCTTACAAGCAGAGCAAGCACGGTTGGAAGAAGAAAAATCAAGTCTGAAAGGCTGATTATTTCAGGGGGAGTTTTAAAGACAATGTTTCATTTTTTATGATTTTGTGATGATGTTTCTTTAGCATCTGTGTGGCCCCAGGGGGAGTAATTTTGGATCCTGGATATTTGGTTTTCAATTTGGTTGTATAATTTTTGGATTTCTGGCATTCTGGATTTCGGCTTTCACTATTTGAATTTTTCTGGTATTCTGCTCGTTGAATGTAGTTGATTATGTGATTGCAGTCCAAAATATTATGGGTCCACAAAAATGCCAAAGGGGGAGATTGTAAAGTCAAGGAATTATTTAATTGGCAATTTTGTGTTAAGTATTTGTGAACTACATACCGTGTTGGAACATGGTGCTGGAGCAGAACTGGAGCAGGTTTCACGCCATAGGGTTTAACGGATTCAAGCCGAAACATTGACGTGTTTTAGAATTTATGGTATCTGTATATTTGGCTATATAATGGGCGTGTGAAGCATATTTGGTTTATGGAAAAATCCCTACTTATATGGAGAAGATTTATTCGAATATATGGGAGAGTTTGAGATAAGGTAAATCCCTTTATTTATGGGATTTGGATATGCTTCAACAATCAGATTTGGAATAGGAATATTGTGGAGATAATCATGGATATTCGGATCTGATTCGTGGATATAAATATGGGACAAACACGGCTGCAAAACTAACAATTTTACGGAGCAAAATCTGCACCCAGATTTTGAGATCTTAAGAAACTTGCGAGAGCCAATATACTGTGTTCCAACACTGTCCTGCCGCACTAAGTTCAGAATCGTATACCTTAATTACTCGGGAGGAGGAGATCCTGCGTCGACGGAGTTCGAGGTCAGAGGGAGTCTGATCTTGGTATAAAGGTTTAGAAATCAGGTGAAATGGAATTTCAATTGGTATCAGAGCTTGGCACTTGCTAACCCCTATACAGGGAGAGTGAGATCAGGTTTCACCATGGCACCAAAGGAGGGGGCCTCTGTCACGCGACCACCGTTGCTGGAACAAGGCAATTACGCCTACTGGAAGGCACGTATGAAAGTATTCATTGGAGCATTAGATGATCAAGCATGGAACCATGTTGTAAATCAGTACACTCCACCTCCCAGTGACAAAACTAAAGAATCGAGCTCATCAACGATCAAACCATATTCTGAATACTCTACTGAGGAGCATAGAGCTTACATGTCCAACTCAAAGGCATTGAATGCCATCTTTACAGCAGTAGATGAAGATCAATTTAAGATGATTTCAAACTGTGAGACTCCAAAGGAAGCATGGGATGTGTTACAGACGTATCATGAGGGAACAAGCTCAGTCAGAGATTCAAAGTTGCAATACTATACATCAAAATTTGAGGAATTGAAGATGCGGGAAGATGAAACTATCTCCGAGTTTAATGGACGAGTCCGAGATATTGCAAACAAGGCTTTTCAGTTTGGTAAGAAGTACAAAGATCAAAAACTTGTAAGGAAAGTGTTGAGGGCATTACCACCACGGTTCAATATGAAGGTCACAGCAATCAATGAAAATGGAAGGACTGGGATGATGACACTTGATGAGCTCATGGGGTCTCTGGAATCCTATGAGATGGAGATGTTGCAAAATAAAACCAGAAAGAAGGAGATGGCTTTTACAAGCACAACCTCTGGGAAGGAAGATGAACATACAGATATTGAAGATTCCGATGAAATTGCTAACATAACCAGAAACTTCTCTAGATTCATGAAGAAGATGGGCAGGAAGCCACAGGACAAGTCAAGCGGGAGCAAAAATCCGAATGCCAACTTCACTCCCAGATTCGGTCAGGCAACTGGTGTTGAAACACCGAAGATCAAATCGGTAAATCCGAATCTGAACAGAAAAATCCAATGCAGAGAATGTGAAGGCTTTGGACACATTCAAGCTGAGTGTGCCAATACACTTAAAAGGCAAGGGAAATCATATGCCATAACCTGGAGTGATGATGATGGAGGAGACGATATTAAGGATGGAGAAGAGTATACAAATCATGTTGCTTTCGGCGTATCGTTGGAAGAGTCTTTTGAGATAAATCGCAGTGTGTTGAATGAAGAAGAAAGTGATAGCTCAGATGAAGAGACTAGAAGCATTAGTGATGATGACATTCGCAAAGAAAGTATGGAGATGTATAAAATGTGGCTAAAAGTGGCAGATGAAAACAAAGAGCTCAAGGTTGAGAACAAGAAGTTATGTGAAAAGGTTAGAGTGAGTGAACTTGGGAAGAAAAATGCACTAGAAGAACTTGAACAACTTAAAAAGGAATTTGCTGAAGTAGTTCAACGAGCGGAGACAGCAGAACAGGCTATTAGACGTCTCAATACAGGGAAAGCTAAACTTGAAGATTGTCTGAATATGGGACAAACTACCAAATTTGGAATTGGGTATGAAAGATCAGTTGATGTGTTGAAAAATAAGGCAGATCAAGGTGCACGTGCTCCAAGAATAATTGAGGAGAATTGCCCCATCAAGAGAATCAGGAGATGCGGATACTGTGGAGTTCCAGGTCATGTGAGAAACAGGTGTTTCAAATTACTTAAGACACTGTCCGTCAACCCAGCATATTGGTATTTCAACACCATTCCAGGATACAACACAGTGCACCAAGTCAACACTGGAGGATACAGGAACGGATCCTTGAACACACATGCAACTCAGAGATCACATCGCATCACTCGACCAGTAAGACAGGTATGGGTTCGAAAGTCTCAAAATATTTGTCTTTCAAGTTTTGTATGTTTTGGAGCACATACAGGAACCTCGTGGTACTTCGACAGTGCGTGCTCAAGGCACATGACAGGAGTTCCTGAATTTCTGCGAAAATTTGAACCTGGATTTGGTGGACATGTTAAATTCGGTGATGGAAAACGAAGCAGAATAATTGGCAAAGGGGAGTTAGAAATCAAAGGGCTTCCAGTGTTCCAAGATGTGTTGCTAGTTGAAGGCCTGAAGGCTAACCTATTAAGCATCAGTCATCTATGTGATAATGATATGACGGTGTACTTTGACAAAGATAAGTGTATTGTAAATCATGGGTCTGGAGTATTCACTGGATCCAGATCAATGGATAAGTGTTATCTACTCGATCAAGATGTCACCTGCTTGAGCTCGAAAAAGGAAGTTAGTACACTGTGGCACAGAAAATTGGGGCACATAAATTATAAATCTTTGGCTCGTATTTCCAGACTAAATGCAGTCAGAGGTATTTCTGAAATCAGTGATGTCAAGGAGACTGTCTGTGGATCGTGTAAGGAAGGAAAGAAAATTCGTATTCCTCACCATGCTGTACATGATGTTTCAACATCAAGACTTTTGGAGCTTCTACATATGGATCTAATGGGGCCAGTTAGTACACCAAGTGTGGCCGGGAAGAAGTATATTTTTGTCTGTGTGGATGACTTCTCGAGGTATACGTGGGTATCATTCCTCAAAGAAAAATCAGAGGCCGCTGATGTATTCAAGACCTTGGCGCACAAGCTTCATGTAGAAAAAGGAACCGCTCGAATTGCACGCATCAGGAGTGATCATGGAAAGGAATTCGAGAACTCTAAATTTCGGGACATCTGTGAAACGCTTGGCATACATCATGAGTTCTCTGCCCCCATAACCCCTCAGCAGAATGGTATAGTAGAAAGAAAGAATCGGACACTGCAGGAAATGGCACGAGCAATGCTGGCTGAGAAAAAAATTCATTCGAGATATTGGGCTGAGGCAGTACACACTGCATGCTACACCATCAACCGAGTATATCTGCGTCCGTTTACCGAGAAGACACCGTATGAGATCTGGAAAGGAAAGAAACCAGATGTGTCGTATTTCCATGTCTTTGGCAGTAAGTGTTACATTCTGAAGGATCGAGAACCCTTGGCTAAATTTGAACCCAGGAGAGACATTGGAATATTCTTGGGCTATTCTCCTACCAGCCGAGCATACCGAGTACTGAATCAACGTTCTGGGGTAGTCATGGAGTCCATTAATGTGGTGATAGATGATTCAGAGGAGGATAATGCTGGAGAAGGTGATGCGCTTGATTCAGTCGTTCCTACTGGTGTTGGAACACCAGTTCCATCAACCGGTGTTGAAACACCAGAATCTGGAAATCTTGACTCTGACCAGAATCCAATGAGACATATGCAGTTAAGGGATCGACCCCGTGTAAATTACAGAGAATTAGCAGGATTATCGTGTTTCATCTCACTCACTGAACCAAGAAGTTACAAAGAGGCTTTGCTTGATGAATATTGGATCTCGGCGATGCAAGACGAATTGCAGCAATTCGAGAGAAACAATGTTTGGTTTCTTACCCCACGACCTGTTAATGTAAATGTGATTGGTACCAAGTGGATTTTCAAAAACAAATCTGATGCAGATGGTAATGTCACCAGAAATAAAGCACGCCTGGTTGCTCAAGGGTACACACAAGTAGAAGGGGTTGACTTCGATGAAACTTTTGCCCCTGTAGCCAGATTGGAGTCCATCAGACTTATGTTGGCCGTGTCCTGCATACTAGACTTTACTCTTTATCAAATGGATGTCAAGAGTGCATTCCTGAATGGAATAGTAAAAGAGGAAGTTTACGTGGAGCAACCTAAGGGATTTGAAGACCCTCAGTTTCCCGATCATGTTTATAGGTTGAATAAGGCGTTGTATGGACTCAAGCAGGCACCTCGTGCTTGGTATGAGCGACTGACAACCTTTCTAATTAAAAAGGGCTATCGTCGAGGGGGAGTAGATCGTACACTGTTTGTGCTACACAAGGGGCCAAAGATTCTAATTGCACAGATCTATGTGGATGACATTGTGTTTGGATCTACCGATTCAGACTTGGTGAAGGAGTTCGTTGACTTAATGACTCAAGAGTTCGAAATGAGCATGGTAGGAAAATTGTCATATTTTTTGGGATTGCAGGTTACTCAGGAGAAGAATGGTCTGTTTATCAATCAACAGAAATATGCTGAAAACTTGATCAAGAGATTTGGTCTTACAAGTGCAAAGGCAGTACGCACCCCAATGGCAACCACCGATAAGCTTACAAAGGATGAACAGGGGCAAAGTGTGGATCAGAAATTGTACAGGAGTATGATTGGCAGCCTGTTGTATTTGACTGCAAGCAGACCAGACATCTGTTTAAGTGTTGGTATTTGTGCTCGCTATCAAGCTGATCCAAAGGAATCACATATGTCAGCAGTGAAAAGGATTAAACGGTATATAAGTGGAACAGCGGAGTATGGAGTATGGTTTTCTCGAAACAAGGATTCACAATTAGTAGGTTTCAGTGATGGCTGGGAATGCTGATGATCGTAAGAGTACCACTGGAGGGTGCTTCTTTGCTGGATCTAATCTGGTCAGCTGGTACAGTAAAAAGCAGAATTCTATATCCTTGTCCACAGCTGAAGCAGAGTATTTAGCTGCCGGGAGTTGTTGTGCGCAGTTATTGTGGATGAAGCAGATGATGAGAGATTATGGGTTCAATGATGTGAGTTTGACAGTCCTGTGTGATAATAAAAGCGCCATTGATATTTCCAGGAATCCTGTGCAACACTCTAGAACAAAGCATATCGATATCCGACATCATTTTATCAGAGACTTGGTTGAAAAAGGAGAAGTCGCAGTCCAGTATGTACCAACAGCAGAACAACTGGCTGATATATTTACAAAACCACTGGATGGTGAGACGTTTGAAGGCCTCAGACAGCACTTGGGTGTCTATCGAATGTAAGGTACTCTGATCTGTACTCTCTATTGTATTATTTACTGTTGTGTTGTTTCTTTTATAATATGGTGAAAAAAAAATAGAGAAAAATCAAAAGTATCAAAAATATGTGAAGTGGTGTTTAAACACCGAGGACTTCAGAGGGAGAAAAATCAGCTGGGCCGAAAATTTATTGGGCCTAGATCTGTACTCAGAAGGAAGGAAAAAAGAGACTTTTGGGTTTCGGAAAAAGGGGGGAAAAGGAGAAAGTGACAAATTGATTCCCACACAAACTCAAACTCTCGACTGTTCATCTTCTACGTAGCTCACAGCTCCCTGTTCATCAGAAAAATTTGCCAAAACCCTCGATTTTTGTAGCCCACTCAAAACCCTGTAACAATGGTGAGCTCCACGTTCCAGAAGATGGTCCGAGATTTCGTCAAGGTGCAGGTGCCGGAGAATCCGCGAATTGAAGAGCTCGATTCGGATGCAGATGTGGATGAGCTGTGTGGAGATCGAGTGCAGACGCTAGCCAAGTGGGGTGGAAAAGTTCAGAGATGGAAAGCTAGGTTTGATCATTCCTTCGTCTATGATGGAAGGTATTTTTGCTCTGTTCTTGAATTCATAGAATGGATGGTGCAGAACAGAGATTATGTAGACCTTAGAAAATTTAAAAGTCTGCATGGCAAAGTTAATGGATTTAAACTTGAGGAGGTATTAACTGGTGGAATAGGAGAGATTAGGGAGATTAGTGAGTATGATGCCAAATTGGTTGGGGTTGGTTTCGGAGAACATTATAGAGTAGGAGATGAAGAGGGTCAGTACTTCACAATGTACACACGGATAGCTTCCCTGCACAGGCCGATTATCAGGAATTTGGGGGATAATGTAGTTGTGCAGCCCTGGATAAAAGTGGTTAAATCCACTGATTTTACTGTGGCTGGTGACACAGAGATAGTGTGTTTTGATGAGTCTCTGTTTCAGACTCAAGAATCACTGAGAAGGTTACCTGTTCCTGTTGTGGACATTAGTGATAGTGAAGATGAGGCTGGGTGTGCAGGTGGCACTGATGAGGCTGAGAGGAATTTGAGGGTGAATGAACCAGAGAGTGCCTCTGTACTGAGTGAATCTGCATTGAATGAGGCCATATCAGAGTTGTTTAGGTCTGAGTCTGCCCTATCAGAGTTTGTGAGATCTGATTCTGAGAAGGAAGATGGTGAAGGAATAGCTGCGGAGAGAGCAGGTGTGGCTGATGTGCCAAGTGCGGGTTTGGTTGATACTGATGATCAAACACCAGATGAGAGCCATGCTGAGAAGGAGCAGAGTCCAGTTGACCTGGGTATTGGTGTTGAAACACCACTGGAGACAAGTCCATCTCAGGGATGTAAGAGGAAAAGGATGGAGGCTGGTGTTGAAACACCATCAGAATTTGGAAACAGATCTGAGACAGGTGAAGAAAGGTTGGCATCAACTTCCAAGAGAGTTAGAAGATCTAAAAGATGCAGAGTCAAGAGTACAGCTGACAGTGATGATAGTGATGAGCCTATTGGGCAGAAGTTGAAGAAATTGCGTGCAGAACGGCTGAAGAAATCTGCTGAGCAAATGAAGACCAACACTCTGCCTGCACCAGAGGTCCGTAAAGCTATTTGTAATGAATTTTATGATGATGCGAGCCTAGAAAAGTTGGAGTTCATCAGTGGGAGAAGGATCCTGGCAGAGAGGCCAGCTGATGCCGAGAAATACGGAGAATGTGGATTCACTGCCTTTTTACAATACCTTAAGGTGCTGAAAGCTGCCACGTGCTTTGATGAGTACAATAAACAGATGGTGTTGGAGTTTTACTCCAATCTGAAGGATGACTGTGAAAGTGAAGACTCCTCTTGGTTTCATAGGGTATATGTACGTGGAGCTGTGGTTGAGTTCTCCCCTGAGGCTGTGAATAGATGTTTGCAGCGTGGCAATCTCAAGAATGCTCAGTCGGTGTTTCAACACCAAATGCCAGAAAATTTTGATGCTGTGGCAGTTGAGTTGACAGGAGGAGTGGATAGTACTTGGCCACTGACTGGGAGACAACAAATACCAGCATCGAACCTGACCTCCAGGTATTACTGTCTGTATATGGTGGCTGTTCATAACTGGATTCCGTCGGTAAACAACACGATTGTTACCAAAGAAATGGCGACTCTTCTTTACTGTCTGGGAGCAAGGCATCGAGTCAATCTGGGTAGGCTGGTATTCAATGACATTATGGACTGTGCCCGCAAGACTAGGAAGGAAGCTTTAGTCCATCCTTGTGTTATATCGATGGTACTGCGGAAAGGGGGAGCAGTTGCACGGGAGTCCGATGAAGTTATATCTACCCAAGCTTTACGGCCGACCCTCAGAACATTGAGTGGTCGTATAGTGAAGAACCTACCCTGGACGCCTCCAGCGACGACTGGCTCGGATGCAGGAGCAGCTCGGCTGAGAGCCATTGAGGCGAAGGCAGCTGTGTGTCAAGAACTACTTGAGCGTCATCAGGCCACTGTTGCAAAGATTCAGGGGGAGCTGGCAACTTTGGCGGCTGAGAGAGAAGCATTGCTGGAAGCAAGTCAACATGACAATGGATCAGATGCTGGATCAGAGGAGTCCGAGTGATTCTGGATTTGAATTCTTGGTTTTCTGGATTTTCTTGGTTTTTCTTGTCATATTACTGAATTCAGGGGGAGATATTAGAGATTTTGTATGATTTGAATGATTTTGTGTTCTGGATAATTGGATATTTGTGCTAGCTGGTATTCTGGTGTTCTATATTGTTTGTGCTAGTTGGCTTTCTGGTATTCTATGGTGTTTGTGCTGCTGTTCTATGAATTCACCAATATGCCAAGGGGGAGATTGTAAAGTCCTCCGGAGTTGGACTTATGTATGGCATATTGTGAATACTAGTAATCTGGTGTTTTAACACCACTGAGTGACTTCTGGTGATATGGTGTTTTAACACCACTGCTATCCAGCAGTATTCCAGCAGCAGTATGGTTGATGTCCACGATTTATGGAGTGTATTATGGGATATAATTGTGCGATCTGATCAGGATATTGTGAAGATAAATTATTGATTTCGTGGTCATCTAATTCTGGTAAACGAATATTCCTGTAATAGTTAGGAATTGGTTAAGTAGTTTATTTATGGAACAAGTCCTATTGATAACAGGATTGTTCAATTAAATACCAGATTAGCATTAGATCTTTCCTTAGTCTAGAAGTCTATTTGTGGTAGAAGTTCGACAAGGAAAGAAGTTGATTCAAGGCAGGATTGCGATGGGATAAAGAGAAGTAGATTACAACGCAATCAAGTTCACGCGACCAAGATTCAATCTCTACGTGAGAGCTTTGGAGCGATCTGCCTTAGTGTTTGGAGGTTCGTAAACAACCGACCAAGTTCTTGAAGATCAGAAACAAGGAAGTCTTAATTCCTCGGGAGGAGGAGATCCAGGGAGACGTGTTGATCGTGAGGGTTCAACGACGTAGGATCGACAGTGAGGGGAGCTCACAACATTCACTCTGTAGGTTAGCAATGGATTAGTATTTAAGTTAAGCTTCTTGTACTAAAGACTGCTTTCTAGTGAATGGTTTCTGATCTGGGCAAGGCCCCACAGACGTAGGTGTATTTGCACCGAACTGCGTAACCAAGTTGTGTGTCCACTGCGTATTTTGTTTTGTTTTCAACACCAAACTAATATTGGTGTTCCAACACCAAACTGTTAAACAACTTGGTATAAAGGTTTAGAAATCAGGTGAAACGGAATTTCACGATTTTTGGTTACTCTGACGCTGATTGGGCTCATTGCCTTAAGACGTGCAGCTCCATTTATGGCTATGCTATTTTTCTTGATGAAAATCTTCTTTCTTCAGCTTCTAAGAAACAACCTACTGTCTCTCGCTCCAGTTGTGAGTCAGAGTATCGTGCTATGGCTAATACCTATGTTGAGTCGGTGTGGATATGTCACCTTTTAAGGAATCTTCGTGTCACTATTGCTTCGCCTCAGCTTCTCTTGTGTGACAGCAACAGTGCCATCTTTCTCGCCAAAAATCGGGATGCACACAAGTGGGCAAAGCATATTGACATCGACTACCATTTTGTCCTTGAACTTGTGGCCTATGGTAAGCTACGTGTTACTCATGTTCCTTCTTCACTTCAGGTTGCTGACATCTTTACTAAAGGCTTACCCTCACCCTTTGTTTGAACAGTTTCGATCCAAGCTCTGCGTGTCATCCAATCCCACACTTAGCTTGAGGGATGGGGGTGTTTGAGTATAGATTATTGTCTATATTCATTGTATTGTTGTTGTGTATTCCTAGGACTCTAGAATACTTTATACATATTCCTAAGTTCTATTCATTGTATTCTACCCTCCATGTACCCTTATTTATACCTATAATGAAAGGTCATATAGGCATGGAGTTTTGAATCTATCAATATAAATCCTTTAAGGGTGGACTTGTAATATTTTCTTTCATGTGATGTGCAGGTTATCGGAAGCCGTTTTATTATTCATGGAAAATATTTTATGATATTACTTGAGAAAAATCATCTAGAGCATAAATATTTCTAATAAAACATTTAAACTTAGATGTATTCTTTGAGGTTATATTATTTTCTATTTATAATTATTTTTATTCAATTGAGCAAATGTTGTGCACTACACTAACATGCATTTAAACCATATATTTATTTTATTTTGTTAAGGATTTAGTTCACTAGTTTATTTTTATGTTAATTTATATTTTTCTTATTCCTATATTTAAACATAACATATTTGTCAAGGGGTGGAAATTTACATACGGATCCACTTTACACGCACCGTGTGCATGGGTTATCGAAAGCTGTTATACCACCATGGAGTATGTTTTATGATCTTAATCGAGAAAAATCATCAAGAGCATAAAACTATCTAACCAAATTATTTAATCTTGTGATGTATTCTTTTGATGTTATATTAGTTTCTATTTATAATTATTTTTATTCAATCGAGCAAATGCTATGCACTGCACTGACATGGATTTAAACAATATATTTATTTTATTCTCTTTAGGATTTAGTTCATTGGTCTATTTTTATGTTTTTTTTATTCCTATACTTAAACATAACATATTTTACTGGGGTGGACATTTACATAGGGATCCATATTGCACACACAGTGTGCCGGAGGAGGCGCTAAAACAATGATATCTCCATGTTTCACATTGTTGTCTTGAAAAATGTTATCCAACCATCAATGAAATAAATGACATTACTGAAATTTCTAAACTTCACCGGCCAAAAATAATTTCCATACAATCCATCAAGGGTCAACTCGTTGGAATATTTTCTTTCATGTGATGTGCACATGTTACCGAAACTCGTTATATGAATCATCCATGGTGTATATTTTATGAGCTTACTTGAGAAAAATCATCAAGAGCATAAAAGTTTCTAATCAAACTATTTAAACTCATGATGTATTCTTTGGTGTTATATTATTTTCTATTTATAATTATTTTTATTCAATCAAGCAAATGTTGTGCACTGCACAGACATGTATTTTAGCCATATATTTATTTTATTCTGTTGAGGATTTAGTTCACTAATATATTTTAAGTTAATTTATTTTTTTTGCAAACACTTGTGTAAGATAGTCTCACATATTCTTATTGTGAGACGGGGGTCTAATTAAAATATTTAAAGATGGAAGATGAAATAGGGTACTTTTTATAATTTCTGAATCTTTACTTTGTACATTGTCTCACCATAAGTTGTGGTGAGACGGTCTCATATGAGTCTTTCTCTATTTTTTTTGTATTCCTATACCTAAACATAACATATTTTCCAGGGGTGGAAATTTACTTAAGGATCCACATTACACATACCGTGTGCCGGAGGAGGCGCTAAAACAATGATATCTCAATGTTTCACATTGTTTTCTTGGAAAATGTTACCTAACCATCAATGAAATAAATGACATTATTGAAATTTTTAAATTTCACTGGCCAAATATATTGCCATACGATCTGTCAAGAGTGAACACGTTGGAATATTTTCTTTCATGTGATGTGCACAGGTTATTGAAAGCCTTTATATCATCCATGGAGTATATTTTATGATCTTACTCGAGAAAATCATCAAGATCATAAAACTTTCTAATCAAACTATTTAAACTCGTGATGTATTCTTTGATGTTATATTAGTTTCTATTTATAATTATTTTTATTCGATTAAGCAAATGTTGTGCACTGCACTGATATGGCTATAAGGCATGTAATTATTTTATTCTGTAGTGAATTTAGTTCAATGAAATATTTTTATGTTAACTTTATTTTTTTTTAATCCCGATTCTTTAACATAACATATTTGTCAGGGGGTGGAAACTTACATAGGGATCCACTTTGCCTTGTGCCAGAGAAGGCACGAAAATAAGTCAAATCTCCAGGTTTCACATTGTTTTCTTTTAAAATGTTATCCAACCATCAATGAAACAAATGACATTGTAAAAATTTCTAAACTTCACCGGAAATAAATATTACCATATTGATCCTTTAATGTTGGACTCTTTGGAATATTTTCTTTCATGTGATGTGCACACGTTATTGGAATCCGTTTTATCACCTATGGAGTATATTTTATAAGCTTACATGAGAAAAATATCAAGTGCATAAAACTCTCTAATCAAACTATTTAAACTCATGATGTATTCTTTGATGTTATATTAGTTTCTATTTATCTTATTTTTATTCAATCATGCAATTGTTCCGACATGCATTTTAAACATATATATATATATATATATATATACACATTATTCTGATGTGGTTTTAGTTCATTGGTCTATTTTTATGTTAGTATATTTTTTTGTTATTTTGATACTTAAACATAACATATTTGTCATGGGGTGGAAACCTACATAGGGGTCAACATTGCACACACCATGTACCGGAGGAGGCACAAAAATAAGTAAAATCTCCATGTTTCACTTTTTTCATGGAAAATGCTATCTAACCATCAATGAAATAAATGACATTATTGAAATTTCTAAATTTCACTGGCCAATAATATTTCCATACGATCCGTCAAGGGTGGACTCATTGGAATATTTTCTTTATGTGATGTGCACAGGTTATCAAAAGTCGTTATATCATCCATATGCACAGATGGTTCATCATCAACCAATGGGATGACATGAGCTGGATGCATAATCAGAGATAATGGAGGACTCACTATTATAGCTACTATGAAAGTTTTACCTACATGTTCATCTATTCAAGCTAAATCAGTTGCACTCTTATATGATTTACAACTTTGTATTCAACCCAAGATTTCAAGAGTTCAAATTGAAAGTGATTCAGAACTCCTAGTAAACATAATAAAAAAAAAGCATATACAAAATTCCTTGGATGATTATACAAGAAGTTAAACATTTTTGAATGTTGCTCAGAAAGTTGGATTTATCAATCAATCACATCTACAAGGAATATAACTCGGTCGCGGACTCATTAACCAAAATAGCCAGCTCACTTCAGGTAAATAACTTTTCTGATTTTACAGGTCTGCCAAGTAACATCCGAAACAAGATTTAGTTGGATTCGATCTCTTTTCCATATGTTAGGTTTTTTCCTTGATGTGAACATTATCTTGTAATAATTTTTATTTCAATGATGTCTATGTACTCATGAAAACTATAGGATAAATGGTTGTGATTTTACAGGTTAGATTAGAAATATGTATAGATTTTAGAATCACAACTATATCTTTTCAATGAGGTAAGGCTTTATGTCCCCCTCTTTCTTGTACTTTTTATTTTTAAAGCAATAAACAAGTAGGGATCCGTCAACCCCCCATCACAGGTTGTATTCCCTTAAAAATATGAGCTTGCTTGAGAAAAATCATCAAGAGCATAAAAGTTTCTAATCAAATTATTTAATCTCATGATGTATTCTTTGATGTTATATTAGTTTATATCATAAGTATTTTTGTCCAATCGAGCAAATGCTTCGCACCAAACTGATATGGATTTAAACCATATGATCATTTATTATGGTGTGAATTTACTTCACTGATCTATTTTAATGATAATTTTTTTTTCTTATTCTTATACTTAAACATAACATATTTGTCAAGGGTGGAAACTTACATAGAGATCCACTTTGCCGTGTGCCGGAGGAGGCACGAAAATAAGTCGAATTTCAAGGTTTCACGTTTTTTTCTTGGAAAATGTTATCCAATCACCAAACAAATGACATTTTTGAAATTTGTAAACTTCACTGGAAAATAAATATTGGCAATATTGATCCTTTAACGGTGGACTTATTGGAATAATTTCATTCATGTGGTGTTTACACGTTATCAGCGGCCGTTTTATCACATGTGAAGTATATTTTATGAGCTTACTTGAGAAAAATCATCAAGAGAATATAACTTTCTAATCAAACTATTTAAAATCATGATGTATTCTTTGATGTTATATTAGTTTCTATTTATAAATATTTTTATTCAAACGAGCAAATGTCGTGCACTGCACTGACATGCATTTAAACCATATATTTATTTTATTCTGTTAAGGATTCAGTTAACTGATCTATTTTTATGTTAATTTATTTTTTTATTCCTATAATTAAACATAGCGTATTTTCCAAGGGTGGTAATTTACATAGGAATCCACATTGAACACACCGTGTGCTGGAGGGGAGCGAAAATAAGGCAAGTCTCAATGTTTCACATTGTTTTATTGGAAAATTTATCCAACCATCATGAAATCAATGACATTATTAAAATTTCTAAACTTCACCAGCCAATGATATTGTCATACGATCCGTCAAGGGTTGACTCATTGGAATATTTCTTTGATGTGCAGTGGTTATCGGAAGCCGTTATATCATCCGTGGAGTATATTTTATGAGCTTACTTGAGAAAATCATCAAGAGTATAAACTTTCTAATCAAACTATTTAAACTTATGATGTATTCTTTGATGTTATAATAGTTTTATTTATAATTATTTTTATTCAAACGAGCAAATGTGTTACGCTGTACTGACATGCATTTAAACCATATATTTATTTTATTCTGTTGGGAATTTAGTTCACTGGTCTACTTTTATGTTAATTAATTTTTTCTTACTCCCATACTTAAACATAACATATTTGTTAGGGGGTGGAAACTTACATATGGATCCACATTGCACACACCATGTACTGAGGAGGCGCAAAAATAAGTAAAATCTCCATGTTTGGAAAATGGTATCATATCATCAATGAAATAAATAACATTATAAAAATTTCTAAACTTCACTGGCCAAAACTTATTTCCATACGATCTGTCAAAGGTGGACTGGAATATATTTTATGAGCTTACTTGAGAAAAATTATCAGAGCATTAATGTTTCTAATCAAACTATTTAAACTCATGATGTATTCTTTGATATTATATTAGTTTCTAATTATAATTATTTTCATTGAAATGAGAAAATGCTTTGCACTACACTGACATGGATTTAAACCATATATTTAATTTTAGTTCACTGATCTATTTTTATTTTAATTTATTTTTTTCTTATTCCGATACTTCAACATAACATATTTGTCATGTGGTGGAAACTTACATAGGAATCCACTTTGCCGTGTGCCAGAGGAGGCACGAAAATAAGTCAAATCTCCAAGTTTCACATTGTTTTGTTGGAAAATGTTATTCAACTATCAATGAAACAAATTACATTATTGAAATTTTAAACTTCACCGGAAAATAAATATTTCCATATTGATCCTTGAAGGGTGGACTCGTTGGAATAATTTCTTTCATGTGATTTTACAAGTTATCGGGATCCTTTTTATCACCCATGGAGTATATTTTATGAGCTTACTCGAGAAAAATCATCAGGAGCATATAATTTTTAATCAAACTATTTAAACTCATGATGTATTATTTGTTGTTATATTAGTTTCTATTTATAATTAATTTTATTCAATCTAGCAAATGCCATGCACTGCATTGACATTCATTTAAACCATATATTTATTTTATTCTATTGAGAATTTAGTTCACTGGTCTATTTTTATGTTAATTTATTGTTTTCTTATTTTGATACTTACACACAAAACATTCATTTGGGCTTGGAAATTTACATAGGGATCCACATAGCACACACCGTGTACCGGAGGAGGCGTGAAAATAAGGCAAATCTCCATGTTTCACATTATTTTCTTCAAATTTTTTATCCAGCCGTCAATATAATAATGGACATTATTGAAATTTCTAAACTTCATCGACCAATAATTTTTCCATACGATCTGCTAAGTGTGGACTCGTTGAAATATTTTCTTTCATGTGATGTGCACAGGTTATCAGAAGTTGTTACATCATCCATTGAGTATATTTTATGAGCTTACTTGAGAAAAAAACATCAATGGCATAAATTTTCTAATCTATAATTTTAAACTCATGATGTATTCTTGGATATTATATTAGTTTCTATTTATAGTTATTTTTATTCAATCGAGCAAATGTTGTGCACTGCATCGACATGCATATAAACCATATATTTGTTTTATTCTTTTGAGGATTTAGTTCACTTGTTTATTTTTATGTTAATATTTTTTTCTCATTCGGTACTTAAACATAACATATTTGTTAGGGGGTGAAAACTTACATTGGAATTCACTTTGCCGTGTGCCGGAGGAGGCACAAAAATAAATCAAATATCCAAGTTTTACATTGTTTTGTTGGAAAATTTTATCCAACCATCAATGAGACAAATGACATTATTGTAATTTTTAAACTTCACACGCTAAAAACACTGTCCTATCGATCTGTTAATAATGATCGATCTGTTAATAATGGATTCATTAGAATATTTTCTTTCACGTGATGTGCATAGGTTGTTGGAAGCCTATATATCATCCATGGAGAATATTTTATGAGCTTACTTGAGAAAAATCATCAAGACCATAAAACTTTATAATCAAACTATTTAAAATCATGATGTATTCTATGATGTTATATTAGTTTCTATTTATGATTATTTTTGTTCAGTTGAGCAAATAATGTGCAATACACCGACACACATTTAAACCATAATGTTATTTTTTTCTGTTGGGGAAAAATTTTCCCACTGACTATTTTTATGTTAATTTTTTTTCTTTTTCTTATACTTAAACATAGCATATTTTTTGGGGGTTGAAAACTTACGTAGATATCCATTTTGCACACATTATGTGCCAATGCCTCTTCATCTTCCTGAATTATTAACAAATTCATTGGAAAACGTTAAGGCAAAGTCTTGGGAAAGACGGTCTTTCCATAAGATTATGGAAAGACGGGTATAATTAGAATAATAAAAAGTAAAAGGTGTTAATTGCAATATTAAAATTTTAGTATGTAGTAGTTATAAAATTTATAACCCGGTTCATGCAACCCGAAAATTTTATCTTCATTTCTTCTAATTTACACTTTAAACCTTGGTCTTTCCATAACTTATGGAAAGACCGTCTTTCAAGAGACGGACTCAAACGTTAAACAACAGTACTTAAAATAAATTCAATAAAAATTTCTTAGCAATAAAATCGCAAAAACAAGTATACACCAATTAACTTAGATTTAAAAATCGTTGACTAACCTTTCTAAACATATGGGAGGCATTTGATATTTTTGGCTAATGATTAAATCAATGACGAATCATTTTTTTCTTCTTTCCATTTCTCCCGGATTCTTCAATATCAAAATTGAAAGACAGTGTCCTCGATCTTCAACTGACCCACACAGCGGTGGCCAGGGAGGATAGGTGCGTTTGGTGAGGGCAAAGCGTATAAGCAAAACTACCTTCTACTTAATTGTGAGAATAAGTAGTTGAAAATCAATGCACTTTTAGAGTTTGGTAAATTATTTATTTGTTTTTCCAATGTTAAAAGCATTCTAAGTTTTTAATATTAAGTTATCTCTATTTATAAGAATTGAATTTAAAATTATTTATTTATATTGTAAAAGTATCAATTTACGATATTTTTTTCTCAATCAGACAAATGTTGTACTTTGCACGTCACATCGTGGTGAAAATAGTCAAATAGATGGATATATTTATTTTTATTCAAGTGAGCAAATTCCGTGGACCTCATAGAATTTATGTAAACCATATATTTATTTTATTCAATTAAAGTTTTAATGCACCAATCTATTTCAGTGTTAATTTATTTTTCTTATTCCTCTACTTAAACATAACAAGCATACAATGTGTATATACACATATTTTGTGTTTTTCTTGGGTCCATTTATTAAGTTATCTCTATTTATAATAATAGAATTAAAATTAGTCATTCGTGTAAATGCACGAGAAGAAAGAGTATTAGCAATGTTTCACAACTGTTACTCTTGAAAAATGCTTCTCGCAACATCCTGAGGCCATATTACATTTTTAAAGTCATTAATTTTCACAGGCCAAAAACATTGCCATATGGATCCCTCAAAAGTGGATTTCATGGAAGCTTTTCTTATATGTACCGCGCATAGGGTATCAGAAGTTGCCGCCATTACATCAAAAAAGTATATGAGCTCAATTTGAGATAAATAAACCAGAATATAAAATATTCTAATATAAATATCAAAATTAATTATGTATTCATTGATGATATATTAGTTTTTATTTATATTTATGTTTATTCGTTGGAGCAAATTCCGTGCACTGCACCACATGCACTTAAAACATTTATTTTAATTTCAGTCGAAGATTTCATTTTAAGATCTATTTTTATGTTTTTTTTTATTTCCGATAATAGAACATAACATTTAAACACTTAGCATATATTTATATTTTGAGTTCCTTTTGGCTTTATTACATTAAGTAATCTCTATTTATAGTTATAGAACTAAAATGATTTATTCAGGTAATTGCACGAGAAGGAAGAGTAAAAGTGAATGTTTCACACCTTTTACTCTAGTTTGGGAAATGTTTTTTTGAAACATCCTGAGGCCCTATTACGCTTTTGAACTATTTAATTTTCATTGGCCAAAGACATTCCCATATCAATCCCTTAAGGGTGGATTTGTTGGAACATTTTCTTTCTCGTAATGTGTATAGGTTATCGAAAGTTGCTTTCATTAGATCGATGAAGTATATTATGTGAGCTTAACTTGAAAAATCATCAAGAGCATAAACTCCTGATATTATTAAATGGAGAAACTCATGAAAGTATTGAAAAAATGAAGTGCGTAAAAAAGTTCATGATATTAGTTTCTATATCCTTTTTTTTTATTGAACAAATGTCGTGCCTTGCATGACATGTAGTTAAAAAAATTATTTATTCTTATTTGATTGATGATTTAATTCATTGATCTATTTATGTGTTAGTATAATTTTATTGTTCCTTTACTTAAACCTAACATGTATACTAGTTCTTATCCTTTTCTATATGAGTTATTCTGGGTCAATATATAGATTGCGTTATATTTATATATAATAATATGTCTTAAAAATATTTATTAATGTTATATAAGAATCTATTTACAATGCTTTCTTCTTATCAATTGGACAAATGCTATTCGTTGCACGCCATGGTCTTATCACAGCGAAAATAAGTCAAATCTTCAAGTTCACATTGTTTTCTAGGAAAATGTTATCCAGCCATCAATAAAACAAATGACATTATTGAAATTTCTAAACTTCACGTGCCAAAAATATTTCCATATCAATCCATTGAGGGTGGACTCGTTGCTCGTTGGAATTTTTCTTTCATGTGATGTGCACAGGTTATCTGATGGAGATGATGCCAAGATTACTATCACCATAAACGAAGACATTCCACGAAATAATCAAACATTTAAAGGTTATGTAATGGATCTTCTAAGTGACATGGTGGGACCTATGACTAGGTCAAGAACTAAGTTTAAAGATGTTGCTTTAAATGCTTTGATTGATCGACTTTATGATGAAGAATTGAAGAAGGAGTCATTATCGACATCTTGGATTTATTGTTCAAGACTGTCAAAGAACTGAAAACATCATGATTAACACTATATTCTTTTTTCCCACTTGGTTTTTAATGAGGTAGTGCGATCACTGTAAACTACTATACAATTAATTCATTTTGGGTTTTGGACTGATAAGCTTGGCCATGTGAGCTTTGAAGAGCTGAATTTCAAATTACAGCTCATTAGGGTTTTGAATATTCAGTTTTATTCTGATTATAATTAGATTTGGTGAGATTAGATTAAGAAATATTCATCCAAGGTGTATCTTGGAATAATTCGGGCATGTGTGTCTATTTTAGGTATTTTAGTTAGATATGGCTCCAGCATCTTAAAGCTGCCATAAGTTGATTCAGTTTCCATTTGTAATCAGGGTTTTGGCCGAGATTGATCCCTATAAATAGAGGGATATGGCCGAGACTCTCCTTACACTTTTATCAATCAAATATACAACATTTTGAGTTCATACTCATTTCTTGCAAGCTAATTCCATTGTTGCTTAATCTCAAGGGTTAATTAAGTACCAATAACCTAATGATCTGATCCCGTGGGCTACTTTGAGGGAAAGTCGAGATTGAGAGCATCCCGAGGGCTAGGTTCTTGAATTTCGTGCAACTTGTTGAGGGTTTGCAGATCCCTTCATTCGGTCAAAGATTTTAATTTTGCAATCCACAGTCTCTGCAAGAAGATTAATATCAGTTGGTATCAGAGCACAGCAAAAAATCCTTGGTGGCTACAAAATTCAAAGGGGGGGGTTTCGAGTTTCTTGCTTAATTTATTTTCGATATTTTTTTAGATTTATAAACACTATCAAGTTATTTTTAAACTTTGTTTGTTTGATCTTTCTTACCAGGAGGATTGAATCTAGAGTTGAAGGGCGTCGAAGGGTCTGAGAGTTAGAATACTTTGGTATTACTATCCATCTTCACCTTCATCAATCGAGTCAAGAAAATGTTGAAGGGTCTGAGCGGTAACAAGTATTATCCGCCTTCACCTCCGGTCAGTTTCATAGGTTTTAGGTAGCTTATACAGCTTATCTGCTTGTGATATTTTTCGTCCACTCTTCTAAAATATATTGCACACTCATAATCCAAGTTGTTTTCCTTATTGTTCTTTGATTCCATGATCTTGAATTGTTCTTGATTCTTAATTACACCTTATTCAAAAAAAATAGAGTCTTGTGTCTTTTTTCAGATATAGTGTCATATTCTTGATCCTTACGATCTTGAATACCTCAAAGTTCATTTGAATCGAGAGGAAGTTGTCGCAGTTTTCTTATTCCAAGTTTTATATAGGCAAATTTGTTCCAAATTTTTTTTTAAAACATAAAAAAAAAGTAGCAGATTTTTGGGTTTAAAATCAAAATCCATGGTTTAAAATTGGAAATTTGGGGCTGATTTGTAACCATTGAAAGTTTGGGGGCTGATTTGCAATTTTCAAAACTTTTGGGAATTGTACTAAAAAATTTTTGCTTTGGGAGTAAGATTATGATTGTGAGTGTTTTATAGTGTGGGAAAAATCGAATTAGTGCCTAAAAAAGAAAGAAGAAAAGGAAATCTGATTTGATAGGGGAAAAGAAAAGTCAAACTCCTAACGGAAGAGGAAAAAGGAAACAAAAGCCAATTGAGAGAGGGGTTTGATCTGAATTTTTTGACTTGAGCAGCAAGTAAGTCATTAAAATATTTTACCACAAGGGATTTGGTTTTGAGTTTCTAATCAAATTTGATTTCGGAAAAGTTACTTGAATTTTCAGATTTTATTTGTCGCATATGTAAAGCATTCTTGTTTTGATAATATCTCATTCATTACAGCTTTGATTTGTGCCATTCAAATTTCTTTTTGTTCCTTATTCTCTGTAGAATTTGGAATTCTAGATTATAGAGCCCAATTTTGATTTTATATATTTTTTAATTTTGAAATAAGTTCTGAAGTACTCATCTCCATATTTTGCTTTGAATTATGGTAAATTGATCAATTACCCTTACATTAGCCTTCACCTTGTGTATTGTGAGTGTTATATACTAGGTGAGAAACCTTACTAATAAAGGGAAGGGGGCGATTTTTATACTAACCGTTTATTTTTCATAGCAGCTTAGCGGAGATGGCAGACGAAAATCCATTCGTCCCACCTTTTGTTAGTGATCCTAACAATTTGCGATTAACGAACACCTCTGATGGCAGACGTGGTGACCATCCACAAGATGAGGCTCCAGATAGTTGGGAGCGGCATCGAATTAAACCTAATAAATCCACTGATCTAGATCGGTTTATTGTCGCAATAAATGCACTCATGAGTGAGGTGCAAAGATTGGCGAGAAAAGTTGACAGCATGGCACCACCTACACCTATATCATCGATCAAGAGGAAAGAATCCCAGAGATATGTCTATCAATTTCATGGTTCTGGCAGTTCAGATGAATATTATGATGATGGTTCGGAAAGGCGATCACACTAAGGGTCTTCTAGAATGCATTGCCACTGTAAACATCATTCTTGAAGGAGAGTGAGATCCAACTCAAGATCCCGTTCAAGTTTAGATTCTGCTTGAGACATCAAGGGATTGAAGTATGACATCTCTCGATTTAATGGCCAACACAATCCAGTGAAGTTTCTTGATTGGGAGCGACAGATTGAGCATCTGTTTGATCTTAAAAAATATTGGGAGAAAGAAAAAGTCAAGGTGCCACAGTATTCCTTCACTCCTTATGCGGCTGAATGGTGGAAAAATATAAGAGAGTCGAGACATCTTGCCGGGAAGAAACCTATCTCCACCTCGGAGAAATTAAGATCCAAGCTTCGCCAATATCATGTTCCTCCTACTTACTTGATGGAACCACATTATTATCCAGACAACATGAATCAAGGAAATTGAACAATTGATAAATACTGGCAAGATCTTGAGTTGACTATGAGAAGGGTCGGGATGAAAGAAGATGACGCATTCATCAAAAATTGATTCATTGAAGGCTTGCATGAGAACCTTCAAATGCCACTCAAGCTTCAACATCACATATCAATAGGATATTTATTGGTGAAAGCACAATTGGTGGAAAGCACCCTACAGCCAAAGAAACCACATTTCTAATTTTCCAGTCAAAGATTAGGGTTTGACTCTGGAAACCCTAGCTCTGGCCGAGGTAGGAGCACGTCCATGGGAGGTTATTGATCGGTTCAAACATATTCAAATCTGACTTATAATCCCAATGATAGAAGGATGGCACCACCAACCCATCAGTCTTTGAAAATTCCCAGTAAATTCACTACTTCTTCGTCAAATTCGGTTTCTACTAATACTCCTACTTGTTTCTATTGCAAAGAAAGATGACTAGGGATGATCATGGGTCGGGTCTGGGTCAGGTCCAATAAGACCCATACCTGACCCTAAAAAAATTTAGTTAAACCCAATCTTAGACCCCATACCCAAGCCTGATAGGTCTAAACGGGTCTTGGGTCTAAAATGGGTCCTAAATGGGTCATAAATGGGTCTAACTTTCTTTTATTTTATTAAGATACACATTTTATCTTAATAAAATGTGTATTGTCTTAAATACAAATAATTCAAGTTCAATATGGACATGAATTAATTCCTCAAGAAAACAATAATACAATACACATTATATGCTTGATTAAAAATAAAAATATAAAGAAAATATGAAAGTATTTCAGAAATTAGGATATATATATAGTTAGGTTAATATGGGTATATGGGTTGGGTCTGGGTCGGGTCTGGGTCTTAATATTTTAGACCCGGACCCAGGCCCATTTTTAAAAATCTAGACCCATACTTAGACCCATTCCCGATGGGTCTAAATTTTTTGGACTCATACCCAACCCAATGGGTCTAGACCCTATGGGTCTGGGTTGGGTCCTAGACCCATGATCGTCCCTAAAGAGGACATGTTTGTAGTAACTACTCTCATGCTCGAGTGTTAACAACCATTGAGGAAGGTGATGAAGAAGATGAATATGATAATATGCCAGCATTATATGAAAGTGGTGAAGAACAAGTAGAAGAAGAGATCATCATAAATGATCATGGCGAACAAGGTCTGGAAACACAAGGTAACTTTGTATCATTGCGACTCTTAAATATTCAGATGGTCGAATCTCAGGTACAGAGAGTTAAAACAATTTCATACTCGTTGCCTTGTGAAAGAAAAGAATTTTTTACTGATTATCGATGGTGATTCTTGTGCTAATACCGTTTCCAATCTTCTTGTTAAATTATTGTCTTTGTCTTTTACTATGCATCCATCACCATATAAACTCATTTGGTTAAATGGTAGTGGAGAAATGTGGGTTAACAAACAATGCATGATTAACTTAAAGATTGGAAAATATCATGATTCTAGCTTATGCGATGTTATACATATGGAAGCTAGTCATATTTTGTTAAGGAGACCTTGGTAGTTTAATCATAAATCTATGCATAATGGTTACACTAACAAATTCACTGTGATTAAGGATAGAACCATATTTACATTGACACCTTTATTACATGTGGAAGTTCTAGAGGCGCAGAGAAGCATGAAAGTCGACAAAGAGAAGTTTGCAACTGATGTACCGGTGGCCGAACAAAACCCTAGCCAGGGTTTGAGGCTCGACCACAATGTAAAAAAGGAGGAAAAAACCTTGATAATTTCGACCAAAAATCAACGGTGGCCAATCCAGGTAAGTCCTTGATTGATTTTAATAAGTCACATAAAATTCTATCTTTACATCCTAGTCCTTTGCCATCAATTTACAAGATGAGACATGAACTTCCTATTGATTCTAGTAGATCGTTTTATGCATTGACTAGGGATGTGAATTGTGTTTTTGCTAATCATTCTTATGTGCTTATCATGCATTTTAAAGAGAGCTATTTTGCCAATGATGACATTCCTATGCATGTTCCTCTATGGTTTGCTAAGATCTTATAGGAATTTGAGGACGTCTTTCCAGAAGCCTTACCTGCGGGTTTACCCCCATTGCAAGGTATTGAACACCAGATTGACTTGGTTCTGGGTTTGGTTATTCCAAACCATCCGGCGTATAAAGCAAACCTTGAGAAAATAAAGGAACTATAGCGACAAGTTGAGGAATTACTTCAAAAAGGTTATGTGCGAGAATCTCTTAGTCCTTATGTTGTGCATGTCATTCTAGTTCCTAACAAAGATAAAACTTTGCTTATGTGCATTGATTTTTGTGCTATTAACAATATTACCATTAAGTATCACCATCATATCAATAGGTTAGATGATCTGCTTGAAGATTTGCATGGATCTGTGATTTATACTAAGATTGATTTAACTCAGGGTTATTATCAGATTCAAATAAATAAGGGGGTGAATGGAAAACTACATTTAAGACTAATTTCAGGTTGTATGAATGGATTGTTATGCCTTTCGGTTTAAATAATGCACCTAGTACTTTTATGCGGTTGATGAATCATGTCTTGAGAAAGTTTATTGGTCAATTTTTTGTGGTCCATTTTTATGATATATTGATTTATTCTAAGTCAACCGATGAACATATTGAGCATATTAAAATGGTTCTTGTTGCACTCAGTGAGTCTTGTTTATATGCAAACATCAAGAAGTGCTCATTTTGCGCTTCAGAAGTGGTGTTTCTTGGTTTTGTTGTCTCTAAGAAGGGCATAAAAGTCGACGAATCCAAAATTGAGGCCATTAAAACTTGGCTGAGACCTACCAATGCCAATGAGGTGCATTATTTTCATAGTTCAGCTAGTTTTTATATACGGTTTGTGCGTGATTTCTCATCTATTGCTGCACCTCTAATTGAACTAGTTAAAAAGGATGTGAAATTTGTAATGCTCGTGTTCTTTCTTTACCTGATTTTAATGGTACTTTTGAGATTCATTGTGATGCTTCTAGTGTTAGTATTGGTATTGTTTTGATGCAAGAGAATCAACCTAAAGCTAAAAGGCGGTGCTCTAAACTATCCTATATTTGATAAAGAATTTTATGCAATTGTGTGTGCATTAGAAACTTGGCAACAATATTTATTGCATAAAGAATTTGTCATTCATAGTGATCATGAGTCATTGAAATATTTGAAAATTCAGATAAAGTTAAATAAGCACCATGCTAAATGGTCTAGTTTCATTGAATCTTTTCCTTATGTGATGTGTTACAAAAAGAGTAAAGAAAATGTTGTTGCTGATGCTTTGAGTTGTAGACATGTTTTACTTACACGATTGGAATTCATTATGTTAGGGTTTTTATTCGTGCGAGATTTATATGCGACTGATCCTAATTTTTCATTTGTTTATACTGCATGCAAAAATGGTGCTTATGAGAAGCTTTTTCAGCATAATGGTTTCTTGTTTATGAATAATATGTTATGTATTCCCCAGTGTTCTATGTGTGAGTTACTTGTTAGAGAAGCTCATCAGGTGGTTTAATGGGACATTTTGGTGCATTTAAAACTTATAACTTGTTGCTAGAACATTTTTATTAGCCAAAAATGGCACTAGCTATTGACAGGGTTTGTAGGAATTGTCTTAATTGCTTGAAGGCTAAGTTAAGCCACATGGTCTTTATACTCCATTACATGTTCCTACACATCCTTGGGTTGATATTTCCATGGATTTTGTCCTCGGTTTACCACGATCTCAATCAGGTAATGATTCTATCTTTGTGGTCATGGATAGATTTTTGAATATGGCACACTTTATTCCTTGTAGGAAGACAGATGATGCAAAACATGTTGCGGATCTATTTTTGAGAGAGGTAGTTTGGCTACATGGGATACCTGCATCCATTGCCTCTGATCGTGATGTTAAATTTTTATCCTACTTTTGGAATACCTTGTGGCGCAAGTTAGGGACAAAGTGGTTGTTTTCTACTGCGAGTGACCTCAAACTGATGGTCAAATAGAGGTTACAAATAGCACCCTAGGGGCTCTCCTGCGTGCCCTAGTTCAGAAAAACTTGAAGAATTGGGAAAAATGCACCTCGATAGCAGAGTTTGCTTATAATTGCACCATTCATTCTACTACTTCTTTATCACCATTTGAAATTGTTTATGGTTTTCTACCTATTACGCCTCTTGATCTACTTCGTTTGAATTTTAAACAGGTTAAAAACCTTGATGGAGAAAAGAAAGTTGATTTTGTGAAGAAAATACATGAAAAGGTGCACATGAAAATTGAATGGGCAAATGCACAAAATGCTGACAGAGCTAATCAGGGGCGAAAATTGATGAGGTTCAAGGAAGGAGATTATGTCTGGGTGCATCTGCGCAAAGAGAGGTTTCCAAATGCTCGCAAATCTAAGTTGAGTTCATGTGGAGATGGTCCTTTTAAAGTGTTGGTGCGTGTGAACGATAATGCTTACAAGATTGAGTTGCCAGATGATTATGGTTTTAGTGCGACCTTCAATGTTGCTGATTTATCTCCACTTACCTTTGAAGATGATTCAGTTTCGAGGGCAAAACCATTTGACCACTAAAGGAATGAGGGAGATGATGCCAAGACTATTACCACCATAAATGAAGACATTCCACGACTTGATCAAACATTTAAAGATTATGTTCGGGATCCTCTAAGTGACATGGCGGGACCTATGACTAGGTCAAGGACTAAGCTTAGAGATGTTGCTTTAAATGCTTTGATTGATCAACTTTATGATGAAGAATTGAAGAAGGAGTCATCATCGACATCTTGGATTTATTGTTCAAGATTGTCGAAGAACTGAAGACATCATGAAGAACACTATACTCTTTTTTCCCACCGGGTTTTTAATAAGGTAGTGTGATCACTGTAAACTGTTGTAAAATTATTTCATTTTGGGTTTTGGACTGATAAGCTCGGCCATGTTGGCTTTGAAGAGCTGAATTTTGAATTAGTGTCCAATATGGTTTAGAATATTCAGTTTTATTCTGATTAGAATTAGATTTGGTAAGATTAGATAAGGCAATATTCATCCAAGGTGTGTCTTGGAAGAATTCGTCCATGTGCGTATATTTTAGGTATTTTAGTTAGATATGGTTTTAGCTTCTTAAAACTGCTACAAGTTGACTCAGTTTCCATTTGTGATTAGGGTTTAGGCCGAGATTGATCCCTATAAATACAATGATATGGCCGAGACTCTCCTTACACTTTTATCAATCAAATATACAATCTTTTGAGTTCATACTCTTTGCTTGCAAGCTAATTCCATTGTTGATTAATCCCAAGGGTTAATTAAGTACCAATCCAGCAGGCTAGTTAGAGAGCAAGACGAGATTGAGAGCATCCCGAGGGCTAGGTTCTTGAATTTCGTGTGACTTGGTGAGGGTTTGCAAATCCCTTCATTCGATCAAAAATTTTAATTCTGCAATTCAGAGTCTTCGTAAGGAGATTCATACCACTATCAGAACCCGTTTTATCATCCATGAAGTATATTTTATGAGTTTATTTGAGAAAAATCATCAAGGGCATAAAAATTTCTAATCAAAATATTTAAACTCGTGATGTGTTTTTTGATGTTATATTAGTTTCTTTTTATAGTTATTTTTATTCAATTGAGCAAATGTTTTGCAGTGCACTGGCATGCATTTAAAACATATATTTATTTTTTTTATTGAGGATTTAGTTCACTTACATATTTTTATATTAATTGTTTTTTTCTTATAGCATATAGGTTCGATTACTCCACCCTTGCTTGGGGGTTGTTCGGAAACCCTTGACGGAGGCGTCGGGGGCTAGAGAATGGGCAGGATTACCTCCTTTGTTTTCCTCTCTTCTCTCTATTGTTTCCTCTCGTTCATCCCCATTGCTCTCGCTCTTAAAGGTACACTCCCTAGTACTACATCCATTTTTTCCTACACTATTAATTATTTGGATTTTATTTTGGTATTTTGTGCTTAATTTAATGTTTTACAGGATTTTGAACCTAACATATTTTTCAGGGGTGGAAACTTACAGGGATCTACTTTGCACACACCATGTGTCGGAGGAGGTGCAAAAATAAGTGAAATCTCAAGGTTTCACATTGTTTTCCTGGAGCATGTTATCCAACTATCAATGAAAAAATATACCATTATTGAAATTTTTAAGTTTCACTGGCAAAAAATATTGCCATATGGATCCGTTAAGGGTGGACTCGTTGGAATTTTTCTTTCATGTGATGGGCATGGGTTATTGGAAGCCATTTTATATTCCATGAAGTATATGTTATGAGCTTACTTGAAAAAATCATAAAGAGAATAAAACTTTCCAATCAAACTATTTAAACTCATGATGTATTCTTTGATGTTATATTAGTTTCTATTTATAATTATTTTTATTCAACTGAGCAAATGTTGTGCACTGCACTGACATGCATGTAAAACATATACTCCCTCCGTCTCAAATTAAATGGTATGAGAGAGAATTTCACGCTCATCAAGAAACTTGTCTAATCATTAATATGTTTAATTACGTATAATTATGGCACATAAAAAGTTACTTTTCAGAAACTACGTGTTACGACGAATCCAACCATATAACATATGATATATTATTGTTTATATATCTATTCAAATATGTGGTCAAAGTTGGACAGTGAATAGGGACATTTATGAAGTGTGCGGTTTAATTTGGGACGGAGGGAGTATTTATTTTTTTCTGTTGAGGATTTAGTTCACTCATATATTTTTATGTTAATTTAATTTTTTATTATTCCTATACTTAAACATAATACCATGCCAAGAGGTGGAAACTTACATGGGGATCCACTTTGTACACACTGTGTGCCAGAGGAGGCGCGAAAATAAGTCAAAGCCTCATGTTTCACATTGTTTTCTTGGAAAATTTTATCCAACCATCAATGAAAGAAATAAAATTATTGAAATTTCTAAACTTCACCGGCCAAAAATATTGCCATGCGATCCGTTAAGGGTGGAATCGTTGAAATATTTACTTTCATGTGATCTGCACAGGTTATCGGAAACTGTTATATTATCCATGGAGTATATTTTATGAGCTTACTTGAGAAAAATCATCAAGAGCATAAAAGTTTCTAATCAAACTATTTAAACCCATGATGTATTCTTTGATGTTATATTAGTTTCTATTTATAATAATATTTATTCAATCGAGCAAATGTTGTGCACTGCACTGACATGCATTAAAACCATATATTTATTTTATTTTGTTGGATTTAGTTTACTGGTCTATTTTTATGTTAATTTCATCTTTCTTATTCCTATACTTAAACATAACATAGTATTTTTCAGGAATGGAAACTTACATAGGGTTCCACTTTGCCGTGTGCTAGAGGCGGCATAAAAATAAGTCAAATCTCCAGATTTCCCATTATTTTCTTGGAAAATGTATCCAACCATCAATGAAACAAATGATATTACTGAAATTTTTAAACTTCACCGGAAAAAAATATTTCCATATCGATCCGTAAGGGTATCAGTGAATGTCTCACAATTGTTACTCTAGTTGAAAAATGTTTCTCGCAACATGTTGAGGCCATATCATATTTTTAAACTCATTAAAACATTGCCATATTTATCTCTTAAAAGTGGATATCATGGAAGTTTTTCGTATATGTATCGCGCATAGTGATGTATGGTACGCTCTGATACCAACTGATAAGAATCTTCTTGTGAGAACTCTGAATTGCAAAATTTTGAGAAGCACCCAATACCAAAGGATCTTTAGCACTGCCTTTCAATCCAAGACAACACAAATGAATGTCGGATATAAGACACAACTTTAAGAACATCACTAATACAAGGGACTAATACCACGAACCCAAACACTAGGTGCACCAAATTAACACAAAGAACTGCAATTAAGCACTAATTTATTATGGAAACAAACCTAGCGGTTTAATGCACAATAAGCAAAGAGTGTAAACTCAAATTATGGATATATGGATATATGATGTATGAAAGATGTGTAAAATCCATTGATGGCATCACTCCATTTGTAGGGATAGAGTCCGGCCATTTCAAATGGAAAGAAGACACGATTTGGTAATTCCTGCCAGATTTATAATCACTTATGGCAATTTTAAGAAGTTAAAACCATATCAAACTAAAATACCTAAGGTAATCAAATCATAACCGAATTCTTCAAGCTAAATTATTGAGTTAATAATATCTAATCTAATCTAATCATAACTGAATATTTTAAACACTAAATTAAGATATTTTCAAACTAAACTCTTTCAAAGCAACAATGACCGAGTTTATGAGCCTTATTCATAATAATAAAAATAAATTAAAATTATACCTCACTAAAAAAACCAATGAGAAAAAGAGTATAGTGTTCTTCTTGATGTCTTCATTATGTTGAAATTCTTGAACAATTAATCCAAGACAATTTTGAATTCCTATTTGACTCTTCATCATGAATTTGATCAATCAAAGCATTCAGTGGTGCATCTCTAAGTTTCTTCCTTGCCCTGGTCATAGGACCAACCAGGTCAATTAGAAGATCTCGAACAAAACCCTTGAAGATTTGATCCAACTGAGGCACGGCCCGTGCAGGTGCGGTTGACACAGCCCGTTCTGAAGGCACAGTCCATGCAGGTGAGGATAATACGGTCCATTATGACACGGTCCGTTATGACACGGTCCATGTAGAATCTGGATTTGTATCACATGGGGTATCGAAAGTAAGTATATTTTATGAGCTCAACTTGAGATAAATAATCCAAAGCATAAAATCTTATAATATTAAAATATTAAAACCATGATGTACTCATTGATGATATATTAGTTTCTATTCCTATTTATGTTTATTCATTCGAGCGAATTTCGCGCACCGCAAGCCATGCACTTAAACATTTATTTTAATTTCAATTGAAGATTTCATTTTAAGATCTATTTGTGTGTTAATTTTATTTTATTTCTGATAATAAAACATAACATGCATACACTTGGCATATATTTATATTTTGATTTTCTTTTGGCTTCATTACATTAAGTAATCTCTATTTGTAGTAATAGAACTAAAATGATTTATTCAGGTAATTCCACAAGAAGGAAGGGTATAGGTGAATGTTTCAAACATTTTACTCTAGTTTGGGAAATGTTTCATGAAACATACCGAGGCCAATTATGCTTTTGAACTATTTAATATTAATCGGCCAAAAATATTCCCATATCGATCCCTCAAGGGTAGATTTGTTGGAAGATTTTCTTTGTTGGAAGATTTTCTTTCTTGTAATGTGTATAGGTTATTGGAAGTTCTTTCATTCCACCGATGAAGTATATAATATGAGCTAAACTTGGAAAAATAATCAAGAGAATAAACTCGTGATATTATTAAATGGAGAAAGTCATTAAAGTATTGAAAAAATGAAGTGCATAAAAAAAACTCAAGTTTCCATTAACAAATATTTTTAGTTAATTGAGAAAATGAGTGTCTTGCACGTCATGCAGTTAAAAAAAATATTCGATTGAATATTGAATCCATTGATCTATTTGTGTGTTAATTTAATAATTTTGTTCCTTTATTTAAACCTAACACGTATACTAATTCTTATGTATTTCTGTATGAGTTATTCTGGGTCAATAAATAGATTAAGTTATCTCTATATACAATAATGGATTTTAAAAAGAATTTATTAATGTTATATAAGTATCTATTTATAATATTTTCTTATCAATTGGACAAATGTTATGCGTTGCTCTCCATGGTCTTATTGCAGAAAAAATAAGTCAAATCTCCAAAGTTTTACATTGTTTCTAGGAAAATGTTATCCAACCATCAATGAAATAAGTGACATTATTAAAATTTCTAAATTTCACATGCTAAAAATACTACCATATCAATCCATTAAGGGTGGACTCATTGGGATTTTTCTTTCATGTGATGTGCTAATACTATCGGAAGCCATTATATCATCCATGGAGTATATTTTATGAGCTTATTTAAGAAAAACTGTCAAGAGCATAAATTTTTCTAAGCAAACTATTTAAATGTCGGTCGAGCTACTATCATGTCGGGTAAAAATGTGTCAATTTTTTCCTTCGGGTCGGGTCGAGTTACTATCGTGTAATTTTTATATTTGGGTTAGGTCGAGGGTCGGAATATTATCAGGTTAGATTGGGTCTTTTGGGTCGAGTTACTGTCGTGTCATTTTTCGTACTGGAGTTTTGTTCGGGTCGGATCATGTCAGTTATTTTTATTATGTTTCATATTAGATTCTGGTATATTTCGGGTTGGTTCATTTTGGGTTGGGTTATTATGCTACTCGATTAAATTTGGGTTGGTTTATGTTATGTTTCAATTATATTATTTTTACAATTGCATTATTATCGAGTTTTGTTTCATTGTATTTTATAACTTTTAGTTATAATTTTGAGTAAAGTGCTAAAATAATCTTGACTTTAGGTTGAAAGTGTCATTATAACCCTGCAATCTCAGAAAGTGTTATAATAACCTTTGACTCTGCTGACTTTTTAGTTAACATTTGTTTTGCCAAAATATGATGAAAAGATAATTTTGCCCTTGCCTTAAAAATAAAATAAAAAAGAGGAAAAATAGGAATAAATCATGATCGGGGAGATGGAGGGGCGGTCTGAGCGGGGAAAGGAAGAAATCGGGTAGCTGCTTGTTCCGGCGGGCTGAGGTTCTTTGGCGCTTTCTCTCCGGTGGAAATTCCGGTGGCAGTCACACACCGTGTAGCGGAGGCTTCTAGGGTTCCGTCCTCTCCTCCCGGCATGAACTTGCTGCCTCCATCGACGACGTGGCTGTTGGTGTTCGCTGCATGATTCTTCTGGCACTCCCGATCAGGCCCAGCCCTAACTTTTCAAGGACATGAAGCAAACTACAAAAAGTGGCCCATAAATATAATTAACTTTATAATATTTTAAAAAATTATATTGTAAATTACAAAGCTTAAATATTTAAAATGGAAGTATGTTATATTTTCAGCAATCAAACAAGCATAATTTAAATTTTGGGCCCTTTTAAAGTTTTGGTGCCAAACACAATACCAATATAAAAAATACAAAGTAAAAGTGGGGCCCCTTTTTAGATAATAAAATTTTGGGGCCTGAACCAATAGCCTCATATAACTCAACATATGGGCCGACTCTGCTTCCGGTATCGGCCAGCTGGGGAGGAGCTATGCTTATTCACCGTGGCCGCCGCTCAAGTCGGCGGAAGTGCTCGATCTGTGGAAGTGCTCTCCAATACTTGCAACTGGATACTTTTGAGCTCTAACTTTTTTTGTGAGTTCATTTTTCATCTTTCTTCTACTCTATGAATATTTAATACTCATTATTCTCTTTTTGTTCCCCCCCCAGGTAATCCCTCTTGTTCGGTTAAATTTGTGAATTGCTATTTCACGCTCTGTATTTTACTTGATTATGTCATGTATTTTATATTATACAAATACTCATGTTTTTTTAACATTAATGTAAATGAAATTGTAATTCAATATTAATTATGGCAATTATCATTAGTATTTAATTAACAATTAGTGAGAATTAATTGTGCAATCAATGTGATTCACAGCTTTTGGATGAGGTGGCGCCGGTCAAAGGTCAATGGTCGTCCAGCGCCGGTCAACGGCGGTGCAGTCGGAAGTCAACGGTGATCCGACGGCAGAACTGGACGGAGAAGATGAACGGTGGCGGCGGTCCGGCGGCGGTCGACTCGGATCTTTGGCGGCGGCGCACCTCGCCTTCCCCGGCTGTTCTCCTTCCCTCTCCGGCCGTTCCCCTTCCCTCTCCAGCGACGCCATCCAGTTTTCTCCTTCGCCTCTCCCACCTCGGTTCTCTCCTCTCCAGCGCGAGTCTTCTCCTCCAGCTCTGGCGCGAGTCCTCTCCTCCAGCTCCGGCGCGAGTCCTCTCCTCCAGCTCCGGCGCGAGTCTTCTCCTCCAACTCTCCGGCCTCCGTTCTCCCCACTCTCCGGCGCAATTTTCTCCTCTCGTTCTATCGACTCCAGCTCGCAATTTTTCCCCTCCCGTTCTCTCCACTCCGGGCTCCCGCTCTCTCCACTCCGGGCTCCCGCTCTCCTCGGTTAGAGGCGAACCGGGTTCTCTTCTCCCTCCCGGTTCTCCCTCCCGGCTCTCCTTCCCGGTTCGCCCTCCGGCTCTCCCTCCCGGTTCGCCTTCCGGTTCTCCCTCCCGGTTCTCTCCCCAAACCCCTTCCCGGTTCTCCTCTGAAATCCCTCTCCCAAACCCCTTCCGGTTCTCCTCTGAAATCCCCTTCCGGTTCTCCTCTAAAATTCCTTTCGGTTCTCCCTTCATTTTTCCAGCTTTCTCCTTCCAATTTACTCCAAATTAGTACCAAATTTACTCCAAATTAGTACCAAATTTACTCCAAATGAGTACCAAATTACTCCAAATTAGTACCAAATTTACTCAAAATTAGCACCAAATTTACTCCAAATTAGTACCAAATTTGGAATGTAGTACCAAATTTATTTACTGTATTTATTTACTACAAATTTATTTACTAATTTGTTATTTTATTTTATTTAAATGTAATTACTTTATTTTATTTTATTTAAATGTAATTTTTAAACGTTAATTTAAAATGGTTGAATGTAATTTTATTTTTAAACGTTCATTTTATTTTATTTAATGTAAATTTTATTTTATTTTATTTAAACGTTAATTTTATTTAAATGTAATTACTTTGTTCTAATTTTAAGATGGTTGAATGTTTTAATTTTAAGTAGTACACGTAAATGTATTTGGTATAAATTGAATGTTTTTCAGATGATTAATTTTAGTTAAAGTTTATTTATTTTATTAATTTTATTTACGTGTACTATTTTATTTATTTTATTTTATTTTATTTTATTTTATTAATTTTTAAAAAAATTGCTACTACTAATTTATCTTAGTTAGATGATTTATCTTACCTGTAATTTGGTTCTACTAATATGTTAGTTCGTTCGGAACATAAAATACGTTACTTAATTTGATAGATTACTTATCTTAGTTAGATGATTTGTCTTGATTATAATTTGGTTGTACTAAGACGTTAGTTCATTTGGAACATAAAATACGTTAGTTTGTTTGATAGAAAATTTTTTTTAGTTTAAAATCATTGTACTAGTAGTGATAATTATTATACTTTAAATAAGTGTATGTATCTTTTATGCACTTATTAAAAATATTACGGCCTGTATATTTATTTGTTATTAGAATGATTTACGACATCATTGTGTTTGGTAGAATATTTGAGTGAAACTAATTACTTGATGTTTATTGTTGTTTAAGGATGACAATGAGTCATATGGAGCAATTGCAGGGGGGAATGGTTACTCAGCATTTGCAACCACAAATGTGTTTCCAAGTCACACTGAAGCTTGGACCAAAGCATACACGCCTGATAATTGATAGTTGTACGGTACTTTTTTAATATATTCTCGTACAAAAAGTATTATCAGTTTGGCATAAAAAAAGTAAAAAAAATATTATCAAAGAGTTCCGGTTACAGAAATGAACAAATTAAAGCAAACAGTGCGTTCATACATAAATGAACCAATCACCTAGGGAATGGGTTCATAACTGTGGCGTCTGCGATACATAAATGAGCTCCGGACCATCCCATGTTGGCATGGGATCAAAAACATCATCGCGCCTTGGAGAAGGCTGCTCAACTAGTACCCCGTACTCTTGCGTCATTGGGTTGGCCATTAGTGCTCATCTACAATACAAATATATAATTATTATCATAACAATTGATTAATTGTAAGAGAAAATAAAATAACATACATATAAATAAAATGTAAACTGATATGAAAAAAACACTACATAATTTCAAACTAGTTATAAAAAAAAATTAATTACACATAAAAAATACATTATCGACTTCCGCAAGAAGTACATATTTACTTCTCATGTAAAATTTTCAACTACTTACTTCTCATGCAAATTTTTACAAATAAAGTACATATTTACTAATGCATAGAAATATGTAAATATAACGTAAAAAACCACACTCTAAACAAAACATTTAATTCTTTTCAAATCCTATACAGCGAACTATTTATTTTTATTATTTACAAATTGTAAAATAATTTACTAAATCATTATATAATAATTTACTTAATTACTAAATGAAATTATTGTTATTATTTATTAAAATAATTATTAAATCATATCATCATCATTTACTTCACAATTATTTTTACAAATTTCATAAATTTGATTTTCATAATATTAATTTAAATAATATTATATTCTATAATATTATATTTACTTTTCAAATTATTACAATAGTTATCATTTTGAAATTTAAAGTAAACAATTTTTAAAATTTACTATTTTTTCATTTTAATTCCAAAGTTTTTACAATTTATAATATTTAATTTTTCATAATTTAATTTCCTATTTTTGGATTAAAGTATTTATTTTTCATTTAAAACTTTAAATTTTTTAATTGCACCCAAACCCCTCATCTTCTTCATCCCTCCAACTTCAGCCTAAACCCAAAACCACCAACCGCCGCCGCCGTCCTCCTCCACCGCCGGCCTCCGCTCCTTCTCCTCCGTCCGACGCCACCTCCTCCCCTCTCCTTCTCCTCTCCTTCTCCTTCTCCTCTACCTCTCCTTCTCCTCCTCTCCGACGCCACCTTCCCTCCGCCGGCGTGCTTCCTGTTCTCCACCACGGTCACGCCCAACGAGCGACGCCCAAGGCATGACGCGCGACGCACTACCAACCCGGCGCCACCTCCCGTCCTTCCTCCTCCAGCCCGACACCACCTCTGGTTCTTCCTCCTCCAGCCAGATACCACCATCTCCCTCCGCTCCATTCCCCATTCCGACGCTAACAATTTTACAATTCTAACAATTTCTAACAATCCCCAATTCTAACAATTCTAACAAGTTCTAACAAATTCTAACAGATGGGCAAGAACATCTAACTCATTCGAGATTCAGAAAATAAAACAAATGGGAGAATTCAAAAAAAAAATTCGACGAGATTCAGGTGACGTGCGGTGGCCGGAGGTGGTCGGCGTCGGTCGGCGGCCGTGGACAGCGGCGGCGAGCAGCAGAATCCGGCGAGATGTGGTGGTTGCTGGTGGCAGCGCTTAGAAAGGAGGAGAAGCAAACTTTGCCTAATTGGAAATGTTTCAACTCCTCACAACTATTGTGATTTGTGAGAATTTTTAGCCACTTTTATACTACCAATTTTCTTCAAATAAAATTAATTAATTCAAAATATAAATACATATATATATACGTATTAGGGTGTATATAGTAAAATACAGGGCGTGATAAAGCAATGCGCTTAACTCCTGGGGTGAAAAAAGGGGAAAGGTGAATATAAAGTGATGAAGAAATGAAGCTGAAACACTCTTTCCAAACATTATTCTGCTGCTTCTTCAGTCGGTCCGCTGTACGGAAGACGGCAACAATTATCCGACGGCGCGGCAGAGTTTTGAATTAGGTTTTGTAGAAAAAAAATTGATTTGTTATAAGGGTATTTTTATCATTTTATTTTCTAATTTTACCTGAATTGGTCAATGCTGAAATTAGGGAGTTGGCTATATCGACACAATTTTTTTGAAAGTCAGGGTTATATTAGCACTTTCAGCTTAAAGTTAGGGTTATAAATATATTTAACCCTATAAATTACTTATTTTTTAAAATTATTCCTTCACAAATGGATGTTTGAAATCATTATTTAGTAATATATCTATAAGTACTAATTCAAATCATAATCATAATTCTAATTAGACACATCTCTTTATTTGATTATTATTCATTAGTTTTATAAACTATCTCTTTATTTGATTATTATTCATTAGTTTTATAAACTTAACAGTATATTTACATTTTTAACTTAACATTGTATATTTAAATTTGCTATGAGTTGGATTTATGTAATCATTTATGTAGACTTTTAATAAACAAGACTCCTACTTTATTCTTATAAGTACGTCAAAATAAATTATTAGTTAACTCATAAACAAGTTCACTTGGTTTCATGTTCAATGTTAGTTGACTTTTAATAACTACATGATATGAATCTCCTTGCAAAAACTCACGATTTGCGGAATTATTATCTTTGATCTAGTGAAGGGATCTGTAAACCCGCACTATCTTGCACGAAATTCAGGATTCTAGCCCTCGGGGTACACCTAACTTCGACTTGCTCTCTAACTAGCCCTTGGGATCAGATTACAAGGTTTATTGGTACTTAACTAGCCCTCGGGGCTAAGCAACAATGGAATAGCTCGCAAGCAAAGAGTATGAACTCAAAAGGTTGTATATTTGATTGATGAAAGGCTTTAATTTTCGTCCATAAGGCCTCCCTTTTTATAGGGTTACAATCTTGCCTCAAACCCTAATCACAAATGGAAACTGAATCGACTTATGGCAGCTTTAAGAAGCTAAAATCATATCTAACTAAAATACCTTAAATAAATGGTAATCTAAGGTAATCATGTTGAATTCTTCAAGAAGTAACCTTGAAGAATATTACCTTATCTAATCTTACCAAATCTAATTCTAATCAGAATAAAACTGAATATACTAAACCTTAATGGACTGTATTTTTAAAATTCAGCTCTTCAAAGCCCACATGACCGAGCTATCAGTCCAATAAACCCAAAATGAAATAATTTTACAATATTTTACAATGATCACAGTACCTCATTAAAAACCCAGTGGGAAAAAAGTATAGTGTTCTTCATGATGTTTTCAGTTCGTCGACAATCTTGAATAATGAATCCAAGATGTCGGTGGTGACCCTTTCAATTCTTCATCATAAATATGATCCATCAAAGCATTTAAAGCACATCAAAGCATTTGATATTCGTATCATTCCCTCCCGGATCGAAAAGTTTCGTCCTCGAAACTGGAAGCATATAACCTATAAAAACATCTTTGAATTCCTGTAACAACTTAACAAACCGTGAAAACATATCTACAGGAATATCTTCTTTGGAATAGTAACTTTCTTTGAAGGACATTATAAGAACAAAGGAACGATTATTCAAATATTAATTCACATCTCTTATTGAAGCATAAAACGATATACCAGAATCAGTAGATAGTTCATGTCTCATCATATAAATAGAAAGTAAAGGACTAAGATGTGAAGACAAGACTTTATGCGACTTTTCATAATCATTCTGCAACTTACCTGTCTTACCTACCTTAGGATCGACCTGGAACTTGTCTATGGCGACATTTACTGTCTTGAATTGAAACTATTTTGGTCGAAATTACTTGCTCCTTGTGGAGGAGTAATTTTAGCAACATCTGTGGAATACGCCTCAAAAAGTTCCTGTGTTTCTGGACTTTCTCACCTCTGTCAACAATGATGATTTCATCATCTATTTGTTCTTCTTCGGTGTCATACCATGCAGGCATATCATCATCTTCTTCCTCCTCCATTATTTTTATAATTCGCTCATGGGGACAGTTATTGTGAACATGTCCTCGTTCATTACAATGAAAACATGTAGGAGTGTTAGAAGAAACTGTATCTTACAAAGTAGAAAATAATTTACCTGTATCTTGGCTAAGAGACTGATTGGTTGCGATCATTCTTTGATCAATTGGTTCCAATGATGGATTTGAGTAGTTTTTGGTTGAATTAAGGTTTCCTCGGCCACCCAAGTTCAAATTACTACAACTCCTGGTCGAATTTGGGCTCCTGAAATTAGAGAATTGCCTTTGACTGTCATAGCTTAAATTAGAGCTTCCTCTGGGCCTTAATGTTGACTCAACCAACCTGGCATTGAACAATAAATCTTGCATGGAAACATAATACTGGAGCTTAACCGGAACTTGCAGATTTTCTCTTAAACCTTCAATAAACTGATTCTTTATAAAGGCATCATTTTCTCTCATGCCAACTCTTCTCATAGCTAATTCAAGATCTTGCCAGTATTCATCTACACTGCGATTTCCTTGCTTCATATTGCTGAGATACGAATGTTGCTCCATCAAATATGTTCGTGGAACATATGTAATCGAAGCTTGGTCCTCAATCTCTCCCAGGTGGAGATAGGTTTTTTTCCGGCAAGATATCTTAATTATTTCAAACTCTCCCACCACTCTGTGGCATAATAGGTGAAAGAATACTCTGCGACCTTGATCTTCTCTTTCTCACGGTAGTTATTAAGATCAAATGGGTTCTCGATCTGCCTCTCCCAATCCAAGTATTTCACAGGATTGTGTCGACCATCAAATATAGGAATATCATCCTTGAAACCTTTGATGTCATGAGCAGATTCAACTTGTCTTGAAGAACGAGATGTCGTTGGATTTGATAACTCATCTACCTTCCTAGACAATCTCTGAACCTTGCTCATTATGTCATTTATGACATTCATGGAATTTTTGTTAGGTTTATTGTTGGGATTGCCAACAAATGGCAGGACGAATGGATCGTCCGTTATCCCTGCTAAGAAGAAACTAACCGTCAGGAATAAATAACCCTCCTTCCCATTTTTTTAGTAAGGTCACTCACCAAGTGTATAGCACTCACAACTCACAAGGCGAAGGCTAATGCGAGGGCAATTAATCAATTCACCGCAATTCAAAGCAAACCATGGAGATGAGTACTGCAGAATTTATTTCGAAATTTAAAAATATATAAACTCAAAATTTGGCTCTACGATCTGGAATTCCAAATTCTACAAAGAATAAGAAACAAAACACAATTTGAATGGCACGAATCAGAGCTGTATTGAATGAAATATGACCAAAACAAGATTGCTTTACATAGGCGACAAATAGGTTCCGAAAATTCAAGAACAAATTGGAATAGGAACTTAAATCCAAATCCCTTGTGGAAAAGGATTTTAATAACTTACTTGTCCCCCAAGTCAAAAAAATTTTAGATCAAAACCCCTCTTACAAATGGCTTTTATTTCCTTTTTCTCTTCCGGATTTTGACTTTTCTTTTCCTTTTTCAAACCGGATTCCTTTTTCTTTCCTCTTTTTTTTTCAGACACAATTCATTTTTTTCCTTTTTTTTTTCCTTTTTTTTCTACAAAACTCACAACCAGAATCTTATTCCCCAAGAAAAATTTTCGGTCACAATTACCAAAATGTTTGGAAATTGCAAATCTACCCCCAAACTTTTGAAAATTGCAAATCTACCCCTAATTTCATATTTCAAATCCTGAATTCCGATTTTGAAACCCAAAATCTGCTACCTTTTTTATTTTTGAAAAGTTTTGGAACAAGAATCGCCTATACAAAACTTGGAATAAGAAAACTACGACAACTTCCTCTTGATTCCAATGAACTTCGAGGTATTCAAGATCGTAGGGATCAAGAATATGACACTATATATATGAAAAAAGACAAAAGACTTTTTTAAAATAAGGTGTAATCAAGAATCAAATAATAATTCTAGATCACGGAATCAAAGAACGATAAAGAAAACAAATAGGATTATGAGCATGCAATAATTTTCAGAAGAGTTGACGAAAATATCACAAGCACATAAACTGTTTAAGCTACTTAAACTACGAAACTGACCGGGAGGTGAAGGCGGATAATACTTGTTAACGCTCAGACCCTTCGACGTCCTCCTGACTCGATTGATGAAAGTGAAGGCGGATAGTAATACCAAAGTATTCTAACTCTCGGACCCTTCGACGTCCTTCGACTCTAGATTCAATCCTCCTGGTAAGAAAGATCAAACAACCACATTTAAAACACGACACGAAAGAGTATATATATATATATATATATATATATAAATTCGAAAATAAATTAATGAAAAACTCGAAACCCCTTTTTTTTGTTTTTTTTCCGGCCTCAGTAGATCTTTCGCTTTGCTCTGATACCAACTGATATGAATCTCCTTGCGAAGACTCACGATTTGCGGAATTAATATCTTTGATCTAGTGAAGGGATCTGCAAACCCGCACTATCTCGCACTAAATTCAGGAGTCTAGCCCTCGGGGTACACCTAACTTCGACTTGCTCTCTAACTAGCCCTCAGGATCAAATTACAAGGTTTATTGGTACTTAACTAGCCCTTGGGTCAAGCAACAATGGAATAGCTCGCAAGCAAAGAGTATGAACTCAAAATGTTGTATATTTGATTGATGAAAGGCTTTAATTTTCGTCCATAAGGCCTCCCTTTTTATAGGGTTACAATCTTGCCTCAAACCCTAATCACAAATGGAAACTGAATCGACTTATGGCAGCTTTAAGAAGCTAAAATCATATCTAACTAAAATACCTAAAATAAATGGTAATCTAAGGTAATCAGGTTGAATTCTTCAAGAAGTAACCTTGAAGAATATTACCTTATCTAATCTTACCAAATCTAATTCTAATCAGAATAAAACTGAATATACTAAACCTTAATGGATTGTATTTTTTAAATTCAGCTCTTCAAAGCCCACATGGCCGAGCTATCAGTCTAATAAACCCAAAATGAAATAATTTTACAATATTTTACAATGATCACGCTACCTCATTAAAAACCCGGTGGGAAAAAAGAGTATAGTGTTCTTCATGATGTCTTCAGTTCGTCGACAATCTTGAATAATGAATCCAAGATGTCGGTGGTGACCATTTCAATTCTTCATCATAAATTTGATCCATCAAAGCATTTAAAGCACATCAAAGCATTTGATATTCGTATCACTACATCAATTTTGGGTTGATTACGTGTCGGGGGTTACATAGTTGATTTATTGTGTTGAATTGGGATCGGGTTGAAACGCGTTCGGGTTGTTTACGAGTTTGAGTTAATATTGGGTTCGCTTTCAGGTTTATGTCGGTTGTGGTCTAGATTTTTGGGTTATATTCGAATTTTGAATTGAATTCCATTGTGCCGAGTCCGGGTTAATAATTCTCAAGATAGAATTAAGTTTCGGATTGAGTTATGTTGTGCCGGTTTCAGCTTCGCATCAATATCTCTCATATTAGAATTAGATTTTGAGTTGAGTTACCACCGCCCGCGTAGCCCAGTGGTTGGGGCGTTGTGATTCCAGGGAGAGATCCCGGTTTCGAGGCTCGTGCGCGCCATGTGGGGAGAGTATTCGGCAAAGCATGCGTAGTCCTTAGACGCGCATGTGGCGCGTGGTGCCTCCCTGGTCTGCAGCGAGTACGGAACCCACAGCGGGCCCTGGTACTGGGTCAGGGTGACTTACCTCTCATGCGATGCTCGGGTGGTCGGGCAGCATGGGCACCCTAAGGCTAGGTGTGATAGCCTTTTAGATTTTGAGTTGAGTTGTGTGGATTATCAATTAGATTGATAGCTCTAAACACGTGGCATTCTCCCACTAGGTATAAAAGTGGGCCACCGTGGATTTCAACTAGCCAATCAAAAGCAAAAGAACACGTAAGAAGAAGTAAACTGAAGCAGTAATATTTGGTGGTTCGTTTAGCTGACGGCAAAACCCAAAATCTTGAGCCTCTGAATCAGAAGACTCAATGGCGAGATCTTACAGAACGGCGGCGTTTTTACTGCCTTTGATGGTAGTATTGTCTTCATGGATGCCCATGTCGGAATGCTCAAAGAAGTCAGTTGGGGCTGCAAGAAAAGAGGACATACCGTACATCAAATGCCAGGTCTGTCAAAAACTAGCCCACCACTTGTACCACCAAGTTCAAGCCAAACAAGCTGAGATTTCCCCAAAGAAGGTAGCTTTATTGATTGTGAGCTGTTCTTGTGATCAGTTTCTCATCATTGATCAATTGGGTAGTTAAAATTTTGTTCTTTTTTGAGTATATTGGAAGTTTGGATTTCTGGGCCCTTCAACATTGGTGTAATGCTAATGATAGTGTACTGCCTCAGATTTCAGAGTATCAGATTATTGAGATTTCGGAGAACGTTTGCAATTTGAAGAAACAGGAAGCTGATTGGATCCTCAAGATTGATATTGTGGAACAGGGAGATAGACTTGAGGTAAAATATTCGTGATTTTTAGGATTTTGAAGTTTTATAAGTTTTTGATTTTAAATTGTTCTGACGAACTATGATGCATAATATTTGATGCACTCGTAGCTTGTTGAACATGAATCTGAAGGACAGTGCAATTCGGAATGTAAAACAATTGAGCGAGCTTGTCAAGAGGTGATATTCTGACTTCCTTTTTAGCATCAGGATTTTTCCCTGCTAGTACTATGCGCTGTGATATTAGTCATATAAGATTTGATATTTGAAAAGGAGTCCTGATTCGATATTTTCTTTACATTTACAGCATTTCAGGCTGCTGTATGTATGTCTAACTGTAAGGATGCCCGATTCTTTAATTTTGTAGGTTATGGGGTATTCGGACACTGATGTAGCAGAGTTCCTATACAGCAAAAATCCCGAGATTGATTCGTTAGCTAAGTTTCTCTGCAAGGACCTCACAGGAGCCTGCAACAAAAAGCCCCCAAAAGTGCCTAAGGTAGATTTTCTCCGACTTTCACATGCCAGTTTTTGAGTTTTTGAGTGTGAGGAACACTAGATTTGTGTGTGAACACGAAATCACAGTTTCTGTAGCCTTTTTTCTTCATTTTCCAGAGTTTTCATGCCTTCAACTGCTTGTAGAAAGAAGCCAGGCAATGTTTTTGTCAATAAGTTCAGTAAGCAATTGATTAACCGTGATCTTGCATATTCTTGAAGATAATTTGAACTTTAAAAATTAGAGAAAACTAAATCTGTGGCATAAAATTTCTGTCAGTGATCCTTCAGTCTTGTTTGTTTGCTAGTGATTGTGAGTCAAGGATTGTAAAATATGAGATATTTCACACGAAATTTCAGAGATGGTGGTTTTTGTGTGACAACAAGGTTTCCATGACTTAACCAAACTCTAATTTTCACAAGCTCTTTATCTTGTGTTTTTCTTTGTCACGAGCTTTGTTTATTACTATGATTGAATAGTTTTATATTTTCTTACTCTATAATCTTTGCGGTCACCATAAACTGGAGCTCACTTCTTTAATTTCCAAGTCCTAAACGACCTTTATAAACTGGAGACTAGTTCAATACCAAAAACAAGTGAACCTATTATATATAGGAGGATTGTTGTGATCCGATACTGTGATTTTGGAAAGATATTATTTGATGTCTGATTAGATGTCTTAACTGTGTTTTTATGTAACTTTAGATTCTTCTCGAGCATCACATTTTCTTTATTCTTTTTCCAGGATCGGACTCCAGGAGAACCATTTGTTCCCAAGTCCTCAAAAGAGGCTGAAATGGATAGACTTCTAAAATCCATGGAGGTAAACTGCCTTGCACGCGAAAACTCATAACTCATGTTTGTTCAACTTTTGTTCTCATACTTGCAGCATTGTGTCTTTTACTTTTAGGGAATGCCAGGAGCACCTGGTATGAAGATGTACTCGAGAGAAGATCTAATGAAACAAAACTTTGGTGGTGGAGTTGATGATGCGGATGAGGACGATGATGATGATGATGATGAGGCACAATTTCCTTCCAAATTGGTACTAAATGGACGCCATTTGCCTTAAAAAAATTTAAATGAGCAATATCTCAAACATACATGAATGATTAACGCAGGGAAAAGCCTTGAGGGAGAAAGAAAATACAAAGAGTGATTGGAAAGAAAGAATCAGAAAAGGAGTCTTGGATGCCAGTGCAGTAGTCAAGAATGGCGCGAACAAAGTCTCCAGACAGGTTAGACAATGGTGGAAATCGAAGCAGAGTTCAAAGGACAAGAAGGCAGAGCTGTAGATCTATAGAATACATTTAAGCAACCACAAGAACTTCTGAGTTTGGGTCTTCTTTGTTGTATACTTGAGTTTAGGCTGATGTAATTCTCTAGGAATTTTGGTTTTCTTGTTTCATTTTGTAGACAGTTTCTTATATTTTAAGTCTTTACATGCATAAATAAAATTTAACCAATACACATGCTCATGGTAACTCTAATTCCATTGGAAATGCCTTGTTCTTAGGACTAAATTGCATTTATGTTTAGCCCAGTTGAATCCAATTCAGTTTTGAACTTCAATTGTATGTAAACAACTGAACTTTTATCAACTGAAAGTACAATTTATTACTTCTAACAGCGGAATAAGTTCATTTCAAAGCAGTATTCAAATCTATGATGTTGTTTATGAAAGAATGCAGTTGTGTGATACAGTGCCATATATTCATTCACTCCAGAAAACAGAGTTCAAATCCTGATTTCCTGTGCCTCGACAATCCATTAGCCATAAAAACACAATCTAACAGGCAACCATAGATGTAACAACCTGTATCATTCCTTTCCGAATATCAAACCATAACAATTAAAACTCCAAAAGATGGCAGCTAAAAAAAGATTGAATGAATTGCTTTTTAATCATGATATGGTGGCAAATTCAGTGATGTAGTGCACAACACATATCCCGTCCACCTCATGACCTTTCACTCAAAACCCACAAGGGAAGATAAATAGGAAGCAACTAACAATAAGATCTCGATGACACAAAGCAACACTATCAACGCATCTTGTAAGACTGAGTTCTTGCCACCTTACTCCGCTGGCCATTTAATGAATACTTCAGCACTATATCAACATCTCGGGGATTCTTCTTGTTTGGAGCCACTGTCAAGCTGCCAACTATAGATTCTCCTTGGCAGATAGTAATCACATCTTCGAGGTAGAGAACAGTCTGTTTCCAATGAGTTGCTCGTGATTTTGGCCCTACAATTAAAAACATGAACGTCAAAAGATTGAATAATTAGATATAGGCAATCAAATAAATCCAATCAGTTGAAATTTCTTTGCCATCAAAAGTTTCCAAGTTGCACTGAGAAACCAAAAATGGCATGTTTGTGGAACTGATCAATATAGTATTTTGCTTTAGGGTTTGACAAATCTACTTCAGCACTGAAACAGCTTCAGTTGAAAAAATAAATAAGGTTTTAGCCTTCCATCATGTAGAGAGCTACGATTTCTTCTAAATACGAGGTTGTAACTACAAGAATGTGATGCAAATAAGAAGCATTTGAACCATCAAATACTATCCAGATAGATTATAGAGCATAAAAAAAAATCTCTCCCTGGAGGCCCAAAAGTAACTAACTAAAGAATTAGAACAAAGGATACCTGTTGAAAACCCCATCAGTTTATGACATCTTGTAAATGACACATCAAAATAGGCCACAAGAGCATGGATGTAGTCATCCCGTTCTGCCACAAGCTTGAATGGAGCAGTAAAAGAAGTATCCCCAGAACCCATCTTAGATATGTCCATTGACTGTATCAAGATATTAACAACATTAAATACTTCACGGATAACACAGCGAACTAAGTACCAAGAAAAAAAACACAAACAGTCGACAAATTTCTGGTCAAGAAAACATGGACAAGTTTCCAACCTTAAGTTGCTGACAGTTTGTAACAATCTGATTCTGATCAACTGTGTCAACAAGTGGCTCTGCTATGCATTGCTTCCTGATGCAGCTCATATCAAATCCATATACACTGTTCCAAACTGCACATGCATAAATAGGGTTAACATATAAACTAGAGCTCAAACTGGTGGAAATGAGAGCAATGCCACAACAGCAACTGGGATAACAAAACTAGACATGATAACAAGCTTGAATAAGTGATGCAAGAATGGTCTGTCCTCGATACAGAAGTAACATAATTTTCATCCATTAGATTCATGCAAATCATGTAAAAGCTCACATTCAATCTTATCTTCCTTGTAATCCGCATCTTCTATTGCTGTCAGGAAGAGAGAAGCTTTATCGGGCAATATGAGTCCTCCTTCCACAAGCCATTTATTACGAGCATACAGGACTGTGTCTAGCATGTTTTCATAAAGTAAAAAGTATCCCATCCACTCTGATATGATAACATCTACTTGAGGAACTGGAAGCTCAATCTCTTCAACCTTTCCCTTAAGAACTGTTATAACTGAGACAGTAGAAGTGAAAAAAAAAAGAGAAAACAAAGTCAGAAGGCAAGTTTAGAAGTAAAAGACATACAAATAAAAGGTTGTAGAGCACTAAATCACCTTCTGAATATCCATTAAGCTTCACAATCTCTCGTGCCATGTCAGCCATGCTAGAGCACTCAATCTGAGAATTCAGGGTCAAGTGGCTTTCATAAGATGGCTATCAAACACATTGTCCATGCTAAAGCAATGACCACAAATAACATACACAACTATTTCGAAGTTGAACTGATAGCAGAAACACGTTACGTGGGGAAACAATCAGCTTAACTACAATCACCCTCCAACCCAAACCCAAATACACACCCTAGAAAGAGAAACCTGACCCCTTGAATGTTTGCAAAAAATAACTTAATAGGATGAAAGTCAACATTTGAACCGATCAGTGACATTAAAAATTAATATCCACAGCAGAATACTCTATCTAATAACCTTCTTAACTAGACATCATTGTTGAACAGCAGAGTATAATATGCTAGTTTCGGAAACTTATGCAATTAAAAGCAGAACGAGATACATACCGCATAAACATGTTTAGCCCCAACTTTCGCACAAAACAGCGAGAGGATTCCAGTCCCAGCACCCACATCAAGGACCACTTTATTCTTGATAAGAAAGCTATTCTTATAGATAACATTCTGGTAAGTCTTAGTTCTTACAACATCCTTCAACATTTCCTACAATGTCGCATCAGCCAAGTGATTGAGAAGCATTATTTCACATAGATATGCCAATTGGAAGTCCAAACACAACAAAAATTATCCATTTCACTCCACTCCAGACAACAACAAACACACAACTAAAAACTCCGCAGGAGGCAAACTAAAAATATTTCACCTCCTAGAAATGATATAGCAAGCCTAATATTAAATGAAGAGAACTAAAATATGCAGGTGAGCGTAATTTAACACAAGCTGCCATTATACGTACTTCGTGAATACCTGCAAAACCAAAAGCAAATCACAAAAAACAGCAAAATTAGCTCAACTTTCAAAACAATGCACATTAAGTTCAAAAATTTCCAGCCAGCTAAATCATTAAAACAAAAGCATTCAGCCGAATCATGAGAGGAAAAAAAAGTACCGAAATGAGAGTAGGAGTCGAAGTAGTAGTCGGCACTGGTCTTGTCGGTGCCGATGACGCAGGCGTCGTCCGGGTCGGGTTCGCACATGGTGAGATCCTCCTCGAGGTTGGAGCTGTCGGTGGCGGCCTCCTCCAGGATTTCGTCGGGGTCTTGGAACCTGTCGGTGTCGTCCTCGTACTCAAATCTTGTTTTCGCCGGAGCTTTACCGGAACTGGTCACCTTTCTGGAGCTCATTGTTTTAGAACTCTCAGAAAGGAAGGGTTTTACAGAATGCGATGATTGAGCGGATGGCTATTGTTAGGGTTTTAGACGTTATATAGTGACTCCGAAGTTGGAGTAGCTCCACTTTCAATTTTTATTCTGTTTTTTATTGCCTATGCCTCCCTTTCCTTTATTTTACAGACCGCTTTTTGCCATAGATTTTTGCTTTTATCTTGACTAAATTATTGTTTTTAAGGGAGAAGCACGGTTAGATCAAATATTTTCATAATTATAGTGTTCTTATTGGAATAAATAAAAATAAATATCAAATCATCTTATTAGTCATACTTATTATAAAATGACTCCATCTAGCAATTAATCGCTATAAAAAAGATTTTGTGTTTTTTAGGCCCATAATATTCAATAATATATAAAGACAAAATCTTGGAAAAGACCTTCTTTCCATAACCTTATGGAAAGACAAGTTTTAATTAGAATAATAAAAGGTAAAATATCTTAGTTGCAATATTAAAATTTTACTATGCAACGTGTAGTAGTTATAAAGTTTATAACCCGATTCATTCAACCCAAAAATTTTATCTTCATTTCTTCTAATTTGCACTTTAAACCTTGGTCAGTTTGTCAAGAGACAGATTCATATATAAATTATATTGAGTTAAGTACTAAAATAACCATATCTTTAGGTCAAAAATGTCAATCTAACCCTGTAAATTTTGAAAGTGAAAATCTAACCCTATTATTTGGTCAAAAACACCAATCTAACCCTGAGAACCGAACTGTGGTTGAAATTATTTAAAATGACCATTATAACCCTTTGAAAATATTAGAAATTTGGAAAACTAGAAAGACGATATTACCCTTGTGTCTTCTTCTTCTCTTCTTCCGCAAAATCAGAAAAATTCTAGAAATTCCCCCAAATAATAAAATCATTTGATGAGTTTGAGAAGTCAACAAACCAACTTCAATGCCAGAGGTTTTATTCTTCTCCACTACCTTCTCGATACCGCCACCAACCACCTTCTCATGATCTTGAGCATCGCCGCTCCGCTCTGCCTAACTGAACAATGTCGCACTTGGGTGGAGAAAGTGCCTCCACCTCGAAAGACGTCACAGCTTACGGACGTATTACGCCGAAGCCGAGTTATTGTCAAAGATTTTTGGGGGTTTCTTGATTTTAGCTGAGGGGGGATTCTGAGATGGTGGTGGGCGGTGGTTTCGAGGTGGCTAGGGTTTTTGAGATGGTGGCAGACGGTGGTGGGTTGGTGGTTGGGGTCTCTAAGATGGAGGTGGGCAGTGGTGTCGAGCCTGCGGTGGTAGGTTAGGTTTTTTGGATTCTTAAGATGGGGGAAGATGGTGGTGTCAAAGAAGGCGGTAGTGGGTTCTGGCTAGGGTTTTTTATATGGGGGCGGCGGTGGTGGGAGATGGTGGAGGGTAGTGGGAGACAGGGACGGGTGGTGGCGAGGCAGCGGTAGGTGGTGGTGAGCGACGGTAAGATGGTGGCAGGTGGTGGCACGATGTGTACGGTAGAGCAACGGTGGTGGGTAAGGATAAAATTGTCCACACAAATTAAATTTTAAGCTAAGGGGTACTTTTATCTTTTCAGATTAGGGCAATCCCTCATCAAATGATTTAGCTCTAAGGACATTTAGTACTATCACCGGAATAGTGCAATTCAAGTATATTCGCACTTTTAGATTTTACAGGGTTAGATTAGCACTTTCAAAAAAATAATAGGGCTGGCATTGTATTTTTCACTATTATGTTTTTCGAGTTACAAAAAAAATAACATTTTGAACCTTGGGACCTTTTTATTATAATTTTTGGGAAAAATTAATCTCATGCGCAACTCAAGATGATAAAAAAATGAATGCAAGAAAAAAAGAACACAAATTTTAACATGGCTCACCAAACATGTTGGCTACCTCAATGAACATGAACAATTTTTATTACCATGATGGGTTAGATAGAATACTTCAAAAAAGGTTACTGTGTTCCAACATCATCTAATTAATCAAGTTTGTAAGTAAAGTAAAGCTTTTAAAGACACACAAAATTGGTTACGCAGTTCGGTGAGAATCACCTACATCTGCGGTGCCTGACCCAGTTCAGAATGAATCCACTAATTAGAAAGATAGTACAAGATGCATCATACAAATACTTATCTTTTCTAATTTAACTTGTGAATTCTACTAGCTCCCCTAGCGCCGATCCTCCTTGATCAGACTCCCTCTGACCTCGATCTCCATCGACACTGGATCTCCTCTTCCCGATGAATTAAGGCGTTCGTTCAAAACTTTGAGATCAAACAACGTTGATCATGTTGGAACACCAGTGAACAGCTCTGCGCTACGTTGATGAACACACGAAACCTATCTGCATATTTCTATCGTTAATTTCGTAAGTATCTTAGCCTGTAATGTCCGCCATATATAGCCCTTTCGCACACCACCGTTTCCTTGTGTGAATGAATCACTATCTTCATAATATTGTCGTATATTCAAATCTTGAAGAAGATAGGACTTAACCGATCTAATCCCTTGAAGTAAGGGATTTAGAATATCTCGTCCTAATTCTTTTCCATAATCGAGTCTCCTTTCTTCTTTCAACTACTCAGATCTTGATCCAATCCCACAAATATGGGAGATGAAATATTCATCAAATCAAATGCCTTTGGGCGAGAATTATCCATCTCGGATTCACAATTTTACAATGACCTTCTTCCACCATGACTCCTTCTTTGGATGTTACAACATAGTCACAAACGGCCAATTAAAACATTTTGTACTTTACTGGAGCAAAAAAAGAGTATCCATTCCGCATTCTTGATTTGCATTAGTAGCAGCAAGTAAGATCACGTAATCACATAAACAACACGTTTTCTTGATTTGTATTAGTAGCAGTAAGTAACAATGTAATCAGATAAACTGTTGTGCGGAATGGAGAAAGAACAGAAAAATATGAACGAAAATAACAAGACACAAGATTTACGTGGTTCACCAATTTGGCTACATCCACGGGATGGATTCCACTATATCAGAATTAGAGTTGGTTTACAGAGAGAAGAGAGACACTTTATATGCTGTCTCCACTAAACCCTAACAAATTGGGCCAAAAACACAATTCGGCTCAAATCAACAGCAGTCCAATAAAGAGACAAGCTATACCGTCCCCCGGACCCCCAGGCCAGGGTGCGCTCCGCCCCCCTGGATCCCCCAACTCGCTGACCGGGCAGCGAGACCCCCGTTTGTTTCCCGGGGGCGACTGCCGCCCCCCCGGACCCCCAGGCCAGGGTCGCAGAAGCGGCTATTACAGTATTCAAGGCATACCAACAAATCTCCACCTTGACTTGAATCCTCAAAGTAAAAAACTCCAGATGCACCATTACAGTGCCAGATGAATAGACTTCGCCCTCCACACCTGGGACTGCCCATAGAGTACCTAATCAACTCTGATGTTCAGCAAGTCCAAACAATGTTGAAACTTACTATGTGGAACAGATTTGGTGAACATATCAGCGGGGTTATCTGCAGTTCCCACTTTCTTCACCCTGATTCTCCTCTCACTCCTCAAGAAATGATATCTGACATCAATATGCTTGGTCCTCTCATGATGGACCTGATCCTTGGCTAGGCAGATTGCACTCAAGCTGTCACAGTACACAGTAGCCTGATCATGATGTAGACCAAGATCACTAACCAGCCCTTTCAGCTATATTCCCTCCTTTGCAGCCTCTGTCAGAGCCATGTACTCTGCTTCCGTAGTAGACAACGTCACTGTATGTTGCAAAGTCGCCTTCCAACTAACCACAGAACCTCCCAAAGTGAATACATAACCAGTCATCGATCTCCTCGTGTCAACATCACCAGCATAATCAGAATCAGAGTAGCCTGTAACTAAGCACTCGGTATCACCTCCATAAATGAGACCCACATCAGACGTACCTCTAAGATACCTGAAAATCCTCTTCACAGCTTGCCAATGTTCCTTTCCCGGTTGTCCCATGAACCTGCTCACAACACTGACTGCCTGTGCTAAATCTGGCCTCGTGCAAACCATAGCATACATCAAGCTCCCCACCGCGCTGGCATAAGGAACCCGAGACATATACTCCTTCTCCTCGTCTGACTGAGGAGCAAACATAGTGGTGAGATGAATATTTGCAGCACTAGGAGTGTCTATAGGCTTGGCTGTAGATATGCCAAACCTAGCCAACACTTTCTGAATGTAGCCTTTCTGTGACAAGAAAAGCTTCCGGTGACTTCGATCCCTAAGAATCTCCATTCCTAGTATCTTCCGAGCTGCACCCAGATCCTTCATCTCAAACTCAGCACTAAGAAGTCCTTTCAACTTCTGAACCTCGTGCTTACTCTTTGCGGCTACCAGCATGTCATCTACATAAAGCACCAGATAGATGAATGACCCATCTCTCAACCTGCTGTAGTAGACACAACAGTCATAAGCACACCTCGTATATCCCAGCTGAAGCATGTAACTGTCAAACTTCTTGTACCACTGCCTCGGAGACTGCTTAAGTCCATACAAAGACTTCTTCAACTTGCAAACATACTTTTCCTTGCCAGGATCCTGGAAACCATATGGCTGAGTCATGTACAACTCTTCCTCCAACTCTCCATGTAGAAAAGCGGTCTTCACATCAAGTTGCTCGAGCTCCAAATCCTGATGTGTCACCAAGGCTAGCAACACTCTGATGGAAGTGTGTCTGACCACTGGTGAGAAAATCTCATTATAGTCTACCCCCTCCCTTTGACTGAAACCTCTTGCAACAACTCTTGCCTTGTACTTAACTCCCTCTGCAGGTGATATTCCTTCATTCTTCTTGAAAATCCATTTGCAACTGATTACCTTTCTCCCTTGAGGATGTTTGACCAATTCCCATATCTGATTCTTCTGAAGAGACTCCATCTCATCTCCCATTGCAGCAAGCCATTTATCAGCATCAATACATGAAGTAGCCTCTCTGAAGGTTGATGGCTCTTGAGTATCCACTTCCTCGGAAACTGACAGTGCATAACCCACCATATCCTCAAACCCATATCTCTTTGGCGCCCCAACTCCAACCCTCCTGGGTCGGTCCTGAGCTAAACTGCGGACTGTAGCTCCTGATGGTTGAGGATCTGGTGGTGGAGATTCCGGTATCTCAGATTCTGTCTGTGGCTCTTGATCCACCTCAAATTGTTCCAATCTATTTTCACCTTGAGTGACTTCAAGCTCCACCTGTTTATCAACTCCACTAGTTTCTGGCACAACTGTGGGCTTCACTATAGATCTAAGCAAAGAATTTTCATCAAAGACAACGTCCCTGCTCAAAATAACCCTCTTCTCAGATGGAGACCATATCCTGGAGCCTTTAACTCCATCTCCATAACCCACAAAGACACCCTTCTTGGCTCGGGGCTCTAACTTACCATCACTAACATGATAATAAGATGTACAACCAAAAACTTTTAACTTGGAGTAATCAACAACTTTACCTGACCACAACTCCATAGGTATTTTGCACTCTATACCCGTGTGAGGCCCGCGGTTGATCAGGTAACAAGCTGTAGTCACTGCCTCTGCCCAGAATCTCGTTTCCAAACCAACATTAGAGAGCATGCACCTCGCTCTCGCCAGCAATGTCTGATTCATCCGCTCAGCTACGCCATTCTGCTGTGGCGTATTCCTGACTGTATGATGACGAACAATCCCTTCATCCCTACAAAACTGATCAAACTCAGACGAACAGAATTCCAGCCCATTATCAGTTCGAAGCCTCTTGATCTTCTTCCCGGTCTGATTTTCCACCAAAGCTTTCCACTCCTTGAACTTCGAGAAAGCTTCACTCTTATGTTTCATCATGATAACCCAAGTCATCCTTGAGTAATCATCAATCAGAGAAACAAAGTACCTGTGACCTCCCAGTGACTCAACTCGGGAAGGTCCCCAACAATCAGAATGGATGTAATCCAATGTGCCCTTTGTTCTATGAATCGCCTTAGGAAACTTGCTGGGTGATGCTTCCCAAAAATGCAATGCTCACAGAAGTCCAAGCTCTTGATCTTGTGGCCACCAAGAAGATCATACTTCGACAAAATCTGCATCCCTCTTTCACCCATGTGACCAAGCCTCATATGCCATAACTTAGTCATATCATCCTGGTGAACCTCCAAAGATGCAACATTAACAGAATCCATAACCGTGGAACCTTGTAGAAAATACAAGGTACCATGCAGAACACCTTTCAGAACCAGCCTAGAACATTTGCAGACACACAGAACTCCATCACTCCCTGAGTAGACGAAACCCTTTCTATCCAACGTAGGAAGAGAAATCAGATTCTTTGTCATCGATGGAACATGCCTGACATCGTTCAAAGTACAGAAACTACCATCATGCGTCCTGATCTTGATTGAACCAATCCTAACTACCTTGCACGCAACACCATTTGCCGTAGTAATGATGCCCTCAGCTTGCTCATAAGTTGAGAAATAATCTCTCCTTGGGCATACATGGTAAGATGCCCCAGAATCAAGAAACCACGCATTAGAATGATTATTTTGCCCAGTAACAGCTAGAGCAAAATCATCTTCAGAACTGAAATCCCCTTCAGCCACAGCAGCAGTACCAGATGTACTCCCAGATTTACTAGCCTTCTTCGGACACTCCTTTTTCCAATGCCCCTTCTCCTTACAGTAGTTACAAACATCATTGGCCTTGGGACCCTTTGAAGATGACTTCTTGCCCTTCTTCTTATTGCCGGTTTCCTTGCCTTTTGTGTTTCCGTCACTAGCAAACAAGCCAGTGGCCTGACTTTTTGTACCTGTACTGTTTGCCTTATGTCGCAACTCTCTACTATGGAGAGAGGATCTTACTTCCTCCAGAGACACATAATCTTTACCAACAATAAATGACTGAACAAAATTCTCATACGAAAGTGGTAAAGAAACTAGCAAAATCAAAGCAGCATCTTCATCTTCAATTTTCACATCTATATTTCGCAATTCTAATAACAAAGTATTCAATTGCTCTAGATGGTCTCTGAGTTGCGTACCTTCCTGCATTCGGAGACCGAAGAGGCATTGTTTCAGAAGCAACTTGTTGGTTAGAGATTTCGTCATATACAAACTCTCCAACTTCAGCCACAGTTGCGCAGCAGTCTCCTGATCTGAGACCTCAGTGATGATTTCGTCCGTGAGACACAACATAATCGTCGAGTGTGCCTTTTCTTCCAGACTCACAACATCGCCAGAACTGCTCGCGAAATCCTTCATCAGCGGAGTCCACAAACCTTGCTGTTTCAGCAAAGCTTGCATCTTGATCTGCCATAAACTGAAACTGTTTCTCCCAGTAAACTTGTCGATCTTCACGTTCAGCCCAGACATCTTTCTCCCCGATCAGCCCCGATCTGATGAGCCCAGAATCCGATATACCCACTACGGATATCGCCGGAAAAAGAAACCGCTCTGATACCAGTTTGTTGTGCGGAATGGAGAAAGAACAGAAAAATATGAACGAAAATAACAAGACACAAGATTTACGTGGTTCACCAATTTGGCTACATCCACGGGAGACGGATTCCACTATATCAGAATTAGAGTTGGTTTACAGAGAGAAGAGAGACATTTTATATGCTGTCTCCACTAAACCCTAACAAACTGGGCCAAAAACACAATTCGGCCCAAATCAACAGCAGTCCAATAAAGAGACAAGCTATACCGTCCCTCGGACCCCCAGGCCAGGGTCGCAGAAGCGGCTATTACAGTATTCAAGGCATACCAACATAAACAATACTTAAACTCTTCACCATCCCCATATGTATACATTAATTTCTCACCACAAAGAAAACCAGTAAATGAATAATCCAACAATCATGAACCACATTATGTCACTAATTGAAAGCATCGCACCGGCGAATGATATCACCTCAACAGTGAGAAATGGTAGATTGCTAACCACAACAATGAGAAGGGGAACTACAGTGAAGCTACTTCCAAGCTTAATGAAGTAGCTCAACTCAAATTCCAAAACTATTCAAACAGAATATAATGTGAAGGCTGCAAAAGAGAAACCTGGCGCGCGCTTGGATTTTTTTCATAAAAATGAATACTGACACACTTCGATAAAGCAAATGCAGGTCTTCTGCTTCAGTATATGCTAGAATAATATTTCAGCACCGATAAAAAAATGAGATAAAGGGAGATGATTTGATGTTGTCTACAATCACAGGACATTCTATTCGACACCCAATCTAACAATCAACCGCACCTCAACATCAATTTCAACCTAACTTCATCAATGCTCTATCACAAGATAGTGGAGATATTTTGAAGACTTTGCTATTTCAAACCCCTTTGGCTTAGGGTCTCAGCTGACATCTGCCTCGTCGTTCCTGAATTTCATTACGAATTAACATTTTTGAAGCATTAAGCCCTTATCTTGGTGGTTAGGATTTCTACTTTCAAACACTGAATTTAAATCTAAAAATCACAGCTTTAATGGTAGCACATATAGTATCTTTCTTCTTCTTTTTTTTATGGGAATACCACCTACGACAGTGGGGTGTTTGGGAGACTCAAACCTGTTTATTAATTTAAAAATAAAATGTACAAGAAAAGAGGGGGACATAAAGCCTTACCTCATCAAAAAATATATAATTGTGATTCTAAAGCTATACATATTTTTAATCAAACCTGTAGAATCACAATTATTTATCAAAGCATCCATAAGAACACAATACATTATTCAGTAAAATTAATACAAAAAGCAATGTTTACATCATGGAAATGACTATCTAGCATATGGAAAATAAATAGAATCCAAACGAACCTAACTTTGGATGCTACTTGGCCGACCTGCAAAATCAGAAGTGTTATTTACCTGAAGTAAGCTGGCAGTTTTGGCTAAAGAGTCCGCGTCCGAGTTAGCTTCCTTGCATATATGATTGATTGAGAAATCTAGCTTAATAAGTAGCATCCAAATATGTCTAACTTCTTGTATGATCATCCAAGGAGCTTTGGACATATAGTATCTTTCTTTTTCCACTCTTATAATGCTACTTTTTCATGGGCCGAGGACCCTTATATATATCCATCATCAACATTGCTATTTATATACATAAAAACTTCATAACATAACATGTTTCCAAATTGTGTATCAAATTCCTCACGGTAAGTTCGTCTAATTCTACTACATTCTACCTTAATTTATTCAAATTGCCTTCAATATAAGCCATTAGTGCTGCTGGTGCACCCACTTTCTTTCACCTCTTTAGCCACTGTTTTTTCTTCTCCACTTTTGGCCACGACTTTTGGTTTTTCTTCTTCCGCCGCCTTAGCTTTTGCCTCCTCCTTTTCTGAAGTGCATTGAATCAATGTCTCCACACAAAAATTAGCATCCTCTCTAGGATACTTATGCATCAAATTCTCAGCAACACCAGCATGGGTCATCTTGGTCACCTCAAGTAAACTACCGACTTTCCTGAACAAACCATGATACTCAAAATGTAGGTGCATCTTCTCGAGCTCCTTAAAAACTTTGAATCCAAAGAAAGACAACTCAATGTGCTTATCCATCATGTTGCGACGAATCAGGGAAGGATCAAGCTTCTCAACTTAGTTTGTCATGAAAACAAGTATCCTTTCTCCACCACAGGATGACCACAATCCATCAATGAAGTTTAGGAGCCCTAACCTGGCTGCCCTTATTGCTTTCGTCCATTTTTCCCCTTCATCTTTTCCTCTACTGAGGTTTCCTTATCTTCATCTGATTCCTTCTCATTCTCCTTCTTCTTCTCCTTCCCCGAGTCCCTCTGGTCAGTCAGATCGAGGGAGCAATCGATATTTTCAATCACAATGATCAATTTGCTCGATGTATCAATGAAAAGCTTCCTAATCTTTCACTAAAGTCAACTCCAGATCATACACATCATAGTTGTTAGAGTTAGTCCCACATTGGTGGTTGATAGTCATATAACTCATTATATAAGATCATGAGTCACCTCTACATAGTACCAATTGATTTTATGATAGAACCCCAGGATTCTAATATGGTATCAGAGCTCAAAGTCGGCCTGTTACCCCCATTCTGTCATGTTTGCGCACTGATTCTCGTTGCACTTGAGGGGGCGTGTTAGAGTTAGTCCCACATGGGTCACCTCTACATAGTACCAATTGGTTTTATGATAGAAGCCCATAATTCTAATAATAGTTCAAGAAATTAGCCATTACAGAAATCACGGTGGACTTTCCTGCATGGGAAAACCCATCTACATTTCAATGTACAAGCACTAAATCAAAGTATTCCAAGTATTCATTATTAATTAATTACCTTGGAGGACCATAGAGCAGATGCCGCATTTCCAGGCCTTACCGATCTTTGCGTAGTAATCTTTCGCCTGGGTGAAACTGATCAGATCATCAATGATCTACTGCTTCTTCTTTAACTCCATAGCTATGGTTTCGAAACTCACAGGATGCTCGAATACAACGTGACTCCACATTCTCTTTGAACCATAACCCCAGCTGCTCTCCCCTGACTTGCTGTTAGTGTAGAGTTTACACCATCTTTCCTTAAACTCGATATCCTTCCCTTGTTCCAGAACATGTTTCAGATACTCTATTGTCACCGGCTCTCCACTGTCACCAGCTCCCAGTGCTTCTTGTGGAAACTCAGCTTGAAAGGCCTCTTCTCATCCTCACTAAAAGTTACAACAAAAATGATCTTTAATGTGCACTTCTGAAACCAAGAAATTAAGCACAGCAAAAAAGTGCATTTTAAAAACAAATATATCAACAAAACTGTGCACTTTTGAAACCAAGAAATCATAACACAGCAAAAATGTGCACTTGTGAAACCAAAAGAAGTCAAACACAACAAATATGTGTACTTTTGAAACCAAAAGAAATCAAACACAACAAATTGTGCACTTTGTTACTAATCTAAAGAAATATGTTTTTCTTCTCTACCTTCAAATCTGAAATAAAGGATAATAGATACAAGGAACAAACAATAGCCCTCTACCTGTCCATGGTAGCCCCAAAAGTGAAACTATTGAAGTTTTATCGAAATATCTCAAAGTTGTAATAAGGCTGACCCATCAACCACTCAATCTGAGATCCAGAAACTCAGGGTCATCATATCATCCGATATAAGTACATATGGTTATGGCAGTATAAACCTCATTCAATCTTAATCATACACCTTCCAAATTAGAGGATTCACAGATTTAACAATACACCTAATAGTGATATGCATAGACAATTTGATTGACTCCAAAGTATATGCATTCACTAAACTCATGACCAGCAAATACTTTCAACACCAGGTATACAAAAATGGTTCAGCCAAATCCCAAGAAGAAGCATCCTTCCAACACAGCAAACGATAAGCACAAGAAATAATTGTAGTCCCATTATACTGACAGGAACACATACGTTAATAATGTGCCAACAAACAAAAGAGAATAAAGGAATAACATGCACCAAGATGTCCGATGCGCTTGGCGGAGCTGCAGTCAGAGAGAGTAGCGGCGACGCCCTCAAACTTAGCCTTGCCAGAAACGATGATCTCGCGGAGCGTCTTCAGTTGCGAAAAAGTTGCTTCACTGGTGGTGCAGCGTCCCTCGAGATCCTTCTAGGAGGCCTTGGGGATATTACAATCCCCAAGAAATTCATAGAAGCGAATTTCAACGAAGAAGAAGAGGTGTTGCAAATTAGTTTCAAATATGCCGCATAATTCATTAAATAAATTCTACATCATGAACATTTGTAATATCATATATTCTCCTCTTCTGAACCTGAAAATGAATATACAATTTTCAGAAATTACGTGGAAATGAAGAAATATAATCATCGATAAAACGTATTATCAACTGATAAGCCAAGCAGAGAAATTGCTATGTTTGTGGCTACAGTAGCCACAAACGGCAATTTTCTATAGAGGTAATGCGTCCTCTAAATTTTTTTTTTTTGCCTTTCTTCGGTCAAAAATATCAGACGGTGGACTGTGGCGCGACACGTGGCGAGGACGCATTATGGTAATGTATCCTCCATCTGGCCGTATATTTTTTTTGGAAAAATCCAGAGGTGCCACGTGGCCGAATGGGGATTTGCCACGTGGCGAGGACTCATTATCATAATGCGTCCTCCCATCCGGCCATTTGTTTTTTTGTTTGGAAAATCCGGATGTTCCACGTGGCCGAATGGGGATTGGCCACGTGGCGAGGACGCATTATCATAATGCGTTTGAAAATCCGAATGTGCCACGTGGCCGATTCTGGATGTGCCACGTGGCCGAATCCGGATATCCCATTCGGCCCTTTTTTTTTAAATCTGTTGCGGCTGCATGTGGACCAAATCTGGTCAAAAGTGGATTTTTCGGTCGAATCAGGTGCTGCCACGTGGCATCTGGCGTCATAATTTTTTCTTTAAAGCACCCGAATTGCGTCAATTCCAGCACTATCCATCTTCTTCAGCCATCCTTTCTCACCTTTCTCCCACTGTAAGCCCCATTTTCGCCAGTGTTCGGGTGCTTCCGCCATTTTCAGCTGCACTCTTTCTCCGCTGCACTCGTTCTCCGTTATTGCTCTACCAGTGTTCCTCCATTTTTATCTGCAGTTCGAGTTTCTTATGAGATCCGGTATTTTCCTTTTTTTCCGCTGAATATTTGTTTGGTTTTTTTGTTAATTGCTACTGATTTGTTAATCGGATTTCGGTTGCAGAGATCGTGTTCGGGTTGAAGTGGACCCCGTCGACCCACCGTTGACCACATTGACCCGTCGTTGACCCACGTTGACCGACGTTGACCCGTTTGTTGACCTGACGCTGACTGCGTTTCTTGACACCGTTGACCCCATCGAACCGCCGTTGCCCCATTGACCCACCGTTGACCCGCGTTGACCGTCGTTGACCAGCATTGACTGACGTAGACCCGTAAGTCTCAGAATCCCTCCCACTCTGTTATCCTTTATGTAGTAGGTATTTGCGGCCTACAGAATTATACGAATGTGTTCCGACATTATGTGAGTGTCGCACATTGCCGGTCGTCGGTCAGTTGTTGCCGTTTTGGTTGAATCATAATCTGTTGATATGCTTGAGTAATTTAGTTAATTTAATTGTATGTGTATGATTCTGTTGTCTGATTGTGTGTACATTTCATGATTGAGCTTGGTTCGTTGCGTTGTGTGTTATGTGTTACGTGTTTGAGTGTTGCAGTTCTGCGATGTTTTTGGCAGTGTATATGTATAGAGGGGGCAAGATTAAGTTTGATTTGGGTGTGGGTGTTTATTATGATCCTCCAATGCCGGAGCGAGTTATGACTCTCGAGCGGAGGTTGAACTACTTGGAATTGTTTGATTTAATTGTAACGAGACTGGCCATTGTGAGGGAGAGTTGTTCGTTGAAAATGTATTACCGGTGTCCCGAGCTGATTGGTTCGGCGGTATACTATCGATGTTATCCTGCGGAAGATGATGAGTCAACCACGTTCTTCTTCAACGTTGTTGATCGAATGGCATTGTCCTCTGCGGATTTTTACATTGTTACGGAACAGTTGCCAATCGCGAATTATGGGGCGCGGGGAAGCACGTTCATGTCATTGCTGAGCAACGTGCAGAACTCCGCCGCTGTACCCAGTATACCACCACCTGTTCGTAGCTGGGGTCTTGAATTTGGTGAGTCCAGCCAACCTGAACGGTATGCCCACGTGGATTGTGCCCAGCCGTCCACAAGTGGTGGTAGAGCCGTGGTAGACTATGGCGAGCAGAATGTCTTCCGCAATGACTTCGCGGGTGCCATTAGCGACCGCGATGCTCGGCATGATGGTAGCGAGGATGACGGCTCGGCACCTGGACTTGACGGTGGAACTGAGGATGATCGTTCCTTGTTAACCGATTCGAATCCCGGGGACGAGACAGAGGTTGAGCCGTTAGTGTGCCCGAACAATGTACCCACATCGTTTCATATTCTGGCAAACCCGGATGCACAGGCCTACTATAGAGATTATGGGGGCCCCGATGAGGATAGCTATGACCCTACCCATTTTGGGTCCGGCGTTTCTACCTACGTCCAGGAGACTGGTAAAGTGGACGTGGGTATGCGATTTCAGACAAAGCCACAGTTGGTCGAAGCTATTTCTCGGTGGAGTTCTATGATGAACAGGGAACACAGGGTTGTGGAGAGCAGTTCACGCACATGGTATGCGAAATGCAAGGACGTCGTCGAAGGAACTGGGAATTGTGTTTGGGTTTGCAGAGCTTCGAAAAAGGCTTCGCATGGTATGTGGCAGAACCCAATCAACAAGCACCCACACTGGGGAGTGCGGATACCTACCCAGCCGTGATTACTTGGAGTGGTACTTCCGCAAGACGGTGTCCTTCATTGATCAACCAGGGCGGCCTGTAACAGCTACTGAGGGTTTCCACGGGGACGGTGCAACCACGGAGTACTTGGTATGTCCTAAATTTCAAATATTGTCAAGAAAGAATACAACACAGCTCCTCAAAATTATATATCTGACATATTCATCTCGATTTCGCAGTTGCAGGCAATGGCACAGTTGCATGGCATGTCAGACATTAATTTGGATGGTTGGCCCCCACATTGTGCGGACGTCATAAGGGGGATGCATCATGTTATCACACGTAGTCTACAAAATGCGCATCAGCCCTCCATGCCGCAACACTATCAACCGTTCGTGCACTGTGAGGAACCGCCCCCTGGTGTCAGATATACTGACCTCATAATCCACCGTCAGGCCCCACCTGGTCGGCAAGGAGGTCGGAGGCCTCGTGCTAGGGGGCATGAAGAACACATTAGTCCATCACAAGCGGGCCCCTCACATACGAGTCCACCGCTTTGCGGACCATCAGCTGGGGAACCCTCACAGTACAACATGGTTGCATCAGATTACAATGCATATGTCACTCCAACATCCAGTCATCGATACATGTTGCATATCGATCCATCACATACAGGTACTATTCCATATGCCTACTGTGATCCGAACGAGGAAGCGGGATATGAAATGGAGGAGGACATACCGGGGGAAGCTCCACATGAAGAAGAACATGTACCTGCACAGACGGTTGTACCACGACGGACATCCAGGACCATACGTCCTCCCCCGTGTGGAACGGGTGGAAAGCTTTGCAGAGACCATCGATAGGACAGTACATGCTATTCAACACTAATCGGCATTACATTTCACTCGTACTGTTCTATACTGTACATTTATACTAACTAGTATCCATTCTAACTATGCAATACTCCCTTCCTGCACCGACATTCAAGACTAGTCAAAAAAATTCAAACAACGAGACCCAAAATCGTCATTTGACTAATTTCCAAATTTTCATCAAACACACAAAAGTCTACTTATGCGCAATCTTGACCGAAAACACGCGGATCCGAAATAGTAAGTTACAAACTGCAGCAACCCACGATGATTTAATACTCAAAATCGCGACTCATTTGAAACACCACACTCTTGCCGAACTCAGGGCGGAATAGTATAATAAGCTTTCTCCCCAATAAAAAAAATTCCCCCCGCGATAAATTTACAGAACATAACAACATATAATAAACATTATTTCATTCACAGTTTAGATTAGCACCGTAGTTAATTGCAAATCTCATTTACAACCTTTTCAAAATAATTGTAGGAAACAATACCCATTCCAGGACTCGTTCGAGGAGTTCCCGAGAAGTAAATTTATGCAAATTTGCACTGATTTACAACATTTCGATGATTAATTTTCCGAGAAAAAAAATTAGACGGCTTCCAAGGACTCATTCCAAAGACGAGTCCTCCGCATAATATCCAGAACAGCTAGATAATGCCAGACTTGTAGACGGAAATGCGTCCTCACATTTTATTATTTTTTTTAATAAAATTTCGGTCAAAATTTTCAAACGACGGTGGGTTGATACGTGTGTGTACATCCACACATTTACGTGTGCGTACATCCACACATTTACGTGTGCGTACATCCACACATTTACGTGTGCGTACATCCACACATTTACGTGTGCGTACATCCACACATTTACGTGTGTATTTATATTTACGTATATATTTAAATCCAATTGATGGTAAAAATTAAATCTATTCCAAAACGAGCCTTCTAATTAATTTTAGAAACAATAAAATAAATGCTAACGGTTCTCCAAAAGAAAAAAGTGCGCAGCCTAATTGCATTCGAAAAAAAAAATTGAGACAAACTACCGGAAACAAAGAGGGAGAAGAAAAAAGGGAGAGAATTCTGAATTAATAAAAAATGGGAGGACGCATTATGGAAATGCGTCCTCAACCCCTGCTTCCAAAATCAAAAACATCCACAATGTCGTCCACTTTTCCACTTAATGCAACAACAAAATCATGCACTCAAGCCAAGCATGAGTGAAAAAAACAACAAAAAAAGCACATCCTGAACACAATGCGGTGTCACTACGTTACTTTTAGCATAAAATCAGCTCCGTTAAAATCAAGGTTTCCATTATTTCCACGCATCAAGTTTACAAACTTTCTTTGTAAACTGTTAGGATTCTTTGTACAAATTATTGCAATGGCAGGAGCCTTCTAAAATTAGATATATGAGCTTGTCTCTACCTAAAGAGTCGTCATATCGACAGGGTCCAGCTACACTTTGACTCTCAAGAACCTCTGCAAAGCGGAGCAGATAAATCAAATCATCATTACTGCAACAACAAAGTAGCTACAGTACAAGCACACAAGTAATGTAACACCGACCTGCATTTTGCTCCAAATTCTCCAGTCTAGCTTTCTTCGAAACCCTCGTTTTAAGGTGCCCTTTAGCTTCAACGTGATGCTCTTATTCAAGTGAAGCATCATTCATATTTGCACCTCCAGCAACAGCATCCTTTTTTATGAACTGATACAGTTGCATTTGATCCTTTACTATGCTCTTCTATTGGATTCATGAAGTCCAAAAACATCAGCAATTAGCTCAAATAATCTTAAGAAGCTTCTTATAGGACACACATTGTACCCCTGTGATTTTTACAACACGAAGGAAAGATATTCCTGATTAAGACATGAAAATTGTACAGCAAATTGATAGTAACAGACTACTCATGACGAAAAGGAATACTCAGAACCGAACTGTTTAACAAATAAAACTATACTACAATGACTTCAACCTAGGAAATAGAGGCACGTGACTGAATATTTGAGTGAATCCCACACTTTCAAAAGGAGAGCAGTCAAGCCAAGCATTCTTCCCCACACACAAAACTAATTATTAAGTTTCAGAAATCTTGGTCTGAAAGCCCGGATATAGTCTGGCTTTTAAAGTGCGAAAATAGCCAACATTATTGAGGCGTGAAGGCAAATATGGAAGAATAACACAAAACTGAAATGAAGTCCAAAACAAGGACTGAAATTCAAGTACAGCAGATGAAGTTTTAGAACACAGTCGTAAATCCATCATCTTGAGTTATGACTAAATCCAAAATCTTAAATGAAAACACTATAGACCATCAGAATTATCATCTCTACTAATAGTATACTCATTATCACTGCTGAACTCCATTAAAATTTAAATATCTTTTTCACATTCAATATTCCCCTCCACCTCTTCTTCATCTTCATTGGGTTTTTATCTTAGTATAGATTCTCTGGTAAAGTCTCACCTCAATTTATCAAACATATTTGCTGAGTACAAAGTTCAGCTACGTATAGCCTTTATAAACGTAAGAATCTTTCAAAACACAGCCTATAAAGAACATAAGCTTTAACAAGTCAGAATGAAAACATCAAATATCTTTAGAGCTTTACTGAACTGAGAAAGTGGAGTAGAGACATGCTAATAGGCCAAAAACAAACTCAATATACTTCTGAATTGATAATACTGCATTGAATTACCGAGGTATCTCTACGGGCAAAGATGGACTCCTTAACATCAACAACAGGAATAAAACTCAGTAACTTTACTTGATATGATCACAAGCCAAGGAAATTCACTGGTCCATTGTTCATTCTCTATTCAAAATGAATAATTGAGCCAAGCATAGATTATTGCCTTTGCAAGGAATATACTTCTGTAGCTTCTACAGAGAAATCTTAGGATTATAATCAGTACCAATGCTACCTGGTATGGAATTCCATGCGAAATATGGGAAGTGGTACACAAAATTGCTGCCTGTGCACTATAGGTATGAGTAGGGGTTTTTTCTTCAAAACATATGCATATACTGATACTGATATACATGTTCATCATGAAGAGAGAAAGTAGTTATCTTATGAAAATAAAATGTATGATGACTCTAGAGGAGTTATCCTAGGAAAGAGAAAATTGCGGACTTCTCGTCCGTTCACTCCGCACCCCACCCCACACTGCATACCCCAATGCACCATTGTTGTTTGAGGAAAATTCAGCCAGCGTGCATTTTATTCATCAAGGGCACGCGTGTCCCTCTCTTATTCTTCTGCTTCCGTCCTCCTGCTCTTGCACGTCTCCCTTCCCCCTCTTTGCCAACGCCTAAAGTAGTGTTGGGGTTATAAGGCGGGAAACCTCCCAACGCAACCCAAAATGCTAACCCTTCCTGCCTTGGGATGTGCGACCCAGTTCACAAGTCGTTGGGTGGCTCGCGATCCCTGTAGCCATGATCAGTACAAACTACAAACATTCATAACCTTCCCCAACTAAGCAAGAACTAGATCCCGCAACATCAAGTTTTGAAACCATGACGTTTAGAAATCTCAAACACTGCTGCAGCCCACCACAGCCCCCACAACGAGAGGGATACTTCCAAACTCACACGCATAGATCTCATAGCCTATCCTTGTTCCCGCTTTGCGAGATCAAGTATATGTACTGTACGCTTAAAAGTGAATGGCTTGGTGATAGTTTCATTCCAGATTTAGTTGTACAGATTTTAATTTCTTTAGTGGTTCGGGACTTCTTAGGGGTATCCCAAGATCCCGTACTAACCATCTTCAGCAAGATTCGCCTTTTTTATTCATTTGAGCCTACTCCACTTTGTTCCCAGTAGCTTTGTTACGCATTCTATCAAATTAAGTGTGCTCACACATCCTAGTACCTTTGTTACACATTCTATCAAATTAAGTGTGTTCATACATCCATCGCAATATTGTACCTACTGTTCTCCTTTTAGTTCATGTTCATGTGCAGTTGAACAACACTCTGAATCATCAAGCATCGCAGGTCGAATGAAAGAGTTGTTCAATTACAAGTGAGTGGCACACATCTTTGTCCATGTCTTTGCAACAGCTATTTATAGATTGTGCATATAAGAAAGAGGTTAAAGCATAAGCCCACTGAAGTCCAGAGACCTTAAGATTGGAAGACTAGAGAGTGACTTTAAATTTGTGGTATGACGTTCAATATAATTCAGGGTTTAAGGCAAATAAGCGCTCAGCAATAGGTCAAATCGCAGGCTTGATTAGAGAGGGTATGGTACAAGAAAATAGTAGGAAATGAAGAGCGTGAGGGGTAGGGGCTAGACCTCATATCATATACTCCCTCCGTCCCAGCTCAAACTGCACACTTCACTTTATGTCACTATTCACTGTCCAACTTTGACCACATATTTGAATAGATATATAAACAATAATATTATCATATGTTATATGGTTGGATTCGTCGAAACAAGTAGTTTCCCAAAAGTAACTTTTTGTTTATCGTTGTTATACGTAGTTAAACATATTAACGGTTAGACAAGCTTCTTGATAAGCGTGAAAAAGATTCCTTGCGATTTGAGCTGGGACAGAGGGAGTAGTCTAAATTGTATAGCAGATGTAATTTATGACTCATCATTACCAAATACCACAGAACGAGAACAAGTTATTTTGCACCACCGAGTCAAACCTCATTCATGGAGGTAGCAAAGAAGATTCTATAATGTTGTGCGGAATGGAGAAAGAACAGAAAATATGAACGAAAATAACAAGACACAAGATTTACGTGGTTCACCAATTTGGCTACATCCACGGGAGACAGATTCACTATAATAGGTAGCAGGTTACAGACGCCAAGAAATTGGCCAGATTTCTACCTATCTAAGTGCAGAACAGAATTAATATTTATAGAGAGAAGAGAGACACTTTATATATTGTCTCCACTAAACCCTAACAAACTGGGATTGGAACAAAACACAATTCGGCCCAAATCGACATCAGTCCAAATTGGAATTGGAATTATATTCTTATCCTAATTGTAGATGTAGTTGTATTCCAGGCCAGGGTCGCAGAAGCGGCTATTACAGTATTCAAGGCATACCAACAAATCTCCACCTTGACTTGAATCCTCAAAGTAGAAAACTCCAGATGCACCATTACAATGCCAGATGAGTAGACTTCGCCCTCCACTCCCGGGACTGCCCATAGAGCACCTAATCAGCTCTGATGTTCAGCAAGTCCAAACAATGTTGAAACTTGCTATGTGGAACAGGTTTGGTGAACATATCAGCGGGGTTGTCAGCAGTTCCCACTTTCTTCACCCTGATTCTCCTCTCACTCCTCAGGAAATGATATCTGACATCAATATACTTGGTCCTCTCATGATGGACCTGATTCTTAGCTATGCAGATTGCACTCAAACTGTCACAATACACAGTAGCCTGATCATGAAGTAGACCAAGATCACTAACTAGCCTTTTCAGCCATATTCCCTCCTTTGCAGCCTCTGTCAAAGCCATGTACTCTGCTTCCGTAGTAGACAACGTCACTGTAGGTTGCAAAGTCGCCTTCCAACTAACCACAGAACCACCCAAAGTGAATACATAACCAGTCATCGATCTCCTCGTGTCAACATCACCAGCATAATCAGAATCCGAGTAGCCTGTAACTAAGCACTCCGTATCACCTCCATAAATGAGACCCACATCAGACGTACCTCTAAGATACCTGAAGATCCTCTTCACAGCTTGCCAATGTTCCTTTCCCGGTTGCCCCATGAACCTGCTCACAACACTGACTGCCTGTGCTAAATCTGGCCTCGTGCAAACCATAGCATACATCAAGCTCCCCACCGCGCTGGCATAAGGAACCCGAGACATATACTCCTTCTCCTCGTCTGACTGAGGAGCAAACATAGTGGTGAGATGAATATTTGCAGCACTAGGAGTGTCTATAGGCTTGGCTGTAGACGTGCCAAACCTAGCCAACACTTTCTGAATGTAGCCTTTTTGTGACAAGAAAAGCTTCCGGTGACTTCGATCCCTAAGAATCTCCATTCCTAGTATCTTCCGAGCTGCACCCAGATCCTTCATCTCAAACTCAGCACTAAGAAGTCCTTTCAACTTCTGAATCTCGTGCTTACTCTTTGCGGCTACCAGTATGTCATCTACATAAAGCACCAGATAGATGAATGACCCATCTCTCAACCTGCTGTAGTAGACACAACAGTCATAAGCACACCTCGTATATCCCAGCTGAAGCATGTAACTGTCAAACTTCTTGTACCACTGCCTCGGAGACTGCTTAAGTCCATATAAGGACTTCTTCAACTTGCAAACATATTTTTCCTTTCCAGGAACTTGGAAACCATCTGGCTGAGTCATGTATATCTCTTCCTCCAACTCTCCATGTAGAAAAGCGGTCTTCACATCAAGTTGTTCAAGCTCCAAATCCCGATGTGTCACTATAACTAGCAACACCCTGATGGAAGTGTGTCTGACCACTGGTGAGAAAATCTCATTGTAATCTACTCCCTCTCTCTGACTGAAACCTCTAGCAACAACTCTAGCCTTGTACTTGACTCCCTCTGTAGGTGATATCCCTTCCTTTTTCTTGAAAACCCATTTGCAAGTGATAACCCTTCTCCCTTGAGGCCGTTGAACCAAATCCCATGTCTGATTCTTCTGGAGAGACTCCATCTCATCTCCCATTGCAGCAAGCCATTTATCAGCATCAGTACCTGAAACAGCTTCTCTGTAAGTGGATGGCTCATGAGTATCCACCTCCTCAGCAACCTGTAGTGCATAACCCACCATATCTTCAAACTCATATCTCTTGGGCGCCCCAACTCCAACCCTCTTGGGTCGGTCCTGAGCTAAACTACGGACTGTAGCTCCTGATGGTTGGGGATCTGGTGGTGGAGATTCCGGTATCTCAGATTCTGTCTGTGGCTCTTGATTCACCTCAAATTGTTCCAATCTATTTTCACCTTGAGTGACTTCAAGCTCCACCTGTTTATCAACTCCACTAGTTTCTGGCACAACCGTGGGCTTCACCATAGATCTAAGCAAAGAATTTTCATCAAAGACAACGTCCCTGCTCAGAATAACCATCTTCTCAGATGGAGACCATATCCTGGAGCCTTTAACTCCATCTCCATAACCCACAAAGACACCCTTCTTGGCTCGGGGCTCCAACTTACCATCACTAACATGATAATAAGATGTACAACCAAAAACTTTTAACTTGGAGTAATCAACAACTTTACCTGACCACAACTCCATAGGTATTTTGCACTCTATGCCTGTGTGAGGCCCGCGGTTGATCAAGTAACAAGCTGTACTCACCGCCTCTGCCCAGAATCTCGTTTCCAAACCAGCATTAGAGAGCATGCACCTCGCTCTCGCCAGCAATGTCTGATTCATCCGCTCAGCTACGCCATTCTGCTGTGGCGTATTCCTGACTGTATGATGATGAGCAATCCCTTCATCCCTACAAAACTGATCAAACTCAGACGAGCAGAATTCCAGCCCATTATCAGTTCGAAGCCTCTTGATCTTCTTCCCGGTCTGATTTTCCACCAAAGCTTTCCACTCCTTGAACTTCGAGAAAGCTTCACTCTTATGTTTCATCATGATAACCCAAGTCATCCTTGAGTAATCATCAATCAGAGAAACAAAGTACCTGTGACCTCCCAATGACTCAACTCGGGAAGGTCCCCAACAATCAGAATGGATGTAATCCAATGTGCTCTTTGTTCTATGAATCGCCTTAGGAAACTTGCTGCGGTGATGCTTCCCAAAAACGCAATGCTCACAGAAGTCCAAGCTCTTGATCTTGTGGCCACCAAGAAGATCATACTTCGACAGAATCTGCATCCCTCTTTCACCCATGTGACCAAGCCTCATATGCCATAACTTAGTCATATCATCCTGGTGAACCTCCGAAGATGCAACATTAACAGAATCCATAACCGTGGAACCTTGTAGAAAATACAAGGTACCATGCAGAACACCTTTCAGAACCAGCCTAGAACCTTTGCAGACACACAGAACTCTATCACTCCCTGAGTAGACGAAACCCTTTCTATCCAACGTAGGAAGAGAAATCAGATTCTTTGTCATCGATGGAACATGCCTGACATCGTTCAAAGTACGGAAACTACCATCATGCGTCCTGATCTTGATTGAACCAATCCCAACTACCTTGCACGCAACACCATTTGCCGTAGTAATGATGCCCTCAGCTTGCTCATAAGTTGAGAAATAATCTCTCCTTGGGCATACATGGTAAGATGCCCCAGAATCAAGAAACCACGCATTAGAATGATTATTTTGCCCAGTAACAGCTAGAGCAAAATCATCTTCAGAACTGAAATCCCCTTCAGCCACAGCAGCAGTACCAGATGTACTCCCAGATTTACTAGCCTTCTTCGGACACTCCTTTTTCCAATGCCCCTTCTCCTTACAGTAGTTACAAACATCATTGGCCTTAGGACCCTTTGAAGATGACTTCTTGCCCTTCTTCTTATTGCCGGTTCCCTTGCCTTTTGTGTTTCCGTCACTAGCAAACAAGCCAGTGGCCTGACTTTCTGTACCTGTACTGTTTGCCTTATGTCGCAACTCTCTACTATGGAGAGAGGATCTTACTTCCTCCAGAGACACAGAATCTTTACCAACAATAAATGACTGAACAAAATTCTCATACGAAAGTGGTAAAGAAACTAGCAGAATCAAAGCAGCATCTTCATCTTCAATTTTCACATCTATATTTTGCAATTCTAATAACAAAGTATTCAATTGCTCTAGATGGTCTCTGAGTTGTGTACCTTCCTGCATTCGGAGACCGAAGAGGCGTTGTTTCAGAAGCAGCTTGTTGGTTAGAGATTTCGTTATATACAAACTCTCCAACTTCAGCCACAGTTGTGCAGCAGTCTCCTGATCTGAGACCTCGGTGATGATTTCGTCCGCGAGACACAACATAATCGTCGAGTGTGCCTTTTCTTCCAGACTCACAACATCGCCAGAACTGCTCGCGAAATCCTTCGTCAGCGGAGTCCACAAACCTTGCTGTTTCAGCAAAGCTCGCATCTTGATCTGCCATAAACTGAAACTGTTTCTCCCGGTAAACTTGTCGATCTTCACGTTCAACCCAGACATCTTTCTCCCCGATCAGCCCCGATCTGATGAGCCCAGAATCCGATATACCCACTACGGATATCGCCGGAAAAAGAAACCGCTCTGATACCAGTTTGTTGTGCGGAATGGAGAAAGAACAGAAAATATGAACGAAAATAACAAGACACAAGATTTACGTGGTTCACCAATTTGGCTACATCCACGGGAGACAGATTCACTATAATAGGTAGCAGGTTACAGACGCCAAGAAATTGGCCAGATTTCTACCTATCTAAGTGCAGAACAGAATTAATGTTTATAGAGAGAAGAGAGACACTTTATATATTGTCTCCACTAAACCCTAACAAACTGGGATTGGAACAAAACACAATTCGGCCCAAATCAACATCAGTCCAAATTGAAATTGGAATTATATTCTTATCCTAATTGTAGATGTAGTTGTATTCCAGGCCAGGGTCGCAGAAACGGCTATTACAGTATTCAAGGCATACCAACATATAAGAAAACAATGACCCACAGCTACCATAATCTACAAATCTCACCAGTACTTAGAAACCAACTAAGACTCTCTGCTTTCTATTTCCAAGTCTTTTGTACTTCCAGGACAAATTATATGCATCATTCATTGAAGGAAAAACAATAGGTGAGAGCCGGACACCCAAGGTACATAATTGAAAGGCTATGCATTTACATTTACTCTTCTCATGTTCGACGAACGAAGCTGTAAACAACAACTATCACACTCATGTCCCAACTCATGCAACACAGACAAACATTCTCTCCCAGACAATTAGACCATCATACCATGCTGAAGAATTGCAAAATAATCATGAAGTGAGACTCCACACACTAATCATGAAGACTGGTGAAATTAAATAAAACCAATGGTCATATGGTGATGCAATCTATTGCTGCAAATGGGGATAAAAGTCAGATCAGTACAGGTAGAAAATTCCATGAACAGAAACATATGTGCATGCAGGCAATATTCATTCTATAAAATGATAAGAAAAATTACCTTTCTGTACAATTTGGATCGATTAGAGCTAGCTCAGCAAGTTTAGCAGCAGATATTGTCGTCAGCCCGAAATAGCTCTTCAGCACCTGATGCAAGCCTTCCTGCCTTAATTGTAGTTGAACCATCCGTAGAATGGCTATGATGATGTCAAAATCTTGGCTTGTCACTCATACCAGACACCATATCACTTGGTGATGATGATGCCAGAGCTGATGAATTTAAGGTCGTAGCTCCAGCAGCAGCAGTAATTCACCAGTTTCCGACCTCAGAGAACCATATCTTTGCCACACGCATGCCGGCGCAGTGCGCATCCACGAACCCGCACCAATACGTCATCCCGTCGACACTACAAACCGGGGAGAAATTGCTATGTTTGTGGCTACAGTAGCCACAAACAGCAACTGAATGTGGAGGACGCATTTCCGTAATGCGTCCTCTCATTTTCCCTTTTTTTTTTGTCAATTCGTGGTCAAAAATGTCAGACGACGGAGGGGGTGTTGACACGTGTCGAGGACGCATTTCCATAATGCGTCCTCCGTGTCAAAAAAAAATTTTCGTAATAAATTCTGGTCAAAATAACGTAATGCCATGTGGCCGAATGGGGCCATGCCACGTGGCGAGGACGCATTTCCATAATGCGTCCTCCCTGGAAGGTTATTTTTTTTTTCAAAATCTGGAAAAATGATGTGATGGAGGTGATGTCACGTGTCGGGCTGAGGTGATTCCACGTGGCGGTTGACTGTAGTCCAGAATGGCGGTGCAATTGTGCTCCACCACGTGGAATTTTTATTTTATTTTTGTAAATCTGGTCAAAGTCAAACGCGTCGGTCGAATCGTGCTCCGCCACGTGGCGAGGACGCATTTCCATAATGCGTCCTCCGTGGATTTAAAGTTTTTTTTTTAAATCTGGGCAAAGGTGGAGATGTCGGTCGAATCCCGTGCTGCCACGTGGCGAGGACGCATTTCCATAATGCGTCCTCCGTGGATTTAAATTTTTTTTAAAAAAATCTGGAAAAAATGGTGGGAATGGTGGTCGAATCCGGTGCTGCCATGTGGCGTACTGCTTCCTCAATTTTTGCTTAAATGCAGCCGAATTGCTCCCCTTGCAACATTGTTCATCTTCTTCCTCTAACATTTCTCACTTTTCTCCTTCTGTTGGCCTCTTCTCCGTCAGTGTCTTGTCATCCCGGGAATTTCTCTACACTCTTTCTCCGGTATTGCTTCACCGGCGTTCCGCCATTTTCATCCGCGGTTCGAATTTTTTACAAGATCCGGTATGGTTCCCTATTTTTTGCTCAATTTTTGTTTGGGGTTTTTGTTAATTACTACTGAATTCGTAATGGGGTTTCGGTTGTAGAGATCGGAGTCGGACTGAAGTGGATGCCGTTGACCCGGCGATGACACGATGTTGACCGCATTGACCCGATGTTGACCGCGTCGACCCAACGTTGACCTCGTCGACCCGGCGTTGACCGCATTGACCTGGCATTGACTGCGTTGACTCGATGTTGACCGCGTTGACCCGACGTAGACCACATCGACCCGACGTTGACCACGTTCACCGCCGTTGACTGTCACCTTTGTGACTTTCTCTGTAAGTCTCAGACTCCCTCCCACTCTGTTATCCATTTTCTAGTAGATCATTGCGCCCTGAAGAATTATACGAACGTGTTCCAACATTATGTGTGTATGGCACATTGCTGTTCGTCGGTCAGTTGTTGCCTTTCGGGTTGAATTATAACCTGTTGATATGCCGGAGTAATTTAGTTAATTTAATTGTATGTGTGTGATTGTGTTGTCTGATTGTGTGTACCTTCAATGATTAAGTTTGGTCTATTGCGTGGTCAGATCCCGTGTTACTGAATGCAGTAATTATTGGAATTGTTTAGTGATTGATGTATTGAGCTTGTAGCAAAAGTAATGACATTTGAGGATCTTGTGAACTAGAATGTGGAATGAGAAGGAAATGAAAGTGATGCCTATGTATAGCAGTTGAACTGATTAATGTGTTATGTCCGTGTCGATAGTGTTGTTAAAGTGGCCGGGTGGAGTACATGTACGTACTTGAGGATACAATGAATAGGAATGTCCAACGAGTATGAATATGAATTTATGTGTTTGTGTGTTGCAGCTTTGCGATGTTTTTGGCGTTGTATATGTATAGAGGGGGTCAGATTAAGTTCGATTTGAGTGTGGGTGTGTATTATGATCCTCCAATACCGGAGCGAGTTGTGACTCTCGAGAGAAGGTTGAACCACTGGGAATTGGTTGATTTAATTTCAACGAGACTGGCCATTGTGAGGGAGAGTTCGACGTTGAAAATGTATTACCGATGTCCCGAGCTGATTGGTTCTGCGGTATACTATCGATGTTATCCCGTGGAAGATGATAAGTCAACCACGTTCTTCTTCAACATTGTTGATCGAATGTCATTGTCTTCTGCGGATTTTTACATTGTTATGGAACAGTTACCAATCGTTAATGATGCGGCACGGGGAAGCACATTCATGTCATTGCTGAGCAACGTGCAGAAATCCGCCGCTGTACCCAGCCAACCTGGAAGGTATGCCCACGTGGATTGTGCCCAGCCGTCCACAAGTGGTGGTATGTATGTGGTAGCCCATGTCGAGAAGAATGTCTTCCGTAATGATTACGCGGGTGACATTAGCGACCGTGATGCTCGGCATGATGGTAGCGAAGATGATGGCGAGGAAGCTGAACTTGATGGTGGAACTGAGGATGATCGTTCCTTATCAACCGATTCGAATCCCGGGGACGAGGAAGAGTAATTGGTGTGCACGAACAATGTACCCACGTCGTTTCATATTCTGGCAAACCCGGATACACAGGCCTACTATAGAGATTATGGGGGCCCCGGTGAGGATAGCTATGACCCAACCCATTTTGGGTCCGGCGTTTCTACCTATGTTCAAGAGACTGGTGTAGTGGACGTAGGTATGCGATTTCAGACAAAGCCGCAGTTGGTCGAAGCTATTTCTCGGTGGAGTTCTATGATGAACAGGGAACACAGGGTTGTGGAGAGCAGTTCACGCACATGGTATGCGAAATGCAAGGACGTCGTCGAAGGAACTGGGAATTGTGTTTGGGTTTGCAGAGCTTCGAAAAAGCCTTCGCATGGTATGTGGGAGATCACCAAATGGGCTAGTAGCCATGGGTGTGTCGGGGCTGGTCGATCTACGGGTAACGTGAATCTGACGTTGGTGATGATCGCCCGTTCAATCCGCCACCACATTGATGTAAACCCTTCGTACACAGTGACAGATGTGCGCGCTCAAGTAGATGATGAGTTCAATGTCACGATTTCCTACAAGAAGGCCTGGTATGCTTGGCAGAAGGCAATTGACATGGTATTTGGAACGTGGGAGGATTCTTTTGAACAGCTCCCAACTTTTATGGATGAGCTTGTAAGGGCTAATCCGACCACCGTTGTTGATTGGGCTGACGTACCTGACAGAATGCACGGTCCCGGGTGTAGGAAGTTTAAATTTGTGTTCTGGGCATTCGGTCAGGCAATTGCAGCCTTCCGCCACTGCATGCCAGTGATCAGCGTAGACGACACTCATTTGAGAGGTGCATATAAGTCCACAATGCTGGTCGTCGTGACCCACGATTCAAATGATTACATCCTCCCTATCGCTTACGCAATTGTCGACGAGGAATCGAATGAAAGCTGGAACTGGTTCATGGGGAGACTGCGTCTTCACATTGTTGGTGGTGATAGCAGACCAATCTGTGTCATATCAGACAGGCATGCAGGACTTGTAAATGCGATGACAAATATGGAGGAGTGGATGGAGCCAGCCGGATACCATCGGATATGCCTACGGCATTTTCAGTCCAACTTCTTATCACATGATCGTGGGAAGTTCAAGAATGCGCTCATGAAGACTCTGGTGTGGCAGCTTGGTAGTGCCAGGCGAGAGAGCAGGTGGAGGGAGTACAAGGAGGAGCTGGAGAGTATGGATCCATCCGCTTGGGCTTGGCTGGAACGGCAAGATAGGAGTAGGTGGTGTCTTGCCTTCGATGATGGTGATCGGCGTTGGGGAATTTTGACAACGAATTTGTCAAAGAGCTTCAACAACTGCTTACGGCGCGCACGCCACCTCCCAATAATAGCGCGTGTCAAAGCGACGTTCGAGCGAACGGTTGAAATGTTTGCACAAAGGCTCACAGACGCTACGAATTGGAGGTATATAGCTAGTTAATTGCATTTTCAGATTTACCTGTACAGATGGTAGAAACAATTGGCTGCTTTGCGTCGACCTCATCTGCTGGCATGCCGTGGAGTTCCATCATGCACATCGTGTTCTCAGGCAGTTCGGCCTGATCCAGCAAATACCCACCCAGTTGGTCAGTAGGGATGAGTACAACTTACTCCATACTAGAGACCGTCGAGGAAGGATTGGCATGGATTGGCGTGTCGAGCTCAGACGATATCTCGACACTTGGGAACATCGGTCCAATCGACAAGTACCCACCCTGGGGAGTGCGGATCCATACCTACCCAGCCGTGATTACTTGGAGTGGTACTTCCACAAGACGGTGTCCTTCATTGATCAACCAGGGCGGCCTGCAACAGCTACTGAGGGTTTCCACGGAGACGGTGCAACCGCGGAGTACTTGGTATGTCCTAAATTTCAAATATTGTCAAGAAAAAATACAACAGAGCTCCTCAAAATTATATATCTAACATATTCATCTCGATTCCGTAGTTGCAGGCAATGACACAGTTGCATGGCATGTCAGACATTAATTTGGATGGTTGCCCCCCACATTTTGCGGACGTTATAAGGGGGATGCATCATGTTATCACACGTAGTCTACAACATGCGCATCAGACCTCCAGGCCGTAACACTATCAACCGTTTGTGTACTGTGAGGAACTGCCCCCTGGTGTCAGGTATACTAACCTCAGAAGCCACCGTCAGGCCCCACCTGGTCGGCAAGGAGATCGGAGGCCTCGTGCTAGGTGGCATGTAGAACACATTGGTCCATCACAAGCGGGGCCCTCACATGCGAGTCCACCGATTTGCGGACCATCAGCCGGGGAACCCTCACAGTACAACATGGATGCATCAGATTACAATGCATATGTCGCTCCAACATCTAGTCATCGGTACATGTCGCATATCGATCCATCACATACAGGTACTATTCCATATGTCTACTGTGATTCGAACGAGGAAGCGGGATACGAAATGGAGGAGGACATACCGGGGGGAGCTCCACATGAGGAAGAACATGTACCTGCACAGATGGTTGTACCACAGCGGACATCCAGGACCATACGTCCTCCCCCGTGTGGAACGGGTGGAAAGCTTTGCAGAGACCATCGATAGGACAGTACATGCTATTCAACACTAATTGGCATTACATTTCACTCGTATTGTTCTACACTGTACATTTATACTAGCTAGTATCCATTCTAACTATGCAATACTCCGTTCCTACACCGACATTCAAGACTAGTCAAAAAAATTCGAACAACGTAACCCTAAATCATCATTTGACTATTTTCCAAATTTTCATCAAACAAACAAAACTCTGCTTATGCGCAATCTTGACCGAAAACACGTGGATCAGAAATAGTAAGTTACAAACTGCAGCAACCCACGATAATTTATTACTTAAATTCACGACTCATTTGAAACTCCACACACTTGTTGAATTCAGGGCGGAATAGTATAATAAGCTTTCTCCCCAATAAATAAAATTCTCCTCACGATAAATTTACCGAACATAACAAAATATAATAAACATTATTTCATTCACAGATTAGATTAGCACCGTAGTTAATTGCAAATCTCATTTCCAACTTTTTCAAAATAATTGTAGGAAACAATACCCATTCCACGACTCGTTCGAGGAGCTCCCGAGAAATAAATTTTAACAAATTTGCACTAATTTCCAACATTTCGCTGATTAATTTTCCAGAAATAAAATTAGGCGGCTTCCGAGGACTCATTCCAAAAACGAGTCCTCCGCATAATATCCCGAAGAGCTAGATAATGCCTGATTTGTAGACTGTTTTAAAAAATGAGTCCTCTAAATTCTTCCGTCAAAAATCAAATTATTGCCAGGTCTGAGGGCTCGTTTCGAAAACGATTCCTCCAAATACTTTCAAAAAAACAATTCGCCGGATCTGAGGAGTCGATCCCCAAAACGAGTGCTACGAAAATCATTTCAGGAAAAATAAAGTACTGCTAAATCAGGCATTATTTTATTTTATAAACGAGTCCTCTAATTGATGCTAAAAATAAAATCGTTTCCAAAACGAGTCCTCTAATTGATTTTAGAAACAATAAAATAAATGCTACCTATTTCCGGAAGAAAAAAATGCGAGGCCTAATTGCATTCAAAAACAAAAAAAATGGGACCACTTCCGGAAACAAAAAAGGAGAGAATTCTGGAAAAAAAAAATAGGGGCCCCTAGAGGACACATTATGGAAATGCGTCCTCAACCCTCTACTTCCAAAAACAAAAGGTGCCACAATTTGGACTATTATGCTACTTTATACGACACAAAAATCATGCACTCCACAAACCGGATAGGTCCGGAAGCTCTTCACCGGGTAGGATTACGCCCCCGCGCCAGAACGCTGGGTACAAATGTGAGAGTTATCGGATACCAACGGCAGTCGCAGCAACGGATTGAACTTCTCCAACGGCTATATCATTGACGATCAGACAGTGTTGGAGGAGGAAACTGCCATGGCAAGGATGACGACGACGACGAAGGAGATAATCACCTAAGGGAATCAAAATCTCCGGCTCGATATAAATGATTCACGTGGAGGGAGGGAAATCACAAGCCCCGTGGACCGCATTGTGGAATTAAAACAGTGTCGTTTTAGATGTATAGGAAAGTCGGGATATTACAAAAATATTCCCGATTGATACTGGAATGCAAACAATCCTTGTATATATTGGAAAGTCAGAATATTACAGAAATATCCCCGGTTAATACCGGAATTTCAGTAGACAACTAGTATATTACAATCTCCAGGGTCGATATTTTTTTTTTAAACCATCCGGATAGATGGGAGGAATTTATTAGGCTCCCCGAACCCAAACGGGATAAACCCAAAAGGTGCTACATGTAGAGTTTTTTTACAAAAGATCATTCATTTGATGATCCAAGAGCAAAAGAAACCTTCAAAGCAAATAGAAAGTTGCTTCCAAAAGCGGTATGTTTAGTCAAATCTAAGCTAACTGAACATGTGAAAATACAGATTGCTAGTCTTATGTCCATCCAGCATGAATAACACGAACATGGTCAGGGAAGCGAAGAATCGAAACCCTTATTAGTCAATGTTATTCAGCCGAGTAAGACGTAAGACCGCCTGAGTGTCCATTGTTTGTTGCCATCCTCGATTTCTCCTATGTTCAAGCAGTGCTTCCTCTCCTATGATCGAAATCCTCCCTTGCTTCAGATGTGGCTCAGAACTCAATTTCTCCTATGCTCAAACAGTGCTTCCTCTCATATGTTCTAATCCTCCTTTGCTTCAGATGTGGCTCAGAACTAACCTGAGCAGGAGATCTGCAAAACAGACAGACAGCAGTCTCTATTCCACAACATTTATATGAATTATAGCCAGAGACAAATACCAGCCTATGTGTAATCTGAGTTCCCATTAACAGTTCTTATTCTTACCCCCTGAACTCCAATTTTATCTAGCATAATCAAGCCTTTAAGGAAAGGAGGGGCATTGCTAATTTTAAAGACTCCATTTAGGGATTCCTCCCTTGCAAATTTTGCCAAAAAATCAGCCACAGTATTAGCTTCCCTAGGAGCATATTTGATTGGGTTGTCTCCATGAAACAAATTCAGTTGACAGTTAAGAGAAAAAAATCTCCATGAACCAGAATAAGGATCATGGATTGCTTTAACTGCAGGTTTGCAATCTGTCTCTATGGTACTACCCTTAATATCAAGTTCTAAACATGTCTGATATGCAAATTGAATGCCTTCCATCTCTGCAAGTAGAGGAGAATCTGATTTAAAAGTTTTGACTCTCATATGTTTAACCTCTCCCCTCCAATCTCTAACTATTACTGCACAAGATGAGTCTCCTCCTTTTACCCATGATGCATCAGTGTTAATCTTATAAGCTTTTGTTGGTTTATCCCATCTAACTGCAGTAACTTTGATTTCCTTCTTCTTATTTTTCTGAGTTATCTGAGGGATGATTCCAGCCTGTATTAATTCCTCATGATTATTCAAATTTCCTTTCAATGGATTTGCAGTAAAGATTATGAGAATCAGTTCCTTTATATTCTGGAAGCATGCATCTACTGAGAAAGTATGATTATCCTAGAGTTTTTTGTTCCTAAAAATCCAAAGAGACCAGATTGTGGCAATGAGTGCAGCAGTATACACCTGATGCAGAATCACAGAGCCTGCCCTAATGTTGAGATAGTATTCCACTAAATGACTAAAACTCCTGAATTCAGGTGTATGCAGATTCAGCATGCAATTAACTTTATTCCATACTGCAGCAGCCTTACAACAGGAATTAAAGAAATGGTTGATAGAGTCTGAGTGATTAGAGCATATAGGGCATTTAGAGGCTAGTGAAAAACCTAACCTACACAAAACATTTTCAAATGGCAAAATTCCATTCAAAGCTCTCCAGGTTAGTACTGACATTTTAACAGGTATGAAATTTGCCCATACCTTATGAAGATGTCTGATGCTTGTTCCCCGCTGCCTCAAAATCTTATAAGCCGAGCTAACTGAAAAGTTTCCATCCACTGAAGATGTCCATATCAGTCTGTCCTCATGTGAGTTCCTGATAGATACTTCCTGCAAAATTGAAACTATATTGGTAGCCAAATGTGGCTCCAGAAGAGGAAGATTAGAGTCTTTGTTCAGGATGAAGGAGCTAAGTGTGATTTCAGGGAATGGTATTTCCACATCATCAGGCCATTTGTAGTATAAAGCTCCTTCCCCTGACCAATTTGAATTCCAGAAGGAACATTTTCCTTTTCCATGAATAACTCTAGTCAAACCATTAGTTTTTTTCAGTTATATTGCATATTCTCTTCCATACCTGGGAATTCTTGTAAGAATCAGGTAATGTCCAGAGATGCTGAGCCCATTGTGTAGTGTTCATTTGAAGCTTCCACCATAGCTTACAGGAGAATGACTCAACTATAGCATGAATGTCTCTAAAACCTATCCCATTCTCTTGTACTGGAATACTCATTTTTCTCCATGCTCTCCATTTTTTCCTGGTCTCTGTACTATCTGAGGTCCCCCAAAACAGTCCAGAAGCCATCCTTTCCATTTTCCTCAATACTAACTTTGGAGGCCTTAGTACAGCAAACAAGTGAGTTGGAATAGAAAGAAAACAATGGTTTATTAGGATTATTTTACCTCCAGTACTCAACCACCTGTTTTTCCAGTTATTAATGCTTTTTTCCATTCTCTCCAATATGGGGTAGTAGTATCTCTGAGTGTTCCTTCCTGTAAATATTGGGATCCCTAGATATTGAAAAGGAAACACTCCTCTAACCATCCCTAAATTCCTACTTAGGATCTGAGATCTTTCTACTGATGTGTTAGGAGATACATAGAAATTAGATTTGGAAAAATTTACTTTTTGTCCTGATGTTTGCTCAAATGCACAGAGAAATTTTTTAAATCTTTTCAGGTGTTTCTTATTTCCACTTAGAAAAACTGCAGTATCATCAGCATACATTAAATGAGTAATCTGTGGACATGTTTTAGGTAACCTGAAAAATTGCAAATAGCCCAAATTAAACAGTTTTTTAAGTCCTCGTGAGAATGCCTCAGATAAGATGTTAAACAGTAATGGAGAAAGAGGATCTCCCTGTTTTATTCCTCTGTTTGAAGCAAAGAAACCTGATGCTACTCCATTAATTAGCACTGAGAAATGGGCTGAAGCTATGTTCTGCATAACTCGGTTAACAAATATACCATGAAAACCAAATTTAAGGAGAATTGAGTTAAGAAAAGACCATGATACTCTATCAAAAGCTTTCTGCATATCTAATTTAATGATTAAGTTCTGCTTCTGTGATTTCCTGGTTAACATTCTGGTCATTTCTTGCATCAGAATTATGTTGTCAGAAATATCCCTCCCTTTCATGAAAGCACTTTGTTCAGGGGATATAAGTTGAGACATAAGCGGTTTAATCCTTTCCAGCATCATCTTAGAGAATACCTTATTAACAAAATTTGAAAGGCTAATTGGTCTGAAGTCAGAAAAAGTAACAGGTATTGGTTTTTTTGGGATTAGAGCTAGCCAAGTGTTGGAAATTGCCTTTGGGATGTTTCCACTTGTTAGAAAATCATTTGCAGCTTCAAGTAAATCAGTTTTAACAATTTCCCAGAAGGTGGTATAGAAAAAACCAGTGTATCCATCAGGTCCGGGGGAACTATGTTTGTTTAGGTCAAAAACTGCAAATTTGAGCTCCTGTATCAGAAAAGGAGCCAACAGTAAGTTATTCTCTTGTTCAGTTATTACTCTTGGTATTTCAGCTAGAAAATAACTCATGTAAGTTCCCTGTTTCTGAGGTTCTTCCATGTTAAATAAAGCTTTATAATATCCCACTGCCTCCTCTTTAATCTGTGTAGGATCAGAGGTCCAATTTCCTTGCTCATCTCTAATCTTGCTAATTCTAGTTTTAGTCCTCCTTTCCCTAATTGAATGGTGAAAATAACTCGTATTTGCATCACCATATTTAAACCAGTCCAACCTTGCTTTTTTCCTAAGAAAGGTTATTTTCTCTTTTTGAGCCCTCATTAAAAGTTGTTTAAATTTATTCAAATCTGTCAGGGTAGATTCAGTAGGATTTTGTTGAAATGAGATTTCTAAATCATTAACCTTATGCTCATATAGTGACAGATTCTGGTCAACATTACCAAAGTGAGTTGTATTCCACTGCTTTATTTCCATCTTGAGTCTTTTCAGTTTATTTATTAACCTATACATCCCTCTGTAGGGAGTGTCCAGATTCCAGTTAGTTTCCACTAGACTTAGAAAATCCTGCCTACCAGTCCACATCTCTTGAGACCTAAAAGGTCTGGGGACTTGTTCCTCTGATGATTGTACTGATAAGAGGAGAGGAGCTTGATCCGAAGACAGTCTATTAAGAACATGTATTGAGCTATTAGGAAATTTATCAAACCAATCTAATGAGCAAATTCCCCGGTCTAACCTTTGGAAAATTAGCTCTTTGCACCTTTCCTTATACCTGTTATTGGTACATGTAACATATTTACCTACCGTAGGTATATCATGCAAATCCAAGTCACTTAAAAATTTGTTAAATTGCATCATGCTCTTTTTTGGAGTTGACTTTCTCCCTTTATACTCTGAAACAGAAACTACAGTGTTAAAATCTCCAATATATATGGAAGGGGGAAGATTAGCTACCAGTAAATCACTCCACAATGACTCTCTTATTTGTCTATGTACACTTGCATAGATAAATACACAGTTCTAGCTCAGGGAAGATAAGGAATCAATTATATTAGCTTGTACATACTGATCAGTCTCACTTAGAATAGAGATGCTAAAAGACTGGTTCCAGAATAACCAGATTTTAGCACTGTGGGCACAGTAAGCATTGTGGAATCCCAAATCATTTTTAAATTTTATGATTCTCTGATTTTCTTGCCATGGTTCTATTAAACACATTATGTCTAGCTTGTGTTTAAGTTTCAAATTTTTAAGTCTGTCAATTGAAGTACCAACTCCCCTAACATTCCAAACCAGTACATTCCCTATTATGGTGTGTTTTATCATTTAAAAATTTTGGGATTGGCTTTTTGTGATGATCTAAGTTTTCTACTAGTCTTTCCTGAATTTTTGCCTTTATCTCCTGAGTTTCCATTACTATGACCAATAATCCCAGATAACTCTGAAGGACTTACCTTTGCCTGCTCACCTTCTTTTTCCGTAATGCTCGGATCAGGATTTGTTGTAGTTGTTTCTTTCAATCCTTCCTTGTTACTGGTACTATGCTCCGCAGAACCTGTTTGTGCTTGCTCTATAGTCACCAGTTGTGCTATGTCTTCTTGGGCCACAGTGGAAATAATGTTATTAGTAGAAATATCAGAAGTAATGGCAAGAGGTGCTTCTTGTGGTTCCATTGTTACTTGAAAAATTCCTCCAATCTCCCCTTCCTGCTCTTCCTCACTATCCTCTAAGGATTGAAAGGCATTAGATATTGTTACAGTGTTTATGTTTGTTTCCTTTTCAGGTATGGATTTTTGTTCAAGTTGGTGGTCCTTTTTTCTCCATATGGATGTGGTTATTGGCTTAGATATATCATCTAATGAGTAAAAAGGGCCATTACGTTTTTTGTGACTTACCTTGTAGAAGTTAATGTTACTATCATTTTGGACTCCAGTGATTAATTTTTGATTCTGTACATCATTTTCCTTTTGTGAGACTGTAAGAGCAGATGTACCTTCGATGTTTATTTCCTCTGTTGGGTGAGAATCTGTCCTCAGTTTGTTCTTATTTGCAGGATTCTCTGTCTTCTTACTTGTTATTTTCCTTAAGTTGGGATGCAGAAAATTACAGTTTGTATTACTACGCCCAATTATTTTACAGTGAGTACAATATGTAGGCAAGTCCTCATACTCTATTGGGTATTCAGCAACCTTGTTTCCTATGCCTACCATAATTGATTTGGGAAGCTGGGCTAACAGATCAATTTCTAGGTAGACTTTAATAGCTGAAGGTCTGGATAATGCCATAGTAGCAGCATCCATCTTAAGAAACCTTCCTACCTGACTACTTATACCCATGATAGCAGAGTTATTATAGAAATGAATTGGAAGTTTATGAAAAGTTACCCAGACCGGTACAATGGAGGATTCCACAGACGGAGAGAAATCTGATGTCCATTTCTGCACTTTCATTGTGTAGCCTTGAATTGACCACTGGCCCTTCATCCAACACCTTTGGTAGTCTTCATTATCCTGAAACCGAATCAAAACATGTCGATAATCAATAGAGCCTAGCTGAAATCTCGATTTAAAGCTTATTGATTTGAATGCCTGTTGAAGTGAATCCATATGTGGTTTCCCTCGGATAAACTTTCCGACGAGGGCGTTCTGATAGTGCGAAGCAAGGATTTCTCCTTCTTCAGGTGGGAGTATGTATGCAATCTTGCCCTTGAATTCTGTAATCGGGTGAAGGTTTGGAGTATCTGGGAGGGACGCTAGGAGAGGCGATTGTTTTGTATTGAGAGCTTGGGCGAAGCTACGAGTAGCCGGGGGCTTCAAGAGAGAAGGGTCCGGGGCCGGAGGAGGCGTCGGCGACGCCATGATCAGCGGTCCAAGTAGTTACCAAGAAAAATTAAATGACCGTTACAGACAGAAATGGAGGTGGCGAGCTTGAGAAGGAACAGTAGTGTGATGTGTGTTAATCGCACCGTGAATCGCACATAGGAACAGTGAATTTAGTAAAGATCGAAGCTTTCACCCACAACATTTTATATCTCTAGGGTCGATATTCGCCAATGAAACTTGAAACCCTGGTCCAACAAAGCTCAAGAATTATCTCCATCTTGGAGTGTCAATCTGTAGGTTTTTCATTGCAAGATGATTGGATTGTTAGTGTTGTTGGCATCTTGGAGTGGCAATCTGCAGGTTTTTTATTGTTAGTGTTGTTGGCATCTGGCAATCTGCGGGTTTTTCATTGTTGTTGTTGTTGGCATCTTGGAATGGCAATCGGAGACGGAGAAATGTGAGCATGCCAGTTTGGAGATATTGGTTTATTTGGACAGTTTAGTACTTGACTATCTATTTTGGTGGTCGTGAATTGTGAAGAAACCTAAGTATGGTGATGATTATGATGGGTGCATTTCTGGTTTTAAAATGTGAACATATACTTCCTCCGTCCCACCAGTAATGACATATTTATTTTTTCACGGTCTTCAATGATCATGATTGACCATTAATATCTCTATCTACATATATCAATTCCACATAAAAAGTTAATATTTAGAAAATATATGTTAAGATGAATTCAACAATATCTCACATGATATATTTATTTTATATATATTAGTTTATATTTATGGTCAAAGTTTACCAAATTTAACTTTGAAAAAATAAATATGTCATTACTGGTGAGACAGAGGGAGTACTATAGATGTCTTGTATAGTTGGCAAGTAGATATCTATCATACCACTACTAGAAAACAAATACATAGGCACCGGTATGTCAGTGCTACCGGTGCTACAAAACCAAAATATAGGTGCCTATAATAATTCCAGCACCGGTACACAAAACAACCAGTGCCTATGAATAAATTCAGCACCGGTATACTGAATACCGGTACCAAAAACTAGCTAGCACTGGTATGTGAGGAATGGCACCGATAATATTACCGGTGCTCAAAAAAGGGTTTGTTACTCTAGAACATATACTAACGCTTTTCAATATTTTACCAAAAAATAATTAATATTATCTTTCTATATTTAGGCAAGAATAACAGAAATCATGTATTTTGGAGCAATGGGTAATGGGCACAATTTTGGGCCACAGTGTAATTTTCCAAGAATTAATAGAAGTGATCAATGTTGACTTTCGAGACCCTTCCGTTCACCCGTACATGCCAAAATCGTAGAGTTGCGATCATATATTATTGAATTTCATTTTGGTTCCGCAAATTTCGTGATTCGACGACTCCAACTTTCTTGGACGGACCTAAGTGCAAAAAGTGAAAACTTTACTCGTAACTTTAAATTGAAATCCGCTCGAATGCGATGTTACCCTATACACCCTCATTGTATTTTCCATGTTCATAAGGGAATATTTATCAATAAACGAGCACAAAAACATATCATAATTCTTTCCGATTTCACTTTGTATCTTCTAAGTAATCAACCTTAAGTTACTCTAGAACATGTACTAGCGCTTTTCAATATTTTACCAAAAATAACATTTATTTTATATTTCTATATTTAGGCAAGAATAACAAAAATAATGTATTTTGGAGCAATGGGTAATGGGTAATGGGGTAACACAATTTTGGGCCACAGTGTAATTTTCCAAGATTAATAGAAGTGATCAATGTTGACTTTCGAGACCCTTCCGTTCACCCATATCATATGTGCCAAAATTGCAGAGTTGTGATCATATATTATTGAATTTCACTTTGATTCCGCCAATTTCGTGATTCGACGACACCAACTTTCTTGGAGAGACCTAAGTGTAAAAAGTTAAAACTTTACTCGTAACTCCAAAATGAAATCCACTCGAACGTGATGCTACCCTATACACCCTCATTGCATTTTCCATGTCCGCAAGGGAATATTTATCAATAAAGGAGCACAAAAAAATAACATAATTCTTTCCGATTTCACTTTGTATCTTCAAAGTAATCAACCTTAAGTTAATCTAGAACATGTACTAGCGCTTTTCAATATTTTACCAAAAAAATATTTATTTTATATTTCTATATTTAGGCTAGAATAACAAAAATCATGTATTTTGGAGCAATGGGTAATGGGTAATGGGGTAACACAATTTTGGGCCACAGTGTAATTTTCCACGAATTATGTGACAACCTTTTCCGTTCACCCATTGTAGCCCAATTTTCAATAATGTAATTGTCTCTTATTTAATTGCGTTTTGGTTTATCAAATTTTGTGATTCGCCTCCTCCAAATTTATTCTCATGGACATAATTGTAAAAATGAAAAGTTAACTTAGAGGGCAAATATACTAGCACTGTCATTGTTTTTCAGTATACAGGTGCTACTGTGTAGCGGGAAAATGAAAATTTTGAATTTTCATCCAATATTTTTTAGGTATTTTTTATGAACATCAGTAGCACCATCATAGGCACCGGTCAGACTACCGGTGCTAGGTACTTAGAATATTTTTCTTCCTTTGTTCACGGGAAGGAACAAAATTAAAACTCCCATTGAAATCAGCGTCACACAGTTGCATTTGAAGTATTAGCACCGGTATGGTCTTATAGTTGCATTTGAATATTTATGATCATATCGGTGCTAGGTACTTAGAATATTTTTTCTTCCCTTTGCTCTCGGGCGGAAAGAAGAACTAAAATGCTCATTTAAAGCAGCGTCACGCAGCTGTGTTTGAAGTATTAGCACGGGTTTGGTCACCATTAGCACCGGTCTTCATACCGGTTCTATGGTGTTAAAATAAAGAAGCCCAACTTGCCCCAAGTTAGAGCACCCAAACCCTAATCATATGAAACTCTCCCCTCTTAATAACCCTCACTTCACCACCTCTCCCTGCCTCTGCCTCCTCTCCATTCTCTCACTTCTCTCCATCCTCTCCCTCTTCCACCACCTCTCCTCTCCCTCCTAAGCTGTCCATCCCTAATTTGAAGTTTTTGACGACTCCCTCTACGCCCTTCCCGTGGCGCAACATCCCTGAAGCCATCTCCCGGACCAATCTCAGCGCCATCTCCCAGCAAGCTACACCAAAAATGAGATCCACCGTGCTTCAGCCTAGATCCACCAAGAGGTTACCGGATTCACCTCGGCTCCGCCGCTCTCAGCGTCACCACAACGTTTGACCGTGACTCAGCTCTTACGTGCAACCTCACCTTTACGGTTGTGGTTCGTTGATGTTACCTAGGGTTTATGGAGATTAGGTTCTAGTTTTTTATGATTGATGTTGTTAATCTATGTTTAGGTATAACTTGTTTCATGAATTGAGGGTTGTTTTGTATTTTCAGATATATGTAATGAACTTCTAGGTTGTGGTTATGAATTTTCCATTTTTTTACAGGAGCTTCTATTTTTTGTGCTGTGTTCATTCTGGGTTTCATATTCCTGCCGGTGAGTTTATTCTCACTGGCCGGATTTTTTTATTGATCGCTTTTTTACTAGCACAGGTATTTAATGCATAGACATCAGTATATCGAGCATTTTCATACCCGTGCCTAAGCGACCCGGTGCAAGAATGTAGTTTCATAGACACCGGTAAGTGGTACTAGTTATGGATTAAATTTCTAGCACCAGTACCGATTACCAGTGCCTATGTAACTACATTTCTTGCACCGGGTTACTTAGGCACTGGTATGAAAATGCTAAAAATACTGGTGCATATGTGGTGAAAATACCGGTGCCTATGGGGTGTCCTCCCGGTAGTGTACATACCAATCCATTTTATTCGGAGATTGCTTTTATAACGTTATTTACACAAATATCTTGAATAGTTGACAAGTAGATATCTCTCATACATTACCAATCCATTTGATTAAGAGATTGCTTCTATAACTTTATTTACACGGTTCTCTCTTCTATGAAAAGCTATATAGAAACTTTTCTCATAATCTCCTAAGCTTTATTTATATAGGATTATGTGACGGAGTATTACAAATAAAAGATTCGTCACGAACCGATACATCTAAATGTGTTTCACTTTGAATATTACCGTTGGACGCTTTTCCCAACATCTTTAAATGATTTTTAAAGAAAAAAATTATTAGGCACCCACTTCTTTGAGCTAGGGATAGTTCATATGATTTGTTAGGTGTCATTTCTTTTAATGTTCAGTTCAATTGCGATATTTGAATCTCAATTTCTATTCAATTTCTGTTATAGAGTACTCTTTCCTTAATTACATTTTTTATATAAATTTTTTAATGTTACAATATTTAAATATAGTGTATCCCATGTTAAAATAAATATATATAAATAATTAAAATAAAATGTATACTTTTTATATGTAATTCTTACACTGACACCTTCTAATTTTAAGAAATTACTTTTTCTTTACTTAATTTCATTTCCTCAATTTATTAAGTATTTTCTAAATTTAGTGAATAAAATGAAGAGTGTTAATAAGCTATTCATAATTTATGAAAATATGGCCCGTCACGAGAACACCGTCTTATATTACATTGTTAGAAAATGCTAGTTCACGAGGCTGCAGCAGACCCCGACCAACCACTTTCAACATACTTAATGCACATGCAATGACTAGAGGGGTTAACACATTCAACTTAACTTTGATTAAGGATTATATAAGCAATATAAAAAAATCTCGTGGTTATATATTGACACATAGACAATAATTAGGGCTCTTGTATTACTTTAATCGTCTTTTAAAAAACGAGACTGGAATTTATTTATTTTCATAATTTTTGGCTTAAACTTCAACAAATATCCCATTTCGAATAAAAAGGATATTTAAGTTTGCATGTTAATTTGATAGTGTATTACATTTTTAATTCTTCAATCATTGAATCTAGAAAATGAAATAATTCTCTTTCGTTCAACAATTTTGAAAAATGAGATGCACACTCTGTTAGAGATAAAAATTAAGTAAAATTTCTAAATATAATTAAAATTCAATGAATGAATGGACTTGCTAAAATTATTTATTTACTAATTATCTCGTTCCTCTTTAACTTGCACAAGATTTTTTCTACCGTATACAATGAACATGTTTGACTGAAATATATGTAATTACATACAATAACAGTGCATATATACAAATTTGATATTTAGAAACTTACGTGTTCTGAAGAATCTAACAATCTCTCATACGATAATATTATTGTTTACATATGATTGTACAATTTTGATTGAAAAAACATTTCATGCAAATGAAAGATCTCCAACTTAATAGGGCCAAGTTCATATATTTAGGAAGGTTAACTTCTTACACATGAGTTGGTCAAAATGGCCAAATGTTCATATATCTAGGAAAGGGTAACTTATACCCACACGATCGGCCATGTGATTGGGTGCATGACCTATGTCCTTGGCAACATGGGTTCGACTCTCGGCAGCGGTAGTGTGAGAGTTTTTCCAGTGGGAGGACTCCTTGTGTGCACCGAACACATCTGAGGGCCATATACTCGGCTACGAGCTGGGGCGGAACCAGAAATTTTTTTCAGGGGAGGCTGAAAAATTTTTGGTGTCTCGACTGAGGAGGGAATTGACGGAGGGAAGAAAGGGTGATAAATATTAATGACATATAAATTTTAAAAATTTAACTCAACAATAATGAAAAATACTACATAATATAATAAATCAAGTAGCATACAATAATATTTTTACAAGTTCACTAAACTACTAAAATAACTACTTTCTAACGCTCGAATTACTAGAAGTAGAACTAGAAAAAGGTGGGGGCAACAGATATCTATTAAATATCAAATAGGAAAAATATGTAAATTGATTTATTTTTCATCGATTCAAATTCAATTTAATAAAATATCCCTAATTGATAATTAACAAATGAAAATAAAAAATTTATAAAATCATATTCATCTAAATTCAATTTAACAAATATCCCTAATTGATAATTCCATAAACCGATTATGACAAATTAACAATTTCATTTTCACATACAATTATACATTTATACAAAATAAATCAAACAATTATAATTTCAACTAAATTCCAACTAAATATGCAATTCAAAGAAATTCAAATATGCAATTCAACTAAACTTCAACAATCATATATAATACAACCATATAAATTCAATTCAACATCCAATCTAAAAATCGTGTTCACATATATTTAAGTTTTGAAGAAATAAATAAAAAAGAGAATAAACCCTAAAATTAATAAATATTAGCATAAAGAGAAGACTTACCGTGGTTTGGAGAGGCGACGGGACGAGGCAGCAGCCGGTGGCGGACGGCGGTGGCGCGGCGGCGGACGGCTCTGACGGGCTGAGAGTGAGGCTGTGAGGCAGAGGAGGGAACGGAGGTACTGACTTGTTGGTTGTTGCTGTTCTCGCCTCCAACATATACAATGGAATGGATTAATGTTTGGCAAGGATTGGATTAATGTTTGGCTATAGGATTGGGCTCAGTTTTGGCCCAATCCGTTTCTCATTTCGAATTTTTTTTTCATATAACTTAATGAAACGACGTCGTTTCAGTACTTAGGTAATAAGAAAAGAAGGCCGAATGAAACGACGTCGTTTTAGTACATAGGAATTTTAAAAAAAAGAAGGCCGCAGCGCAGCCTTCTTCTCCGATGAGCAGGGCTTGGCCCTTGCTGCCGCCGCGCCGGAGACGCGCTCAACGACGCTGGAAGACACGCTCCCGCCTCCTGCTACCTCCGGCCGGCGATCTAGGTAGGGCTGGAGCCCTACCTAGCGTATCATTGATTCCGCCAATGGCTACGAGAGTACTGTGATTTACCTCTCTGGTGATACTTGTTGCGAATGAGGGTGATCCGCTTATCGCCTTTTGGGAGGAAAGGGTAACTTCTTACACATGAGTTGGTTAAAATGTCCAATTAATGTCCATTTACTTGCTTTTTTTCTTACACATGAGTTGGTAAAATGGCAAATGTCCATTACCTTTTTTTTTCGATTAAGGATATGTCTAGGCTTATTGGGGATGAGGTTACAAACACATTTATAAGGGTAACCAATTTCTTTTTCAAGTTCTCTTACCAGTTATACAAAAAACACAGTTAATTTATCGCATGTTGTTCCTTACTGACAATAAATAACGAAAGGGGAATTCAAATCCGACTCATATACTATTTTGTCCCAAATCAAATGGCACATTAACTATTCATTTAGACTAGCGGGAGTTCCATCGCACGTTGCGGCAGTGTTCTTGATTAAAAATATTTAATATAATTAATATATAATATTTACATGTTACATTTGAATTGAAATAAATAAATAAATTATGAGTATATTCATCTAAGAATAAATATCTAAATTGTGAAACAAATAATAAATTTTGTTGGAATTTATTAAATAATCAATAAGATAAAAAAATTTATTTTTATAACATTTCAAGAAATAATATATTGCAAGTACATGAAGTAAGTAAAATATAAAAAAGAAACGTTGAACTTGTGGAAAAAACAAGGAACTCTGTGTATATGCGAACTAAACAATGAATTGGGTGGCATAAATGTAGACAAGTTTTTGTCACAACAATTGTCTATATGTTTGGAGAATTGTTGTCTATATACCAATATAATCTTATATATACTTGCGAAAGTGCCGATATAACTTTCAATCGTTTGAAAGTTAGAAAAAAAAACTACCTAATTAATGAAAGTGCCGATATAACCTTCAATCGTTTGAAAGTTAGAAAAAAAACTACCTAATTAATGAAAGTGCCAATATAATCCTCTGGTAGACTTTTCACGTTGACCGTGCTTTTCCAACTGTTGACCCATCTTAAAATGACAATAATGCCATCAGACCAAAAGCTAAATTTGGGTGGACAATTATAACCTTACCCACAACCATCGAACCATCGTCGTCGCTGCCGTAACAAGTAGGGTTATATCAGGACATTATGAATTTGATAGGGTTATATCAGTACATTATGAATTTGATAGGGTTATATCAGTACATTCCTAAAAATTATAGGTTATATCAGCACATCTGTAAAAAACGTAGGGTTATATCAACACATACTATAAAAAGTAAAGTGTATGGTAACAAAATTGTCTGGCCTTAACGGGCGACCATAGACCACCACATCATATATACCATTATTACAGCATAACAACATCATATACACCATAAAATTCGGCATCATAACACCCTCATTCATATTAAACAACACTATCACATATCCTAGTCTCATATATACCTCTAATATGAATTATGAAATAAAATAATCAATTTAGTTAGAAATGAAAGGAAATATTTTTAATCTGATTGATGGTCAATATAGCAATTGTAAAAAATCATTATTTATATTCTTAAAAAGGTGGAGTAAGTATCAGAGACTTTTTATTACTGGTCAATTATCTTCAATTAAAAATCATAGCTTAACACATTTTTTTAAATAATTTAGATAGTTATTTAATATGAAGTCCAGAAAACCTTAGGTTCACTAACTCAATATAACACATAAAACTAAAGAGGATAATATACTCACAATCCCAAAATGCAAGCATCAAAACCATCTATAATCTCATAAAACCTCATCTAGATCAAGCTCACTTTTTTTAATCATGATCAAGCTTACTTGCTCTAGATATGTGTCATGCGTCAACATTTCATTAGATGAAATCACCTGCTCACTTGAAAAATGACAAGAGATGGTTCATTGAAGCAAAGCTGCAAATGATAACCCTTTTCCAACTTAAGCGTAGAAACTTAATATCTAATTGACTTTCATCATTAAAAAAAAAAAGTGTGAAAACCTGCAACTGATGCACGCGTGCAACAAACAATGCCAGATTGATTCTTCTCCCCTTGCAAATGCAAGCCTTTTCCGACTTAAGCTTAGAAGCTTAATATATAATTGACTTTCATCATTAATTTAAAAATAATGTTCTTTTTTTTGAAAAAAAAGTCGGCTTTGCAAATAATGTTCAAGTGTGAAAACCTGCAACTGATGCCTGCAACAAACAATGTCAGCTTGATTTTTCTCGTCTTGCAAATGCAAGCTAATACCACTTGCATGTGACATATCATCCCCACACGTATACACATTAATCTTGGAGAAGGAAAATTTTGGAGAAAGTGAGAAATGGAAGAAATAGATTTCTTTACCGTGCAAATTGTCACAAAACAGAATGGTGAAATCAGCAAGATAAACTGGTCTACAAACAATATGCAATTAAGAATGAATATTTCAAGCAACAAAAGAGGAATCTACCCAGGAAATAAACGAGAAGCAGTCTAATAAGCTAACATTGCTTGATCTCCCTCTTCGTGAGTAGCATAAGCATTGCCATAACCTATTTAAACAGGAGAAAATGTGCTATCTTAGCATAAAGAAACAATTCATTGCTGAGTACTATAAACACACATCGGGACACTTAAGGAGGAATTAGAGCTTAAGATATACAGAGCTCATTACCATGTCATAATTAAGCAGCAGAAAGCCAGAATGATTAGTTTCAGTTTCATTTCTATCATAACTACTAAGCAACTAATTTTCTTCTAGAACTTGAAACCTTCGACACCAACAATTACAACAATTCATCACTATGCCAAGTAAGTATCAATCTTAAGTAAAAACTATAAAAAAAGCGAATGACAGATAAGGATAAGGATGAGGACACACTTCATCAACATATCAAAATTAAAGAACTCCTACACGGTACAGGTGATGTGATGCTTAGGATGGAGAGGAAAAACTCCAACAGAAGAAAACAGTCCCTTTTATCTTTGTTTCCGTGAACCAATAGTGGCTCAATCCTAAAGAATTTAGGAGCCAGATACCCGAGAAACTAATTAACTTCTAAATAATCCCACAATTAGGTTATCTTGCTAAGTCTCGTAACCATATCTAGTTTCATCAACAGGCTTTCAACAACTGGTTTCCAAACAATTATGTACGGTTGGTTACAACATGACACTTGAGTCAAGATTTATTTTAACCCCGTTTTTCACTATTAACTCCAGGACAACCCGTACTAAACCAAAGTTTAAATAAATCGAGGACGGAGTTCATAAATATCCCCTCCCTCACCTCCCTCCCTGCCTTCCAATAAAATAAACTTGAAATCCTAGTTATAACCCATGAGACATCTCTCCTGTAGCAAATTCACATATTATGAAATCGATTACAAAAATTAAAGCTTTGACACACACACACACGCGAAATTGTTTGCTTCAAATAACACAAGGCAATTTTAGCACTAATACTCAAGCTAATCAATTCACACACTATGCAGAAATTGAGAATCAAAATTGATCTGGGATCCAAAAAATGGCAAACATTATGGAATATGATACTAGCTAATGAAGGAAAGCAATTAAAATAAAAAGAACCTTCGCATAAGCATTTTGTATTATCACCAGTAGGTCATCTCGACACCCTCTAATTCAGACAAATAAAATTCCAAAAAAAACTTAAATTTTAAAGAAAAATTTAAAATTACAATTGATGTACATCCTTAAAATGACTTTTCTTATACCAAGAATACATTTGTGGGATTTGATCATTCATTAAAGAAATACCACGAATGCATAATTCTGATAACCAGCCATTTGTGTCACATTACAAACCATTTAACAGACTCTAAAATCCATTTATGCTACACATGCCTAAAATTTTCTAGGAGGTTCAAGTTAAAGAGTAATTAAAAACGGAGGACCATAATTTGCAAACCCAACAAAACACAAATATATTGCAAAACATTCAAGTAGGGCAAAAGTGAAATAAGACACTCTTACCATACAAGCTATTGCAACCTTGTCCAACTCTCCGAACATTTCGATTTGAATACATAGCAGGATTTACTTAATGGCTTCATACTCAGTATTTCGATTAGGTTCTGAGACAGTTCAGCCCCTCTACACTGGATTCTGATGCGTCCGATGTGCCTGATGTGTCTGATGTGAAAAGCAGAAATCAATACTATTCAGTCCATATAGAATCATAAAGATATCCACGACTTAACTAATACTCCAACCATTAAAACAAGTAAATATAAAATCTAAATCTCAAGTTCATGAATGGACAAAGTCTTAATATTGAAACTCAAATAGATGTTACTTAATCAAGAGTATATGCTCAAACCAGTTCCAACCATAAACATATGAGTAAAAAGTATGGGTAATTATCTAATTTTAACCTGGAATACAATTGTATAACAAGTTCACAAAAAGCAAAGAGCAGCAATCCACATACCTATTTCTTCTTGTCCCTTTTCCTCTTCACTTTAAGAAATGGATCTGAATGGGTGGGAAAAAATAGTACTCTTCGGTGAGAATGAAATAATATAAAAAATGCTGAAAACATATGATTTAAATAAACTAATCGAGGTGGATGGTTTATGAAATCAGTAAATGACTGAGTTAAGAATTACATAATAAACCAAATCAACAACAATAACAAAGTAAATGGAGGTATGAATATATGTGAAGCAACTTCATATTATCAGAAGGAACAAAGAGTGATGATCAAGTACATGACATAATTATACACAAATTTTGCTCTTTAAGATCGAGAATATTCGGTAAGCTTAGATTTAACCTCAAGAATTCCAGGACATAGGTTTGAGTAGTCAATTCTAAAGTGTTTTAAAAAATTTAAGATATGATAAACTATCTAAGTATTATCAGGTGGATGGAACTTGCAATTAGAAACATACTGGATTTCTCCAATTTCCTTAGATTACATGTAACAAATTGCTACTCTTACATAAAGCTTGAGCCTATTCACAAATTGAAGTTAAGCAACTAAAAACCTCAAACTTTCAAAGTTCCACTTTTTTGTAACATAGGAGTTCCTAGGTTACTAAACTCAAACTCCACTCATATTAGGGCATCTAACAACAATTTTAATAAGTAAAACTTGCACAGCAAAACCATACAACTAATTACCTCCAACTTCTATTACTGTAAAGTAGTTGAATCTTCTGCAACTCTCAAATGTTATATTTTAGCCACATTCTGTGATCGATGTGGAAAACAATGATGAACTGTACTTTTAAATTCATGAAAAATAATATACAAATGACTCAAAAACTTTGCAAAACTCAAATCAGCCCCTGCTGAAAAAGAGCTCTCATTGCCACCATTTTGTGCACTCACAAAAGGCCAACTTGACAACACAAAGACATTCGACAATCATACTGAAACTAAAGGGCAGCAGCCAAACTTGCAAACCTGTTAAAAAATCAAAATACTTAAGCAAACTACTCAAGAAAGAGGGTGAAAACACACAAAGCAAACACCGTCGACACTCATAACTCATAAGCACATGATACCAAGTTGATTAGTTGGTCTCTGTTGGAGTTTAAGAAATCTCAAATTTTACATCTTCCAAAAGTTTACATGGAGAGCTATCACTACATGTAAATTTTATCGTTTTCTCCGTGGTTAAAGTTCCTTTGATCCCAATGTAACATTCACTGCCAAAGTCTGTCAAATAGTTCGATAATTGAGTCATCGGATGAAAAACACCTGCTAAACTACTTACAAGAGGTCCAAATCAAAGTCTAGATCAGTCACGGAAAACTAAATATATGCAACTAAAAAAATTGCAATGCATGTAACTTGCAATTGTGAAAATCATAAATCCTTATATTCTAGACATAAGATAGTACATGAGAAAAAGTAAAAGGATTATCTGTTAGAAAAGTATATACACCGGTAGCCTCAAGTTTCATTTTGATTTTGTTTTGAATTCGTGCAAATCCCAGAATAAAAAGTATACAGCAAACACACATAGCCTGTATATACAACACACATACACATATACATATATATACATATACACATATATACACATTTATATATTCTATCTAGATCGAGTAACCTATTGAGTAGTAATATATCACCAGTGATTTCTCCTAATAAACTTACCGATTCTCAAATTATAAAAGACAAAACTGTACTTAAAAAATATCCAATTGCTGCTATTGTCTGCATATATGTGCACACAGAGATCTATTACCTTCTACAAAGCTCCTAAACTTGATTTCCTGAGCCTAGTTCAGCTCCTCCATCACAGAGTCTTTTTTCTCCTAAAATTTCCCCAAATCTGAAAAACAATTTTACTGTCACAAAAAATCAAAACTTCTAGAAAAAAACTCTTAACGGTATGAGGTTGTGGAAGGTGTCTGACCTGATTTGGACAAGGATGGAAGGAGTCACAGTAATACTGAACTATGATGATCGGATTACAGACGTTGTCCATCATTACATTCTCAAAAGTTACATTATTTACATAACCACTGCCTCCCTAAGAAGTCAACAATGGAGATAGAAAGGTATCAGAAGCGCCAATATGTGCAACAAACCCGACTTAGGGAAGGGAAAATATCTGCCATGATTTGATCCTCGGACCATTTTCATTGTTGGAAATCTTTACTCCATTGACATAAACATCATGAACCTGATTCCTAGCCTGATGTTTCCCCAAACTTCCAATACTAAGAAAGAAAGGAAGAAATTTTTCTAAAGTTCTAAATATACGAGGAATTTCAGTTAGATATGTCAAGTTTTTCATTACCTGATTTGGACCACATGTGATATCCCATGGCAACACCAGGGTCACATGTGATATCCCTAATCTGAATCATCAAAGAATTACTGACTATCAATATGCAATCATTTCCTAGAGAAACAACCAAGATTTAAAAAATCTGCTACATATGCCAGTTCATCATGAATCGGAGAAATGCAGCACTGTCAAACAAACATGTTCTTATAATGCTGGTCTTTACCTCAATGTTTGTGGACGCGCTGACATGAATGCCATATGTGTTGGGCCTGTTCCACGGTGCAAAGATGTTGAGATGGGATACAAAAACCTGTTTACATATAGTGAACGCCATGTGCATCTATTGGCTGTTTACAACCATGATCTGCATCACTTTCACTCTCTTACACCTATGAAATGTCATGGCCTACACTTGTATCAATCATGTTCATCAGTATCTAAGCCTAACTCAGAAACAAACGTAGGACAAAACAAAAACATAGGAATGCAAATGCTAACCTTTGGAGCATGATGGCATGGCTGAAACACTCAAAACATGAATACGAGAGCTTGCATCAAAAACCTTAAGAGTTGAAAATGAACATGAAAAGGAAACATAAAGTACATTTGTTCTATTAACTTTGCAAGATCGTGCCCACCATTGATGCCCATTACCACCAACAGTTCCTCGACTCTCTACGGTAAAATACTTGACACTATGGAAGTAGAGCCATTTATTAGGGTCCCAACCACTCCAACAATCAGAATCAGCTGGCACGATAATAGTACCCGAAATCTAGACAAAGAGCACAATGAATTTTTTTTTAATGCTAAACTCAGCCATAAAATTTCAGTAGATGGAGTGGTTAAGAGATCACTGAGGCATTTACCCTTAATGTCACCCTCGTTTTGCAACGTCCTGCGAAGTTAGTCGGCCTAACCATAAACTCTTTTTCGGCAGGCACCACGATTGTGCTTGGGGCAGACCAGGAGCATGCCACTTTCTTGGAAAGCCTATAGCCCGGAAAATCATTTGTTTGGATTCTTAAAACAGCCAGCTTTGTAAAACTTAACTCTACACCAAACAATTCTTGCAGCAAACTCAAACAACTTGTAGTTTACTAACAAAAATCGTTTCTTTTTTCCGTCATAAGAAACTAATTCAACATTTCTTCTACAAGTTAAAATTCATAGATATCTCAGATTTACAAAAATAATAAAATACAAAAAATTGAAGGTCAGTGATTGCATAGACATATTACCTGCCATCAAACTTCTTTGAGAAAGCCTCAGGATTCTCCCTTCGAAACTGGTGCCGCCAACTATATCTAAACATTCAAATCAATATAGACCAACATTACGTTAAAAACATATACACACATATTTTTCCAAATTGCACTTTGAATTATCTCCTAAAAATAAACAAACAATTACCTCAATTCAATCAATGTTCAAAATAAATTGTAAAAATAAACAATTACCTTAATCTAATCCAATCCAAAAATAAGCTGTAAAAACATACCATAACTCCTCGAAAGCGTAGATGGTAGGATCAATTTTTGGAATGACAACTGGAAGCCTCTTTAAAAGAGTACGACGGTGACAATTTAAACATTGACAAATTTAAAGCATGAAAATTGAAACACATTGATAAAGTGCATTCCACGCATTGTCATCATTGGTAGCATTCTGCATAAGATAGTTCATCATCTAACTATAAATAAGTTGCACCTAAGTTATTCTACACATAACCAACCCCGTAATGCTTGGCCCCAAAATTCTCTTTCAATCTTTCAGCCGCATCCTCCAAGTATGGCAGAGCTTGTCCAACCTTCCCCGTAAGAAGTAACAACCATCTAATTTTTTCAGAAACACTTCCCACAGAGTGCTGCTCAGTCTGCTCCTCTGCAATCCTCTCGAGCATTCTCTGCACTTTCTTCAACAATGAGATAGCAGTTTCAAATTCATTCACGGTCGCATACTGCATCGATATATCCATGTACACATCAGCAACCATCATAGGTGAGGTCACTTCTTTCTTGCCAAGAATATTTGTGGCCATAACAAGACACTTCTTCGACTCAGGAAACTTTTCCTGATTACGCAGCGCTTTCGCCATGGAAACAAATATCATAGCTCGATCCTCATTATCCTTCGGAGTAAGATTCACGACACCCTTCAGAGTCTTAATCACCACATTATACCTTCTCGGTGCAATCTGCATATTAGCAGCGTCAATCTTAGCCCAGAGCAACTCAACATTCCTTCCTCACCTCTGGAACACCCTCTGAGACAATTGATTTTGATCCAATGCCTTCCCATGATTCTCCAGCCCCGTATATATAACACCAAGAAGCGGCCTATCATGCGCCACCTCTAACGAATTCAGTCTTAGCTTCCCCACTGCATTAGCTAAATCCTAACATTCATCTAATCATCGCTTTTCCCAGTTGCAAGCCTACCAGAACCCCCAGAGAAAATTCTGCAAAACTATATGACAGAAATAAGGTAAACATCAATATGATAGCAAACAACTGTTGAGGCATGATGTTCCATTTAGGCTAGCTGGAAGAAACAAATTTGAATAGTATTGCAATAAACAGTTTTTATTTTGATTCCTAATGAGCACAAGTTACAAGAACTCGTCTTTGTTTCTTTTGAACAAATTTAGAATAATTTTACAAAATTACATGCACAAACGCAGTAAGAGATCAATGTAAACGATGAAATCAGTAATTAAACTGACATGATACAGCTACAACGGCAAAAGCCTCATTCTTCATGGCCAGGTTTGTAACGAAACAACTACCCAAAACCTCACGACGCCAGCAAGTTCACCGGGAAAGGAAGGGCTCCATACCATTTCCGGCGAACAAGAACCCCCTTCCACCTTCTCCTCATCATCGTCATCCTTGAGTTCTTTCCCACTTAGATTACAATTGATGTCCCTCTTCATCATTAAACCAAAACCCGCAAATCCACCACAATTTCAATGGCACCACAATCTCCTCAACCAATAAATAAGGGCAACACTTTAGCACCTCATATTGAAGACCACCGTAGTTGTTGAAATATTTTGTTAAATCATGGTTAGAAGACGAAACAGAGGTGGCTAAGGAGAATGAAACGGAGGTGATGAAAGATGGACAAAGAAAACCTCCAAGGAACAACATCGTTTTAAAAAAAAGAAGTCAAAATACCTCAAATACCCCCAGTTGACAGAGAGAAAGCAAACAATATCTATTATAGGGTGCTTGGGAAAAATTGCTTAATCCTTACCATAAAAGTGAATTAGTGTGTAATTAAAAATATCATGGTATGATATCTTATTAGATTCGTTATAACATATATTTTCAAAATATGTACAAATTTTAATTAATGGAAAATATTAATGATCAAAACATTTAGCATAAGAGATTTAATGATTTAACACTATTCCTTTTATTGACTTACGTACGGAAGTCAATATATACAACAATAACAATATTACCTATAAGACTCTAAGAAAAGAATCATTTTCTTATCCTTCTTCATCTGTTTCTATTCCTTGTACAACTATGTTAGTGGTGTTAGATTAAAAATAAAATCTATCAGAAATTTAAAGAAAAGAATGAATTAGAATTCTGTTTTAAACACAACCAGTCTCTAACACTTTCAATTCCCTCTATATATACAACTCTAATCTAACAACATAACAACAAGAGTTTTTCGTCTCTAACAACCACACCCTCCAACTTCATCGACAATGCAGAGTCCAACTCCATCGACAATGCACTATGCAACTCAAACTCCAAAGAGTGCAACTCAAACTCCAAAATGGAGACAATTTCTAAGCTTCATCGGCCCGGGGTTCCTGGTCTCTCTAGCATACCTAGACCCCCCGGCAATCGTAAGAAGTTTATGCAAAATCAAATTTAATCCCATTGTTTGTTTCGAATACGCTGTAAAACTATATATTATTTTGCAGTTCAAACGGACTTCCAAGTCAGGGCATCATACGGTTATGAGGTATGTATTCAGTTTTGATGAGAGGTAGTGAAATCATATAAGATTATTGATAAGTTAAATCATATAAGGTATGTATTTAGTTTCCTGGTCTCTCTGGCGTACCTAGACTGCGGCAATCGTAAGAAGTTCATGCAAAATCAAATTTAATCCCATTGTTTGTTTCGAATAAGCTGTAAAACTATATGTTATTTTGCAGTTTAAACGAACTTCCAAGTCAGGGCATCATACGGTTATGAGGTACGTATTCAGTTTTGATGGGAGGTAGTGAAATCACATAAGATTATTGATAAGTTAAACCATTGTTCTGGCGCACTGTTGTTGTGGATAATTTTAATCGGCTTAGTTTTTGCCTTGATCATTCAATCGTTGGTTGCTAACATAGGAGTGTGCACTTGAAAAATTTTACAACTCGGATAACTGGATTATTCAACTATCCAAAAATCTGGCACCTCGGCGTATCGTGTTTGTACAGAGTTGTTTTATCTAGACATTATTCATAATTTTATTTCCTAATTCTTATGTATACTGTACAATGCACAAGGTTAAGATCAAATAGAAAAGCATCTTGAACTTCCAACAATATGAAAACTCAAGTAATGTGAGAAATCTATAATGTAAAGAAAATTTCCAATCAACAAAACAAGAATAATGTTCTAGCAAGCCATTCGCCAAGAAAATTCGCAGCAAATATAATATTAAAATATGATGCAATACAGGTTTGGACTTCAGATCACAGAACAAGCACTCATTCGCCCAGCAATATTTCTAAGCTTTCCGAAAATATTACTCTGGCATAAAAACACAATCATAGAAAATTAAGGACAGAAAACTCATTCGTCGATCAGTTTGCATCCAATCACAATCGTAAAATCTAATATCAACAAAATTAATAATATCTATCAGCAATAGAAAGAAGAAACGTTTGTATTACCTGAATGTGAAGAGGCGGAGCTTGGTAACGGAAGCGAAGGAGAAGAGCGGAATCGATCAGCGACCGGAGTCGGACACCTCCCCTTAATTACGCAGTTGTAAGCGACGTCGGCGTAGCCTGCTTCCGTCGCCTTCACGGTGAGCTTTAGGCGGTTCGCTATACTGAGAAATCGAGATGAATAATTGGAAATGTGGATTAATAAGAACGGCGCTGTATTTGTATCTTAGTGTCTGATAGAAAGCAAATGACAGTAGTACCCTAGTTAATACCACCAAAACAAAGAATCCTTATTATATGGTGCTTTGCGATTAATTTTTATTTAGGGTCAAGGTTTTTAAAATGGCAAAGTATTGGGAAAGATCGTCTTTCCATAGGCTTATGGAAAGACAGTGTCTAATTAGAATAATAAAAGGTAAAATGTCTTAGTTGCAATATTAAAAGTTTATTATACAATATTTAGTAGTTATAAAGTTTATAACCCGATTCACACAACCCAAAAATTTATCATCATTTCTTTTTATTTGCACTTTAAGCATTGATATTTCCATGACTTATGAAAAAATCATCTTTCAAGAGATGGTTTTTTTTTTTATATTTATATAAAGGGTTCTAGCTCTTGACCTAGTTTATGTACGCAACACCCCGTCAGCCGTCAGCCGTCAGGCACTCCTCACTAGGCGGCGGAGACCACGCCGCGGCGAGATGTATTCAACGGTGGCCAAATCCGATTACTCCTTGAACCACCGGCGCTGCCACGTGTTGATGTACTGGCCTTGATTGGTCATCCAACTGGATCGGTCGGGGTTCCACCAGAGTTTCACTCCCGCGTAGTGTGACGGGTCCGGGACCGTGTGCTTAGTGTTGCTAGAAGGCGGCGGAGGGGGGCGGGAGAGGTGGTGGTACTGTGCGAGTAATTGGGCGAGTTCATCTGCTGACATTTTCATTCTTTTTTTCCTTTAGTTTTCGTCAAAGTTGTGAGCTTTCCACCATCGTATTGTTGATATATATATATATATATTTTTTTTTAGATACAAACCATCATAAGATGGGGGGACTTTATTTGGCTCCCCAAACCTCCAAATTGGGCTTAAAACCCGTAGAATTTATCAGACAGTTAGATACATGAGAGAATTGAACAAAAGATAGACAATTTCATCGGCATAGGTATATGCCATAAACAAAAGAAGAAGCCTGTACAAAAGCGAAAGGAAAGTGGAGAGTGGCTCTCCCTTCATGTGTTCGAACCGGGAACAGGAGGAGCTCTTCTGTTTGTGTAAGACTCCACACCCCAAGTGTCGACTTACACTCCAGCCTAGCCTAGCCAAAACCTGTGTTATGCCCTGATTCTTCTCCAAGAGTGGAGATTATCCATCAAAAGCTTCTCTCTCAGTTGTGGAAAATGTCTGAGATCAGTGAGATGCCGTGATTCCCTCCTTTGCTGACCATACTTTGCTAAAAAATCAGCAGGGCCATTAATTTCTCTGTAGATGTGGGAAGCTCGGATGTTGTTCTGCTTCATCAGGTCTGCAACTTGTCTGGCCAAATGAAGACAGATCCACGGAGGCTCCAAGTTGCCATTAATGATGTTCACTGCCGGTTGACTGTCCATCTCCAGTGAGATATTGTAATAGCCGTGTTCCATTGCTAATTGGATGCCTTGAAGGGCTGCTTGGAGCTCCACCTGCAAAGGGGAAACCCCGTGTATTAGATTGTAAAAAGCCAACCTGAATCTTCCCCCAGTGTCTCTTATTAGACCCCCAACAGACGAGGAGTTTTGTTTAAAGGATGCATCAACATTCAGCTTGAATCCGACATCAGGGGGTTCCCATTTGATGGGGATAAATCTTGTTAGTGGGGGTGGATTGAGAACAGAGATTAGACCTCTTTGGATCCATTTGCAATCAGAGGGATTGCCAGAAACATGTGTCCTTACTATGGAGATTAGTCTACTGTTTGCCTTTACTTGATTCCAGGTTTGTAAAGGGGTTTTTTTAACACCCTGGTAAAGTATCTGGCCCCTAGCTTTCCACAGTTCCCATAAAATTAGACATGGTAGAGAGCAGCACAGGAAAACATGGAGTTTTGGCAGATGTGATATACTCCAGTATGATGTTAATCTGTCCCATAAATTAATAAAGTGAATCTGTGGTAGTTCTAGGATAGCATGCATTTGTTTCCATATTAGAGAGACATAAGGGCATGTGTTAAAAAAATGCTGCAATGTATCCTCATCTGACAGAAAGGACATTTTGATACATTAGTAATCCCAAAATCTTTAAGCATATCATCCATTGGCATCAAATTATTAAGGATTCTCCAAGTAAGGAAGGTAATCTTCACAGGTAAGTTTAGAGATTGTACCTTTGTCAGTGATGCAGATTCTCTATGCCTGTGTCTCAAGCTTTTATATGCACTTTGAATCGAAAACTTACCTTGCGGGTTTGGTGTCCATACCATGATGTCCTTGTCCTCAGTAAAAATGTGCTCCCTTTGCATCTTCTGTATCATATCTGCAGAAATGTATGGTGCCAAGAAAGCTAATATTGATACCTTGTTAGTGTAAAATTCTCTAACTGTCAGGTTTGGATGCAAGGGTCTGATTCCATCTAACTTATCTATCAGCATTCCATCACCCAGCCAGTTTGAATTCCAGAAACTGCATGTACCATTTCCCAGAATGATTCTAGTGTGGGATTCTGCAAATTCAGAAACTGACTTCACTCTCTTCCATACATCAGAAGTTCTTCTGTGATTTGGAAGAGACCAAAGGAATTTGGTCCAGGGTGCATTGCCCTGTTGCATTTTCCACCAAAGCTTGAGGGAGTATGCATCTATAATGGAGTCTAAGTTTTTAAAACCTATCCCATTCTCTTGTTCTGGAAATGCCATTCTTTCCCAAGATCTCCAGTGCTTATGCTTCTTTCCCTCTGTTTCCCCCCATAGAAAATCTGAGCATAGCATTTCAATTTTTCTAAGAATGAAACTTGTTGGTTGCATCACAGCAAATACATGTTGGGGTATGGAGGAGAGTACATACTTGATAAGTATTATCCTTCCCCCTTTAGAAATCCATTTAGAGTTCCATGTATTTATTCTAGCACTTATAGATTCTAAAGTTCCAAGAGAATGTGCATTAAGTTTTCTACCCTTATATATGGTACAGCCTAGATACTTAAAGGGAAAACTACCCTCCTGCATTCCCAAGATTCTCTTAATTTTACTTTTATGTGCTCTACTGCTTTTTTCACCTGTGTAGAAATTGGATTTTTGCATATTTACTTTTTGCCCAGTAGCCATTTCAAATGAGGTGATAAATGCAGCAAAATTTTTAAGAGACTTATCAGTTGCTTTAAGGAATATACATGTGTCATCAGCATAGATTAGATGTGTAAGTGGTGTAGTGTGCTGTGGCACATGAAACCTTGCTAATGTACCAGATTCAAATAAGGTATGGAGCTTCCTGGACATGAGTTCAGTTAATATGTTGAACAAAAAGGGGGACAGAGGGTCACCCTGTTTGAGACCTCTTGATGGTTTAAAAAAACCATAAGAAACTCCATTAATGATAACAGAGAACCATGCAGATGCTATGTTAGACATAAGTATTCTGACTAAAGTGCCATGGAATCCCAGTTTGAGCAGAAGTGAATTAAGAGCAGGCCAGGAAACCCTATCAAATGCTTTGGTCATGTCTAATTTAAGGATAAGTTTGAGACATTCTTTATCTTTCTGCAAGAATCTAGTAGACTCTTGCATCAGGATAACATTATCTGCTATTTCCCTCCCTTGAAGGAATGCTGATTGTTCACTTGATATGAGTGAGGGCATCAGAATTTTTATCCTTTCCATTAGTATCTTGGAGCAAACTTTATTGCTAAAGTTTGAGAGGCTGATTGGTCTGAACTCACTAAAGGTTGATGGTTGTTGGTTTTTGGGGATAAGGACTATATTTGTGGAGGCCATTGCCCTTGGGATTGGTGTACCAGCTTGAAAATCCCTTACTGCTTCAGTAAGGTCCTGGGCTATGATGTCCCAACTGTTTCTATAAAACAGCCCATGGAAACCATCAGGTCCACTTGCACTATTTTCTCCAAGACTAAAGACAGCAGCTTTGACCTCATCAGTTGTGACTGGTTTCAAAAGCTCTGAATTAGTCTGGGGAGTAATCAAGGAGGGAATATCTGTGAGAAAAAAGGCTAGGTTTTCTCCATGCATGTCTGTATTCTCATCCTGCAGGAGATTTTTAAAAAAAGTTTCCCCTGCAATTCCAATAGCATCCTGATCAGTTAACCAGTTCTGATGCTCATCCTTAATTTTTTGTATGGACAATCTAGAGTGCTTCTGTTTTACAGACTTGTGAAAGAACTGACTGTTGCAGTCCCCATCTTTCATCCATCTAACTCTACTCTTTTGTTTCCAGAAACTGTCCCTCTCCTTAATTTTGAATAGGAGGTTGGTTCTAGCAGTGTTGAGAGCTTCTAGGGTAGAAGGATTATCTAGATCATCATTCTCAGCTTCCAATCTATCTACCTCCTGTTCTGCTTCTTTTATGTTTTGGAAAACATCTTTGAAAACTTCCCTATTCCACTGTTTAAGAAAGATTTTGAGCCTTTTGAGTTTGTTACAGAATTTTAACATGCCATAACATTCTATAGGCTGCTCCCAGTTATTTCTTAGAACCTGTTGGAATCCTTCTCTCATGTACCACATGTTTTGGAACCTAAATGGCTTTGGGTAGATTTTAGCCTGATTATTAAAGCTTGCTAAGAGGGGGGAATGGTCTGATGTGGTCCTATTCAGTACTTGGATTGAGGTACTTGGGTAGATTTGCCTAAGTTTCAGGTTGGTTAAACCTCTATCTAGCTTTTTAGAGACTTTTTCTTTAACCTTAATTCCTTTCCCTTTTAATCTGTACCCAGTCCATGTGTAAATGTTCCCAACTGTATGAGGTTCCTCTAGTTCCATAGCATTTATAAAGACATCAAAATCTATTATACTATCAATACTTGGACTAGAAGAACCATTATATTCAGAAAGAGTTCTAATGACATTGAAATCTCCTACCAGGAAATATGGCAAGGAAGGTAAGTTAAGGATTCTACCATACATCTCTTGTCTTCCTAGCCTTGAGTGTTCAGCATAAACAACAATTAGATACCAGTCATTCCCTGGGTTCTGGTTTTCAATCTTAAGAACAGTAAAATTTTTGTCATCATGGATTAGTTGGGTGTGTATATTAGTGTTCCACAAAATCCATATCTTCCCTGATTTAGATGCTAAGCTGGAGTGAAAATGTAATTTCTTAGTAAAGCCATCCAGGGTGTTAATTTTCTGTTTAGGCTCAATAATGGCAAATATATCAGGCTTATGAACTAGACTTAATTCTTTTATTCTTTCCACGGAGGTGGTTAGTCCATTTACATTCCATGTTAAGAGTTTACAATTCATGGGAAATGTTTTGTTTGGCAGCTAGTCTAGAACTGATTCTGTTCGGTTGAGAGAAGAAAGTAGGTTTCTTCTTGTCAACCTTGCCAGTATGTGTCTGCTGATCTACATTGGGTGTAATGGGTATAGCATATTCAGATGGCACAGAGAGAGCAACAGAAATTGGAGCAGGAACTTGTAAAGAAGCGACAATTGGTGTGGTCACATTATTCATAGGCTCCACATCCACAATGTGCACCACATTAACATCCTGAGCATCTATATTAGCAGTTACATTCTCAAGCTCTATGTCTGGTTTATTGACTACAGTGATTGAGTTTGATACATTGTCTCCCAAATGCGAATCTTTTTCTGTTGTCTTAACTACATTCCTTATATGCTCTAACACTGTCACATTCACACTGTCACTAGCGATCATGTTATCATCCTCATTCATATCAAGTGATGCTTTGAAGGAAGAATTGTCTGTGTTTCTTTTTAAAGAAGAAGGTGTAGGTGAAACCTGGTTAATGAGGTTCTTTTCTGCATTGACCAAAGTGACCTCATTCTGGATGCTCGCTTCCATAAGATCCATTTCAAGATCTTCAGCTGGCCCCTCTGCTTGTTCCACGTTATCCTGATCCTCATCCAAAAGTTGAAACCGATTAGTAGTTTGAAATATAATATGACCAGAGTTACCTGTTGTCAATGGTGGTGTGGAGTCTTCCACAGAGACTCCAATCTTTGATGGACCCGATTTGGCTGGTGACTGAAAGGGGGGCTCATGACTGATCTTTCCCTTTCCTTTATCTAAAGTTGTTTCCTCCATGGTGATGGCATCCAGGAAGATATCTTCCTCCTCCTCCTGGATAGTGTGAGGGTCTATATCCTCTTTCTTTTTCCAGACCTCCAAAGGTTTCTTCCTGATTTCTTGGTGTGGTTGAGGTTTCTTAGTGTGAGGGCACCACTGATTATGACTTGGCCTCTTGATACTAGCCCCTTTGCTGTGTTCTTAATAGCACCAGAGTTTGATTGTGAAGCTGCTTGTATTGTAGCCGAAGTCGTCCCATTCCTCAATCTGCAGTTTGACCCATTATGACCCAGTTTCTTGCAATCCTTGCAGTAAAGGGGGGGATCCTCATAGGTGATATTGTAATACTTATGCTTTCTCAAGGTCCCAAGTCTAACCTTGGCCGGAAGAGGGTTCCTAAGATCAAACTCTACGCTCATTCTGACTGTGGAAGGTCTCGATAAATTTTCTGTTGGGGTATCAGCATAAAGAAACTTTCCTAGAGACTCACCAATACCTTCTATGGCGTCAGGGTGGAAGAAATGCGTCGGCGGTAGCTCAACATTGATCCAAATGGGTGCGAATGGGGGCTCCTCGTCGATGTCAAAATCTTTGGTCCACTTTAAGATCCTCATTACAGACCCTCCAAGATTCCATGTGTATCTGCTCCAGCAGCGATGCAGATCTTCATCTAGGTCGAAGGTGATTCTCACATGCCTCGCATCCAGAGCGGTGATTTTGAATTCTCCTTTGAATCCGATTGTCTGGAAATGGTGCCGGAGAAATGGCAATGTTGGCCGGCCTCTGGTAAATTTTCCAACTAGGGCGTCATTGAATGGTTCAGCGATGAGGTCGATTTCTTCCTCCGTGAAGAAGCAGCATGGTTCCCCTTTGTAAGATAGTTGAGGTTTGAGATTCAACTTCTGGAGCTTGGGGTATGGTTTGCCATCTGGGTTCCTCTTTGGTTTGAGGCAGTCAGCATAGGCCGATTGCGGGCTGCCTCCAGGTGGAGGAGCCGCCATGGAAGCAATAATCGGGGACAAGTGTATCTAATTCAGACTGATGATGATCAGAAGTGAGGGTTGGGGAAGAAGAGAAAGGGGAAGAAGAAGAACAGTGGGTGTTGTGTGTGTTTCGCACTATTTTTCGCACATAGATACAGTAATTTCCAACGGTTATGAATCCCTTCGTATTGTTGATATTTTGATTGGCTTTTGTTTTATGCCGAAAACTTTAATATTTAATCATCTAAAATAGGTGAGTTCAGATAAGTATGGGTATTGAGGAATCACTGAATATTGAAATTTATCTGCAAGTATTGGAGATGTTTCTTTTGCTGAGAAATACTAATATCCCTGTACTTCCAGAGTTTTTACTTTGTAAACCAATTCAAAGGTGCTATCTATTTTCTCTAGCAGGGGCTAGTGCTCTGAATATGCACTGCACTTTCCTGAGTTTCAAGGTTTGTGTATTGATACCAGAAGAAAAGTGTGCACACATCAAAATTACAACACATGAGAAGCAAATTCACCTATTCATCCTTCCGTAATTTTGAGTAGCCTTCGATTCATTTTGCCTTAGCCACTTCTGTTAGCTCTGCAACTTTCATCGCTTTGAATTTTCGTGAGGCACCTACTTTCGTTTCAGGAATTTCCACGTCTTTATCACCTTCAGATCCTTGGTTTGGCCCATATCGTGCCAAATTAAAGGGGATCCACACATCGGCCATATAAACCAACCTGTATCGGTCTAAATTAAAGGGGATCCACACGTTGGCCCAATAAACACAACATGAGCTCTGATACCATGTTAAATTTCAATGTATGCAACCAATTGGTGCTAAGTGGAGGTGACCAAGACCTTATATATTAGTTATTATCTTTGTAAGAAATCGACGTTGGATATATAAGCAATGAGTTCTGCATAGAACCGAAACTGGATCACCATGCTAGTAGCGTGGTTGATCTTCTGGCTCGCGCCGGAAAATTGTCCATGGCGTACAAGTTTATAAAACCCATGCCACTTGAACCTGATGCAAACGTTTGGGGACTACTACTTGGTGGCTGCAGGATGCATCATGATGTGCCAATGGCAGAGGAAGTTGTTGAGTAGATTTTTGAGCTGGAACCAAAAAACACAAGCCATTATGTACTCCTAGCAAGTATTTATGCCGAGGCTGAAAAATGGAAAGAAGTTGAAAAACTGCAGCACAGAATAATCAATCGCAAGTGCTGTAGTTGGATCGAGATCAAGGGTGAGGTTTACATCTTTGGCAATAGTAAACACCCTGAAGCAAGAAATATTAAATTCTTTATCAAAGATTTGGAGGAACAAATGGAAGAGGAGGGACACTCTTCCACGAAGAAGTATGCTTTGATGAGTCCACACGAGAAGCAGAAACAGTTTGGTCTTTGTGGGCATAGCGAAAAGTATTAAGGTCACCGCCAGGAAAAAACATAAGAGTGACCAAGAATCTAAGGGTATGTCCAAGAAACTTTGAAGGGATTTTGTCTTGAGAGATTCCAATCGGTTCCATCATTTCAAGGACGGGGCAAGGAGAAAATTCTATAAATGTGGCTACAGTAACCTGCAGCGGAAGCAGGTGTGGAGGATGCATTTGGCAAACGCGTCCTCTTAGTTTTTGTATTTTTTTTGTTTTGATTTTCTGAGGACGCATTTGCCAAATGCGTCCTCGTTGTTTTTTTGTTTTTTTCGTCTGGGATTGAAGATGATGCATTCGAGGAATGTGTCCTCGGTTTTCCATTTTTTTAATGTCTGTTTTACCCGTGCTGCCACGTCCTTGAGGACGCATTCGTGAAATGCGTCTTCCAACCCTCGAGGCTATCCACCCGTGCAGCCACGTCCTCGAGGACGCATTTGTGAAATGCGTCCTCCCACCCTCGAAGCTATCCACCAGTGTTGTCACGTCCTCGAGGACGCATTTGTCCAATCCTCGAGGCTATCCACTCGTGCTGCCACGTCCTCGAGGACGCATTCGTGAAATGCGTCCTCTAATCCGCTGATTTCCATGTGCCACGTCCTCGAGGACGCATTCATTGAATGCGTTCTCCGTTTATTCATCTAGCACCGAAACCCAGATTTTTTTCAATTCTCGTTTTTTAATTTGGTTTTGTCCTCGTGCCGAAATCCTCTCTCCTCACCGCTGTTCTCGGTCGACTGTTCTCCGCTCTCCGTTTCCCGTATTGTCGTCGCCAGTTGTCGTTCCCAAAGTTGTCCAGTGATTTTTCTTGCTCTCCGTTTGTTGCTTTGGTTGTTTGTTTTATATTTTTACTGAAATTTATCCCAACCTCGCAGTCGGAGCCTTCTCCTGCTATTGTGTGGTAGATTTCACCCTCGGAGACCGTCGTTGACCGCCATTAACTGTCGTTGACCTCCATTGAGAATTTTTGAATTTTCTAAAGGTAATTAAAGAATTCATTATTATACGATTGTGTTGATTGATTATGTATGGTTTGTTCTCTAATAATTTGTTATTGAATTAGGCGAAACATTGTTATTTCTGAAGTACTTGAAAAGATCTTGTTGATAAGAATGTGTTTAAAGATTGTGTGTAGTTTGAGTGATTATGTTTCTTGATACCATGAAATTGTTGAATGAGAGGATGAGTGAATATGTGTGAATTGATTATGTGTGATTTGTTTACTATTGTTTGTGTTAAAGTTGTAGTAATAGTTTAATTAGTGTGGCGTATGTGAGCACACATTTTAGGATAGTGTAATAGTTTGAAAATCGATAATAGTGTAATAGCTTGAAAAATGATAAAAGCATAATAGTGTACTGTTATTCTAATTATCGAATTAAATGTTACGTATTTGTATAATGTAGTAGTTCGATGTTTTTGACTGTGTACCTATATAAAGGGGGTCAAATTAGGTTTGATTTGACTGTGGGTGTATATTATGACCCTCCCATACCGGAGAGGAACGTGACTCTCGAAAGGAGGTCAAGCCACTCCGAGTTAGTTCATTTAATTTCAGAAGGCTTGGTATTGCAAGTGCGGGGTTTCAATTGAAAATATATTACCGTTGTCCTGAGCTGATTGGCTCGGTCGTATACTATCGGTGTTATAATGTGGAAGATGACGAGTCTACCGTGACATTCTTCGACATTGTTGATCGAATGTCCTTGTCCTCGGCAGATTTGTACATTATTGTGGAGAAGATGTCAAGCACCATTGACCGTGCAGGTGATCTTAGTTCGGGCACGTTTGTGTTGTTGTTGAGGAACATGCAGAATTGTACACCTTTGCCAACCTTACCACCCCCTGTTGATTGCCAAGGTTTTACCGTTGGTGAGTCCAGCCAACCCAGTGCGTATGTTCACGTCGATTGTGCTCAGCCGTCCACAGGTGGTGGTATATATGGTGGGTATCATGGTGGGCATCATGAGGACCTGAATGAGTTCGATGATGATAATGTGGGTGAAATTGGCGAGTATGTTGTTGGTCATGTTGGGAGCGATGAGGATGGTTAAGAAGGGGAACTTGGTGAAGATAGTGAAGATGATCGTTCATTATCAACTGATTCAAATCCAGGGGACAAAGATGAAGTAGTGGTGTGCACGAGCAGTGTAGCAACGTCGTTCCGTATTTTGGAAAATCCTGATACCGAGGCCTACTTTAGGGATTATGGGGGCCCTGGTGAGGATGGCTATGACCCAACAAATTGTGGTGATGGAGTTAATCGTTATGTTCAAGCGACTAGTGAAGTGGCATTGGGTATGCGGTTCCGGACAAAGCCAGAATTGGTAGAAGCTATTTCGAGGTGGAGTTCCATGATGAATAGGGAACACTGGGTCGTGGAGAGCAGGCCATGTACATGGTATACGAAATGCAAGGACGTTGTTGAAGGAACCGGTAATTATCATTGGGTTGCTAGAGGCAGCAAAAAGGCTTCGCATGGCATGTGGGAGATCACCAAATGGACAAGTAGTTGTGCTTGTATTGGTGCTGGTTGATCGACGGGTAACACTAACCTGACATTGTTGATGATCGCCCGTGCAATTCGCCACCACAGTTGCCTACATATATGGATGAGCTAGTCTGGGTAAATCCGAGCACCGTTGTTGATTGGGCGGATGTACCTAGAGAAAGGAGTGTACTTGTCGTGAATGGCAAATTTTCTGATTCCCATGTTCGCATGCATTGGCCGTCTGTAGGCATGAGCGTGATGATCCGGCTACTCTATGTGACAGGGTATATCACACGACCGCCTATGTGCAACAATATAATCAGGGTTTCATGCCTGTACGAGATCCATCACTATGGCAAAGTGCTAGTTGGAGGCTGATTCTCGATATTGAAAAGTTCTGCAACAGGAGGCGTGGATAGTTTGCAGAGAGAAGGATAAGGAATCAAATGGATGAGAGGGTGCCGGGTGATTCTAGAGGCGGCCGTTGGTGAGGGCATGATTAGAGTTGTATATGTAATATGCAAATTTTATTTTATTTTTGGTATTTGTGTATTTTGAATATTTAGGGTTATGTGTATTTGTTTAAGTTGAAGCTAATGTACCATTTGGTTTGAATATTAGTGCACATGTTATTGCATTACTATTTTGGAAATCTTGAATGAGTTATTTTGCCATGTGATTCTGATTGCCAGCAGGGATACACCATGTACATCCGGGACCCATTGATGATGAATTACTGTACCTGTACTAGGAGCACCATGCACGTGCTCTATACAATAGTCAGTTAGAGGATGAGGCACTGCAGGTGAGGCGGTGCAATGGGCTTGTTGAATTGGTCAAATCCCTGATCCAGTCATGTGCTACGTGCGTGAAGCTGGATTCCAGAGATTGTTGGATTCCGTACCAATGCACATCGATCATTCCCTCGTCACAGCCTTAGTAGAGCGTTGGAGACCTAAGACACACGTTTCACCTGCCAATTGGGGAGGCTACGGTAACTTTGCAGAATGTTGGCATGCTATGGGGTCTACCGATCGATGGCATGCCAATTACTGGTATGGACACTAGCCGACGCACAGAGGACTGGCAGAGATTATGCAGAGACTACCTAGGGGCTACACCGAACGTAAGTGTTATCAGAGGAGGTCGCATAAGGGCCAGCTGGTTGGGAGACTTGTTACATAGTCCATTCCCTGTTGATGCTACTGAGGTAGATTGTCAACAACATGCTAGGGTTTTCATTCTACTGCTGGTCGGTGGAATGCTACTGTTAGACACATCCGGACACCTTATCCCTCTGCTTTATTTGTCGGTACTGATGGACCTCGGGGAAACACATCGGTACAGTTGGGGTAGTGCCATTTTGGCACACTTGTATAGGTGCTTATGTGACGCTGCCATCCCACAAGTGAAATCCATATCAGGACCACTTGTCTTGCTACAGGTAACATTGTTGGTTAATCTTGCCACTTGTACATACTGTCGATAGTGACCTTTTATAATATTTTAATTTTTGTTTAATTTTTTGTCAGCTGTGGGCATGTGAGCGAATCACATCTATCCGTCCGGCCGGACGACTACCAGTGATCGTCACGATGAGTGTGTTGGATCTAGGTACGTATTGAATTAGTCGAAAGTCAATTTTTAAACCGCAAGGAAATTACTAGGAATGACTAATAATATTCATTTTGTTCATGGCAGGTGGAGAGCACGGTACGATTTATCACAATCACTTATGCATGTATTGAAAGTGTATCGCGATCAGCTCACATCTCTCCATGACAGACAAGTATATTGAAATTCGGATTTCCTTTCATTGAACTAATAGATATAAAGGTTTTTCGGACCTAACCACAACATCTACCTGTTATTGCAGTTTATTTGGTAGTCGTACACGGAGGATGTTGTGCAACAACTCCCACATTACTGTACGAATGGTAGCAATAACTGGCTATTGTCTGTTGATCTCATTCGCTGACATGTCGTGGAGTACCATCACGTACATCGTGTTCTCAGACAGTTTGGCCTCATCCAGCCAATACCCATCCAGTTGGTCACTAAGGATGAACATAAACTGCTTCATACTAGAGACCGACGTGGGAGGTCAGGAATGGATTGGCGTGTGGAACTGAGAAGATATCTCGATGCTTGGGAACATCGAGGAGAGCAACAAGTTTATGTGTGAGGGTCAGCGGATCCGTACACACCCAGTCGATGATACATGGAGTGGTATTTTTAGAGAGCAGTGACCACGATTGATCAGCCAGGCCGGGCCGAAACAATTACAGGGGGTTTTCATGGAGACGAGGCTACTATAGAGTATATGGTATTTCCTAAATGTCTAATAGTTTTCACAATTAATACTATACGTTTCCTCAATATTATGTATCTAACATATTTACCTCATTTGTGTAGTTGCAGGCAATGTCTCAGATGAGAATCATGTTGGATATAAATTTGGACGACTGTCCCCCACGTATCGCGAGCATGATCAGGGAGGCACATGATGTTGCCACACGTACTCTACAATATGCACATGAGCCCTTCAGACTGCAGTTTCATTAGCCATTTGTGCACTGTGAGGAACCTCCACCTGGTCGACAGGGTGGTCGACGACCACGTGCTCGGGCCCATACAGATCACATTGGTTCATCACAAGCTGGAACCTCAAATGCGTGTCCGACAGACCCTGGAGCATCACATGGTTGACCATCATAGTATGGCACTACTACGACTGATTTCACTGCATATCATATTCCCCTTGCTAGTCATGCCAGACCTTCACATGGTGGATCCTCCCAGTTTGACACAACTACAGCCGATTTCACGACATATGTTACTCCCACTGTGAGTCATGCATACATGTCGCATACTACTCAATTACATACCGGTGGTGTTCCACATGTCCAACATGGTTCATGCCAGGACATAGGAGAGGATATGGAGGAGGATTTTACAGAGGGAGCGCCAGATAACGCCGTACATTTTTCTACTGAGATGATCGTTCCACGACGCACATCCCGCACCATACATCCTCCACCACGTGGAACAGGTGGAAAGCTTTGCAAAGGCCATCAATAGTACATTACATGACATTGAGCACTCATTTCATTACGTTTGACACGTCTTCTCCGGATATTGTACATTCTGTTTAATTATATTCATTCCTACTATATATTATTGCAATTTTTAGAATAACATAAAACAAATACAAGTCTACTTATGCGCTATATTCACCCAAAACAAAAATATAAACAATAATTTATAAATTATATAATTCACTGATTAAAATCCCATATTTTATATTGAGGGCGCATTCATAAAATGTGGGATTAAACACACACACACACACACACACATATATATATATGTTAAATTTAGTACCTATTTTTAGTACCACGCAAGTCAAAATTTATTTCATAAATTCAAGACAAAGTTAAATTTCAATGGTATTTAAAAAAAATATATCAACAATGAGGACGCATTCAAAGAATGCGTCCTCTAATAAATCTGCGGAAAAATATTTATTACAACATGAGGACGCATTCGATGAATCTCTGAAAAGTCTACTAAAAAAAACAAATTCAACATGAGGACACATTCTAAGAATGCGTCCTCTTAACGGATTTTTAAAAAATATTAAAAGACTAAAGACACATTCTATGAATGCGTCATTTAAACGGATTTTTTTAAAAATAAATTAAAAGGCTGAGAACACTTTCTATGAATGCGTCCTCCCATTGTTTCTAGATTTCAGTACATGCACAACTGCATCCAAAATTCTGATATCAAACATCCAAAAATCAAACACTCCGGGGCGAGGCCACTGGTGAAAAGGGCTGGCAGGTTGTAACAATTGTTTGCATATTTTAAGATGTGCTTGATCATCATGTAAAAATGATCATGTACTATCGAAGAAAGGAATACAAATTTCAACATCCGACTTGTTGATAAGGTTTTGTATTGCAGGTTTTTCATTGTTAGTGTTGTTTGGCATCTTGGAATGGCAATCGGAGATGGAGAAATGTGAGCATGCCAGTATGGAGATACTGGTTTATCCGGATAGTTTAGTACTTGACTATCTATTTTGGTGGTCGTGAATTGAAGAAACCTAAGTGTGGTGATGATTATGATGGGTACATTTCTGGTTCTAAAATGTTAACATATGTCTAGTATAGTTGGCAAGTAGATATCTTTTATACATATCAATTCATTTGATTCGGAGGTTGCTTCTATAACTTTATTTATACAAATATCTTGCATAATTTGGCAAGTAGATGTCTATCGCACATTACCAATCCATTTGATTAGGAGATTGCTTCTATAACTTTATTTACAAGGTTCTCTCTTCAATGAAAAGAAACATAGAAACTTTTCTCATAATCCCCTAAGCCTTTTTTATACAAAATTATGTGACGGGGTATTAAAAATAAAAGATTCGTAATACATCTAAATATGTTTTACTTTTGGATATTACTGTTGGATGTTTTTCCCACCATCTTTGAATGATTTATAATTTTTTTTTTTCATATTTCCCAACCTCCTACATGCAGATTGCTGAATTCCATGCTTCCAAATGTATAATGTATTTCATATAATTTTCCTTTCAAAATGGTTTGTCTATTTTCTACCAGCCTGATTTCCATTTTTATTTGTGTGTGGTCGTGGCCAGTGGCGGAACTAGGACATAATTTAAGAGGGCTAAATTATGCTAGCAAATTTTTTTTCCCGAGCACTTAATTCAATATATTCAAATAAATACTTTTCTCTAAACACTTAAATCGACATGTAATCATTCAAATCAAAATAATATTGTAATGATATTATACCATGTTATTCAATCAATTAAATGGACATTATTTATAATGAATTAGTAAACAAATCACAATCACAAATCAATTAATAGCCAATCAAGACAATTTATATCCAATTGCAATCAATTTAATTAATTTAATTAATTAGAAACAATATATACCTAATAATACAAGGGGTTTGTATTGGGTAAATTGGGTTTCAGCCCAATTGGCCTCTTCATTTTTATGTCAGAATTAAACAAAACGACATCCCAAAACGACGTCGTTTTACTTAATGAGAAAACAAAATAAAATAAAAATTGAGGTCGTCTTCTTCAAGGTGCCGCCGGAATAGGCGTTGCAACCTTTCAAGGAGAGGCAGAATCCATGAATTCCGGTGGCACCCAAACTTAAATTCCGAGCCACCGGATCCTAAGGGTGGCACCGTCTCGTCCACCCCTGGCCGTGGCCTCAAGACTAACATGGTTTTTATAAAAACTTATTTCGTTAGTAATAATGAAAGTAAGGTTGTTTCAGAATACATTAAACTAGTAAAGTGATGTAAAATGAAACTTTCACAAAGTACTATACTCGTTAAATTCCCTCCATTTTTTTTCCATTTTGATTATGAGTACACTCTTTATATATATCGAAGTCGTGAGAAAGATCGTTTTTCCATAGTCGTATGGAAAGAATGAGTTTAATTACAATAATAAAAATTAAAAATATTTTTCATTGCAATATTAAAAATTTATTATGCAATGTGTAGTAATTATAAGTTTAGGACCCAAATAACGCAACCCAAAAATTTAATTTTCATTTATTCTAATTTACAGTTTAAACATTGATCTTTCAATGATTTATGAAAAGACCATTTTTGAAGAAGCAAATTCATATAGAAATTTACTCTTTTCTTAATAATATGAAATCCCATGTTTAATATTTTCATGAATGATGCAACTCGTCAAATACTTGTGGAATTTCGTTTTTAATCAACAAAAATTTGGCCATTCCGAGAAATGTAAATGTAAAAAGGAACATTAAACGCACACTTTCAACTAGTATGAGATTTTGGTTTCAAGACGAAAAGAAACATTAAGATTGCTGATAACTTGCTTACGAGCCATTCAATGGGAGCTACACCAAAGATCTCATGTTCCACTAATCGAATGAATGTAATCTATGTTTGAGAAAGGTGACTGAACTCGATATGTAACTTCCCAGTGTTTAAATACCTACTTCGGGATGTTGATGAACAAGCATAAGATTGAGCTAGCGAGTTAAGTAAAGTCGGAAAGATACTGTTGATCTCATGATCAGTGTTGGTTATTCAACTCATCAAATCTATTTCCAGCAAATGAGCATCAACAGCAATTCAAGTAGCAGCGCTCCGTTTTCAGAAGTATTTGTCTGTTTTGATAGGCCAAGGTGCGCCTGCCATGACAGCCTCAATATCTTTGACATCTCGTGGACACTTGCTCAAGTTGATGCAACCATTGGAAGTAACATACTGTAACATGAAAAATAAAGAGCAGAGACAGTTAGGCAGTTTTATGCACAGCAAGGATGTGCTCTCTTGACAACCAATTGAGCATTGTCCCGATTAAATCCAACACTTTAGTAGATGGCCATCCCAAGTCTACAAAGCTTCCATACTAAATGAAAAAAGAGAGTAAGAGTGGCACATTTAATAGACTGGGCTGAGAGAAGAGTAAACCTGTCAATCATGGATGGTTGACAGAGGATTCCAAACATTTTTGTAGCCCATGTTTAATAAGAGTGAATATACCCAATTTCGATTGGAATTCAGGGTATGGAACCGTGAATTTCCCTTCAAAGTGGGTACCATTTTTGCTACTTGCTCAAGGGTAAATGTTCCCAACCAAATCTACCAGGTTATAATAACCTTCCCAAGTTAAACAAGAAGTTAGGCTAAAAGAATAGCTCCACAATTGGCTTTAATATTAACAGGATATGTTTTGATCATTCATAGCAGAGCATGTTTGCAAGTAACAACAAAAAATGGATAAAATCATCACTTTACCCTTGAAGAAATGAAATGCAATATCAGAGAATCAAAGGAGGGTAGTTAAAAATAGTACCAAATCACTTTCGATTCGGACACCGCCAAAGCCCCTGAATCTGTTAATCTGCTCATGATTAAAAAAGCTTGATGTATCGGAGTTTTCCATGGCTGGGACTAGCACAGCATCAATGAAGTAGCATCCAGGCTCAACAGTAATAACCTGATGAAGATTTCCCAAGCTCACACTATTAGAAAACAAACTCAACCAAACTGATAAGACATAGCAGCTTCACTGAAATCAGCAATGAGAACTATCTACTGAAGTCGCTGTAGCTACTTTAACAAAGCTTTGCAACAAGATTTCTTCAAATATGTTGATTCAAATCCACCTATGAGAAGCTATCTAAGCCACATTGAGGTACAAATCAACTGAACCGCCATTGAGGAGCTTGGTCAGAACTTGGCTCATATTTTAGGTTTAGGGGATTCTAGCCAAAGTGTGAACCGGAAAGCTTATTTTGTGGTCGATGACTACTTGAAACCAACCAAGCCACACTATATACAATTTCAATATCTATGAAAGCATTTGAACAAAAAAAGTTGATCTTGATTTCCTTTTCTCAAACTCTTTGGTTGCTTGTACCCCTGCTCCACATATTTACACACATCCTAGAATCACAAACGTAAGTAGTTTACAAAACAAGTGATTTCCCAATAAAGTAAATTCCTGAAGTATATACCCTCAGAGGCATTGTTGGCCAATATTTTCCAAAGAATTAATTGGAGAATATGAACCAAACCACCATTTAATCATGCATAGGACTAAATAATGCATGACATGAAAGACGGAATAAATCAATAAGTGAGAAAACATAGATTTGGTTCATTTCAAAAATCATAAACAAGAACGACCGGCCGGCAATCAATCTCATGTAGAACAACAAATTCAGATTATCAAAAAAAAATTGGCACTCACCATTCCCTCCAAGAGATCTCTACTCGTGCGCAATGATTTTAATCCAGGTTCTTTACGTCTCTGAGTTCCCTATAATCTCAATGGAGAAGTAATTAATCAATAATGAGCAAGAATAAATTCTCTTCCTCGGGAAATTGAAAACAAACAAATAATTGAAAAATACAATCACATAACTACCTTTAAATAACCTCCAGGATCGTGGGTATCAATTCCTAAGAGGTGGCCAAGTCCATGAGGCATGAAAACAGCCCCTAATCTCTTCGAAACCATGGCATCAATATCACTGGGATAATATTTACAAAGTCATATACAAAGTTAAACCACTAACTCACATAGTACCCGAGGTGCATCAAAATAAATCACGATTTCAAAGCAGGGTAATTACCCCTGAAGAAGGCCCCCTCTCTTCAACGACTCTAAAGTAATCCTCTCAGCTAAACTGGTTTGGAAGGAAAAATATCACAATCATGCCAAATAATTGTTTGTTGAAGAATACTGAAGGTTAAAAGGGAATAAAGCTGGTGCCATTTATCTGACATATTTTATATGAAAATTATCAAACATTGTAAATGAAAAAATCTACACAAGTCAGGAAAAATATAATAATTCACTGCTCCAGCATTTTACTTTCATTCCATATCAAGAAAATGTATCTTACATGTGCATATCAACCCAGCACACTCCGGGTTTCATTGCAGAAATAACAGCATTGTGAGCATCAAGGACAGCCTGCAACATAGCAAAAGAAGGGATAACTGGACAGTTTTGGACGAGTTCCATGGTAGTACAACTCTACAAAAAGCATATCTGATAACTACAAATTAATCAGCCAACTTCGTGTAAATGATATTTGTGAACTCCAGTGCATACTACTACACTAAATGCTATTTGACTGTGACAAAAAGGGATGCCAAAAAGGCAAATCCCATAGCATCTGAAGGTAACTAACTGTCTGAAAATGCCGAACTTACGTTATATATAAGGGATTGATCATAGGTAAATTTCCCATTCACCTGAAAGAAAACAAATGACTATCAAAACCTAATACTTCAAAGAAGATATTTCAGGTGTAGGAGAGAGAAAGTGAAAAATGATGAAAGAGAAATCAGCATGCATATAACATCAATTAGTTGTTCAGGAAACTGTGGTAGTGAACATGGAAAATGATGTTTGCATTTCACAAAGAAGAGCAGGAGAGTAACTTAACAATATGATCACTGCAGTAAAATTTTCCATTCTCTGTTTGCAGTAGATCAAAGCTAAAAACAGATTTTCGATGAATATAAAAGTTATGCAGACATATCACATCCGCGTGATGAATCTTTCATTAAATTCATAAAACATGCACAATTTAGACAGGCACCCCCATTTGGCACCTATAAGTTTGTGCAACTTTTATTCCGACGCAGACCTATAAAGACACTGAGTTCATAACTTACCATTAAGATAGCAAGAGATTGTGCAAATACATATTTATCAGCACATGCTACAAGACATGCTGTTCCATTCAGCAAATTGTAGTATATACTTACAGGGAAGGAGCACGTGATGTCAGAACCATAAAAATGATACTCAGCTCCCATATCAAATAATGCCATATCTCCATCTTGCAAAGTCTGAAAAGATGGATGATTATAATACATTACAGGTGAATATACAGAGTACTACCCAAACTCCAAAGCAAAGTTGCAGGAACTCTGAGTAACCTACTCTATTGTTTGGTGCTGCAGCATGCCCATAATGGAGAACAGCACTGAAAATGAGAGACAATACAGAGATTAGTTTTGAGCAAGGACGAAGGATCTGTTTTAATCATGAAGCAGCAGATGACAGGAACGTTTTCTTATTTTCAATATTAAACTGCAAGTGGTCCGATAAATTTGCTACAGAAGAAAGAGGAAGGCCTACTTAGGCCTAAGATAACAACTTCCATAGCAACCTTCATAAATATACTAGACATAAACCTTGACTAAACATAAGTTGCATTCAAATTTGAACCACATAATAGGAAAATTGAAAGGAAAGTAGATAGATGGAGAAGAAAGATACAAACCCATTTTCACCAGTGGCACATATACATGTGTAAGAACAATGTCTACAGCCTCCATAAAAGTAGGCATGATGAAGAAACACACTTTCCAACTGATACTCGTTCATACCTGCTCTGGCATTTCTCATAACCTGCATAGAACAACATCTAACAGCAATTATACGTATATCCTAATGTGGGGAGTAGCTCATATAGATAATATTATACCACTGCGTATGGTCGAGAAACATAGTTAGATGGAAAATTATATGGTATCATTGGGGTACCATGAGCACCGTATGCCCAGGGATATTGTGTATTTCATATTGTATGGATATGCATTCTTACATGTGACATTGTGCACTATTATAATTTAATTGAAGTTACTGTAAACTTTGTAATGTACATATAATAGTATTGAAATACACACTCGGAATGTATACTATGAACATACACGGTACCCCTGGGATACGTATAAAATTTGTGTTTTAATAAGCATAACTGTCTAACTTATCTTTATTTATATTCTTCATCCATTTTTCTATGGCTCCCTCCACCTTCTCCTTCCCCTTTTTAGACGAGTTTTTCTACTTTGTTGCACCAGTGCATCTAAAGGTCTCATACAGAGGGAAATTTAAGGATATATATAATTAGAATTAGTTTATTCGTACATTGATAACACTATTTGATAATTAAGGAATTATGAATACCATATGCATTAAATATGGAACAGAGTTTTATATACTCTGTAACACTATTTTGATAATTAAGGATAACCCTGAGCATTAATTACGGAACGGAGTAATTTATACATGTTTTGAGAGCAAGGTTTAAAGTATCTAATAGATACTATACAGATATGATCAGAGTTATTTTCGCTTGATTTCTCCCATGGATTTCTCTGTGTTTCCTTGTCAGGTAATCGATATAGCTTCCGTTTACATTCCTTGTTCTTGATTACATCGACCGTTTGTGTTTTTTATCGTTTGTGTGATTTTATTTATTAAAAGGCCAAAGAGAAGCCGGTGCCACCGGCACCAGAACCGCCACCACCACCAAAAAGACCAAGCTTCCCAGCTTGTATCCCTGAATTCATGCAGCAGTAGCCGAGGGTTCCGGGATCCAGAAACGTTGACATGCTTTTCCGGTGGAATTTTGGAGACGATATGGATGGTTACAATGGCCAGAATCCAGGCTACTCTTATGGTGCACCGAGTCGGGGTATGACGCCAGGACCTTTTGGGCCACTGCCAAGTCATCGTTACATGGGTCTACCACCACCCCCCCCCCCCCGGCACCACCACCATTACTACTAGAAGGTGGGATTCATGACCATGGTCACCCCTTCAATCAAGGGATGCATGGCCATGGTCACCCCTTCAGCCAAGGGATGCATGAGTATGACTACCCCTTCAGCTATAGCCATGTAGATTATGGCTTTGATCCTTATGGACCACCGCCTCCACACCATGGCGGATACTATTAGAATCCAAGGTAGCAATTGCCCTTCTGTAGCACACGAGATTTCTGCTCTTGTTAAGCTAATCTTACGACACATGTTATCTTTCATATATACCTACATGCCTAGAATTTCTTCAACTGATTTTGGATTTCTTAAGTAGTTAAGTGTTAGCTAGGTTCACATGCATGTAATTAACATTGTTCAATTATATACCCTACAATGGGAAGTGGCTCATATCGATCATATTTTACCATCGTGTATGGTCAGTGAACAAGGTTTCATAAGGATAACTACATAACACATTGTTATTTATATTCTTAATCCATTTTTCTATGGTTCCCTTCACCTTCTCCTTCACCTTTTTACATGAGTTCTTCTACTTTGTTGCACCAGCGCATCTAAACTTCTCATACAGAAATGTCCACACCAGTTTAGGTATATATCTATCACTTTGTCATTTGAGCCACCCCCATTTTCTTCCATTGTGGTTATTGCTTATTTATTCGAGTGTAGGTCGTCTAAGTGTTCTCTTTTCTTTTCACCTAGACGAAGAAAACTGCATTATATATCGTGTCCTACGACTTGCACAAAAGGTGAAGACAATTAAGTGATGTCATCAGAAAAAGAAGAGCATGCCATTCAGTTAGTAGCAGTAATCAACACTACTAAGCCTTTATACCATTATTCTGTGCTGGGTATAGTGATAAAAAACTGTTATAACAAATTATTCATGTCAACTTCATCAACAGAAGAACTTAAGTCAATTAAGTGAAAACATAATATGGGTTATCTTCCAATCATCCCTCAACCAACAGAACTCAAAACATATTCTGTAGGACAATCAACTAAGTAACTATGCATGCATAGTGCTGTGACTGAGATTCCACCAAACAACCAAATTCTTTTAATATTATGAGCATGAAAAGTAGAATTCTGATAAGCAGAGTTTTACATGTTTCCTAGATTAGACACAAAAAAAAAGGGTACTGACCAGAAATAGTCATCCAATTCACCAAGGTTTATTTTTCAAAAATTTGTTTTGCACAGAATCAGTTCTTCTTTTACACAAATTACATGATTATATTCTGCTCTTAGTATAATGTAGCCAATCCCAAGTGTCCATGATTTCCCATTCGTGTGATGTACAACTAACATTTATCTCATGATTCTCACCATGTGAGGTCAAGCTATGAGCCCCTTTTTAGATATAAAAAAATACGAGTTAACTTTAATCAAAAGAGCACTGACCTGCACATGAGCTTCTGAGCTAATATCATTGGCAAACTGGATAAGACCTAGCTCAAGCTTCGATTTTGTGACACGGCATTCAGTCACAATTGGGTGCAAGGTTCCCATATCCGTCTCAAACTTCTCAATCCCCTATAATGATATATGCAATAATTTTTAATTAAATATAATAATAAACTGCTTTCATCAATACCCTAATCTAAAAGCAGCCGTGGATCAGGAAGACTTCATTTGGGAATGCTAAACAGATCGAGTTGCTTTTTCTTACAATTGAATTGAAATGTTTTCAAACAAAAAGAGCTCGTCCAATATTATTAGGTGATCCAGCCATTTATCAAAAAGATTGAGAAGGCTAATCACCTAGCATCTTAAGCATCACATAAATGAATGAGCCAGAATTATAGTGACAATAAAATTCACCCTAGAAAATGAAGAAACCGCACAAAAACACTTTTTTCCTAACAAAAGAAACAAGCCACTGGCGTGATAAAAAACAAACATAAGCAAATTAAAGAAAACCGCATCCTCACAAATAAAAATCAGAAGCCACTGTACAAGGAGTAAAAATTGATTGAGCTAAAGTTGAGCAGACCTCAAATTCAGCTGGCTTTGAGAAATTGTTGCTGTCCGTGTTGAGCCCATGCAAGAGATACAATAATGGTTTTCCATTTCCTCGGTACAAATCTTGAAAGACTTTTGCAATCTCATCTGTATAGTACACTGAGCTAACCATGTATTTATCCTGAAAAAGAACTAAACTTTAACTACCTCACACCACTTCATTTTAACAGTATTCAAGTCCAAGCAACCAAGAAAACAGTCACCTTGAAGTAAGATATAGGCTTTATCTCCCCCAACCAAACAGCATATTCAGCAGGTAATCTCGGAGCAAACAGCATGGAATTTCCACTTTCCAAATCCTCCAAACAGCATTAAAAATCACATATTATAGCATCTGAAAACAAAATCTATAGATAAACGAAACTTTTCAACAATATACTCCCTCCCTCCGTGCTAATAATACCACATTTTGCCTTTCCTGATCAACCTTTATCATGAAATCCGGTTGAAATATCATCCCATGATGTTGTTATGTTCGTCCATTTTATAGCAATTTTAGTTACATGAAACAGCAAAAACTGAAAAGTAAATGATCAACTTACAATAGCTCCATAAAACCCAGGCTCTCTAACTCCGAACAAGTATGCAAAATAACTTTCCTGTCTGCAAATGAAAAGAAATGAAATTCGCTGAATAACAAACAGAGGAATATTTTTAAGAGCAGTAACGGTATATGACGATCGATCACGCACCTAAAGAGCTCGGTATGATCAGTACAGTATCTATTTTGTTCCTCGCCGCCCTAAAACGCGATCAATTTTAGCACGATCGATAAACACTTCATTTGATGAGTTCTGTACACGTGTAACTTACCTGTAGAAGGACGAAACCGTGGAGGGGGCGGGAGGATGAAGATAGGTGATGGCGCAGAGATTCCAGAAGCTTTTCTCTGTTGAGACGGTGGAGCTCCATTGGCACCACCGGTGGCGGAGACAGTGAGGAAGCCATTGCCGTCGGCTCCCGGTGCAGTTACTCGGGTTTTTTCCTGGTTTCGGCTAGATATAATTCTGGAGCCTGATTATTGGGCTTTTTTTTTAGAGTACTCGCTCGATCGTAAACTTGGGCTCAGACCCAATAGTGGCCCATTGTATTGGTGGTACGAAGGTGAAGAGGAAAGGGGACGAGGAGTATTGGGGGGTGGGGGGGAATACGAATATGTGTGATGATTCTTGTGTTAATTGGTCTTTCTAATGAAATTGCAGCTAACTGTAACGGTAAGAAAGGAAGAAGAGAAGTTGACACTAAACAAACATTAAAATTGATTGTTGTAGGATAACTGAAAGCTGTTGAGTACGATGGTTGAGGGTGGTTGGGACTGCATCGGGGAGGGTTTATTGGTTGGATTTGGGATAAGAATTGGATTAGTTTACACGGTAAACTTTGCCGTATTATTTCTCTTCTAACTCTGTTGTTTTACCTGCTCCATTCGTTCAATTTGAATCTGCACATTTTTTAATCAACTTTCTTAAGACATGTTTAACCATAAATTTTAACTAGTATATAGACGCAATATCATTATTTGAGATATTGTTGAATTCCCTGATATACTTTTTAAATATTAAATTTTAATACACCATTGATATACGTAACTAAAATTATCGTTGGTCAAACATGACATGAGAAAGTTGACAAAAAATGTGCACATTTGGATGAGACACGGGAATAGGAGGTATATAATTTTCCTTGATAGTATGTCAAAAGTCATATCCAGAACCTTCTTGTATGTATTGTAGAATATCTATGTATCCTTGTATGGATTGATGAATACCAAATACATGTGAATACAAATCATCAATTGAAGTTATCAAACCCATACTGATATGGTATTAGACTCCCAGGACTCTTCTAATTCCAACACACCTTAGACGTATTTCCTTCCCTTCTGAGCGTCTTCCCCAGTCCCCTATCGTCTTCGCGGTTTTTGGACAACTTTGTTCTCCTTCATTCCCAGTTCCATGGCTCCTAAATCTCCTTCTCTATCTGCCCTAATTCATATTCTCCCCTTCAAGTTATCCTCCATGAATTTCATATCATGGAAAACTCAAAATCCAAATCGTACTTGAATCTGAAGGCCTTGGTTACGTTGATGGTTCACTGCCTCAACCGGTTGGCTTCCTCTTCCTCTCCGATGTTTGGTTCTTCCTTGCTGGACACGGCTTCTGAATCCGTGCTGTAATTTTGTTATTTTATTGGCAATTTTGTGTGAATTATATGTTGGAACATGGTGCTGGAACAGCAGTTACGATTTAACAGAATTCAAGCCGAAATATTGAAGAGTTTTTAGAATTTATGGTAATCGTATATTTGGCTATATTTCAGGCGTGTGAAACATAATTGGTTTATGGAAAATCCCTACTTATATGGAGAAGATTTATTCGAATATATGGGATAGAATGATATAAGGTAAATCCCTTTATTTATGGGATTTGGATATGCTTCAAGAATCAGATTTGGAATAGAAATATTGTGGAGATAATCAAGGAGTATTCAAGTCTGATTCGTGGATATAAATATGGGACAAACACGGCTGTATACTTACAGTTTTATAGAGCAAAATCTGCACCCAGATTTTGATATCTTACGAAATTTGCAAGAGCCAATAAACTGTGTTCTAACACTGTCCTGCCGCACTAAGTTCAGAATCATATACCTTAATTCCTCGGGAGGAGGAGATCCTGCGTCGACGGAGTTTGAGGTCAGAGGGAGTCTGATCAAGGCGGATCGGTAGTTAGGGGAGCTAGCAGAGTCCACACGTCATAGTTAGTAAAGATAAGTATTTTGTAAACTGTACTCTGTACACTATCTTTCTAATTAGTGGATTTATTCTGAATTGGGCCAGGCCCCGCAGATGTAGGTGGTTTACACCGAACTGCGTAACCAAGTTGTGTGTCTTTTACGTTTCACGTTATTTACACTTGGTTAAACTAGGCATGTTGGAACACACTAGTAAGAACTAGAAAAAGTGGTAAAACTAAATTTCAATTGGTTTCAGAGCTGAGTCACTTATCGTTCCCTTGGTTGTTTCAAGGAAAGTGAGATCCGGTTTTACCATGACGACAAGAGAAGGAGCTCCAGTCTCTCGACCACCACTGTTAGAAGGAAACAACTACAACTATTGGAAGGCACGTATGAGGGTATTTATCAATTCACTGGACGAACTGGCGTGGTTTTATGTTGAGAATGAATGGAATCATCCTACAGAAGATGCTACAAGTTCTAAGGCTGTGGAAGGGGAGTCAAGTCAAAAACTCAAAGACAAGTCTAAATGGACTCCAGATGATCTTAAAGAATCACTGGCAAATTCGAAGGCACTGAATGCAATTTTCACTGCTGTTGATGAAAACCAGTTTAAGCTTATATCTACATGCTACCAAGCAAAGAAAGCATGGGATATTTTACAGACCGTTCATGAAGGAACCAGTCGAGTGCGGGAATCCAAACTACATATGCTGGCTACCAAGTTTGAAGAACTCAAAATGGAGGAGGATGACACCATTGCCATATTCAATGGAAAGCTCAGAGATGTCTCCAACATGGCTTACCAACTTGGAAAGGTGAACAAAGAAACTAAGTTAGTGAAAAAGACATTGCGATCTCTCCCCAAAAGATTTGCAATGAAAGTAGCGGCAACAGAGGAAGCAAGAGACGTAGCCACCATGAGCCTAGATAAACTGATGAGTTCACTACAAACTTATGAGATGACATTCCAGCAATCTACCAAAAGAATCTCCAAGGATTTAGCGTTCAAAGTTTCTCCAGTCAAGGCAAGTCACGAGTCTGACAGTGATGATGAGTTTGAAAAACTGGCACTTATTACAAAGAATTTCTCAAAGATGCTAAAGAAGGTAGTTAACAAGAAATCCCAGGAGAGGTTTGGCGGAAACAGACAAAAGCAACAAGATTCGAACAACAATCGTGGGTTGAGATTTGAACAAGGAAATATGCAGTTCGGGAAAAATCAGAACAACGAACCAAAACAGGCTGGACGAATTCAATGCAGAGAATGTGAAGGATTTGGTCATATTCAGGCCGAATGTGCTAACACCCGCAAGAAACAAGGAAGATCATATGTCACCTCTTGGAGTGATGATGAAAATAATGAAAAAGATGAAGAAGAACTCACAAATAATTATGTAGCTTTTGGAGCAAAGGTCCATGATACACCAGAAGGTCAGTGTTCCAACACATTGAACAAAGAGAAAGATGTATGTTCCAACATGAATCTGGACGATGCTCACAGTGATGAAGATGATTTGTCTGTAAGTGATGAAGAGATCTATAGCACATACGAACAAATGTATGCCATGTGGGTTCAAGTAGCTGACAAGAACACAGAGCTGATTGAAGAAAAAAGGAAGCTAATTGAAAGTGAAAAGGAATTACGATCCACAGTTGCAGAACTTGGAAAACAAAATGAAGAACTGAGTCAGAAATTGATAGCAGCAGTCAAGAGAGCCGAGATGTCTGAAGCAACTATTTCTAAATTGAATTCCGGGAAAGCAAAGCTTGACGATATTCTGGATATGGGAAAGAAATTTGGTGATAGACACGGGATTGGATACAGGAAAGAACCCGAGGTTGAAGTGCTCGAAAAACCAGTAACTCTCAAAGCAAGGATTCGAGAAGTAAAACGGAAGTATGGGAAACCTTATCAAAGAAAGCCTCTAATATGCGAATACTGTACGTACCAAGGACATGCTGAACATCAGTGTCAAAAACTGATCAGAGATCAAATGATAGGAAGACAACTATGTTCCAACACAGTCGATACTCATACAAGAATTAGGAAGATATGGGTTATTAAAAGGTCCACTATGTGTATGGTGGCACACACTTCTTTATCAGCCTATTCCAGTGACTCATGGTATTTTGACAGTGGTTGTTCTCACCACATGACTGGCACTCCAAAATACCTTACGAACCTTACTCCATATGATGGCGGATATGTAACTTTTGGTGATGGAAAAAGGAGCAGAGTAATTGGCAAGGGCGAATTAAAGATTGAAGGGTTTCCAGTTTTCACAAGTGTATTATTTGTTGAAGATCTAAAAGAAAACTTGCTAAGTATAAGCCAGCTGTGTGATGACAACATGATAGTGGAATTTCAGAAGGACAAGTGTGTAGTGAAGTATGGAGAAAACAAGGTTCTTTCTGGAATACGATCTTCAGACAATTGTTATTTGTTGGAACAAGAAGTTTGATGCATGCTTTCAAAGCAGAATGAAGGAATTCTTTGGCACAGGAAGCTCGGACACATCAACTATAAAACACTGGTGAAAATTGCTAACATGAAAGCTGTACGAGGAAAGCCAATCTTGACCAGCAAGGATGAAATTGTGTGCGGACCATGTCAACAAGGTAAACAAACTCGTGCTCCTCATTCTTCAGTTCAGTTTATTACTACTTCTAGAAATCTGGAATTACTGCATATGGACTTAATGAGGTCAGTTAATACACCTAGCATAGGAGGAAAGAAATATATTTTTGTATGTGTTGATGACTTCTCCAGATTTACATGGGTAGCCTTCTTGAAAGAGAAATCTGATACGATTGAGGTATTTCGAAGCCTTATAGTAAAGTTACAAACTGAAAAGGGAAGTCCTGTAGGAAAGATAATCCGAATTCGAAGTGATCATGGAAGAGAATTTGAGAATGAACAATTCAGTTCCTTCTGCAATGAGCTAGGGATCCAACATGAGTTTTCGGCTCCTATCACTCCTCAACAGAATGGTATTTTCGAAAGAAAGAACAGAACTCTACAGGAGATGGCTCGAGTTATGTTGGCAGAAAAGGATATCCATAAGAAATGGTGGGCAGAGGCGATCAATACAGCGTGCTATACAATCAACAGGGTGTATCTTCGACCGTTCACTGAAAAGACAGCCTATGAGATCTGGAAGGGAAGGAAACCAAACGTTTCGTATTTTTATGTGTTCGGAAGTACTTGCTATATTCTCAGAGATAGAGAACAATTGGCAAAATTTGATAATCGGAGTGATCCAGGAATTTTTCTCGGGTATTCCATCAACAGCCGTGCCTACAGAGTTTTTAATCTTCGAACCAAAACTCTCATGGAATCCATAAACATTATTGTGGATGATTCAGAAAAGGAACAACTTCCAGAAGTTGTGGAGGAAGAATCGGCCAACTCTCAGGTTCCAACACAGTCTCAATCTTCTGACAAAGCAAAACCCTCAGTTGATCCTACTAAACCAAATGAGCACCAGAACCCGAACTCTACTGAAGACGACCATGTTCCAACACAGTCCCTTCCTACGAACGACCATGTTCCAACACTCGACCGATCTGGCTCCACCTTGAGAAGCACTCAATCAGTACCTCGAGTTGATTATTGACGACTGGCTGGTCTATACTGTTTTGTGTCCCTAATTGAACCAAAGAACTATAAGGAAGCTTTACTTGATGAGTATTGGATTGCTGCAATGCAAGATGAACTCGGCTAGTTTACCAGGAATGATGTTTGGTACCTTACTACTCGTCCCAAAGGCATTAATGTCATTGGTACAAAATGGATCTTCAAGAACAAGTCTGATGCAGATGGCTTAGTCACCAGGAACAAAGCCAGACTTGTTGCTCAAGGATATACACAAGTGGAAGGTGTTGACTTTGATGAAACCTTTGCACCTGTTGCTAGGTTAGAATCTATCCGTATTCTACTAGCTATTGCCTGCTCTTTGAACTTTACTTTGTATCAAATGGATGTTAAGAGTGCATTTTTAAATGGAGTGGTGAATGAGGAAGTTTATGTGGAACAACCTAAAGGTTTTGAAGATCCCCATTATCCGCATCATGTATATCGTCTCAAGAAGGCCTTATACGGATTAAAGCAGGCACCTCGAGCATGGTATGAATGACTTACTACCTTTCTACTTCAGAAAGGTTATCGTCGAGGGGGAGTAGATCGCACTTTATTTGTGCTTGACAAGTCCTCAAAGTTTCTGATTGCTCAAATATATATTGATGACATAGTTTTTGGCTCTACTTCACCATCTATGGTACATGATTTTGTCACCACGATGCAATCTGAATTTGAAATGAGCATGGTTGGAGAATTGACTTACTTTCTGGGATTGCAAGTTAAATAAGGACGGAATGGTCTATTCATAAAGCAAAGTAAGTATGCCTTGAATTTGATTAAAAAATTCGGACTCAGTAGTTCTCAAGCAGTTCGAACTCCTATGAGAGTGTCTGATAAACTGGTAAAAGATGAAAAAGGAGTTTCAGTCGATCAGAAGTTATATAGAGGCATGATTGGAAGTCTATTATACCTCACTGCAAGCAGACCTGATATATATTTCAGTGTTGGAATATGTGCAAGATTTCAAGCTGATCCTAAGGAATCTCATCTTACTGCAGTCAAAAGGTTTATTCGATATGTAAGTGGGACTTCAGAGTATGGTGTTTGGTATTCAAAGAATCAAGATTTAGAGTTGAAAGGGTACAGTGATTCTGATTGGGCTGGTAATGCTGATGATCGAAAAAGTACCACAGGTGGATGTTTCTTTATTGGAACAAATTTGGTGTCTTGGTATAGCAAGAAACAGAACTCGATCTCTCTATCTACTGCAGAAGCAGAGTATCTTGCAGCAGGAAGTTGTTGTGCACAACTATTATGGATGAATCAAATGCTGAAAGATTATGGAATTCATCAAGGCCCCCTAAGGATTCTGTGTGACAACACAAGTGCTATAGATATTTCAAAGAATCCAGTCCAACACTCAAGAACCAAACATATTGATATAAGGCATCATTTTATCAGAGATCTGGTTGAAAGAAAAGAAGTGGAAGTAGTCTATGTTCCAACACACGAGTAACTTGCAGACATATTTACAAAGCCGTTTGATGCCACCACTTTTGAGAGCCTTCGACAACACTTAGGTGTTTGTCAAATTTGAGGTAATCTTTACCAAAAGTATTTTCTTTGTAAATATTTCTTTTGATTTATTTTCATTTTTTCAAAAAATCAAGAAAAGAACAAAAATATGGAAGGAGCAAAGGTGTACTAAAATAGGAGTTGGTTAGTATGGTGTGTTGGAAGCTAATTAAGGAAGACAAAGTGATGTGACAAGAAGGGAAAGAGCCATCATTACCATGTGTGGGAAATCTAAAAAGGAACTTCGCGGGAAAAGAGGTAAATAAGATGAAGAGTTAAAGAGGGATTCAAATACATTCTTCCGTCACTCTCTCGGCCAAATATTTGTCTTCCCAAAACTCTTGCCGAAAAATCTTATACTCAACACTCCTCATCATCTTGGCATTGTGCGAAATAATGTCAAGCCCAAATTCTCCGATAGAAGAAGATTTGGTGCCAGAAATTATGGAGGAAGATCGGGGCTCCGTGAATTTGGAATTGGTGGTGATTGATGATCCGAGAAGATACGTTGAATTGGGTGATGCACAAACTCAAGATCAGAACAAAGGAAAAGCTAACCATTAGGAGAATGAGGAGATAGCCGGAGCAGAAGCTGATAAAGCTGAAGATAAAAAGGAAGAGGAAGAGGCTTTTGTCAATAAACAGAGTGGAGATTCTGATGGTAAATCTGATGCCCAAGAAGAAGCTTCGGAAGGCCAGAAAAAGAAAAAACCTAAGGTAACTGGTCCTGACCCTCGTCCGTTGAAATTCTTGGGTTTTGAATGTAGAAGTGTGGATGAAGTGTTTGAATGGCTAGAAGCTAATAGAGTTGCAGTTGATTTAACCAAGATTAAGATGGTTAGAGGAAAATATTTTACTGTTAAAGTACAGGAGTTAGTGACTGGGAATCTAGGAGGAATAAGGTTGGAGAATCATACTGTGAGATTTGTTATGGGACGATATGCTGAGTTCCGGGAAAAGGACAAATTTTATGTACATTGTTATATTCCGATGCCAAGGTTTGCCCATTTGAAAGAGATTGATAAAAATGAAATTGCTGGAAGCAAAGTGATTAGGATTGAAGATAAAATGCAGTTAGGATTTTATGATTTGAACTGGGCCAATCTGATGGAAAAATTAAGAAAACCGGTCATAATAGAGTTGTCAGATAGTGATGAGAGTGTTCCAACACATAAGGATGAACCAGAGTATATGGATTTGGATTCAGATGCTGATCTAGGAGGACAAGACCAGAATAATATGTATGAATGTGATGTGGAATCTGATGAGGATTTGACCGAACCAAAGGACATGAATCAAGATGAGGAGGATGAAACAGAATCTGAAAAGAAGGATGAAGCTGAAGGAACAGGGTGTGTTCCAACACAGGAAGTCCCTGACTTGGCTTACTCCAGTGATGAGGCACTGAATGAATTTTTTCAGAAGACTAAAGGAAAGAGGAAAGCTGGCCCAACCATGAATTCAGCTAAAGCAAAAAGAAGCAAGAAAAGGCACAACAGCAATCCAAGGAAGGTTCTGCCTCCTCCATCTGTCACCCAGGCTTTTTCTGCAGTTTACTTTGATAAGAAGGGAGCCGAGATGGAAGATTTCTTCTCTGAGAAGAAATTTATTGCTGAAAGACCTTTGGACCTGAAGGCTTACCAGGAGAGTGGGTTCAAAAATTTCTTAAAGGCAATAAGGATGACTAAGGCAGCCACAATACAACTGCAATACAATAGGCAGGTGGTTTTAGAGGTATATTCTAATCTCATGCCTGGAAATCTAAATATTTCTTCTCCATGGTTTGGTAGAGTCTTTGTTCGAGGAAAAATCATAGATGTGTCTGCTACTAGAATCAATGTGTTGTTTGGGCTGAAAACTCAGGAGATAGGGGGAGTATTTCCTGATGATTTGGAGTTGAGTGATGATGAGATTTTGTCGGTTATATCTGGGGGATATAAGAGGAAGTGGCCAGCAGTGGGGTACTCTCAAGCATCATGCTTGACGTCCAGATTTTTCGGTTTGTATCAAATAGCTGTCCACTGCTGGTTGCCATCAAGCAATACCACCGCATTGACCAGGGAAATGGCCAAGCTGCTTTACTGTGTTGGAACACAGAAGGAAATAAATCTTGGGCTCTTAATTCAGCAACATTTGGTTCGACAGGCCACAGCTCCAAAAGTGAATGATGCGGTCATCTACCCAGCCCTAATCTCTGCCTTAGCAAAGAGTGCCAAAGTCAAAGGGCAGGCCTCTGATGTGATAGTGGACACTGAGTTCTTGCGGCCTAATAAGAAGACTTTTGGGCTCAGGCAGGTACATGACCTTCCATGGACAGCTTCTTGGTCAGCCTCCTCATCAGCCATAGCAGACAAGAAGACTCGATTGATGGCTATTAATGCTAGACTTGGAACTGTAGGGATTCAGATTGCTTCTTTGCAGGCTGAGCAAACACGGTTGGAGGAAGAAAAGTCACGACTGGAAGGATGATTTGAGTAGGATTAATTCAGGGGGAGTTTTAAAGACTGAGCTTTTATTTTTGATGTTTTTGTGATGAATTCCCTTTGGCCTATGTGTGGTCCCAGGGGGAGTAATTTCGGATATTTGGTTTTCAATTTGGTTGTAATTTCTGGAATTCTGGATTTTGGTTTTCGACTTTCAGTATGTGAGTTCTGGCTGTTATGATCATTATTCTGCTCGTTGTATGATATTGATTCTGTGCTGCAAGTCCAAAATATTATGGGTCCACAATAATGCCAAAGGGGGAGATTGTAAAGTCAAGGAATTATTTTATTGGCAATTTTGTGTGAATTATTTTTGAACTGATATACAGACCATGTTGGAACATGGTGCTGGAGCAGTAGTTACGCCAAAGGATTTAACGGAATTCAAGCCGAAATATTGAAGAGTTTTTAGAATTTATGGTAATCGTATATTTGGCTATATATCAGGCGTGTGAATCATAATTGGTATATGGAAAATCCCTACTTATATGGAGAATATTTATTCGAATATATGGGATAGAATGATATAAGGTAAATCCCTTTATTTATGGGATTTGGATATGCTTCAAGAATCAGATTTGGAATAGGAATATTGTGGAGATAATCAAGGAGTATTCAAGTCTGATTCGTGGATATAAATATGGGACAAACACGGCTGCATACTTACGGTTTTATAGAGTAAAATCTGCACCCAGATTTTGATATCTTATGAAATTTGCAAGAGCCAATAAACTGTGTTCCAACACTGTCCTGCCGCACTAAGTTCAGAATCATATACCTTAATTCCTCGGGAGGAGGAGATCCTGCATCGGCGAAGTTCGAGGTCAGAGAGAGTCTGATCAAGGCGGATCGGTAGCTAGGGGAGCTAGCAGAGTCCACACATCATAGTTAGTAAAGATAAGTATTTTGTAAATTGTACTTTGTACGCTATCTTTCTAATTAGTGGATTCATTCTGAACTGGGCCAGGCCCCGCAGATGTAGGTGGTTTACACCGAACTGCGTAACCAAGTTGTGTGTCTTTTACGTTTCACGTTATTTACACTTGGTTAAACTAGGCATGTTGGAACACACTAGTAAGAACTAGAAAAAGTGGTAAAACTAAATTTCACGTGCCACGTGAATTTTTCAGGTCAAAAGACTGCAAAATCCATTCCACCCTTTAGGATGCGTGAGGCGATCGGTTCTTCTTCGTCGAAAGAAATCTTGGATTGCATATGCCCAACCTTCCAAACACATGTATGAGCAATGAATGACAGCTTCGAGATCAATTAACCAACCTTTACTGGCAGTTGGCGGAACCAGGACGATATATAAGGGGGGCGAAAAAAAGGTAATTTTTTTTACAACATTAAATACAACAATATTGAGGAAAGAGACTGCAGCAGGCAGAAAGGCAGGCGGACGGCGGCGGATGGACGGCAGTCGTGAATTTTGGTGGCAGAAATGGGGGAAGACAACACACAAGAGGAATTATATTCATAAAATAATAATAGGCCCAATTGGATTTTATCCACACAAATCTTGTCGGAATACTTTCATCTATAGTCTGTTGGAACCTATGGAAACAATCTAATAATGAAGGTAAAAAGCCTAACCTGATGATCCTAGAGAAATCAGTTAGGGATACATGTACTTGGCTTTATTCACAAAGCCGATCCATTCTAGAAACCCATATAATAAAATATGGTCAGATGTTGGATTAATATTGTGGCCCAAAGCTCCGCCTAAACCTAACATCTCCAAAGTCTTCTGGAAGAAATATAATTTGGGTTTCAAGATCAATGCAAATGCTTTATGGGAACAATTTGGAGCCTTCAAAATAGGTTTTAACTTATTTTGGCCAATTCGGTTGGCCCCATTTAATTTTTTGGCTGTACATTAACAAAACGACGCCGTTTCACTTAATCCAAAACGTTGTCGTTTTGTTTAGTTAGAAAACAAAAAAAACCAAGGTTTCATCTTCTCTAGGATGCCCACCGCTGCAAACTGGAGCCAAATTTCGGGCCGCCGGTGGCTCAAGGGGGGGCGGAATCCGGTGGCTCCTGGTGGCTATAGGCCTAAATTTCGGGCCGCCGGATCCTAGGGGTGGCGCTAGCACCCCCTCGCCCCGCCTGGTTCCACCCCTGTTCACTAAGGCTCTATTTTGGTCACCAACCTTCACAAAAAATTTAAGGATCTTCTCGATGAAAAAAATTCTGGAACTGTGGTTACAGTGGCCCACAGTAGATGCAAATATGGAGAAGAGTAGATCAATTAACCAACCTTCGCTAAATGCGTTCTCCAAGCTTTTCATTTTTTTAATCTCCAAAAAAATGAGTATGCATTTGGCAAATTCCTCCTCTCTATTTTCCTTTTTTTTTAATTTCCGGACGGAGAAGGACACATCTTGTAAATGTGTTCTCAAATTTGCCCATTTTTTGACACTAAACCCCAAGAGGACGCATTCCCCAAATGCGTCCTCAAATTTCATTTTTTTTAAATGCCCTAAAGACGAGGGCGCATTCAATGAATGCATCTTCCAACTCTTCTTTTAAAACGGCCAAAATCCTAGAATTGGAAACACATTGTTTTCTTCGCCGTCGGATTCCTCCATCGTTGCCGCCGCCAGATTCATCCATCGTCTCCCTCCCAGCTCTCGTTTTCCATCATTCTCGTCGTCGAGAACATCTTCTTCCAAAACTTGTTTGGTATTTTTTTGCTCTTGGTTAGATCCGGCCGTCTTCTTCCATTTTTTGTTCAAATTGTTACTTCCTTTGCAGCCGAAGACAACTGCTGGTTAGGGACGGAAGATTTGCCGCTGCTGGACTCTGGAGTGCGACTCACGCGCCGCCCGCACCTCAGCGCGTGGACTCACGCGCTGCCACCCTTCCAGTGCGTCGAAGTCACGCGTCACCACTATATCTGGGAAAAGCTTCGCTGCAAGCTCCACTGTATTTGCAAGAGGTACCTGAAAAAATCTTGGACATATGAATGTGTTGAATGATTATGTGTGGCTTGAAAGAATATGTGTGGTTGGAATGGTTTTGTGTGGTTTTTTATATGAATGTGTTGAATGAGGTTGGAATTGATAATGTGTTATTGGTTGTCCATTTTTTAAAATTTTCGTGGGGCTAACAATTTAAGTTGAAATGTTGTATGTCAATTACTTAGAAAATTGATAATAGTGTATGATTTGGTTGCCCGATGAAAATGGAACAATGTATGGTTTAGGGTTTGAGTAGTTGAATATGAGTTACTAAATAATGCCATCTTTCGTAATATCAAATTATATTGTCTATATTTGTATGATGCAGTTGTACGATGTTTTTGACGGTGTACTTTTACAAAGGGGGTCAGATTAAGTTTGATTTGACTTTGGTGTGTATTATGATCCTCCTATATCTGAGAAGAACGCGACTCTCGAATGGAGGTTAAGCCACTCCGAGTTAGTTGATCTAATTTCTAGAAGGCTTGACATTGCAAGCGATGTGTTTCTGTTGAAAAATATATTATCATTGTCCTGAGCTAATTGGTTCTTCTGTATACTATCAGTGTTATAATGTGAAAGATGATGAGTCTACCGCAACCTTCTTCAACATTGTTGATCGAATGTCCTTGTCCACAGCTTATCTGTACATTATTATCGAGAAGATGTCAAGCACCATTGACCGTGTGGGTGATGTTAGTTCGGGCACGTTCATGTCGTTGTTGAGAAATATTCAGAATTATACACCTTTGCCAACATTACCACCCCTTGTACACAGCCAAGGTTTCGGAGAACCCTTTGGCTTTGGTGAGTCCAGCCAACCCAGTGCGTATGTTCACGTCGATTGCGCTCAGCCGTCCATAAGTGCTGGTATATACGATGTGCATCATGAGGAGCTGAATGTCTTCGATGATGATTATGTGAGTGAAATTGGCGAGCATGTTGTTGGTCATGGTGAACATGTTGGTAGCGATGATGAAGGTGAGCAAGAACTTGAGGAAGGAAGTGAAGATGATCGTTCCTTACCAACTGGAAGGATAAGGAAGGATAAGGAATCAAATGGATGAGAGAGTGCCAGGTGATTGTAGAGGCGTCCGTAGGCAAGGGTGTGCTTAGGGTCTTGTTTTTAATATGGAGTTTCTAGAGTTAAACTAATATGTATAACATCATGATAAGTTCTTTCATTTTTTTATGTAATTCATTCTATGGATTTGTATTATATGTATTTGTTTAAATTGAACCTAATGTACAATTTGGTTTGAATATTTATCACATGTAATAGTATTCTTTTTTGTGGAAATATGGACTAATTCATTTCGCCATGTGATTCTAATCATCACCAGGGATACGTTATGTATAATCCAGGATCCATTGATAGGGATTTTCTTTACCTTCACCGGGAGCATTGTGCACGTGCTCTATACAACGGTAATTTGGAGGATGAGGCACTGCAGGTGAGACGGTGCGATGGGGCTTGTTGGATTGGTGGGAATCCTTGATCGATTTGGGAAACTTGTGGCTCCGGGTTCATATGGGCCAGCTGGTTGGGAAACTTGTTGCGCAGTCTATTGCCTCTTGATGCTACTGAGGTAGATTGTCAAAAATGGGCTAGGGTTTTTATTCTACCACTGGTCGGTGGAATACTCATGTCAGATACATTCGAGCACCTGATCCCTCTGCTCTATTTATCGGTACTGATGGACTTAGATGTAGCACATCAGTACAGTTGGGGGAGTGCCATTTTGGAACACTTGTACATGTGCTTATGTGATGTTGTAATCCCACAAGTCAAATCCATATCTGGGCCACTGGTCTTGCTATAGGTAGCATTGTTGGTTAAACTTGTTAGTTGTACATACTTTCCATAATGACCTCTTATATTATATTATAATATATTTTAATTTATTTATTATCAGTCGTGGGCATAGGAGCGAATACCAACCATCCGTCCTTCCAGACGACTTCCAGTGACCTCCACGATGAGTGCTCTTGGGTCCAGGTTCGCATTCAATTTGTAAGGTCACTAAGTTTAAACCTCTGAAATTACTAAGAATAGCTAATATTATTCGTTCTGTTCCTCACAGGTGGAGAGCCCGATACGATTTATCACAATCACCCATGCATGTACTGAAAGTGTATCGCGATCAACTGACATCTCTCTATGACAGTCATAGATATTGAAATTTGGATTTCCATTTTTTGAACTAATGGAAAAAAGGGTGTTTCTCTCCTAACCACAACACTTGTCTGTTATGTCAGTTTATATAGCAGCCATACACTGAGGATGTCATGCAACAAATCCCACAGTACTGTACAGGTGGTAGCAACAACTGGATACTGTGTGTTGACCTCATTTGCTGGCACGTAGTGGAGTACCATCATGTTCATCGTGTTCTCAGGCAGTTTGGCCTTATCCATCCAATACCCACAAAGTTGGTCACTAGGGATGAACACAAACTGCTTCATACTAGAGACCGTCGAGGGAGGTCAGACATGGATTGGCGTGTTGAGCTGAGAAGATATCTTAATGCTTGGGAACATCGAGCAGAGCAACAAGTTAATGCACTTGGGTCAGCGGATCCATACACACCAGGTCGAGAATACATGGAGTGGTATTTTCGTAGGATAGTGACCCTAATTGATCAGTCAGGACGACCTCAAATAATTACGAAGGGTTTTCATGGAGACGAGGCTACTATGAAGTATATGGTATTTCCTAAATTTCTAATAGCATTAACAAATAATACTTTAGATTACCTCAATTTTTAATATCTAACCTATTTATCTCATTTATGTAGTTGCAAGCAATGCCCGAGATGCGGCTTATGTCATATATTAATTTGGACAAAAGTCCCCCACGTTTTGCGGATGATATCAGGGGGGTATATGATGTTGCCACACATACTCTACAATATGCCCATGAGCCATCCAGACTGTAGTTTTATCAGCCATATGTGGACTATGAGGAACCTCCCACTTGTGTGAGATATAATGACATCAAAAGCCACTGTCCAGCTCTATCTGGTCGACAGGGCGTCGACTACCGCATGCTCGGGGCCCTACAGACCACATTGGTTCATCTGAAGTCGGACCCTCACATGCGAGTCCAACGAACGTGGACCATCACATGGTGGACTCTCACATTCTGACACTACTACGGCTAATTTCACTGCATATATTACTCCCACTGCTAGTTATGTGTACATGTCACCTACTGCTCCATTAGATACAAGTAGTGTTCCACATGTCTAGTATGATTTGAATGAGGACGCAAGAGACAATATGGATGAGGATTTTACAGAGGGAGCTCTGCATGATGACGTACATGTTTCTACTCAGATGGCTGTTCCACGGCGCACCTCCCGCACCATACGTCCTCCCTCATGTGAAACGGGTGGAAAGCTTTGCAGAGGGCGTCATTAGTACATTACATGCCATTGAGCATTCATTTCATTACGTTTGTACCTATCTGTTTGACATGTGTTCTTCAAATATTGTACATTTTTGTTTATTTATATTAGTTAACAGTGGAAAAAGTGTAAAATTAAAATATTTTTTTCCAAATTACGATTCAAATAATGTGGTAACTTCATAATTTTTAAATAATTCATTCCTACTCTAGATTCAAGATTATTTTAAAAATTGCAATACCCACCATCAAATTTTTCCATTACCTTCAGTCATGTAAGTGAGATGTCCATGTTTTATTATCATAAATTTCAAAGCGGACCTCCAAATTCTTCCGATGCATTTATCATTACCAATTTTTTTTTAAAAAAATATAAAACAATCACATGTCTATTGATGTGCTATTTTCACCCTAAATGAAAATATAAAAATAAAAATTTGAAAATAAAATAGAAGACTGATTAAAAAATTCATTTTAAATTGAGGACGCATTCAGAGAATCCTGGATTAAAATTTTTTTTTGTTATATTGAACGCGTCCTCTCTAAACGCAGGTAATGTTTTTTAAACTAAAATCATTCTCATCACCGGCGGGAAAAATAGAAGGTCCTCTAAAAGGCAGTAAAAAATACATATACTAAGGACGCGTTCGCTGAATGCGTCCTCTAAATGGGGGGTAAAAAAAATTGAAACAGAGAGAATGCGTCGTCCACAAAGATGTCCATTTTTTAGAACCACCACAGTTGCATCAAACTTTGGTGGATCGTGCACCATCAAAGAAAACACTCTCTTCTCGACAAATTGATTGCTCTCGATTCTTCTGAAAGCAACAAGGATTGTGTTCTCTAGTTTCTACGTGCTCTTGGACTGGATTTTCTACAATTTTTGAACATTCAACTTGCTCCAAAAAACCGTTACCACAGTACGTCAAAGTGGTGACACGACCTAAAAGTCATGAACTTCTACAACAAATTGTCACAAGGGTGTCAATTAGTGGTGAAACTCTTACTGCAACATTCGTTGCGTATGAAACTTGTCGGAATCGTGCCCATTCTGAGGTGCGTGAATCTCACGGCAGTCGTGCCCACCGCTGGCGACCTGGTTCCTTCTCTTCTAATTGACCAGCTTCTAGGGTTTCTTCCTTTGATGGTCAGGGTTGTTGTTGGACTCCGAAATGCCAACAATTAATAGTAAATTTGGGCATACTGATGTAAATTTCCACAAGCTTTCTTCTGTGAATCGCTCTACGGACTATGTTCATCTAATTGATGCTTCTACTAATATACGATGCTTGAGGAGCCTCATACACTATCCTGTGACTGGTATCTTGACTCTAGCGCCACCAGTTATTGTACTGCATCTACATATTGCTTTAGATAATGTCACACCTTATTCTAGTAAGAATCTTGTCACTGTTGGAAATGGGTCATAGCTCCCATTCAATTATTTTTATGCTTAATAACCATGATTTCCTTTTGGTTCCTTCTTCATTACCTAATCCTTCATTATGCGATTCATGTGAAAAGGTTAAAAGTAAACGCCATTCTTCTATGGAGAATTCAAAAATGGCATAATCTTTATTATCATTAATTCACTCACTTATGGGGCCTTGTACTGTTGAATCTGGTTTCTCTTACTATGTAATGTTTACGGATGATTTCTCTTGCTTCCCTTGGTGCTACCTTTTACGTCGTAAATCATTTTTATGTATTTATCCCCTTTTAACGACTTGTGGAGAACCAATTTTTATGTTGTATTGAAGTTTTTCAAAGTGATGCAGTCGAAATAATCGAAAAGATTCGCAAGCACGAATCTTAGGGTTTTGTTGTGGAATTCAATAGAGAGAAAATAATTCTCGAAAAAATTATTATGAAAGATAAAATCTCAAAAAATACAAGAGATCCTTAAATACTATAATGAATCCAGAAAAAAAGGAAATTTGAAATAAATTCTAAAATAAAACAAAAATTGCAAAACACTCAAAACAGTAAATTACCGTTTTGAGGCCTTAAACGACCCTAAATGGTGAAACAGGTCCGTAATTCCCGCTTTGGCATAATCTTTGTAGTGCACATCGAGACGGTTTTAACGCATCTGGAATCGCTTGATTCCGAGTCTGGACGCAAAAGTTATGGTTAATACCGTATCGGACCTTTGCGGCGATCCATCGCTTCTTTAATCTTTGCCGCCATTCACCATGCATCACAAAGCAACAGTGGAAGTGAGTTCACTAACACTCAGGTCTGCTGTTACTTTACTACTCATGCCATTCATCACCTAATAACATGTCCACCTATGTCCGAATAAAATGGTCGCCATGAACGGAAACATTAGCACATCATTGAAATGGCGTTGTCTATGTTATTTCACTCCAATCTTCCTCTTTCCTATTGGAATAATTTTTTTCCTGCGGCAGTATACACTATTTATCACCTTCCCACTTCTGTACTTGTTGGGCACTCTCCCTTCTATCTTGTTGGTAGACATTATCCCGACTTCTCCTATTTTCACCTATTTGGCTGCCAAATCTATCCATTCATTAGGTCATTTACGAACCATAAATTGGCTTCTTAGAGCTCTCCTTGTGTTTTCTTGGGCCGCAGTTCTTAATACAAGGGTTTTGGATGTTGGTATCCCTCTACTCGGAAGATTTACATCACACGACATAACCGTTTTGAGTAGGGTATTTTTTCTTCTTCGGGTGGTTCTTCCATCTCTCTCTCTCTTCACTGGATGTATCCATCTTTCTTGATTCTGGATCTACCGTGGAAACTTTACCCCAAACCTTTTTCTTCTTAACAACTCCAATCGGTTGTAACTTTTGACTGGTCTATCTCCTCTAAAATTTTGAGGTTGATCTTTTTACCTCTTCCTTGGTATCTTTTGCACCATCTGCGCCTTCACCCACACCTTTGTCTTCTACTCCCTGTCCCACTCATCATATGGTGACTTGCTCTCGTACTGGCCATGTTAAAATCATTTCCTTTTCAAACCATGTTCTCTGTAGTTCTCACCTATCATGGATGGAAAATGTCTTCACTCCACTAGGAGCACACTTGGGATCTCGTACCACGCCCCATTAGGGTCAACATGGTTGCTCTAATTGGGTCTACCACATAAAGCATCATTTTGATGAATCTATCAATGGCTACAAATCTTGTTTTAACATGCGCAAACTAAGGATCAAGTTTTTGCCATATCAAGAGGAAAGGTCCTTTCCAATCTCGATCTTAGGGGGAAGCCAAAATCTTTTACGGTTGCTGAAGAGGTAACCATTGAAAAGTTGTTTATTCATAGACTCTTTCAGCATTGATCAGAGAGGGACAAAAGGCAGGAGTATAAACCTGAGGTAATTTCTTATTTTATTTACTGTTGATGAATTAAATTTAATAGTCAAATTAGAGGTTATGAATCAATGGCATAGCCTAATGAAAGGCAAACACAACTAAAAGAAAGGAACATTTACTGATTAACATTCATGTAAGAATGGTTGGTCATTAGTGCTTGAATTGCATTATAAATAGGTATAGTATACTAGAGAAGAATATACATCCAAAGAGAAGAGCTTGAGAAGCTCATTTTTCCTTTCTGTATCATAGTTTCTCCTTACTATAATAGAGATTAAATTAGTTATCTCATTGTATTAAGAGAGAATGTATTATATCCCTACTTTTCTACACTAGTAAAATCATCCTATATATGCATAGTTTTTCCCCGAATTTCAATAAAATTATTGCGTCTATTTCTTCAATCTCATTTTGACTTTAGTGTGGAAGATGAAGATTAAGGCAATACTAAGGAAAGATAATTGTGTGGATGCTATTGAAGGGAGGCCAAAAGGTGTCACTGATGACATATGGAACAAAATGGACGGCGATGCTATTGTCGATTTGCATATTGCATTAGCTGATGAGTTGTTGTTAAGTGTGGCAGAAAAGAAGACCATGAAGGTGATTTGGGATGCTCTATCTCAATTGTATGAGGTCAAAACCCTTCACAATAAAATCTTCTTGAAAAGGAAGCTTTACTCTCATTGTATGTCAGAATCATCATTAGTGACAGATCACATCAACACCCTCAATACACTATTCTCGCAAATCACGGAGAGGGGTCATGTCATAGAAGCTAAAGAGCGCGACAATATTTACTTCAAAGTTTACCAGAATCTTATGATCAACCTTTCATTAATCTAACAAATAATACTTTGACCAACTTTCTAGTCTTCGACGATGCTGCATTTGCCGTTTTGGAAGAAGAATCGAGACGCAAGAACAAGGAGGGCAGATAAGCAGGTTCAAAAGAGGCACAATTCTTGGCGGTGACAAGGGGGCGATCAACAGAACGTGTTTCCAGTGAGAGTCATGGTAGGTCTAAATTCAAAAGTATGAAGAATGTCATATGCTACAATTGTGGCAGGAAACAGACATTTCAAGAAGGATTGTTGGGGTAAGAAGAGGAGTGATATCCCTGAGTCATCAAATGCTCAGGGGAATGTGGCACATAGGTCTGAAGATGGTGAGCTCTTTTACAATGAGGCAACGACAGTAGTTGAAGGCGGGAAACATTTAGCTAACATTTGGTTACTGGACTCAGCAGCAACATGGCACATGAATTCACGGAGGGAATGGTTTCACAACTATGAATCGGTCTTTGGAGGTTATGTACACACGGGGATGATCATACCTTGGAGATTGCTGGTATGAGTACCATCAAAATAAAAATGTTTGATGATATAGTTCGAACCATTCAAGAGGTTCGACATATGAAGGGAACTTGTTATCTGTGGGCCAGTTGGATAGCCTTGGATGTAAGACCAATACTCAAAATGGTATTATGAAAATTGTTAAAGGTGCACTGGTTATGATGAGGGCAAAAAAGATCACTGCCAATCTATTCATGCTTCAAGGAGAAACAATCCAAAAGATGTGTATGTTGCCTCAACTAGCAAAGGAGAAGAGGTCACGATGATGTGGCATTTAAAATTGGGTCACATGTCAGAACGAGGTCTGAAAACTCTCTCCGACAAAGGATTTCTTTCGGGGTTCAAGTTGGTAAATTTCCCTTTCTATAAGCATTGTGTTACGAGTAAGCAGCATAGATTGAGTTTCAGCAGATATGATTTTAGGAGTAAATGCATACTTGACTTGATCCACTCTGATGTTTGGGAATCACCGGGGATATCCTTGGGCGGGGTAAAGTATTTTGTCACTTTCATTGATGATTGTTCCAGGAGATGTTGGGTGTACCCCATCAAGAAGAAGTCGAATATATTTTAAAGCTTCAAATGCTTAAAAGCGTAGGAAGAAATTGAATCTGGAAAAAGGATCAAGTGTTTAAGGATAGACAATGGAATAGAGTACAAGGATGGCGAGTTTCTTGCTTTCTGTAAGCAAGATGGAATTAAAAGGAAGTTCACAGTCACATACACACCTAAAAAAAGGGGGTAGCAGAGCGAATGAACATAACTCGTGAAGAAAAGATGAGAGCGATGTTGAGGACCGCGGGTCATCCCAACTCTTTTTTGGTGGAAGCAACCAAAATAACATGTTATGTGATAAATCGCTCACCATCAACAAAAATTGATCTGAAGACTCCAATGGATATGTGGACTGGTAAGCCAACAGATTACTCTGGTTTACATGTATTTGGATGTCCCGTTTATGTGATGTATAATGCTCAAGAAAGAAAAAACTAAATCCAAAATCTCGGAGGTGTTTGTTCTTTGGACATGCTAATGGAGTAAATGGGTATCACCTGTGGGATCCCACTACCTACAAGGTTATCATTACCAAGATGTAATTTTTGCAGATACTCACTTACTGCAAAAAGAAAAGGATAGCACAATGAAGGAGATTCCAGAATCTACAACAGTTACCATGGAATCGGAGCCTATACATAATATCCCTACACCAGAAAATGATGCACAATAAGACGACTCGTGAAAGTTGTCGGCCAACTCATGAAAGAGGAAGATCGGTCTGGCTGTCAAATTATGTTACTGAAAGTAATGTTGCATACTATCTTTTAACGGAAGATGGAAAGCCATCAACTTTCCAGGAGGCAATGAGTAGCAAGGATGCAGCTCTTTGGATGACAACAATGCAAGAAGAGATGGACGTCATACAGAAGAACAAAACTTGGGAACTGGTGCCATTCCCAACGGGGAGAAAATCCATTGGTAATAAATGGGTGTACAAAGTAAAGCACAATGTCGATGATTAGATAGAACGGTATCATGCAAAACTGGTGGTTAAGGGATATGCACAGAAGGAAGATATTGATTTTAATGAAATCTATTCCCATGTGGTCAGATTAACAACAGTCAAGATTATATTGTCCATGTGTGCTACACTTGATTTACATCTAGAAAAGTTAGATATAAAGATGGCATTTCTTCATGGAGATCTTGATGAAGAAATTTATATGCTCTAACCATAAGGTTTTGCTGAAAAAGGCAAAGGGAACTTGATTTGCAGGTTGAAAAAACCTATATACGGTCTAAAGCAGGAGCCGAGATGCTGGTATAAGAGATTTGATTCCTTCACCATAAGCCTTAGATACAACAAACTCAGTTCAGGCTATTGTAATAGCTATAGAAGGTTTGAGGGAGATAAATTCATTATCTTCTTGTTGTATGTGGATGACATATTGGTAACATGCCCCAACAAATATGTAATCCAAGAATTAAAGGCACCATTGGCTAGGGAGTTTGAGATGAAGGACTTGGGACAAGAAAACAAGATTCTAGGGATGCAAATTCACCAAGACAGAAATAACAGGAAGATTTGGCTTTCTCAGAAGAATTATTTCAACAAGATCTTGCGACGCTTCAACATGCAAGATTGTAAGCCAATTTCTATCCCACTCTCTGTTAGTTTCAAGTTATCCTCAAGTATGTCTACTAGCACTGAAGCGGAGAGGATGGAGATGTCTCGAGTACCATATGAATCTGTAGTGGGAAGTTTGATGTTCGTCATGGCATGTACTAGACCAGACATTGCACAAGCAGTGGGAGTTGTCAGTAGGTTTATGGCGGATCCTGGTGTAGGGCACTAGAATAGTGTGAAGAGGGTTATGAGATATATCAGAGGAACCTCAAATGCTGCATTATGTTATGTAGGATTGGGTTTTACTGTCAGTGGCTATGTTGATTCGGATTATGCGGTAGAACTCCCTAAAAGCAAATCTACTTCAGGGTATGCGTTCACTATTGCAGGTGGAGCTGTAAGTTGGATTTCAAAACTGCAGTCAGTTGTGGCTCTTTCCACAACAAAAGCAGAATACATGGCAGCAACCGGGGCTTGCAAATAAGCAATTTGGATACAAAAGCTAACAGAAGAACTCGGCCACAAGCAGGAGAAGATGATTCTATTTAGTGACAGTCAGAGGGCTTTGCATCTTGCAAAGAATCCAGCTTTTCATAACTAGACAAAGCACATATATCACTTTATTTGTGAAGTAGTGGAAGATAAGAGTGTGAATTTACAGAAAATTCATACAGATGAAAACTTGACTGATTTCATGACGAAACCAATCAACGTTGACAAGTTTGAATGAAGTAGATTCTCGTGTGGCTTGATTGAAACGTAAGCAGGCATGGTATGGAAAATGATGGTTAGACAACGTGAATTTAAAGTGGGAGATTTTTGATGAATTAAATTCAATAGTCTAATTAGAGGTTATAAATCAATGACATAGCCTGATTAAAGGCAATGTGTGGTACAACTAAAAGAGAGGAAAAATTAGTGATTAACATTCATGTAAGAATGGTTGGTCATTATTGCTTGAATTTCCCTATAAATAGATATAGCATACGGGAGATGAGTATACATCCAAAGAGAAGGGCTTGAGAAGCTCATTTTCCTGTTCTTTATCATAGTTTCTTCTTTCTATAATAGAGATTAAATTAGTTATCTCATTGTATTAAGAGAGAATGTATCGTATCCCTATTTTTCTACACTAGTAAAATCATCCTATATTTTCATGTGGTTTTCCCCCAATTTTTTTTTGGATTTCCACATAAAATTATTGTGTCTATTTCTTCGATCTCATGTCGACTTTAGTTATTATCTTGTTTAACCCACCATCATATTTTCATACATTTACAATATAATATACTTTTATAAATTTTATCCTACAACTGAAAGGTGTTAATTTCCATAATTCTAGATACAGGAGGAACACACGCGTCAACTTAAGGTCAAAATACCATGGAAGTTGTATAAAGAAGACAACAATTGACGTATTTTAAGAAACTTGGTATGTAGAGGTTGATGTATGTGTTATTCTCAAGATAGTTGAAGGGTACAATATTGTGATAGAATTCATATTGCCGTTGATGACGACTTGAAGCCCACTAATTCTAAGAGAAATGTGAATTAAGAGAAGCTGATTGGGGAAGATGATGATGTTTTATTGTAAGAGGAGTAAGTGTAAGTTTTGCTCCTGCTTATATTTCATATATTTAAAGATATACATAGTCATTCAATTTTCACGTGTTGACTGCTTTCTATAAGTAACATATACACAATACCAGAATCTGGCCAAATTCGCAGTTAGAAAGTTGGAAAAAATAGAAGAACTTATCGAAAAAATCTTAAACTTTGTGGAAAGCTAGATGATGACCAAAGGTATGTTGTCTAAATTTTTCATAATTTTTGGAATCGAAATGAGTACACAATGAATTTCCAAAAATTCAGCGACTAGAATCTAGCCGAATTCACAGTTAGGGAGTCGTAAAAAATAGAAGAGCTTATCAAAAAAATATGAAATTTTATGGGAAGATAGATGATGGCAAAAGGTATTCTATCTTAAAATTTTATAATTTTGGAGTAGGAATGAGTACAAAACGAATATTAAAAAATTCAGCAACCAGAATCTAGGCGAATTCGCAGTTAGGAAATTATAAAAAAATATAAGAACTTATAAAAAAAATCTGAAATTTTGTGGGAAGATAGATTGTGAACAAAGGTATGATGTCTAATATGTTCAAATGTTTTGGAGAAAAAATGAGTACACAACAAATTTTCGAAAATTCAGCTACCAGAATCTGGCCGGTTCTTGGTAGAGGGCACAAAATAGAGGACTATAGAAATATTTTTGGCAATTCCATTTTCATCAATGGCTCAACTAATTCCACCTAAGGTTACCCTCTCGACTCTCTCTCTCACACACACATACTACTGCCTTTATTCTCTGATTTGGTTGTGATAACATTAAAATCACAAACGACTAGCTTAGGATCTTGAGGCAAGGTCTATATACAATTGTTTTATGAGAATCCTAGCAGTTTTAGCATGTACAAATACAACTAACCAGTTATGATTACATTTAAGATCATGGAAATTCATAAGACATTGAGAATACTGAGAATGAAAAGAAAGATTAACAGAGTTGCACCGCATTAGCCATATTCTTTCATGATTACATTTAAGATCATGGAAATTCATAAGACATTGAGAATACTGAGAATGAAAAGAAAGATTAACAGAGTTGCACTGCATTAGCCATATTCTTTCATTATTAGTTGTGAAGTGGTTGTCTAATCCAAGTTTCCTTTTAAGGATTAGGACGAGTGCATCACATATGGGGTGCAAATAAATTTGACCTGGATGCAACTGTAGTGAAAATCAAACCTGGTAATATTCAAGTACTAAATATTTTCCTTTTTTTCGTCTTTGCCCACAGAGAAGACACACTTGACGAATGCATCCTCTATTTTCATTTTTTTTACATCTGGGTTTATACTACATGCCTCTTTTATAAAACTTCTCCAATCCAACCTTCAAATGGTGTGACGTGTATATATTCAACAAACATAAACTCTTTCTCTGCAAACATAATTTATTTCCCGCAACATTTTTTACAATTATTTTTATTATAATTGTCTCGAATGATGCCTTTTGCTCGGTTAATTTATCGAATTCTAGGTGCTTTTCCTTTTTTTCCAGATGAAAAATGTCATTACGTAAATTTTTTTTATTGAAATTGATCGGTATGTAAAGAGAAAAATGACTAGCTTATTATTAGTGTATACATAAACAATATTAGAATCGTAATTTAATATTATATTTTATCTCAACATATATTGTAATCATCCAAGTAAATATATTTTAAATGCATCTAATTATTTTACAAGAGTAATGATAGTGGATAAAAAATTAAATTGGTTCAATAAAATATTTTTAAAGAACTTGAGTATAACACTAATCGACATTAACTTGTTTTGAATTCATGTTTAAAATAAAATTAACTCTATTTTAGAAATAATTTTGTTATATTTATTATTAAATAAATAATGAGTTAAGAAACTTTCTAATTTATGTCTCAATTTTAATTTTTTTAAAGAAATAGTAAAAAATAAAATGAACGAGTTCATTTGAATTGATATTAATTTTTATTTTTGCTAGTTATAATAGAAAACAACAAATTATTTTAGAATGTTATATTTTATTATCTATAATATATGCAATATTATAATTTATATATTATTAAATATAAACAAATATATTTAGTACGACACCAATTCTTTTAATTTTATTTAATTCATTTATCCTTTACTGAAGTCGTATTCAGAGAATGCATCCTCTATTTTTCAATTTTTTTTCTACCCAATCACAATAAAAACCAATTTCATAAATTGAAATAAAAAGAATGAAGATGCATTCGCTAAATGCGTACTCTAGTTTTCAGGGAAAAAAAAAGCATGGACACATTCACACTCGATTACAGTAGAGCCAGATATAAAAATTTCTCCATTACGATATCAAGGCTTTCATGCATGGGTTCCCGTAAACATAAAACTAAAAGCATCAGTGATTTGATTCTATACATAGCCTTATTGAAATACCTAGGTTCCAGACTAAAATATTAGCAAGCAAAGTGTGTCTACTCATAGAATCAGATTGATTTATGCATATTAGATGATCTCAAAATCATGTCGATACCTGTAAAGTAGTTCTTCATTTTTCTACATTTGATTGGTTTAGGCATTGGGACAACATGAATGATTGCATTATTAGGTGAATATTCCAAAAGAAAAAATTGATTTTACAACCCTACCTATTTGACATAAGTGCTAATATAACCTTTCAATATTCGAAAGTGCCAATATAATCCTATATAGTTATTGAAAGTGCCAATATAACCCTATATAGTTACTGAAAGTGTCAATATAACTCTATAAGTTTTAAGGATGTGCTGATATAACCCTACAAACATTAGAATTGTGCTGATATAACCCTACAAACACGAGAAATGTCCTGATATAACCCAATAAGATTGCATAATGTGCTGATATAACCCTACCTAATTTCAACAAACTATGGTAGTCCGGCGAACTATGAGGGTAAAATTGTCCAACTAATTTCAGAGTTAGCCCAAAGGGTATTTTGGTCAATTTACATAGAGTCAACCCTGGAAAATTGAGGTCAATGCCAGAAATGGGATCTGAGGGTTATATTGGCACGATTATATTTGCACTAAAAATTATCATAGGATTATATTAACACTTCCTCAAATAAATAGGGTTATATTGACACTTATCCCTATTCAAAATTACTCGCAATTACCTGTTGGTATTGAATATGAATTTGCATGATGTTAGTTGTATTGGTAATGTTTCATCAATGGCTCACCTATTTCCGTCGTTATTCCCCCTTCTTACCGCGATGATGACTGCCCGCAGTCGAAGTCAATGTACTGTTAGTGATGGATGCACGGGCTTACAAACAAAGAGAAAGTCTTAGGAAATACGGTCTTTCCATAAGCTTGTGGATAGTGCTCAGAGGTATTTGTCTTAAATTTTGTAAATTTTGATAAAATTTAAATATTGCATTTTATAAGTTAAAACAAGTAATAATATGTATTTGAAGGTGGAAATATAAAAATATATGATATAAAAAAATATTTTCAAATTTTCAAATTTTGTATGTAATTTAAGAAATGCAGTGTATATACTAAGAAATAAGTGGCCTGTCCATAAGCTAATGGATAGGTCGCCTGTCAGGAGACCAACTCACAAACAAAATTCTCTTTTGTTTTTTTTGGTGAGCTATATATTTAGATGAACCAAAAGAAAGGTTTTAGTTCTTAACTCCAGCCTCTTTGATATCCTCATTTCAGCCCAAATTCGGCCCACCAAAAGATGCAAACTAGCTATGATTTACAAAAAGTAGCTATCCGGCCTCTTCTTCCGGAATCCTGCTACAAGCTTCTATATCTATGTTTTTCCTCCACTCCAAGCTCGATCTCCATGTCAACTCACTTTCAATTTGTGCAACAAGAGTCTCAACTTTTAGCTTTTCATTCTGAAAGATCCTTTTGCATCTTTCATTCCACACTCGATACAAACTAGGGGCAAAATCATCATCTTCTTGTCATGCCTCCTCCTTGCTGCAGTTAGAAGTTACTTTCCGAGTTTCCTCATATTTTACACTCGTGTGACTCCCAGCCTGCTCTATAATTCCATTGCATAGCAGCATCTGGTGAAGATATGTACTGCAGACTCATCCTCATGTTCACACAGTACACATTCATGCTGCTTTATTATCACACCTTGAGCTTGTCACATATCCACTATAGGAAGGCATCATTTCAGTAGCATCCACCGGAAGAACCTGCATTTAGGAAGGAACTTTTTGTACCAAATTACCTTATAGTAGTTATAGTCAGTTACATTTCCTTTCATGACATTGTAAACTGAACTCACATTCAGTTTACCCCCTTTATCACAACATGTCTCTATGTTCTACAAGTACTTATCTTTAAGCCTGCAAATGTTCTTCCAAGCCCAGCTACAACTCACTGCATACTTGTAATCTTCAAATTTCACTGACTTCAGATAATATGCCTGGATCCACTTTACCCACATTATATCTTTCTTGGCATGTAAATCCCATACCTGTGTACAGATAGCTACCTTGTTCCTGATTAAGGGATCTTTAATCCCAATTCCCCCTATCTTCTTGCTGTCGCACAGAGAAATCCAGGTAGCTGGGGTAGAACCCTTACTCCCTTCCTCTCTACCCTATAAGAAGCACCTACAAATTTTAACAATCCTTTCATGCACACTCTCAGGGATGATAAAGATACTAGCCCAGTAGCTAGCTATACTGAGTATTACAGGATTAATTAACTAAACTTTCCTTGCATAGGATAGCCTGTCAGAATTCCAGCACTTCAATCTCTTCCTTATACTATCAATCAGCTTTTCACAATCACCTGTATTCCATTTGGTTTGTGATAGGGGTAAGCCCAGGTACTATAAAGGAAATTTCCCTTGCTTAATCTTCAAGATCTCAGCTGGAAACAAATTTTCCTCACCTACCATCTTTGAGAAGTAAATGTTAGACTTTTGCTCACTTATAGCAAGCCGACTCACCTTCATAAATTCAGTTGGACTTCCTTTCACCCTTCCATTGACTTTTTATTTGCTCCACAAAAGATTAGGAAGTCATCAACAAACAAGAGTGTATGAATAGTTGCCCTGCTACATCTCTATTGATAGTCATAGGCTTTTCTCCTAAACTGTAATGCCATAAGTATAGACAAAAAAACTCCATACTAAGGAAAAATAGTAAGGGGAAAAGAGGGTCCCCTTGTTTAACTCCTTTTCTACCCTTGAAGGTTTCAGACAAACATCCATTTAGTGGCAAACAAAAACATGAGTTCATTGTGCTCCCCCTAATCCATTAAAAGCCTCAACCGGTTAATTAAGAACTCCCAGCTAACACAGTTAAAAGCTTTACTTATTTCAACTTTCACCACACAGCTAGGCTTCATACTTTCCTGATTGTATTTGTGTAGTAATTCCTGTGTTAGCAGTATATTATGTGATACATGACTCCCCTTTACAAAAGCACTCTGATTACTGCTAATCAGGACATGTAATATCTCACTAATTCTAGCACAAAGCACTTCAGTAATGATCTTATACACTACAGAATAGCAGGATATATGTCTATACTTAGATGCATTACTAGGATTAGGGACTTTAAGAATGAGAGCTAGAACAACCTTGTTTAAAATATCTGGGATCTCTTCTCCTTCAAAGAAGCTCTTCACAACCTTCACCAACCCTTCCCTAGTGATTTTACAGATGCTCTTGAAGAAGTTATAAAAGCCATCAGCTCATGGACTTTTATTACCACAGATGCTCCACAAGGCCTTTTTAATAAAACATCTTAGTAGGCTTGTCACCCTCTTTAAGCCATTGAATTGACTTTCTGTTGAAAGAACCTGTATTCTACCCCTTTAAGCTTCTAGCATCTGCCTCCCCTTTCTGTTTGACCATATCTCCTGGCAATTCATTCAAATTTTTCTAGGCTTTTTCCCAGCTCTCTTTAGACATTGTCACCTTCTGAGCTATGTTGGAGAACTCCTTACTATTCAGTTTTAGAGAGGCCCTTCCAATGTTTTCAGTCTTTCACATAGATCTTTTAAGGTTTCCACTGGTCTCCATTGCCATACATTCCTCACAATATCTTCAAAATCAGGTGATAACTTCCACATGTTAAAATATTTTAACCCCTTTTGATTCTTCCTATTGCCCTCCTGCCAGTGTAATATCAAGGGGAAGTGATATGAGAGCAGGTCTGCCTTTACTTCACAAAATGAACTGCTCAATTTTTCCAGCCAAACTTGATTTACTATACTCCTGTTAATCCTACTTTGTATTCTCTCCCCTTCTATTCTCCTATTACTCCATGTACATACCTGCCCCAATGTTTTCATTTCAGTCAGCTGACCTTTCCCTATCACCTCCTAAAAGTCCACTACTTCATCCTCCCCCACTCCTTTACCTCATATCTTGTCCATCATTGTCAAATAGGAATTAAAATCCCCGAAAATAACCTAGGGTTTATCCCTTCTAGTCCCCAGGCTCTTGATAAACTCCTACATTGACTTCCTCCCTTCCCTAGTGTTATAACCATAAACAATGGTGAGATAGATAAACTGGTATCTCCCCTTTATGTTCAATACATCATCTATCCATTGTGCCCCCATGTTTAGTACTGTTATCTCCATATAATACCTTCTCCAACATAACCATATCCTCCCTCCCTGTGCCATACTGCTGTTTGTTGTCATCTCCCAGCCTAGGCCAATACTATTCCATTGTTTTTATTGATTTTCCTCTTTAACCTTTGTTTCCGGTAACCCCAAACATCCAACCCTATTTTCCATACAAAATATTTTGATTCTCATGTGTTTGACACACTTATTTAACCCCCTTATGTTCCAACAAACAACCCTATCATTCATGTTTATTTGGTGGATCAGTATGCTTATGACCAAAACCTGAGCTCTGATTTGAAACTCCATTATTTCTCGTCACCTAGTCCTTTCCTCTCCATCCCCGATTGTCATCCCCTGCTTTCTCTTTTCCTTTATCCCCCCGATTTCCTGCCCTTACACCTTATTTCCCAGTTTTATCTAACTGACTGCCACCCCCTGTAGGCTCCTTTGCTATACTGATTTGACTATCACCTACAGAATCCTTCCCAATCTTCACTAGTTTCTCCTCACTTGTTTTCTGCTTCACTGGGATATATAACTGAGTTTTTGGCCTCTCCATTTCCTGTTTTCTGTACATTTTTTTGGATGCCCATACAGGTTCTATTTCTCACATTTAACCAGCCTCCATTCATATTTAACCTGTGGATTAACTATCACCTTCCTCTCATTTAGGAACTGTAATTTTTCAGGAATATTATCACTAATTCTCATCTCTACTTTAACACGAGAAATGTTAATCTCTCCTTATCTCTGGTCATTCTATCCAAGCAAATTGGCTTACCTAACGGGCTTACAATTTTGCTTATGATTGTAGGTTGCCAATACACTAGGGGAAAGTTTGGGAGCTGGATCCATATGGGGACTGTAATTGGCTCTTCCATTTCACAGTTTATTCCCCAGGCAGATAGGATCACATGTTTTCTATAAAAAAAACTCCAACAACAAGTATTTCATCTCTAACACTGATACTCGAACATTTCACCATAAAAATCTCAGGTTTTAGTTGCCATAACTTTGCTATTTCTAGCCCTAGATCCTGAAGAAATAGCCTTCCATCACAAAAAAGTGAGGGCTGCTTCCCAGAATTCTGCACACAACAGTGTCATCCCATTGCTTGATACTCTCTTCAATGTCCTTCTCCGAAATTTCCCCCATCGATAATCTTCCACCTTGATTGGTTTGTAATATTTTAGTTCACCATCTCCAACAATCTTGCCCCATAGTTTATGTGTTTTGGGTTTCTCAAATTCCTGCTCCACTTCTTCTCCCTTGGAAAATTTTTGTCTCTGTTTCATAACTCCCACAGTTGAATTCTCATCCATTTCACTCGTTCTGATAACAGTATTTGGTGTTACAAGCTCTTTTCCTTCCGCGTTGATTTCCTCTACTGTCAAACCCTTCTGCCCTAATTCCACTTCCTCCTTCACAATTTCCTCCTTTTCTCCTCCGGTTGCAATATGAACATCCCGACTCTAGGATGTTTTTGCTTTCTGTGATTTCCAACGATTCCTGTTTCCGATCTACCCATCGAAGCGTCCAATCTATTAGATCACCAGATTAGAAGGGACGAAAGTACTGTTGGAGAGCACATACTAAAAAGGTGGAATCGCCCACACAAGAGAAAAGAGAATGCTACAGTGAGAAAGTCATGTGGGATATTATTACAAAATTCCCTTTTACACTGCTCTCTTGCCCCATTTTTTGTGTTTGGTCTATTATATAGCTTTCGATGTACAATGATGTTTATGCAAAACTGATGTGTTCAGTGCTTTCTTTGGTATTCTTTTGGGACCAAGAGTTTATTTTTTCTTGTGTTTCCAGATTTAAGTGTCCGATTCATCTATTTGTTTGATCTCATGTAAATTGGATGATTTTGTTAACAAGTTTTCACCATTGTGTTATAATTTACAACTTACTTCTGTTTTTACTTTTTTTTGGATTATTTATTTGCCATTGCAACTAATGGTTTATTCATTCTGACTGATCTATTAACATGGGCAGGCCAAGATCGAGTTTTCTCAATATGAACAGGAAAGGTCCTTTCCAATCTTGAATTTGAGGAGGAAGCCAAAATCTTTTACGGTTGCTGAAGTGGTAACCATTGACAAATTGTTTATTCATGGACTCTTTTAGCATCGATCAAAGAAGGACAAAAAGGAAGAGAAGTATAAACTTGAGGTAATTTCTTATTTTATTTACCATATACTGGAAAATAGGTACATACGCACCAATATAAATTCATGAGTACAGGTATACCGGTGCGTCTGTAACCAATTTCACCGGTATTTATCATGTTAACATTAGTAATAGTGAAAATAATTACATACGCACCGGTATCCTGTCAACTGGTGTACAATTCACCTATTTTTTGAAGTGGGTGTTGGTTCTATCAGTGTACTAACATCAAATATTTTGCACCAGTATTATCTGAATAGGTATTTTGACTGGTGCATTTGCTTACATGTGCACTGGTACACGATTATCGGTGTGTACATATTTCCCTTTTTATTAATTTGGCGCCAAGAGGACAACTTTCTAAACCGGTAACGGGAAATTACCGGTGCAGAAATTTAAAAAAAATTGGGAAAAATTGCATTTGTACACCGGTTACTATTAGAATCGGTGTAGGATTGAACACGTACTAGTATTTTCTTATTACCGGTGCAAAAAAAATTCTTTTTGTAGAAATTTGGCCCTAAAACTATTTGTTTTTGCACTGATACTGTGATCGTACCGGTGCAGGAGAAGAAAATACGCGAGTTTTGGCTAAATATTTACACCGGTAACTGATTTTACCGGTGTAAAAGTCTACAAATGCACGGTAAAGTCTAAATACCGGTGTAGAAAATCACATTAAATGCTCACCTACCAAATATTTTTAGCAGGTTAAAAATGGGATTTTTGGAAGAAGAGGTTCATTAATGGTGTTTTTTGGTTGATGAAGGCATTGAATTCTCCACAATGAAGACCCTTGAAGGTACCTTTTTTTTAATTACAATTAGGGATATTAAGGATTCCATGTATGGTTTTGGTTAGTAGAGATATTTACATTTTGTGTTTGATCATTTGATGGTGATTGAGGTAGAATTGTAGATATTAGTTTGTGATTTGTTCTCAAGGTTGTTGTAGTTATAAGGCTATGGTTTTTTATTCCTATAGTGTTGGACATGTTAAGAATGTTGTAACTGTAATGTGGAATATTGGTGCATATTGTGCATTTTTAATGTTGCACAATGAGGAAGTCATCATGAAAAATGATATTGTATTAAATGTGTTGAAGTTTGATTGTTGGACATTTATTGATATGTAAAGTTGTATCGCGTCATCGAGAGGCGTAAGCATGCGTATGCCAACGTTAGTAGAGTGAGCGATGAATATATTATGTTTGTGGATAAGTTCTTAGAGCATGCTTATAGTCGAGACAGGCGAATATTATGTCTCTGTCGTGATTGTGGAAATCGAATTCGTACTGATAAGAAGGACATCCTGAAACTCCATTTATATAGTCGAGGGTTTGCGAAAGATTATGTTGTGTGAACCTTTCATGGGGAAAAATCACCACCAGAAGGGAGAGTTAGTAGTGAGAGAGAGTGTTTTGGGGATTCTATATTGGATGACATGTGTGAGGAGGTTGTTAATTAGTTTAAAGGGAGGCCCAAGGTTTTGACTAACTTCCTTGGTGAGAAGGATACACCATTGTATCCTGGTTGCAAGAAGAAAGACACGGTCATGTCGCGTTTGATGGAGTTTTTTAATTTGAAAGGTGTAGGGTCATGGAGTGATACTAGCATGAATAAATTTCTTAAGTTTTTGAATGAAAAGCTTCCACCCGGTAACGGGGTTCCTAATAACCTTTATGAAGCTACAAGAATTTTGTGTCTGATAGGATTAGAGTATGAAAAGATACATGCTTGTTCGAACAATTGTGTGCTATATAGGGGTGACCTTAAGGATAAGATTGTTTGTCCAGTATGTAATGTGTCGCATTATAAGAAGAAGAGAAATGTGGCTGTCGATGGAGAGCATGTTGTGCCGGTGAGGAGGTGGGTACCCGCCAAATGTATGTGGTATCTTCCCATTATTCCGAGGTTTGTTTAAGAATGAAAAAGAGTCAAAGAACTTGACATGGTGCATTGATAGGGGTTGTAAAGATGATGATACAATTTGACACCCTACTGACGTGGACCAGTGGAAGAAATTTGACAGGATGTATCCACAGTTTGCATCCAAAGCTAGGAATTTGAGATTTGCTTTATGTACTGATAGTATGAACTCATTTGGGATTATGTCCTCAAAACACAGTCTGTGGCCGATTTTGCTTGCCATTTACAACCTTCCCCCTTACTTGTGCATGATTTCAGGCCCGAAACAACCTGGAAATGATATAGACACTTATCTTTCCCCTTTGATAGAATACTTGAAGGTGCTTTGGTCGGTTGGCACCTTAATGTTTGATGGTTGTAGTGGTGAAGAGTTTACATTGAGGGCGGTGTTTTTTTGTACCATAAATAATTTCCCGGCATATGGTAACCATTCCGGGCATGTGGTCAAGGGTCACAAGGCTTGCCCAGTTTGTGAGGATAAGATAGATTAGCATGAATTGAGTAATGGGCAGAAGACTGTTTATTTGGGTCACTGTAAATTCCTACTTGTAGGTCACAAGTTGCGGGAAAATGCGATTGCATTTGTTGGTGGGAAGGAGAGGAGAAAGGCACCCAAACCTTTGACCGGTGTAGCTATTCACAATAAGGTGAAGAAATTGAATGTTCTCGATAATAAGTTATCAAAGGGTGGTGGGGCTGTAGACGGACCATGGAAGAAACGGCCAATTTTCTTCGATTTGCCGTATTGGGAAAATTTGGAGGTTCGCTATTGTTTGGATGTCATGCATATCGAAAAGAACATATGTGAGAGTCTACTTAGAATGCTTCTGAACATTCTCGGGAAGACTAAGAATCGCTTGAATGCGAGGAAAGATTTAGTGGACCTTGGTATACGGTTGGATCTGGCACCGGAGGTGAGAGGAAAGCGAACATACCTGCCCCTTGCTCCTTACAATCTGTCAGTTACTGAGAGGAGATCGGTGTGTGAGAGCATCCAATGAATGAAGGTACCTTCCTGTTACTCCTTTAATGTTAGTCGGTTTGTGAATGATGAGTTGCGTCTTAATTCTTTGAAATCACACGATTTCCATGTCCTTGTGCAACAACTTTTGCTCGTAGCAATACGTGGGTGTTTAGAAGAGGAAGTTAGATATTTCATTTATGCACTTGTGTTTCTTCTTAAACTTGATATGAAGGAAAGATATTTGCAGGAAACATCTAGATGAATTGGATCGAGAGGCTGCTATTGTTCTATGCCATTTGGAGAAGTATTTCTCCCCTCATTCTTTGACATCATGGTGCACCTAGTGGTACGCTTGGTTAGGGAGATACGTATGTGCGGGCCTATTGGAATGAACTGGATGTACCCCTTTGAGGGTCACATGGCTGTTTTCAAGGGTTATGTTCATAATCTTAGTCGGCCGGATGCCTCCATTGTTCAGAGGTACGTCACTGAGGAGATCATTGAGTATTGTACAGTGAACTTGGTTGGAAGAAGAGCGGTTGGTGTTCCAGGTGGACCCCACTATGGAAGGCAGAATGGGATTCATACACCCTATCACACTGAGCTGATCAATGTTCACCTGTATGTATTGTGTAATAGTAGAGAGACTGTAAAGAGCATGTTTCCCCGTTGGAAGAGATTCATCCAGACTGGCCCCTAAATAAAATTCAGGTCGAGCAATCTTCAAGGTTTGTTAACTGGTTTAACAATCATTGTAATATCGAAGGGATGCCTAGTAACCTATAGGCGTTTGCAAGGAAGCCGAACTGCACCGTTAGACGATACCTTGGTTATGACATTAATGACTTTAGTTTCTCAACATTGGCGAAGGATGAGAAGAGCACCACTCAAAAATAGTGGTGTATACATTGAATCTAAATCCATGTGGCAAGCAAGCAAGAGAGATAAACATCTGGTTGTTGCCGTGATGACTTTCTATGGGGCGATTGAGAAAATTTTGGAGTTGGGTTATGTAGATTTGGAGGTTGTTGTCTTCAAGTGTCGTTGGGTGGAACACGGTTCCAGTGTTGTTGTTGAGAAGTCCATGGGGTTCACGTTAGTCGACTTGAATCGTGTGGGCTATGAAGATGACAAGTTCATCTTAGCTACCCAGGCACAACATGTTTTTTACATCAGGGACCCTTTGAATGAGAAGTATCATGTAGTGTTGCATGGGAAGAAGTTTTACTTTGATAAGGAGATTGATCAGCCTGCCATAACTGATAGTCCTGAGTTTCCATCAGTATTTCCTAGTTTGGAAGATGTTGGGGGAACCGTTGTTGGAAGGTGTTCTCATGGTGATGTGTTGTGGGTTGATGAGAGAGGTGAAATAGTAGGTGGGGACAATGCCTTGAAGTGGAAGCGATGGATTGGTCATTCCTGGCCGTTGTTTTTGTAACCATGTTTTGTGAAAAATCACATGATCATTAATCGATTCAGCGTGTAATGTATCTAATTGATCTTTTATGAATTTGTTGGTATAATCTGTGATTTCAATGGAGTGTTTATGAATTGAATCGGTGAAAATGTGTTTTAATTTTAATTAAAATTTCTACTAGGTGCTAGTTTTTAACACCGGTAAAGACTAAATTACTGGTGTAGAAAAATAGGGGAGGCACTCTGTTTTGTACTTACGCACCGGTATTCCTACTAGTGCACACTACTTAGATTGTTTTTTGTTTTTTGCTCTCGGGTCTGACAATGTAATTTTTTTGGCATTTAAAGCAGCCTACTGCAGGTGTTTTTTGTTAAATTTGCACCGGTAGGAGTACCGGTGCTGGGTACTTAGAAAAAAATTGAAAATTTACTCTCAGGTTGGATTAGATTGAATTTTTTTAAAGCAACCTAAAGCAGCTGCTTTTGGACTCTTTTTACACCGGTATATGTAGATTACCGGTGTATAAAAAATGTTACAATTTTTTAAAACCCTCCCAGCACCCCATTTTCACAGTACCAAATTTATATCTCTCATTCAATACCATCTCCATCACTACCCATCTATGTTAAATCCTGCATAAGTTGGCATATAATCGGGTAAACCACTACAATGCCTCTATAGTATGATTAATTAGCAATTGCATATGAAATAGAATCATTGAAAATGTGACATCATAAATAGCTTGACTTGCATGTAAGGTTTTTTATGAAATGCTTCAATGTGTTTTTTCAGGAAATGCCTCCCAAATCCAATTCGAAAAGGATACGCCATTCACCGTCCCCATCATTGCCTAAATTATCACCGCACACTTACCCGGATGGTACCTTCATGTCCGAGGAGGCTAGGATGGAACATGAATCTTACAAAGGAAGCCATCATCACATAAAGAGAGGAATTGAAGCATCTCCCCCATTTGAACAAACTATCCAGAAACTTGGGTGGGAAAAATTCCACGAGACTCTGCAACCATTCAACCTGACCATTGTAAGTGAATTATATGCAAACTTGAAGTGCAGACCGAGCTACGATCACATGTATTATAGAGGTAAAACTATCCCTATCACACCAGGATCTAGCAATGGCTTGTTTGGGTTGCCCAATGTTCCAAACGATGAGGACAAGTTTCTCGCACTCCATTTTCTAGGTGATGATGAATATATTCTACAACAACTAATTGAGAAGAAGATCACTGGGACGGTAACTAGGGCAGGTACAGACATAGATGAGTTGGTCAAGCTAAGTTGGAGCAAAATATCTAAGAAATCTCTAACTTCGAAAATGAATGGGTGGTACCACTTAGTGGCGTCTAGAATCCATCCAGTAACTGTGAACACAAAAGTTCACAAACTTGCTTCACTTTCTTATATTCAATAAAGAGGGAGCTTCGATGGAATGTTGGTGGTCAAATTTGTCCTATGTTACAGAGAGAACATGATCATATGGGATCTTATGCCTATTGCAGTATCATCTCTGCGCTTTGTTCAAGAACGGGAGTTAGTGCCCGTGTACATGACATTTATAGCTAACCAATGAGTAAGATTTGCGTGGAATTTTTCTATAGACATACATCTGACATGTCTATCACTACTATTGAATCCAGAGTTGGTGCATTGGAGGTCGGTGTAGCAAACTTTCTTGAAGAATCTAAATATCAAAGATCCTGGCACGAACATATGGCTAAGATTATGACGTATCAATTTCCTAACACCATGGAATCAGTCAGAAATTTCCCAATCTTCCGGGAAGGCGATGTTGAGGACATGGACATTGGCACAAGTACCCATGATGGTGATGCAACATGACCACCTGACGGTGTAGAACCATTTTCTCGTTATTATTCATAGAAAACTTGTATTAGCAGTTAGAAAGAGTAGATCCTGTACTAAACTTGATTGTGTTGCACTTAGACAGTTAGACATTTTTACTTTTGACAAACATGCACGATGATGAATCGAATAAAATTTTTGTACACCGCAGTTTTTTGAAATTATGTCGGACAAATACATTCATGAAGACAAAAAAGATAGGCCGAACGTAGTTGGCCTAAGTGGTTACTTTAGGACTGCCGAATTTGGTACATTATATTCCAAGAATGGTTAGAACTAAAAAAAATTGTAGCATTGGGAGCTATGGAGGCTCCCCAAGTAAATATGTGGGCTATAGTATAATTTTGGAAAATATAGTGCAAACATTCACTGTTGGTTTTACAGGGCCTTCCGTCCACCAGTAGGGTTTACAAATGCATTGGCACGATCATTGAGTATTGAATTGCATATATGTGGAGCCAATTTTATATTCCGACCCTTCCATGATTCTTGGAGGGACTAAATTGTAAAAAGTAAAAAGTTTACTAGTAAATCAAAATTGCAATCCGATCGAACCAGATGGTCCAAAAAACAACCCTTTTGTATTTCCAAGTTCCACATGGGGGAAATGAATGGGTACGGACTCCGTATTTAGTTTGGAAGATGTTCGGATTACACATAGAAACATTGGAGTAAACCCTTGCCGTTCACTCCACAACACCTACTAGCACTTCAGGACGAATCACCACCCAGATACAAATATGTTGCAATTATTATTTAAGCCTAGAATATTGAATTTGGTAATTTATGTAGTTTCCTAGCATGTCGTAATCACATGTCACAATTTGGGGGACCTAACTGCAATAAATGCATATGATCAATTTTGCGGGTTCATCGGTACCATTGAGGTACAAAAAAGTTCTTTATTCAATCTGGAGCATCCTAAAATTCCATTTGGGCCGGTGGAAAATATATTCAAGGGGTGGAACAAATGTTTGGGGTCAATATGCAAATTTTATAAAATTATACAATACTTAGAAATGTCAACGTACGGGGCCCATATGTGGTTGATATTTGTATGAAACAACTAGTACAAAATTTATTCACAATAATTAAATCTCAATTTGATTAATTGGGGCTGTTTGAAAAATGCACGGGAGGTAAATGCAATAAGTGGGAATTCAGATAAATAACAATATTTTTTTACACCGATAATATTAAATAAGTACTAGTATATGTGTTCAAATTTTTGGCACGCATTTCAAAATTTTCAATTTCTTTGATTTTTGATAAGGCGCGAAACCCTTTTCTCCGGTAATTTCTATCTTTGCAACGGTACATATACCGGTGCTGAACAGTAAGTCTGAAATTTCAGAATTTCCTCTCAGGTTGAACATTTTTTTCCAAAATAATATTTAAAGCAGCCACACACAACTACTTTTTGTCTTGTATTACACCTGTATCAGCATTGTCTACACCAATACTTGTTACAGGTGTACAACAGTTAGCCTAAATTTTCATGTGTTCCTCTCGGGTCAATGAAAAAATTATTTAAAGCAGCTGCTTGCAGCTGCTTTTTCTCCTTTCCTACACCGGTATATGTACCGGTGTTGAATAGTTAGCTAAATTTTTTACCCGTTTTCACTAATTTTACACTGGTACTGTACATATTACCTATGTAAAAAAATGTTTCACAGGAATCCAAAACCATTTCAAACGGCCATAACTCCCACAACTCCTCATATTCTTATCAAACACCTTCAAACTCTTTTTCAAAACCATCATCCACCACTCTAACCATTCAATTCACACTTAATTGAACCACCACAACTCCTCATCAACCATTGTAACTCCCATCATCTATCCTATAAAGTGTGGAGCAACACAAAAGAAGCAACAAAAACAAGAGAGGAACTTGGCGAGAGAAGAAAGTACTTGGCGAGTTCATCATCCCATTCCATTCTTGGCGAGTTCGACAAAAGGGAGTAGCAACAAAAATGCTCCATTGGTGAAGGTAAGTGTTGGTGTTTATGATACCATGGGTTTCTATATCAAAATCACCTTAAAAAAACCATTCCACCCCTCACGCATAACACATGTTCGATCAATTGCCTCTATGAACAAAAACGTGTAAATTGACAAAAAGTTGAAAAGGTAACTTGAATGGTATGTTTATACAATTGTGGGGTTAAAATGTTGTGTGCTTTTTGTGGATGGATGATGTAGTACTATAGTTTTTTGGTTGGTGATAATGTTGATAGTCACGTTAGGGGGGAGTGATAATTGCTCGGTTGTATGCCTATTTTATGAATCCAAAGACATTGGTATGGTATTCTATCAACTTCTATAAGGTTCCATTTCATTCTATTTCAAGTTCCATTCCTCAGTTGTTCAATTTTATGCCATGTTATATAAACTTTTATGCCTCACATAATGTAGTTTTATGTATGAATTGTTCACTTTCAATTCCATGTTTTGCTCAAAAGTTTTATGAATTTGCTGATCAAGTTGTGCACCACGTTTTAACAATGTTGATCTTCAAGTACCGTTATTGTATGGATTGAGGATTTTCAATTCTATTGTGTTAAATTCCGCCAAAGAAGGGGAAATTAAACACGAAGAGGAAGCGACCGGTTACGAAGAAGGAGGAGGAGGTGAAACATGTGGTCGATGAGGAGGTTGATGTGGCGGACCAAGAACCACCGCCAAAAAGTATCCCGTTGAAGATATAATTTAAGGAAGATGCAACACAAACAAATGACCCAACTAGTAAAGAGAAGGAAGAAACTGCAGAACATGGTGATGTTATTGTAAGGGATGTTGAAGGAGTATACGCCAGTAAACAGTTGGCCAAAACACCAATTTGAAAGGGAAAGGGAAAAAGCACCATCAAAGGAAGGCCAACTGTTAATGAAGCGGACGACGACTTGACAAAAGTTGGAGGTAAAAATGGAGAAGGATGGGACAAGTTTGAGGCAACAATTTATTTGAGGAGGCGAGGAACTAGCGCGTGCAAGTCTCTGATGTTGGCAAAGCATAAAACTCCAACTCCTGTTGCGTTTGAGTTCTGTGGGAATCAGTATGCATTAAGAATTGGTCAGCGTGGCATGCTTATGGCAATTACGCTTTTCGGCACCGCATCAAATTTGGCGCATACGAACACTGGAGCGATGTCCCTGAAGATGTTAAGGAAGAGACATGGAAGGATGTTCTAGTAAGACTCTCAACAATTATAATTTAAAAGTTTTATTCATGGTAATGTCTTAGTAAAGACATGATTAATGACATGCCTTTTTATATGATTTGTTCCAAGAGAGATTCACAATTGAAACACTCGTGACAGACGAGCAACTAGAAATACTGAAGAAGGAGGTTAAAGTGAGGGCAAAAACCAACATAGGAATTGGAAGACAAAGGTGGAAAATAGGTTTATTCACGACGTGGACAAAAGTATCAATAAAAGAGGAGTACCAGCATGAGAGACGTACAAGTGGATGGATGGAGACAAATGACACTTGTTTGAAAAGAGGCATCGCCATCCAGATTTTCAAGTGTGATGAAAAAAATAATACTTGTTAAGAGCTATGTTGCCCAAAAATTCTATTCAACTAAAATTTTATTTATAACAACGATAACAGAGGCCGAGGGTGACAAATATTGAACGCAACTAGGGCAGGGCTTACACGCACCACATGAGTAGAAGGGGTAATTGATACATCCATGAAAAATTGAATAAGGAGCTGAAGGAGAAGGAGAGAATTTGGTTGACCACCTAGTAATTCACTGGCGAGGAGATTGAGAAACAATTCAGTCAAAAGGATTTCACACCTGACAGATCTCTTGTCTACCTTGAGGCAAACAAAGATAAGAAAGGGTTATACACATCAAAAGAGGTTAAGAAGATCGCATCGGACGTTATAAGTTATGTAAAAATCGACCATTCAAATTAATTTTTAAGTGTATTTCACATTACTCATATAAAAAATTGTGTTCCTATGTAATTCTCAATTGAAATTGAACAAGCTTAAGGAAAAAGGAGCATTGGACATGCAACTGGGTGAAGACATTCTCATAAAAGTGATAAATAAGAAGGATCACCCGGGCAGGTAAAGGGGAACTCAGACAGTTCTACCCACAGCGGTGGTTGTTGCTCATCTTTCCCTCAGCAAGTGCGGTAGCAGTTCCTCAGCCAAAGAGATAGTCCAGAGGAAACCATCTAACGATCAATCATTCGTAAAAGCCATGGTATCGTACCTAGAGAAATTGGTGAAGGGATTAGCATCTGCAAGTGGTGCTTAGATTCCGCCAGGCCTTGACAATCCCAAGAAGTTTTTAGAGAAGGCGATAGATGACATTGCTGCAGCTGCCACAAAGTCCGGTGAAGAGCCCAACAACGAAGAAGGAGATGAAGAGGTACACCTTCATTAATCTATGCATGTCCTATACATTGAATTGCACTTCTGAAATGTCTCCATAACCATTTTATCTATTCACTAAAATATTATACAATAAGGATGGAGAACGCGTGACTCTTTTCATTAAAAACATTGTCGGGAAGAAGAAAATGGCCGCAAATGGGTTACGATAGGTATCTCATTGTCGGGATACCTAATAAGGAAGTGTTGCTCGTGTGAGAGTATGCGAGCTAGTCCTCCGTCCTAGGGTGGGATTGCCCTCGGCGGACCACCACTTCGATAATGTTGGGAGAGACACTCAATAGTGTCATGGATTGGACGGTTTCCTTAATAGGCAAGGCAGATAAGCAATCGAGTGACATCAATGATATCAATTCCAGAGGTGATGTAGACAATGGTGATGAGGAGGTTATGATTCTCACCAGTGATGATGAGGTACATTCTTGTAACACGTTATTCTTCAATTCGTCAAAGTACTTTTGCATATCTGTATTCATTAGTTCTTGTAACAAGATACTCTCGAGCAAAAATCCCAGCCGACAGCTAATTTCCGGCCATCTGTAAGACCGAGATTAAACAGGCTGCGAAAACAGGCAATGCACTAAAACGAGTACAATTATTATTCATTAGCAATGATAGTTCAATACTACATGCTCAAGTGATTATTTCGTATCATTTCACGCTCGCAGATTGTCAACAAATGAGACCTGACAGATTGGCCGATCATGGGGTTATTCATAAAGGAAGAAAATGCCGCTATCATGGAAATGATAAAGAATAAGGACCGCATGTTCTTCCCAGTGTTTCGACCATCGTTATTCACACGCCATTACCCATGCAGTGTTGGAATAGTAGTTCGGGTTGAGTTTGGGAAGAAACTGGGGAACATGCATTCGATGACATAGATCGATAATGCACAGGTTGATGTATGGATGGGGTGAGTTTCAAAACTTACAACCTTAATGGTTTTTGAATTATCAAGAATTCATTTTGAGTATGATTAACATTACAAGCACCTGTCGGAGAAAATATGGGAAACTAATTCAGGCCACATCCAATTCTTCCCATCCAACTTTGGCAACCTGAACAACTTTGAGCAGGAGGTCGAACTCCGTTTCAAACAAATTTGGGAAATAATGAAGGCAACAGATGCTAAGTTTTACATCGTACCCTACATAAGAATGTAAGTTTTTCTTCTTGATAATTACATTCACATTTCATACCACTTCCTTTTCATTAATTTGTTAATATAATTTTCAACAACGATCATTGGTACCTCATCATTATCCATCCCAGTATGGAGGAGGTTTTCACTCTGGACACATTGTCAGGGGGTATCAAACCAACAAACTTGGTCGAACTCAGGGTTATTTCTAGGTATTTCAATCAATCAAATCAAAAATCCTAGTTTGGTAATATACGGGAAGAAGTAGCCATTTTATTTTACTTTCTTGACATGTTTGCTTGTGCATACCAAAGGGAAAAGAGAAAGACTGAGCCAGAACCCAACTACACTTGGAAATCAATAACATCATGGTAAGTAATTTTGGCATTCCATCCCTCAAATCATATTGTTAGGGTTAGTAATTACATTTACCTTTCCCGTGCAGTACCAAATCTGTAATGGTTCGTGGCATTGTGGTACTCCATCTTGCTCTTCATGGAAGAATTTGTTAATCACCTAGAGACAAACAATATCTAGGAGGTAAACCTTACATCTCAAAATTTGTTATTATTAATCTCTAGTAAATGCAACATTATTGACTAATAGTGTAATTTTGAAATTAACATATTTTGCGGAGAGCAAAGGGTCGTACCATGTGTGCAAAATTCAAGGTGTAGCAGAGAGATGGTGTGGGGCTTGGCTCGGAGACTACCTATAGCAGGCGAACACTATGTTGCAACTTTTGGATGATAAGAACGAAATAATAGGTTGATGGTTTATTTTTAATGGCTGATGATATTAGAATTCTATGGATGGTGTTTGGTTACACTAAATTTGTGTGATTTTTTTACTTTGTTTCATTCCATGCTTAAGATACTTCTTCTATTTCATAGTTAGAATAATGTTCGTGTGTTTTGCGAGCGATATTTTCGTAATAGAGTGTTTTAAATTTCTTATCGATTCAAAGGTTTACAATTTATATTAGTTCACAAGTATCTGTGGCTGTCGTTGCCTCTGAAATGATCCAGGAAGGACCATCGGAAAACAAATTGGGCATTGAAAAATTTAGCCAAATAATACACCGGTATAAAATGCATGTACCGGTGTAAAAATAAATCACATTTTAAATAATTTATTTTAAATTATTTAAATAATACCAGTGCATAAAGTATAGTAACACCGGTGTAAAAGAAATAATGGTGCAATTTATTACGGTACAAAAAAACAATATTCCGACTACAAAAGAAAGATCGGTGTTATATTTAATACTGGTGTACAAATCACGGTTAGGGTTAGTAATTACATTTACCTTTCCTGTGTAGTACCAAATCCGTAATGGTTCGTGGAATTTTGGGTACTCCATCATGCTCTTCATGGAAGAATTTGTTAATCACCCAGAGACAAACAATATCTAGGAGGTAAACCTTGCATCTCAAAATTTTTTTTTATTAATCTCTAGTAAATACAACATTATTGACTAACAGTGTAATTTTGAAATTAACAGATTTTCGCGGAGAGCAAAGGGCCGTACCATGTGTACAAAATTCAAGGTGTAGCGGAGAGATGGTGTGGGGTTGGGCTCGGAGACTACCTACAGCAGGTGAACACTATGTTACAACTTTTGGATGATAAGAACGAAATAATAGGTTAATGGTTTATTTTTAATGGCTGATGATATTAGAATTCTATGGATGGTGTTTGGTTATACTAAACTTGTGTGATAGTTTTACTTTGCTTCATTCCATGCTTAAGATACTTCTTCTGTTTCATAGTTCGAATAATGTTCGTGTGTTTTGCAAGCGATATTTTTGCAATATAATGTTTTAAATTTCTTATCGATTCAAAGGTTTCCAATTTATATTAGGTCACTAGTATATGTGGCTGTCGTTGCCCCAGAAATGATCCAGGAGGGACCATCGGAAAACAAATTGGGCATTGAAAAATTTAGCCAAATAATACACCGGTATAAAATGCATGTACCGGTGTAAAAATAAATCACACATTAAATAATTTATTTTACATTATTTAAATAATACCAGTGCACAAAGTATAGTAACATCGGTGTAAAAGAAATTCCTGTGTAATCTATTACGGTACAAAACAATATTCCTACTACAAAAGAAAAACCGGTGTTATATTTAATACTGGTGTACAAATCACGATTTTACACTAGTTCATATGTTAAATACCGATGCAAAATGTCTACACCGGTGTTACAAATAATACCGGTGCAGATATATTGTTATTCCAAAATTTATACACCGACCTAAGATACCGGTGCAAATAATTTTCTACACTGGTTCATTTTACCGGTGCATTTTTTTTTGCATTTTTACACCCCTATACATACGCACCGGTATTTTGGGGCACTAAAATACCAGTGCTATTGCCCTAAATTACCGTGAAAATACCTCTGTCTTGTAGTAGTGACAAGTGGAAATGAACATGATGATATAAACGAGCTCTCTATAAATAAGCATTAAACCTATCGCTTGTACGATTCCATCTGTATTGTCTCCACCCCCAATGTTAACAAGTAGAGATGGACTAATCCCTAGTCGAGGTCTAAAACGGCCTACCACTTTTTTACTTCCAGTACCCATTGTTGGCAAAAAGAGGTGGCTCACATGACAGCCCCTCACAAATTGCTTCCACATAAGAAATTTACTACAATATTTCTTCTTTCCAAGACATAATTGCCTCCTGGGCATCAGTGCTACATGCCAAGAAAAAATTTTGAGTAGTGTTGCAGGACAGTCTGGCCTAAAAAGCAAACAACAGGTTTTAATGTGGCTTTTCTGAGTAATGTAGCAGGACGGTTTTCTTCTTGAGCAGAGCCTCCAGTTCAAGCCTGCTAATTGTATTAGTCTGGAACTTCTTCTCCTCGTTGACAGGGTCTTGTCTTGGACCATGCTTCTTAATTTCCTGTCAGAAAAAGAGCAAAAAACAGCTATCGTTCCAAAGGAGGAACTAGAGGACTCTAAGATATGGGAAGTATATGATGTCTAAATATATTTGACCCCTGATATTCTTAGGCATGCTAGCAAGATTTGTAAAAGATTAATGTACCTTTGTAGTGCTTACTAGTTTGGCTAAGGAGTCAGCACACTGTTTGCCTCTCTGTAGACATGATTTATAGTGTAGTTAAGATTGTTCAAAAGACTTCATATTTTCCTGATGTGTACTATGTAGCACCATGGAATTCCAAACTCTCTTCTCACCATCTTAACCAAGATTAGAGAGTCACATTCGATTTGCAAACGTGAGTATCCTTTCTGCAAAGTCAGCTCCAGTCCCTGCTCAAAGGCTTTAATTTCAGCCAAAATACTATTTCCATGTCCGATATATGTGGCCCTTGCCATTTTGACTTGTCCATGCTAATCCTGAATAATAAAACCAGCTCCTGCATCACCATTCTTGAGGGAAGAGCTATCAGTGTTCAGTTTTATGAGCTCCGGGAGTTCCCAATGTATGATCCCTCTTGCTTTACTCTTCTTCGGTAACCTGTGAGGCAATTTCACTAAAACAGGCAAGTTTCCAACCATAGTCCATTTCAGATTCAATTGGAAAGCATGACTTAGGGTAAGATCTTCAAAAAAATTTATTCGCATCATTATTACTAGAGATCCTCCAAAAGAATTTTTCAAGGAGTATGTGCAATCTATCAATCACTCATTTTGTAGGTTTTATGATCGTGATGAAGTGCAAAGGAATGGCTGGAAGGACGTGTTTGATTAGAACCATCCTACCGGCTTGACTTAGGAAATTGTTTTCCAAGATAAGATTTTAGATGATACAGAGTCAATCAGGTTTTGAAAATAGGTGTTTTTACATCTTCCAGTGAACATTGGACAACCTAGATAGCTGAAAGGAAAACTTCCCGGTATCATGCTTGTTTCATTAGCTTTAAATGTCCTAATGTTGGGTGGTGCAAATTTAGAGATGTAGAAAAAGGATTTCTCAAAGTTCACCTTTTGACTTGTGGCTCTTTCAAAGGTTTTAACAAAGCATATGAGAGTTTTTAGACCAGCCTTTGAAAACTTCATGAAAATTGCTGTGTCGTCAGTAAATGAAAGGTGAGTTACTTTAGTCATGGAATGTGGTAGCTTGTAAAAATCCATATTTGCATATTGGAATAGAAAATTCATGTTTTCGAGAAGGCTTCAGCCATTATGATAAACAAGAAAGGAGACAAAAGGTCTCCTTGCTTGAGTCCTGTTGATGATTGGAAGAAACCATGGGATTTTCCATTCACAAGTACAGAAAAATAAGCTGCCTTAATGTTTTCCAAAATAACATTTACCAGAGAAGTTTTAAAACCAATTTTCAAGAGGATTTTTGTTAGAAACATCCAAGAGACTCTATCAAAATCCTTTATCATGTCAAGTTGGAAAATCACATTAAACCCCTTGTTTTTGTTATTTAAAAAAGAAGTTAGTTCCTGCATTAGCAGGACATTATTCGCTAGTTCTCTTCCCTGAAAAAATGACGATTGTCCAGGAGAGATTAAGGCTGACATTATGGGCTGAAATATGTGTGTGATGATTTTGGAAAAGATTTTATTTACAAAATTACACAAGCTAATAGGCCAAAAATCTTAAAAAGATGAAACAACCTATATTTTAGGAATCGGGACAATTAGAGCAGAGGCAATTGCTTTGGGAATGGTGTTACCCTTTAAGAAGTCATTTACAGCAGGCAATAAGTCATCTTTAATGATATCCCAATAGTGTTTAAAGAAAGAACCTTAAAATCCATCGAGGCCCGTGACAGAATCATTGTCTATAGAAGAGATTATGTTGAATACTTCCAAGCTCGTGGCTGGTTCCAATAATGTTGCATTCATTTCTTCAGTTACCATGACTGGAACATTTTCTAAAAGAACAGTTGTATTCACCCCAATGGGATCAAGAAATTCATCAGAAAATAAAGAAGAGTAAAAATTCACCACTTCCTTCCCAATTTCGTTTTGATCATCTATCCAGTTGTCCTGGGAATCCCTAATGGAAGCTATGTACTGTCCACTATTATTTTCCTTCACAGTGTTATGAAAAGATTAGTGTTATTATCCCCTTCCTTAAGCCATTTCACATGTGATTTCTGCTTCATAAAAATTTCTTGCTGGGATAAGGTTAAAGTTAATTCAGCCTTTGCAAGATTATGAGCTGTTTGGTTAGTAGGATTATCAAGAGATTGTAGATCCTGTTCAACTTTTAAAAAAAAATTCTTCAACTGATTTTACTCTATCAAAAATATTCCCAAAAACATTCTTGTTCCACAATTTCAGAGTAAATTTTAGATTCTTTAGCTTAAAAGGGAATCTCTTCATACCAGTGAGATTAGTCTTTATGTTCCAAGCATCAAATACAAGTTTGGAAAAAGATTGATGAGTGATCCAACAATTTTGAAACCTAAAGGGTTTAGGTCCAAATTCTGTATTGCTTGGCTTAATCCTTAAGATTAGAATAGAATGGTCTGATTGCTCTCTAGCAATAACCTTTATAGAGGATGAAGGAAAATTATTAGACCAAAGGTTATTAGCTAGACCTCTACCCAGTCTTTTCCATAAACGACCCTTAGGTCTCATTCCAGTCCAAGTAAAGAAACTGCCTGAGGTTGGAAGTGATGAAAAATTACAGGCATATGTGAATGAATTAAAATCTGCAATGTAAGTAGGTTCAGGAGTAGATGGACCAAGATATTCCTTACATCTAATATCCACAAAATTTTGAAATTTGTTCTTGAAGTTTTCAACCTTTTTATGAAATATTTGCTAGTCCCCTTTTTAAAGTGATCTTCCTTAAATTATGGAGCAATTAGAATATGAATTGTTATTAATGATATTTTGTAAGTATTTTGATTAGATTTAGGTAAATATGGTTAGAATAAAATCATTTTTCATTTGTGATTAGCTAGTTACCTCTTCATGTTGGATTTTGTTCTCTGTACTTGCCCTGTATATAGGGGTCTTCTATGATTAATACACTCATCCAATTCTATTTTACATGGTATCAAAGCTAATTAAAATAATGAAAACCGTCAAAACTATAAAGTCTTGTGGACTTCATTGATTATTTAATTGGCATTTATGAACTATGAAAAGCTGAAGGCTAAAAGGATTTAGTCAATATGTAATATTTCCTGAATGTTGGTTTATGGAAGAAAAAATATTCCGCAATGGATTATTTCAGGCGTGTGTTAGAAACATACTGGGTTTATGGAAAATCCCTATAATTATGTAATTAAATTTATGGAATATTATGGGAGATATTGAGATAAGGTAATTTTTTTATTTAAGGGATTTGGATATGCTTCAGAAATAGATATGAAAATGAAATATTATGGTGATAAAGATGGATATTTCCGATTTTCTTATGGACTATAAATATAGGACATCAAGGCGCACAACTCACAGACTTATATAAAACAATCTGCATACAGATTTTATATCTTTCGAGAGTACTGAGAGAGCTAGAATACATATGTTCCAACATACCATAATCTGTTGATCAAGTTCAGAATAATATACCTTAATTCCTTGGGGGGGAGAGATCTAGCGTCGACAAGTTTCAAGGCCAGAGGAAGTCTGATCTAGTCGGATCGGTAGCTAGTGGAGCTAGCAGAATTCACACGTTATAGTTAGATAAGATAAGTATAATTTTATGATGTACTTAGTACCGTATCTTTCTGATTAGTGGATTCATTTTAAACTGGCCATGGCCCCGCATATGTAGGAGGATTTCACCGAACTACGTAACCAAGTCTCATGTGTTTATGCTTTTCTTCATTGCATACTTAGATAGATGGGTTATGTTGGAACACAGTAGTGATAATTGAATTAATTAGGTAAAACCTTGTTTCAATTGGTATCAGAGCTAAGTCACTTTTTTACCTTAGTTTTGGCAAGGAAAGTGTGATCCAGTTTTACCAATGACGACCAAAGAAGGAGCTTCGGTGTCTCGGCCACCACTTTTGGAAGAAACCAACTATAATTACTGGAAGGCACGCATGAGAGTTTTCATTAACTCACTAGACGGACTAGCATGGTACTTTGTTGAAACAAAATGGAGTCATCCAACTAAAGATATTGAAACTAGGTCGAAGGAGAAAGAGGGAGAATTAAGTACAAAAAAATAGAAGCTCAAAGATAAGTCTACTTGGACTCCAAATGAACTGAAGGCTTCATTGGAAAATTCAAAGGCGTTGAATGCTATCTTCATAGTGGTTGATGAAAATCAGTTCAAATTCATCTCTACATGAAGGCGTGCTAAGTCACCAGGCAAAGAAAGCGTGGGATATCTTGCAGACTGTTCATGAAGGAACAAATCGTGCACGTGAATCCAAACCACATATGTTGGCTAAAAGTTTGAAGAACCGAAGATTGAGGAGGATGATACTATTGCTGTATTTAATAGGAAACTTAGAGACATCTCCAATATTGCTTGTCAACTTGGGAAAGTCTACAAGGAAGCGAAATTGGTGAAAAAGACTTTGAGATCACTTCCTAAAATACTTGCTATGAAAGTTGCAGCAATAGAAGGAGCAAGAGATGTAGCCAACATGACTTTAGATGAACTAATAGGGTTATAACTGACATATGAGATGACAATGGAACAACCCACAAAGAAAGTCCAGAAGGAGTTGGCCTTCAAAAATTTGTCTTAATCCATGAATTCGATAGTGATGATGGAATGGAAGAACTTGCTATTATAACTAAGAATTTCTCAAGAATGCTGAAAAAGGTGATGAATAAGAAATCACAAGAGAGATTTGGTGGAAGTAGACCTCGGACACACGACCTTAGTAATAATCATGGAACACGATTGAAACAAGGAAATCAACAGTTCTCTAGAAATCAAATTGGTGGAGTAAAGCATCTTGGAAGAATTCAATGTAGAGAATGTGAAGAATATGGTCTCATCAAGGATGAATGTGCAATTACCCGAAAGAAGCAAGGAAAATCATATGTTACCTCATGGAGTGAAAATGAAGAAGATGAGAAAGACGAAGAGGAACTTACAAGCAATTATGTGGCATTTGGAGCAAAAGTTCATGGTGGATCAGATGATGATGATGCATGTTCCAACATGTCAAAGAACAACAAGGTTTTATGTTCCAACACAGGTTTCAATGACACTTCTAGTGATGACGAAAGACAAGTTGTTAGTGATGAAAAGATCTATACAGCATATGAAAAAATGTATGGCATGTGGTTAAAAGTTGTTAATGCTAACAAATCATTGAAGATAGAGAAAAATCAATTAGTTGAGAAGGAGAAATAATTGCTTGAACTCAGAAGAGAGATTAAATAATTAAAATTGAATATAAGCTCAACAACTAAGAGAGCTAAGATAGCCGAAGTAGCAATTACCAAGTTGAATACTGGTAAGGAAAAACTTGATGATATTCTGACCATGGGAAAGAAATTTGGAGATCGACAAGGAATTGGGTATGACAACCCACTAGGTAGCACAATCAATTTCAAGTCAGAGATTTGAGAGATAAAGGTAAAGGTTATCAAGAATCGTCAATGCAAACCTCTCATCCGTAGATACTACATGTATCAAGGCCATACTGAGAAACAATGCCCAAAATTGCCCGGGGACATCTTGAGTGGACGACAACTATCTCCATGTTCCAACATAGATGATGTTAATCGATCAAGGATGGTCAGAAAGGTACAGGTTATTAAAAGCACTAGTACTTGCCTTGTTCCTCATACTTCCCTTATTGCACATTCTAGAGACTCATGGTACTTTGCTAGTGGTTGCTCTCGCCACATGAATGAAACTCAGGAATATTTTACAAATATCAATCCATATGATGGTGGTTTTGTTACTTTTGGTGATGGAAAGAAGAGTCGAGTGATTGGAAAAGGTGAATTGCATATTGAAGGTTTCCCTGTATTTACCAGTGTTTTGTTCATTGAAGACCTGAAGGCAAATCTGTTGAGTATCAGTCAATTGTGTGATGACAATATAAAAATAGAATTTCAGAAAGACAAATTCATAGTAAAACATGGTGAAGATAAAGTTCTTTCAGGTATTCGATCATCAGATAACTGTTATCTGCTAGAACAAGAAGTGAAATGTCTTAGTTCAAAGCAAGATGAAGACACCTTGTGGACAGAAAGCTCGGTCATATCAACTACCTACAAAACCCTGGTGAAATTTGCCAATGTGAAGGCAGTACGAGGTGTACCTACACTCATAAGCAAAAATGTGATTGTGTGCGGGCCATGCCAAAAAGGTAAAAAAATTCGATCTCCCCACTCTTTAATTCAGCATATCACTACCTCAAGGAATCTTGAATTACTACATATGGATTTGATGGGTCTAGTTAATACGCCAAGTGTGAGGGGCAAGAAGTATATTTTTGTATGCATTGATGATTTCTCTAGATACACTTGGGTAGCTTTTCTAAAAGAAAAATATGATACTGTGGATGTTTTTAGAAGATTGGTGATAAAATTGCAGACAAAAAAGGAAGTCCAGTAGGAAAGCTTGTAAGAATTCGTGGTGATCATGGCAGGGAATTTGAAAATTCTCAGTTCATTGATTTCTGTGATGAAATTGGCACTCAACAAGAATTCTCTGCTCCAATCACTTCTCAGCATAATGGCATTATGAAAGGAAGAACATGGCTTCTAAGGAGATGGCTCGAGTCCTGATAGTTAATAAAGGGATCCATAAAAAAATGGCGGGCATAAGTAATTAATACAACTTTCTAAACGATAAATCATATGTATCTTTGTCCATTCACAAACAAAACTTAATATGATATTTTGAAGTACAGTTCACAAAAAAAACTTAGTACGAGATTTGGAAGTGCAGGAAGCCAAATGTCTCATACTTTCATGTGTTTGGAAGCAAGTGTTATATTCTCAGAGATAGAGAGCAACTGGAAAATTTTGACAACCATAGTGATGTTGGGATTTTCTTGGATATTCTTTGAACAACCATGCTTATAATGTCTACAATCTTCGGAAAATGCTCTCATAGAGTCCATAAATGTCATTGTGGATGATTCTGACAACAAACAAGTATCAAGTGAAAGAGAAGATGAACCAGATGGAGACCATGTTTCAACACAGAATAGCCAACCTGACTAGCCAGACTATGTTGGAACATAGGAACAGACAGGCAATCCTGATAAACCTGAAGAAGTCGAGTATGTTGGAACATCTTCCCCCACTGTACCACTGCATGTTCCAACACAAGTGCAACCCGAACCAAGCATAAGGAGAACTCGATCCATCCCTCGGGTAAAGTACAGAGAACTAGTAGGATTACAATGTTTCATCTCTCTTACTGAACCCAAGAACTTCAAGGAAGCCTTACTTGATGAATATTGGATTGCGAAAATGCAAGAAGAACTTGGGCAGTTTGAACGCAATGATGTCTGGTATCTCACTTCTCATCCTAAAGGTGTAAATGTTATTGGCACCAAGTGGATTTTCAAGAACAAATCTGATGCTGATAGTTAAATTACTCGAAATAAAGAAAGACTGGTTGCTCAAGGATATGCTCAGGTTGAAGGAGTTGATTTTGATGAGACATTCGCACCAGTTTCCATGTTAGAGTCAATTCAGATTCTACTTTCTATTGCCTGCACTATGAATTTCTCTATACCAGATGGATGTCAAAAGTGATTTTTTTGAATGGTGTGGTTAATGAAGAAGTATATGTTGAACAACCTAAAGAATTTGAGGATCCTCATTACCCCCATTATGTGTATCGACTCAAGAAGACCTTGTATGGTTTTAAGCAAGCACCAAGGGCATGGTATGAATAACTTACTAACTTTTTGATTAAGAAACGTTATCGACAAAGGGGAGAAGATCACACCTTATTTGAAAAGTCGTCAAAACTTTTGATCGCACAAATTTATGTTGATGATATTGTATTTGGCTCTACTTCACCATCTATGGTACATGCTTTTCAACCTTGATGCAGGTCGAGTTTGAGATGAGTATGGTTGGAAAAAATACATATTTTCTAGGACTTCAAGTCAAGCAAGAAAAGAATGGTCTGTTTATAAATAAGCGGAAGTATACTTCGAATTTAGTGAAGAGATTTGGACTAAGAAACTCTCGAGCTGTTCAAACACCAAATTGGTGACAGATAAGAAAGGTGTCCGAGTTGATCATAAATTGTACATGGGCATGATTGAGAGTCTTTTGTATCTGACAGCAAGTAGACTAGATATATGTTTCACTGTTGGAGTATGTGCAAGATTTCAGAATGATCCTAAGGAATCTCACTTGACTGCGGTCAAAAGAATTATTCGATATGTTAGTGGGACTTCTAAGTATGGTATATGGTATTTTAAAAATCAAGACTCTAGTATTCCAGTATAGCAAGAAACAAAATTCGACCTCATTATCAACTGCTGAGACTGAGTATCTTGTTGCTGCAAGTTGTTGTGCACAGTTATTATGGATGAAACAAATGCTGAATGATTATGGGATTCAAGGAGGACATATTAAAGTGTTGTGTGACAACAAAAGTGCGATTGATATCTCTGAAAACCCAGTCCAACGCTCTCAAACAAAACATATTGATATAAGGCACCATTTTGTTTGGGATCTTGTTGAAAGGAAGGAAGTGGTGATTGTATATGTTCCAACATCTGAGCAATTTGCAGATATATTCACTAAGTCATTGGACACTGCTACATTTGAGCTCCTCAGAAAACACTTAGTTGTGTGTCATATTTGAGGTATTTTAAAGCTTTTATTTTAACTGTAGATTTTTTTCAGTTTTATTTTGAGTACAGAAAAATTAGAAAAACACACAAAAAAATTTAGAAAACAAAAAATAGAACAAAAAATATAAGTTGTGGAGCTACGTTGGAAGTGGAAGAAGGTATGGCATGAAGTGACAAGTGGTTCAAAAGGAGCAATGATGATTATCTTGGAAAGGGGAAAAGGAGGATGCGGTTAATGAGGTGAAAAGAAAAGAAGTTAACATTTTTCAATTTTTTTCATCTTTCCATATTCCCTCAATCTTTCGGCTACCTTACTCTTACATCCTTGCCATTTTCGAATTTCGGAAGCCACCCCTGAGAGATTTTAGCCGAAAACCTTGGGATTTTATTCTCATCACTTCATTGAGAGATTGAGTTGTGTTGAAACACATAAACTACATTACCCAAAATCCTTCCTATGGAAATCTCTCAAGCTCGAATAGAAACAATGACCGAATGCAAGAACCAAGAGAACCCTCACCTTCCAAGGGTAACCTGTAGCAGCAAAGCAAAGAAGGATGCAACTACGATCAAGAGAAAATTTCCCTACCAAAAGGTGACTGGTACCGATGCTTCTCATATAAGTATCATGGTAGGGATTTTGAGTCTGTGGATGAACTTTTTGATTGGGTGAAAGAAAATAGGATTTCTATAAACCTATCTCAGTTTAAAAAGCTGGAAGGAAAGGTTTTAGATGTTGACGTAGAAAAACAACTGACTAGAGATATAGGGGATCTTGATGATGTGCAAAATTATAATCCTAGATCGCTCAGAGGGGTATATGCCATGCATAATGGTAAGGATATGTTTCATGTTTATTCATATTCCCCTGACCCCAGCTATGTTAGTATTGAGGAAATAAATGATGCTGATTTGGAGGGTTTGGAAGTTGTAAGATCCTCTGATCAATTGAAGTTAGTATCTTATGATATTGAGGCTGCAAAGAGGAATGAGAAGATGAAAGCATTCATGCCCCCCGGTGATTGTGTTGACTGACAGTGAATAGGATGAGAGTGTTGGGCATGTTCCAACACAGAGAGCAGAGTCAGAAGCTGCCCAGGAGATGGATACTTATGAGCCTGTATTGAGGTTCATAGATGCTGATATGGGTGGTCAAGATCGGCAGTGTAATGCTAATACAAGTAGTGCTTATGATGATGTGGAGTACTCAGAGGTAGGACAAACAGGGGGAGATGAACTAATGCACGAGCAACCAGGGTATGTTGGAACACAGGATGCTGCAACCGTAGAAATTGATCTTGGTGACGCAGAGATCGAGCAGACCGAACATGTTCCAACATAGGAACTGAACCTTACCTACTCCAGTGATGAAGTCTTGGATGAATTCATCCAGACCCAAGTGAAAAGAGGAAAGATAAAGTAGACAACATCACAGTCATCCCAGCCAGCAAAGAAGAGCAACAAAAGTACTCTCGAACCCAAGAAGAAGACAACTCTTCCTACGCCTCCTGAAAGTGATGCTATCTCAACCATGTTTTATGATGCTGATTGTGAGGATATGTGGGGGGTATTCTCTAAGAGGGAGATTGTTTCTGAGAGATTAATAGATTTAGAGGCATACAAGAAGAGTGGATTTTCTGATTTTGTGGAGCTGACAGGGTTAAAGAAAGCTGCCACTTTATATGAGGAGTATAATAAGCAGTTGGTTTGTGAAGTGTACAGTAATTTGATGGGTGGAAATATGGATGATGAATTCCCATGGTATAATAAGCTGTATGTGAGAGGCAAAATTATCAATATTTTTGCCAGGAAGATTAATCGATTGTTGGGGCTGAAAACTCCAGATTTTGATGGGGTATTTTCTTAGGAGATTGAGGTCACATATGACCATATTCTGGCTGAGATTTCTTGGGGTTATTTATACAGCAAAGCATTGTGAAACAAGCCATAGATCCCAAGGCTAAGCATGCTCTGGTATATCCATGACTAATCTCTATTTTGGCTACATGTGAAAGGGTGAAGGACCATCTTGAAGATAAGATTGAGAAGGTTGAATCTCTCAAGCCTAACAAGAAGAGACGAGGGATGAGGCAGGTAAAAGATTTCCCTTGGAATCCTGAGGCCTCATATTTGACTGTGGATGATAAAAAGGTCAAGATTGCGGTAATGGAAGCTAAGTTGGAAGCTTTGACCATACATATTGCTGCCTTGGAAGCTGAGCAAGCTAGAATTGAGGGGGAGAAGGCTCAGTTGGAAGCACAGATTGCTGCTCCTGAACATGACTGAAGGTTCTGCAATGTCTATGTTCCAACATAGATTAGTTGTTTGTTTTAGGGGTAGCAGGTTTTATTGCTTTTTATGGTTAATTCTATGTTTTTGTTGCCTTTGGCATATTCATGGCCCCAGGGGAGAATATTTTGGAGATCTTTGAATATTATCTTTGATGGTTTGTAATATGAATTTCTAGTTTTTCTTGTGGCATTCTTATAAATTTAAATTCAGTACTTGGTATATGTTCCATCATAAGGGGATTTCTGGAAGACTTATGTTGGGAGACTTGAAGTTTTTCTTTGTGCTCTTAATTTCAAAATGGCTGGGTCCACAAAATGGGAAAGGGAAAGATTGTAAAGTCACGTGGATTTCATTGATTATTTAGTTAGCATTTGTGAACTATGGAAAGCCGAATCCTAAAAGGATTTAGTCAATATGTAGTATTGCATGAATGTTGGTTTATGGAAGAAAGAAGATTCTGCAATGGATTATTTTAGGCTTGTGTTAGAAGCATAGTAGGTTTATGAAAAATCCTTATAATTATGGAATTGAATTTATGGAATATTATGCGAGATATTGAGATAAGGTCAATTTCTTTATTTAAGGGATTTGGATATGCTTCAGAAGCAGACATAGAATCAAATTGGAGATAAAGATGGAGATTTCCGATCTACTCATGGATTATAAATAGAGGACATCAAGGCTGCACAACTCACAAACTTAATAGAAAAAAAATATGCATACAGATTTTATATCTTTTGAGAGTACTGCGAGAGCGAAAATACATATGTTCCAACATACTATAACCTCTTGATCAAGTTCATAATCATATACCTTAATTCCCCTATTCATGGCCATATAAATAGAGGAGGTCATTCACGATTTTATTCGCCATTCTTATCAATCAAATATTCATATTTTTGAGTCATACTCATTGCTTGCGAGCGTTTTCATTGTTGCTTAATCCTGCAGGCAAGTTAAGTATTAATACCCTTCCATTTGTGAGCTAATCTTGCGGGCTAATTAGTGAGAATTTTTTTCGAGTTGAGGGTCAATCCCGAAGGCTAGTTGATGATCAATTTGTGCAAGTGTTGTTAGAGTTTGCGAGTTCCCTTAATACAGTCAAAGATCCAATCTAATTCCGTAATCCAGAGTGTTCGCAAGAAGATTCGTATCACTTTTAATGCTTAATAGTTCCAAATATATATATATATATATATTAGAATTTAACTGTAGATGTGTTCCTAACATTTATAGATAAGTTTTTAGCAACGACAATAAATAAGTTTATTTAGTCTAGTCGTTCGGATTTAGCATCTACATCATCTGCACCATCCAGTATATTACAGAGCCATGAAATACAACAAGTTTTACCAAATCATAGTATAAATTCAGTATACCAGCATGGCATATTAGATTTCAGTAAATCATATTCGATTAAAATTCATGAAGAAGTACTTCCAATGAATCAAGAATTTCAATCCATAAAATTACTTTCACCAATGGCTATTATCAAATATAGAACCCATAATTATAGGTTTTTACATTTTGGACTAATTCAAGTAGCTTTACATCCCTTAGTAAGATTAGGAATTGATACTCCCATTTTTATGGCATTAAGAGATGATAGATTAATTGAATATAAGGATTCCATATTAGCAATGATTCAAACTAATAGTTGTAATGGTACAATAAGATTTGATTGCATTCCAAACTATTCTGTTAGTCTAACAGATCCACATATAATGGATTCATTAAAGTTAGATATCCAGTTAAAACAAGATAAAATAGTTAAAGAAACTAAACATTTTGTATTAATTTATAGAGTCTATTTCAAATTAATGAAATCTATGATTCCAACAGCATTAAGATTAAATCCTACAGAAAAAGATGAATCAATTTTTGTTACGACAAATTCTGACAATACCAAAATAGAAACACCAAAATTACTAAGATGGAATGAAGTAACTATTCCAGAAGAGATAGTTGCTATAAGACCACTAAGTATACAAACAAATTCAAAACTAACGGAACCCTCAGTAATTGAAGAACAATAGGGTGGAAAAGTATTCATAAAATTCAATAGGTCGATGTCTAGTAGATATACAGAAAAATATAAACCTACTTTTGGTCAATCATCTAGGCATTCAAACCCAGATAGTTATCAATCACATAGGCATTCAACATCTGACCTCCCTTCAAATTTTCAAGATTCAAGAATTAGATATTCCACCCCATTACCATATATAATTCCAGATTCCAATTCTTCAGTTGGTTCACCCACATATAGTCAAATGAGAAATTCGGAACTAAACATGATGACTATTATTAAAGAATTTTCAATAGATAAAGAATATATAAATAATGATTATTACAATGTCGAAAACACCCAATGTAGATTATGGTTTGAAAAGTTTGATACAGAGATTAAAGAAAATTTTAAACAAGAATTTTATACATATCTAAATGAAAAAAGGATTAGGAAAATGAAAATTTTTATATGGTTAGAATATTACTTAAAGATTGAAAACCTAATTAATGAAAATAAATTAGAAGAAATTCCAGTAATTAATGTTCAGTCTAATTTATATAAAAAATGAAAACTACAAAACAACACAGTTGTAAGTTCCATCCATCCCCCATTAAAAAATATAGAAATCCCTATAGATAATGAAGCAATAACTGCTTCACCTTTCAAATTAGGAAGAACTGAGATAGACACAGTAAATACAGAAGATATCAAAAAGGTTTATCAACAAAATAATTATTCAAATCAATTATTACATACCATAGCTAACCAAGTAGACTTCATATCAACCAAGTTAGATAATAAAGACAGATTTCCAAATGAGACTTCAAAACCACATTTTCAAGTATCTTTATTTCCAAAAAGAAATGGAAAATTTGGTATCATTAATAAAAAAAGGATAAGGCTAGTACTTCTAGAAATATAGGAGTATTATATCAAATAAATCCACAAGATTCAAATACATCATGTTCGTCTTCTGAATCAGAGGAAGAATCAGATGGCCAGTTAGAACATCAATTAAGTATGATAGAACAACAGTTTCAAGATTATTCAAAACAATCCAATGATAAGATCCAATTACAAATAAATAAGATGAATAATTACAAATAAATAAGATGAATAGATTCCGAAACAATTGGAGGAACAATAGGACAAAAAATTATTATCCTAGACCTACTCCACCTGATATTCAATATGAAGAACAACATACTACATTAAACAGTTATGATGGTTCATCATTACATCAATGGAATATAGATGGTAAATCAGAATATCAAATATTAAATATATTACAAGAAATGGGTATAGCCAGAATGGCTTACAAAGCTAAACTTAATATATCTGAACCAAACTTAGTAATGTTATTCGTAACAGGATTTACAGGACTATTAAAAGGATGGTGGGATAATCATCTTACATTAGGAGATAAGCAATCCATTGTGAATCATGAATCAGAAGAAGCTTGCGGTGAAGGTGATAATATTGAATATGTAATGGTCCAAGATGGTTCAGTATATTTAATTTATGTAATTTCAGTGTACTTTATAGGAAGCCCAGAAGAGGAATTAACCAGCTCAAAATTTTGTTTAACAAATTTAAGATGTCCATCTTTAACTGATTTCAAATGGTATAAAGAAATATTCCTAACTCAAGTATTAAGAAGAACAGATTCAAATTCCTCATTTTGGAAAGAAAAGTTTATTACAGGATTACCAAATTTATTTTCCCAAAGAATAATTACTAATTTACAGAAATCATCAGGAACTGAAAAGATAGATTACAATACTTTAACTTTCGGGCAAACATTTGCTTTTGTTAAACAATAAGCTTTAACACTATGCCAAGATTTTAAAATCCAACATAAATATGGTTCAGAAAGGAAAGAGATGGGCTCATTTTGTCAACAATTTGGCATTATGGGTATCAAGCCACCATCATCTCAACATAAAAAAAATATATAAAAAATATAAAAAGTATAAGACTAAAAAACATCACAGTAAAGATAAATATAAAAATTATAATTAAGAACATAATAAGAACTTTTATAAAAGAACTAATAAATTTTAAAATATTCAATGCTATAATGCAAAAGATTTGGTCATATAGCATCCCACTGTAAGACTGAGAAAAAGATTAATTCTTTATTTGTAGAAGAAATAGATTTAAAGAATAAATTATTATCATTATTAATAGATGAATCAGATAGTGACGAATCAGATAGTGACAAATCAGATTATGAATCTAGTTCAAATACTTCAAATAATTCAAAATTCTGTCAATGTAAGATTCCAACGAATAATATGTTAAACAATTCAACAAGTAATAGAAAAGCATTATTAGAAATGATTGATAGATTAGAGGATTCACCAGATAAGAAAGAGTATTTAAATAGGATCAAAGAATTAATAAAAGAGGAAGACAAACCACAAATAATAGAAGCCTTTACTTTAAATAAAATTGTTAAAAAATATTCAGAGATAGATAAGAAGAAACCAGCAAGATCTGATGACCTGCGAGCTGGGATAAATAATTTAAAAATTGAGATTAACTCAATCAAACATGAATTGAATTATTTAAAATAAAAAGATTTAGAATTAGAATTAAAGTTTAGCTCAAGGAACCAGAAACGTATGGATACACCTTCTATTTCAGGAATCAAGATATCTAAGGACGATCAAACAGATGATCAATTCTTCAATATTATTAATAAAATCAATATGAAAAAATGGTACTCTTTAGTAACCATAGGAGTTGAAGATTTTAGTATTACCATAATTGCATTAATAGATAGTGGAGCAGATTCACCATGTATTAGATCAGGCATAATTCCAAGTAAGTACTTAGTCAAGCTAATGAAAAACTAGCAGCAGCAAATGGTACTCCAATGGCAATCAATAGAAAGTTACCCAATGGTTTATATGTAATGATAATTACTGTATTAAACATTCATTTCTTATACTAGAAAATATAGCATATGATGCAGTTTTAGGAAATCCATTTTTATATCAAATAACCCCTTTAAAAAAGACTCAAGAAGGAATAACCACTAAAATATTAGGTAAAAAATTATTATTCCCATTCCTTGACCCACCTAGTCAAATAGAATTAAATCTATTACAAACAAATTCTATATATAGAAAGATATGTTTACTAAATACAAAGCAAAAGGATATTACTTTCTTAAAAGAAGAGTTAAGTTATTCAAAACTAGAAGAACAGTTAAGTAGTAAAGTCATACAAGAGAAAATTGCAAGAATAGAGAAAGAATTTAAAAACCAAGTCTGTTCGACACATCCCAATGATTTTTGGGATAGAAAGAAACATGTGGTATCATTACCCTATGAAAAGGAATTTAATGAACAAAACATTCCCACTAAAGCTAGGCCAATTCAAATGAATGCAGACTTAGTTGAATTATGCAAACAGGAAATTCAAAGTCATTTAGAGAGAAAATTAATTAGGAAAAGCAAATCCCCGTGGAGTTGCTCAGCATTCTATGTTAATAAACAAGCAGAAAAGGAAAGAGGAATTCCTCGATTAGTAATAAATTATAAACCATTAAACAATGTATTACAATGGGTTAGATACCATATTCCAAACAAAAGAGACCTAATTAATAGATTAGTAAATGCAAAAGTATTTTCTAAATTTGATTTAAAATCAGGATATTGGCAAATTCAAATTCATGAAAAGAACAAATATAAAACAACATTTGTAGTTCCATTCGGCCAATATGAATGGAATGTTATGCCATTTGGATTAAAAAAGCACCATCAGAATTCCAAAAAATCATGAATGACATATTCACTCCTTACTCCAAATATGTTATAGTATATATTGATGATATATTAGTCTTTTCCGATTCAATAGACAGTCATTTCAAACATTTAAATATATTATTAAATATTATTAGGAAAAATGGATTAGTTATATCAGAACCAAAAATGAAATTATTTCAAACAAAAATAAGATTTTTAGGATATGATATTCATTTAGGGAAAATCAAACCAATTCAACGAGCTATTGAGTTTGCTAATAAATTTCCAGATAAAATAACAGATAATAATTAATTACAAAAATTTTTAGGATGTTTAAACTATATATCGAATTTTCCCCCCAAATTAAGAATCATATGCAAGCCATTATATGAAAGGTTAAAATTAATCCACCTATGTGGACAGAAGAACATACTCAAATTATTAAAACAATAAAATTACAAGCCAAATCATTACCATGTTTAAGCATTCTACATCCATTTGCATTTATGATTATCCAAACAGATGCATCGGATTTAGGTTATGGAGGAATATTAAAGCAGTTGCATTTAGAAAAAGAGTCAATAGTGAGATACCACTCAGGGTTATGGACAGGAGCCCAAATCAATTATTCAACTGTTAAAAAAGAAGTTTTATCTATTGTTTTATATATTTCAAAATTTCAAGATGATTTATATAATAAGAAATTTTTATTAAAAATAGACTGTAAATCGGCTAAGGATATTTTACAAAAATATGTCAAAAATTTAGTTTCAAAACAGATTTTTGCTAGATGGCAAGCCAATCTTTCCGTTTTTTATTTTGACATAGAATTTATTAAAGGGAAGGATAATTCTCTCCCAGATTTTCTAACTCATGAATTCCTTACAGGAAGACATGAGTAAACATTCAAGTTCATTTAGTTCCTCAAATTCAAAATCAGCCAAAGATTATGCAATTTCAAAGCCTTTGACACCAAAGACACTAACACCAGATTATCCTCCCCTCACTTACTCCACAGTAGCCCAAAGTCCATATTCCAGATCGATTCATACTCCATTATTAACTCCATACCATTCTTACTCCTCAAAAGCCAACTACTCAAATCCCCAACAAAAAGTCCATTCCATCAACCTCAAGCCCCAGCCAATCCTCTTATTTTGAAAACCAAACCCAGAATATATTCTAATGACTCAATCCCAGACAGAACCAGATATCCCTCAACTAAAGTCATTTGTATCCAGTATGTTCATGCCAACATGTTTATGGTTGGCAGATGACATCAACAAGACTCAAAACTACTATGAGCTGATTTTAGTAGATACCCAGTCCATTGAAATACAGCATGTCCAAAATAAACAAGATCCCAGTAGAATTGACTATTCCAAAATATATATTAAGCAAGTACTTCGTCCCAGCCATTTCCAAAATATTCATTCTGATAGACATTTTTTTGGTAAATTACTTTCCCACTGGATTCAACTATGCTAACTATATACAAGTCTGGTATAGAGATTTCTATATTAGGTCCTTTGACCATTCATGGTTCATTAATTTCCACCAACAATTTAGCGGAGATATTCCAATGTGGTTCTATGATTGGTGGTCCAAACTAGGAGCATCAAGAGAAATACTTCCCATTCCAGTTGCAGAAGGATTAGAAACATTCCACAAGCTTAGCAAGTGCAAACCTTTTGAAACAGAACTCTTATTCCATTCCTTATTCAGGGTTCCATGGATTCTTGCCTGGAGCTTTCAGATCAAATCCATATATCCAAACAAGCCCTTTTCCCTCATTCGACAATTCAGAATTAATGGTGGAACAATTACAAATCTGAATTCTGCTCAGTCAAAGCAGTGACCTATTACTTACAAACCAGTGAAAAACTGAGACTTACATTCTCGGTAGAAGACGACATTAAAACAATTCAAGCCAAAAGCCCAGTTCAACTTGCTTTAAGCATTCAACCATCCATTCGGAGTCCAATCCCAAGGCCATTAAGTGTTCAAACTACTCAACCTACACCAGCAACAAAGGATGAAGATGATGAAGAATTCCAGAATCTATTAGCTATTTACAAACAGCTCAAAAAGGCCTCCACAGAGGTAAAGTCATAAGACATTCCAGATGATGATCCCATTGGAGGTCAAGACCCATTTGACTTCTAAAATCAGCACTCAATAGACGCACTCAATAGACAGTCAGTCATAGAGGGTCCCAAACTCCACTCTGACATCTACTCAAAATACGCAAGTAATGACGAATTCAAGCACTCAACAATAAAGCAAGACTTAGTGGCGGGTCCCACACTCCACTACCACCACTCACACCAAGCAGCAGCTGACAAAATATAGTGGAGGGTCCCACACTCCACTATAATTCAAAAGCAGCCATGTGACTCATCAGTCCACCACATGACTTCAAATTTCATTCACTTCAATGTAATTGATTAGATATCCGCCTCTATAAATACAGAGGTCTTAGTTCATTATTAAGCACGCTTGAATTATCGCCCTTTCACATTCTCTTACAACCACCTCCATCTGAGTTCAACGTTCATACTTGAACTTCCCATGTATTACCTACCTACCCACTTCATAAATCTCAGTCAATAAAAAGAAATCATTCCAGTATTTTGTAAGTTATTTCTTAAAGTACTTAATTGCTCTTTTATGTTATTTACTCTTTAATCTTACTTAATTTTACTACGGTTTTACTATTCATGATTATTGTTCACATTTACTATTCACTAATCATGGTTTACTGTTCACTCATTTTACTATTTATGATTACTGTTCATATTTACTATTCACTAAATGTCGGATTACTGCTCACTAATTTTACTGTTCACGATTACTGTTCACTATTCACTACTGTTTACTACTATTCACTACTATTCACTATTTAAATAGATGCTCCTGTCCATTAGCTTAAATGGTTTAGGGTTTATGGTTTAGATTAAATGGTGTGTGTGTGTGTGTATAAATTTTGCAAGTTATCATTCTATTCATTCATGATCATAAAACAAAATAATAACACAATTACTTGCCTTAAAAGTCCGTTTGCACCTTATTGTTAAAATCAATTTTTTCCAGGATATTGCAAGAAAAATATTGATAGAAGAAATCTAATTATACATTAAATAGTACTTAATAATGTACTAATTATGCGTGAGAAGGAAATAAAAATTATTTCACTTGTAGGAAAAGTTATGGATAGTAGTTTCCTTGTAGGTTAGATTACAGATGGTAATTTCCTTATCTACTTTAGAATTATCACTAGTGAAGAATCGTCAGTTAAAGACAGTTTTATCGAACCCGAGAAGACAAGACACTTTTAGAGTGTTTCTCTGGTCCTGAATTTGATTGAATCGAAGACACTTTTCATGTGTGTCTTCTCTAATCCTGAATTTGATAAAAGGTTCTTAAAATCACTTTCTATCGACTATAAGTTCCGAATTTGGAACCAATTTATGAGGTCAAAAAAATAAGGCAGTTTCTAGCAGCAAATCAATTCCTGAAATGGATACCAAATACAGAACAACAAAAATAATGCATATTCGACACTTTAATCACCAAAATCAATAGATCTACAGCATTATAGATCTGAACAAAAAAATAAAGATATGAACACATCTGTTTGAATAAAAAAAATAATGATTAAAGAATTAAAAAAAACTCAGATCTATAAACACCAGCGAGGGATGCTGGCAATGGTGAGGGACACCAGCAAGGCACACACTGTTGGTATGCCTTGAATACGTATTAGCCACTCCGACGGGATGGTACTAAGGTCTCGCTGCCCGGTGAGCGAGTCAGGGGGGGTCCGGGGGGCGGAGTCGCCCCGGCCCGACAGTATAGTATGTCCTCTGTTTGGGCTGTTATTGGCATTCTGTCTCCTGTTCTGGTTTGGGCCAAATTGTTTCTGGACCCAAAGCCATTAGGGTTTAAGGTGGAGAGGACTATATATACAGTGCCTCATCTTTTATTGTAACCTGTAAGGGATAAGATTTGCAGAGAGTAGGAAATCTGTAATTCTGGCCTTTCTCTCTAGTGGAATCTGATCTTGGTTGGTCGTGGATGTAGCCAATTGGCGAACCACGTAAAAATCTCGGTGTCTTGTTTTTCGCTTTATTTTCTTTGCTTGTTCTTTCTCGGGTATTCCGCACAACACACACCTCTGCGATGGTGAGGGACTCCGACAGAGGTGAGGCGACAGACGTGGCTCTGTGGTGGTGAGGGACACCAGCGACACCATGATAGGTCAAGCGGCAGGGCTTCTTCTCTAGGCAGCAGCGGAGCAATGCCGATTTGAGGCAATGGCAGAGCAGTGCCGATTCGAGGCAGTGGCGGAGCGGCGCAGATTCAAGGCATCGGCGGAGCAACACACAACGATGAGAGATGCTCTGATCGGAGGAAATGAAAATGGAGAAGGGACTCAGATATGGGAAGAGGCTCTGATCGTTGGCTGCGTGAAATGGGAAAAGGAGAAGGGCCTCAGCGATGGGAAGTGGAGAAAGGGTTTGGAATGCAAAAAACCAAAGGGTTTCTTATATACTGGGCTTAGAAGTCAGCCCATTTAAGGCGGTTCTACAATTAGGATCGCCTTTAAAACAAAAGAGTGACCCAGAATAGGAGTTCCAAACTCGGCACTTCTTGGGATCTTCAATTAAAGGTGGTTCTACAATAAAACTACCTTTAATTGATGGCAATCAATAGAAAAATGACTTTAAAATTTCCGAATGGGACTTGGGAGGGACTTCCAAATTTGGAACTCCTTGGGATCCTCAATGAAATGTGATTCCTCTAGAACCACCTTTGATTGAGTGTCTTTAATAACTAGTTCTCCACTAGTGCCTATTTATGTTAAACTTAAGTTTGTAGCCCTATATATTTGTAATCATCATAATTGATGAGATGTATCATTGATCAAATATCAATTCATCATTGATTAACAATTTTATATTTTCTCATGTGCCGCCCCATCCAAACTCCCCACCTGAAAATGTCTTCCGCTCGAATCCGAGAGCAAAAGAAGTGTTAGGTAAAAAAAGAGGGGCAATGTCCTGCTTCCGTTTCACAGAATAAGTAAAATAGTGCTAGAAGTATCAGGTGGGGATACTAATTATATGTCTCATGGTATCGGAGCTGGTTCAATTGGGACCCCCTTTAATTTATCTCAAGGTTAACAATCTTTAGCCATATCCGCCACCTAGCTCAAGGACAAAAGCCTGCCTTACGCTGTGGTCATTAGCTAGTTCGTTGATTCTTCTATATTTTTTTTATCTACTCCTATATTATTATTATTTTGGTTGTGTTCATGATCAATACCACTCTTACTACCATTCTACCAATGTCGTTGTGTCCTTCCTGCAGCCGCCGCTCTTAGCTATCGTCGTCGATGCAAGGGTCTCTCGAGGGCCAGTGGTTCGAGAGGTCTCGAGGTCCAGTGGTTTGAGAGGTCTCGAGGGCCAGGGGTTTGAGAGGTCTCGAGGGCCAGTGTTTCGAGAGGTCTTGAGGGCCAGTAGTTCGAGAGGTCTCGAGGGCCAATGGTTCGAGAGGCCTCGACGGTAACTGGTCCAAGAAATCTCAAGAGCCACTGGTTTGAGAGGTCTCGAGGGCTACCGGTTCGAGAGGTCTCGACGGCCACCGGTTCGAGAGGTCCCCAGACCCAGAGGTTCGGGAGGTCTCGAGGACCAGCGGTTCGATAGGTCTCGCGGGCCACCGGTTCGACAGGTCCAGAGGACCAGGGGTTCGTCGCGAGGGGCAGTGTTCTGAGAGGTCTCGAGGGCTAACGGTTCAAGAGACCTCGAGGACCACTGGTTCGAGAGGTCTCAAAGGCCACCAGCTCGAGAGGTCTCGAGGGCCAGAGGTTTGAGAGGTCCCGAGGGCCAGCGGTTCGAGAGGTACAGAGGTCCAGAGGTTCGTGATGTCCCGAAGGCCAGTGGTCCGAAAGATCTCGAGGGCCAATGGTTCGAGAGGTCTCGAGGGCAAAAGGTCTGAGAGGCCTCGAAGGCCAGTGGTCCGAGTGGTCTCGAAGACTATGGGTCAAAAAAAATTTTAAAAAAAATATTAAGCCTTCTTTTTCCTGGGCAGAAACTGTGGATCACGGGAAAGGGAGTTCTCAGTTTCCCCATACACTGGGGAGAAAGCTTTCATCACTTGGGTTGCACAACTACTTGAATTGGGTAGTGAATTAATTAATTAGCGTATGCGAAATTAACTAACCCACTACTAGCTGAGATACTTGGATTTGACGGTTGCGCGGTTTGCCTGCACTGCACTGAAAAGTGTAAAATGGCATACGACTGTCCATTTTCCTAAAATGGAGAGAACGGTTACAAAACCGTTACGTTGGGCGTGCAGGGTAGAAGTCATGCCCGGTCTCTTATCATTAGGAGGTCTATCCGCGGGGAACAACTGGGAGCACCATCGACTACGGTCAACTAGCTCCCATCCCCAAAGGAAAAACCTCGGCACCCATACAGAGATCGTTACCGAAGGCCAATAACACCCCTTTATCTTCATCTTAGGGGTGTACATGATAGAAGCGGTGCACCAACTCCATCAGGAGAGGACGCATTGCCTCATTCCTTGGAAGGCTGAGACCTCTCTCGGTTTCGAAGGCCGTCGCCGCACTTCAGCGATGGTTGGGATTACACCTATGGGGAACAAACCATGGGTCAAGAGCCGGTTAAGATTCCCGGTTGGATGGAGGCTCCATGGAGGAGGGGCTAGCGAGATTATTCTCATGATCCTCTGTTCTCTTTATTATTGAGTCACCTGGATGTAACATTTAGACAAGGGGCAGTATTTTTGGTAACATATATTGAGGGAGTGGGCCAATGTCCCCACTCTCGTACACTCCCACGACATTTTTTGGGGCCACCTGATTGTACCATTTAGATCAAGGGTAGTTTAGTAGGTTTCATTGTATCACGGGAGTGGGACAATGTTCCCACTCCCGTAGACTCTCACTGTTTCTTTTTATTTACCATTACCTTCAACAAATAAATCATGTTCATGGTCTTCTACAAATACTACTCTTGCTGAAGTTGAATGCTGCTCAACTACTAATATTGTTGCTCATGAAGTTGAATATTGCTCTGTCACTGCTACTGTTACGATTGTTGTTGTTGTTGCTTCTACCGCTACTGAACCTAAATCCTGTTCTATGGAATTTTTTTTTCTCTTTTAACAATTATAAATTTCATAATCTTCTTTGCAAGTTGGGAATTCTTGTTCATCATGCTACAACTTGAGGGAGGGTGATAAAAAAATCGAAATAATTTCCCTTATAGGAAATGTTATAGATGGTAGTTTCCTTGTAGGTTAGATTATAGATGTTAATTTCCTAATAGACTTTGGAATCATATTCATGTTAGACTTTAGTTTGTAGCCCTTTATATTTATAATTTTCATAATTGATGAGATGTGTCATAGATCCTTTATATTTTCTCAATGAGCAATGGAATGAAATATTCCTAGTTCATCCTATGATTGTATTGTTGCATCCATCAAAAAAGTATATCCTATCGAGTTCTTGAAGAAAAGTTATCAAATGTTATCAATATATATATATATATATATATATATATTTATTATTTTTTAAAAAATATTGTAAAATTATATCAAATAATGTTATTTATACTATGATTAAAGTTTCATTAATATATGTTTACCCTATATTTATTTTTTTTGATATATTATTAACTAATATTAATGTGCACCCAATAAATTTATTTTCTAAATCCACCATTGGATACCTTATGTTTACTAACTCCCTTTGGCAACTCATTTTCCCAACAAACTACAATATTCCAGGCTGTTTTTTTTTTGAAATATTCCAAGCTGTTTTAGAGTGAATGCCAATGTGAAGTAGGATGTTTGATCTGGGACGGAGGGAGTAAGACTTTTAGGAAAGTCAAACGTCACTACTGCATGATCGAGGCAATAGCACCGGTAAAACAACCCATTAGCACTAGTATTTTTGCCACCTAAATATCGGTGTGTAAGTATAACGGTGTAAAAAGACATGTCATATGCACCGGTAAAATATACTAGTGTATAAATGTTATATGCACCGGTAATCATAATCGGTATACAAAAATAAAGAAGCCTTATACATTTAACACACCGGAAATTTAATTGCTGGTGTATAAAATATGCACCAGTGTACAATGTTCAAAATGGAGGGGGAGGGGGGCACAAACAATTTGCACTGGTACATTGACAGATATTGCTGGTGTGAAATATAGCATAATTTTACACCCGTATTAAAATTTCCACCGGTATGGGAAACTACACCGTGCGTAATAAAATGTCAGCATTACTGGTGTAATTTATTTTTCAAAAAAAAATATTATTTAAATTTGATAAGTTTTTTACACCGGTATTTATAAGTTATACTGGTGTATGAGCTGAATTAAATTTACAATGCTCAATTTGTTTTTCGGTGGTCCCTCCCAGATAATTTCTAAGGCAATGATAGCTAGAAATACATGAATCTGAAATATTATAAATTTAAAACCTCGGAAAATGTAACAAACTTCAAAGACCTACGATAATATTGATCGGAAAACACAAGAATTTATTGAAATGATGAGTACAAAATGTATCTTCACAATGAATGGAAATAAATTAAAATACCACACAAGTTTAGTATGACTACACACCAACACAATCTTAATATGATCCACCACAGAAAAATAATTATCAACCTATAATGTCGTTTTTATCATTAAGAAATTGCAACGAAGTGTACGCTTGATGATGGTACTCATCTAGCCAAGCCCCGCACCATCTCTGAGCAACACCTTGAATTTCGTACACATGGTACGGCTCTTGGTCCTCTAGGAAGATCTGTCAATTTGAAACTAACAATGTTAGCGAACAATGTTGTGTAAGGGAAATTTTGAATAACTAATTTTGAGATGTAATTTTTACCTCCAGGATATTGTTTGTCTTTGAATGATTAACAAATTCTTCCATGAAGAGCACGACAGAGTACCTCCATTGCCATGGGCCATTCTAGGTTCGGTACTACACAAAAATGGTATATATCATTACCAATTATTAACCTAATAAATGATGTGGATGAAATGACAGTATGAGTTACCTTAATGTTATTCAGTTTCCAAGTGTAGTCAGGTTCTGGCTCCCTCTTTCTCTTCTCCCTTTGGTATGTGCATGCAAGTCTGTCATGAAAGTAAATGAAAACGATAATTTCTTAACTTCTTCTAGTATATTACAATACAGACTTATTTTTATATTGATCGTAATACCTGGAAATAACCCCGAGTTCGATCAAGTTGGTTGGTTTGATACCCTCTGACAATGTGTCCAATGTGAAAACCTATTCCGCTCTAGGACGGATAATAATGAGGTACCAATGATCGATGTGGGAAAATTATGGGAATTAATTCATGAAATGGAAAAGGTTTGAAATGTAAATGTTAAATCTGGAAAAAAGCTTTACATTCTAATGTAGGGGACAATGTAGAACTCAACCTCCATTTCCTTCATTGTAGTCCAAATAAGGCTGAAACATTTTTCAACCTCCATATCAATGTTGGTCAAGTTTCCACAATTTGTAAGGCAGAATTGAACCCGGCCTGCATTATCTTCCCAAATTTTCTCCCTGTACCGGTAAGGATAGTTTAAGAATTAAATCGTAATTGATTAAAAATACAAATAAGGATGTAAGGTTTGAAACTCACCTCATCCACACATTCATCTGTGCATTATCAATCCAAGTTATCAAATTCATGTTCTCGATCTTCTTCCGAACTCGACTAGAACATCTATGCCCACACTGTTGGTGTAACTGCGTGCAAAGGTTGATGTTCGAAAGACAGGGAAGAACATGCCATTTTTATTCCTTATCATTTCGAGGATAGCCGCATTACATTCCTAGATGAATCTTTCCATAATGGGCCAATCTGTGAAGTTCTGTTTGTTGATAATCTATGGAGGCCAAACTACACGAAATGCTAACTTAAATATCTAGTAATCGATGGAAGTAGGTAATGAATAAAAAAGGTTTGCGGTTCAGTGAAGGACTTTTTTTGATAGCTTCTTGAGTTTTCATCTGGCTGATGGCCAGAAATTAGGGCTTGAGAGTGATCTCTTCCCAGTATCACCCTGTCACACGGATTCATAAATATACACATGTCACTTTAATTTGTGCGAAATGAAATTTAAGGTGTAATAAGAATGTACCTCATTGTCGGTGAGAATCATAATCTCCTCTTCCTCGTCGTCCATATCCATGTAGGCATCCTCCTCATCGATGTCATTTGGTTGCTCGTCTCCCTTGACTATCAAATACACGGGCCAGTCCACAATGTTATTCATTGCCTCTCTGACATTATCGAACTGGTGCTTGGCCGAGGGCAATCCCACCCTAGGATGGTGGGAAGCCATCTCCGTACCTCTCAAAGTTAATATTTATAAGCCCTAAATGCTTACTATCTACAACTAAGTAGATAGCCAAAAGTCGGGGTCATCCACAAAGAAGGGGAATTGTCTCAAGCATTTAAGCACAAAAGGTTACTATTAGGCTAGGAGTATATATATATATATACACACATAAAAGCATGTAAAGGGGGGGGGGTGTTGGTTGTTTGGTGGTCCTAAGTTATGAAAGTTAAAAGACAAGACAACTAGCAAAGTCAAGCAACTATGCTAAATCATCAAACAAAACTAAGAAAAAAAGGTTTTAAAACTACAAAAGATAAAGCCTTGGGGGCGATTGATATCCACTTCCAAACCAAATGTAGATCATTGAACCATTCCTCATTCTATCACAATTGTTACCTATGGGGAATGCCAATGAAAGATCAACATTCATTCTTTCTTAATATTAAATTGCAAAGACAAATGACAACCATTTGCAAACCTCATTGATGATCAACCTAGATAAACAATGATCATAGGGGTATTTCATCAATGGAATTATACACGAAAGACCATAGATTTGACAACAACAAGCCTTCTACCAAAGACATAGCCATTTAACCAAACATAGCATTCATTAGGCTAAACCTAGAACAAACCACATTCAAGGTTCAGCCTTTCATTGCATCTATAGGATAAATATGAGAGCAATCCACATTAACATAATTATCTAGCAAGAATCACAACACATTATGCACAAGAAGTTCTAATTTCATGTTCTTATACTTTCATGTAAAGGAACTAAGGAATTCGTCACTTTGCTAACTCCCTAACACTTACGTCATGCAAACACTTCCTATTCTCAAAAAACCCGTGGCATAAATGAAGTGAAACATAGCATTGAGAACACATGAATGCTAAATAACAAAGGCTTCAAGAACGAGTGAAACAATCTATTCACTACTTCAACTACTTGTTGTGAAGATAAATCTTCCATCCTTCTTAGATAGTAGTTTGCAAGATTGAATTCGACATCTCTTGTCAAACCTCACCAATGACTCCCTTAGCCAAAACACGACTAAAAGTATCCCATTGATGGCATTGAGCATGAAGAACCAACAAGCTTGGAAACACTTATAAGCACTACACCGTGTCTAAGCATTTAACCAATTCATGCATTTACGCAAGATTAGTCAAGAACAATCAACATTCATAGACTTCTCTCATTTGCGATCTAAAACAAACATAACAATGAGTTCGACACCATTACATTCATCTAGAAATTATCAACACACCAACATCATTTAAGAAGCTCTAACTCATGCTCTTGGATTCCCATTAAAAGAGGGGAGAATTAGCTACTTTCTCCCAACCCTAACAAGTAATCATATAAGAAATTCATATACTCAAGCTTCCAACAACATCAATACCATTAACAATTAACATTCAAAGCTCAATAAATGCACAATAACAAAAGCACCAAATATATATATATATATATATATATATATATATATATATATATATATATGTGGTTCTTACTATATAGAAATGGAAGTTTCAATCCATTGCTCCCAAGATAAAACTAAGCTAGATAGTTAAAAGACATGATTAACCTACAAAAACCAAGAAAAGAAAGAAAGAAAAACTAGGGTTTGAACCTAGAAAAACGCAAGAAGAAGAGGTTGGATTTGTGTTGTTATAGAGGAGAGGATAAGGTGAGTATTTATAATACAAAAAGCAAGAAGAGTTTCTGGCCATTCGTCCATCGCGAGTTGTGACGGGCTCGCGACGAACTCCACTTCCAGTACCAATTCTTCTTTCTCCTTTTTGTTTCATATCCTCCTATTCTCTTCACTTCTTCATTTCTTCAAATCTTCAAAAGTTCAATTACAAGTCTTCAAATCTTCAAAGGTATTCTTCAAAGTCTTTAAACAAATTACCTTGTCACACAAAATTCTCTAGAAAAGTAATAAAAGCGTAAAAGTCACTTTTAACCCTCCTTAGAGAACTTCAAGTTGAAATGTCACATTTAGAGCACAAAAGTGTACAAAAGTGAATCCTAACAGTCCTAATATAACCGTATAAAATGGGCACATCAAACCTTCCCGCACTTAAACCTTACTCGCCCTCGAGTAAGAAACGATTCAAGCACACGAAGGAATTCATATGTCCATATCCTAAACTAATATTTCCCCAATCAAAACCTCACAAAAACTCTCAATATCGTAAATCCCAAAATCAAAGCTCAAATGAGAATTTTTCCACACACACAACCCCAATTCCTAAATCTAACCAAACCTACCACTTATCAATTCACCACCCATAAAAACTTTTCAAAGTCCCGAATTGATAATCCCAAAGTCCAATGACACAAAATGAAGTTAAAACCATATAGGAGGTTCAAGCACATACTTCGCTTCATACCAATATATCAACCAAAATCCAATGACACAAAATGAAGTCAAAACCATAGAGGAGGTTTAAACACATACTTCAGCCAATGCCAATATATCAACCAAAATGAAGTATAAAAGAATCAAGAATTTTATAACCTTACTTCATTTTTCAACCCACTAAGTTACCCAATCAAAAGTAGCAAAAAGCATTCCAAATGAAGCTAGCATGTATGTGCCTCTAACCCCTCCCCGCACTTAAAACATTACATTGCCCTCAATGTAAACATGCAATGAAAGAATAATAAAACTCAGGTAAGAGGTAGAGTGACACCCGTTTCTCCGCTTAGTCGCTGGTGATATGGCGCAATCCAATGTAGTTGTATAGAATTGGTCCCAAAATCGGTTTCGGGGCCGGAAGGTGGAGCAAAAGTGCCATAGAAGAACTCACCCCTCGAGCAAAACGTTGTCTCCTTGGCACCGTTTGATCAATACTAACACCACAAAGAAAAACATCAAACTCAAAAGTATAAAAGGATTTGTAATACTAATTTTAGCATAAGAGTGAATAACCATAGTATTATCAAAGAACAACCAATCCATCATGCAACCACCACGTATAAGATTGTCCAATAAAAATATCCAACACATATCGACACATATCCAAGAATTATTATAGAATATAGCAATTAAAGACTCAATGATATAGTTGGCATACTACAATCAACAAAGATACTATAAAGATGCAAGAATTTTCATATGTCAATAAATGTGAGATGGATGAGTAATGAGTGGATGTGGGGTGGTTCTTGGGAGTATTTGGTGGAGAAGAATGAAGGTTTATGCAGTGTTTAAGCTCAGCTAAAAAGTTGGATTTTTCATTGCGACAGCACTGGTCGCGACTTGCGATGCATCATCTCGAGTCGAAGGCTTTTGGTCTCGAACACTCGAGATCTCATGGGACCTGAGGTCCCGAGGGCTTCAACTCGAGTTGAGGGCTTTTGGCCTCGAGGACCCAAGGTCTTTGAGGGGTTCAGCTCAAATCAAGGGCTTGTGGCCTCGAGAACACGAGGTTTTGAGGGCTTGCACTATTGGGCTCAGCTCGAATCGAGGGCTTGTGGCAGAACACGAGGTTTAAACCCAGAAAAACACATGAAGAAAGAAAAAAAATAAGTTTTGAACCCAAAAAAACCTACAAAAACTAAGAAAAGGAAGAAAGAAAAACTAGGGTTTGAACCCAGAAAAATGCAAGAAGAAAGAAAAAATAAGGTTTGAACCCAAAAAAACCTACAAAAACTAAGAAAAGAAAGAAAGAAAAACTAGGGTTTGAACCCAGAATAACGCAAGAAGAAGAGGCTAGACTCATGTTGTTGGGGAGGAGAGGATAAGGTGAGTATTTATAGTACAAAAAGAAAGAAGAGTTTCTGGCCATTCGTCTGTCGCGAGTCACTACGGGCTCCCTACGACCTCACAATGGACTCCACTTCCAGCACCATTTCTTCTTTCTCCTTTTTGTTTCATATCCTCCTCTTCTCTTCACTTCTTCAATTCTTCAAATCTTCAAAAGCTCAATTACAAGTCTTCAAATCTTCAAAGGTATTCTTCAAAGTCTTCAAACTAATTACCTTGTTACACAAAATTCTCTAGAAAAGTAATAAAAGCGTAAAAGTTTCTTTTAACCCTCCTTAGAGAACTTCAAGGCAAAATATCACATTTATAGAAAAAAAGTGTACAAAAGTGAATCCTAAAAGTCCTAATATAACCGTATAAAATGGGCACATCAGATGGTAGACTGGCTCATATACTCTCACGTGAGTCACAGTACCATGCTGGACATCCTGACGACGAGGTATTTGTCGGAACCCATGCGCAACCATTTTCATCTTACCGACAATGTTTTTAACGTACAGAGTCACTTGTTCTCAATCTTATTCATTAAAGAGTTAAGTAAAATGATAACTTTTGTAATGAAGATTTCAATGTGTGTAATTAAATGTAAAGAAAATGTATATAATTATATAGGTGTACCTCCTTATCACCTTCTCCATTATGGGCTCTTCACCCGACTTTATAACACCCGTAACAAGGTCATCCATTGCCTTCTCGAAAAAATTCTTAGGATCATCAAGGCCTGGCAAGATCTCAACACCGCATGCAGATGCAATGCCCTTTACCAGCTAATCAAGGTACGATTCCATGACCTTTACGACAGGGTGATCATTAGACGGCCTCCTTAGTAGGGTATGCTTGCTTGAGGAACTGCTACCGTACTTTCTTTAGGAAAGATGAGGAATAGCCACCAATGTGGGTAGACCCGTCTGAGTTCCCCGGTACTTGCCTGGGTGATCCTTCCTTTTTGTAGCCTTAATGAGAATGTTTTCACCCGGCTGCAGTATCAATGTTCCTTTTTCCTTCAGCTTGTTCATTTTCAACTGTATTGATATTGGAAAGCAATTTTCTATAAGAAGACTGTAGAAACGACATAAAATTTAATTTACGAGAGAGATATTTATATAACTTACAACGTCCGATGCGATCTTCTGAACCTCTTTCGATGTGTACAACCCTGTCTTGTCCTTGTTTGCATCAAGGTAGACAAGAGATCTTTCCAGTTTGAACTCTTTCTGATTGATTTGTTGCTCAATCTCCTCTTCAGTGAAGCTCTCAGCGGTCAACCTATTTCTCTCATTTTCCTTTAGTTCCTCAGTAAGTTTGTCCAGGACGTATTGATTACCTTTTCTCCCAGTGTGGTGGGTGTAATCCTTGCCCACATTGTGCTCAATTGTTGTCTCTCAAATTTCCTGATATAGTTCAAATTATTTTATATACACATTAACGAAAGATATAGGAAACATAGTTACTAAAATTAATTCTATGAAATCATACATGAAATTCTAGCGTTCGATGCCTTGCCTCAAACAAATGTCATTCTTCTTCATCCATCCACTTGTACTTCTCCCATGGTTTCAGTCCTGATTTGTTGACTCCACTATCCACGTTGAGGATGACTTTTTTTGCCACCTTTGTCTTCCAGTTCTGATGTTGGTCTCTTGCCCTGTCCGTGCAATCCTTCTTCACCACTTGAAGTTGAGCCTTGGTCAACTTGTTTTCAACTGTGAAGCTCGCCTGCAACGAAGCACATGAACATGTAGACATTATTCATGTGTTCATTGTAAAATAATTAAACTAACATTTTGCACTTCAAGTCTCCAATATCTTACCAAAACATCCTTCCATGAATCTTCCTTTAAATCTTCCGACAGTGTTCCCAGGTGCCAAATTTGATGCAGCGCCGGAATGTGTAATTTTTGTAAGCATGCTACAATGTCCAGTTCTTAGTGCAAACTACTTATTTCCTATGGAACTCAAATGCCACAGGGACAGGCTTGTTCTTCTTTGTCAACATTACTGACAGACACGTACTAGTTCCCCGTCTCTTCATCCAACTCTTGATCTCAAACTTGTCAAATCCCTCTCCTTGTTTGCCCCCATCCTTGGACAAGTTATTGTCCTCTTTATTAACAGTCGCTCCTGATTTGCGGGTGCTCTTTCCCTTTCCTTGCCAACTGGACTTTTAGCCGTCGACTCCCCCACATCATCTCCCCCAACATCTCCTTTATTCCCATCTCCGTGTGAGGTGGGATCTTCTTTCTCTTCACTAGTTGATTCATGTTTTGGCGGTGTTTCTTCCTCAATGTGTATTTGCAATGTGATCTTCTTTAGAGGCGGTTCTTCTTTCTCCTCCTTCTTGTTTGCTACGGGTCACTTCCTCTTCATGTTTAAATTCCCCCTTTTTGGCAGCATCTACGACAATAGAGTGGATAATTATTAACTTCATAAGTTAACTAGCTCATTGATAGAACATGAACAAATAACGTCATTGGTAGAACATGGACGAACAAGCACACTTCATACTAGTATAAGTTAGCCAATGATAAAACTTGAAGAACAAAACAATTGGCACACAAGAAACCCTTATGGTATAGTAAAAATGGCATGGAACCAAGATATACAATCTCCTCTAATGTACTACCAACATGATCACAAACCACCAGGTCCAATAACCATATATATTTCCACGAAAATCATATATCTCAACATCCCCACATTAGTATAATCATACCGCACAAGGCTCTCATTTTGGGTTTTCTTCAATAACATGTTTTATGTCATTGAGGCATTTTGTCGAACATGTGTTGGGCATATCAATATTAATGATTTTTTCACAAGCATTTGATATGGAAACCTATAGATAACTAAACAAAGATTACTAACCTTCACCGATTCAACAAAAATGGGCTAACTTCTTCTACTTGAATGCCTAAAATGGCAAAATTGGTGATTGTTGGAAGTTCTTGTTTCTCTTGTAGTTGGGCAGCTCTTCAACCTCTTATAGCAAAGATTGTGGGAAGTCATGGGAAGTTGTGATGATTGATGAGGAGTTATGGTGGTTAATTGTAGTGGAAATTGAAGGGAGGGAGAGTAGATGCCGGTTTTGTTGATAAAATAATGGGGCTGGTTGAGGAGAGGGCGGTTATGCCCGTTTGAATGTTACATTTTTATATACCCGCTATTCTTACACTGGTAATATGGATAATACCGGTGCGTAAGTATAAAACATGCCAGACTTGAAGTTATAAAATTTTTGAAGCATCCAGTACTAGTAGAAATATTGGTGCAAAAAGATGGGTACCGGTGTAAAAAAGAAGATGAAACAGCTGGTTTAATTTTTTTTTGCAAACCCGAGAGCAAAGGTAAGAAATTTTTTCTAAGTATCCAACACCAGTACTAATACCAGTGCAAATAGTACAGGTACCAGTGTAAATGAATGATTAAAGTAGTTGTGCTAGGCTGCTTTTAATCATTTAATTGCAAAAAAAAACCTGAGAGCATGTTGCCTTAAAATTTACTAAGTATCCAACATCTGGACGTATACCGGTGCTATTGATACCAATGTCGGTGTAAAACAATTCCCTCCATTGACGAAATCAAAAGTTCAAATGTCTTTCAGTTCGTGCCAAAAAATTGAATCCTACCCAAAAACAAATACCAGTGTATATTGCACACAATGCATATCTTACAATTTTTTGTATTCTTTCATTTACCTCCCACATATATTTTAGTCATTCTAATTACAAAAATTTCCCTATTAGTTGTTTCAACTATATTTTGACAAAGGATGGGCCCCGTACGATGAAATATTTACGTTCTTATATTTTGTAAAATTTCTACTTTGACCCCAAACATTTACATTCACTCAGTCGACCACTATTCCATGGATCCGAATACGATTTTATTATGCACCATACTTAATAAGACATGTTTCTGGACCTCCAAGGTAAATAAGACTCTAAAACTTGTTGATATTAATTCCTCGCAATTAGGTCCCCCGAATGTGACATGCGTATACGACACATTCAGAAACTATGTAAAGTACCAAATGTAATATTCTATGCTTAATTTATAATTGCAGCATAATTGTGTCCTGGTGGTGAATTGACCAAAAACACTTGTACATGTTCTAGAGTAAACGGTAAAGGTTTTCTTCAATGTTTCAATGTGTAATATGATTATTTCCCGAACTCACTATTGGGTCTGAACACGTCCATTTCCCCAATTGTGCAGCTTGGAAATACAATATGGATATTGGAGTATCATCCAGTTCAAATGAATTCAATTTCGATGTACGAGTAAACTTTTTTACTTTTTGCACTTTAGTCTCTCTAAGAATCTTGGAAGCATCAAAATTTAAAATTGGTGGTACAGAAATGCAATTCAATACAGTACAATCATGTTCAAGTGTTTCTGCACCCAATGGGTGCACTGAAGAGCCTGTAAAGCCAACATAGATGGTTTGCGCTATATTACCAAAAATTGCACTGTGGCCCCAAAATTTATATGGAGAACCTCCATAGCTCTGAATTGTACAATTTTTCGTACTCTAACCATTCGTGTATTATAATGGAGTTTTCATACACGGTGATGGTCTATCTTGTAGCCAAGCTATACGTTTTAGACATAATTTATGTGTTTGTAGGTTATTTTACCTGAAAAAATAAACCAACATGATTATCAAATCTCTAACTCGGCCCATCATTGCCCAAGTTATTTAAGCTGGAATGAATTAGATTCTAATAAGCAAGCAAGTGTCAGACATTCTAAGTGCAACAAAGTACGAGGGTGGTACCCAATTAAAATTTTTGCCAACTAATACAATTTTTCTACATACAGTAACGAAAAAAATGGATCCACATCATCATCTTCTCATGTTCCATCCCTGTCATGCATACTTGAACCCATGTCCATGTCCTCCACTTCGCATTTGTGGAAGGTAGGGAGATCTCCAACAACTTTTATAGCGTTAGGAAAATCGATAGTTCATAAACTTGGCCATGTGGTTGAACCAGGATCTCTGGTACTTTGATTCTTAAAGCAAGTTCTGTATAGCGACCTTTAAGGTTGTGACTCTGGATTCATGGTAGGGAATGACATGTCAAATTGTTGTTTGTAGAAAGAGTCAACACAAATGTAACACCCTCGTCGCGACCCACTTGCTTATTGATAAGTACTCGGTTGGTCAAGGTGGTCACCAAGAGTCCAACTAGAGTTGGGACCCTTAATTGTAGAACGAGCAAAATAATTATGTGGAAGCGTTTAATAGAATTTTAATTTGAGTCCTAACTTACTATTACAACATTAATTTACAAAAGGTTGAGTATACTGTTTCAGCTGGGTAAACCTTAAGGTTAGTTCGTACTACAAATTCATTCAAAAACCCTAGCTCAAAAGAAGTAAAGGCCTCCACCCATTACCACCGTTCACAGGGTCGATACACCTTTTGGTTAAAATTAAACTAGGGTGAGCTGACTAGCTCAGTGAGGTCCATCGCAATTAACTACCAGGTTGAATTTAGTGATCACGTAAATCAAATAATCACATATATCCTATCACATAATAAAAGGATACGGGCGGTTACACCAGGTCACGATCAATCCACTATGACTAACGCACCGAAAAGATTTTTTGAAAAATTTCCCGAAGGCCATGGGTTTCAAATCAATTTCAAGAAAATCATTTTTCGTCAGTCACACCCCAAAAATCATGTTCACTTACTAGCTCTTTTCAGAAAACAAATGGTAAGCTAGCATACCGACCGTGTGTAGACGGTCTAGTTGTATCGTCTCCATCGATTTCGACCTAACTACAATCATGTCGGGGACCCCAAATTTATCAAGTACACTTTCATTCAAGTAGCAAAGAGCAAGTATTCAAAGAGACACAGCAAGATAAAGTATAAGCCGGTCATACACATATATCAGTCAAGTTGAGTTTGATGTTGTAAAGTGCGGTAACGTATACATCATCCTCTTTCATATAATATACAATTAAAAATAGACAAAATACAATGTGACATATCATGCATGAAATAATGTACTCATGTAGCATATAAAAATCAAATAATCATACATAGCATGCAAATATCAAGTTAGGTTCAATTTATGCAAGCGATGAAACACTCACCTTATAAGTTTGGGTCAAAATTCATGGGAATTAGTTCAGGTTCCTTGGACGGGTTAAGTCAAAATTCATGGGAATTAGTTCAGTTTATTTGGTTGGGTTTAGTTCTGTTAACGTGGTAAACTAATGAGTGTCGATCACACATTAAGTAAATACTTTTATTTATTAATTTATTTTAATATCTCTTTCTTGATTTCATTTACTTATTATTCTATATATATTTGAAAGGTTTTTTTAGTAAAAGAGTTAAGTAGAAATATTCTTTATTTTTTTAATAATATATTTAAATTGAAATGAATAAAATAATTAATTGATCTTTTAATTGAGAACATGTGTTATGAAAGATGAATGTACGTACTTTTCTTCGTGGTATGTGATATGATTATTATAATTTATATATTTATTTGGTTGACTTAGTGTTTTAATCAATAATAATAATTACTTTCAATTCTAACCTTACATGAAACACTCACGGTTTTACACTCACATTGAATTAACCAAAATGCATTTCAAATTTCAATTAACCTAATTTAAATTAGCGTTAACAATATGCATGGTTGCAGTTGTATGTGGTATTTAATGTATACAATGGCTAACAATTCTTTCCAAATTCCTTTACAATTTTAAAAGAAATATACATGATGAATTTAAATATATATATATATATATATATATATATATATATATATCAATTTTTACTCGTATATAATAAATCCGATTTAAAATTAATATTACTTTCTTGGGTTGGATCTATGGTATACAATTTCAATAACATTGCTAATGTTACATATTATTGATAATATCATTTATATTCTAATTTAATTTGGGAGTGTATTTTTTATAAAATTTATTTCTTATATTGAAATTGTCTTTGCATGATAAATTTTTACAAATAAGTGATGGTGGATTAATTTATCATGCATGTTATAAATTCTTAAGAATACGTGATTTTGAATAAAGCTTATCTAATAATCAGTGGTTATATATATACACATGTGATAAAATATAAAGGACTTTATTATGGTGCACTGATATTAATCAATGACACATCTCATCAATGATGAGGGTTACAATATATAGAGTTACAACAAACCAAAGTCTGATAGGAATAAGATTCTAAGTCTATAAGGAAACTTCTATCTATAACTAATTCCATAAGGAAACTAATTCTATAAGGTAACTATCATTTATAATCTTTCCTACAAGGAAAGGGTTTTTATTTCCTTAACACCCTCCATCAAGTTGAACCATGGTGACAAGAATGCCCAACTTGCAAAGAAGATTATGAAATTGCTAATCATTTAAAAAAAAGTCACCATAGATCAAGATTCAACTTCAGTAGCGGTAGAAGTAGCAGCAACAACAGTAGTATTAGCAACGGTAGAGCAGTATTCAACTTCATTAGCGGTAGTAGTAGCGGTAGAGTAGTATTCAACTTCAGTAAGAACAGTATTTGTAGCAGACCATTCAAGGTAATTCTCTTTACCCTTCAGGATGGTGGGTGCAATAACCAAATCAGGTACACCAGAAGAGCCAATGAAGTAGGGATCAGTCGACAAACGACCAACATGTATAGGAATCTTAGGGCCCAATTGCAACTGCAACTGTTTCAATAAAGTCGTAATTACCTTATAGCCACTCATGTTCTGAAGCACAGTAGCCTCAAAACCAGTATCAGTACGGGTATGTTCTTCGGGATTACTTCCGGATGCAGACATGGTGCAAAATCATGTACGAATCAACAGTAGGTGCAGCAACCAGCGAAGGATCGGATGGCGGCGGCGCGTGACGGGAACGTGGCGGTGCGTGAGCTTCGAGATCGGCATGAGTTGCTTAACGCAGGGATTGATCGGATCAGGAGAGGCGGTGCACGGATTACCACGACCAGATAGTGGCGGTGGCGATCGGTGGAACAGAGCTGACGGCGACGGTGGAGGCGGTGGCTCAGAAAGGCGGCAGAATATTTTCTTAGAGCTTCAGGATTTTAGGCTTTGATACCATGATAAAATATAAATGACTTTATTATGGTGCACCGATATTAATCAATGACCCACCTCATCAATCATGAGGATTATAGTATATATAGGCCTACAACAAACTAAAGTCTAATAGGAATATGGCTAAGTTTATAAGGAATTACCATCAATAACTAAATCTATAAGGAAACCATTTCTATAAGGTAACTACCATTTATAACCTTTTCTACAAGGAAATGGTTTCTATTTCCTTAACACTCTCCCTTAAGTTGGAGCATTATGACAAGAATGCCCAACTTGCAAAGAAAATATGAAATTGTTAATCATTTTTTTAAAAAAATCACCATAGGTCGAGATTCAACTTCAATAGCGGTAGAAGTAGCAGCAACTACAGTAGCATTAGCAACAATAGAGCAGTATTCAACTTCATTAGCGGTAGTAGTAGCGGTAGAGTAGTATTCAACTTCAGTAAAAACAGTATTTGTAGCAGGTCATTCAAGGTAATTCTCTTGACCCTTCAGGATGATGGGTGCAATAACCAAACCAGGTATGCCAGAAGAGCCAATGAAGTAGAGATCAGTCGACAATCGACCAACATGTGTAGGTATCTTAGGGCCAGATTGCAACTGCAACTGTTTCAGTAAAGTCGCAATTACCTCATAGCCATTCATGTTCTGAAGCACAGTAGCCTCAAAACCAGCATCAGTACGGGCATGTTCTTCGGGGTTACTTCCGGAGGCAGACATGGTGCAAAATTATGTAAGAATCAGCAGCAGGTGCAACAACCAGCGACGGATCAGTCCCTGCGTTAAGCCACACATGCCGATCCCGAAGCTCACGCACCGCCGCGTTCCCGTCACGCACCGCCGCCATCCGATCCGTCGCTAGTTGCTGCACCTGCTGCTGATTTGTACATGATTTTGCACTATTTCTGCCTCCGGAAGTAATCCCGAAGAACATGCTCGTACTGATGCAGGTTTTGAGGCTACTGTGCTTCAGAACATGAATGACTATGAGGTAATTGCGACTCTACTGAAACAGTTACAGTTCTAATCTAGTCCTAAGATACCTATACATGTTGGTCGTTTGTCGACTGATCCCTACTTCATTGGCTCTTCTGGCGTACCTGGTTTGGTTATTGCACCCACCATCCTGAAGGGTCAAAATAATTACCTTGAATGGTCTGCTACAAATACTGTTCTTACTAAAATTGAATACTACTATATCGCTACTACTACCGCTAATGAAGTTGAATACTGCTCTACCGTTGCTAATGCTACTGTTGTTGGTCTGCTATAAAGGACTTTATTTTGGTGCACTGATATTAATCAATGACACATCTCATCAATGATGAGGGTTACAATATATAGAGTTACATCAAACCAAAGTCTGCCAGGAATAAGATTCTAAGTCTATAAGGAAACTACTATCTATAACTAATTCCATTAGAAAACTATTTCTATAAGGTAACTATCATTTATAATCTTTCCTACAAGGAAAGGGTTTTTATTTCCTTAACAACACGCATGTATATAATTTTATCTTTCTTCAAAAATTATTCCGTTTGTGGTATTGCTACTCTTTGTCTAATACACAAATTGGATTTTCAAACCCCATTAATTTCGTTTGGTAACATAAATGGATGAATTCAATATGAGGTATATTCATAAATTCTTATTTTTAACATTGAAAATATCGTGTATGTTGTAAATTCTTAATAAAAATCACATGTTTTAATAAAATTGTATCACCTATCTTAGAATCATATGGCATGATATAAAATATAAATTTTATTATTAAATTTATGTTGCATGTCAAGGATTGTTTGCAATGGATGATAATAAGTATTTATTATTGAGTCTGTCTCTTGAAAGACGGTCTTTCCATAACCCATAAGACCAAGGTTTAAAGTGCAAATTGAAAAAAATGAAGATTAAAATTTTGGGTTGCATGAATCAGGTTATAAACTTTATAACTACTACACGTTGTATAATAAATTTTCACGTTGTATAATAAATTTTTAATATTGCAACTAAGACCTTTTACCTTTCTAATATTCCAATAAAACCTCATCTTTTCATAAGCGTATGGAAATACGATCTTTTCCAAGACTTTGTCTTTATTATATCAACTTAAGAAGTTATAACTTATAATTTCACAAAATTTTGTTTAACATGGTCTTGCATGTGCTTTAGAAATGGGAGTGTATAGCTTCTTACCTTTTTCTGCTATCTCCCTCCTTTTAGTCTTCAAGAAGGGCCTCTTCACACTCCAAATTTTGAGATTTATTTGGATCTAAATTTTTTTTCCAACATTAGATGATTTATTTGTGAAAGAAAAGAAAAGAGAGAAAGAAGAAAAGAATAAAGATTTTTTTTATAACCCTACCTAGTTGACATAAGTGCCAATATAACCTTTCAATATTCGAAAGTGCCAATATAACCCTATCTAGTTAGTAAAAGTGCCAATATAACCCTATAAATTTTAAGAATGTGCTGATATAACCATACAAACATTAGAAATGTGCTGATATAACCCTATAAATATTAGGAATGTGTCGATATAACCCAATAAGATTGCATAATGTACTGATATAACCCTACCTGTTCCGGCGGCAATCCGACGAACTATAAAGGTAAAATTGTCCACCTAATTTCAAAGTTAGTCCAAGGGGTATTTTGGCCAATTTACATAGAGTCAGCGCCGGAAAATTGAGGCCAATGCCAGAAATGGGGAGTATTCCATTCAAAATGGATGATGGTGATAAGTTTGGAAATGATATTACGTGGAGAATATGGATGGATAGAGTATTGGTTTAATTTAAGGTGAGGATTTTGGATGTTGGATTCTTCGTGTGTGATGAGTGTTTGAGTTTGAGTTTGAGTTTGAGTTTGAGTTTGAGTTTGAGTATTGGTTAATTCGAGCCTGATCAGGCGATCAAACTTTTCCAAAAAGGCGATCAAACTTTTTCCCCATTCCTATTTTTTTTTTCAATTTCCGATACTGACAACTGTTGTTTAACGGCTACTTCTAGCCGGAAACCACCTCCCATGGCGGAACCTCAACCGCCGGGGGCCCCAAAAACCTTCCCCTCTGCTCTTACCTCTCGTTCTGCTCCACTATGCTCACTTCCAAATAACCCTAATCTTAATCCGAAGAGGGAGTTCCTGGGTGATATGGCCTGTCTGTACACTGAAGATCAGGTGCAATTACTGCCCTCTCACTACTCAAACGCACTGATTGGCAAATTTACGAGAGGTCGACCAACGATGGAGCAACTGGAACAAGCTTTCAGAACGGTTGGCTTTCAAGGACGATATCAACTAGGCTCGATTGATTACAAGCATGTGCTGATACGTTTTGAGAAGATGGATGACTTCCAACGGTGCTGGATAAAAGGGATGTGGCTCCTCAATGGACGCCCGATGAAGGTTCTCCGGTGGACTCCTGATTGTTCACAGACCACTGAATCCTCCATTGTTCCACTCTGGGTAACTGTTTATGACATTCCTATTTTTTTCTATAACATGGGTACAATTGAGGATGTTGGTAATACAATTGGATCATATATTAAAATGGATGCAGCCACTGAGGGAATTACCCGACCTTCTGCCATCAAAATTTGTGTCGAATTTGATCTTTTGAAACCTCTGAAACCTATTATTAGACTCGGTACTGAAAGGAATCATGTAAAATGTAGGGTGGAATATGAAAATGTTCCATCCTACTGTAGTTTTTATTCTAAGATAGGCCACCCTGATAGATATTATAATTTTAACCCTAATGTACAATTACCTAGGAATCCCCCTGCTAGGATCCAAGATGGAAACCTACTGGGAGTAAGCTATCTCATCCCCCATCCATTTTTGATGAAATGGAGACCCAAAAAATCTCACCACAGGCTGCTGATCGAACATCAGTAAAAGTGACCACCAACCCCCTATCCAACCCTACACTATATCGACCTGTTACACCTCCTGTAATGGCCTCTGCTCTGGTAGCAGGCGTTTCTGATGATGTGCCTATGGTAGTCAATGATATTGAGGAGGTTGATACTGGTTCTGGGGAAAATGTTTCTTATAAGATATCAGGGGTGATTTCAGAGGATGTGATTAAGTCTGACAAGGAAGTTTCTACTGTATTTTCTGATCCTAGACCCCCAAAATCCAATCCCCTACCGCTCCCTCTAAAAATACTGATGAAGGCCACTTTGTGGATGCTCATGTTATACAGAAAAAGCGTACTCCCTCTCAAGTTATAGATAATTCACTTTTGGATTTTTCTGAGCCTGTGAGAAGGAGGAAGCCAAGATATGCTGCTGATGATATTCTAGTTCCCAGCAGTGAGATTTACCCCCCCCCCCTCCCGACAGTCCTTTTTCTACTGCTCAGAAGCTTTTCCATTCACAGCAGAGGTCCTCTTACAATAGATTCCATCCACTTACCAACACAAATGAGAACATAGAGACTCAAGTGGACTCACAGGAAATTTCTTCCACTCCTTAGAGATCAGCAGGTATTACAGTACACCCTCTACAATGGAAGGACCAGGTTACTCAGGTAATGCAGGTACGTCTTCCTCCAGATCCTGTTAAAAAACATGCTTAAAAGAAAAAATCAAAACCACACACTGATAAATTCTTAACTCAGTTAAATAAGATTATGACTAGGTCAAAAAGCTGTTCCAATGTTCTCCATGATTAGTACAACTATGAAACTTAAATTCTTGGTTTGGAATATTAGAGGTATGGACTCTTCTATGGTAAGGCTATCCAATTTAATTAATACCCACAGATTTGATCTTCTCTGTTTAATTGAGCCTATGCATGATAATTTGCAATGTGATTGGTACAGGACATTATTACATTTTGATAAATGTATGCATGTGAATACTGGTCAGATTTGGTTATTCTGGAATAACGATTTAACATTATCTTCTATTACTGATAACCAGCAGTTTCTTTCAGTCCTTATTCACAGCCATAAACTGAATACTGCAATGGAGGCAATTTTCATTTATGGTTTGAGAACTAGGAAAGGTAGACAACAGTTGTGGTCTGATCTCAAATCTAGAACTGTTGAAGCTACAGTATACATAGGTGATTTTAACTCTATGACCTCGGTAAATGAGTATAAAGGTCCTTGTACTCCTAAATTAGGTAGTATTAGGGATTTTAATGAGTTTATTGAGTTTATGGAACTGGAAGAAATTAATACAGTTGGTAATTCTTTTACATGGAGAAAATAACAGATTAAAAAAGCCAACCATTTAGAGGCTAGGTAGAGGTCTATGCTCAGTTGAGTGGAGCTCTAGGTTCCCTTCCTCCTCCATTCAAGTGCTTAATAGAAGCACTTCGGATCATAACCCACTATTTCTAACAGTAGGTAGCTCTATACAATCCATCCCTAGACCTTTCAGATTTCTCAATGCATGGTATAAAAGACATGATTTTAATGATTTTGTTAGGCAAAATTGGAGTCCTCCTATCTCAGAATCAGGGATGCTGGGTTTTTTCCTTAAACTGATCAGGCTTAAAAAGGCTCTAAAAATCTGGAATAAAGATCGCTTTGGAAATGTACATGACAATGTAAAAAAGGTTGAGGAGGAATTATGTACTCAGGAAGTACAATATGATTTGAATAGCTCCCCTACTGAGCTCCTCAAGCTCAAAAAAGCCAAAGCAACCCTTCTCAGAGCCATTAAAGTGCAAAACAGTTTCTAGAAACAGAAGTCAAAAATAAAATGGTTAAAAGAAGGGGATGATAACACTCTTTTCTTCCATAACTCAGTCAAGGAAAGAATAGGTAGATTGAACATTACTAAAATCAAAAGTAGTGATGGTAGATGGCTAGATGAACCAGGAGATATTGAAAATGAGGCCATTCACTATTATGAGAATCTGTTAACTGAGGACAATCATGGGCATGGCATTTTCCAATCGCATTTTCTTAGCCAAGTCCCCAGTCTTATTGATGAAAGTGATAATGCCAGTCTAATTAGATTAGCATCTTTACAAGAACTGAAATGTGTAGTTTTTAATCTTAATAAGAATAGTAGTCCTGGTCCAGATGGATTCACTTCTAAATTTTTCATAAAATCCTGGGAAATCATTGCTGCTGACCTCCTCTCTGCTGTAAATAATTTCCTTTCTGGTCATGATATTCCCAGGGGTGTGGCAAGTACCTGGATTACTATTATTCCTAAAAAAGATATACCCATCTCTTTTGATGATTTTAGACCTATAAGTCTTTCCAATGTTTTAAACAAGATTTGCTCTAAATTATTAATGGAAAGACTAAAACCCCTGATGTCTAAAATTATCTCTCCCCATCAGACTGCTTTTATGAAAGATAGAGACATCATTGACAATGTCATCTATCTACAAGAAATGGTGAGATTTTTAGATAGGAAGACTAGGGATCATAACTGTATAGTTAAATTAGATCTTAGGAAGGCCTTTGATAGGGTGAAATGGTCTTTTCTGTCTAGTATTCTTTTCAAATTTGGCTTTCATGGACAGTTTGTATATAATATAATGAAAAATCTGTCCCAGGCATGGTTTTCAGTGTTACTAAATGGAAAACCAATAGGTTTTTTCCAGGCATCAAGAGGTATTAAACAAGGTGACCCCCTCTCTCCCTTTCTCTTTAATATTTTCACTGAAGCTTTTACAAGAAGTCTTGCTTTTGTCTTCGAAACAGGTAAGCTTCAGTACTATGATCTCCCATCAGATGCTCTCAAAATCTCTCATCTTAGCTATGTTGATGACACTGTGGTTTTCTTTAAATCCAACACCAGTACTCTTGTTAGATTTAAAGCTTTTCTGGATACTTTTGAAGAAACCACTGGACAGAAAATAATTTTTGAAAAAAGTGATATTTTCATTAGTAAGCATGCTTCTATTTCACACATTTCTCACATCAAAAGGATTTTAGGCATGAAACTGGGCTATTTTCCTTTCAAATATCTAGGTGTTCCTATCTTTAAAGGTGCTGTAAAAAACATTTATTTTCAACCCTTAATTGAAAACCTTGATAAAAGACTCAATAACTGGAAAAATAAATGGCTCTCCACGGGAGGCAAGATCACTCTTATTCAATCTTGCATTTACTCATTGCCTCAGCACATCTGGTCTGTCATAAAACCTCCAAAACAGATCATTAAAAAAATTGAAAGGAGGATGAGTATCTTTTTCTGGGGTCAGACTGAGTTAAGACCTAAAAAATCCTGGAAAAAGTTGGATGCTTTATGTTTCCCTACTGACCAGAATGGATTAGATTTTAGGTCAATTCATACCATCATTAATGCATGTTCTGTAAAATTATGGTGGAAGTTTCAAACTGCAAAATCCCTATGGACTCACTTTATAGCATCCCTACCTAGGTCTTTTCAATGCTCCCAAACCTGGAAAAGAATTTTCTTGGTTAACTCCTGGTCTGAATCTCATACCAGAGTTATTCATGGTGTTGGTAGCTGCAATTTTCGGACTTCGAATTGGTTAGATACAGGCCCTATCATAGATCATTGTAACCCTGATTGTACTTCAATTCCTGAGGACTGTACGGTAGCCTCCTTTTTCCAATACAAAGGCAATTTCTTACCCCAGCTTATACCTATTCTTAATCCTGACATTGTTGTTCTCTTACAGGATTTCAGTCTATCTCCTCACAGAGAAGATAGACTAATTTGGAAGCCTGACGCTCGTGGACTTTTCTCTTTTAAATCTGCATACAGACTGCTCAGGGAACAAAGAGGTAGTATTTCCTCTATTAATCATATTTGGAATCCAAGACATGAAAAGAAGGTTTCAGTGTTTATGTGCGGATGATAAACTCCCTACTGCCCTTTGATAATATTCTGAAATTTATGAAATTCAATCTTCCTTCCAAATGTTGTATGTGTGAAACTGAAGATTCCTTAAATCATTTTTTTAACTCCTGCATCTTTGCTGTAAAAGTGTGGAAAGTCATACACAATTTTATGGGTATTGCTGATAGATCCTTTTCCTCTCTGTGGGAAAGACTATCTTTCTACTTTACTTTCCCTGGTTTGTCTAGCTTCCATAACTTGATTCTGCGTTTAACTCTATCAATCATATGCTGGTTTCTCTGGAAAGTGAGGAATGGATGTTTATATGATAATATTAAACCTCACACCCAAGTTGTCCTTAAACAGATTAGGGAGTATCTCTTTTATCTCTTCTCTGCAAAGCCTTTTTTCATTTCAAATCAGATTGATGCTGAAATTGCAGATCATAGTTTCCTACCAACTGCAAAAAAACCACCCAAGCCCAGGATTGTAAAAGTTTTTTGGACCAGACCCTGTTCTGGTCTAAAATTAAATGTTAATGCCTCTTGATGTAAATTAACTCAGAAGGCAGGGATCAGTGTGGTGGTAAGAAACAGCATGGGTGCTTTCATTTTAGCTCAAGGTTCTTATATTAATGCCACCTCTCCCTTAGAAGCTGAGATGAAAGCTATAAAATTAGGACTCCAAGTTGCTTGCTCTTACTCTGATCCTATCATTATAGAATCTGACTGTCTTACTGCTATCTCTCATGTTTTGAATCCTATAACTGCACACTGGAAACTTTTTCAGTTGGCGGATGAAATACATTACATGCTCAAAACATAGTCTTTATTTCATATCTTTAGAGAAGCAAATAAGACAGCAGATGCACTTGCTAAGTTTATTTTATCATCCAAATCCTCAAGAATTTTTTCTTCCAAAACTCTTCCAATACCTGTCCTGGGTATCATTAGATTAGATCAAATGATGATTCCCTCTCTGAGAATTGTTTAGAATGGATGCTACTGATTTACTTGTTTTTTATACAGGTAATCTTTCCACAATCAGTTTTCTTTCCAACCAGTTCCAGATTACCATATCCTTTTCTCATGATGAATGCCAAAGATCAATTTCCGGCTCAGGAGTTTTCTCCTTTCCAGCTCATTTTTAAATTTTAGCTCCACCTTTTGACTAAATTGTGCTTCATTTTTTTACTCACTAAATTGTTTGAGGGCATGGAGCTAAAATTATTAGGTGAACACAGGAACCTACTATATTGGTGTGGCACATTTTCGACTGCTCGATAGGATCGAGGCCTTGAGGGGGCTTGTATTTCAAGGTTTTCGGTACCTCAAGGGCTTATGGTAGTTCGAGTACTCAAGGGTTTCGAGTTCCGAGACCTCGAGGGGTGGTTCGAGACCTTGCAAAATGGTGGTTCGAGTCCTAAAGGGGCTGAGGCATATTTCGGCTGATCAGGTGTTACGAGACCTCGAGGGGTGGTTCGTGACCTCGAGGGGTGGTTCGTGACCTCGAGGGGTGGCTCGAGACCTCGCGGGGTGGTTCGTGACCTCGAGGGGGTTTTTTCGAGACCTCGCAAATGGTGGATCGAGTCCTAAAGGGGCTGAGGTAGATTTCGGCTGATCAGGTGTTACGAGACCTCAAGGGGTGGCTCGTGACCTCGAGGGGTGGTTCGTGACCTCGAGGGGTGGCTCGAGACCTCGCGGGGTGATTCGAGACCTCGAGGGGTGGTTCGTGACCTCGCGGGGTAATTCGAGACCTCGAGGGGGTTTTTTCAAGACCTCGCAAATGGTGGATCGAGTCCTAAAGGGGCTGAGGCAGATTTCGGCTGATCAGATGTTACGAGACCTCGAGGGGTGGCTTGAGACCTCACGGGGTGGTTCGAGACCTCGCGGGGTGGTTCGAGACCTCGCGGGGTGGTTCGAGACCTCGCGGGGTGGTTCGAGACCTCGCGGGGTGGTTCGAGACCTCGAGGGGTGGCTTGAGACCTCGCGGGGTGGCTCGAGACCTCGAGGGGTGTTACATGTTATTCTAGTGTATTTTTATGTATCTTATATGATCCAAACTCAGCGAGGGCTACCTGTATTTTGATACTGTTTTTTTTTAATGGTTTAGGGTGGCCAAATAAAAATTCCCTCCATCTCCGGATCCGGATGGTTTCATTAAAAAAAAAAGAGTTTGAGTTTGAGTTTGGAAAGTGAACTGGGATATGTTATACGTAGAAAAATGAAGGATTTGAATTTGTTGAAAGACGCGTGAGTTTACATTTGGAATGTGATTTTGGGATGTAGTTTGTGTCTGAAATAAAGAAATTTAAAGTAGTAGAGCATTTGGGGATTTGAATATGCGTGTATTGTGTGCTATTGGGAATTGTGATGTGAGATAACTCGGCCAGAAGGAAAGAAGGTAAGAATAATTTGTTGTATCCACACTCTTTATACTGTGCACGTGTGAATGACATGTGTTGTCATTTCATCTGGTCACTTGCATGCACAATCTGTACGTTTATTACATTAGACCAAGTAAAGTGGTAAAAATTGTAATCAATATTTTATTAATTAAATATATTATTTTTTATTTTTTTCACTTTATATTAAGAAATCACTTAAGAAATCACTCTTTTTTTTTTACAATAGTAAGAAATCACTTTTGACTATTTATGTACCCCACTTGATTTTCTCTATCCTATTCATTAATTTTATTACTAATATTTAATTTAAATAAATGTGTCTACTCAAAATAAGTTGAACAATAAATTTAATAATACATTATAATTTTTAAAATTGAATTTTATTTTTTTCAATCATTATTCCATAATTTTTCAATAATTTTGCTTCAATAATTTTCTCAAAAATTATTCCAAATCATTCCAGATTTTAATAAAAAATCATCAAGATTTTTATTTTAAAAACATTTTAAAATTATATTTTACAAATAAAAAATTCATTTAAAAAAAAACAAAGATAGGGACACGTGACCCAATCAGGGCATGCCACGCATCCCTCCTGTAATTTTTTTAAAAAAAATGTCTAGTTGCATGAAGGACACGTGGCCCAATGCATGGGTGACACGTCTCCTGATTGAGGACAGCGGCCCTATGCCCATGTGCGCCGCTGACACATGCGGTTTCCACACCAGTTCCCTCCTTAGCAACCAAGGGCCGGTTTCTTGTTAAGAAATCGGCCTAGAAACAACTACTATGGGTGTTTTCAGTTTCTAGAGCGACTTTTTAAATTTAAGAAACCTCCATTGCACTTGCTCTTACATCTATTTGTTTGTTTTAGTTTTGTTTATAATTTCTTGTTTAGTTTAGTTTTTAATTTCGTTTTTAATATTTAATTTATTATTTCATTTTCAATTTTTTTAAAGTATATATGTTAATAATATATTTTACTTTACTTTAATTATTTATTTATTTTTAAATTCTTATTATTTGATTGTATATATATAATTTTATATGATATGTCTATTTATTAATTGCATTTTTTAAGGCTATCTAATTAAAATAGTGATATATTTAATATTTTTACAAAATGAAGTTGAGCAAAATAAATTATTACCTTTAATAGTATAGGGTTTTCACAACAAATCTTACCCATTGGTTGTGCATAAATATCATGTGGACGGGCATTAACTCCCGCTCTTGAACAAAGGGCCGATATAACACTGCAAAAACCAAATGACCCCATTTTATACCGTTCTGCCTTCAACATTATACAAATTCGACGACCAACATTCCATCGAACTTCCTTCTCTATTGCATGCAAGAAGGTCAGGCGACATTTTTGGACTTTCGTGTTCACAGTTACTGGGTCTATTCTAGACGCCACAAAATGATACCACCCATCATTTCTGGAGTTAGAGTCTTCTTCGGTATTTTTCTCTAACCTGGTTTGACCAGCTCATCTATATCGGTACCTTGCCAAGTAACTGTCTCAACGATCTCCTTCCCAATTGGATCTTATAGATAATAGCAGTCGCCACAGTCAACATGGAGTGCGAGGAACTCGTCATCATCGTTTGGAACATTAGGCAACCCAAACAAACCATTTACAGATTCTGGCGTGACAAGGACAATTTTTCCCCTGCAATACACCTGACCGAGGTTCGGGATGCACCTCAAGTTCACATAAAACTCACTTACGATGCTTAGGTTGAATAGTAATGGAGTCTTGCAGAATTTTCCCACCCAAGCGTGCAGATTGTTTGTTCGAATGGTGGAGATGACTCTATTCCTCTCTCTGAGTGATGACGGTGTCCTTTGTATGATTCATATACCAACCTAGCCTCCTCGGACACAAAGGTACCATCCGGGTGAGTGTGCGACGATGCATTTGGCAGAGAAGTAGAGGACAGTTGGCGTATCCTTTTCAAATTGGATTTAGGTGTCATGTCCTAAAAAAACACATTGAAGCATTTTAACAAATACCTTGCCTGCGGGTCAAGTTAATCATGTTATGAAATGCTATATTAATGTAGTTGAGATTATAAGGTTAGTTAATCATATAGAAAAGGTATTTAAGTGTTTTACCTAATTCTATCGGCGGCACCGTTGTCGAATTTCAATTGATATGCTTTCGAGGGAAATGCAAGAGGCAAGCGGGTGAGAGGGTGAGAGGGTGAGAGGGTGAGAGATGACAAACTTGGTTTGTGAAAATGTGTTACTGTTTTGTATTTATGGCACCTTGAAAGTTTTTACATCGGTAATTAAGGCTGCATACCGGTGTAGGAAAAAGGCAAAAGCAGTTCCTTTTGCATGCTTTTAATAACCATTAATAAAAGACCCAAGAGCAAAACTTCATTTTTCCCTAAGTACTCAGCACTGATACAACTACAAGTGCATATACATGTAATACCGGTGTATATGTTGTCCTAAAGCAGTTGCTTCTGGCTGCTTTAATTGGCCTTAATAATAAATTATTGGACTAGAGAACTAAATGTCTTTTTTTTTCTAAGTATCCAGGACCAGTACATATACCGAACTGTTTTAGGCTACTTTAAATGTAAAAAAAAGTTGTTTTAGGCTGTTTTAAATGGAAAAAAAACATTTTGTGACCCCGAGACCAAATTTCAGAAAATCTGCCTAAGTATCCAGTACCGGTATATATATCGGTGCATATGTAAAAAATAACAGCGCGTATGTATGAAACAAAGCATCTACCCAGTTTTTCTGCAACGGTAAAATAGAATTTTACCAGTGCATATGTCCAAAAAAAATTCAAAAACTATTCCTACTAAGTTTTCATCCATTCAATACTAATACATTACAATGGAAGATCATAACAAAGCTTTAGGAAACAGAGAGTGGTATGAATACATGTCACAACAATTCACATAATAAGGGGATGGGTATTATACAAAACATTGGTTAGAAATCCAACTACGTGGAAACTACTATCTATCTCTTCCGCTTCAACACGTTGTCACCACCAACTATTTCATCGCTCTCATCAACCCACAACGCATCACCATGAGAATGTCATCCCACCACAACCCCCCTACATCCTACAAACTAGGAAATACTGATGGAAACTCTGGACTATCAATTATGACTGGGCCTCTTCAAAGTAAAGCTTCTTCCCATGAAGCATCACATGGAACTTCTCATTTGAAGGGTACTTGATATAAAAAGACTAAATTATTTTTTTAGTCCCCTACAAAGTATCTTGTACCATGTTTGGTCCCCGTTTCTAAATCAACCCCCAGACAGTACCAAACAAATTCAGAACAATTTGTTTGGTCCCCAAAGGTGATTTTCAGGGAAAGTCAATGGTAAAATTGGTCAAAATATGTAAAATGACCATACATGTGAACTGTCATCAACTCATCGTTCAAGGGTGTATGAAGCATACCCTTAGTCTGTGGAGTTCCATTCTGCCTTCCACAGTGCGGTCTATCGGGAACTCCAAACACTATTTTTCCAACCAAGTTCGATGTACAGTACTCGATGATCTCCTCAGTGACATACCTCTGAACTATCGAGGCAGCAGGCCGACTACGATTATGAACATAACTCTTGAAAACAGCCATGTGACGCTCAAATGGGTACATCCAATGCATTCCAACAGGCTCACATATATGTATCTCCCTAACCAAGTGAACCACGAGGTGCACCATAGTGTCAAAGAATGAGAGGGGAAAGTACTTCTCCATATGGAATAAAACAGCAACAGCCTCCCACTCCAGTTCATCTAGCTTTTGCCTGCTAAGATTTTTCCTGCATATCGAGTTGAAGAAGAAAGACAAGCGCATAATAAAAAATCTAACCTCCTCTTCCAAACAACCTCAGATTGCAACAGGCAAAAGATGTTGCATAAGGACATGACAATCGTGCGATTTCAAAGCATTAAGACATAATTCATCCTTCACAAACTGACTAACATTAGAGGAGTAACCAGATGGTACCTTCATTCCTTGAATTCTCTCACACGCCGATCTCCTCTAAGCAACTAATAGATTGTAAGGAGCAGGAAGCAGGTACATTTACTTTCCTCTAACCTCCGGTGCCAAATCCAAGCGAATACCAAGGTCCACTAAATCTTTTCTCGCATTTAAGCTATCCTTAGTCTTCCCGAGAATGTTTAGTAGCATTCCAATTAAACTCTCACAAACATTCTTTTGGATATGCATGACATCCAAACAATGGCGAACCTCCAAATTCTCCCAGTACGGAAAATCAAAGAAAATTGACCTTTTCTTTTAGGTCCTTCTACAGCCCCACCGCCATTTGATAACTTCTTACCAAGAACAATCAATTTCTTCACCTTGTTGTGAATAGCTACACCAGTCAATGGTTTAGGTGCCTTTCTCCTCTCCTTCCCACCAACGAATGCAACCGTATTATCTCTCAACTTGTGCTTCAACGGGAGGAATATTTGGTTACCCAAATAAAAAGTCTTACGACCATTTTTCAACTGATGGTAATCAGTCTCATCCTTACAGACAGGACAAGCCTTGTGACCCTTGACTACATAACCAGAAAGGTTACCATATGCAACGAAATCATTTATGGTATAAAAAGTCATTGCCTTCAAGGTAAACTCTTCACCACGAAAACCATCAAACATTAAAGCGCCATCCAACCATAGCACTTTCAAATATTCTATCAAAGAGGCAAGATAAGTGTCTATGTCATTTCCAGGCTGTTTGGGCCTTGTAATCATGATGGACATCAACACATATTTCCTCTCCATGTACAAGTACGGAGGGAGATTGTAAATGTCAAGCATAACCGACCATGAACTATGTTTCAAGGACATATTACCATACTAGTTCATACCATCAGTACACAAAGCCATTCTCAAATTTCTAGGTTCGGAAGCAAACTTTGGATACATCTTATCAAATTTCTTCCTGGTCCGCATCAGCCGGGTGTCGAATCATATCGTCATCTTTACAACCTTACATATCCATGAACCATGTCAAGTTCTTCGCGTCCTGAGCATTCTTAAGCAACCTTTTCAGCTTCAGAATAATGGGAAGGTACCACATACATTTGGTGGAACCCTCCTTCTCACCGACACAACATGCTCTCCACCAACAACCACATTTCTTTTTCTTATAACGCGACACATTGCATACTGGACAAGCAATCTTATCCTTTAAGTCACCCCTATATAAGACACAATCGTTCGGACAAACATGTATCTTTTCATACTTCATTCCCATCGGACACAAAATTCTCTTAGCTTCGTAAAGGTTGACCGGTACCCCGTTGCCGGATGGAAGATTCTCATTCAAAAACTTAAAGCAATTTATTCATGCTAGTATCACTCCATGACCAAGATCTTTCAAATCAAACAACTCGATCAAACATGACATGACCATGTTTTTCTTCTTGCAACCGGGATAGAATGGTCTATCATTCTCACCAAGAAAGTTACCTAAAACCTCAGACCTCCCTCTAAATTCATTAACTGCCTCCTCACACATGTCATCCAATTTAGCATCTCCAAAACACTCTCCCTCACTACTAACTATCACCTTTGGTGGTGATTTTTCACCATGAAACGTTCACACCACATAATCTTTCACAAACCCCCGGCTATACAAATGAAGTTTTAGCATGTCCTTGTTATCAATACATTTCAATTTCTACAATCACGACAAGGACATAATATTTGCTTCTCATGACTAAAAACATGGTCCAAAAACTCCTCCACGAAGACAATATATTCACCACTCACCCTACTAAAGTTGGCATACACATGCTTACGCCTCTCAATGGCACGATACAACTCTACATATAAATAAATGTCCAACAATCAAACTTCACCACATTTATTACAATAGAATTTCATGACCACATCCAAATCATGCAAGATCATTAATGCATCGAATACAACAATATTCCACATTACAACTACCACATTCATAATATGTCATACAATATAACAATCAATAGCCATAACATTAACTACACCAACCTTGAGAACAAATGACAAACTAATATCAATAATTCTACCTCATTCACCATCAAATGATCAACCACACAAGATATATACTTCTACAAACCAATACCAACAATGAGATCATTAATATCCATAAATATATATTTTAAGTGGTACTTACAGGGTCTTCATAGTAGATCATTCAATACTTTCATCAACAAAAAAAAACATTTACAAACTCCATCTCCCAAAACCCACATTTTAACTCATCAAAAAAGGTGGTAGGCGAGCATTAAATGCACTTTTATACACCGGTATAAAGACAAATACCGGTGGCTATGTTTTTTTTTTGAAAAAATCATCATTGTATACACCGGTATAATAGGGCATCAGTGTAAAATTTCTGCCATTTTCCTGCAATTTTCTTACACACCAGTACAACATATAACTGGTTTAAAAATAAATATTTTTGGCGCCAAATTCAGACAAGTTAACCATGTCCATACACCAATAATTTATACCGGTGCAATAATATACATTATCATCGGTATATACCACCTCAATAGTTTTAATCGGTGCAAAAATTACGAAAATCTACACTTGTAGACCTTACATAGGTGCGTTTGTATTCAAAGGCACCCGTAATATAGTGAACTTGAATTCTACTGGTGCAATTATGTACTTGTACACTGATATCCTGTACTTATGATTTTTTACCGGTGTGTATGTATCTGTTTTTCAATAGTGCATTATGATTATCAATTTTTGAAATTAGTACGTTTTCTTTTTCGGTTTCTTTATGAACTTAATTTACTCCATTGTCTTTGGAGTCTTGGATATTGTCCCACTAGTTTAACTTGCGTGATATGACTTTTCAACAACTTTTTAAATCTATATTTGATCATAAATTTCATTCAGTATATAAATAGTAATATTATCATGTACGGTATTGTTAGATTATTCGTAACATATGGTGTCTAAATATCAAAATTTTATATGTCTTTGAAATACGTAACAAAAATTATTAGTGGTCAAATATACCTCAAAAAAATTGGATCAAAAGTGTGTCAAACAAAGTTGAATCGAGGGAGTATATATTGCAGTTGGCGGTACTTATAAACTATTGGCAGTTAAATACTTTTAATTATTTTAGAAAGTATTTAAAAACATCTTATTTTAAAAGTAGAACCTATTTTCTGAGAAAAACACATAAGCTAATTTTCCTCCACTTTCAAAATGAATCAACTTTATTTATAAACACAACTTTATCAAATGTTTAAGTCGAAATATCATCTAGTAAATATTTTTATTTTATACACGGAATCAATTTTTATAGTATTTTTTCTACAAAGACTTGGGAGAGACGGTATCAATCAATCTTATGGTAAGATAATAAGTTTAAATACAATTGTTTCAAGATGAGGGATAACATGAGGAACTTTCTGTAATTTTAAAACTTTACTTGAACTTTTATTTCACCATAAGTTATGGTGAGACAGTGTCATATGAATATTTTTTTTCATATTAAATTTTTTCTTATATATTTAAATTTTTAATATATAATTTTTAAGTTAATATGTATCACAGTTGTTTCAGATGACATATTGCCATACGGACACAGATGGAGAAGTACAATTATGTTTTTGCTTAAATTCTGAAGATCAACTCAGAACAAAAGAGAAAAGATAAAAAGAGGAATTAGCATGTTGGTTGATGGTTTTTTCAAGGGATATATACCAACATAAATCCTACGTACTTTACCCTTTAGCAGCGGTATGTAGCAATTATTATAAATAAAATACTAGTATGAATTTATATAGCAACTATTTTTTTTGCAGTTGTTAATTTAAAAATCGCTCCAATAATAGTTATTGTAGCAGCTAATTATTGAAAAAGCGCTTCTAGAGTGAGATTTTTTGTTTTGGCGGGAAATCATATCAGTTGTTTTCTGTATAACCACCACTATATTGTTTTGGCTGAAAAATTAACGCATATGTTATTTATGAATATCTTCTTTGTATACTAACATTAAATGTTATTTAAAGGTTTTGTATGGAAAAGGAAAGTACCAGTGGGATTTGTCTTCAGTTCATAAAATAAAGTTTTTAGTTATCTAATTAAGAACATACTATCAGAATTTAAGTTGTTGGAAACTTGGAATACAAAATGATTAGTAATTTCTTTATCCTTGAGTTACAATTCATTTGATGCCAAGAAGACCTTCCTTTGCCAAATAAGGTGGAGAGAGTAATTAGGGTGAGATTAACATGAACTATTTCCTACTGACCTTTAGTTTTTTGAAGTAATGCATCAATTCCCTTGTATTGGTGATATCGATGTGCAGATGCATAGTTGATTCATGATTTAATGTTGCGTTGATTGCTCTGTGTTGTGTCGTTATTGATGCAAAGCTTTTTTTTTGTTAAAGTGTCATCTCTTAATGTTGCGTAGTTGCATAACTACATTTTACCTCTGAATGGTACAAAGTTCGAGGATGAATTGGCTTCAATAGTTGAAGTCCAACTTGAAAGACTAAGCTTCAAGTTAAACTCTAGTTTTCGTAGGATAGCGTAATTTTGTAGAGTTATATTTTGCTCATGTAACTACAATTGAAGTTGCAATTGATTATGTTACGACTTCTATCAATGAAGGAATTTTATTTATTTTAATCAATTATGGAGAAACACAAAAGTGGAGCACTGATTTTAATTTATTTATCTAGAATTACAAACTTTGTATAGCATCTTTTGAAAAAACCGTTGCAATATGTAGCATATTTGTTTTTCTAAAAAATAGCTACAATATGTAGCAGCTATTTTTTTTAAATAGCTTCCACATTATGTGTAGAAGTTGTTACTACAACAGCTGCTAGGTTATATTTGCATTGCACCGCCCACTTAGGAACCTCTTTTGGAAAATAAAAAAATAGTTGCTACATGGGAGGAAAAAAATAGATGCTACGCAAAGCAGCGGTTAAATATACCGCTGAAAATAAAATAATTGCAACGTGTAGAAGTTGTTTCTTAATAGCTGCTACATTAAAACTACGTTTCACCGGCCACTTACGCATTTATTTTGGCAAATCAAAAAATAGCTGCTACAGGGCCAAAAAAATAGTTGCTAAAGAGAAAGGGAGGGGGGGGGGGGGGGGGGGTTGTCTAGTAGTGTTAACTTTGTTGTAACATATATTATCAAAATATCAACTTTTTATAAGTTTTAATTGTCCTTAACAAAAACAACCATACGTTATGAAAATGCAAATATAACTCTCTGGAGTATATCCCGACATTGATTTGCCATTTTCGGTCATTGACTGACAAAAAATGATCAAAATGCCCTTCTAGCAAAAGCTGAAAATTATTTTCCCATTTTACCCCTTCTTTTCTTCTTCTTCAAACCCCTCTCCTACCCCATCCATCGGTTGCCACCACCAAGTCACCACCGGCCACCACCTCTGCCACCAACTCCACCGCCCTTAGTAACCACAACAACCAGCTCCGACCACCACAACCCACGACCATAAACCACCATCGCCCAGCCACCTCTACTTCCACTCAATCCACACCACCGCTCACCTCTCCACCACTGCTCACCTCTACCTCATTAACATAGACTGCTGCCTCGACGATGGTGACTCGAGGCTGTACTTTAGCATCAAGGGCAAGATGGTTATGCAGATCAAGCATCTGAATGGATGTTCAGAGGCACTGAACGCATCCACGGCGTCGTAGCTCCGACCATCCTGGTTTTCTGGGATGTTCACCACCCACCTCTACCACCACCTAACTCTCCACCACTGCCCACCTCTACCACCGCCCATCTCCACCACCGCCAAGCTCTCCACCACCACTCACTTCCACCATCGTCCATTGCCCAGCTCCCCACCACAAACCACCACCGCCCAGCACTTTACCACTTCCACACAATCCACTATCGCCGCCAGCCACCCTCACCTCCCCTTTGGTTAGGAGCTCCATATCGAACCACCGTGGCTCGCTCAAAATCCTACCATGACCCATTCCGCCATCGCTACCCCTCAAAATCCTACATGTTCTAGCACCGCTCGAAACCCTACCGCTCAGCTGCCATGCCTAATGAACAGGCTGCAATGCTCCGTCACCACCCAGCTCTGTCTCCGTCGCCTTTCCTGGAGAAGTGAAAAAAAGAAAAGAAGTGTAGGTGTGGGAAGAAAAGAAGAAAGGAAGAAGGGAAGAAAGAAGAAGAAAAATATGGTTTTGGGGGGTATAAATGTAATTTCATTTTTAAAATTTTAAAATTTAGAGGGGTAAAATAGTCTTTTCACCAAACTCCATCCTAAATATGTTGGAATGGGTACTTTTGCACTCACACTTACTATTTAGGGTTATATTTGAAATTTGATAATAATTTCAATTATCAAAAGGTTATATTGGCACTTATGGGAGTTGAGTAGTTTTATAAAAGCACTTTTCTCTTTTCCAAAGATACCCTAGTAATAAATATTTTATTAATTAATCGCTCGAATCCTAGTTAGTTCAAGCAGATGATTCTATTTGCATCACCCTTATTGCTATTTATACCACCTTTGATATGTGTATCAGCTTTATAAGTGGTGTAAATAGAATGAATTGCTATTTACACCATCCTAATTAATGTTAATCAAATGTTAGTATTTTGATGAAAACTTTTTTTATTACTTTTATTACGAGTATCGGATTATTTGTTGAGTCCGTCTCTTGAAAGACGGTCTTTCCATAAGTTATGGAAAGATCGAGGTTTAAAGTGTAAATTAGAAAAAATGAAGATAAAATTTTCGGGTTGCATGAACCGGGTTATAAATTTTATAACTACTACATGTTGCATACTAAAATTTTAATATTGCAACTAAGACCCTTTACCTTTTATTATTCAAATTAAACTCCGTCTTTCCCAAGATTTTGCCTTGTTTGTTTACTTATTATTAATTGATAATGTGTTAAACTTTACTTTTATTGGTTTTAATTATTTTTTTGTTTATTTTTTATTTTAAGTTCAAATTCTGGTAATACAATAATTTGCCTATAATTTTATATGATAATTTTGTGTAGTATTTAATGTTTAATAAATTCTAATGATAAAATAATTCTATTTTATGTTATTTTAATATTATTTGTAATTTAATTTTGAGAAAGTATCTTGTTAAACCAACTAATAGTTAGACCAATTGTAAAAAAAATCTTGTTTCAATAATTTTCAAGGTTAAATTATAATTAGAGTCAAGTGCATTTTTAACCCTTTGTATTGGGCGAAAGTGCATAAATGACCTTTAAAATATGAAAGTGCAAAAATAACCTGGAAAATGTTGACCAAATTGTCCATAGCCAATTTGACTGAAATTGATGAAAATACCATAGTACCACTGAATTTAAAAATTCAAAAAAAATAAAATACATCCTTATCCCCCACTCCCAACTCTCCGCTCCCAACTTTCCTCACCTCTGCTCTCATTTCCTCACCTCTACTCCCAACTTTCCTCTCATCCGCTCCGACTAACACACTAAATCAGATCGCCAATATTTCACCGTCTCAGCCCAAGTGCTAAACCTATGGCGGAGTGGAGACGTTCGATGCCGGAGTGCTAAACGTGTGGCAATGAAGGGCATGCCAAATGGAGTGGCACCGTTCGATGCTGCCGTGCGAAACATGTGGCAACGGATACCAGAGTGCATAACGATGCTGGAGTGGTGCTGTTCAATTCCCCCATTTTTCCAATCCACGATGCTAAACGAGTGGCGATGGAAGTAATGGAGGGGATTTGAGTGGATTTGAGCAGAGGCAAGGGATTTGAGTAGACGGCAATGGAGGGGATTTGAGTGTCGACAGAGTGTTTGTCGGTGCTGACTATAGTAGCGGTGGTAGGGGGCTGGGGTTGAGCGGCTAGGGTTGAACGAGGGGAGAAGTGGTGGCGGGGGAGAGGTGGTGGCTATGGTTGAGCGGCTATGGGGCTGAGTAGAGGAGAGATAGTGGCTAGGGTTTAGTGGCTGGGGAGAGGTGGTGGCTAGGGTTTCTGGGCAGCGGGCAGGTTGTTCCAGGCGACCAGGGCTAGTGTGAATGACGGGAATGATGCAAAGTTGAATGGTGGCGGAGCTGGCGGCAGAGCTGGTGGCGCAGATGCAGTAGGTGACGGAAATGGTGGTGCAGCAGGTTTGAAGATGAAGTAGAAGGGGGGGGGGTATTTTTGTCATTCAATTGTTTGTTTTAAGAATAGGGATATATTTGTCTTTTCTTAAATGGTCAATGCTTGAATTTGTTCGGTCAATGTCGGAATAGTGTAAATTGGGTAAAACTTCACAATTTGATCAAAAGATGGGGTTAGTTTTGCACTTTCAGATTATACAAGGTTGTATCTACATTTTCTTAGTTTAATAGGGTCATTTTTGCACTTTTCCCTTATAATTATTTATACATTGCGAACATTTTTAAAGTTTCTCAAAGTTATAGAATCCTCGTTGCTACAAATTAAAACAAACAACAAATCCCCCCAATAGTTATATCAACTATAAAATAACTCCGTCTAATAGTTAGTTGGTCTAAAATAAGACATTATGTTATATTTTTTGTAATAATGAATTTACCATTATTTTATAATAATAAAAGAGAAGTTCTCCTGTTAGACCTACTAACGGTTAGACCAATCATAAAAAAATACATTTTATAATTTCTAAGGTCGAATTATAATAATTTATATGTTGAGATTCATTCTTAATATGTTTTCATAATTATAGGTGTCTCATTGCAATAAGTAAAAATAATTATTAAATTATTCTATTAGTTAGACTAATTATAAAATAATCCCAACTAATAGTTAACTGCATTGTGAAAATAAAATTATTCTAATAGTTGTATTTAATTGTAAAAATACACATTGATATCAGAATAAAATATTAAAAAAATTGCATTTCCTTTCACTCCATTATCATTGTAATTATTAATCTGATACACATACAAAATAATATCTATGCATATGCACAGTCTTTGTATTTTAAAATAAGCTCATTGCGGAGCAATATTCGGCATTGGGCACCCTCTTCTCAATGCTACTTTAACATAATGGTTATTATTAATGTGCTCAAGAGCAATTGCAACATGTTCGCACGAAGATGGTGCACTAGAAATATTATAACAAGTAGTGATCCATTAAAGTTAGTAAAAAAAATACTTAGTAGTAAAATTGTTGGAAAATGATGGTTAGAAGGTTGAAATTCGTCAACTTTTTGGGCTTCGTTTAGAGTGGGACCCAAATGGATTTTGGGTCAATGGATGTCATTTTTGGGTTCTCCTCCGCGAGTACTATAAAATCGACTATTTAAACTCTCAAAACGGATCAAGGGTGAATGAGATATGAATGTTTTAATTTCACTCTTAAAAGAGGAAAAAATGGGCGAAAATGGGCCCAGGTAATTTTCTCTGGACTGTCCAAAATGCGTATGGACCGCATGAAAGTCTTATGAAGGCCCAACCGCATAGTATATATGGAATTGCTTGTGTGTAATTCTTAAGAGATAAGAACAAAATACTTCCATATTTTGTGAGATATCTTGTCTTAAATAAATATGCGGTTTACCATATTTAATATGATGAAGAATATTTGTACAAATATTTCTTCCTTTTCCAGCAGATATGATTCGAGTATTCATGGAATGTCTCGGATTTGGTGAGTTGGTGATTGGAGAATATTCTTCTCTAATTACAGAAAATCAGAATATCATGTTTCCATGATTAGGGTCTCTTAGAGTAGTATAAATAGAGCCTCTAAGTCAGTCAGAAAATTCGCACCATTCTCAAGTTCCTCATTTATTCTAAACTTGAGTCTCACTTCTTTGTCTCTGTCGGTGATAATCATTCGGGCCTTGCGTGAATCCCAGGTAACTCTTATATGTTAATTGTTGCCTGCGATGGTTTTATCCTAGGGAACGATGTCCACGACGGGGCTCATTCGTTTCAAGGGCAGCGAGTGTTACTCGTGACTCCATCAATTTGTGATTACTTGAAACGTGATTTATGCTTTGATTATTTGTAATTAAGCTTTTCGATTGTATGCTTGAATAATTAATAAAATTATATTATTTTTGCATGTGTTAATTGCTCGTTCAATTTTTGTTATTTATTTTTCGCATGATATAATCAATATATGTCCAACAGTCTTGAAACGAATGAAATTTGTTGAATTATATTGATTCCAAAAATTTTCAAACGAAAATCCTGAATACATCAAATTGATGAAATCCTGAATGCATTAGAATGAAGTTTGTTGAAATTTCCATATGCATAGTTACGAGCTTTGCATAGGTACCAGTTTGACGAAAATTTGTTGAAATTTGTATATGCATAGATTACTTGCCTGATATATTTATTAATCGGCATACCATCTGCATGCCATATTTATCGAAAATATGCATATGATTTGTAATTCTGCGCAAATCATAGGTAATTGCATGCTTTATGGAAATTATATGTTTGCAAAAATATGTATGCTAATGGTTTTGGTTATTTATAACAAAATCAGATTGAGCAATTTGTAATGTATAATTGTTTTTAAAAAAATATTATACTACAATATTTCATGTGTACTTATATTTAATGGTGAATAATTTTGTATGTACACATTGCTGAATCCCAGAACCATGTCGAGCAATGATGCTCTGTTCCTCATGCCGAGAAACCCGAGAAGTTCAATAATGGTATGAACTTCAAGATGTGGCAACAGAAGATGCTCTTCTACTTGTCCACTATGGGTTTGGAACGTTACGTTCACGAAGATCGTCCCATTGTGGATGAGAAAAGCGCTAAGGAAGTTCAAGATGCTGCGGTGGAGTGGAACTCTAAGGAGTATATCTGCTACAACATCCTTTTGAATAGCCTTCACGATGCCATTTGGAATGTGTATGAGGTGAAGGAGCCTTCTAAGGTGTTGTGGGAAACTCTTGACCAAGAGTACAGGGGTGAGAAAGTTGGATCCAAGAAGTGGGTCGTCGGCAAGTTCCTCGATTACAAGATGGTTGATGCCAAGTCTATGGTCAGTCAAGCTCAAGAGCTTCAAATGATGATCAATGAGCTGATAGCCGAGAAGATGACAATGTGCGAGACTCTCCAAGTCTATTGCATCATTGAGAAGCTGCCTCCAAGTTGGAAGGACTTCAAGAGTTATCTGAAACACAAGCGAAAGGTGATGACCATGAGAGATCTGATCCAAAAGCTTCGCATTGAGTAGGATAATCGCATCTCTGAAAAGAGGATGAATGGATCTGTGCCTGTGGCAAGGGCTAATCTCATGGAGGTTGGTGGGAGCTCCAAGTCCAAGAAGCCCAAGGCAAAGAAGGGATCCAAGTTGGGAGCTAAGGGTGGAGTTTTGAAGAAGTCGAATTTCACTGGCAAGTGCTATAATTGCAACCTCGTTGGCCACAAGTCCTCCGTGTGTAAGAAGCCAAAGAATGCCAAGAATGAGGCCAACATGGTTGAAAATATTGCACGAGATGTGAATAACATCGATCTGTGTGCTGTGATTTCTGAAGTCAGCATGGTGGACTCCAATCCAAAGGAATGGTGGATTGACACTGGTGCTACGAAGCACATCTGCTCTGTCAAGGAAGTGTTCTCAAACTTCAAGGCAATTGAAGATGGAGAGACCATCTACATGGGCAACTCTGTAACTTCCATGGTGAAAGGCCGTGGCACTGTGGTGCTGAAGATGACGTCTGGGAAGGAGTTGACTTTGAAGAATGTTTTGTATGTGCCAGACATTCGTAAGAACCTTGTGTCCGGTTCTATGTTGATAAGCATGGCTTTAAGCTAGTGTTTGAGTCTGATAAGTTAGTCTTGTCAAAGCAAGGTATGTTTGTAGGCAAAGGTTATGAGCTAGATGATATGTTCAAGTTGAACACCATGGTTGTACCTCCTAAGAAAGATGAAATGAATGCTTCTTCTTCTGCTTACATGATTGAGTCTTCCAATTTATGGCATGGTAGACTAGGACACGTTAATTATGATTCGAGAAGAAGATTAATTAAAATGGAGAACATACCTAACATGGAAATTGATGCAAATCATAAGTGTGAAACTTGTGTTGAAGCTAAGATGACTCGAACATCTTTCAAACAAGTTAAACGAAACACGAAACCTCTTGAGTTGATACATACCGATATCTGTGATCTCAAGTTCGTGCAAACAAGAGGAGGTAACAAGTATTTCATCACTTTCGTGGATGATTGTACGAAATACTGTTATGTGTACTTGTTGAAAAGCAAAGATGAGGCAATTGAGAAATTTGTTCTCTACAAAACGGAAGTTGAAAATCAACTTGATAAGAAGATCAAGGTGATTAGAAGTGACCGTGGAGGTGAATATGTAGAGCCATTTAGGGACTATTGTTCTGAACATGGCATTATTCACGAGGTCACTGCCCCCTACTCGCCTCAATATAATGGTGTGGCTGAACGTAAAAATCGCACTCTTAAAGAAATGATGAATGCGATGTTGATAAGTTCTGGGTTGCCACAGAGCATGTGGGGGGAGGCTATTTTGACGGCCAACTATCTTTTGAATAAGATACCCCGTAAGGATGAGAAAGCAACTCCTCATGAGTTGTGGAAAGGCACGAAGCCATCCTTTACGTACTTGCGAATGTGGGGGTGCCTTGCGAAGGTATTAATCCCACCCCTAAGAAGTTAAAGATCGGACCTAAAACGGTTGACTGTATCTTTATAGGATATGCGCATGAGAGTAGTGCTTATCGCTTCCTTGTACATGAATCTCATCATCCCGAGATTCACAAGAACACGATCATGGAATCAAGAAATGCAAATTTCTTTGAGGATGTGTTCCCTGCCAAGGAATGGGCCGAATCGTCGAAAAGGACCATTGAGTCATTAGACGAAGGCGTAGTAATTCCTGACGATCTCGAGGATCAAGAGGAGGAAGTGGATGAACCTAGACGAAGTAAATGGATTAGGACCGAAAAATCATTTGGTCCTGATTATCTAACATTTATGCTTGAAAGTGAACCACAAAGCTATAAAGAAGCTGTGAATTCGTCTGAGGGGCCTATGTGGAAAGAAGCGATTAAAAGCGAAATCGACTCGATTCTACATAATCATACTTGGGAACTAGTGGACTTACCTCCGAGGTGTAAACCACTGGGTTACAAATGGATCTTCAAGAAGAAGATGAGAGCAGATGGCTCGATTGACAAGTATAAAGCCAGACTTGTAATCAAAGGTTATAGACAAAAGGAAGGTCTTGACTATTTTGATACTTATTCTCCAGTCACGAGAATAAGCTCCATTAGAATGATACTTGCTATGGCCGCGCTGCGTAAGCTTGAGGTTCATCAAATGGATGTGAAGACTGCCTTCTTGAATGGAGATTTAGAGGAAGAAATCTACATGGAGGGGTTTACGGCTCCCGGTCAAGGAGGAAAAGTCTGCAAGTTGGTGAAATCATTGTATGGTCTCAAACAAGCACCAAAGCAATGGCATGAGAAGTTTGACCATGTCGTCCTTGCCAATGGTTTCAAAATCAATGAGTGTGATAAGTGCATCTATGTGAAAGACACGGAAAATGGATATGTAATCCTATGTTTATATGTAGATGACTTGCTCATTGTGGGTAGTAATGAAAAGATGATCAAATCTAGCAAGGACATGTTGAATTCTCGTTTTGACATGAAGGATATGGGACTGGCGGATGTGATCTTGGGGATAAAGATCATCCGAAGCTCTGATGGTATCACCTTAACCCAATCTCATTATGTAGATAAAATCCTTGAGAAATTCAACAAGAATGACTCAGAGGTGGCGATGACTCCAATAGATCCAAATTTGCATCTACGAAAGAACAAATTGGAGGCTATTAATCAGGTGGAGTACTCGAGAGTCATTGGGAGTCTGATGTACTTGATGGGTTGTACTAGACCAAACATTGCCTACACTGTAAGTAGGTTGAGTAGATACACGAGTAACCCCAGTATGACTCACTGGAAAGCAATAACTAGAGTATTGAGATATCTACGTTATACTCGTGATTATGGTCTACATTATTCGAGTTATCCAGCTGTAGTTGAAGGATACAGTGATGCAAACTAGATACACGATATAAAGGACCTGAAATCCACTAGTGGGTATGTATTTACACTAGGTGGAAGAGCAGTCTCGTGGAAGTCCTCTAAACAAACGGTTATTACTCGATCCACGATGGAATCTGAGTTTGTTGCCTTAGACAAGGTGGGTGAGGAGGCCGAATGGCTCCATCAATTCGTAGAGGACATTCCTAGATGGCCGAAGCCTGTGCCAGCCATATGTATACATTGTGATAGTGTATCTGCTATTGGAAAGGCTCAAAATATGCTCTATAATGGGAAGTCTCGTCATATTCGATGGAGACATAGTTCCATAAGACAACTTCTCTCAACTGGAGTGATCACAATTGACTATGTAAGGTCGAAGGACAACATAGCCGATCCCTTGACTAAAGGGTTGAATCGAGAGATAGTTGAAACATCATCGAGAGGAATGGGACTGAAGTCCATTAAATGATGGGTTACGTACGTGGATACCCAACCTATGTGACTGGAGATCCCAAGATCTAGGTTCAAAGGGACAACTAAACTGCAAAGACCCATTGCAATCACTGTGGGGGTTTCATACCTCCTATCTTATTCCTATGATGAAGAAACAGTGATGTAAATGGAGGTTAAGCATTAGGTTGCTTTTAATGGTTCATGGCATCAAGTGTGTAGTACTTGAAAGAGCGCATAGTCTCTGGAACTGCTCTTACGCCAAGAATCACCTATGTAAGCGAGAAGTGTGGCCGCTTCGAAAGGGAATTGTTGGGACGCAATTCTTTAGAAACCTTACAGAACTAGGCATGTGCCATGGCCTGATTAATGGACACAACTGAGGAAAGCACAAGGGCTAGGAAAGATGTCTGTGGGAAGTGCATTGTCGTTCACACAAGCGGTTGGGGAAGTTCAAGGACATCGCGTCTACTTCCTAACCAGTGGGCTAAGTGTACTCTCTCAAGGGAAAGTTCAAAGGGTGACACCTACTTATCCTATGCAGTATCTATGCCGTCGAAATGAATCTATCACCAAGTCAAACTCTGTGTCTGACGTGATTGTTCTGATTCCTACATCAATATCTATTCATGTGGGGGATTGTTGGAAAATGATGGTTAAAAGGTTGAAATTTGTCAACTTTATGGGCTTCGTTTAGAGTGGGACCCAAACGGATTTTGGGTCAATCGATGTCATTTTTGGGTTCTTCTCCGCGAGTACTATAAAATCGACTATTTAAACTCTCAAAACGGATCAAGGGTGAATGAGATATGAATGTTTTAATTTCACTCTTAAAAGAGGAAAAATGGGCGAAAATTGGCCCAGGTAATTTTCTCTGGACTGTCCAAAATGCGTATGGACCGCATGGAAGTCTTATGAAGGCCCAACCACATAGTATATATGGAATTGCTTGCGTGTAATTCTTAAGAGATAAGAACAAAATACTTCCATATTTTGTGAGATATCTTGTCTTAAATAAATATGCGGTTTACCATGTTTAATATGATGAAGAATATTTGTACAAATATTTCTTCCTTTTCCAGCAGATATGATTCGAGTATTCATAGAATGTCTCGGATTTGGTGAGTTGGTGATTGGAGAATATTCTTCTCTAATTACAGAAAATTAGAATATCATGTTTCCATGATTAGGGTCTCTTAGAGTAGTATAAATAGAGCCTCTAAGTCAGTCAGAAAATTCGCACCATTCTCAAGTTCCTCATTTATTCTAAACTTCAGTCTCACTTCTTTCTGTCTCTGTCGGTGATAGTCCTTCGGGCCTTGCGTGAATCCCAGGTAACTCTTAAATGTTAATTGTTGCCTGCGATGGTTTTATCCTAGGGAACGATGTCCACGACGGGACTCATTCGTTTCAAGGGCAGCGAGTGTTACTCGTGACTCTATCAATTTGTGATTACTTGAAACGTGATTCATGCTTTGATTATTTGTAATTAAGCTTTTCGATTGTATGCTTGAATAATTAATTAAATTATATTATTCTTGCATGTGTTAATTGCTCGTTCAATTTTTGTTATTTGTTTTTCGCATGATATAATTAATATATGTCCAACAAAAATATAATTAAAAATTACTTAATATGTATATTTTAATCTTGTAATTTTTATTAGCAATTTTTATTAGCGTTGATTATAGTTGATTATAATGGATTATAATGTATGAAGTAATAACTATATTCAAGTGCGTTAAAGTAAGTAAAACTACACAAAACATTAATTTGCCAAATATTTATTATCAATCACTAAATAAACATTCACTACATAATTAAAAATTGATACACATAATTTCATATTGCACATTTAATTAGAAGGTGGGTGTAAATAGTCAGAATCTTTCTATTTACATTACCTATATAGTTTTTTACAATTTCAAGAATCTTTCCACCCATTTTAAACTTAAGAGTGTTGCAACACGCATTCAAGTAGCAACACCCGTTCAAGCCTGGTCGTGTTATTTGCAATCGTTTGAAACGCATGCATTCATTCGAAGGTAAGGTTAACACCAAAATATCCTTTCAACTTGCAACGAATTGAAGTTCAGCATATCACGCGATAGAATATTGTGTAAATAAATCTGCAACCAATCAAAGTTCAGCATATCACGCGATAGGAAATAGTGTAAATAAATCTATTAGAAGTTCGTCATCACTCAGATCCAGAAATTCGTATCCTCCGTAAGTGATTGGCCACTTGATTCTCACAAAAGGAAGAACTCCATCTGTCACATTTCAAATTTCAAATTTCACATTTTGAATTTCAACACTTAACTTAAAAAATATTTTATCTTTAATATATTTAATTAACGATAATTAAAACTTGTCAAAATTTAATATTTAAAAATACACATTACAATACAATTTATCACACAATAGTATTTATATTTATATACCAATTCATTTTTTTCTTAAATCATTATAGACGGGGTTTGGAAGGTGTCCTTCCATTTTCATTAATCTCATATATTACCAAAAATTGGCTAAGTTGCCCAAAGACTTACATCAAGTTGCCCCGAAAGGATATCATAAATGCGCTAAAAATTAAATTACAAGTTAGAAACCTTTATGTACAAATAAATTAAAAGGGGATACATAGTAAGATAAATGGTCAAAACACTGTGTACACTTTCGAATAATTCGACTCAAACCACTGGAAGGTTATCACAGTATTCTAATATGAGCCACCTTCCCACGGAGTATCCAAACACTGTCCTAATCAACCTCTAAAGTAACCAAAACAAAAATGAATAACTCAAGATGAAAAATCAGGCTCATCTCCATCAAATTAAAGTCCTTTATATAGAGTAGGAGATGAACCCGGTCATTTTGGTCACCAAAAAAGTATTTTGTAAATGTAGGTAAACTCCAGAGAAGGTACGAAAGTCTCTAACACGACACAACCTGATCAATCAACGATTTTTCAACATGCTCAATCTACAAATCTGGACTGTAGATTATGAACGGAATCACCAAAGGTAAGTTGGTATAACTACCTTGACTCGAATTTCTCCTATACCGACATATAGACTAGATCAGAAGCCAACTATGTTTAAACAAGCAAAAGGAGCCGCTGAAAAAATATAGAATTGGTAGAGAACAAACACGACTAAATATTTCAGAAAAATAGGCCTAGTTTTTTAGGTTACCCCATTAATGATGAAAAAAAATAAAAACTTAAAGAAGATAAAAACTTATATTAAAAAATAGGCTCCCACCTGAAAAGAAAATTTTAAGTAGAAAAATAAAATAAAAATGGAGAAGTACCCCTCGTAACCTTGATATCGCTAGAATTATACTCTGCTCTGTGGATCAAGTTGACTCGTTGCTGATTCAACCCATTGTTAACTCGTCGACCAACTGAATTGATCCTTACATGAGTCGAAACCGAGTTGGCCGCTACTAGATCTGAGTTGGCAGGCTCAGATTCGAGTAGACTGGGAATCCACCCGGGATGGTCGCTAACAGCTGGATGTCGAGAAAACGGCGGGAAGTTAAACCCACATCTGGAGAAAATGGCGGTCTGGTCAATGATGGGTCGTCTGTAACCCGCCACCACAATTGCCCCATCCCGCCGTTGGTCGTGCCGAAGTGCGAGAGTCTTCAGGCACTGATGAGGATATCAGGTAGAGACCGACTAAAAAATACACCCCTGGTTGAATGCTGGTCGGTGGAAGATGTCAAGGAAAATAAAGGGAGTGGGCTTCTCTTTGGTCTTTGACGAATCAAAATTTCTTCTCCCGAGATAGGTTGGTACTGGGATTGGGGTGGGGACCGTTGGATTTGGTTGTTTCCGGCGGCAGCAGTCCCTCCTATGGTGGTTAAAATTAGGGCTAGGCTTCGGTCTTTAGAGAGAATAAGGAGGGAAAACTTGAGAGAGAAAGCCCTTAGTTGCATTTGTACCAATTCAATTTTAGGATCAAAGTTAGGACATTTTGACTAAATTAATAGTTAAATTACAGTTCAAAGTGGGATAGAGGAAGTAACAAATACTTTTATACTGACATTTTTTTATAGAGGTTAGGCCTAAGAAGGCCATTGTGCCATAGGTATGGCAGCCCAGTTAGGGGGATATTTAATACTCTAACTTAATCACTGCATTTGTGGGTAATTAAGGGCAATAATTAAGGAGTACGTTATTTAGGACACGAAGTATAAATACAAGGTACACATTTACTTATCATTCATCCTGTCTTAATAATATTGAACGCTTGGACTAACTTAAGAATCAGAGTGTTGACCCCTGGAACCCTAGGGATAGTTTGATTACAGGTTAGTTTGAGAAGAACCTAAGCCCACAGACCGGTCAGTGGTCCAAGATGCATCAAGTGGCGCCGACTGTGTGGACGACTAAGACCGATGGGAAGTTAGCTGCGAATTGGGAAGGACCTTATAAAGTGATCAAAATGCAACCAAGAGGAAGTTATTTTCTCGAATAGATGAATGTGATTCGAGCACCAAGAAGATGGAACATTAGAACCTTGAGAAAACACTACCAGCTATGATGATCGAGTGGTTTTCTCTAAAGCGGCACTCTAGTTGGTATTCGAGCGGGTTGCTTTAAAGCGGCGCTTTAGATGATGTTTCCAACTACGACTGATGTGAGAGTGGTTTGCTCTAAAGAGGCACTCTAGTTGGTATTCGAGTGGGTTGCTTTAAAATGGCGCTCTAGATGATGTTTCCAGCTATGGCTGATGTTCGAGTGGTTTGCTCTAAAGCGGCGCTCTAGATGATGTTTCCAGCTACAGCTGATGTTCGAGTGGTTTTCCCTAAAGTGGTACTCTAGATGATGTTCGAGTGGTTTTCTCTAAAGGGGCACTCTAGTTGGTATTCGAACGGGTTGCTTTAAAGCAGCGCTCTAGATGATGTTTCTAGCTACGGCTGATGTTCGAGTGGTTGGCTCTAAAGCAGCACTCTAGATGATGTTCGAGTGGTTGGCTCTAAAGTGGCACTCCAGATAATGTTCGAGTGGTTAGCTCTAAAGCAGTACTCTAGATGATGTTCGAGTGGTTAGCTCTAAAGCGGAACTCTAGTTGATGTTCGAGTGGTTGGCTCTAAAGCGGCACTCGAAAGTTATATTGTACTCTTGAAATGATAAGCTAGTAGGCAAAATTGGCAGGATGTAGGTGGAAACACCAAACTTGAGTAACATGCCTATCTCTAAATTGCTTAATTTCTATTTACCAAACATGCACAGGGCGCCCTTATTAGAGGGGTAAATTATTAGAGATGGAAAGAATATTAATTATTCATTCAAATTCCAACAAATACTAAGGATACAATATTCACACTAATAATTATCCAAGTTGATCCATCTACATATATTCATTCACTAGGAGGAAATACCGCTTGAAACAACTCTTCAGTAGAAATAGGCTTTCCTATCTTCTTCATGTTTGCCTCTATTTCTTTGAGTTATTCAACCTTCATATACCATCTGCCCTTCGGATATCCTTCACATGATATTTTGAGGAATCGAGAGGAGTGACGGCGATGGTCCTACACCATTTCTTCGTGGAAGGTTTGAATGGGGCCTTTGAGGATGACCCAACGCTTTTGCTGCGTTTTGAGGAAGACCCTTGGCTAATTTTGCTCAATGAGACAAGGTGCCGTTCAACTTCTTTAACAGCAGACTTCTGTGACCGATGGGCAGACCTAAAACTCGAGGGGATAAATTCCTTTACCTTTAGTTCTGCTAGCCAATCGAGAATAAGATCAAAAGCCTTCTTCTGCCATGGAGTCCCATTCTCATGAACGTTGACCTCTTCCATTCAGTACAGGGCAGCTTTAAGTAGAAACTTTGGAAGATGATCGTTATTGATTAAGTAGGAGGAAGGTAGGCCATGATAAAGCATATGGGCACGAAGGCTTACTTCGTGTTAGGCAAATTTTTCTTCAAATTCAGCGAAACACTGTTCCATTTCTGTAGGGGCTGAAGGGGATTCGCTTGTGGAAGGGGGGGGTCCTTGCTAGCTATCTTCCAAGTGAGTAAGTCCTCTTTAAGGCTAGCCACTCTGCATTGAGCTAACAGATGCTGTTTGGAAATTAAATCCCTCAAGGCTACCAGTCTGTGATTTTCGCCCAAGCAACCGATTAGGCGCCCTTCCACTACGAAAAGCCTAGTTGCAGTGGCAAGGCAGGACTTCAGAGAACCAAACTTCAAATAAATTTGACTCATCGGTTCTTCTAGTTCTTCATCAGCGGGATCGCGACCCTTGACAACTTCTAAAGGATAGGTACCATTAAATTCCTTGCTAAGGAAATCCTTAACAAACCCCTTGAAAGTAGGATGATCTTTAGATTGCCACAGCTTCATCTCGCCTTCAAGGTTGTGGAGCTTGTCCTTCAAGGAGTCTTTCTCTTGGTTACACTTAGAAAGATCTCGAAGGGCAATCAGTAGCTGTTTATTTGTCTTATCCAGTTCTTTTTGGGCACTCAAAAGCTCCTCGCAAGCTCCTTTTAGCACTATTTTCAATGAATTGTACTACAAAAAAGAAAACAAAGGTAAAACCAATAAGTCGATGCAAAAAGGAAAAAAAATTATTTTCATTGATTCTAAAAAAAATTGGTTTACAATTGAGGGGCCCTAAGTAAACAAAACAGAGAAGAGGAAAAATTTTACAATCAAGGACCAACCCTAGAATCATCCTCCTTTGATGTGGAAGCAATCATTTCTTCGACATGGTTGGCGGGGGAATTCTGCTCAGGAGAGGAGTCCGCAGCCTCAGGAAGGGGGATCGCTCGAATCTCCTCAACAGTGAAGAACTGCCCTTTGGCCTTGATGAAATCCAGTAGAGCAGCGCGAAGGCTGTTGGTTTTTTGGCCTCATCCCATTTTGCATCCAAGGTGGTATCGAGCTCTAGATTAACTAGTTCGTCCACCTTCTTGGCCAAATCTTCAGAAAGAGAGGCAGACACTTAGGGTTTTAAAAATTCCTCGACTAATTCGCTGCAGCCGATTTCCTTGGCCACCCTTAGAAGATCCAGGAAACGTTCAAGCAGCTCAGGGCTATTCAATAGCTTGTGTTTGAAGGCCTCGAGCAGTTGCACCTGCTTGGCCGGATCTTCTACAGCTCAAACCCTCTCCTCTAAAGCTTGAACCCTCTTGTCGAGGCTATCCTTCTCTAGCAACCATTGAAGCCTCTCGACATCAACACCTTGCCTCTAACTTTCCAAAAGCTTTTTCTTTTCTTCAAGTGAGATATCCTTCTCCTCGAGCACCTTGTTTTTCTCCTTGAGCGCCTACTTTAGCTGCAAAATCTCAGCATCTTACTTGCCGAGCTCCTCACAAAGGTTACCTTCACCACCGAAATAAAGGGAAACAAAGGCCACCATTTTCTCGGTGGCCTCGCGCAAAATTTTAGAGGCCTGACAAAACAATTTAGCTCAGATTAAGGCTACAAAACAAAAAGAGCGGAGAGAAAAGAGATGGGATAAGAACCTCAGGGTTAGAGACCATCTTTGACAGTTAATGCTCAATCCCGGATACAGACGTCGCAGCAGTTGAAGGGGGTGGAGATTGTTGATGAATATCCTCACCGCTATGTGTTCCCATTAACGGTCTTGGTGAGGAGGAGCTAATAGTATTGTTGTTCACCTTTGTCTTCTAGCAAACGTTCCTCGTGTGAGGAGAATGCACACCACTAATGGTTGAGATAGGCCTTTCGAAGCCTTCCACAGGAGGGGAAACTGGGTTCTAGGGGGGAGACACCAGAATGGAATCCTGGCTCGAGGAATCAATGATCCCTCTTGATGGAGCCTGACCCTGCTTCGAGGACTTTGGCTTCTTTAAGCCCTTAGCAAAACCCACTGAAAATGGAAAAAAGAAAGAGAGTCAGTCAATAGTGATTGACATAATAACACAACAAATGGGAGAAATAGATTTCTATTTAGGCACCTTCGGAAGGTCCTGAATGCGAGTCACTAATGATGATCTCGAGGGGAGGGTCTGGGGCCCTTACGTTCTTGAAGCCTCTTTCTTGTATCTTTCCGAAGTGGGTTATACACATATTCTCCATAGACTCTGGGCGGGAACGCAAAGCTGCCAATCTGGGGGTTGGGGTTGTTGAAAAGGCTGTAGTCGAGAGAGCTGGACAACAATTTTTGTCTGTCCCTCTCGAGGCGTCTAGGTGGATATATTCCCCAGGTTTGGGAGACTCAACTCACATGGCCCAATTCCACGAAGGAACTCGATACCTCATGCTATCAAACGAGATACCTTTCTTCCAGCTCTTCCAATCACCCAAATTGCTAGGAACACTAAAAACTTTACAATGTGCTTCTCGATTGACAAACATGACGATCATATCGGTAGACCGCCCACTATAGAACACGAAGTATAGTGAGTGAAGCAGCTCATAACTAGGTTTAATACTGAATTCGTCAAATCTGGTCATGAACATCATAATGATCACCAAAACATTGGGGTGGACTTACGCATGGCTCACCTGAAATTGCCTAAGGAGTTTGGAAAAAAGGGGCGGAAAGGCGATCTTCCTCCAGGAAGATTATGGGGGGAGTCACCTTCTCAAAAGGGTTGAAAATTGGCATCCGAAGCTACTCGTTGGCCAAGAGGGATCGAGTCCAAAATTTTGGAAATAACGGTTCCCGCTACTGGAACTGGGGGATCCCTCCTTGAGTCCTTTAGCCATAATATTCAACGAGTCCCTTTTTTCTTCTCTTGAAAGGGCTCAGCCAGAGAAGATTCTCGAGTTCCACTCGAGGGTGCTTCCCCCCCCCCCACTTGAGGGTTGCCTTCTCCCTCAAAGGAAGTACTTCTTCCTTATCCCACATGGCTTCGAGCTCTGGATTTGAGAGAGGGTAAAAGCCAATCTTGCCGCCCATAGAGAACCTCATTATGTAGGGTATGCCTATACCCGGAGGCCAATTTTCAATAGCTGCTTGAGAGGGCATATCAGTTATGGGAATGACCCTCTCTTCCCCAGGACTATTAGCACCATGATCAGATATGCCCTCTCTAGCATCTGAATCGTGTTGGAGTCCTTCGGGATGGGTACATTTTGGGTCACTAGCGGTTCTCTCCAGCGTACTAACCCCTGACTCACCTACCCTAATTTCATCGAAAAGTTTCTCGAAGGCGGAACCCTCATCAGAGCGGGCCATGATGGAAAATGGGGGAAACGAGACGATTAGAAGGAGAATAGGGATGAAAGAACTTACTGATTTCTGGAAAAAGTTATAGAAATTGGATCGCTCGCGAGAGAAATACAGAAAGAAATCTTGTAAGAAGACGCCTGCAAACAAGAAAAGTAAATAAGGAAGCGCGGATGAGGGGTAAATATGGGGGCTGAAGTGGCGGGTAATTATTTCTGCATTGGAAATATAAAAAGTTATGGAAAGATGTGATCGCCTCTTTGTCTTCTGAAAGTGCGGTGTTTGAGGGGCAGTGACATGCGCAATTGCATAGCATGCGCGCCCTTTCAGAATCTTAAACGATGAATTTGATTAGAAAACCAGGTTCTCATCCTCAAAGGTAGGAACGCAACGTGCAAGGTTCATTTCGAGCCTTCAAAGTTCTCGAATTGTCCCATGCATTCAAGACCTCGAAGACCTTCGTGACGTTCCAGCTTTCTAAGGTCGAGAACCTACTTTTGTTGGAGCTTTTGATAGAGGTTAGGCCCATGAAGGCCATTGGGCCACAGGTATGACAGCCCGATTAGGGGAATATTTAATACTCTAACTTAATTACCGCATTCGTGGGTAATTAAGGGTGATAATTAAGGAGTACGTTATTTAAGACACAGAGTATAAATACAAGGTATACATTTACTTATCATTCATAATGCGTTAGTCATATTGAATGTTTGGACTAACTTAAGCATCGGAGTGCTGACCTCTGGAACCTCAGGGACAGCTTAATTACATATTAGTTTGAGAAGAATCCAAGTCCACGAACCGATCGATGGTCGAAGACGCATCAATTTTCTTAGCTTTAATTGGACTTTGACACACCAATGATCGCAGTCCACTGTTATTAACTTCAACATTTGAAAAAAATCAAAACAGAATTCATTTCTCACGGTCTAAAAATTCCAACGTTTGTCTTTCTTTGTAGTTGGGAATTGTCGGCAGTAATATTTTTGTGGCTGCATATAGTGCCATATGTTGCTGCATAAGTTTACCACATCATAAATAATCTACTTTAACACATCATGACAAGTATGTGCTATTAAAGAATTGATTGTGGGCAATATCCATAATGTCAAAGTTTGGGGGCTCGCTTTCACTATTTTATTAATCATGAAAATGATTGTAATGTTCATTAAGGAGTTAATTTCAATAAAATAGCTTTTGATGTCTATATATACCAGCTACAAGTTTTGATTTCTGATCTTTTATATGTGTAAAGATGAGCTTGGAAACGAAAATAAATTAAATAAATGGGTAATATGCAGATATAACCCTATATAATGAGGAAAATATAAATATAACCCTCAATTATTTTTTAGTGCAAATATAATCATATTTATTACACATAAGTGCAAATATAACCCTAAAGACACTATTCTAACATTGACTGCCCATTTTCGGCCATTGACTGACCAAAAATGACCTAATTGCCCTTCTAACCTAATACAAAATTAAAAAGACAAAATTGCCCTTTGCTACCACCACAACCATTGTTCCATCACCAGCTTGCCGCCGCCCCACCACCACCACCACCAGCCCCGCCCATCCACCACCTTCCACCCCAGTCACCACCACCAGCAACTTTCAGCAGTCAGCTCCGCCACCACCAGGCTCAGCCAGCGCCGCCACCATCTGGCTCAGCACCACTACCATGCTCGCTCGCCTTGCCACCAAGCTCACCCACCTCACCATCAAGCTCTCCACTGCACCATCACGCTCGCCCGCCACATCACCACCGCTTGCCCGCCTCGCCACCAACGAAAATCCCATCCCCCCTTACCACTGCCCGCCACGCCACACCACCACCACTTGCCCGCCTCGCCATTGCTCACTCGCCTCACCTCACTGCCGATTGAACAATGAAAAACCTAGTTTCTGAACAACGAACAATGCCGCTAGAGTTTTTGAACCATCGGGCGAGCTTCGGTGGCGAATGGATCAGAGATGAAGATGGCGAAGTGGTAAGTCGGAAGAAGAAGATGATGAGAATTATGTCAGAAGAAGAAATTATGCCAGACGAAGAAGAAGAGAATCGATTAGAAAAGAAGAAGAAGGGAATTATTTTTTTATATTTTTTTTATTTTTTATGGAGGGGCAAAATAGTCATTTCAACGTATTCTGGCCTCCAACCGGCTGAAAAGGTTATATTTGCACATAACCTGAATATATAGGGTTATATTTTCACTTTTGATTAACGCATGGTTATATCTACACTTTCTTTAATTATATAGTGTTATATCTGCACTTTTCTCTAAATAAATTGAAGAATGGAATAAAAGTGTCGACTCTCATACATTTGCATTGGTGAATTTAGAGCACTACTGGAGGAGTCTCTATTAAACGCAGTTCCATTGGACAATTGAAGTCACTTTGGCGGTGACTTCTATGGACATAACTTCCATTGATGAGGATCATAGGCGGTTTCTAAAACTACCTTCTAACGAAGCAATGGAAGGATATTCAAAACCGGCTTCTAATGTTAGGATGTAACCGCCTTCTATTAGTTCCGAGCTCGAAATGACCTATATGCCATTGGATGAGGGATTCTTTTTCGAACTCGTAACTTAAGTTACGCCCTCGGATCGTTGAGGTTGTTACGAACTCGGAACGCCATGAAAACCCACGGATGTAGTAATGTGTTCTGGACTCGGAGCGTGAGGAAATCTATTGGATCTGTATAGTTGTTACGAGCTCAGAACGCCATGAAAGCCAACAGATGTAGTAATGCCTTTTGGACTTGAAACGTGAGGAAATCTATCGGATTTTTATAGTTGTTATGAGCTCGGAACTCGCATGACTTCCGAGCTCGGATGTATTTTCTATTCCCAATCTGTGAGGTTTATTTTTTAATTTAATGCTTTATTTTAATTTACAATTGAAACAGATTTCAGATCTTATCTTTCGAGTTCGTAACATTGAATCTGATCTTTAATAAAAATAAAGAAGAAGTACAGCCAGTGGTTCCGAATTCAGAACACCATTCAGAAAGTATGGTCAAATTCCTGCACTTTCATAAAATTTGGCCATACAAAAGCCTCAAATACCATGTCAAGATACACCAAAATAAATTGTCATTTCCACAATATTCATCAAACATCTATAGACTACGCTAGGGTAGCAACAATCTATAGATAGGAATAGAAATCTAAAAAAAATCTATTCCAATGACAATGTATTCATAAATACTAGCTACTTATTCCACTGCTACGCTGGGATTTCCAATGGAATTGGAACAGGCATTGACAATATGCCTGGCCAAGCAATTTCTTGCCATGTTGATATCAGTTTGCGAATACGGTTTCTCATCCTCTTTAAAAATCCGTGTATTTTCTACAATGTTATTAATATGTGCAATAAACCTATAGCATTGAATCAATGGAAGAAGATCTAATTCAAATCTTACATCTTTGATTTCAATAAAATCCACACTGATTTGTTGAAGCTCCGCCACATATAGCATAACATAATACCCGCACTCCCAATTCTTCGCTTATTTCTTGTTCTAATGAATACAAAAGAATAATATAATCATATCAAACTTTAGAATTGAAGAATCAAATTGAATTTTGAACATGGAAAAAAAGTTCACCTTGATCTCGACTATCTCCAAACCCTTTTTACTAGATTTAGTGGGAAAAGTGATGGAAGCATCCAAAATCTTAATAAATGACCCAGAAGGTAGATAATATAGAGGATCCAACCAATAAATGCGGTTCTTCTCTGGGGCAATAAATATTAATCTTCAATGGTCCCTACAAGAATGTGATACATAAAAATAACCCAAAAAATGTTATTTTGAGTAGATTTGATATTTGACCATTACCTCTCAATTTATGGGGAGACAAATATTTTTTTATTTATTTGCCCAAGACTTTTACGGATGTAATTGACCCGCTATTTTCTAATTATTTGTGTATCTTAGCAAAATAATACATGTACCTTTCAAATAGAATGGGAAAATGTCAATTGTAAAAAAATTGAAGCTAATAAGTTATTCCAACCAATAACGAAAGTATTTAGTACTTACTTTTTTTTTTAATTAAAACCATCCTTAGATGGGGGAAATTGAATTAGGCCTTCCCGAGCCAAAAAAATAGACAGAATAAAAGATAGCCGAAGCAATAGTAGCCTATACATAAGTGCTAACTGGCTAATTGGAGCAACACTTGTTGCCCCCAAAAGAATGAGAGGAAAGATACATGTAAACATCGAGTCGGAGACCTCTTCATAGATGATGGAAAGGGTCAGAACTTATTAGTGAGTCCGAAAGGAAACACAGGGCAGTCGAAACCCTCCCCATATAAATGAAGAGGCATTCTCCATAAACTAGCCTGGAGTTGAGAACCTAATCTAGCTACTTGCAAAAGAAGAGAAAGTAGCAATATTTCCATCCATATGTACATTTGTGACGAAATCTTCAGTATCCGAATCCAGCCAACATAACAGCTAGTAGACCAGTTTCCATGAGGCCTGATCAGTTTCCATGAAGCCTGACCAGCTTCCTTTAATCTGCAATGGAAAACAGGAAAAAACAGTAGCTTCCAAACTAGTGGACAATTCTCAAAGAGGGAGTATTCATTTGGTCTAGTCTAATTAATCCCTGGACTTGGCTAGGCAGCAATGAAAAATGTGGAAAAACCAGGTTACATTTTTGTGAGAAGCACGTTTTTGCTAAAGAATGTGCAACCTGGTTTGCTTCCCTGAAAATATGCATGATGTGTATATCCTTTAAAGAGAGATGGATCTCATCTACTAAGTCAAACAGATGCCAAGGGGATTTTAATGGATCAGTAGCATATAGCACAGCATTAAGGCAATCTGATTCCATACAGACATTGGACAAAGAGTTACAGAATTGAATAGCAAATAGAATAGCTTTTAGTTCAGATTCTAGGGCAGACTTTGCATTAGTAAAAGAAGTATATGCTTCATGAAAGCACCCTCTACAGTCTCTTATGATCATGCTGAGGCCACATTTATTTGTCTTACAACACCAAGCTGCATCTACATTGACTTTAAAACCAGTTGTTGGCCTGATCCATGCAATTTTCCAGATTTTTGGCTTTGGGGGACTCTTAATGAGAGGGAGATAAGAGTGGTTTGCAATACTGAGATCAGATGGAGAAGATATGTATACTGGTTTAGCAGAGAATGAGTAGAAGATTTGATCTCTAATCTGCTCAAGTACTATGGAAGCTGAGGGCTTAACTGAATCAAAAATAAATCTGTTTCTCATCTTCCATAGATTCCAAAATGTGTAGATTGCTGCTGTTCTAACAATGGTGGTGTGTAATTTAGAAAGGGTGGGGAGGGATAAGTAAGCAGATAATCTATCCCACACAGAATGAAAAAACCTGTCTCTGATTCCCATAAACTGATGTATATATTTCCAGACTTTCAGAGAAAACTCACAGGAGTTGAAAAAATGATCCAGATCATCCACATGTAAGTTACACATACAGCATTTAGAGGCCAAACTAATTCTTAGATGTTGAAGAGTATTATCAAAAGGTAGAAGAGAATTTGTCATTTTCCACATGAACACGGATATTTTTTTTTCAATTCTAGAATTCCAGAAATGACTTGGGGATGCATACTGACCTGAGTTGTTACATAGTAACAAATAAGTGGCTTTGAATGAAAAATTACCATCGGATCCTGGCTTCCAGATTAGTCTGTCAGGTCTATGTGGCCATGTTCTTGATTCCTGCAAGAGAAGAGTAATGTGAGGTGGTAGGAATGGTTGAATTAGAGGAAGAAGACTAGGTTTATTGTCTATAAACTCAGCAACAGAGCAATTATCATCAATAGCAATGCTATTTTGATCACATAAATCAGATATCATCCCAGTCCCCAACCAATTTGAGTTCCAGAAATTACATTCCCCATTTCCAATTATTACCCTTGAGTTAGGTTCTGCCCAAGGATGCACTGAACAGATTCTTTTCCAATTAGGGGATGTTCTATAAGATGGAGGAAGGTTAGCCAACAAGTGGGACCATAGTGTATCTGCCATCTGGAATTTCCACCACAACTTAACTGAACAAGTTTTAACAATAGTTCTAATATTTCTGAAGCCCAGACCATTTTGATCAGTTGGTGCACATAGTGCAGTCCACTTTCTCCATGCTCTTTTTGGGTTGTGCTCATTGTCTCCCCAAAAAAATCTACTCAATTTTTTTTCCATGGTGGAGATAATCAGTTTTGTGGGCTTAATTACTTGCCAGATATGTTGGGGGATAGAATAGATACATGATTCAATTAATATGAGTTTTCCCCCTGTAGTCAACCACCTATTTTTCCAATTGCTAATCCTATTATCAATCTGCTCAAAAAGGGGTTGAAAGTAGATCTTCTTTAAAGCACCAGAAAAGATTGGAACACCTAGGTACATAAATGGAAAAGAGCCAATTTTCATTCCCATAATTCTCTTAATGTGATTCACCCTTTGAGCAGTAGCATGTTTACCAATAAAAATGTCACTCTTATTATAGTTAATTGATTGTCCAGTGACTTCTTCAAAGGTAGATAAGAATGCTTTTAACCTTATCAAAGTTAAGTTATTTGCTTTAAAGAAAATGACAGTATCATCAGCATATGATAAATGTGAGATTTTAGGAGGATTACCTGGCAGGTCATAGGGTGAAAGCTTACCTGTTTGGAATATGTGATCCATACTCCTAGAAAAAGACTCAGAGAAAATATTAAATAGAAAAGGGGAAAGAGGATCCCCTTGCTTAATACCTCTAGAAGATTGAAAAAAACCACAGGGCTTGCCATTAATAAGAACAGAGAACCATGCTTGAGACAGGTTCTTCATGACTGAAAAAATAAATTTTGGATGGAAACCAAACTTGGCAAGGACTTTATATAGGAAAGACCATCTAACCCTATCAAAAGCCTTTTTAAGATCTAATTTCATTATGCAATTAGGATCCCTATTCTTCCTATTGAGCAGCCTTACCATTTCTTGTAAATAGATGACATTATCTGAAATGTCCCTACCCTTAAGGAATGATGTTTGGTTAGGGGAGATTAATTTAGGCATTATAGCTTTAAGTCTCTCCATTAGCACCTTAGAACAAATCTTATTAATCACATTAGAAAGACTTATAGGCCTGTAATCATCAAAGGTGATTGGTGTTTTCTTCTTTGGAATAATAGTAATCCATGTGCTTCCTATACCTCTAGGCATAATGGATGAAGATAGGAAATCCTGAACAGCACTAAGAAGGTCTGTAGCAATAATGTGCCAAGATTTAATATAGAATTTAGCAGTGAAACCATCCGGACCAGGACTGCTAGACTTATTCAAACTGAAAACAATCTGTTTAAGTTCTTCCAGGGAGACTGGCATCAATAGCTTTTCATTATCAGACTCAGTGACTAAACATGGGATATGATTAAGAAAATGAAACTGAAAAGGGGAGCTGAAAGTAGCAGATTCCTCACTCAGGAGTTCCTGATAGTAATTAATAGCCTCCATTTCAATATCATTAGGGTTGTCCAGCCACAGTCCATTTTTACTCCTGATTTTTGTAATTTTCAGTCTATTATTTCTCTCCTTAACCGAATTATGGTAGAAACTAGTGTTGTTATCTCCCTCTTGCAACCATTTAAGTTTAGCCCTGTGTTTCCAATAATTTTTCTGTTCAGATAGTGCCAAAACTAACCTAGCTCTAGCCTCTTTCAACTTAACCTGATCTGACAAGGAATCTGAAACATCAGTTAGAGATTCTTGAGTTTGTAATGCAAGTTCAGCTTGGATCACATTATCATGAATATTCCCAAATTTTTCTTTGTTCCAGATTTTTAGAATCTTTTTAAGTCTAATTAACTTAAGATAGAAGGCTAACATTCCAGTATTGTTGACAGGAATTTCCCAATTTTGTTTGATGATTTCATTAAGCTCTTTCCTCTTATACCATGTATCAAGAAATCTAAAAGGCTTTGGACAAGAGGGTGAGTCACTACCTACAGTTAATAGCATAGGACTGTGATCCGAGGTTGCTCTATTTAGAATCTGGATAGAAGACTGAGGGAAACAAGAAGACCAAGATTGTGTACACAAACCTCTATCCAGTCTTTTAATTGTGGGAGATCTTAATCTATTGTTTGACCAAGTAAACAGATTGCCAGAAGTGTTAATGTTTTCTAAAGCCAAACCATTTATGAAGCCATTGAAATCCCTTATACTACCCAAATTTGGAGAGGATGGGCCTTTATACTCAGTGATAGAAGAAATGGCATTAAAATCACCTATAAATAGGGATTCAGAGTGACTATAAGAGCTAAGGTCAGCCCAAAGGGGTAGTCTTCCACTTCTAGTCCTAAGACCATAAATAAAGAAAGCATCCATTGGGTAATTAAGCTTTATACTGCTCAAGTTTACTGCTAGAAATTGCATATTATCCGTATTAACCCTTAGAGTTAGATTTGATGACCAGAATAACCAGATTTGGCCACTATTAGCAGAGAAACAGTAATCAAATTTTAATCTCTGTCTATATGACTCACACTGAGTGCTATCATGTTTAGGCTCTATTAGGCAGATAAGGTCAAAATTATGTCTTTGAGAAAGATTACAAAGCCTAAGTATGGATGTATCCATTCCCCTGATATTCCAGACCAACATTTTAAGCTTGGTGGATGTACTATTCATTGGGAAACATTAGAGGAGCTTTTTGATCTGGTCATTATGATGTTTTTTTGTGAGAAAAAGGAATCCTTACCTTTTTTTAATTGTTTCATTTCAGGACTATCAGATCCTTTCTTACCATGAAGAGTAGTGGAGGGACTAACCTTATGGTTCAAATCCTCATTAGTACCTGGAGAGGCTGAGGGTGAAACTTCTTCCAGTGTATCCCTTTGTAAAGGATCTTCCATAATGTGTAGGTCTTCATTCAATGCCTCATCAGCCAAGAGAGAGAACCTATTTTGCTTATGTTTCTGTTGAGAAAAGATGAAGTTTTTTGCAGCAATAATGGAATTAAAAGGAGAGAAAGATCTACCTCGCTTACCATACAGATCATCTTTTGCAAAGGCTTTCCTACGGTTGGTAGGGTCAGATTGAGATATCTTGTTTGGCTGCCTGATTGGACTATAACCAGAGGAAGGAGCAGAAGGGGAAGAGCCCCCATAAAAGGGAAGAACTTCTCCAGAGATTACATGATCATTCTGATTAGTACATGAATTTAAGACCTTGTTGTTTCCTATCATCTCCAGAGGGGGAGGGGAGGGGGGAATCATTGTTGCTTTACTAAGATGAGGGTTCTCTTTGTCTTGTTCTATTATCAGTACTTGGCTCTGCTCATGACATGGCATCTCATTAGTACAGTTAATATCATCAATCTTATTGGTATGACCTGGCATATCATTTGTCATAGCATCAGGAATCATTGCAATTTGTGGAGCCATTAGGGGAACAGAACCATTTGTCACAGGATCAGGAATCAGTAAACTGTGTGGAGCCAGTAGGGGAACAGAACCAGAAGGATTAGTCTTATTAGTGTCCTGCTCAACATTAGAGAGTTTCTTAGGAACATATATCATTTTCTGAGCTTGGGAGTTTTTCTGTTTTTCCATAATAGAAACTCCAGAGCTCCCCGCTGTAAGAGACTCTACCTGAGATAGATTAATCTGATGAGCATCCGATATTTTAGGCTCTGGTTTTTTTGTCCAAGTTCTCTTAAGTTCAGGATGTAAATATACACAATAACTGTCCTCATGACCAATACATTTGCAGTGGAAACAGTAGGGTGGGATATCCTCATATTCTAGGGGTAATTTGCGTACATTGAATTCATTTCCTTCCTCTTCAATACCCACTCTAATATGTGTTGGTAATTTGTTTTTTAGGTCAACTTCCACGCACATTTTAACACAGGAAGGCCTAGACAGTGCTTCGGTAGCAGCATCAACTTTAATAAATTTTCCAATTTGGTTCCCAATAACCTCAAGCATGGAAGAGTTATAAAAGTAAACTGGAACTTGAGGAATTGATACCCATACCGGAACAATCGACGATTCTGCCTCCGGTGAAAAATCAGGAGTCCATTTGAGGACCTTCATCTGGGCGTTGTTGAAGGACCATTGTCCTTTGAGCCAGAATCGTTGATAATCTTCCTTTTCGTGGAATCGGATGAGGATGTGGCGGTAGTCAATCGAGCCAATCTGGAACTTGCCTTTGAAACCTACAGAATTGAAAGCACTATTTAGTTGGATCATTGTCGGCTTTCCTCGGGCAAACTTACCTATCAGAGAGTTGCTATAGTGGGAGGCAAGAGTCTCGGCATCCTTGCGCGTGACAAGGCATGCGATCTCCCCTTTGAATTGGACTTTGGGCGAAATCTCCGGGTTTGAGGGGAGGGAATCACGTAGGGGCGGAGGGCGGTTAGCGAGGGCCTGGAGAAAGGATTTCCCTCCTCCATAGCCACCGCTACCAGACGGCGGAGCCGCCATAGCAGCGGAAGGATCGCACACAGATGAAAAAATATAGCCGTTAGCAGAGTGATAAACCAGGAAAATGAAGAAGAACAGAAACGGAGCAGGGTGAAAACGGCGGTAGAAACTGTCGTTTTGGTGAATTCGCACTAAATCGCACGCACTAAATCGCACGCACTAAATCGCACGCGAAAATCAACTTTGAAAATAATTCCTGTTGTATTTAGTACTTACAATATGTATAAGGACATTATGGTTTGATTGACTTGGTCACACCTCCACAAGTCTTCAAAGTCACACCACATTACTAGAAACAAGGCACATGGCTTCGACCCTTTTACCTCAGTTTTTTTGTTAGCACCATATAACTGAGATAAAAATTTCTTTTACCTCGGTTTATTTTTTCGGAAGTAAAAGATATTATTTACCCCGGTCATAAAAAACTGAAGTAAATAATTAGTTTTTTACATCAGTTATTTTTTTAACCGAAGTAAAAGGCTAAAGCATGAAGTAAATGATATTACCGAATAACATGCGACGTTGCATGTGTTCTTTCAAAAGGTTGCCCGAATTCTCCACATAAGTGCTGAAAGGTATTGCGAATAATAGACGAAGTCGCATATTTGTATCAGACAAGTTATAGTAAGGAATTTGACAGTGATAGAAGAAAACAAATTACAATAAAATAGACGTCGTGCTCTTTTCACCAATGTCTTCAGCATCTCTCTCCTCATCATATTTCGTCATCGCGATTAGTTTGGGGGAATTGTAAAAATGAGGTTAGTTAATTAGGCACAACAGTTGCTAGAAATCATTGTGCTACAAACACCTTACAAATACTGCCCTAATTTAAACACAACCAGTGCCCCATTTGTTCAATGTTCAACTAAGATACACAAATAATTAGAAAAATAGAAGTTATGAAAATATCCTTACAATTACATAATACGTAATTTAATTCAAATAAGAACTGTCTTAGTTCCAACATAACGGAAATTACCATCCACTTTCACCAGCTCGGACAATGATGACCTTGAAGATGATTGGCATCCCTAGCTTGTATCACCTCGAAGAACAAGGTGTTCCCGATGTGTAGGTTGTTACCCCTAAGGAACTTGCCAAAACCCTTTGGGGATAGGGCCTTGACCCTCCTACCCCCGAGTAGTTCATATGCCACTATGTCCCATAGCACCTTAGCATTACGGGGGCCTTCTCAGTCTATAGGTCTGGTACAATCTCCCATGGAATGTACTAAGTCACCGTAACAAATATTGATTAGAAATATTTATATATGTATGTATGTATATATGTATGTGTATATGTATAGATGTATACATATGCAACTGTCAACTAATAAAATTTATTTCAAAAGTATTAAAAAAGTAGGTATTTTCCAAAAGTTCAGCTGCTTCAAAGGGAAGTCGAAACGTGGACTATCAATAGCCATCGCGTGTTGTTCAATGTCAAAGAAAAAAGGCTCAGGGTGCCTGTGTGGTGCGATGAACTATACGAAAAATAGAATGTATTAGTTGTTACAAATTAAAGTGTGGAATTTTGTTTGAATATATGTATATATGTGTGTGTGTGTGTGTGTAAATAGATGAAATACCTGAAAAAGAGGCGTATTAGATGATCCTTCGCCAGCCATTTGTCCTGCATCAGAAGTAAAAATTTAAAGTGATAAATCAAACCATGGAATGTCATGCGGGACGTCGCAACTAGAGTCGCAGGTGCATATCGGTATGAAGCAGTGATTAGGTCGACCATAAAATGCTATCTCGGTTGTGTGTCTAATTAACCGAATTGAAAACTGAGAAAATACCAAAGTCTTGTAGAATCCAAAATGCAAAGTTGGTAACAATTCGGGCTAACAGAATGTGAAACCGAGATACAAACGATGTCGTACAATAAAGAAATATCAGGTTGGAAAATATAAATCAGCGAGGTCGCACATCCGTCGGACAAATTGAACTGTGTCAGATAGACGACCGTCATTGCAGATATCACAGGTTGCTACGGGAAGAAACCCATCAAGCCATAAAAATCGAAGCTTCATCAACATGAAATAAAAAAAAGTAACCCTTGGGAGACATACCATATTATAGTACCAACGCTCAAAGTGAAGGAAAGTTCACGCACGTATAAATCTGAAACAACGGGCCAGAAAGCATAGTATACAAAACAAATTCACAGACCACATATCTAACATTGTGATGCAAGAATTACAAAACTTGTGTTTTGAAAGATTTGAAAACCATACCTTTTTTCCAATACATAAGAGTGGGGTGGACGGTGGAGATCGTTGGAATTTGTGGGAAATTTGTGAAGAAAAGCTTGAACTTTCTCTTAGGGTAACCATATTTGTAACCTGTCTTGGAACGTCATTTTAACCATGTGCTGAACTCCACCGGTTAAGTGCGATGTCACAGGTATGTCATTTAGTACGAAGACTTACCGACATGAGACCGACGTCGCACCTATAAAGCCTACCACCAACCGGTCAAACATTCCAATTTATAAATAGAATTATAAATAACATTACTTAACATGTTATGGTAAATATCAAACATTGAATAACCATAAAATAATATTTAAAAAAAGAAAATTGTAATCATAAGATTTTGGACACAAAATACATCGCGATTCAAATCCAACAAAATAAAAGAAAATAAGTTTTGAATACATAGTCATATGAAATCTTAGAGAGCCCTCTAATGTTTTTTGGGGAAGAGCGATCATATGGAAAACTACGGGCCCAACACAACGCCATTTACGAGCTCAAAGTACAGTATATCCCCTTTCTCAAGTTCCTCTTCTTCAAGAAACTGGCAAAACTCCTTCGGGGTCAGGGTCTTGAGAATCTTGTTCCCCGAGTAGTGCATTTTGTACTCTCTTCCCTTGCACCTAATAACAGTTGGCAACTTGTACAACGCTATGTACTCAGCAATTTCATCTGGGATGTGCTGAATTAAATGCAAATAACATTTGTTAGTACTTATGAAAGTAATGTATAGAAAAAGTTACTATGATAGGAAACATGGTGGAATTACCTTAATAGGAATAGACCTGAAGTTCGTCTGGGTATGTACAAAATGGGGAAATACGTCGGAGAATGTGTGGGGGGAACTGTCATCATCTGAATTTCTCATAACAATTGGTTGGTGGTTGGAACCAGTATTGTTTGCCATGATTACAGTAATTCATATTGTCAGAAAGGTGAAATAGTATGATAGTTAGACAATGGGAAATAAAGACATAAAATATGATTTTATTACATATGCAACGCGATGTCGCAAAAGCACCATTATAATCAATAGGTCAACCGATGCATGTGCAAGTTTGCATTTATCTTCCCATCTACAGAAAGTATGATCGTGACATTGCATATAGATTGGTATAATAGAAGCCATACCGACATGTCCACGATGTTGCATGTCAGCAGATAACAATAACATCAGAAAATGATAGCAACCTTACCGCTTGTTGTACCACCCCAATTCATTCAAACACCCTACCAACCAATCCCACACTCTAAAACCATATTCTAGCATACCAAACCATAGAAACCTAAAAAATGATAACAATTAACACATTCACACCCTACTACACACAACAATTTAAAGGATAAAAACCAAAATAAAAGCAAAATGCAAAGTCATGTGGATGGCATACCTTTTAGAAGATTGGTCCAATGAGTGTTGAAAATCGAGAGAATGCAGAGAGTTTAAAATTATGTATCAGATGTGGCTCCATTTATACACTAGTTATGAAACATTGTGACTTCCTCCTAGGGCAAGCCGACTTCGTACGTGTATCGCATGGACATAATTCATACTGACACTAGGGAGACATCGACTATTCCAAATGTGGGCCTAAACTTAACAACCCACTAGCATAGAAATGGGCTTATGTTTGACCAATCATTATGCGATTTTGCACTTAATTTTTTGGTTCAACGACATATATTTGACATGATACCAAGGTCGGAGTCTATTAGTTGGGCCTCACCATTTCAGCCCAATAAGATGGCAACTGGGCCCACATGTGACCTAGACGAACGTAGTTGACCTTCAAATCGATTAATTTTAAATTAGGTAATTTAAATTTATATCTACAATTGTTCATGACCTATATTAAGGTCCGGTTCGATCGGCATCAATTTTCACATAGCCTGTGATCTTCTTACAATTAGCTCCCACCAAGTCGGTGGTGGAGGATAAAATGCCGAATTAGAGCTACCTAGTAATATAAATTGCATTCTCATGAGTTTGACTGGGGGATGGAAGAATGGTCCGCGTGATGCTATTCCATATAAGTATCCAGGGTTCATCCAGGATTAACTTGTTGAAATCCTTTTTGGGATCACCCCAGTTTCTTTGTCATGAATAATGGTTGCCATGACTTTTACTAGGGGATGGCAATGGACCGTGTCCTCGTACTTGGGTTAATCGTTCGTCATTTTAGAGTATTTCATTAATACCCTTACTATAAGCGGTATGAGAAAGATCATTTTCCACAACGTGGTTTCACTTCAAATTTAATATTTGAGGATTTTTATGAAATTAAAAGCTAATACAATTACACCAATCAAATTTTGAAAAGCGGTACTACATCGTGTAGGGTAACTTGATGCTATCCATATAAGTATCCAGGGTTCATCCATGATGAACCTATTGAAATCCTTTTTGGGATCACCCCAGTTTCTTTCTCATGAATTATAGTTTTCATGAGTTTGACCTGGGGAATGAAGTGGTCCGCGTCCTTGAACCCGATTAACTGTCTGTCATTTATAAAATATTCCATTAATACCTTTACTATAAGCGGTATGAGAAAGATTATTTTCCACAATGTGGTATCACTTCAAATTTAATGTTCGAGAGTTTTTATGAAACTAAAAGCTAATACAATTGTGCCCATCAAAATTTGAAAACTGCTACTATATCATGTAGGGTAACTTGATGATATTCCATATAAGTATCCTCACCCAGGATGAACCAGTTGAAGTCCTTTTCAGGATCACCCCAGTTTCTTTGTCATAAATAACAGTTGTCATAAGTTTGACTAGGGGATGGAAATGGTCCGCGTCCTTGAACCAAGATTAATTGTCCGTCATTTTTAGAATATTTCATGTATACCCTTACTATAAGCGGTATGAGAAAGATCATTTTCCACCACGTGGTATCATTCAAATTTAATATTAGAAAGTTTTTCTAAAATTAAAAGCTAACACAATTGCACCCATCAAATTTTGAAAACCGATACTACATCTTGTAGAGTAAATTGTAGATGATTATTTCGATGACAATTACCATCAATTATACTTTGGCCCCATTTGTCCAATTTCGCAATGTCTATTTACATAATACAAATCAGGGACCGACTTCTATGCGATGTCACTCGAAATAAAAATTTCCTGCGGGAAACAAAATTTTGAACCAAAATTCCCCCCCAAACCCATCTCATTACATTAACATCCATCACAAACACAATCATTTCCCATCTCCAACACATTTGCTCTCAATACAACTCCACCCCATCATATCCATTAACACCGTTACAAACACTTAAGAGTCCAATCTAATTTCTTCAATCGAATATCAACAATATTTCTATGATGGAGCATCTCTGCGTTCAATTAATTTGAGGTAGTTCATTTTGTCATCTCCTAAATTGTACATGTTTGAATATATTCATTGAGTATGATGATTTTGTTACACGTTATATAAGTTACGATGTATGTTTTTCCCAAATAATGTCTTGTTTGTAAGGATTGTGGATAAAAGGATAGATTATTTTTTATTGTGGAAAATAATAAAAATTTTCTTATGAACACGGTTTGAATGTGCGACATTGCATTGTGTTCATCACCCCAGACGACATAAAGCCGACATGTATGTGAAGTCGCATTTCCAGAACTGACATCCTCATCTTGAATGTCCGACTTCACACTTTCATTAGTTCAATCGGCATGTCATCCTCAACAATGTGACATCGCAGTAGGCCAATAATGGTACTTTTCCCATTTTAAAATTATTGACACATGCACTTGACAATATTATGTGTACATCGTTATGGGACTATCGAATTCTGACATAAATTCTGTTTCATGGTGATTAATTTTAATAGGACAAAGAGAGTTACAATGGACTTTGAGCTTGTGTGCCTTATAACGTAGGCAATGGATGTTGAGTACAATTAATCATTCATTTTCACATCAACCATATGTATTTGAATATATTCTGTCATTTATTGGTAATTTATGTTCAATGGTTTTATTTAATTTCATCAGAAATTAAAATAATATAGTATTGTATGATTCTACGCAATTCATATAGCGACATCGCCAAAACCAGTACTGATACGACACGTATGCAACGTCGCCCTCCAAGAACAACATGTATCGACACTAAACGGACATCGCTTATGACCCACGGGTTTTTTTTTCGAGGTCGCATATTCAAAACGATGTCGTATGACTAGCAGTCCACGTCAGCATGCAAACGATGAGAGTGCACTAGATCATGCAATCTCGCATACAATCATGAGTGACATCGTAATAACTATAAGCATCATCGATTGCATTGATGTCACGGTTGTTCCAGTCGCATCGCCTATTTCAATTAATTATTGATTTTACTTTTTAAGGACACCGATATTGATATGAACGATGTCGCAGCTGCATGGTACTATAGTTGGCCTCCTTCCTTGGTGTGAGGTTGGTATTAGAAGATACCGACGATGGTTCAAAATCGAGGTAAAAAAGTACCTTTTACCTTGGTTTCGAGTCGAGGTAAAAGGTATAATTTTCACTACACCCGCATTTACTTCGGTTTTCTGGGGGCAAAAAACTGAGGTTAATAGGGCTGAAAACCAAGGTAATAGGTGATGTTTGTTGTAGTGCTATATGGAAATTATTTCCCTCTTTTGACCAAATACACATTCATTGCCCGAAAAACGTGTAGGTTGAGTTGACTTGGTGTCTGACAATCAATTCGTACAAGACTCCAACAAAGTGTGGTGATTCCTTCAAAACTTTTGCCTTTGTGAGTGTGGGCTTAGCCTTCTTCGGTGTTGTGTGAATTATTGTCGGTGCCGTTTTAGGCTTGGCCTTCAAATGACCATCCTTTGTAGGGTCCACATAAATTAGGCAACGAGGCTATAGGAGAAATAGTCCTTCAGCGGTTCCCACGTGATTGAATTGGCCATATGGAATTGGCAACATGGCGTTAAAGACTAGTAGCTTCTCCAGTGAGACTCTACATATCCCATCTCGAATTGGGACGTAGTGATAATGTCGCATTGACTCGTGCAAAATACCATCATCAACATTGATCTATCAACCATTCTTTGGTTGATCAATATACAACTCACATAAATGCGATGTCTACAAGGAAAAAAAAGTAAGTCAAACAATTGAAGGTAAATGAAAATGAAAATGATTATTACTATAAAACTTTGACCTTTATTTCGGCGGACATGATGGCGAGGTCAAGAATATTGACTTCATCTCCCTGTGGAGGTAGAATAGGTTTGTGGTTAACTTCTACATCTCCTGGCGAGTGGCATGATCCTCTAGAAGGCGGGGTCCAACCCGGTGTTAAATCAGCTAAATCTTTGGGTATGAGAAGACCAGTGTGTTCAATTAACTCGTGGATCAAGATATCTTGTTGCTCGATCTTTTTGTCTCGTACTAGCACTTCCTTCTACAAGATGTGAACCCAAGATGGTTTAGCTATGTTATACGATCAGAGAATTCCGAATGTATTCCTTTGTGATAAGATTGATCCAACACCTCTTGCACGCCCTGGGTGATCGGGTTTTTCCGTAGCCTCGGGGAGGATATCATGCTTACCTTTGCTAACGAATCGCCCTTCCAATTGGGTCTGCTTCAATATAGCCTACACAGGAGTGTTATATAAAACATTTCAGTTTATTGTCTAGGATTTCAATAGTAAAATAGTAAATATATTATAGGTTCTTACCACTCGATTGGCAATTTCTCGCTCGGGTTCATTATCATATTCACCTTTACTGTTTTGACGACTAATCAGGAATAGATCACACCGGTCAGTTTCGTCCTCATCCATGGTTATAATCGATGATATTGCCTCCTCCTCGGTAATTCCCTTGCTAATTTCTATTTGAACATCCCTCTTAAAATGTTTCTTTATTATTTGTAGAGCCGCCAATCCATATCCCCCACGACTCTTACGATGCAGGGTTTTGTTTTCCTTTTCAAACTGTAGCTTCTCACTCCTCATACCCTACATTTGTAGATAATAGTGATTACTTCAAATTAAATAAATATAATGTGTTGGAATAAAATAAACGTTTATTTGAGCTCACATTTTCATCATCTCCGAAGCTCACCTCTTGTGGATCTCCCAACTTTCGGGTTGAATATGTGTATATATCAACCATGGACGATCCCCTTTCTTACTAGAAAAAATAAAATCACTCGATAAGGTATATTTGTGCTTCTTCCAACTCTTCACCATAATGGATGTTGCCGTTTTCTTTAAATCATCCATATCCATGGCATCCATCTCAATTAGTCTTTAAGTGGGTTGAAATCAAAGTTATTTTCATATTTACATTTGTGATTAAATAATTTCAATTTCACCGATATAATTGTTGGTACCTTGCACTCCGTCCATAGGACATCTGTATATTGTTTAGGAACCTCGTGCCAACTATCTTACTTGATGTATACCCTTATTCTACCGACCTTCCCTACCCAAGTAGACCATTTAGCTAATTCCTCCTATATACACTTTTCGGATTTGGTGAAAACCAACAAAGTTAGTTCCTTTCTAGTCATCCTCCTTTCTAATGCTCTACAATGAGTTCTAGCAAACCCTCCCACCTCCCACCTCCGACCCCTCCTCCTCATCGTCATCGATGCCTAGGTTTTGTGAATTTCCAGCTATTGGATGCACATGTTCATCACGATTCCTCATTCAAGACATAATACTACCTAAGAACATACATCAAAATCATAAACTAATATACATAATATAGGGTTTTATTTTTAACAAATGCAAGACAATATATATATATATACACACACACACTCATTGAAGAAATAAAATAAGTATATACACACACACACATTGAAGAAATAAACTAAGACCATGAATATATCAAGGTATAATAACCCTATGTAAATTTCTAAGAGTAGAACAAGGGGAGATGGTGAAATTTGTACCTTTTAATCCAAGCAATTGAAAGTAGAACAATCTTGAGCCATGAAAGCCCTAGCCCATGGACTACCTTTGTTTAGTGAACTCACTTTTGGTCATTGGATGTGTAGATCACATAGGTAGTAGAGTTTAATGTTTTTATATACATAGATGAAGATTGGGTGAGGAAATGGTGATTGAAGGAAAGATGGAAGAAGAGAGGAGGGTTTTTGAGGGAGAAAGTGGAGGGAATTTGCGGTTTTATCAAATGGGTATTAAATGGCCGTTTGAAAATTGCCTTTAATGCATTGTGGCCGACAGTTAGTTCCGAGTTTGGAACTAGGTTTCTCACTCGGAACCTGATCTGTCCTACGTTTGGTGTAGAAGACTTAGTTTCCGACTCGGAACTTAATCTGTATTTTTTTTAAAAAAATATTGCATTTGATTTGGCCAGGGAGAAAATTCCCTTTTTTCAAACGATTCCTGAACCCTAATTCCCTTCACTTTCAAATTTCCATAATCAATCATGCCAAGGTATAGAGGTCGAGGTACCGGTGGTGGAGTGGGTGATGAGTCATCAAGGAGTCATCAACCACGAAGAGAATTGGGGGTATCAGAGTTGTTCTTCAATGCCAAAGCAGAACGTAGGTCCATTGAATTTCAACATAGGAAATGATGTAATCCAAAGGTAATTGAAATTCGTGACATTGAGCCGATATGCTTAGGATATTTGATTGAATATTTGAAACTCTCTCATTTCGATAAGTTAGTGCAATCGGAAGAGCAAGTCCATTATGACGAGGTGGTTCAATTCAGTTCTACGCTAATTTAGGTAAAAGTAGAAAAAAAATAGAGACCTCTCAATGGTAAATGGCATAACGATTCCCATTATTTACCATAAATGAAGGCCTAGGTTGCAAGTACACTGACAATAGGAAACTTACTCTAGTTGATGGGAGCAAGGGTCCAATTGAGATATTTCACTAACAAAGTTTTCCTACTGTTAGTGAACTCACCCCTTTATGCCGGATTGCAATGGCTCGCAAATATTTTAGTCGTACGAGGGAAGTGCCTGAGCGAACAGAAGAGTGTGATGTGAGGGGGTTTTGAGTGTCGAGCATAGGTTAGTTTATGAGTGAATATGTCAGAATATCCTCCTCTTCGGTGGGCATGCGGGTGAGCCGACCATAGGAAACTTGATGTTGTTCTACTACATCGTAGAGGGGGTGAAATTAAATCCGGGTACACCATGCTTAAGGCGGTTGCGAGGAAGAAGAAATATCTCCCATATGGCAGTTTGATAACCTCCATGATTAGGAAAGGGAAAGTGATCCCCGTCAACAAGCCACTCCATTTGACCTACTATGATGAGACATGGTTTGATCATAAGCATTTGGTGCTTGGTGAAGACAAGAAATGGCAAGCTTGGAATATTCCAGGTAAAGCAGCCAAAGCCACCAAGCGAGCAAGGGAAGCATCAATGAACTAGGCTGAAGGTTCATCGTAATGTAAGTACATTGATCACAAAACATTTTTGGTTTTAAAAATAGGGGTTTTATGGAAACATTTTAAAAATATTTTGCGTGCATCAAGGAAGATTTAGTTCGGCTAACAATGAAGTAGCAGCTGCAGAAGTGCGTCATTCCAAATTTGTTGCCTCTACTGGCCTCCAAATCGAGCTCAGCGACAATGGCTCCATGCCTAATTTCAAACCAAAGTACTCTAGTAATGTCAGTGATGGTGAGGAGGAGGACGGGGAGGAGGAGGACCGTGGCGATGAGCAATCCAGTTTGGAGCTTGGGGGTATGAACTTTGACAATGAAGAAGAAGATGATTAGTTTGTTGACCCTGGAATTGACAGGTAAACATTTGACTTAATTTGAACTAGTTTTTAATTTTTCAGTTATTCATGTCAAACATCGAATTTGTTGTCATTGGTTTTGCAATTAAGGGTTTTGGATGATGCAAATTGTTTTGGTATATTGAAACAAATTCGTTGTTAATTGCTTTTGTCCAACTAGTTGTTTAGGTATATAATGCTTCCGGGGAATTTGTGGATTACTATTTCAACGAAGGCCATCACATTTTATACCAAACTTTCCAAACATCTTCTGAGTCCGGAACTAGGTCTGGCCAGCGAAAATTTATTCGGAAGAAATAGTTCAGATCTCGGAAGATTGTCTTTCTGTATTGTATGTTTTCATAACGTTGCAGTTTCAAGCTTAGAACTGCATTTCCAAGTTCTGACATCTTCTCTTATCCCAATCTGTGATTCTTTGCTTATGTCTTCAATTTCTTTTTTTTAATTCAAAGACACAGTTCCGAGTCCGGAACTGTGGTTATGAAATCTTTCTTTTTTTTCAGTTGCTAATCTATCTGTGACTCTTTGTCTTCAATTTCTTTTTTGGGATAAGTGTCAATACAACCATACCTACTTGATTAAGTGCTAATATAACCTTATGATACTTTTATGTGCAAAAATAACCCTAACTAGTTAATGAAAGTGCCAATATAACACTCAGACCCCATTTCCAGCATTGAGCTAAATTTTCTGGCGTTGACTCTATGTAAATTGACCAAAATACCCTTTGGGATAACTCTAAAATTAGGTGGAAAATTTTACCCTCATAGTTTGCCAGACCACCACCGTCAGACCACCGCCAGACTGCCGCTTGACCGTCGCCGAAATGGTAGGGTTATATCAGCACATTATGAATCTTATTGGGTTATATCAGCACATTCCTAATGTGTGTGGGGGTATATCATCACATTCTTAAAACTTATAGGGTTATATAAGCACATATTATAAATATTAAGTGTGTGGTACTCGGCTGGCCTTAACGGGCGACCACATCATCATATACACCATTATAACATCATAACAATATCTTATACAACATAAAATTTGACATCATGACACCATCTTTAATATTAAACACTATTATCACATATCATAGCCTCATTTCAAAACTTATCAACATTAAAAACCCTAGGTCAAAGAAACAACAAAATAACAATCACACACAACACCAAAGGTCATCCAATCATCAATCTGTACTAAACACAACAAAATACACAAAATATAATTAAAACCCCTATATTTTATAGTATGTGATGATATAACCCTACATTTTTTTACTAATGTTCTGATATAACCATATAAATTTTAGGGGTGTGCTGATTTAACCCTACCGGTTTTCATAATGTGCTGATATAACCCTACCTAATCTGATGGAGTTCCGGTGATATTGGAGTATTGATGCGTCTAAGGGTTATACCGTCATTTCCTTTTTCTAGTTTTTTTTGGAAGGGCATACATGTAATTTTATAAAATTCTGGATAAAAGTTGTCGGAGAGGGTTATATTGGCACTTTCACTAACTAGATAGGGTTATATTGACACTTTTGAATATTGAAAGGTTATACGCTTATGTCAACTAGGTAGGATTATAAAAGCACTTTTTCTTCTTTTTTTAAATTCACGGACGCAGTTTCGAGTCCGAAACTGTGGTTCCAAAATCTTTCACATTTTCTGATCCTAATCTGTCTGATTGTTCTCTTTGTCTTCAATTTCTTTTTTTTTTATTCACATGCGCAGTTCTGAGACCGAAACTTTTGTTTCAAAATCTTTCACATTTTCTTATCCTAAACTATTTGACTGACTCTTGTCTTCAATTTCTTTTTTAATTCACAGACACAGTTTAGTGTCCAGAACTGGGGTTCTGTATTCCTTCACATTTTTTATCCTAAGCTGTCTGATTGACTCTTTGACTTCAATTTATTTTTTTAATTCACAGACACATTTCCGAGTCCAGAACCGAGGTTCCGTATTCTTTCATGTTTTCTGATCCTAAACTGTTTGATTGACTCTTTGACTTCAAATTATTTTTTAATTCACACACACAGTTCTGAGTCTGGAACTGAGGTTCCAAAATCTTTCAAATTTTTGGATCAATACATGTAACTTAATTAACATGGAGTCTCCTCTATATATAAAAAATAGCATTTGGATTTCATAAAATCCAAACACTACAAACCCTAGTCGGTATTCCACACTCGGAACCAAACAATTAACCATTTAAAATTATTGATTAGGCTAGGAAACATGTCCACATCAAATGCGGATAGAGGGGTTCGTCAAAGGAGGTCAAAATCAACAAGAGGCGGACGTGGCACAAACCCCGAATATGGCACAAGAAGGTTTGTATCTCTTGAAATGGAGAATAGGTATAATGCTTTAAGAAGAAGATGTAATTTGATGGATTTTTATGTCATAGATTTCAATGTTCTCCATACAATAGGCTTAGCCGACCCGTTGCAAAAATTAGAAAGCCAACGTGTCCTGAAGCCATAGACGATGAATGAGCCATCTTATTTTGATGAAGTTTGCCACTTTTATAGAAACTTGCATGATATTGAGGGTGGGGGTGCTTATTGGACGAAGGTTAATGGTTTCAATGTAGAGATTAGCCCTTGGATCATAAATGAAATAATTGACTATCCACATAAGGGCCCCAAGAACGTATATCCACAAAGAGAGAATGGACCTTTAGATGATGTTTACCATAGGGGGGTGTGGCCTCTTAATGATGAGTATACTAGGATAAACCATATGGATTGTAGTGTGCGGTATTTTTGCCGAAATGCCCATGATCTAGGTAGGCCCAAATCATTTTTCTTTGGATCACCTTGTTTCAGATGATCATATTGTGTGGAACTTTATAGCTAGGTCAATCATTCCCAAGCCTGGCCACATCACTGAACTTACCTATGCTACACTTATGTTGTTCTACTACATAATGGAGGGCCATAGAATTAATCCTGGGTCGGCTATTTTAAAACATATGTTGTCGATTGCTACCTCGAAGAAGGTAATCAAGAGCCTGCCTTATGGGAACTTGATTACTTCAATTTTTAAGACGGTGGAGGGATTGAAGTTAAGCAGGGAGGAGAAACCTTGTAAGTATTTTGACAAACAATACTTCATGAAGAAAAAGTGGGTACTGCTCGACAAAAAAAGGCATCTTAAGACTCCGGAAGAGGCAGAACCAAGCAAGAGGCAAAGAATTGAGGAAGGAAATATAATTACATTAGAATGTTAAAATAAACAACTATGTTTTTATTTGTTATGTATTCCTAACAAATCACCTTTTTTTATAGATGCGTTTGGCCCTGAATTTATGAAGGCCATGAAGAACATTTACAAATGGGTTTGCGATGAAGTGTGCCAATTGAGAGAGCGTGTAGACCCTTGAGCGGAAGCAGAGAGGTTACCAGAGAGCTCTAAAAGAATCCAAGAAACCACCTTAAGAGATGTTATTCATTGTAATGTCCAATTTCATCGATTTCATACTCTAGATTATCTGAATTAGTTTTCTAAATTTTGTCCTACCCTAGATCCTAATTTTAGATGTTGAATTTCTCTAATCTTATTAATTCCCAATTTTGTTGACATTCAAACATTCGGATTTTTTTAAAGATTGAATATGCTTGCCATTTTAATGTAGTGTGATTCCTAGAGATTATGTTATAATCGCAATGTATGGAAACTGTAACTTGGATAAGAAATTTTTGTAATAACAGAGATGACCATATCCCCATACGAGCTTCCGAGTTTGGAAGTCTCTCTTTAGCAATGGTCAACTACAAAATGACTTTCAAAACATTGCCAAATATTTACCTTAGACTTCTTCCTCTTTTTTTAATCTTGCCTTTTGGTACCTTTCGCCGCTTAGTCATCTTTCCTTGCTTGTCGACCCATACGACTTTGTTGTGGTTCATGCAACCAACGAACTAACTCAAACTATCATCATCTTCTTGGAGGAGAAAATATTCCCATTTGATCCAAGCCCACTATTTGTGCCGAAACCAATCAAATCTTCATGTTCAAAATCCTCCACAAAAGCCCTTTTTCCCCCATCCACAATCTCCCACTGGGAATAAATGTAATCTTTTACGTAGAAAACTTGATAACCTTGTCAGGCCAATATGAAAGGATCTTCTCTCCAACCCAACCAACTCTTATCCACCAGTGTGAATCCCAAATCTTCCGTTCGTTGTCCATTGTTAAAATCAACATATTCACATTTAAAAATCGGCACTCTCATTGTAATATAATTGAGCACCCATATTTCCGTAATGGTACCAAATTAGCACGTATGGGCATATACTGGATTGTTATCGGCCATACTATGCACATGCAATGCTTCGAAAATAAGTGAAACTCCACTTATTCTGAGAGAAACCTTTATCATCTATTAATTTTGTAGAAAATGTAAAACCGTTGATGTTATAACTTCCGAAAGATTGAACGGCACCTATTGATCTCCGAGACAACCATTTAACTATTTCTAGATGCGGACGAGTGGCCATATGATGAGATCGTAGCCAAGAACTAAAAGTTCTAGTGTGTTAATGAATAACTCGTGCTTTGTTGAAAGTGGGATTCAACCTTCAGATTTCATCCATGTGAATCTCAATGTATAGGACAACATCCTCATGATTTTGAAGAACATACAAATGTGCAGTGTCCAAATCCTTAACCAGGGGGCTTAGTAGCTTACACTATCAAACCCCTACACCGTCCAACCGTCTGTCATACCTAGAACTAGGAATCCCCACAGATTCAATCTTAGTAATATAATGAGTAAAAAATTCAATTACTTCCTATGCACAATACCGTTGCACAATACTTGCATCAGGCATATACCTATTCTTCACAAAGTGGTTGAAAATTTTCATGTACCGCTCAAAGGGATACATCCATCTTAAAAATACAAGACCACATAACTTAATCTCTCGAACCAAGTGAGTTATCAAATGTACCATAATGTCGAAAAATGAAGGTGGGAAGTACATCTCCATTCGGCACAAAACTTCTAAAATCATAGCTTGCAACAGATCAAGCTTTCCAACACTGATGGTTTTTTAACATAAAGATTTGAAGAACAGACATAGCTTTGTAATACACAATCATACATGGGATGATAGCGATGGCCGAATCGAAATGGAATTCAGTTCATGCATCAAGTTGTGGCAATTGCGAGATTTCAATCCAACCAACTTTAACTCTGTTAGCGATATGCAAATGCTGATATTGAAAGAATAGGGTCAATGAACTTTCACACAACTCAACATCTCACAGTACAACTTCTTCTCTATCTGAGACATTGAGTAACAAGCCGGGGGGAGGTAACAATCATCTCCATCAGTAACGGGACCAAGATTTTCCCTGATACCCATGTCAACCAAATTAATTAGAGACTTCAATCCATCTTTGGTTTTACCTGGAGTATTCAAAAGTGTTCCAATCAAAGCATCACATACATTCTTCTCTATGTGCATTACATCAAGACAGTGTCTGACATCCAAATCCTTCCAATAAGGGAGTTGAAAGAAGATTGAGCATTTCTTCCAACTACCTTCAACTCCCAACTTCTGCATCCCCTTACCAAAATTGTAAGGTAATCCTCTAACTTTTTCAAATACCTCAGCGCCGGTTAACGGTACAGGCGCACCTCGTAGCTTTGTGTCACCATTGAATCACTTCTTGGTAAAACGCCAAGGATGACCATCAGGAAGAAAACATCGATGTCCCTGGTAGACGGTTTTGGAACCATGCTTAAGTTGACAAAATGAGGTTTCTTTCTCACAAACAGGACACACATAGCGGCCTTTCACTGAATATCCCGACAAATTTCCATAAGCGGGAAAATCATTAATGGTGCAAAACAAAATGGCCTTCATCGTGAAAATATCATCCATAACAGCATTGTAGGTACAGACTCCATCATTGAACAATGTCAACAAATCATCCACTAGGGGTGCAAGATATACATCAATACCATTGCCAAGTTGCTTGAGGCCTAAAATTATCATGGACAAGAGAACACATTTTCTTTTCATTACCAGCCACAACGGTAGATTGTATATCACCAACATTACGGGCCAAGAACTATATGCGCTTCTCATGTTGCCAAATGGATTCATTCCATTGGTAGATAGTCCTAACCTCAAATGTTAGGAATCCGATCCGAACTCCAGGTTTATGCCGTCATGCTTTTTCCATTGTTCACCATCTGACGTATGCTTTATCACATCATTTGCTGGATGTACTCTTTTCGCATACCATCTTAGTAACTTTGCATCTTCTTTGGAAGCAAATAATTTTTACAACTGTGAAATTATCGGAAGATACCATAAAAGCTTAGTGGGTGTCTTCTTCTTTGAAATGCTCCCAAACTCCGCACACACACCAATTTCACCACGCTTTAACTTGTACCAAGATTCACCGCATACCCTATATGTTTCAAGCTTCTCATCCTCCTTCCCCATAAACAACATGCAATCATTCGGACATGCATGGATTTTTTCTAATTCTAAACCCATAAGATAAATAACTCTTTTCGTGGCATAAGATTTCTCAGGCAATCGATTTCCTTCCAGAAGCAATTCCCGAACCAATTCCAGAGTTTCAGTCATCCCTTTTTCAGTCCAACCAAAATTGGCCTTCAAATTCATGAATTTCATGCTCAAAACAAAATGCTTTGACCCAACTTACAATAGGCAATTCTTGTCATTAAGCAACAAATGTAGGACCCCGGGTTTACCATGGAATTCTCTAGCACATTCTCCAAAATCTCATCAAATTGATCATCACAATCTAATTCAACACCTTTCTTTATTCCAACATCTCCACCTATATCTTTTGGTACCTTCCTGTGCCATATCCAACAGGTGTAACTTGTTTGGAAACCCCGAATCATAAGGTGTTCACTCAACTTCTTCCTCTCTAAATAAGCATCATTCTTGCAATCCTTGCATGGGCACGGTGCACGCACGACCCTGTTTTTGGCGGCATGTTCAAAAGCCACCACAATAAATGAATCTACTAAACAAATGTAATTGGGTGATGTTCTTAGGTCGCTCTCGATGAGTCTAATTCTATCCATTAACTACATGAAAATCACATCAACACACATTCAATCACATATGCAGAACAATTTCGATCGATGAGAAAGATTTCAAAACAAAACCCTGATTTAAAACATTACAAAACTTAACACAATGAGAAAATCATTAGTCCAATTAGGTAAGAATATTTGCATATGTAGAATTACCTTCACCATTTCCTTCCAAAGAGTGCATCTTTTCAGCTCATTTTTCCAGATGAAAATGGGATTAGTCGAATGCATTTATTGCTACTTTTAATGAGTTCCAAGCTCAGAACATAATTTTGACCTTAACAATTTTTGTACAATCCTAGTATGATTTTGTTCCGTATATGGAACACCAGAATGACAAAACTTCTGAGATCAGAAGGAAAATCGTACATTCAATTACGACTCAAACCTACCTATTCCGAACTAGGAACACTAATCGGATCCTAGTTTTGAACTCGGAACATGTCACATTCAAAGACATTTTGACAGAAGCGCCTTCCATTTTCCACAATCAAAGATGGTTCTAATAAAACCGCCTTTGCAAAAAACAATAATTTCCTTTAAAAATAAAGGGGGTCTCTAATTCGGAGAGGTTCCGATATTGGAACCTCTTCCAGAAGCCAGTTTTAACAAAAACTGGCGGAACCGCCTTCTAATGCTACCTTTAATAAGCCATCCTCCACTAGTGGAGGTAGCGAGTAGGAATAGTAAGCGTTTGGATTCAAGTTGGGTGAGCATCACCTACAACCGAACTCAACATAAATTTAATCCTGACCCGCAAAATATTCACCCGGACCTAAATCCAACCCAAATCAAACTCAACCCGAAACCCAATTTTGACCTGATAATCTGGGCCCAAATCCAAACTTGACTCGACCCAAGCTCAACCTAAAACCCAATTCTGACCTGATAAATGGGATACGAACACAAACCCGACCCGATCCAAACTCAACCCGATTTCAACCTGGTAAAGCATTTCTTAATTTTTTTAAAAAAAAATAAATGCAATCCTAGCACCGGTATATTATAACTTATAACGTGGCTAACTATTTTCCCACCATATTTTTTTCTGCCAAAATCACTATTCTGGGCATAGGCACTGGTATTAGCACTGGTATATGTCATTCAACCAAAATTGGTGCTGAAAATTATTAATTCAAACATTTTTTTTCTTCAAAGGCAACGGTATCTAGCACCGGTAAGCAGTGAATCAATGTTGATTTTATTCCTAGACACCATTTTTTGGGTTCATTTGCCAAATTGTCGGTGCCTATAAAATTCCTAGCACTGGTGTTGCTCTTCCAGCACTGACATACCAGTGCTTATATACTTGTTTTCTAGTAGTGTAACCTAACCCAACCTGACCCAAGGAATATTATAGACCCGCCAGAACCTGACTAGACATTTACCCGATCTATTTGACAAACAGACTTCGACATTTTTCAACTTAAACACGTTTCGATCCAACCTAACCCGACTCGGCTAATAGACTTCGACCTATTTCAACTCGAACCCGTTTCGACCCAACCCAAACGGACTTGACAAATAAAATTTGACTTGTTTCAACCCAAACCCATTTCAAACCAACCCGATCCAACAAACATATTTTGACCTATTTCAACCCTACCCATTTCAACCCAAACCCAACCCAAATAACCAAAATGACAGCTCAAATCTATATACATTTTATTTCATATTTGAAAGTAAATATTTACAGTGGATGAATCAATTTCTCAAAAGTAAATATTTGTTAAAATTTAAAGTTAGTATGGTAATTTTGATGGATTATAAGGTGATAACCAAAACTAATTTTATAAAATTTATCTCAAAATGTATAAAATGTGTGTGTGTGCGCGCACGCTCATACACACACACATATCTGTGTGTGTGTGTGTGTGATGGATGACACAGGTGATGGGTGGGTGATGGGTGAGATTGGTGACAGATTCATGGATCAGATGGTGTGTGAACAATTACTGACCTATTTCTTTATCCATTCTTCCATCACCACCTTTATAAATGAGAAAAGTGCATTTTTATTCCTATATTTTGGTTGAAAGTGGAAATATAATCTTCTAAAATTTGAAAGTGTCAATCTAATTATTAGAATCATGGGCTTCATGATAAAAACCATTTGGTACCATGTGGGGATAACTCATGATCTTATGTATTGAATTATAACTCTATCAACTACCAATGTGAGACTCGAACACACCCCGTCATGTGCAGCAGTATGAATCATCGTGCAAACATGGATAGAAAAGGTCAGGGGCTAACGTTGGGCTTTGTTACCATGTTAAAATCATTGGCTCTTATCATAAAACCAATTGGTACTATATAGGGGTAACCCATTATCTTATATATTGAGTTATAACTCTGTCAACCACCAATGTATCACTCTAACACTAACACTAACCCTAGGTTTTGGACAAAAGTGTCAATCTAACTCTGGCAACCTGAAATTGGTTGGAAATTAGCGAAATGACCTTTACACCCTTTAGTTTAAAAATTTTAAAATAAAATAAAATAAGCGCTCCACTGCTGGATAAAGGAATCAATTATCTCATCTTCCCCAAGCCATGTTCTCCGTCCCTGCATTGAATAAAGGAATCAATTATTAAGTGCTCCACTGCTGCCAATATTTGCTATGTGCAGATCTCGCTCCTCCACTGCCAATTTTCTGGCTCCACCGCTGCCAATTTTCTCGCTCCACCGCTGCCAATTTTCTCGCTCCATCGCTGCCAATTTTCTCGCTCCACCGCTGCCAATTTTCTCGCTCCACCGCTGCCAATTTTCTCGCTCCACCGCTGCCAATTTTCTCGTTCCACCGCTGCCATTTACCTCAACCATTGCCAATCTTCTTCTTCAACGACATTTCACATTGTCAATGGTTGCTCGTTGGTTACTCGGTGGTGCGTTGTTCACTTGAGATTGTCTTCCACGACAGGTCAGGTAACGACGCTTGATTTTGTCATGCACAATGGGTAACATTATAACGGAGCACTTAAAATCTTTGGGGGGGTTAGAGTTTTAGGGTTTTAAAGCACGAGTAGGGCAAAGTGCTCGAAAACTCAGGGGGGCGGAGTTTAGGGTTACGACGGGTAGGGTTACGATGGGTAAGGTTACATTGAGGGTAGGATTACGACCCGGGTAGGGTTATGAGTGATCGATGGTGATGGAGATGGTGCTGGGGAGACAGTTCTAGAGGCTGTCGAGGTAGAGATGGGCAGGGAAGGAGGTGGTGCTAGAGAGCAGCGACTTGGCGGTGGGAGTGGCGATTGTTCTCAGCGATGAGAAGAAGCCTAGGGTATAATGATCATTAGGTTTTTTAGTTTTAAGGTTAAGGGTATTTTTTGTTTCAAATTAGGTCAATGTCTGAATTCCATTAGTCAACACCGGAATTGTGCAACTTGGGTATGTTTGCACCATTGCTCAAAATCACAGGGTTAGTTTAGCACTTTCAAAATTTACAAGGTCATGTCTACACTTTCAAAATTTAATAGGGTTATTTATTCACTTTTCCTTTTATTAATTTAGTGTTCCATAACTTTGTATAGATAAGGTGAAATGATATCTTTGGCGGGCACATAATTTTTAATTGTTGTACCTAGTAGAAAGTAGCTTTTGCAAACAACCTTTATGATCCGCTTGTCAAGGGAGTAGAGTTACCTTCCTTTCTTGGCTAAAATTCATTACAACGTCCGATGTTATTTTATAGAGTAAAGTGTTCTTATGACATTATGTTTTGGTCATATGTTCCAATATGACCCGGCAAGATCAGAAAGTGCTATTGTAACCCTATGATTTGCTCGAATTGTGCTAATATAACCTTGGAGGCCTGAATTTGGTTGGAATTCTATGAATTGACTATTATACCCCTAATATTAAAAAAATAAAATTCAGAAAATGTGAAAGGAATATTATGCCCTCATTGTCTATTTACCCCAAATACTTTCCATTTTTATTTTCATCTTCTCAAGCTCACTTCTACGTGGTCTTCTCGAGCTCCTTTTCATCTTCTCGAGTTGGAGCTTCCACTACTTCTCTTCTCCTTCTTCTCAAGGTCTCCACTTTCCCGAGCTTGGCTAAACGACGCCAAAGAATGGTGGCGGATGGTGGTGTGTGTCTTTGGGTTTAGGGTTAGCAATTTAAAATGGTGGGGCTGGCTGTACAGATCGAGCGGGGAAAGGGGATGGTGACGGTGGTGGCGGGTTTCAACCAAAACCCGACAGTGGTGGCCGGGGCAATTAGGGTTAGTGGCCATTAGGGTTTGGGCCACCGTGGTGGGGTTCATCTGGGTTGCAGTGGTTTCAGAGATGTAGCTGATCGACATTTTCCAATGGAGGCAGCATGGCAATGTACTGGTGGTGGAGCAAAGGCTGGGGGATGTGGTGGTTTGGGTATGGAGCTGAGACCGGCGACGTAATAGTGTCGAATAGGGGTATGGTGGTTTGGGTATGAAGGTGTTTGGTATGGTGATGTACTAGTTTAATTGCGGTCGTTTTAGCCGTCGTGGTAGGGCTTCGACGGGTCACCGAAGTTGGTGCGGGGCTCAGGTGGTGGCAGGGCTATGGTGAGTAAGCGGGGCGAGGTTCAGGTGGTGGCGGGGCGGGGTTCAGTATTGGGCAGTGGGTGACTGTAGCGGCGTGTGGCATTGGGTGGCTGAGCTTGGAAAAGCGGTGTGGCGGCGGGTGGCGTCGGGGTGACTAAGCTAGGCGATGGTGTGGCAGTGGCGCAGATTTAGTGAAAATCTCGAAGGGGATGTTGCAGGAGCTGAAATATCGCCGGATTTGCAATTTCCTTTTTCTTTTGTATCAGCGATGGCCATCCAGTGGCAGTGGTGGTGGAGCGGCGGTGACATGTGATTAATTATTGTTTAACCTTAATAAACATTATTAACTAAGGTTGTTTTGAAGATTAAGAAGGGGGTATTCTTGTTTTTAATTTTTTAGTTTTAAGATTAGAGGTATTTTAGTCCTTTTGTATTAGGTCAAAGCCACAAATTACAAAGACAGTGCCGAAATAATGCCAAAAGTTTATATCAGCACTTTTAATGTAAATCATAGGGTTACAATTGTACTTTTTGATTTTGCAGGGTTATATTGGCACATATGACAAAACATAGGATTATATCAATATTTTACCGTATTTTATACGTCATCATTTAATCCCCATTATATATGGATATGGTTCCATCGCCTGCACGATCATTACTTAACTAAGTGGGTAATATGCAAATATAACCCTATATGTTGGAGAAAGTGCAAATATAACCCTGGGTTATTTTTTAGTTCAAATATAACCCTAACTATTATAAATATGTGCAAATATAACCCTAAAGCCATTATTTCCGGCATTGATTGGCCAGGGTTATGTTTGTACTTTCAATTATCGCAGGGTTACATCTGCACTTTCATTATTGCAGGATTATATCTGTACTTTCATCAATTATATAGGATTATATATGCACTTTTCTCTAACTAAATTAACACTAATGAGGGAAGCAAATGTACTGCAGTTTTCGGGGGGTGTGTATATGGCTGTTCCAAGCAGTTTCACGACTGGCCTGTGTGATCCTACGCCATCTGATGGATTAAATGTCACGACGGTTTAAAATCATCGTCAATTGTCCTAGTTCCAAGTCGGAACTGAGTTGCCTAGAACCGGGAGAAAAAAAACGCCAACACCCAATCACATGCAAGGGGCCCTCAACAAAAAAATGTAGTCAACCGGCCAGCAATATCAAACTTTTTTTTTAATTCAAAACACTCGTAAGGTGGGGGAGTTATGTATTGGGTTCCCCATGCCCTATATAAAAAGACCAGTTTGTACATGAGCAACATCAAACTTGAACACTTCAAAACATAAACACAACCTATCTCTAACCAATCGATTTTCATAAACACAACCTATCTCTAACCAATCGATTTTCATAAACCCAACCTATATCTTACAAATCGATATACATTTTCATATCTAGAACCAAGTCAATCAACCTAGAGTCTATGACATTATTTTCATAATTTATCCAAATACCAAGATTTAAAGTGTAAAATGAAAGACATAAAGATTAAAATTTCGGAGTCCAAATCGGGTTATAAACTTTATAACTACTACACGTTGCATATTAAATTTTTAATATTGCAATGAATAACTTTTACCTTTTATTTTTCTAATTAAACCTCATTTTCCCATAAGTTTATGGAAAAACAATAATTCCCAAAATTTTGCCATCAAC